>JALHLI010000003.1:10920372-12337872 GCA_023349425.1 Anthopleura sola | reverse complement strand
ACACTAAACCCCTACCTGGCGTCAAAACAATGCATTCTAAACATGAAAAAAAGATTACAATCATCAAAAGGTAGAAGGAAATTAATTTCCTTTTGTCCCGCACAAAAACAGGACAGTAATTTAAGGAATATTTATTTAATCAACTGTAAGCCCGCGCGCCGGTTTAGACACTGAAGTTCACATGCCAGTGCCGAATCTAATACAAATGAGCAAAACCTATTGTTTGACTTCATTTGCATTAGATTCGGCACATGTGAAATTCGACGTCTAAACCGGGCCTAAGATAAAATATTTTACCTATAACGAGACGGCGAAAAACTTGCAGTCTCCTTATACCACTACTAACAGAACCCTTTTCGTAGTTAACTAGCCTAATTAACACCATTATCTTGATACTCCCATCGTAAAGGAGTTAAAGCATTTGAATAAGGAAAGAAAAGGATTCAAAGAGGATAGCCGCTCGTATATATAGTTGTGGTATCAAGACGTATTGAAGGAAACGAACACAAGAAGTTATGAATTGAACACATCCAATTGAATTTCGTTTTGTCTTTCCAGGAGGAGAGAATCTCTTCCTGAATGCAAGTTTCGTCCTGACGAAAGAAAAATGGAGTGACGACCTACTGAATAGGGAAAGCGATATTTACTTAAACATAACGGCAAGCTTGTCAAAAAACGTAAGAGAACGGATCAAATTAATTTGTGGTATGATATTCAAAATTAGTGCCACGCAGCATTCGCACAACAAACGCTGGCCTATATGTTTGAAGCCGGCATGCGTTATTATGGTATAAGCAAATTCACTTACAGAAACTGCAACATTAATAATGGCAACGGTGCCTTCAAGGGGAACTTAAAGTCCCAATAATTCAAATAATTCAGCTCTGCCACGCTACCAGATGGATGTTAAAAAAATTACAGACCTTACTTTAGATGAGCAGAAACAAGACTTGAAGGTAAAAAGAATGGCAGCGATGGGATTCGAACCCACGCCTCTTACGAGACTGGTGCCTTAAACCAGCGCCTTAGACCGCTCGGCCACGCTACCAGATGGATGTGTAATATTACAGACAGTAGTTTAGATGAGCAGAAAAAACACTTGAAGATTAAAATAATGGCAACGGTGGGATTCGAACCCACGCCTCTTACGAGACTGGTGCCTTAAACCAGCGCCTTAGACCACTCGGCCACGCTACCAGATGGATGATATTACAGACAGTAGTTTACATGATCAGAAAAAACACTTGAAGAAAAAATCCAAACTTTAGAGTGCAGCTCGCAGGGCTACGAGTTGCATGGCATGATATTAGAAATTGCTATAAACACATGCTATAAATTCACACGATTGTTTTTGTTGTTGCAGATCTCAGATGCTAACATGAAAGGAACAATAAAGAGTCAGGAAATAAAATTTTGGTAAGTTTAAACAAATCTTTTCAATATCAGTATCCACTATCAAAAGAACTATGACCTTGGGTTGTATGACAACCACCTCGTTGTAATGTTGGGATATAAGCATTCCCACGAGAGTCAAGTAACAAAGCCATGGCAGCCATGTTTGTGGTATCAACAATGGAAGCTAATAAGAGCTAAGAAAAATCAACACCAACACCAACACCAACACCAACACCAACACCAACACCAACACCAACACCAACACCAACACCAACACCAACACCAACACCAACACCAACACCAACACCAACACCAACACCAACACCAACACCAACACCAACACCAACACCAACACCAACACCAACACCAACACCAACACCAACACCAACACCAACACCAACACCAACACCAACACCAACACCAACACCAACACCAACACCAACACCAACACCAACACCAACACCAACACCAACACCAACACCAACACCAACACCAACACCAACACCAACACCAACACCAACACCAACACCAACACCAACACCAACACCAACACCAACACCAACACCAACACCAACACCAACACTGAAACATACTAGATTCACAGTTGATTAATCTAAAGTGCAGCTAGAATTTTGGAAGCATAATCAAGTTTAGTTTTTTGTGTTGTGCAGGAAAAAAGAAGGCGCCTCAGTCGAGGGTTTTACTGGCTGTAGTCTTCTCATTGGATTCTATGGTCGAGGATATTCTCAGATGGATGATGTTCTATCATACTTAGAACAGGCCACAGATATCATTTCAGATCTTAATTTTTCTTCAAACGATGGTAAAGTATCATTATGAAATATTTCTTGTAAGGTAGTTTCTGTGGCCTCCCATTCTAGGGTTTTTCTACAGGTTCTCCGGGTTCTCCTGTTTTCGTCCCTAAAACCAAACACAATAAATTCCAATTCGATCTGGGAGTTAGCCGTGCCCTGACTTTGATCAGCCCAGAGGGTAGCCTGCATTGCAGGCGTTCTTCGTTGATTCTTTCCGGGACGGGAAGGATTGGGGAGAGGAAGGGAGAGAGGAGAAGGGAACGCCTGCCCGCAGCCATTGTCTTTTTCAAATACGCCCCTAATTAACTATGCACGATTCTTAAGAAAACTGTCAAAATTCCATCATATAACTGTCAAAACTTATCCAATCAAATCACGGTAAAATGGAAGTGAAACTTTACTTCCGATAAGAACATGTACACTAATGTCATGTGTGTAGCTGTCAAATAAAATTGTTGCGATTATGTCTGCTGGTGTTAGCAATCACGGACAATATTGTAGGCTCTGCAACTGTAATTTTAAAGTGCAAATCGGCCATATTTCAGGAAAGAAAGAATATTTACCTTACACAACAACAACGTTGGAATGTTTGAAATTGATAGAAATGTGTTGAAAGCTTATCTGTGCGAGGGTCTTGACGCCGTAATTTAGAGATGAATGCCGGATTTTTTCGGGTAAATAAGGGGATTGGAGCCGTAAGATTAGACATACACAAAGATAAATTATCGTAGAATTAAGTATTGCGTCGGAATTTTCATTGATTGAAAATGGAGGGATTTATTTGCATCTGAAGTGAGCCGACTTGGAAATTTGAGTCACCGAAGCCAACGGTTCCCAATCTTTATAAGGGCCAGAGAAGGGTTAATTTTGATATGGCTATAACTTGCTCAATACAGAAACAGAGCTTGGGCTGACCTGTGTTCCTGCAGTTATATATTCCCATTAGAGCTGCTTCTAAAAGCTGATCCTTTACGATGATCTTCAAAGGACAGACTACTATCACTCGTATTAAAAGTCGTGTTCTTCAAAATCGAGCATAATTTAGCTATAGGGAGACATTGGAAAATCATGCGGCTTTGTTCCAAAACCAGTAGAAGTAATGCTAGGAGATCTCCACCGTTCATAAGCTGTTTTATTTCTGCTCTTTCTTAAAGTCATATTCTGTAGTATTTTTTTCGATCGCAACTTCGGCTTCTTCACTAGCCTCTTCCTTTGCAGACGTGTTATTTCATCACTTTTTTAATATCTTTACATTGATTGTCAGATGTCAATCATAATTGACGAAGCCGAGCCAATCAGAGCACCCGTTCGTGTACGAACGGGGAATTTGAAAAAGACAATGGCTGCGGGCAGGCGTTCCCTTCTCCTCTCTCCCTTCCTCTCCCCAATCTTCCCCGTCCCGGAAAGAACCAACGAAGAACGCCTGCAATGCAGGCTACCCAGAGGGTACTTCAGGATTCGTTAAAACGTTTTGAAATGGGGACGGTAAACAAGCGTATCATATCACCACATGATGGTCGCTCTAAACGAACGTAAACTTCAGAGATCCTCCGACAATAACTAAGAATACGAGCAGTATTTGTCTTTGTTCAGCTACGTTAGCTTTAAAAGAATGCTATTCAGTTCAATCTGTAACTCAACTAGTGTAATTTTATCAACAGTTTACTTAAATGGGCCACAGCCAGCAGAAGAAAGCATCTACGGCAATACCATGAAGATAAAAATCCAGTGGAATCCGGGAGACAAAAACCTTACTCACGGGATTCTACGAAAATACGTGTTATTTTACGTCAACGGTGAGGATCCTTCAGACAAGGGTCAAGTTGACGTCAGGCAGGACGATCCAGGTGACTCCACCACATATAATATGACAGTAAAGAAATACTCCTCTCGTTATGTGGTGTCTGTGAGGGCTGATACACTGGAAGGACAAGGAAGAGGGTCCAAAGGGGTCAACATCACCACTGGAATTCTCGGTGAGTAAAATGATATGGCAAAGACCTTTTATCGTCGTATTTTTTTACTGAGTTTTTATCTTTGCATATTTTCACCGTTCGTCTCGCTTCGATGCAAAGGCACAGCTACCTTTCAAGATGGAGCCTTGAACTGTGAAAGGGACTATTCCGGCTCCTTTTCTTATTTAAACCTCCTCCATATATTTCAATATTTAGAACTGATCAATAAGTAAGAGATAAAATAGGCAAATGATTGATTGCTTTTTCATTAGTGTTTGGATTTTGAGTCATTCTATTCTATTTTTAGCTCCTATTGGTCCTCCTCAAACTGTACAAAGCTGGAATCTCTCATCAGTGTCTATCGTAGTCAGATGGACAGACATAAACGAGACCCACCTACGGGGACCTATCGTAGGATACAACATCCATGTTCATTTAGCTGATCGACCAGAAATGGCATGGCAGTCTGTTAAATATCATGATCTGTCAATATCGCAAAACAAGTCTGTTGTATTTGACGGCCTTTATAAATATAGCAAGTACAGAGTACAGGTAGCAGGGGTAGCAATGGAATATCAAGTTGGTCCATATAGTCAGGATGTTTTTGTTTGGACTGGAGAGGATGGTAAGTTTTGTTAGACTACTTGGTGTTGATAGACCTTTCCCTATTTTCCTTGAGTGAGCGTCAAACAATTGATCCAGATCGAGGTTGATTTGATAAACTAAGACAGTAAATGTGTTAAAAAACTTTATTTCAATTATCAAATAAGTTTTTCAGAAATCGTGTGATGGCTTAGAATCATTCCCAAGAGATTTCGATGACAAGAAAGTTTTGGCCATGTTGGTGGTATTAAAAAGGGGTGCTAATGATAAGCAATTATTGGACGAGGTTGAGCAAAATATCGTGATTTGCTAGTTTGCAAGACACTAACAAATCTCGATATTTTACGACAATCGAGTTCAATAATTGTTTTAACATTCAACATTTTATTTTTTTAATATTTGAGGGGCAGTGCGCATAAGTCAAACAATAACAAAGAAGTCAGTTCATTGTTTTATCAGTTCAGGGGGGAAGTTAGCCATTGTCAAATGCAACGTTACTGCGCACGAACAGACTGTTATTTGCAGCAAAATGGCTTTGCATTGTAATGCGCATGAGCAGACCGTTATTTGTAGGCAGTTATTTGCAGTTCTCTCGGCCAATCAAAATGACGGAGAAAATAATTTGAATGATAAAACCTTTTATTAAATAAATGGCGGCGATGACGTCACAACCTTTTTTATCGTGTCTAAATAAAGCCAGTTGATGTATTGAATTATCCTCGACACGCGCGATCTCATCAGCCCAAAAACTCTCTTATCCTTATTGTGTTTTTTTTTCAATGTACTTTGCAGTCCCAGAAATGGCTCCATCCAAAGTTTTTGCGCAAGCAATCGACTCTACGAGTTTCTTCGTTAACTGGACAGAAATTCAAGCAGACAAGCGCAATGGGATTATCATGGGCTACAGCGTGGTCTACAGCGTTGACACTGAACCTTGGAATGTCAGGAATGTCTCTGTACCAGCGACGCCATTATCCTACACCGTGACAGGACTGAAGATATTTACACTCTACAGGGTCATGGTAGCGGGATTTACTGTCATCGGTATTGGACCCTACAGTCATATAGCTAACGTCAGAACAGGAGAAGAAGGTACGTTTACCACATGACTCAAAATCCCTTCAGATATAACTCAAAATGAAACAGCCGCCATGTTGGTTGATATAACATGAGAAGCTAATGAGGAATGCTTTTTCATCGTCAACCAACATGGCTATGACTTAACTTAGGGTTCGATACTACGCTTATCACTTGAGTGAGAAAGGAAAGAATTTAGAGACAAGTTTTAACGTGAAGAGTACAATGTTGTTAGGGGCAACGGTACAAGGTGATCGGAAAGGCACGTTGGCATTTCCTTAATGAGTGTGGGAACAGAAGATTCTGATTGGTGGAGCCATGTTTCATCTGTTGCTCTTCTATTGTTACCTTATACCGTTGCCCCTAACAACATTGTAGTTGTCACGACAAAACTGATGTCTCTAAACCTTCCTGTTTCTCACTAAAGTGATAAGCGTAGTAGATATCTCAAGTTCTTTATCCTTGCTATTGGTCTCTATACGCACAACCAACTCCACATATTAACTGAACCCTTCCTGATATACAACTTCCAAGAATCTTTCTATGAATTAAATCTTTTTCTCAATAATAAATTAATTTCGCAAAATCTATTTAACAATTAGTCCTCGAGTCCGAATGGTATACGAGTCAATAGCCCACGAGGCCGAAGGCCGAATGGGCTATTGACTCGTAGGCCATGAGGGCGAGAGGTCTAATTGTTTTCGTAAAAACCTACTAATCGGTCCAATAAAAGGATGCAAAAAGTTTTGGATTTTGCTTTAAATATATATTTTTTGGTTTTCAAAACCGGCGCTTTTCGCTACTAGAGGTCTATCACTAATAGACCCCTAGTAGCTCAGCCAATCACAGGGCTCGATTGGTGATAGACCATTAGTAAGTTTTTTCTAATACTGAATAGACCCAATAGGCTCCTTTCACGTGACGTCAAAGTAGTTCTATTTGGTGGACAAAACAAAAGAATCTCCTCAGAATTAGAACCTATTATTTTGTCCTCCAAATTGAGCTGCATTCCGACGTGCTACAAGGGGTCTATGGGCTCTAGCTGAACAGGTAAATATATATTTATAAAAAAACTGGCACTAATCGATGCATAACGAACTTTGCTCTTCAGTTCCAGATGCATCTCCCAACATAACTAAAGCGTACAATGTAAGCTCTACCAGCCTGTTCGTAATGTGGCAACCAATTCCTGTGGAGAACACAAATGGGATATTACGAGGTTATGTTTTTGAAGTTGGCAAAGAAGACGGGACGTTTGTGAAGCTGGTTTACCACAACAGCTCGTCCACTGAAGCAAGTATCACCGGTTTGTCAAAGTACCAAACCTTCCAGATAAAAATTGCTGGTTTTACCTCCAAAGGCAGAGGAAACTTCAGCTTGCCTGTTTTCGCCACCACTGACGAAGATGGTAAGTAATCAAAACAGATTAAAGGCTTATTGGATGAAAGATAAAGTAGTTTGATACTAGCAAGTCGAAATTTCTTTCATTCTCTACAATGTCCTATTCACTGGTTTCTTATTCTCGACTTTGAGGGGTGTTTTGCATAAATACGATAGCTTGTTATCCTTCACTAAACATGAAAATTATTGTGTTTATGCAAAGTGCCCTTCAAATTTGACGCAAATGAGCCAAACTGAAATGCTTTATCTGTCGTAAGAAAACAACGTATAGACCCTTTGCAGCACGTCGGAATGCAGCCCAATTTGGAGGACAAAACAATAGGTTCCAATTCTCAGGAGAGTGAAATTCTTTTGTTTTGTCTTCCAAATTAAGATGCTTTAACGTCAAGTAAAAAGGGTCTATTGAAAACCCTTCTTTCTTTAATAGTACCAGATGGTGTACCTCAAAATATCGCTACACAAAAGGAAGAGTCAAACGCAGTCACTCTTGTATGGCAACCACCACCAAGAGAGGAGGCCAACGGCATAATACTTGGTTACAGAATAATACTGAGAGACAAATTAAGGAAAGAGATTTCTTATGATAAGAAGGTTAACACGTCTACTCGATTACGCATCGATGGATTACACCCTTACACTGATTATGTAATCGCCATCAAGGCATTCACGAGAAAAGGATCTGGAAACGTTAGTAAAATAGCCTTCAAAACTAAACAAGCTGGTAAGTAGCTGTAAGCCAATACATTAGTGTAGTCATGGCTGTAGTCATTGTATAAGTCACAGTACCGCATTAGTGGCATCCTTTGAACCAATGACAATGCGAAATCACTGCTCATACAATTTTAATCTTTAATTTACTATAAAATTAATTTACTATAAAATATTAAGGTCTTGTACGGTCTCGGTAACTCAAATCTATTCCAAATTTATGTGATTAGTGGAATTTTATCTTGATTTTCAGCTCCAACTGGATCCCCGACTAACGTGATAGTTCAACCAACTTTATCATCTTCATCTTCAATAACCGTTTCTTGGGGACCTGTGGATAGGTTTAAAATCAATGGGGAAGTAACTAGCTATGTCTTCATAACCTTCGAATTATCAAACCCTGAGAGCACCAGACGCAACGTTACCATAAGGTGAGTCACTTGGTACCATAGTGGATTAAGAGAGCTAAGATTCAGGAGGTTTCATCTAGGCAAAACATTTCTCGTCCCACTTCCCTTGAAAATTTGCATCCTAAAAAATTTATTAAAGGACTTTTTCCGCATTTTTTTAGTGTCTAAATGTTAACATTTTTAAATGGAAAATTCCTATTTATGTTAAAGGACTGACTTTTCATTCGTTCGTTTTCATTTCGTTCGTGTAAACCAATTAACTTTTGTGTATTTAATGAGGCCTTATGTGACTCCATCATTAACGTATGGGAAGTATATTTCTATTTCAAAAAACGTTGGTGAAGGTTTTGTATGCTGCATGTTGCTTACCAAGCTTAAAATGTATTAAATTTATATATAAATAATTTCAGCACAGAAGAAAATGTACCGCGGAAAATCGCGCAGGCAAAGTTTGGAAAAATTCCGACCTTTCGCTCTTTGAAATCGCATCCCGATGGTGCAATTCGGACATTGTATGCAACATGCAGCATGCAACATACCAACATGCAACATACCATTTTTTGAATTAGCTGTATACATTTGCAGTCGGATGCACAAAGGCTAGTTTGAAAACCTTTCCCACCCCCTCTCCACTCTCGCCCCTTTCTCAACCAAAACTATCACATTGACGCTTGTCTCCAATACAGCCAGATATTTCTGTATACGACACATATTCGTCGTATTATTTTATTGTAGTGTACAAAGTGATTCCAGTCGAAAGAAGCGAGCGGTACATAATGGGACAATGTCCATCCAACTGACAGGCTTCCAGCCCTTCACTGAGTATGGCATACAGATTTTGGCAGTAACAACCGTAAATGGAGTTCCAAGTCCTATCTACAATGTAAAGACTGCCGAAGATGGTAAGCGCCGTTAACAATCGCCCTTTCTTAATTGATATTTGTAAATTAATTCAAACCACGTTAATATACGGATACCGAGAGAAGGCGAACAGCAAAACTTCATGTATTAAACCGGTTTAGTTAGTAGTAAATTCGCGTCACTGGGACAAAAACAAGTGTCCGCGATAGATGATTGTCCGTTTCATTAATGGTGTGCCAAGCTCGCCTATAATAGTTTTATAGGTTTAGGAGTAGTTAAGACCATCCTATCTGGGCTAGCGTTACAAAATAATCGACCAGATAGAAGATATGAAAAAGAGTGAAAAAAGAAAAAAGAAAAAAGAAAAGCTAAAAGAAAGAAAAGAAAAGAATAAAAGCAAAAGAAAACGAAAATAATGGAAAGAAAATATAAGAAAGAAAAAAATAAAATAAATAGATCGACAAAGTTTTAAACATAAAAAAAGCTGATGTTTAATAAGGCGCGGAAATACGAATAACAAAATCGTGCGACTTGTCGCGCAACATTGTTGCGTCGCAAGTTGCCACGCGAATGTAGCTCGTATTGCCATACCGTGTGGTAATACGACCAGTAAACAACAACAACAACAATTTATTGTACCCCGTAAATTATTTTTTCCTACAAATATTTCAAGCTAGAATATTACAAAGATAGTAGGGTGTTAGCAGAGAATAGAAAGAGCTTCTACTTCTGCAACAAAGTCACGCAACAAAATTTTGTTGTTGCACGGGGTGACATTACAAGCAACAATCATTAAGCAGCTTGCAACTGAACAATGTTGCGCGACAAGTTGCACGATTTTAATGCTCGTATTCCCACGTTTTTACTTGGTGTCGAATTTCTTTCAGTTCCCAGCCATCCACCCTTGAACTTTACCGCACATAATACGAGTTCTACATCTATAAAAGTAAAATGGAATGAAATACCTCAAAAACACAAGAATGGCATTATCTTAGGATACAAAATACGCTATGAAACCAGCCATACAGGAGTCTCCATCAAGACTGTAATGAATGACTCTGAACGACACACGGACCTTACTGGACTTGAAAAATATGGACTTTATTCCATTCAAATACTTGGCTTTACTGTGAAGGGTGATGGTAATATCTCTGAACCTGTGGTTTTAAGGACAGCAGAGGATGGTGAGTGATTATAATAAATAAAATTAAAGACATATCTTTTTTAGGTTTTGGCTTATAGTTAGTCACTTTCTGATTAATTATAAGTTATTATTATCGTAGATATTATTATCATTCTTTTAGAATTTTCTTCTATCATTAGATTTTTTTATAAGTTTTTATAAGTAATATACAATATGAGTGTCCGTGTTGTATCAGATATACAATCACTGGCCTTCGGCTCGTGGTTGTATATCTGATACAATACGGCCACTCGTATTGTATATAATACTTATTAGTAAAATTCTACTACTATACTAATGCAAATCCTGCATTCTGATTGGCTAACGTACTCACTATCTATCAGCCGATAGATAGTGGGTAGAGAAAGCCGGACTTGTTTTGAAAAAATGGCGGCTTTTCCTTCGCGCTTTTGTGAAGTTTAGTTTAGTTTAGTATAGTATAGTTTAGTTGAGATTTTTACTAAAACAATTAGAAGACTCACTCTCGATTTCTATCGGCTTTGATAGTTGACTCGGGGCCGGAGCCCCTCGTCAACTATCAGCCGATAGAAATCTCGAGTTCGTCTTCTAATTGTTAATAAGTCGTTGTTACATTTACCATATGTTATGCGCTACTGATCATTTTTATGAATATCGCGCAGTATAAGCTTTTGGTACTAAAGCACACAATTTGTTTACTCTAAAATGCTGGTAATACAAAGTCTTGTATAAGTTAAAGTCACACTGATCTTTCTTTCTTCCTTTATTCCTTCCTTCCTTTCCCTTTTTTCCTTTCATTCTTTTTCATTCATTTTATCTTGTCCATTCAGTTCCAGACGGCATACCAGTCAACGTATCTTCCGTTAATCCAACCCTAACCACCTTAACTATCCAATGGGAAACGATGCCAGTACGTCTACAAAATGGTATAATAAGAGATTATGAAGTGGCTCTCTTTGAAATGAACGGGGCATCCAAAGCCAATTACATCAACAGTAAGCTGAGTACTGTTATCTCGGGGCTGGATATTTGGACTAATTACACTGTACGGGCTCGAGCTTTTACAAGTGTTGGTCATGGCCCGTGGTCTCCTAGAATCAGAGTAACAACAGACGAGCAAGGTTTGTTTAAAGTGCATATAAGTCCTACAGCATGGATTCAAGATTTGAAAGCCCTTATAAAATAAATAAGAATGGCGTTTACTATTCTTTGATATCTCTTTTCGTTGCCGAGATATGATTACTAATACTGAACTATCAGACACTTAGCCTGAGAAAAGACTCTCTGGATATAGAGTGAAGTCACTAAACCCGTAAAAAGATATTAGACTAATACACTTTAATACAGCTACGTCACCCTTGATTCCCTCTTCCCTGCATTTCAAATCCAGCACTTTCCTTTAGCTATCTAGGAATATAGACATATTTCTAGGCTCTTACCCGATCCTTAGTGAATTGAAATACTTGTGTAAAATTTCTTGGGTCGTCATGTTATTCTTTCAGCAACCTTTTTTTGCTTTTAGCTCCTCAAGATATTCCTTCCAACGTGACAGCACATTTTTTGAGTTCCACGTCTATTCGTGTCTCCTGGCAACCAATAGACCCGAGGTTGACAAAGGGCGTGTCTCGAGGCTATCGGGTATATTATCGCGCTCTCAACACTCCTTTCTCCAAGCCACTTTTGAACCATACTGTAGGAATAATGGAAACAACTGTTAACCTGACGAACCTGTACAAGTACGTGGAATATTCTATTTATGTTGTTGCAGTAACTAACAAGGAAGGTAACGCAAGTGATGTCGTGGTAACCCGCACTGACGAAGACAGTAAGTATTAGGGATTCCGAAGTTGAGGAAAAAACTGGGTGGAGTTCGCATTGAATTGCATTGTGGGACTGTTTTAGGGGACGAAATAGACGCCATCTTTGAAACGTGTTCCCTAAAGTACTCCCACAATGCACTGCAATGACAACTCTTCAACCACGGAACGCCTAATAGTATCAGAATGTTATCAGTCAATCAATCAATTATAACCTATTTTTTCTAATGGGGGGGGGGGGGGGGTAATATGGTAAGGATCACTAATATAATACAATTTGCCTTTTCCAGAACCAGACCGTCCTCCAATGACACTGATATACACCCTCCCAGACCCAACAAGCATCTGGTTAGGATGGGATGAAGTACGCGAGGGATACAAGAATGGCATCATTCGCGGCTATAAAATGACTATCAGAGATACAACAAAATCAGACCCACCTACTTTACTATCCTTCCTACCAGACCAGTTCTCGACCACACTGCGTGATCTTGATAGCTATATTGAGCATGAGATCACTTTGCTGGCATTTACAGTTAAAGGAGATGGATCAGTTTTTACACGGATTATCAGAACTGATGAAAATAGTTAGTATAAGACGCTTTGTGCAGTGTAAAAATCGATTGGTTGATTCAACCATTTAAAATGGTTATAACCATTTTAAATTGGTTGAATCAACCATTTTTAATTTGGTTAAATGTTAACCATTTTCAATTGTTTAATTTCACCAAATTTAAAATGGTTGATTCAACCAAATTAAATGGTTATATAGATCGATTGGTTGATATAACCATTTAAAATGGTTATAGCCATTTTAAATTGGTTGGATCAACCATTTTTGATTTGGTTAAATTTTAACCAATTTGAAATGTTAAATTTCACCAAATTCACCTTTTCGGCGCTAGGCTTTCACGTGGTGAATCGTGTTACGGTCACCAATAAGTTCGGACATTGTTGTTGAATTGCCACACGATCGTACTAACTTTTATACAATTTATCTACTTAATTTGTTAATTCTGTTCTCAAAATCTTAGTGAAACTATCTAAATGATTTATTTCTAAAGAAGTTTTGATAAAAATTTGAGAACAGAATTAACAAATTAAGTAGATAAATTGTATAAAAGTTAGTACGATCGTGTGGCAATTCAACAACAATGTCCGAATTTTTTGGTGACCGTAACATGATTCACCACGTGAAGACCACGTGAAAGCCTAGCGCCGAAAAGGTGAATTAAAAACGGTTGATTCAACCAAATTAAAATGGTTATATAGCTTTACCAATCAAAATGGTAGAGATAACCAAATATCAATGATCATAATAGATACTTTCTTACTTTATTAGTAATGATATAAATAATTAGAATAAGATAACGATACAAATGAAATAATGCTTAAATATTACGATAAATCATTTATTTGTTACTTTTCAAAAATGTATTGATTGAAAAAACCAATATCATTGGTTATAACCATTTACAATTGGTTGGAACTACCAAGGATAATTGGTTATTTTTTTAATCAAAAAACAATGGGTCGTAACAACCAATTGTAATGGGATAAAACTGAAACCAAGTAAAATGGGTCGTTACTACCATTCGCTTATCATTTCGAGGAAGCGATTTCAGATTTAGCTACCTATTTGTGAATGAGATATCAAGTTCCAACGTAGCTTCTATATACTGAAGCAGTTTTGCATGCACGGGCACTTTGATCAGATATTCTACCAAAAGTCTATTTACTGCGGTTACATTGTCGTTTTATGGCTATATCCAAACCAAAGTAGGATTTCTTGGATGCTGCGATAATATAACACCAAAATAACTATTTATTTATGATTTACAGCCGCGATTTATCGATATCGCTTAATCCGAAGGAAACTGGGAACGAGCCTCATGATCCCTTGCGAGCGTACAATACCCATCATGCATCGCGTCTAACCAGAAGCCCGCCATTTTCAAGCAACGGTTAAAGTTCTCTTGTGTTCTCGCTCTTTTCTCTCATCTTTATCGCTTTTTAAACATATAAACCTCCTGTAGAATCGGTGGAGTACTTCTAGAATTCCTTAGCGAAAGTGTTTCGTATTTGAAGACCATTTCAAGTCGAACGGTAAGTGATTCTCATATATGTTTTAGCTAAAAGCTGCTTCGTGATCGTTTAGTTATATAAGCTTAAGCCTAAGTTGTTATATACATCTTCTTAGTCTTGTGACTTGTTTGGACTAAAGCACTGTAGTTCATTCTCTTTCCAGATAGTATAAGTTAATAGAACCATCTAGCCTGACCTTATTCTGTACTAGTCTGAACTGTAATATTAAGCTTAGATTCTTAGTCTAATAACTACAATCGAACAGCAAGCATATCATTGTTTACACACTAAATTTACCTTAAATTCTTTGCCAAAATTTATAAAAGCTCACGAAAAGCTTCAAATAACTACTTATCATTATATCTTAATGGTTTTACAACTTATAGCTTGAATAACAAGACCGATGGAACTGGATTCCAAAACTGCCATTTTGCATGGCAGATAACATGGCGGTTGCATTGTTTTCGGTGTGCAGTGCATTGTACTGGACTAGGATTCTTTTTAAAAATGAGCTACGTTTTTATTTCTACAGATATAGGAGTTGGATATTAAAGAACTGGAGTAGTATAGTTCAAGAAAATCAGCTGAGTACCTATCATATATCAGTTTCAATTATGTTATTATAGAGCTATACCTTTGATCTATATATAAGTAGCTGCTGCTGGAAATGTTAGTGGTGCTCTGATGAACAATGCTTAAACATGATAGAATTTTGTTTTTGTTATAAGAAGCCTGTATGTTAACACATTGCTAAGTGGGATAATTTTAGTTTAGACACAAATGACAAAGTAAGAAAACTCAGGTGAATACACATATTCCTTATTTTAGTCACCAAAACATTAAATTTACAGCCAGGCCAAAGAATATTATGCAATAAAATGAAAATGTTTACATTTTCCAAAGGCATATTTCTGTAATTTATGTTGTTCTCAACACCTGTTTTAGTCACAGGCAAAAATTTCTTTAGATATCAAGGAGTCGTTGTTATGCCAGGGCAAGATAGGCATATTTGCTTATGCTGCTTGCCTTTTGGTGTATGTCTTGCTGAGGCTGTTTATATATTGGCAGCCTTGCTTGATACTCTTGTGATTCTTTAGAATATTTGAACTTGTGTTTTTTAAGGAGAAAAGAAATGTTTTTCGATGACAAAACTCACATTGAAAAATAGATTTTTTAAATATTTATCTGCATTGCATAGTATTTAGTGGTTCTTGGCTGTTGTTTCATTTTTAAATTTATATTCAAAAACAAAATATCCTTATTGGGTTCATCAAAGTTTTCCTTTGCTTGCTTTATAACATCCCGCAGCAAACTGAAAGACGAGGGTTTTTAATTTTCACAGTCCCCTTGCACTGTGTCTCATTTCCTGGATACCATAATTTTAGAAACATTTATCAGAAGGGATGTTGATGTGTCATAAGTTAATCAAGGGGTCTTTCTTGCAAAAAGCATAAATTTTATGTGTTACCATGTTTGTATTAAATGAAATTTGTATTATAGGATATCTGGCATTGCAATAAAAGTCAAACAAACAATATTATTTGTAGTATTTTCCTGTATAACTATATTGATTTTACTGGTATCAACATATGGTTATTATGACCAAATATGTAAATGGTTGTTTTAACATAACGGTGATTACCATTACTAAATGGTTGAAATAACCATACTTCAACCAAAAAAATTGTTTACCTCAGATCCACCCCCAAGTACCCTTTAAAATTGGTTGAATCAACAATATATTGGGGTTGAATTTACCATTTACAATATTATTGGTTGATTTTACCAACACAATTGGTAAATTCAACCAAAAAAAAATTGGTTGAATCAACAATACATATGGGTTGAATTTACCATTTACAATATTATTGGTTGATTTTACCAACACAATTGGTAAATTCAACCAAAAAAAATTGGTTGAATCAACAATATATATGGGTTGAATTTACCATTTACAATATTGGTAGTTATGACCAACACAATTGGTACATTTAACTAAACAATTTTGGTTGAATCAACAATAAATATGGGTTGAATTTACCATTTACAATTGGTAGTTATGACCAACACAATTGGTAGTTTTAACCATGTTGTCTATTGGTTATTTTAACCAAAAGTGTTCGTGGTCAAAACAACCATTAATATTGTTTACCTCAGATCCACATTTTTAACCAATTTTAGTTGGTTGAAAGAACCAATTCATTTTTACAGTGTACAGGCTTTGTGAAGGCATGTTTTCCCTCCAACACAACCACAAGAGCACAGCAGCATACACAGACTGAACTGTGTGCCGATCATTATCATACATTGTCTTTCCTCCCACATGTTAGGGAAGAACTGCACTCAGCCTTGCTTAGACCTTGGTCTTCCAAACCGAATCATGAGCTGGTTGACACGAGCAACGCAAATTAAAATACCCGACCGCAGTATTGCTTGACGTTTACATCAAAAACATTTTTTTCTTGCATTTGCGTGTCTCGCCAATGCAACCCTTGTTTGATTCCCCGACTTGGTGTTGTATGTCGATAGTGTTTTTTTTTAAATTTTTTTATTTATTCATTTATTTTTTGTTGTTGCTTCTCTCCTATGCTTTCAAAGGTTTTCACGGTTCTTACTTATTACTCAAGGAATCTTTATATTTTAATGTACGTCTATTTCTAGAACCATATATGAGCCCTGGAAATTTTACTACAGAGAATTACACGACGACAAGCTCCCTTCCAGTGCGTTGGAAGGCAATACCACCACATGGTCTACCGGGGATCTTACTAGGATATCGTCTATACTACACCCCGGTGTCTACGGGCGACTATGACATCGAAGAGGGTGAAACTAAGGAGATCAGAATACCTGCAGATAACACGCGATTTGTGTTGACCGGTCTTGATATCTTTACACGATATCGGGTAGAAATATCCGGTTACACAGTAAAAGGAGACGGCCCTTTATCTATCACCTTTGGAGGTGAGTGTGTCGTTAAGAAACATTATTGAGGGTAGCACGTAACAGTAATTCAACTGACAAACCTGTGGCCCTCTTTGAACCTCTCTTAAGTTGGAAGGGACAGGACCGCCATTAACGTGATCATCTGAGCCACCTGAAGGTCTAACCATTTGCAGATGTTATTACAAGGGCAGCACCTTATCCTCGGTTATTTTAAGACCCTGAGTGTTGATCCGGCCGCCGGGGCTTGAACCCACGACCTCCCGCACGATAGTCCGATGTTCAACCAACTGCATGAGCCAACCGGTTGACGGTTGATCTTGTTAGCTATAGGCTATATGTTATAATGCCCTGGGGTATAAGGTAATAGAAGACGGGCCTTAATGGATCACCTTTGGAGTGGAGCTGCATTCAGTTCGTATCTCACATCTGTCTTGGCTATATAAGATATTTTTACCCTGGGTATACTGCAAAACTAAACAGCCATTAATCTATCACCTTTAAAGATAAGTGTATGTGTATGGTCATTTTTAAAAGTTAATAGAATGCTTTCTTGCAACGCACGTTTATTCCAGAAACATGTCGATGTCAAAAGCGGTTGTCCTCTAGTTGGTTGCATTTCCCTCCCTACGTCAACGCCCTGGGTAACGACTCAATCCCATCAGGCATCATTCCATCGATCGCTCAACAAATGGTGCTTCATTGTTGTCAATATTGTAAGGAACATGGAAAGTCCTACCTTGACCTAAAACGAAACGGATACAACATGCCAGCCCAAGAAAAACATCTGGAAACTCTGAAGATACAAATTGATGGAATGACCGACATAATCTTCCCCATTGCCAGCTACAGGACGCAGGAAATTTACAAGGTCCCATACGGATACTTAGGTTTGGTTGGAACGCCTGGTGTAGCTTTTGTTCTCACCGCCACGTCAACCGAGGGGCTGATGGCCCGTGAGATGGCAGCTTCTATTTGGGAGAACTGGTCTTTGGTTCTTTTCTCGCTGTTGTTTGCCTTTATAACAGGATGTCTGATATGGTTCTTGGTAAGTTATTGGTTTTAAGTATTTTAAATATGAATGCAGGGCTGAGGGATGGGGTAATGAGAATAAAAGAACGTTCTTCACCATTAAATTACAACTCTAAGGTGAACCAAGATCTTAACAGCCAAATAGACCGCTCTCTAAATTTTGATTGAGTGGTTAAATATACTGACACAAGCAAAAAAGATCGAAATCGAGGCTCTGGGGGAAACAATAAAGAAATCGTAATCATTCTTTTGTTTCTCCATGGCCTCTATTCTACCTAAACGCATTGGATTGGCAATCTTTCCAATGAGTTCCCCCAGACATCGACTAAGAATAAGGAAAAGGAGAGATCAGAGAAAACTCTAGAAGCACAAACAAGAAATCTTACTCAAATGTGATTGCGCGGGCTCAGACAAAATAAAAAGCAAAGATTCTCAAATATAACTTCCCTCTTATTTTAACAGGAGTGCAGAAAGAACGAAGAACAGTTTCCAAAGTCATTCTCCAAAGGTTCGATGGAAGGGTTCTGGTTCACTTTTGTTTCTATGACAACAGTTGGGTAAGATATCAGTATTAATTCTTTTTGTTTTACTTCAGCTTCTTCTTCTTCTTCTTCAACAGATCATTAATTATTAGTACCAAACTGAGACTAAAATGAACTCAGTCTGCGATGTTACGAATTCATAACATCAATATTGAGATCTAAGTCATAGCCACATGGCTATAGTACTAGTCATGGAGACAAAAGTTGTGGCAGGGAAATGGAGCAATAGACTACCATCAGTCAAATATACTGTTAGAGTAGGTTTTCATGTACTTTTACATACTCTACCGATTTATTTGACTGACGGTAGTTTATTGCCCGTTAAGAGCCGTAGCAAGCCTTGAAAAACGGGGGGGGGGGGGGGGGGGGGCACAAAGCAAAACGTGATCACGACAAATGAAGATTCAATTCCAACAGTACTTACTTTACTTTTTTGGAGAAAACTGGAAAACCCCTCCCCTTGCTACGGCCCTGCTCGTTTTATCTGTCATGACTTTTGTCTTGATCAGCGGCGTAGCACTGAAAGCAATCAATAGTAACCCAATTTTTCGGCTTGTTTTTAGATATGGCGATCGTTGTCCTTTGTCTGTTGCTGGTCGCGTGGTAGCCATGGCATGGACACTGTTTGGTGTTGTTCTTATTGGCATGATTGTCGGGAATATCGCGGCTTCTTTAACTACTGTTGCTGTAAACGAAGGCGGAAGTCTTTACGGAATGAAGGTGTGAAACAAACCTCTTGTCTTATCTAGAAAAGCGTTTAAATTATTGCCTTTTTTAAAAACCTCATAACCTCGTAAAACCATGCATATTCCCTGCTGGTTTGCGCACAGGCTCCTAGACTCTGTCAGCAGGGAAAAACCATGCTCCTTTGGTTCCAAGATAATGGTTTTTAGGATAGATAGATAGCATCATTATATTAGCATTATTCTTTTCTTTTCTGAATACTTTTTGGTGTTTTCATTTCCAGGCCGGAGCTCTGAAAAACTCTTTTGAGTACCGCTTTGGGATTCGAAGGAATGCTAAAATGAATAAAGGTAAGGGGAGACTGCTCAACGCCATTTGGAAGCGGATGTTGATGCATCAGTGATGCTCCGTGGCAAAGTTCAATCTATTTCTAGATCTCGGATCTCCCTCCGAGAAGAGATTTTCTATCCCCTCGCGGCCCAGTTGAAAAGAAATTGGGAAATGAACCCAAAGATCGTGGGGTATGTTCAGGCCTCTTGTAAAAGGTCACCAAACTTGAGACGCAGTTGGGTCGCGAAAGCAGTTCCATGTGTCAGCGGTTACTGATGAAAGAAATAGACCGATTTAGATTGGGCGTAATGTTTTCCCAATTGAATTCCCATAAGAATAGGATTGTTCATTTGAGTTGTATCCATATTCATGTGTCTTCTCGTGCATAATCATTAAACAAAGAAATTAAAGGTCGCCAAACTTGAGACGCTCTTCGGTCGCGAAAGCAGTTCGCGGTTAATGACGAAAGCACTAGACCAATTTAGTTTTGGTGTAATTCATGTGTCTTCTCATGCATAACCATTAAACAAAGAAATGATCCCCTAGGGATCTGAATTGTGAAAACATTACGACCAGGCTAAATCGGTCTATTAATATAAACTGAAAATTGTGTTTCGTAAAGTTTCTCGATGGAAAATGGACCAACCTCACAATTGACTGTCCTGGCAAATATTTTGGTTTCTACGCAGCCTTCGGAGTCGAAAGTCCACAATTCGATTGTCAGAATCCACATGTCTGTTTCGACTTTTTTCTAATCCGTGTAGCCTCAGCTTTGAATATATACTCTTAAAACAGTAGAGCACTGAAGGAGAAAAGGGAAAGTACGTGCGCACCGTCGACTTTCAATGCTATCAGTTAAATTCCAACTGAAAGAACTACTTTACATTTTACCTTTCAAGCTTTCAAGATCTATCTTCGATTTTAATACTATATCATTGAATTCTCGCTAGAGGCGAACAGCAGGAGCAGTCTCAATAGACCCCTAACCTCATGACGTTTCATACCAAAACTCTCACTATCCTTTTCAAAATCTTTTTACCTATTCAAATATTAAAACTCATTTGAGAATTCCAATTTAGGTATAAAAAGTTATCTTGCTTGAGGCTTATTAATCAAGCAAGCAAACTAAAATTTAAAAAATTATTTTGACGCTAATTATAAGAAACTGAATTCATTTTTGCTTATCGCTGTTATTATTCAGAGCGGGAATACAACTCCTTTGATGAAATATACGAAGACCTTGTAAACCATCGCATCAAAGGAGCTCTGCTCGACTCGTTTGCTGTAGGAAGCAGGAGTGACTTGTTTCAGAAACCATTTATTAGAATCAAAACAATTTACGACATAAACCTCGCGAATGGGATCGTCACGGCTGGCAATTCGACCAAACTAAACAGGTGCTTGCGAAGGTTTACAAGAAGCAATGCCAAGGAGATATCTGATGCTATCAAAGATAACGCACGGGCGGTGAAGGTAAGTACGTTGAAAATATTTAATATTTAACGCTATGATGCAATTTACACCCATTTTCGTAATACACAACCAGCACTTCCCAAGACGTCTGATTTTGCCTGCCGTCGATCAAAAGTTCACTAGCTTAGACCGTTGAAAATATTTGATTGATGGAAGCCAAAAACGTTAACCCAGACGAGTCGAATTATAGCTAGTTGTCTTTAAGGAACCCCTCAAATATGATGTCAAACCGAAATGCTTTATGGGTCGTTATAAACCAGTGTATACGCGGCTTTAATCCACAGTCTCATTGTTTTCTACATCAGTAATAGTTCTGAAATAACAGCACTGAACTCGAGCATCTATTTTAACGGAGGGAGGAAAACCGGAGATCAAAATTACAAAAATAGCTTGATGGCGCGTTAAAGAGAACAATGCACCATTGTGATTTTATTTGTCTTTTTTTCCTTATTTCTTTTTCAGGTCAAAAATGAGCCCTTGGCATCTGAGTTATCTTCTGGTATTTTTGATGCTAACACCAATCTCTTTATCAAAGTACTAACGGCTCTTTGTGTTTTCCTGGGTGTTTTTGGTTTGATTGGAATTATTTGGGAAATATTTTATGTTAAGCGTTCTGCATTTTCCAGTGCCAATCCAGGTAAGGACTTTGATTTCTATCGTTTTTTCATGTTATTGTCATCGTGTAACATGTCTTGTATCAATAGACCCCTTGCAGCACCTCGGAATGTAGCTCAAAACAATAGGTTCCAATAATTATCAGGAGATTAAGATTCCTTTGTTTTGCCCTCCAAATTGAGCTGCTCTGACGTCACGTGCAATGGGTCTGTATAAGGCTTTCGTACATTAACCATTCTGAGGTTGATGGAAAAACTGTGACGAGTTGAATTACAGTGCATCTCGTGCATTGTGGGACTCTTTTATATTTAGGGGACGAAATTTTGGATATATGTCCCCTAAGACAGTCCCACAATTCAATGCAATTCCAAGTGGCAGTTTTTCCCTCAATCTCAGCTCGGATGGCTAATGGGCAGATAAAACAGCGATAATTTGCGGAAGTTCTGACGGAGGAATGCATGAAGTATTTTAATATTTTTATTTGCATTTTTCCATCAGATGATTTACGACGGCAGTTTTTGAAAGCTACTAGGAAAGAACTAGCGAAAACAACTGAAAAGTTTCTTTGTCGCGTTTCTGTTGTCGTGAAAGATCTTCAAGAAAAACACAGACAAGAAATGCGGCAAGTAAATTGCAATCGTGAAAAGCAGACAAAACACGACACAGTAGCTCATCAAGAGATCTCCAGTGAAGTGGAGCTCAACACTAGCTTTTAAGGAAGCTGAGGGATCCTTAAGGACACGCATGAAAAACGTCTGCGCATGCTCTAAGTCTGCATGCAAATTAGTCAAAAGCATCTTCGTGCTATTGTAAAAATATGCAAATTTGACTTTCACACTTACCTGAAAAATAGTCTTTACAAAATGACAAAACTTAAAGTCAGTTCTTGAAACTTAAGGCTATTTCTTTCATATTGTCTTTATTAATGCAGTATCTTGTTCTCACAAAAGCATACCCGCGAAATGTTTTGTATACTCGGAGAAAACAAGCATTTATTTTCTCCCTAAAACTCTTGTAAATTCTTGGAAAGCGTGCTGAAATGCACGCATGCGCAAATATTTTTCTCTAGTGTCATCCTTAAGTGGTTCTGAGATACTCAAAAAGCATATTACTTGACAAGTTCCTGTGACGTGATCACACAGATATTTCAAAAAGGCTTAATTAAGGGGCGAACGGCGATCGGTGATTGGCGATTGCACGTCTGGAAGGGATGATATCTTCTCAAAATTATCATGGAGGCAAGTCTAACATGAAAAACAAAAGAAATCACATTTTTTCTCAATGGAATTTGTGGCATTTCTTTTGTGTTTCCATGTTAGCCTTCAATTCAAGATAATTTTGAGAAGTTACTAAAAACTTCTTCACTAAGTACCGTGACATTCATTTCTTAATTACATACCTTAACAATCTCTGGATAATTCAGCGAAGACCTTAGTACTAGTAACATTGTTTACAGAGGCGAAACAAGGACTCAGAATCTAGGAGGATCTAGAATAAAAACGTAAAATTTGGGGGGGGGGGGGGCACTTGCCCGCCCCCTCCCTTCACCAGTGATATTGCCATCATACATCAAACAAAAAAAGGCTCAATCCCCTCCCTTGTCACTGCCCCCCGCTACGCCACTGATTGTTAAGGTAATTAAGAAATGAAGGTCAATAGTAAATAATTCTTATTATCTGACCCTACAGTTCCTATCGGTCGTGCAATCGTCAATCACCGCGCCGATTGCCATTAGCCGTTCGCCCCTCAACCTTTTTGAAATAGTTGTGATAAAAAGATAAATTTTACACCGTAAAAAAATAAGAAAGATCACCTACTGACGTTTCGGACGCTAGTCCTTCGTCGGATATATAACCAAACGCTTTTTTCTGTTATTATATTCATTTTTCACTTTTACTTTCACTTTTTGGGATTCCTGTGGACGGACCAATTAAAACTGACGATGATTTGGACTGATTTTAAAAGAGTACATCCTTGAGTACATCCAGTGTAGCGTGTCTTTTCAAAGTCATATAAAATCTGCAATCTTTTTATTACACTAACATATATCGCTTATAAATAAAATAAATTTTGAAATACTGGAAATCTGTTTTACGTTCTTCTAACTACGAATAGATATGCATACTAGAAGTTAAATACAGCTTTTTAAGAAAAAGGCTTGGTGAAGGTTTTGTTGCATGTGGCATGTTACTTTTTACATCTTGCATGTTGCATGTTACTTACCAAACTTATGATGTATAAGTGAGGGTTAGAGAATAAACGCGAGTGTTTTATGGGATTTAGAGCTCCGAGCATTGATAGAAAGTTTTTATTCAGCTTGTTTTCTTCTGCCGCGCTGGATTTTACTGAACTTCCCAGTTCATGAGCACCATATGCCAGCGCAGCTAACTCCTCCTTCGTTCCTGTTACTTTAAGACCGCGATCGCGTAAAAATGACTAATTTTTGGAATGCAGCTTCTTACTTTTTTTTTTTCTCAAATATCTTATTGTATATTTTTGTTAGCTTTGTAATTTATCTTTTTTTTTTTGTGCTTCGTGTCTGTAATTTTTGTAATCTTTGTAATTACTATATCGTATTAAATCTGTAAACATAGAAAAAAATATTATGATGTCATATATATTACATTTCATAATTACCTCGAATTTGCAAACAAGTCAGTACATAATTTACAAACATTACATTGAAACTGAACTATATTTCTATGTATGATGCTTGACACGCGACGTAGTTACCGTCAACATTAAGTGAAAAGAGATGAGCTTTTTTATTATTTTTGCTAACTATACAGTATGATGTGGAAAGTACTAAAAACTTCATTATCCCAAATCAAAGATTCCAGAGATTTTGACTATATACTTGCTTCGTGAAATTTTTTTTTTCTAGTCGATCATTGTTCATGTTTACTTTTGTTCGTGTATGTAATGAAGAAACAATTCTCTAGCATGCAATTTATTCATTTTCTTCATATTCCGCTTTATACATGGAATTGATATAGTACAAGAATTATTTTCCATACTACAATTTTTTAACATGCAATTTGTTCATTTTCTTTATACTCTTTATACATGGAATTGATAAAGTACAAGAATTATTTTCCATACTACAATTTTTTAACATGCAATTTGTTCATTTTCTTTATACTCTTTATACATGGAATTCATATAGTACAAGAATTTTCTTCCATACTACAATTTTTTAACATGCAATTTGTTCATTTTCTTTATACTCCGCTTCATACATGGAATTGATATAGTACAAGAATTATCTTCCATACTACAATTTTTTAACATGCAATTTGTTCATTTTCTTTATACTCTTTATACATGGAATTGATATAGTACAATAATTTTCTTCCATACTACAATTTTTTAACATGCAATTTGTTCATTTTCTTCATACTCTTTATACATGGAATTGATATAGTACAAGAATAATACTGAGTTCAGTACCTTTCATTACTAGTACAATAGTCTTTTAGCTGCTTGTCTGAATTCAGTTAGAAAAACAATGTAAATACAAGGACTGAAGCAAGAGTTGACTACAAAAAGAAAACGAAGCACAAAAAATAACGTGGGTCTATCAATAATGCACCAGGAATTCGGCTGAAAAACTGAAAACACTTCGAGCTGGTGGAAAGCTTCAAAGAACTCGAAGAGGAAATCTGGAAGATAACAACAGGTGTAAAGTAGAAGCGAACACAACACCATTTTCACTGCCTTAGCTGTTCGCTTTCCTCTAGTTCTGTTCTGTTCATCAGAAAAATTGCCTTGCGGGAAGGTTTGACGTGATTTCCAAAGTCTGAATGAAGTCAATATATTAAATATCACAACTAAACACATCATAAGAAGAATACAAACGTGTGTGAAAGAATAGAAAAGGAAAGTGGTTCTCGAGTATTTTTCATCGCACACACGAGTATCGCCCAAATGGTAAATTTTATTTGACAAAAGTTCGTAGGCCGAAAGTCCCATAGGAAGCAGCCAAGAGCAAGAGGCTAGTGCCAGACGTCTTTTCAACGTGTACGGACGAACTCTGTGTACAGTTAACTTGGTTGATCTAAACCGTTCCACACTTATTATCAAAAGGGTAGACAATGTCACAAACTTGGAGGTGTCTTTGAAAAGTTCATAGGACTTACATAAGATGTTGCCAAAAACGTCATTATTCCAAACATCCCAGAGTCGTGGAAGATGAAATAAGGAAGTATTGTATTCATAGGAAAAAATAATAACGACGAAAATATCTGAAACGGCCATGTTGATGATCAAATGATGAATGTTCCTTTTCACGGTGAATCTTGCAGCGAGGAAGATGATCAAAATATTGCCAAACACAGCAAATCCACCCCCTAACAAGATGGCCATTAACTTTACAGTTCGTACAAGATCTGGATCACTGGGTCCACTGAAGCAAGATAAACTGCCTTGCGTCAAGTTGGTCGAGCTGTTCATGGTTTGAACTGAACTGAGAACGATCCTGTCTCGTCTACCTTCAAACTCCCACTGACGTACTGACTCCTTGACTGAACTATAAAATACTTTCAGTGGCCTTCAAGATAATTAGCAAAACAAAATTACCAAGGAACTGATATGCTTCAAACTTCAAATGTTAGTGTTATGAGTCTCTTCTTTTCAATAGAATTTCACTATTAATTGAGTTTTTGCCTTCAAAATTGTTAGGAAAACAAAATTACCAAGGAATAAGCTTCCAAGTGCAAATGTTAGTGTCATGAGTCGTTGCTTTTTAAAAGACTTTCACTATTAATTAAGGTTTTCCTGTCCCACTTTTTACTTGGTTGATGAATGCTATTGTCTGCTCTTTTTTGTGTTTCATCAGTTATTAGTAAAGGTATTCACATGGGGCCGAGTATATTAAGGATTAATTCATGACTGTCTTTAAAGGTTTGAAATAATTGCCCAAGTTAATAAGCGACTTAAAACAATATCGTGAAATTAAACCTTGATATTAGGAGGAACTTTTTTTAAATATAGAGGCCAAATTGTCACATGAAAAAATCAGCTGCGATACAGAAAGACACACGCGAAGATGAAAAAAACAAGTAGCGAAGGACTTGGTTTGATAAATTTACTTTTCATCGACAATATTATGAAATGTTGGATAACAAGCTGAATTACAACCTTAGCTATGCTCACAACCGACCATAAGTACAAGATTGAATGTGTAATTTATCGTAAATATTGTTGTAAAATTCATTAATAATTCATGAGCTTTCTGACCTATGAAATGTTTGCAATCCAGTCACGTGGATGGCCTGTAAAGCTGCATACAACACAAGTAACAATTGTCATGTAATCACTAGTGATCTAGTGATCTGTATCAAAATACACAACCACTAGTGAGTGTATCAAGATACAACTACTGTGATTGTATAGATCTATTAGTATTCTGTATCAGATACAGAATACTAATAAACCTGTGGGTTAGGCTTAAGGAAGATGGTTTCCCAGAGCCTTTTCAAAAGCTAGTCCCACCAACTAGATAAAAACCCTGCATCTTGCTTTCGTAACCTAAGCACAATAACCAATGTGGGATGCCCGTACCAAACAATGTGTGACGTCAAAAAACATTGTACGCATGCTCCTATAAAATATCCAACTATATTTTCTTAAATAACACTGCTTTTGAAATCTATTCCTCAGAAATCATTATCTTCATTAATTATTATTATTGAATTTCACAAGTCATTTACAACATTCGCGTCCGTGTTGTATGGGCTTTACAATCTCTCGCCAACACGGCCGCTCATGTTGTAAACATTACTTATCATTCTCCTTATTCTCTTTCTTCTTCTTCTTCTTCTTCTTCTTCTTCTTCTTCTTCTTCTTCTTCTTCTTCTTCTTCTTCTTCTTCTTCTTCTTCTTCTTCTTCTTCTTCTTCTTCTTCTTCTTCTTCTTCTTCTTCTTCTTCTTCTTCTTCTTCTTCTTCTTCTTCTTCTTCTTCTTCTTCTTCTTCTTCTTCTAAATAGAGTAATTATTTTCGAACATTACATGATTTAGAATTTTCTGTTTTGCATTAGCGACAATAATTATTGGGTTTCTCCGAAGTTTTTGAGTGACCAAAATAACTTCTTTAAAACGTTCTAGCTCATTCGGATTACATCGGATCGAACTGATCAAATTTTGTACCATAAAGTTGAATAAGTCTGGAAGGGATGATATCTTCTCAAAATTATCATGGAGGGAAGGCTAACATGAAAAACAAAAGAAATCACGTTTTTTCGCGATGGAATTTGTGGCATTTCTTTTGTGTTTCCATGTTAGCCTTGCATTCAAGATTTTGAGAAGGTTACTAAAAACTTCTTCACTAAGTCCTGACATTCATTTATTTCTTAATTACGTACATACCTAAACAATCTCTGCATAATTCAGCGAAGACCTTAGTAACATTGTTTACAGAGGCGAAACAAGGACTCAGAATCTAGGGGGATCTAGAATAAAAACGTAAAATTGGGGGGGGGGGGGGGGGGGGGCTCTTGCCCGCCCCCTCCCTTCGCCAGTGATATTGCCATCATACATCAAACAAAAAAAGGCTCAATCCCCTCCCTTGTCACTACCCTCCGCTACGCCACTGATTGTTTAGGTATTTAAGAAATGAATGTCAATAGTAAATAATTCTTATTACCTGACCCCACAGTTCCTATCGGTCGTGCAATCGTCAATCACCGCGCCGATTGCCATCAGCCGTTCGCCCCTCAACCTTTTTGAAATACTTGTGATAAAAAGATAAATTTTACACCGTAAAAAAAGAAGAAAGATCACCTACTGACCTCAACAGAGAGGTCTGTTTAAAGCATTTGATAACTGAGTCAAGCAGGAACATTCAACTTATTTATTTCTTGGCTATTACACTCCTATACACACATATTCAGATAGTCGTATGTAAATGTTGGGCCCCAGGAAGGGTATGAACTGATAAAATTAGAAAAAAAAAATCGCATTTCTTATACTTTTTCTATTTAGGACAAAAATAGTGATCCAGAAAGCAGATAATGTGCAAGATATAGACAGACCCCTTGCAAGTGACTTTACAGCAGCTAAATTTGGAGGACAAAATAAAACAATTTCAATCTTATGAGAATTGGAACTTATTGGTTTGTCCTCCAACAGTTACCTAGGTTGTCTTTCTTAATAACCCATTTTCGATATCCTGGTTGAGTGATCACGCACAAAGCAATTCAAGACGAGGCTCCGGGGAAACAACGGAGTAACCCTAATATATTCTTTTGTTTCCCCGGAGCTCGTCTTGAATTACTTTGTGCGTGATCACTCAACCAGGATATCGAACGTGGGCTATGAGTATCCTTAATTCTTCATTGTTCTACATTGTTCAAGGTGAAAATAATTTATATTCCGAAGTGCTGCAAAGGAGTGTATTAAATTAATAAAAGTGCGCCTTTGTTTTCAAATATAACCTTCCTATGGTCTTTTTTCTCGCCCACTATATATAACCAAAGCTTTTTTCTTTTATTATATTCATTTTTCACTTTTACTCTCACTTTTTGGGATTCCTGTGGACGGACCAACTGAAACTGACGATGATTTGGAATGATTTTGAAAGAGCACATCCTTGAGTACATCCAGTGTAGCGTGTCTTTTCAAAGTCAAATAAAATCTGCAATCTTTTTATTACACTAACATATTACAAAGAATGGTCTGAACCCAGGTGAATGGATATTTTTCGAAGTAACAATATTTCTCGAAGAGACAATATTTGTATAATGATCATCCGGGTGGATGTAGTCCTGAGAAGGACTGTTTGATGTGACTGACGTTTCGACAACCTGTGCGGAAGTCATCTTCAGAGTCCAGTGAAGAAAAAGTCAGATATGGATCTTATTTATACTGCCACAATAAACAATAGAACACTAACATATATCGCTTATAAATAAAATAAATTTTGAAATACTGGAAATCTGTTTTACGTTCTTCTAACTACGAATAGATATGCATACTAGAAGTTTAAATACAGCTTTTTAAGAAAAACGCTTGGTGAAGGTTTGTTGCATGTTGCATGTTACTTTTTACATCTTGCATGCTGCATGTTACTTACCAAACTTATGATGTATAAGTAAGGGTTAGAGAATAAACGCGAGTGTTTTATGGGATTTAGAGCTCCGAGCATTGATAGAAAGTTTTTATTATGCTTGTTTTCTTCTGCCGCGCTGGGTTTTACTGAACTTCCCAGTTCATGAGCACCATATGCCAGCGCAGCTAACTCCTCCTTCGTTCCTGTTACTTTAAGACCGCGATCGCGTAAAAATGACTTTAATTCTGGGACTTTAAAGTGTCAAAAGTCGCTTAGGTTTTTACTTTCACGATTTTCCTTCTCTTCAATTTCAATTTTTTTCCCTATTTAGCGGGAAAACTTCTGCCACGTTTAGCAAGTTCAGTTTGTTTACATCTGGGCCTACTTGACAGCTCGATTAAAAGGCCGACCATAATTCATAAATAAAGAAAGGTTTTTTTACAGTGGTTACTCGTTTTTTCAATGCAAAATGTAAGAATACTTACCTCGAAGTTGTTTTCGATCGGCAAATATGAAAAATCTATTGGCAAAGTAGCAAAAACTGAAAAGAAAAATCGCTTCAAACAACAAGAAACATAGGGGAAAAACCCACTTCCGCTGGGATTTTATCCCAAATCGGTACCAGGCCCCGCGCGTCCCCTAAAGTGTGAAAAGGCTTAATGGATTAACGCCCATTCGCCAAAAGTGCATTTCGGGCTTGGTATGTAATATGTAAAAGAAAATCTTCGCAAAACTTTTTTTCTTAAATTGCTATATCTTTAATTGAACTATTAATAACTTATTTTCCCGCCAGTAAATTATGATGTCATATATATTACATTTCATAATTACCTCGAATTTGCAAACAAGTCAGTGCATAATTTACAAACATCACATTGAAACTGAACTATATTTTTTTATGTATGATGCTTGATATGCGACGTAGTTACCGTCAACATTAAGTGAAAAGAGATGAGCTTTTTTATTATTTTTGCTAACTATACAGTATGATGTGGAAAGTACTAAAAACTTCATTATCCCAAATCAAAGATTCCAGAGATTTTGACTATATACTTGCTTCGTGAAATTATCTTTTTTTCTAGTCGATCATTGTTCATGTTTACTTTTGTTCGGGTACTTAAAGAAGAAACAATTCTTTAGCATGCAATTTATTCATTTTCTTTATACTCCGCTTTATACATGGAATTGATATAGTACAAGAATTATTTTCCATACTACAATTTTTCAGCATGCAATTTGTTCATTTTCTTCATACTCTTTATACATGGAATTGATATAGTACAATAATTATTAATTTTCCATATTACAATTTTTTAGCATGCAATTTGTTCATTTTCTTCATACTCTTTATACATGGAATTGATATAGTACAAGAATTATTAATTTTCCATACTACAATTTTTTAGCATGCAATTCGTTCATTTTCTTCATACTCTTTAAACATGGAATTGATATAGTACAAGAATAATACTGAGTTCAGTACCTTTCATTACTAGTACAATAGTCTTTTAGCTGCTTGCCTGAATTCAGTTAGAAAAACAATATAAATACAAGGACTGAAGCAAGAGTTGACTACAAAAAGAAAACGAAGCACAAAAAATAACGTGGGTCTATCAATAATGCACCAGGAATTCGGCTGAAAAACTGAAAACACTTTAATCATGTGGAAAGCTTCAAAGAATTCGAAGAGGAAATCTGGAAGATAACAACAGGTGTAAAGTAGAAGCGAACACAACACCATTTTCACTGCCTTAGCTGTTCGCTTTTCTCTAGTTCTGTTCTGTTCATCAGAAAAATTGCCTTGCGGGAAGGTTTGACGTGATTTCCAAAGTCTGAATGAAGTCAATATATTAAATATCACAACTAAACACATCATAAGAAGAATACAAACGTGTGTGAAAGAATAGAAAAGGAAAGTGGTTCTCGAGTATTTTTCATCGCACACACGAGTATCGCCCAAATGGTAAATTTTATTTGACAAAAGTTCGTAGGCCGAAAGTCCCATAGGAAGCAGCCAAGAGCAAGAGGCTAGTGCCAGACGTCTTTTCAACGTGTATGGACGAACTCTGTGTACAGTTAACTTGGTTGATCTAAACCGTTCCACACTTATTATCAAAAGGGTAGACAATGTCACAAACTTGGAGGTGTCTTTGAAAAGTTCATAGGACTTACATAAGATGTTGCCAAAAATTTCATTATCCCAAACATCCCAGAGTCGTGGAAGATGAAATAAGGAAGTATTGTATTCATAGGAAAAAATAATAACGACGAAAATATCTGAAACGGCCATGTTGATGATCAAATGATGAATGTTCCTTTTCACGGTGAATCTGGCAGCGAGGAAGATGATCAAAATATTGCCAAACACAGCAAATCCACCCACTAACAAGATGGCCATTAACTTTACAATTCGTACAAGATCTGGATCACTGGGTTCAATGAAGCAAGATAAACTGCTTGGCGTCAAGTTGGTCGAGCTGTTCATGGTTTGAACTGAACTGAGAACGATCCTGTCCCTTCCTCCTTCAAACTTCTACTGACTTTAACTGAAGATTCTAAACATAAAAATAGACCTTAAAATCATTCAAAACAATAGAAGAATAAACATAGGACAAGCCTTAGGGTATTTTTAATAAAATCTAGATTAACATTGTTTCTGGACCAGTTTTTACTCAGTAGTCATTCCATGCGGCTTCTCGTGATACTCGTGTTTTCTTTAGTTTTCATAACTGAAATGAAGTTATTCTTACACTTGATTAAGATATCATGCAGTTTTAATAATTAATTTTGCTGAGTTCATGAATTGTTCATGTTTACTTTTGTTCGTGTATGTAATGAAGTTCTAAACGAATTTCTTTTGAACAATAACACTTGCAGCTGAAATAACTGATGAGTTAAGGGACGGACCATTAGATAGTTGATGTTGGGGGGGGGAGGGGGGTGGTTGCGTAAATCCCCCAAAAATATATAGAGCAAGTTCTTAAACCTCAATAAGAATATCGAGCAGTCTCGCTATTCTGTGTCAAAAAAAAAAATCGAGCAAGTACAGGTCAAGGGTTATTCCACGAACTTTATAAATATATTGCGAATGCCACTCAAGTCACTGGAAATCGCATTTCCGAGGATCTGAATTTTCAAAATTGGGGGGAGGGATGCCCCCAAATCCCCCTACGTTCGCCCGCCTTTGTCAGTCGTTGGTCCATTCACCTGAAGTTAATTTAGACTACCAATTTTGCCTAAAAGCCCTCGATTGACCAATCAGTAACTTTGCCCTATGTATGATTAATAATATTGATTATTCCATACTATTTTTAAAGAATTATCGTTCAAGGCCATGATGTTTAGTCAAAAAAATATCGTGCAAGGGGTGGTACCGAAAAAAAAATTATGCAACTAAAATTCATGCAACCCCCCCTCCCCCTCCCCCATCAATTGTCTAATGGTCCATCCCTTACTCATTCTCTTGACTGTCTGTTTACCTTTCTATTCTTTCAAAAAACCTACAAAGCTAAGATCAGATTCATTTATAGTATAGTATATAGTATATCGAGACCACAATTTGAATCTTCGAATTGTCGTCAAATAGGGACAGAAAAGCGTCCTCAACGGAACAGTAAAAATAGCGCTTATAAAGTGCATGTGGCACTGCTACTAATGGGATTAATAGTGTTATAGAAATTTGTACAAGATATCCGTTTCGTGAGTTTTGGATGTGGTGATAAGATGTCGTTTATATGTTTTGTATTAGGTGAAATATAGTGGAATACGAAGATAAAACCATACATAAATGGTATAAATGGAAATCGCGCTAAATTATACTTATTTTTTTAAATCATTTCCGCTTTCAAACCTCAGTTATCGTGCGATCTTGCGATAGGAGGAAGTACACTTTGTACTGCATTTTGTGCTTCAACCAAGTTCATTTCAGAATAATTTTCATTTGATTCGATTATATGAATCTTTAAATTTATTGCGTCGGCCACAGCTTGTATTATGATATGATCAGCCCATGTTCCTTGCATAGACATGTTGTTTAGATATTGTAACCAAGATGTTTCTAAATCGAAGAGTTCCGAACTTTATGTAAGTAATGTTTATAAAACGATAGACCGTGTTTTATCGGCATATAAAGATACGAGGCGAAGCCGAATACGAGCCGAAGGCGAGTATCTTTATAGCCGATAAAACACGGGCTCGAGTTTTATAAATGGCTTAGGAAACTCATACTTATTTTCATATGGTGTAAATAATGCCAGTTGCTTGAAAATTTCGTTAATTTTGATCAAAGATGATATTTTTTAGTACACAATATTGAACAAGTTGCAGTTTAGTGAATCTCAAGGGACGTGCGAGATTGATGATCCATGAAAGCTGACTTAGTAACAATTTCCGTAGGGAGCTACTTTGTACTTGAAAAGTTTGTATTTCAAAGTAAATTTGCATTTTGCCTTGCATTCGAGAAGATGAGTAGATTCATGTTGCCTAAAACTAGAAACCAAGAGACCTCGTGTCTTGATGGAGCAGTACCAGCGAAGACTAGCTATGCTGAGAAATGGGCAACTAAAATATTTCGAGAATGGCAGAGTTCCCGTAAAAATATCATTGCGGCTAAAGAAAATTTAAGTTTAAAATTCCCGGGTAAAGAGTCCTTTCAAGATTTAAGTACAAGTCTAGAGGAGATGAATGCGGAGTCCTTAAACTTTTGGTTCGTAAAATTCATTGAAGAAGTGGCGAAAAAGGATGGAAAAAATTACCCTCCAAGTAGTCTTTACGCTATTACTTGTGGCATCAACCGATTTCTGGCCGAAAAACGAACCGAAGAGTGCATCAATATTTTGGATAGAAGTGATAAAAGGTTAGTCTTGAAAAGGCAATGTATTTCGTGATGAATGTCAATTAAAGATACAATGGTTATTAATAGTTGTATTTCTGAACAGTTTCACGTTTTTTTAATTTTATGTTTGTTATTTGTTGGTGTAGTTTTCAGGGGATATCGGGTCTCATAAAAACTCTAATGAATAAAAGATTAGTGTTATATGACATTTAAAACTACTGATGTTTAATTCATCAGTAGTTTTAAATCCTATAAAAAAAAATTATCTTTTATTCATCATGGATTTTGTCAGCCCCGATCTCCCCTGAAAACAATCAAAGCCGCCCCCGGCTTTAAGTTTCTTGGTTTGCTATCGATATATATAAATACCGTCACGTGTTCTTATCCATGGCCATGATTGGATTAAAACCCTAATGAATATTTATATATGCTTCGCGAAGCAGTGCCACAAAAATCATTTACCCAAGATTTTTCTTTTGATTCTGATAGAAATACATTAGATAATCCTCTGTTTCAGATAATCCTTATGTTTCAGAATAAATATTTTCAAAGACTCATGAACCTGATCAAAAATATATGTTTCCATTTGTTGTTAAAATAATTATGAACTATTAACGAGCTTTAAAAGTGATTTGAAAGTCTTGTCTCCTGTGTTTCCAGTCTTCTCGGATCGAGATCGATAAACCATATTTTGAGACTCCGTCTTTCTCGCTTTTAACACGTAGTGTAAGGTAAATGTTTAAGGCATTCGATCAATACTGTATATGTATATGAGTACTTCAGCTGATGCTGCGAAACTAAAAAACGTACTCGGTCTTCTTTCTCTTTCCCTCTCCTTTCTCTCCAGTTCTAGAAAATGATATCAAATAAAGTGTGATATACTTGGCAAGTGGAAGCCCAATATTAGCAAAGAACTAAAGAATAAAAATGAGGAGAGCAAAGAAAAAGTATACAAAAAAAAAACTTACCATAGACTGAATGAAGCAAGAAAGCGACTGACAAATAAAGAAAATACAGAAAGATACCCCCTAAGATCCATTCATATTGATTACCACAGTGTCACATCTAAATTGCTTTTTTAAGTTTCGGTGTACGTATTTTATCATAAAATTTACACTTTTTTTTTTTTATTTATTTACTACCAATAACTATTTTATTTCATAGTTTACATTTTTTCTTTTCTTTTATATATATATATAGAATTGATGTAGACTAGTACAAGAAATACTTTCCATAATACTGAGTTCTGTGAGTGTTATTCATTACTAGTACAAGAGTCTTTTAGCTCCTTGTCTGAATTCAGTTAGAAAAACAATATAAATACAAGGACTGAAGCAAGAGTTGACTACAAAAAGAAAAGGAAGCAAAAAAATTAACGTAAATTCATCAATAATGCACCAGAGATTTGTTTGAAATACCGAAAACACTTTAATCATGTGGAAAGCTGCAAAGAACTCGAAGAGGAAATCTGGCAGATAACAACAGGTGTAAAGTAGAAGCGAACACAACACCATTTTCACTGCCTTAGCTGTTCGCTTTCTTCTAGTTCTATTCTGTTCGTCAGAAAAATTGCCTTGCGGGAAGGTTTGACGTGATTTCCAAAGTCTGAATGAAGTCATGATATTTAATATCACAACTAAACACGTCATCAGAACAACAGAAAAGTGTGCAAAAGAATATAGGAGGACTCTAGTTTTCGTCGATTCCGTTTTGCAGACACGGGTATCGCCCAACTGCCTAATCTTGTAATACCAAGCATTATATGCTGAAAGTCCCATAGGAAGCAGCCAAGAGAAAGAGACTAGTGCCAGACGTTTTTTGAACGTGTATGGACGAACTCTGCGTACAGTTAAATTGGTTGATCGCAACCGTTCCACACTTATTATCAAAAGAGTAGTCAATGTCACAAACTTGGAGGTATCTTTGAAAAGTTCATAGGACTTACATAAGATGTTGCCAAAAACGTCATTATCCCAAACATCCCAGAGATGTGGAAGATCAAATAGAAAACGAATACTTGCGTATGAAAAAATGAAAACAACAAAAATATCTGAAACGGCCATGTTGATGATCAAATGATGGATGTTCCTTTTCACGGTGAATCTGGTAGCGAGGAAGATGATCAAAATATTGCCAAACACAGCAAATCCACCCACTAACAAGGTGGCCATTAACTCTACAGTTCGTACAAGATCTGGATCACTGGGTTCACTGAAGCAAGACAAACTGCCTTGCGTCATGTGTGTCGAACTGTTCATGGTTTGAGCTGAACTGAGAACGATCCTGTCCCTTCCACCGTCAAACTTCTACTGACTTTAACTGATGATTCTAAACATAAAAATAGACCATAAAACCATTCAAAACAATAGAAGAATAAGCATGGGACAAGCCTTAGGGTATTTTTAATAAAATCTAGATTAACATTGTTTCTGGACCAGTTTTCACTACTTGTTCAGTGCGTGCCGCTGGTCGTGTTTACTTTAGTTTTCATAACTGAAATGAAGTTATTCTTACACTTGATTAAGATATCATGCAGTTTTATAAAATTAATTTTGCTGAGTTCATGAATTGTTCATGTTTACTTTTGTGCGTGTATGTAATGAAGTTCTAAACGAATTTCTTTTGAACACTGACATTTGCAGGTGAAATAACTGACGAGTTTAGGGATGGACCATTAATTAATTGATGGGGGGGGGGGGGGGGTGGTTGCGTAAATCCAAAAATATATATATAGAGCAAGTTCTTAAACCTCAAAAAAAAAAAAATATCGAGCAGGCTCTTCTGTGCAAAAAAATACCGAGCCAGTACAGGTCAAGGGTTATTCCACGAACTTTATAAATATATTGCGAATGCCACTCAAGTCACTCGGCTGGAAATCGCATTTCTAAGGGTCTGAATTTTCAAAATTGGGGGAGGGGGAGGCATGTCCCCAAATCCCCCTACCTTCGCCCGCCTTTATCAGTCGTTGGCCCATTCACCTGAAGTTAATTTAGACTGCCAATTTTGCCTAAAAGCCCTCCTCGATTGACCAATCAGTAACGTTGCCCTATATATGCAGGATTAACAATATTGATTATTCCATACTAGTTTTTTGAAAAAGTATATGTCGTGCAAGGCCATAATGTTTATTCAAAACCAATGGATCTTAATTATTCAAATATGGAACTCAATGATTCAAATATAGATCTCAATGATTCCAATATGGATCTCAATGATTCCAATATGGATCTCAATGATTCAAATCTGGATCTAAATGATTCAAATTTGGATCTCAATGATCTAAATATGGATCTAAATGATACCAATATGGATCTCAATGATTCAAATATAGATCTCAATGATTCAAATATAGATCTCAATGATTCAAATATGGATCTCAATGATTCAAATATGGATCTCAATGATTCAAATATGGATCTCAATGATTCAAATATGGATCTCAATGATTCATATATGGATCTCAATGATTCATATATGGATCTCAATGATTCAAATATGGATCTCAATGATTCAAATATGGATCTCAATGATTCAAATATGGATCTCAATGATTCAAATATGGATCTCAATGATTCAAATATGGATCTCAATGATCTAAATATGGATCTAAATGATACCAATATGGATCTCAATGATTCAAATATGGATCTCAATGATGGGGGGGGGGGGCTATATAAGAGACTAATATGGAAAAAGGGGGGGGCTAAGATTGGTAAATATAAGAGACTAGTATGGAAAAAGGAAAAAAGGGGGGGTGCAGCCCCCCGGCTCCGCGGTGCCTGATACTACGGGTTAAAAGCGAGACAGACGGTGATAAAAATCTTTTCATTTGTAGCCGTTCACGAAAATAAACATAGCGCAAGATGACCGAAGTTTCATTTTTAGATAGAAGCTAATCTTACGTACCGGCTAATTCTAGAGACTCGTTGCTCGGTAAATATTCACCGATATTTACTTCGACTTCAGCGAATAATTGTTAGATATTCATAACTATTTACACATAGTATTTATCTATAGGTAATTAGTAAAATTCTACTACTATACTATTGCAAATCCTGCATTCTGATTGGCTAACGTACTCACTATCTATCAGCCGATAGATAGTGGGTAGAGAAAGCCGGCTTTGTTTTGAAAAAAATGGCGGCTTTCCCTTCGCGATTTCGTAAAAAACCTCTTGTTTGCAATTGTATAGTTTCGTTGAGAATTTTACTAAAACAATTAGAAGACTCACTCTCGATTTCTATCGGCTTTGATAGTTGACTCGGGGCCGGAGCCCCTCGTCAACTATCAGCCGATAGAAATCTCGAGTTCGTCTTCTAATTGTTAATTAGAAGATTAATTGTTTCAAAAAACCCATTTAGCTTTGCTACACAATTTGACTTTAATGCTCAACTTGTATGTATTGAGAGCAAGCGATTTTCGATAAGAAGGAAGGTGTACTTTCATTTCATCTCACTTCTCAACGAGAACGGTGACCCTAATATTTTCTTTGCTCATGGAACTTCTATGAAAACGATATAGGACCATGCGAAATATGAAGAAAAGAAATATTGGAAACGCATTTACCCGCGAACGTCCTATAAATAGAGAGTTTACGATTCGCGTCTTTTCTTTCCGCAAACCTCGTCAGACACGACCACGTTTTCATTGTTTCCCTGCATCTCACTTTACTTTTTGCAAACCCTCTCACCAAACACAGATATTCTTTTGTTGATCTATATCTTGGAAATTTTTGCAATTCATTTTTACTAATTTAAAAAAAAGTTTTTACTTGTCAACTGAGGTTTAACGAACATTTGCCGTAAACGAGTTTCTTAAATATCTAATCAGTCGCACTGAACCGCTATATATTTGAAGTACGAAGTATATATTTGAACTCTTAGCTTTGAAGGTTTTTTGGTACCCACCTTTATCCAAATAATGATGTCTTTTTAATATATATTTGTCATCGGAGAAAGAGTCAAATATTATTTTTCTGACAAATATATAAAAATATATATAAAAACAAACAGACAGTCAAGAGAATAAAATTATAAAAGTAAACAACTCATCAGTTATTTCACCTGCAAATGTCAGTGTTCAAAAGAAATTCATTTAGACCGGCCTTCATTACATAACGAACTAAAGCAAACATGATCATTTGTTAGCTCAGAAAAATAATTTCATGAAACTGCATGATATCTTAATCAAGTGTAAGAATAACTTCATTTCAGTTATGAAAACTAAAGTAAACACGAGTAGCCGCATGGACTGACTACTGAGTGAAAACTGGTCCAGAAACAATGTTAATCTAAATTTTATTTAAAATACCCTAAGGCTTGTCCCATGCTTATTCTTCTATTGTTTTGAATGATTTTAAGGTCTATGTTTATGTTTAGAATCATCAGTTAAAGTTACGAACTAAAGCAAACATGATCATTTGTTAGCTCAGAAAAATAATTTCATGAAACTGCATGATATCTTAATCAAGTGTAAGAATAACTTCATTTCAGTTATGAAAACTAAAGTAAACACGAGTAGCCGCATGGACTGACTACTGAGTGAAAACTGGTCCAGAAACAATGTTAATCTAAATTTTATTAAAAATACCCTAAGGCTTGTCCCATGCTTATTCTTCTATTGTTTTGAATGATTTTAAGGTCTATGTTTATGTTTAGAATCATCAGTTAAAGTCAGTAGAAGTTTGAAGGAGGAAGGGACAGGATCGTTAATTCTTAGTTCAGCTCAAACCATGAACAGCTCGACAAACATAACGCAAGGCAGTTTGTCTTGCTTCAGTGAACCCAGTGATCCAGATCTTGTACGAACTGTAAAGTTAATGGCCACCTTGTTAGTGGGTGGATTTGCTGTGTTTGGCAATATTTTGATCATCTTCCTCGCTACCAGATTCACCGTGAAAAGGAACATTCATCATTTGATCATCAACATGGCCGTTTCAGATATTTTTGTTGTTTTCATTTTTTCATACGCAAGCATTCGTTTTCTATTTGATCTTCCACATCTCTGGGATGTTTGGGATAATGACGTTTTTGGCAACATCTTATGTAAGTCCTATGAACTTTTCAAAGATACCTCCAAGTTTGTGACATTATCTACCCTTTTGATAATAAGCGTGGAACGGTTACGATCAACCAAGTTAACTGTACACAGAGTTCGTCCATACACGTTGAAGAAACGTCTGGCACTAGTCTCTTGCTCTTGGCTGCTTCCAATGGGACTTTCGGCATGCGAACTTTGGTTCACCGAAATTAGAAGCACCGGTGTGTGCGAAACAGAATTATCGAAAACTAAATTATTCCTATATTCTTTTACTCATGTTTGTGTTCTTCTTATAACGTGTTTAGTTGTGATATTTAATATCTTGACTTCATTCAGACTTTGGAAGTCACGTCAAACCTTCCCGCAAGGCAATTTTTCTGACGAACAGAATAGAATTAGAAGAAAGCGAACAGCTAAGGCAGTGAAAATGGTGTTGTGTTCGCTTCTACTTTACACCTGTTGTTATCTGCCAGATTTTCTGTACGAGTTTTTTGCAGGTTTCCAACTGGCCGGAGTGTTTTCAGTTTTTCAACCAAATTCCGGATCCTGGTGCATTATTGATAAATATACGTTAATTTTTGTGCTTCGTTTTCTTTTTGTAGTCAACTCTTGCTTCAGTCCTTGTATTTATATTGTTTTTCTAACTGAATTCAGACAAGCAGCTAAAAGACTCTTGTACTAGTAATGAATAACACTCACAAAACTCAGTATTATGGAAAGTAATTCTTGTACTAGTCTACATCAATTCTATGTAAAAAACAACAAAGTAAACTATGAAATAAAATAGTTATTGTTAATAAATAAAAAAATATATGTGTAAATTTTATATTAAAATACACCGAAACTTAAAAAAGCTAATTAGATGTGACACCGTGATAATCAATATGAATGGATGTTAGGGGGTATTTATTTTATCTTTCTGTTTTTCCTCTTTGTTTGTTTGTTTGCATGTTGGTGTTTGTTCGCTTTTTTCCTGACCGCTGTATTAAACTTATAGATTAGAATGACATCAACAAATTTAGAAAGTTTGAGACAAAAATATTACATTCTTGAGAAGTTATTGGAATTTTAGCGAATTTTAAAAACGTGAAAAACACAACAACGAGGCTAGGAAGTAAACAGATCACTGAACACATACACATCTCTGTAATTTTGATTTCAAATAGCTTCACTTGAATTCACTTTATAGCAATGAAACTTTCCAAAAATATATATTTCTGGTTTTTTTTTCTTCCAATTTTTAACATTTTAAACATTTTATGACATAAAACTCAAAAAGGGATTTTTTTTTTCTTCAAATTGTACTTACAACTTTGTCTTGAAATTATATTGAAACTTGTCGACAGAAACCTTGGCCGCTTACGTCTCTTCATGTTACAGTTACAACTGACGATATGTACATTTTCGATAAAATTCTTAAGTCTCGGGGAACAGACAATCACATACATGTTCTTAATGAACAGAACATTTCATTATATTTCTGTTATTTCAATTCTAAAAAAAAAGGCGTATATTATTCTTATTCAAAGATTAATTTTCTCTTGGGAGGGGAACAAAAAATAAAAAAAACGTAGCAAACAAATGCATACAAACAATGGTCTCATGAGTATGACTCAAGTTATATTGTAAATCGGTTAGAGAATAAACACTCGTGCTTTATGGGGTTTAAAGCTCCTCGCACCTTCGCCCTCGTGACTTTCTATCAATGCTCGGAGCTCTAAATCCCATAAAGCGATCGCGTTTATTCTCTAACCCTTACTTATACATTATAAGTTTGGTAAGTAACATGCAACATGTAAAAAGTAACATGCCACATGCAACAAAACCTTCACCAAGCTTTTTTCTTAAAAAGCTGTATTTAACTTCTAGGTATACATATCTATTCGTAGTTGTAAAATTCATTAATAACTCATGAGCTTTCTGCTAGTCCCACCAACTAGATAAAAACCCTGCATCTTGCTTTGCTAACCTAAGCACAATAACCAATGTGGGATGCCCGTACCAAACAATGTGTGACGTCAAAAAACATTGTACGCATGCTCCTATAAAATATCAAACTATATTTTCTTAAATAACACTGCTTTTGAAATCTATTCCTCCGAAATCATTATATTTATTAATTATTATTATTGAATTTCACAAGTCATTTACAACATTACTTATAAGAACGTAAAACAGATTTCCAGTATTTCAAAATTTATTTTATTTAATAAGCGATATATGTTAGTGTAATAAAAAGATTGCAGAATTTATATGACTTTGAAAAGACACGCTACACTGGATGTACTCAAGGATGAACTCTTTTAAAATCAGTCCAAATCATAGTCAGTTTTACTTGGTCCGTCCACAGGAATCCCACAAGCTTTGGTTATATATAGTGGGCGAGAAAAAGGACCATAGGAAGGTTATATTTGAAAACAAAGGCGCACTATTATTACTATACACTCCTTTGCAGCACTTCGGAATGCAGCTCAAGTTGAATAATAATATAATTGATTTTCACCTTGTACAATGTAGAATTAAGAATACTAAATTAAATAACAATGCGCGTAAGAACTAGGCAACTCTCTATTGTTCTGCGGCAATAGCAACTTCCCCACATAAGAATGTCTTAGTTTTCAGACTGAAAGTATATCAGCCTATAGGTAACACATTTTAAGAATAAAATGTGCAAAAACTCTGTTTTTGAACAAAGTTTTCTTTGTACTAAAAGATCTCGTCCAATAATCATAAGCGCTCAAAACAAGAGCTAAAAGACGTTTATAATTCAATATGTTCCCCACATAGATATTTTGATATATAAAGGCTCAGGAAATCTTAGAAAAAAAGGGAATCAGATATCAAATAAAATATTTAAAAAATCCGCTTAGGTTTGAAATTATGGCAGATTTTCATGTTTTAACCAATGAGATGGACGGATTAGACAATACGCAATTAGCACCTTTCTGTATTCCATTGCCGTTTGCCTGCCTAGTTCTTACTAGAACCATTACTTAAGAAAGACAACCTAGGAAACTGTTGGAGGACAAAACAATAGGTTCCAATTCTCATAAGATTGAAATTGTTTTGTTTTGTCCTCCAAATTGAGCTGCTATAAAGTCACTCGCAAGGGGTCTGTCTATATCTTGCATATTATCTGCTTTCTGGATCACTATTTTTGTCCTAAATAGAAAAAGTATAATTAAGAAATACAATTTTTTTTCTAATTTTATCAGTTCAGTTCCCTCTGTTTTTCCTAAAATATACATTTACATCTGAATATGTGTGTATAGGAGTGTAATAGCCAAGAAATAAATAAGTTGAATGTTCCTGCTTGACTCAGTTATCAAATGCTTTGAACAGACCTCTCTGTTGAGATCAGTGGATTACAAATCATCTATTATAATGCATGGCACTTTAAAGACTCAATGATTATTTATGATGATATATTAAAAAGGTTAAGGGGCGAACGGCTGATGGCAATCGGTGATTGGCGATTGTAGGACCGATAGGAACTGTGGGGTCAGGTAATAAGAATTTCTTCACCATTGAAATTCATTTCTTAAATACCTAAACAATCAAGTGGCGTAGCGGGGGCAGTGACAAGGGGATCGAGCCTTTTTCTGTTTGATGCATGATGGCAATACCACTGGCGAATGGAGGGGGCGGGCAAGTGCCCCCCCCCCCTCCCCCAAATTTTACGTTTTTATTCTAGATCCCCCTAGATTCTGAGTCCTTGCTTCGCCTCTGTAAACAATGCTACTAAGGTCTTCGCTGAATTATGCAGATATGGTTTAGATATGTAATTAAGAAATGAATGTCAGTACTTAGTGAAGAAGTTTTTAGTACCCTTCTAAAAATTATCTTGAATACAAGGCTAAGATGGAAATAGAAAAGAAATGCCCCAAATTCCATCGAAAAAAATGTGATTTCTTTTGTTTTTCATGTTAGACTTACCTCCATGATAATTTTGAGAAGGTATCATCCCTTCCAGACGTGCAATCGCCAATCACCGATCGCCGTTCGCCCCTTAATTAAGCCATTTTGAAATATATGTGTGATCACGTCAAAGGAACTTTTCAAGTAATATGCTTTTTGAGTATCTCAGAACCACTTAAGGATGCCTCAGCTTCCTTAAAAGCTAGTGTTGAGTTCCCCTTCACTGGAGATCTCTTGATGAGCTACTGTGTCGTGTTTCAACTGCTTTGCACGATTGCAATTTACTTGCCGAATTTCTTGTTTGTGTTTTTCTTGAAGATGTTTCACGACAACAGAAACGCGACAAAGAAACTTTTCAGTTGTTTTCGCTAGTTCTTTCCTAATAGCTTTCAAAAACTGCCGTCGTAAATCATCTGATGGAAAAATGCAAATAAAAATATTAAAATACTTCATGCATTCCTCCGTCAGAACTTCCGCAAATTATCGCTGTTTTATCTGCCCATTAGCCATCCGAGCTGAGATTGAGGGAAAAACTGCCACTTGGAATTGCATTGAATTGTGGGACTGTCTTAGGCGACATATATCCAAAATTGCGTCTATTTTGTTCCTTAAATATAAAAGAGTCCCACAATGCACGAGATGCACTGTAATTCAACTCGTCTCAGTTTTTCTATCAACCTCAGAATGGTTAATGGACGAAAGCCTCATATAGACCCCTTGCAGCACCTCGGAATGTAGCTTAATTTGGAGGGCAAAACAAATGAATTTTAATATCCTGGGAATTGGAACCTATTGTTTTGCTCTCCAAATTGAGCAACTTTCCGATGTGCCGCAAAGGGTCTATTAATACAAGACATGTTACATGATGACAATAACATGAAAAAACAATAGAAATCAAAATCCTTACCTGGATTGGCACTGGAAAATGCAAAACGCTTAACATAAAATATTTCCCAAATAATTCCAATCAAACCAAAAAGACCCAGGAAAACACAAAGAGCCGTTAGTACTTTGATAAAGAGATTGGTGTTAGCATCAAATATACCAGAAGATAACTCAGATGCCAAGGGCTCATTTTTGACCTTAAAAAGAAATAAGGAAAAAAAGACAAATAAAATCACGATGGTGCATTGTTCTCTTTAATGCGCCATCAAGCTATTTTTGTTAATCTTGATCTCCGGTTTTCATCCCTCCGTATAAAAATAGATGTGTAAGTTCAGTCCTGTTATTTCATAATTATTACTGGTGTAGAAAACAATGAGACTGTGGATTAAAGCCGCGTATACGCTGGTTTATAACGACCCATAAAGCATTTCGGTTTGACATCAAATTTGAGGGGTTACTTTTAAGTAAAAAAACAACACTTTTCATGTACAGTGAAAGATAAGAAGCTATTGTAGATGCAAAGCGCCCCTCAGAGTCGAGAATAACAAACCATTGACTATGAAATAAAGGGTTAATGATAAAGGATTTAAGTGTACGAATGTTTATCATCACGGTACCGTAACTTTGAAGTAAACACCAAACTTTAAGGCTAATGGGCTTTTGTCACACAGCGGCCGCTTTGTGATAAAGGTCCATGGAGTGTCATGGAAACACCTTGATTGACATCCACCAAAACCTGCTTCGTCGCAACGACGATTCAGCACGTTCTATTGAGAACAGCTTATCTAATTTAATCAGTTCTTTTTGAACAACCGTCTGAGTTGAAGTTCCTGAAGCGTTTTAAAAGCTGCGCGCGCATGGATGTCTTAGTGGTGCAATCAAGAAAATGCCTTTCATTCTTTTACCGTTTATGCAAAATTCCTTGGCCACATTTTTTTTTCTTACTGGATTTTCCCTAGAAACTTCATATTCATTTTCATACATAACTAAATTATGACTTTTCCGTTTATACAAGTATATGAGTGCTAAATACTTTGGGTAGGGCAAAATACATAAAGTGCAGGCTGGAAGTAGTTAACTACTTTTAACCTGTGTGCTTTATGTACTCATTTTTATAACAACGCGACCCGGCCAGCCAACTAGTTATAATTCGACTCGTCTGGGTTAACGTTTTTGGCTTCCATCAATCAAATTTTCAACGGTCTAAGTTAGTGAACTTTTGATCAACGGCAACCAAAAACAGACGTCTTGGGAAGTGCTGGTTGTGTATTACGAAAATGGGTGTAAATTGCATTATAGCGTTAGAAATTTAAATATTTTCGACGTACTAACCTTCACCGCCCGTGCGTTATCTTTGATTACATCAGATATTTTCTTGGCATTGCTTCTTGTAAACCTTCGCAAGCACCTGTTTAGTTTGGTGGAATTGCCAGCCGTAACGATCCCATTCGCGAGGTTTATGTCGTAAATTGTTTTGATTCTAATAAATGGTTTCTGAAACAAGTCACTCCTGCTTCCTACAGCCAACGAGTCGAGCAGAGCTCCTTTGATGCGGTTGTTTACAAGGTCTTCGTATATTTCATCAAAGGAGTCGTATTCCCGCTCTGAATAATAACAACGATAAGCAAAAACGAATTCAGTTTCTTATTATTAGCCTCAAAATCATTTTTTTAGTTTAGTTTGCTTGCTTGATAAATAAGCCTCAAGCAAGATGACGTTTTATACCTACACTTCCAGAATCCCTTTCGGTAGCATAGTTTGTTGTGCTAATTTTCACTATTGGTTTGGAACTATCAAATGAGTTTTAATATTTGAATATGTAAAAAGATTTTGAAAAGGATTGTGATCTTGAAAGGTAAAATGTAAAGTAGTTCTTTCAGTTGAAATTTAACTGATAGCAATGAAAGTCGACGGTGCGCACGTACTTTTCCTTCTCTCCTTCAGTGCTCTACTGTTTTCAAAGCTGAGGCTACACGGATTACAAAAAGAAGTCGAAACAGACATGTGGATTATGACAATCGAACTGTGGACTTTCGACTCCGAAGGCCGCGTACTAACCAAAAATATTTGCCAGGACATTCAATTGTGAGGTTGGTCCATTTTCCATCGAAAAACGTTACGGAGCACAATTTGCAGTTTTTATTAAAAGACCGATTTAGCCTGGGCGTAATGTTTTCCCAATTCAAATCCCTAGGAGATCATTTCTTTGTTTAATGGTTATGCATGAGAAGACACATCAATTACACCAAAACTAAATTGGTCTAGTGCTTTCGTCATTAACCGCGAACTGCTTTCGCGACCCAAGAGCGTCTCAAGTTTGGCGACCTTTTACAAGAGGCCTGAAAATACCCCACGATCTTTGGGTTCATTTCCCAGTTTCTTTTCAACTGAGCCCCGAGGGGATAGGAAATCTCTTCTCGGAGGGTAATCGATGATATCCGATATCTAGAAATAGATTGAACTTTGCCACGGAGCATCACTGATACATGAACATCCGCTTCCAAATGGCGTTGAGTAGTCTCCCCTTACCTTTATTCATTTTAGCATTCCTTCGAATCCCAAAGCGGTACTCAAAAGAGTTTTTCAGAGCTCCGGCCTGGAAATGAAAACACCAAAAAGTATTCAGAAAAGAATAGAATAATGCTAATATAATGATGCTATCTATCTATCCTAAACACCATTATCTTGGAACCAAAGGAGCATATTTTTTCCCTGCTGACAGAGTCTAGGAGCCTCTGCGCAAGGCAGCAGGGAATATGCATGGTTTTACGAGGTTATAAGGTTTTTAAAAAAGGCAATAATTTATTGTATGGGAAACGCTTGTTTCCTAGATAAGAGTTTTGTTTCACACCTTCATTCCGTAAAGACGTCCGCCTTCGTTTACAGCAACAGTGGTTAAAGAAGCCGCGATATTTCCAACAATCATGCCAATAAGAACAACACCAAACAGTGTCCATGCCATGGTTACCATGCGACCAGCAACAGACAAAGGACAACGATCGCCATATCTAAAAACAAGCCGAAAAAGTGGGTTACTATTGATTGCTTTCAGTGCTACGCCGCTGATCGAGACAAAAGTCATGGCAGATAAAACGAGCAGGGCCGTAGCAAGGGGAAGGGTTTTCCAGTTTTCTCCAAAAAAGTAAAGTAAGTACTGATGGGATTGAATTTTCATTTGTCGTGGTCACGTTTTGCTTTGTACCCCCCCCCCCCCCCCCCCGGTTTTTCCAGACTTGCTACGGCCCTTAACGGGCAATAAACTACCGCCAGTCAAATAAATTGGTAGAGCATGTAAAGGTACATTAAAACCTACTCTAACAGTTTATTTCATTGATGGTAGTCTATTGCTCCATTTCTCTGCCACAACTTTTGTCTCAATGACTCAGTAGTACTATCATATGGTGGCTGTATGGCTATGACTTAGATCTCAATATTGATGTACTGAATCCGTAACATTGCAGAGTTCATTTTAGTCTCAGTTTGGTACTAATAATGAATGATCTGATGAAGAAGAAGCTGAAGTAAAACAACAAGAATTAATACTGATATCTTACCCAACTGTTGTCATAGAAACAAAAGTGAACCAGAACCCTTCCATTGAACCTTTGGAGAATGACTTTGGAAACTGTTCTTCGTTCTTTCTGCACTCCTGTTGAAATAAAAGAGAAGCTATATTGAGAATCTTTACTTTTTATTTTATCTGAGCCCGCGCAATCACATTTGAGTAAATTTTCTTTTTTGTGCTTCTAGAGTTTTCTCTGATCTCTCCTTTTCCTAATTCTTAGTCGATTTCTGGGGGAACTCATTGGAAAGATTGCCAATCCAATGCGTTTAGGTGGAATAGAGGCCATGGAGAAACAAAAGAATGATTACGATTTCTTTATTGTTTCCCCCAGAGCCTCGATTTCGATCTTTTTTGCTTGTGCCAGTATATGGAATCACTCAATCAAAATTTAGAGAGCGGTCTGTTTGGCTGTTAAGATCTTGGTTCACCTTAAAGTTGTAATTTAATGGTGAAGAACGTTCTTCTATTCTCATTACCCCATCCCTCAACCCTGCATTCATATTTAAAATGCTTAAAACCAATAACTTACCAAGAACCATATCAGACATCCTGTAATAAAGGCAAACAACAGCGAGAAAAGAACCAAAGACCAGTTCTCCCAAATAGAAGCTGCCATCTCACGGGCCATCAGCCCTTCGGTTGACGTAGTGGTGAAAACAAAAGCTACACCAGGCGTTCCAACCAAACCTAAGAATCCGTATGGGACCTTGTAAACTTCCTGCGTCCTGTAGCTGGCAATAGGAAAGATTATGTCGGTCATTCCATCAATTTGTATCTTCAGAGTTTCCAGATGTCTTTCTTGGGCAGGCATGTTGTATCCGTTCCGTTTTAGGTCAAGGTAGGACTTTCCATGATCCTTACAATATTGACAACAATGAAGCACCATTTGCTGAGCGATCGATGGAATGATGCCTGATGGGATTGAGTCGTTACCCGAGGCGTTGACGTAGGGAGGGAAATGCAACCAACTAGAAGACAACCGCTTTTCACATCGACATGTTTCTGGAATAAACGTGCGTTGCAAGAAAGCATTCTATTAACTTTTAAAAATGACCATACACAGACACTTATCTTTAAAGGTGATAGATTAATGGCTGTTTAGTTTTGCCGGGGGTATTTAAAGATATCTTATATAGCCAAGACAGATGTGAGATACGAACTGAATGCAGCTCCACTCCAAAGGTGATCGATTAAAGCCCGTCTTCTATTACCTTATACCCCAGGGCATTTTAATATATAGCGTATAGCTAACAAGATCAACCGTCAACCGGTTGGCTCAGTTGGTTGAACATCGGACTATCGCGCTGGAGGTCTTGGGTTCAAGCCCCGGCGGCCGGATCAACACTCACGGTCTCAAAATAACCGAGGATAAGGTGCTGCCCTTGTAATAACATCTGCAAATGGTTAGACCTTCAGGTGGCTCGGATGATCACGTTAATGGCGGTCCCGTCCCTTCCAACTTAAGAGAGGTTCAAAGAGGGCCAAAGGTTTGTCAGTTGAATTACTGTTACGTGCTACCCTCAATAATGTTTTTTAACGACACACTCACCTCCAAAGGTGATAGATAAAGGGCCGTCTCCTTTTACTGTGTAACCGGATATCTCTACCCGATATCGTGTAAAGATATCAAGACCGGTCAACACAAAACGCGTGTTATCTGCAGGTATTCTGATCTCCTTAGTTTCACCCTCTTCGATGTCATAGTCGCCCGTAGACACCGGGGTGTAGTATAGACGATATCCTAGTAAGATCCCCGGTAGACCATGTGGTGGTATTGCCTTCCAACGCACTGGAAGGGAGCTTGTCGTCGTGTAATTCTCGGCAGTAAAATTTCCAGGGCTCATATATGGTCCTAGAAATAGACGTACATTAAAATATAAAGATTCCTTGAGAAATAAATAAATAAAGAATAAATGAATGAGAATTAACATTGGATTCCACAGATAAAGTAGCTCGTCTTCCACTGCATTCCAATTGGAATTTAAAAGTTGATTTTATGGAGGGAGGAAAACCGGAGAACCGTGAAAACCTCTCAAAGCATAAGAGAGAAGCAACAAAGAAAAAAGAAAGAAAAAAAACACTATTGACATACAACACCAAGTCGGGGAATCAAACAAGGGTCGCATTGGTGAGACACGCAAATGCAAGAAAAAAATGTTTTTGATGTAAACGTCAAGCACTACTGCGGTCGGGTATTTTAATTTGCGTTGCTCGTGTCAACCAGGCTTTAGTCTGTGTATGCTGTTTGTGCCCATGATTCTGTTTGGAAGACCAAGGTCTAAGCAAGTATATACAGGCAAAGTGCAGCTCAGTCTTCTCTAATATGTGAGAGGAAAGACAATTGCTGCTTATGACCAATACACAGCTTAGTCTGGTACATGTATGCTGCTGTGATTGTGGTTGTGTAAGGGCCAAAGATCTAAACAAGTATATATACAGGCTGAGTGCAGCTCTTGTCTAGTACGTGGGAGGAAAGACAGTTATGATAATGATCAACACACAGTTGATTCTGTGTAGGCTGCTGTACACTTGTGGTTGTGTTGGAGGGAAAACATGCCTTCACAAAGCCTGCACAAAGCGTCTTATACTAACTATTTTCATCAGTTTTGATAATCCGTGTAAAAACTGATCCATCTCCTTTAATTGTAAATGCCAGCAAAGTGATCTCATGCTCAATATAGCTATCAAGATCACGCAGTGTGGTCGAGAACTGGTCTGGTAGGAAGGATAGTAAAGTAGGTGGGTCTGATTTTGTTGTATCTCTGATAGTTATCTTATAGCCGCGAATGATGCCATTCTTGTATCCCTCGCGTACTTCATCCCATTCTAACCAGATGCTTGTTGGGTCTGGGAGGGTGTATATTAGTGTCATTGGAGGACGGTCTGGTTCTGGAAAAGGCAAATTGTATTATATTAGTGGTCCTTACCATACTACCCCCACAAAAAATAGGTTATAATTGATTGATTGACTGATAACATTCTGATACTATTAGGCGTTCCGTGGTTGAAGAAAAACCTGGTTCGAGTTGGCATTGCAGTGCATTGTGGGAGTATTTTAGGGAACACGTCTATTTCGTCCCCTAAAACAGTCCCACAATGCAATTCAATGCCAACTCCACCCAGTTTTTCCTTCAACTTCGGAATCCCTAATACTTACTGTCTTCGTCAGTGCGGGTTACCACGACAGCACTCGCGTTACCATCCTTGTTAGTTACTGCAACAACATAAATAGAATATTCCACGTACTTGTACAGGTTCGTCAGGTTAGCGGTTGTTTCCATTATTCCTACAGTATGGTTCAAAAGTGGCTTGGAGAAAGGAGTGTTGAGAGCGCGATAATATACCCGATAGCCTCGAGACACGCCCTTTGTCAACCTCGGGTTTATTGGTTGCCAGGAGACACGAATAGACGTGGAACTCAAAAAATGTGCTGTCACGTTGGAAGGAATATCTAGAGGAGCTAAATGCAAAAGAAAAGAAAAAAGAAAAAAAAGGTTGCTGAAAGAATAACATGACGACACAAGAAATTTTACACAAGTATTTCAATTCACTAAGGATCGGGTAAGAGCCTGAAATATAGTCTATATTCCTAGATAGCTAAAGGAAAGTGCTGAATTTGAAATGCAGGGAAGAGGGAATCAAGGGTGACATAGCTGTACTAAAGTGTATTAGTCTAATATATTTTTATGGGTTTAGTGACTTCACTCTATGTCCAGAGAGCCTTTTCTCAGGCTAAGTGTCTGATAGTTCAGTATTAGTAATCATATCTCGGCAACGAAAACAGATATCAAAGAATAGTAAACGCCATTCTTATTTATTTTATAAGGGCTTTCAAATCATGAAGCCCTCCTGTAGGGCTTATATGCACTTTAAACAAACCTTGCTCGTCTGTTGTTACTCTGATTCTAGGAGACCACGGGCCATGACCAACACTTGTAAAAGCTCGAACCTGTACCGTGTAATTAGTCCAAATATCCAGCCCCGAGATAACAGTACTCAGCTTACTGTTGCTGTAATTGGCTTTGGATGTCCCGTTCATTTCAAAGAGAGCCACTTCATAATCTCTTATTATACCATTTTCTAGACGTACTGGCATCGTTTCCCACTGGATAGTTAAGGTGGTTAGGGTTGGATTAACGGAAGAAACGTTGACTGGTATGCCGTCTGGAACTGAATGGACAAGATAAAATGAATGAAAAAGAATAAAAGGAAGGAAAGAGGAATGAAGAAAGGAAAGAATGAGGAAGGAAAGAATGAGGAAAGAAAGAAGGAAGGAAGGAAGGGAGGAAAGAAAAAAAGATGAGACTTTAACTAATGCACGTTCATTACCAACATTTTAGAGTAAAAGCATTGCGTGTTCTAGTACCTAAATCTTATACTGCACGATATTCATAAAAATGGTCAATCGCGCATAACATATGCTAAATGTAATATCGACTTATATGAATATTATAAAGTTTGAAATACAAAAAATAAAAACTTATAAAAATCTAATAATAGAAGAAAATTCTAAAAGAATGATAATAATATCTACGATAATAATAACTTATTATAATTAATCAGAAAGTGACTAACTATAAGCCAAAACCTAAAAAAGATATGTCTTTAATTTTATTTATTATAATCACTCACCATCCTCTGCTGTCCTTAAAACCACAGGTTCAGAGATATTACCATCACCCTTCACAGTAAAGCCAAGTATTTGAATGGAATAAAGTCCATATTTTTCAAGTCCAGTAAGGTCCGTGTGTCGTTCAGAGTCATTCATTACAGTCTTGATGGAGACTCCTGTATGGCTGGTTTCATAGCGTATTTTGAATCCTAAGATAATGCCATTCTTGTGTTTTTGAGGTATTTCATTCCATTTTACTTTTATAGATGTAGAACTCGTATTATGTGCGGTAAAGTTCAAGGGTGGATGGCTGGGAACTGAAAGAAATTCGACACCAAGTAAAAACGTGGGAATACGAGCATTAAAATCGCACAACTTGTCGCGCAACATTGTTCAGTTGCAAGCTGCTTAATGATTGTTGCTCGTATTGTCACCCCGTGCAACAACAAAATTTTGTTGCCTGACTTTGTTGCAGAAGTAGAAGCTCTTTCTATTCTCTGCTAACACCCTACTATCTTTGTAATACTCTAGCATGAAATATTTGTAAGAAAACAATCTTACGGGGTACAACAAATTGTTGTTGTTGTTTTTGACTAGTCGTATTACCACGCGGGGTGGCAATACGAGCAACATTCGCGCGGCAACTTACGAGGCATCAATATTGAGCGACAAGTCGCACGATTTTGTTGCTCGTATTTCCGCGCCTTATACGACATCAGCTTTTTTATATTTAAAATTTTGTCGATCTATTTATTTTATTTTTTTCTTTCTTATATTTTCTTTCCATTATTTTCGTTTTGTTTTGTTTTTATTCTTTTCTTTTCTTTTTTTTAGCTTTTCTTTTTTCTTTTCTTTCTCTCTTTTTCATATCTTTCTATCTGGTCGATTATTTTGTAACGCTAGCCCAGATAGGATGGTCTTAACTACTCCTAAACCTATAAAACTATTATAGGCGAGCTTGGCACACCATTAATGAAACGGACAATCATCTATTGCGGACACTTGTTTTTGTCCCAGTGACGCGAACTTACTACAACTAAACCGGTTTAATGCATAAAGTTTTGCTATTCGCCTTCTCTTGGTATCCGTATTAACGTGGTTTGAATAAATTTACAAATATCAATTAAGAAAAGGTGATTGTTAACGGCGTTTACCATCTTCGGCAGTCGTTACATTGTAGATGGGACTTGGAACTCCATTTACGGTTGTTACTGCCAAAATCTGTATGCCATACTCAGTGAAGGGCTGGAAGCCTGTCAGTTGGGTGGACATTGTCCCACTATATACCGCTCGCTTCTTTCGACTGGAATCACTGGGTACACTACCAGAGAATAACACAACAAATATATATGTAGTATATAAATATCTAGCTGTATTGGAGACAGGTAATGTGGTAGTTGTGGTTGAGAAGGAGAGCGGAGAGAGGAGGAGGAGTGCAAACTAGCCTTCGTACATCCGACCACAAAGGTACATACTTATCTCAATAAAGTTTACTAAGTCACCCAAAAATCTACAAAGCTGACGTCAGCAAGCATTATGGATAGATATATTTTAAATGTTTCAACCGCTTGATAACTGTTGATGGTGTTAAGATTATTTTAGTATTACTAGGTACAACAAATAAACTCAAATGCCTTTTTAAAATAGAATCGAATGGGGAATTTTAGGAAAATTATTCAGTCCATTTCTAAAATAGAAATTCATGTTTCTATTAAATGAAAAATAGTCATTTCCATTTAAATGTGTACATTGAAAGTTTCGATGTACCAAGTCACTTACCTTAGGGTAACATTGCGTCTGGTGCTATCAGGATTTGATAATTCGAAGGTTATGAAGACATAGCTAGTTACTTCTCCATTGACTTTAAACCTATTTACTGGTCCCCAAGAAACAGTTATTGAAGATGAAGATGATAAGGTTGGTTGAACTATCACGTTAGTCGGGGATCCAGATGGAGCTGAAAATCAAGTTAAAAAAAACACTTTGAAAATTCCGTGCAGCACATGAAAATTCTACACAAATAAACCTCTTTATCTTCGTATGCAAATTGCCCATGTCAGACCACATGACCTTCCCTTGAGAAATCTTCTTTTATTAAAATATTTACACATGAAACAATCAACTCCCAAGAGTGGCATCACATGGTCTTGAATGGGCACAACAAACAACGAAGCCAAAGAGGTCTATTGAGAGTTTAGTGCTAAGCAATTTCTGCAAAATGCATTGGGTGTTGCTTTAAACTATCAAACACGTTCCCTGCACTGCGCATCCCCATCCAGCTGAGTTTACCTTCAGAACAAACTCAAGGTCAACCAATCAGAATTGAGGATTCGAAATCGAATTTTGATTAGCATTTCCCATTATTCTGCCCAGAGAATTTATGGAATACGAATTCTTCCTTCTTTAAATTAATTGTAAATTCTATTCGAACTCATGGCGGAATTTTATTTCAATCAACAAGAAAAGTCCTCATTGTATACTCGGAAATGCTCGAAAAATACTAACCAAAAATAGTGACCCATAATTCAATTCGGGGAAGGCGATCAACTCAGCTGGATACGATTATTTGCAGTTCGGTCAACCAATCACAAAAATTTGGAATAGATTTGATAGTGAAATGATAACGCGAGCTACCGAGACCATAAAAGACCTTTTAAAATATTTTATAGTAAATTTCTCGCGATGGTATGATGCTTTGTCCGATCATCTTTTAAGATTAAAATTGTATGAGCAGTGATTTCGCGTTGTCATTGGTTCAAAGGATGCCACTAATGCGGTACTGTGACTTATACAATGACTACAGCCATGACAACACTAATGTATTGGCTTACAGCTACTTACCAGCTTGTTTAGTTTTGATGGCTATTTTACTAAAGTTTCCAGGTCCTTTTCTCGTGAATGCCCTGATGGTGATTACATAATCAGTGTAAGGGTGTAACTCATCGATGCGTAATCGAGTAGACGTGTTAACCTTCTTATCATAAGAAATCTCTTTCCTTAATTTGTCTCTCAGTATAATTCTGTAACCAAGTATTATGCCGTTGGCCTCCTCTCTTGGTGGTGGTTGCCACACAAAAGTGACTGCGTTTGACTCTTCATTTTGTGTAGCGATATTTTGAGGTGGACCATCTGGTACTATTAAACAAAGAAGGGTTTATATTTTTAGATTCTTAAGCGCTTTAGAATATCTTAATAATTAAGGCGCTATAGAAGTTTAATAAATTATTATGAATTATTATTATGATTTTTAATAGACCCTTTTCATCTGACGTCAAATTATCTCAATTTGGTGGACAAAACAAAATAATTTCAATCTCCTGAGAATTGGAACCTAGTATTGTTTGTCCTCCAAATTGAGCTGCATTCCGACGTGCTGCAAAGGGTCTATACGTTGTTTTCTTACGACAGATAAAGCATTTCGGTTTGACTCATTTGCATCAAATTTGAGGTGCACTTTGCATGAACACAATAATTTTCATGTGCAGTGAAGGATAACAAGCTATCGTATTTATGCAAAACACCCCTCAAAGTCGAGAATAAGAAACCAGTGAATAGGACATTGTAGAGAATGAAAGAAATTTTGACTTGCTAGTATCAAACTACTTTATCTTTCATCCAATAAGCCTTTAATCTGTTTTGATTACTTACTATCTTCGTCAGTGGTGGCGAAAACAGGCAAGCTGAAGTTTCCTCTGCCTTTGGAGGTAAAAGCAGCAATTTTTATCTGGAAGGTTTGGTACTTTGACAAACCGGTGATACTTGCTTCAAGGGACGAGCTGTTGTCACAGTGGTAAACCAGTTTTACAAACGTTCCGTCTTCTTTGCTAACTTCAAAAACATAACCTCGTAATATCCCATTTGTGTTCTCCACAGGAATTGGTTGCCACATTACGAACAGGCTGGTAGAGCTCACATTGTACGCTTTAGTTATGTTGGGAGATGCATCTGGAACTGAAGAGCAAAGTCCGTTATGCCAAAGTCGATTAGAGCCAGAGTATTTTTATAAATATATATTCACCTGTTCAGCTAGAGCCCTTGCAGCACGTCGGAATGCAACTCAATTTGGAGGACAAAACAATAGATTCTAATTCTCAGCAGATTGAAATTCTTTTGTTTTGTCCTCCAAATAAAACTGCTTTGACGTCACGTGAAAGGAGTCTATCGGGTCTATTCAGTAATCGATTTTGCGAAATTAATTTATTATTGAGAAAAAGATTTAATTCATAGAAAGATTCTTGGAAGTTGTATATCAGGAAGGGTTCAGTTATGTGGAGTTGGTTGTGCGTATAGAGACCAATAGCAAGGATAAAGATCTTGAGATATCTACTACGCTTATCACTTGAGTGAGAAACAGGAAGGTTTAGAGACAACACTTTTGTCGTGACAACTACAATGTTGTTAGGGGCAACGGTATAAGGTAAAAATAAAAGAGCGACAGATGAAACATGGCTTAACCAATCAGAATCTTCTGTTCCCACACTCATTAAGGAAATGCCAACGTGCCTTTCCGATCACCTTGTGCCGTTGCCCCTAACAACATTGTACTTTTGATGGTAAAACTTATGTCTCTAAATTCTCTCCTTTCTCACTCAAGTGATAAGCGTAGTATCGAACCCTAAAACAACAAATGATTTCCATAACATTTAGACCTTTATTTTAAGCATGGGCTTATTCATAGTTTCCCATTTAAGACCACGTGTCATTCTCTTGAGAATAAGATTCTTCGTTTGACTTGTATCCACATTTATGCGTCTTCTTATACGCAACCATTAAATAAGGAAACAATACTCTAGAGAATGACACGTAGTCTAAAATGAAAAAAACATTACGCCCAAGCTAAAAAGATTTATATTAGTAGAAGCATGAACATGTTAAATAGTGTTTCCAATAGATAACAAAATGAGGATTTTATAATCATAGTTTCGAAATAATAACAGTCTGTATAAAATGTGGCCCGTAGCCAAGTGGTTTGATCAGTAACTATTGGGGTGCATGTTAAGTCATAGCCATGTTGGTTGACGATAACAAAGCATTCCTCATTAGCTTCTCATGTTATATCAACCAACATGGCGGCTGTTTCATTGTGAGTTATATCTGAAGGGATTTTGAGTCATGTGGTAAACGTACCATCTTCTCCTGTTCTGACGTTAGCTATATGACTGTAGGGTCCAATACCGATGACAGTAAATCCCGCTACCATGACCCTGTAGAGTGTAAATATCTTCAGTCCTGTCACGGTGTAGGATAATGGCGTCGCTGGTACAGAGACATTCCTGACATTCCCAGGTTCAGTGTCAACGCTGTAGACCACGCTGTAGCCCATGATAATCCCATTGCTTTTGTTTGCTTGAATTTCTGTCCAGTTAACGAAGAAACTCGTAGAGTCGATTGCTTGCGCAAAAACTTTGGATGGAGCCATTTCTGGGACTGCAAAGTACATTGAAAAAAAAACACAATAAGGATAAGAGAGTTTTTGGGTTGATGAGATCGCGCGTGTCGAGGATAATTCAATACATCAACCGGCTTTATTTACACGATAAAAAAAACTTGTGACGTCATCGCCCCCATTTTTATAATAAAAGGTATCATTAGCATCTCTTTTTAATACCACATGCAACATGGCCAAAACTTTCTTGTCATTTCAATCTCTTGGGAATGATTTCAAGCCATCACCCGATTTCTGAAAAACCTATTTGATAATTGAAATAAAGTTTACATTTACTGTCTTAGTTTATCAAATCAACCTCGATCTGGAACAATTGTTTGACGCTCACTCAAGGAAAATAGGGAAAGGTCTATAAACACCAAGTAGTCTAACAAAACTTACCATCCTCTCCAGTCCAAACAAAAACATCCTGACTATATGGACCAACTTGATATTCCATTGCTACCCCTGCTACCTGTACTCTGTACTTGCTATATTTATAAAGGCCGTCAAATACAACAGACTTGTTTTGCGATATTGACAGATCATGATATTTAACATGCCATGTCGTTTCTGGTCGATCAACTAAATGAACACAGATGTTGTATCCTACGATAGGTCCCCGCAGGTGGATCTCGTTTATGTCGGTCCAGTTGACTGCGATAGACACTGATGAGAGGTTCCAGCTTCGTACGGTTTGAGGAGGACCAATAGGAGCTAAAAATAGAATATAATGACTCAAAATCCAAACGCTAATGGAAAAGCAATCAATCATTTGCCTATTTTATCTCTTACTTATTGATCAGTTTTAAATATTGAAATATAAGGAGGAGGTTTAAATAAGAAAAGGAGCCGGAATAGTCCCTTTCACAGTTCAAGGCTCCATCTTGAAAGGTAGCTGTGCCTTTGCATCGAAGCGAGACGAACGGTGAAAATATGCAAAGATAAAAACTCAGTAAAAAAATACGACGATAAAAGGTCTTTACCATATCATTTTACTCACCGAGAATTCCAGTGGTGATGTTCACCCCTTTGGACACTCTTCCTTGTCCTTCCAGTGTATCAGCCCTCACAGACACCACATAACGAGAGGAGTATTTCTTTACTGTCATATTATATGTAGTGGAGTCACCTGGATCGTCCTGCATGACGTCAACTTGACCCTTGTCTGAAGGATCCTCACCGTTGACGTAAAATAATACGTATTTTTGTAGAATCCCGTGAGTAAGGTTTTTGTCTCCCGGATTCCACTGGATTTTTATCTTCATGGTATTGCCATAGATGCTTTCTTCTGCTGGCTGTGGCCCTTTTAAGTAAACTGTTGATAAAATCATACTAGTTGTGTTACAGATAGAACTGAATAGCATTCTTTTAAAGCTAACTGAACAAAGACAAATACTGCTCGTATTCTTAGTTATATATTGTCGGAGGATCTTTGAAGTTTACGCACTTTTAGAGCATTGGACCGACCATCATGTGGTGATATGATACGCTTGTTTACCGCCCCATTTCAAAACGTTTTAACGAATCCTGAAGTACCCTCTGGGCTGATCAAAGTCAGGGCACGGCTAACTCCCAGATAGAATTAGAATTGATTGTGTTAGGTTTTCGTAGGGACGAAAACCGGAGAACCCGGAGAACTTGTAGAAAAACCCTCGAATGGGAGGACCAAAAAACTACCTTACAAGAAAATATTTCATAATGATACTTTACCATCGTTTGAAGAAAAATTAAGATCTGAAATGATATCTGTGGCCTGTTCTAAGTATGATAGAACATCATCCATCTGAGAATATCCTCGACCATAGAATCCAATGAGAAGTTTACAGCCGGTAAAACCCTCGACTGACGCGGCTTCTTTTTTCCTGCACAACGCAAAAAAAAACTTGATTATGCTTCCAAAATTCTAGCTGCACTTTAGATTAATCAACTGTGAATCTAGTATGTTTCATTGTTGGTGTTGGTGTTGGTGTTGGTGTTGGTGTTGGTGTTGGTGTTGGTGTTGGTGTTGGTGTTGGTGTTGGTGTTGGTGTTGGTGTTGGTGTTGGTGTTGGTGTTGGTGTTGGTGTTGGTGTTGGTGTTGGTGTTGGTGTTGGTGTTGGTGTTGGTGTTGGTGTTGGTGTTGGTGTTGGTGTTGGTGTTGGTGTTGGTGTTGGTGTTGGTGTTGGTGTTGGTGTTGGTGTTGGTGTTGGTGTTGGTGTTGGTGTTGGTGTTGGTGTTGGTGTTGGTGTTGGTGTTGGTGTTGGTGTTGGTGTTGGTGTTGGTGTTGGTGTTGGTGTTGGTGTTGGTGTTGGTGTTGGTGTTGGTGTTGGTGTTGGTGTTGGTGTTGGTGTTGGTGTTGGTGTTGGTGTTGGTGTTGGTGTTGGTGTTGGTGTTGGTGTTGGTGTTGGTGTTGGTGTTGGTGTTGGTGTTGGTGTTGGTGTTGGTGTTGGTGTTGGTGTTGGTGTTGGTGTTGGTGTTGGTGTTGGTGTTGGTGTTGGTGTTGGTGTTGGTGTTGGTGTACAATACAACGAGGTGGTTGTCATACAACCCAAGGTCATACTTCCTGTGTTAGTGGATACTGATATTGAAAAGATTTGTTTGGACTTACCAAAATTTTATTTCCTGACTCTTAATTGTTCCTTTCATGTTAGCATCTGAGATCTGCAACAACAAAAACAATCGTGCGAATTTATAGCATGTATTTATAGCAATTTCCAGTATCATGCCATGCAACTCGTAGCCCTGCGAGATGTACCCTAAAGTTTGGTTTTTACTCCCGTCCATCTTGATCAAAATAAAATAGTTACCTTTTACACTTTGACAAATCGCAATAATTGCTAACTTGTTACTTCTGCTGACCACTTATGAATGAGGTAGCGTGTTTAAAGGGCCTGGGTTCGAATCCCACCACTGCCATTCTTTTTATCTTCAAGTGTTGTATCTGGTCATCTAAACTGCTGTCTGTAATAATTGACATCCATCTGGTAGCGTGGCCGCGCGGTCTAAGGCGCTGGTTTAAGGCACCAGTCTCGTAAGAGGCGTGGGTTCGAATCCCACCGCTGCCATTTTTTTTTTATCTTCAAGTGCTGTTTCTGGTCATCTAAACTACTGTCTGTAATATTACACATCCATCTGGTAGCGTGGCCGAGCGGTCTAAGGCGCTGGTTTAAGGCACCAGTCTCGTAAGAGGCGTGGGTTCGAATCCAACCGCTGCCATTCTTTTTTATCTTCAAGTGCTGTTTCTGGTCATCTAAACTACTGTCTGTAATATTACACATCCATCTGGTAGCGTGGCCGAGCGGTCTAAGGCGCTGGTTTAAGGCACCAGTCTCGTAAGAGGCGTGGGTTCGAATCCCACCGCTGCCATTTTTTTTTATCTTCAAGTGCTGTTTCTGGTCATATAAACTACTGTCTGTAATATTACACATCCATCTGGTAGCGTGGCCGAGCGGTCTAAGGCGCTGGTTTAAGGCACCAGTCTCGTAAGAGGCGTGGGTTCGAATCCCACCGCTGCCATTCTTTTTTATCTTCAAGTGCTGTTTCTGGTCATATAAACTACTGTCTGTAATATTACACATCCATCTGGTAGCGTGGCCGAGCGGTCTAAGGCGCTGGTTTAAGGCACCAGTCTCGTAAGAGGCGTGAGTTCGAATCCCACCGCTACCATTATTTTTATCTTCCAGTGTTGTATCTGGTCATCTAAACTACTGTCTGTAATAGTTAACATCAATCTGGTAGCGTGGCCGAGCGGTCTAAGGCGCTGGTCTAAGGCACCAGTCTCGTAAGAGGCGTGGGTTCGAATCCCACCGCTGCCATTCTTTTTATCTTCAAGTGTTGTTTCCGGTCATCTAAACTACTGTCTGTAATAGACGCATCATAAATTCCGCGCTGCTGCTCAATGCGCACGCTCAGGGGATTAAAAAGTGGGATAATGTTTTGTATAATATGCAATTTTTCGGTATATTTGATTAAGAATTCGCTTAACGGTACGTGATCTTGAATACTTAGTGAAAATTGTACTTGACAAGAAAGATACAACTAAGATATACACCTAAGTCCAAAATGGCGCATGGCCGGGTGAGTTATATGAATACGAGGTAACCAGGGCCAAATTGAAAAAAAAAAAAATTGTTTTTTAAAAATGTAATTTATTTACAATTGTTGTTTTCCCGAATGTAAGAAAGAAAGAAAGACTGACCAAGTGTGTACTTTGCATAGACACCATTTGTTTCTTTGTATTTGGCCCTGGATGCCTCGTTTCCAATAATGTGCGCCATTTTGGACTTAGGTGTATAGCATATTTTACAAATTTTACCCCACTTTTTAATCCCCTGAGCATGCGCATTGAACAGTAGCGCGGAACTCTTGATGCGTGTATAGTTAACATCCATTTGGTAGCGTTGCTGAGCGGTTTAAGGCGCTGGTTCGACGAAAACTGGAAATGACTTAAAATTATCTATATGGCCCCAATAGTAGCTAGGCAAAATAATTTCTTAACAGTCAAAAGTGGCAGATAAAAGTTATCAGTTATTTGTAACATCTTCATTGTGACTAAATGACGTCATACATTCAACCCTATTGTTCTTTAAGCTTTTAAACCAAACTTCCTCAACAACAAGTGGCTCCCAAGCTAAATTTTTTGCAAATCCGGTTTTCATAATCATAATTGAGTCATATTATCCTCAAATATTTGAATTATTGGGACTTTAAGTTCCCCTTTAAGTCGCCGTTGTCATTATTAATGTTGCAGTTTCTGTAAATGAATTTGCTTATACCATAATAACGCATGCTTCAAACATATAAGCCAGCTTTTGTTGTGCGAATGCTGCGTGGCACTAATTTTGAAAACCATAACACCACAAATTAATGTGATCCGTTCTCTTACGTTTTTTGACAAGCTTGCCGTTATGTTTAAGTAAATATCGCTTTCCCTATTCAGTAGGTCTTCATTCCATTTTTCCTTCGTCAGGACGAAACTTGCATTCAGGAAGAGATTCTCACCTCCTGGAAAGACAAAACGAAATTCAATTGAACGTGTTCAACTCATAATTTTCCGCGTTCGTTTCCTTCAATATGTCTTGATACCACAACTATATATACGAGCGGCTATCCTCTTTGAATCCTTTTCTTTCCTTATTCAAATGCTTTAACTCCTTTACGATCGGGGTAGCAAGATAATTAATTATAGGCTAGTTAGAGAACTTCGAAAAGGATTCTGGTAGTAGTGGTATAAAGAAGACTGCTAAAAGTTTTTCGCCGTCTCGTTATAGGTAAAATCTATTATTTGAGTGAGTAATGTGATCGTCCGGGTGAGTGTAGTCTTGAGAAAGACTGTTGTTGGTAGAGACTCTACCAACAACAGTCTTTCTCAAGACTACACTCACCCGGACGATCACATTACTCACTCAACTACTACACCTGGGTTCAAACCATTTACTCTCAAAATCTATTGTTTTAGGCCCGGTTTAGACGTCGGATTTCAGATGTGTATTTTGTTTTATGGTATAAAATAGACGCCATCTTTGAAATATGCCCCTTCCCCAAAAACAGTCCCACGATGCACTGGGATGCCACCTTTTCTCCTTAACCTCAGAATGGCTAATTTTAAGGGGGATCAAGAAAATACTGCGAAAGTGATAATATTTGTTGTTATTAAATAAAGTAATAAAACTCCATATTACCTTTATAGTAGTTGTACACATTAGACAAGCTGTCCAAGTACGTTTTTGAATTCAGCACAATAAAGATGTCATCTATAGAGGCGTTAGGTGCACCAACATCACTCTGACCAATAGTGAAGTAATTATTCGTAGTGCTTTTGTAGTATCCTTCGTCACACCCTTCGAAGATCACAGTCGCATTCTTCCTGTCATTCACGTAAACATCGGGTATGTCAGTATCGTTTATGTTATGGTATATAACGGCTAAGTGTGTCCATATGCCTCTAGGAGCCTCTACCACTCTTGTACATCGAGCTTTCTCATGGATGACACTAACAGCTACATGAGGAAATGACGAATTGATCTGGTGAATCACAAAACCTCTGTCTTGCCAGTTGACTGATGTCGAGAAAAGGGCTTGTTTCCCACCGTTTCGATTGGTAAAGTGGTATTTGATCCATAACGAAATGGCAATGCCCTTAGTACACAATCTAGGATGGAAAAGACACTTCTTTATAGTTGAACCGAAATCAAACTTTATGGCGTCTCCTGTTCCGTTCAGCATTAATGCACCATCAATGACTCCTCTTACAGTTTGTCCTCCGTATATTTTTGAACTCCACTGGTCATTATTAAAGTCTTTCAAGTTGTTCGGATGGTCCAATGGCCAGTAGAAGACTGATAAATAATCCACCACTCTATCGTAAGCCAGTTTTGGATATTCTGTATTTTTGAATTTAAAAAAATGTTAACATTTAAAATTTGATTATCTCAATAACTTTTATCGTTTTGTGGGTGGCGTAGCGTTACTTAATGCATTCGTCTTTCACCTCTGGTTACTCAGTCAAGTTCGATAATGAACTTGGCATCGAGGGTTGTTCTTCGGGTTCTCCTCCATTCATCCGCAACGGATTAAATTCAATATCCATTGGTAATTTCGCCGCGCCCTGTCCTGCTGTCAAAAAGAAAATCAACTCGATCTTTTTGTTTATAATGTTTCTAAAGGAGGCGGACCGCCACTTTTAAAAGTCCGCCATTTTCGGAGAAATAATCAAACAATTTCAGCGTCTCAAACAATTTACTGATATTTTTTTAAAAAGGGGAAGCAGCTATTTCCATGTTTGTGGGAAGAGCTGTAAAATACGTGCTCTCCAATACTGATGCGTTAAACCATGTTGAATGTGAAATACAAACGCTTCAGAAATACATAATGTACATCTTAATCAAAGGACTTCTGATTTGTGAGAAAAGATGAAAACAAGGCCACAAAAGGGCGAGGATTATTTTCAAGTTATCCAAACAAAAAAATCTAATCTTGATCTCCACTTTTTTCTTTTTTTTTTTTTTTTTTTTTTTTTTTTTTTTGGAATTTTGCTGCTGTGTCATCCAAATGTTCTATACTTTTAAGTGGTCTTTTTGATCTATGTTCAGTTCTTTCCTAGCATTGAATTCTTCCATTAAGATATATACTTATTAAAAGACTAAACGTACCAGATTCAATGGCCATGAGAAGAGAGTCTTGAGTTGAGTATTTCGTGGAAAGTTTAGTGGTATTGTATCGTAGTCTATCGTCTGTCAAAGCATCTTTTCTGTAACATCTCCAGAGTTTGACCTTAGTTATATCCTTTTTTCGATCATAGCGCGCGTAGACTTCGGCCAAGCTCATCAGATCCCTGCAGAATTTGTCTCGTTGGTCTTGGAGGTCTGAAAGTACAAAATCATTTCGTAGCATTGAAATTAACACGCATTTCTTTTCATGGTCATTCCGTTTCTTATACTTTACATTTTATTATCACCAACCAGTCAACTCCAACCAACCAACCAAACATCAGTTGTTTGGTTGTTTGGTTGTTTGGTTGGTTGGTTGGTTGGTTGGTTGGTTGGTTGGTTGGTTGGTTGGTTGGTTGGTTGGTTGGTTGGTTGGTTGGTTGGTTGGTTGGTTGGTAGGTTGGTGGGTTGGTTGGTTGGTTAGTTGGTTGGTTGTATACTGGTTGGTTGGTTGGTTGGTTGGTTTGTTGGTTCATGATGGCTTTGTATTTCAAATCTCTTCGTTTTCCATCTTGCTTGCATTTTAGTCTAGAACTGCCCTACAGACTCACCTCTTCTTTCCAGACACAATTCATAGTCCCTGCGTCCAAAGTCACAGACACATTTGTTCAGAATCTCATCACATCGCTCGCCTTTCAGACATGGAGGGTCACACAAAGAGTCTGGAATGATAGAAGGTACATTAACTTATTGAATAATTATCATTTACTCAAAAATATATGTTTCGATTATACAATCCCCCAAACAACAACAACAACAACAACAACAACAACAACAACAACTGAAAGGAAAAAAAACCGATAAACTTATGAAAAAATAAAGTACTAAGCTTTTTCATATTTCCGTAGCCTCGACAACTTCGATAGGTCTGGACCCATTAGGTTCCAGTGGAAGGTAGCCGTCGGGCTTGGTGTCGTATGTGAGTAGAGTTGCTCCGGTTTTCCTCCCTCCTTAAAAATCAACATTCAAATTCCAATTCGATCTTGGGCTTTCGCTATGTCACCAGCCAGTCGGAGCCTAGCTATGCATGTTGTTATTTGTCAGTCTGTGATTGTATAGCAAAGCGTAAAAGAAAAGAAAATTATGTCCAGTCTTTGTCTTGTCTTGTCTTACCTCCGCCTACCAATACTTCGATGTCATCTGGCTGGAACTCATTACTTCCCGTGAGCGTTTGATTACCAGGCAAAGCTTCATACAAATCACCCGGATGATTCAAAACTTTCTTCTCCGTTATTTTGATGACCAGATCATTGACACCGAACCTCATTCCCTTTTCCGTGAAGATGATAGCAGTAGGATTTTTATCTGGTAGGACATTAAGCTTACTACTTGTTGCAGAAAGAGCGTATAAAAATGCTTTGGTTGATGGTATTGGACGGCGAAACCCTGGAAAAAATCAATACATGAAAGCATAAATCGATCTATTAGCAATATTCGACTTACGGTCACCTTGGCTGCCCTTGCTTATCCTTGCTTATTCAATAAACGTTTATGGTTAAATTATTTTTGCTTTGTTAATACAAGCAATATATATATATTCAACTACAGTGCCAATCGAAAAACTTTGGGCACCTAAAAATATCCCAGGAATGTTCTATTGTTCTTTGGCCAATCAGAAATGACTCTAACCACAAGATGACACAAAGATAACAATAACGCTTCTGAATGTTTAAAAAACATTCTTGAAAAAAGTGCCAACGGTTTTTTGATCATATTAGCACAGTATAGAGGGTATTTGCTTGAGAAGATATTCCATAAAACAAGCTGTTGGTCACCAGCATGATTGCGTGCATAGCTTAGCACATACGCTTACCAACAAACACGACGAAAAATAGCCAAATAATTAACTTTTAAATTAATTTCAATTTGAATCCAATTTCATTTTCCTATTCTTCGATTCCACGTTACGTCATCGCAGCCTCTCGGGAGAGCGTTGGTGCCATTTAACAAAATATTTCTCATTAGCAACCATTGTTAACGCCACCAAAATGGCCGCCATGTTTTTGTCTTTTGACTCTCATGGGAATGCTTCGAAATCATCAATCCGCAAATGGCTGATGATGGACCCAACAGGTTCAGTTTTACAACCAAACTGTTAGCGTCCATGAAAGATCATAGTTTGGGGAGGGAGGAAAATCGGAGATACCGGAGGAAAACACTTCAAGCACAGGAACTCGAACCAACAAGCAGTCCTGCTCACATGTGATTGCGTGTCCAAGATTTGAACTTACGCCCACAGCGATGAGGAGGCGACTCACTAGCACACCACCTGTGCTTCCCACAATCAACCTCTACTTAGTTGTAAGTTTTCAAAGTGTTGTCATGCTGGACCTGTTGAATTTAATTCGCGCATTTTGAGTACTTCTGCACCCTCGTCAACTTCTAAACGTCCCGGAATTTATGTTCGGTCAATCAAAAACACAGTTACTCAGACTATAGTATTTTTGATGGGTGGAAGCCAAAATCCCCAGAACGTATCGCAGCTCCTAAATTAGCCCGAGTCACAGAAGTCTGAAGAAACGTTTCGAAGAAGATGTGCGGGGTTTTGGTTATTGGTACATTACTTTGTTATATTAACAAAAATATTACTTCATGTCTTACCGTAGACTTCGACTTCCCCAATATTAAGAACGTCATTTCTGTACATTTGAACTGTGACGTATTTCCCGTAGATGGCCGGTTTACAATAAAATGTACCGCTGTCCTTATTTTTGAGCGAGTGTAAGCCACCACATTTAGAAGCGTTCTTGGTCACCCCTTCAAGCTGATTATTGATTATAATCTCAAAGTTATGGAGCCTGTCTTTGCAACATCCGCTATGACGATTATAAATAACTACTTGGAAAACAAATATTGAATATTCCAGTTCGACCCTCCACCAGGGGTCCTGAGTAAATTTTGTTTTTGTGTAGGTCTTGATATCCTCATCAACTGCAAGCCTTGGTCCGTATTCTTCTTCAGTATTTATTTGTGCTGTTGGGCGTCGACTTGCGTAATTTTGTGATGATGATTCAAGTAAATCTAGGAAAGTTTTAAAAATGCTATAACTACGAAACACTAGCTGAGAACAAAAATACACCATTGTCAAACCAAGTGTACACCAATGCACATGCAGTGTACACCTCACCTTTCGCTGAATCATGATTAATTGATGTGACAATTGCAATATTATTTAGGAATAGAATAGCCTCTATTAACATTTGGTAAATACTTCCCATGCGGTGCTCATGGACTACTGAAACTCTACGATCTTTTAAGTATAATTTACCGCTGGTCAAGGTTTTGAAATATAAGCCAAGGATGTTTAAAGGTATCCAAGAAACCTGTATATCATGAGTCTTTGGAAATCCAAAAATGCTTGTTATATACCAACTGTCAAAGTCCATTTTTCTGGTACTCTGATTGGGCGAGGGGTATCACGTGAACACGAACAAGTTTCGATGTTTCCCTGGCAACGGCTCTCAGCGGGCAACAATATGTTGTTGACCGATAATAACAAAACCGGAAGTGATTTCATCGGAAACAAAAGTTTTTCTAAGTTTTTAAAATCAAATAATTAAAAAAAATGAATATATATTTTGTGTTCTTTAACAGTTGGCATATAATAAAAACCTTATTGACTGGAACCGATCTAGGGAACCATCATCGGCGAGGGACCACTGAAACGCACTTTTTCCCTCGGTCGCAGTCAATAAGTATTAAATATTGGATGAGAAAGAGGATTATTCCGTTGTGGCATGGCTACCATCTTCCATACCGGGGTGGGGGGGGGGGGGTATATATCGATGTAGATTATTTTACTTACCATTATTAGTGCTAACATCAGAAAAACCTCCAAAGATTTGCGACCCTCGCCTTAGTATGACAATAATTGGCCCTTTACCAAGACACTTATTATGGAAGGCACTGGTATTCCAGCCATCCTTTAATACATGGTAGCATGGGATCCATAACTTATCTGAATATCCTGCTTGAGAAACAGCTGATAGAAGCCAGTCCTTATAACTTGGTATGTGATGAATCATATTCGACATTATGCCTATAGAAAAACGTTGAGATTTAACACAGCAAATACTGAACAATTTTACACCAGAGTGGTGCCTAGCAAAGACAAAAACACAGCAGAATGCACGAAGCACAAAAAGCGACAGCAGCGGCAGCAATAGCAGCAGTAGCAACAACAACACATAGCAACAGCGGCAGCAAAAGTAAAACCACTGCTATAGCAACAATTGCAAATAGCAATATTAGTAGCAGCAACGACAAAAACAGTATAAGCAACAAAAGTACATTGACAACGAGAGCAACAGCATCCTCAACAGCAATTTAACAGCAATAGCAATAGCAATAACAAAAGTAAAATCACTGCTATAGCAACAATTGCAAATAGCAATATTAGTAGCAGTAACGACCAAAACAGTAATAATAATAAACTCTTTATTTAAAGAGGGTGAACACGGTATAGCTAAAAACTAATAAACTAGTGGCCCTCTATCTAGAATTATAATTACAAAATACAAATACTTTTATAACTTAGAAAAGAAATTTAAAAAAAAATAAAACGATACAGTATAAGCAATAAAAGTACATCGACAACGAGAGCAACATCATCAGCAACAGCAATTTAACAACTATGGCAATTTAGCAACAGCTATAGCAATAGCAATAGCAACAGCAGCAGCAACAGCAGGAAAAATAACAGCAGGAGCAACAGCAGCCACAGCAGTAGCAAAACCAGCAGCACTGAATGACAACAAAACAACAGCAATAACAAAAATAATAGGAACAAAAACAGCAACAGCAGCAATAGGGTTTTTCTATGGGTCATTTTTTATAATTAGAAAGTGTTGAATATGTAATGTGCAATGATCTATGAGAGCGGGGAGAGGACCTCGTCCGTTAATCCATCCGCAGCTCAGGCGAAAGGCACATGCGGAAGCCAAGAGTGTTGTATAGATCCTTTTTTCCAGCTGACCTACCTGACATTTCATTAGAAGCATGCAGTGGATAAAATGAGCAGGAGTTGTTGGTTGATAAAGTGACATTATCCACAGCCATATATCCTCCATATTCCTTCCCCACTATTGCTTCGAAAATAATCTACAGAATAATAAAAAAAAAATACTCTGATTATAAAAGTTAAGAATTTCAGATAATGGGACAAGTATAATATGAAGCTGTTATATGAAGAAATAGACCTTTAGAGATATACCCCTGCGTTCGCTCTGATTCCAACTCTCTTCTGCTCTAGTTCTTATCTATTCTCATCTCCTTGAATAATTTTCATGCATCCCTTTATATAGGGATTTTACAAGGATCAAATTAAATGACAGGTTGTCAGAATTATCCGTTATTAACTAGGAAATTTCAGGAGGCGTTGCCTCTTAATCAAATTGGTAAAACTTAGAATATTTAGATGGAGAATGAATGATTCTAAAATCAGTTTGCATATGAATAGGCTGCGACCTACAAGGAAGCGTTTGGTCATAGGAAGGTCAATTGTTACAATGGTTTAAACGGTATTTAGGGCACGGATTAAGTACCCGATTTACTTAATAAACATCAGGGGGCAAGTAGTCATAAGTCGTAGGGCAAGTTCAGGCCAAACCAAGAAGGTTACATAAGACCAAGGTAGTTCGAGGTCAGATCTAAGCCGTGCGTGCCACTCTTGAAAGGCACATGATTTACAGGTTACAACTTGCCTTTTTGACCAACGCGGACTTGTATATCGCATTTAAGACATGCGTGAACAATAGTTAATAATCTAATCGATAATAAACATATGTTTGTAGCGAAAGGTCTTTGATTAATTCTTGTCCTGTAGCATTTCCACCAGCTGTTCACATATGTACAAGAGTTCTTTCACAGTGCGACAGCTTATTTTCACTTTTTCAAGAGCGACAAAGTTCGATTCCCGAACTCGATGTCGAATGTGAGTAAATAGGCACATGTATGTTGGTATTCTCCTGTGCTTCGAGAGTTAAATTACAATTGGAATGCAGTGGAAGAAGAGCCACTGTTGATTCTATATCGTTTCAATGTGCGCCAGAACAAGGTCGTCCTAATTAGACCCATATCAGGCGCAATCTCTTTTTTCAAAAATCTTTGTTAAACAAAGGAATTATTCTCAAAACCATACACTAGATACCGACCTGAAAAGCGGTTTCCTCGGAGATCGGTAGTTGAGCGTTTTTCCAAGTTTGATCGATGCTATCTTTAGAACTCTGATCACCGCCTAGTCTCCATAGCAGCGTCTTTTTTCCTAAGTAACCACCCGAGTAGACATTAAGACGCCCTGTACCATTTCCTTTCATAATGTAATGAAAAGTTAGACAGTTTCTCACGCTGAGGACGAAGTCAGTACGGTAATAGACTTTTTCTCCTTTGTATCTAGGATACGATGAATTGACCAGCCAGTACCCTGGAAATAGAAGTCCTGAAAAAAAGATGCATTCCCAATAAAGCTATGATGATAATAATAATAATAATAATAATTTAATATTTATATTGCGCGTGTTTCATGCTCACATGCTCACACGCGCATTACAACTAATAATAAACACTATAAATATACTCTAAAATCTAATATGTCTAAATCTTATACAAATCTAATCTAATATATGTAATAATTGGACTCATTGCATCGATCCCAGGAAGCGCACTTGGAGGGTAAGCAACGAACCGGCAATAGTCGTGCTTTACCAACCAAAGGCAACCAGGGATCAATGCAAGGGGTCAGGGAATAATAGTATCTATAAGTATAATATATAATCTAAAATTTATCCTTAAAATACTTGTTAAATAAATGCGTCTTAAGCAGTTTCTTAAAAGATTGCGCGTTGCTGGCATTGCGTACATTTGCCGGGAGGCCGTTCCAGAGCTTAGGCGCAGCGACTTCAAATGCGCGGTCGCCAAGAGTGGCTAAAGATCTTATTCTCGGTATCTCGAGCAACAGTTCTTTGGATGATCTTAAATTATATCGTGATTCTGCCTTACACTTAATGAGTTCAGTAATATATTCAGGTGATAGTCCATGGATGGCCTTGTAAGTTATAAGTAAAATCTTAAAATATGCTATGATGAAGATTATTTTTTTATAATGCCTTATCACTCGCCCACTCATTACAGCGCGACGCGCAAAAGTAGAACCACATTTACTGTATTCGCATACTTCTGTGCACGGGATGTTGTACGTTAAACAGTCACATTTGATGCTAAACTGTCGGGTTTTACCAAAAAGCGTTTAAAAACTAGTTTCGCAGAAAAAAGCCCTTGCATAGAAATATGCAAATATATTAAAAGTGGTCATACTTTTGCGCGTCGCGCTGTAACTCTTTTGTTCATTCGTTCATTCATTTATAATTCTATCATCCCTCGCCTTATCTCTTGCACTAGATTCGTGTGTTAGAGTGCAAACAATATGTCCGTGAAATAAAAATTACTAAATAATACAAAATAGTGAAAATCAGACAATAGAATTTGCACAAAACTGTACTACTTAGTATAACTAATGTTTCACGGATATATTGGTTGCACTCTATCTCTTGCACTGGCTCCGTGTATTTTTATGAATACTCTCAGCTCTTCTTCGCTAAACAATAGACCCTTACTGAATACGTGTGAATGACCACGAAACAATGACTTCAAGTTGAGGTTGGACTTGATAAAATACAGTAAATGTATGGACACATCAAGTTGGTCAAAAGTCGAGTTGGAGCCATTGTTCCGTATTCACTCAAGCGATTTGGGGAAAGTTCTATAGCGATATATCGTGTGACGTAAGCCTTTGTTATTCATGTGCCAACCAGATATCGATTGGCTGGTAAAACAAAGGAAGTAGGAAGAGTTTTTGTGAAAATGGTTGGCTTATTATTATTAACATCACAATGATTTTGTTAGTAAACATGACGTATCACTGGGCTATTCATTTGACTTACCACTGACTTCTATTTCACACAAACGAAGATTAACATATAATGCAGTCGTCTTGACGGTAAATGAAACTCTTACTGTCTGGCCTACTGGACGATTATCACAATAAAACCGTCCACGTCTTCGCCAACCAATGTCATGAATGCCGCCACAGTTATTTGTATTTTGTCCATCCGACACACTGATATTCAAATTATAGAATTCAAGAGATACTACTCTCACGATAAAGATATCAGTGACTATATACTTATGCTCCAGGTTGATTTCCCACCATGGATCAGGGACTATTCTTGAGGAAGCCCAGAAGCATGATGACGTTTGACCTTGTCTGTGTCCAGAAAATATTTTATTATTTGCGCCTACACTGGTCGAGAACGACTTTAATCCCGTTGAACGCGCGGCATTGAAGGTTTCTCCAGGCTTGAAAAAATCTGTAAAAGACAAATGAATACATATAGACCCTTTTAATAAATCCTACAATGCTTTGTTTTCTGCGTTCGAGGTCACATTTATTTTTTTGAAATTTGTTCTTTTGCATGAAATTGAAAAGAAAAAATTTGGCGCCAAGAGCGGAAAATAAAGCATTGTAGGGTTTATTAAAAGAGTCTATATCATAAAGATTTTAAGTATCTAAAAAATATTTAAAACACAATATATTGTAAATAGTTCGAAGTACCTGTTACTTCGAGAGTGTATTTTTAGTATATTGGTCAAAATGAAAGTGTAGAAGTGTTGTTGATCCTTTCTATTGAAACATTGCTAGTTAGGTAGTAAAAATGCTATTGCGGAATTTGAAATGACGTCATTGATATCAGCCAAAAGCCTGGTTTTCCATTGAAAGGTAGCCGTACCTTTGCATCGAAGCGAGACGAACGGTGAGCTTGCATTAACTCCTTGGACAATTATTGACATCTCTCTATCGATCATTGCAAGGTCACCGTTCGTCTCGCTTCGATGCAAAGGCCTGGCTACCTTTCAATATGGCGCAGGGAACTGTGAAGTGGAATACTGGAAGGATCGAACAAGAGAAAGCGTACAAGGGATTCTGATACAGTCAATGACTCCATAATGCAACTGCTGTATTCTTAAGCTTTTTCTGAATCTACTCTTGACCCGAATTTCATATATCCCACTGGCTTTCTTTAAAATCTATCTTTTTCATTCATTTTTTTTTTAAAAATTGGAATATATATATTTTTCCCTTAATTTTTTCATTTCTTTTTGTTTATTTTGTTGGAGAGTAGCATCACTTCAGGTACATTCTTTTAACTTTCTGTATGTGCTTGACTTACTTGTTTCCCAATCAAAATGTTTTTCTATTTCTTTCTGAGTCAAATCTGTATCATACAGCTGCAGATCTGTCAACTGGAAATTCACGGAATTTGCTACTTCCTGCTCCGTCGCCCAGGCCGCACACCCGATGGTAAAGGTATAAGTATTTTGGCATTTTACAGCTTGTTTATATGTCATAACATAATCGCTTATTAGGACGTTATCTTGTCTAAGACGCGAACCATTCACTTCGGACCAAGTAAAGGTGATACGAGACCATTTGGATGTATTTAGATCAGGCACAGTGAGATCATATACTCGGTGTTTAATCGCGACGGTGAATTGATGTTGTCTCTTCTCGTTGTATAGAAATGAAACACCACATGTCTGCCCTCCGGCTGATAAAATATATTTTGGAAACTTGGGAGCTGAAGAATAATTAAATTAAAGAAAAACATTTAAAAAGTGGGAGAAAGACAAGCATAGAAGAAGGGAAAGTCAGAAGAGAATACATGCAAGTTGCATGAAAATTTACTAGGTAATCAAGGTTAACAAAAGAAACTTAGACACATGCATCAAGATAGAGATACTTATAACTTATTGAGATTTTGACCACCAATACGGGTTTATATTGGCGGCTAGTTGGGAGGAATTATATATCGTATTGGCCGTTGTCGCGAAGCGGTGGAGGCCAATACGGAACATATTTTCTTCCGACACCGACAATATAACCCGTATTGCTCAAAAACGCAAATAGCTTAGGGGTTCACATTGGCGGCGCCCTCCCGATTAGACTTATATAAGAATCCATGCAATCTTATTCATTTTATGCATCATTCTATGCTTTTGCTGGTATTCGCCGCCGCCTTCTCGGTTGAATTTTACAAAAGAGTTGACTTTAGTCTTTTGTTATACCATCTATCATGGCCACCGTGTCTTGTGTTATTTTAGTCTCTTGGGAATGATTGCAAACCAGCATGCGCAGTTCTATAACATTCAATCCATCCATCCTTCAGTGAGCTCGTCCGTCCGTCTATGTATTTTTGCATCCGTCCGTCCGTCCCTACGTCCCTTTGTCCGTCCGTCCCTCCGTCCGTCCGTCCCTCCGTCCCTCCGTCCCTCCGTCCCTCCGTCCCTCCGTCCCTCCGTCCCTCCGTCCCTCCGTCCCTCCGTCCCTCCGTCCCTCCGTTCGTCCGTCCCTCCGTCCCTCCGTCCCTCCTGCACTTACCTACATATTCAAATACCTCAATCTCATCAGGTACAAAATAATAACTTCCTGCAAGCAAGTGCCGAGCACGTTCTTGAGTGTTGGTGCCGTTAGACGATACAATACAGGATATATTTGACAAGTCATAAGCTTGACCCAGATCACTGAAAAAGACATCTCCAAGGTAAAGGTCGTTCAGTCCAAAAACTGGGCCAGAATGGCTATTGCTTTGAGCTGCTTTGGTTGTAAAGCCTGCTTTAATCTTGAGTTTAAATGGCGGACAGCCTTCCGGATTGATGAGGCTAAATAGAAAAGCAGACTCGCTGCTCATGGCTTGATTTTCACCTGGAATGAATTCGTTAAAAAATTGGTTCATTAATCATACCCATTTTGAAATCATTAGCAAATCCTGCAATCTGACGGGCTAAAACGTGTGCGATTTAAGCATTAATCGCACTATTTTGGATCATTAATAGCATCATTTTGTCAACCAATCACTTTTGAAGATAAATAACTGTTGAGTATTTGAATAAATTGAGATTTTAAAATGGAAATGATTAATAGGTAATAGAACTTCGTGTCGTGCAATTTTGGGCTGAAATCCGCCCACTAATGTAAGATTGAAAATAAAAATACGTTTTCATTTGCCAGTGGGGGTGCACGAGGGAATGCCAAATAATGAAATTAATGTTTGAACGTGGACTACCCAGGATGTTCAAACGGTATAGGCGGTAGTGCACTCTCCTCTGACCTCTGTGGTTTTTGGTTTGATGACTAAACTTAATCGAGAGTTTCTCCCTTGATTCGAGGGTTTTTCTTCGGGTTCTCCGGTTTTCCTCCCTCCGCAAAACGTACCTAACAAACTAAATCCAATTCGATCTGACTTAGATCAGCCCAGAGGTTGTTTCAGGGTTCGATCTGTGAATTAGCCATGCCCTGACTTAGATCAGCCCAGAAGTTGTTTCAGGGTTCGATCTGTGAGTTAGCCATGCCCTGACTTTGATCAGCCCAGAAGTTGTTTCAGGGTTCCATCTGTGAGTTAGCCGTACCCTGACTTTGATCAGCCCAGAGGTTGTTTCAGGGTTCCAACTGTGAGTTAGCCGTGCCCTGACTTTGATCAGCCCAGAGGTTGTTTCAGGGTTCCAACTGTGAGTTAGCCGTACCCTGACTTTGATCAGCCCAGAGGTTGTTTCAGGGTTCCATCTGTGAGTTAGCCGTGCCCTGACTTTGATCAGCCCAGAGGTTGTTTCAGGGTTCCAACTGTGAGTTAGTCATGCCCTGACTTAGATCAGCCCAGAGGTTGTTTCAGGGTTCCAACTGTGAGTTAGTCATGCCCTGACTTTGATCAGCTCAGAGGTTGTTTCAGGGTTCCATCTATGAGTTAGCCGTACCCTGACTTTGATCAGCCTAGAGGTTGTTTCAGGGTTCCAACTGTGAGTTAGCCGTTCCTAATGGCTTATTACCGGGGGAGCGGGTGCAAACGTTAAATCTCGGCAACGGAATTTCAATAGTAAGTAATAAATGCGGGATTCCTGTAGATATATGGAGGTAAGAGGGTACATTTCCCCTCTTTTAATCAAGACCTCGCTAGTCCCCTGGCCATGCCCTGACTTTGATCAGCTCAAAGGTTGTTTCACGGTATTTATGAAACATATTTTTCTTGATGATAAAGTCTGGTCGACACCGCTTATATTACACGCATCCAACAGCTGGACCGTGACGAGGATTTTATTGAAAATCAAATCGACATAAAACAAGTTCTTACTCACCTCCCCAACTGCTATCAATGAATCCTCCAAATACATAACCCTTAACTTTAACAATAGTCAAAGTCGAAGTTTTATTGTCACAGTTCGAGTGAAAAGTTTTTGGATCCCATCCATGTTTAGAAGCACGGTAACACAAAGACCATTTGGACGAATTTCCCACTACAGGTGACAACATCTCTTCTAGATGCTTTCTTTCTTCTGTCCTTTCCTCGAGGATACGAGAGATGAAGTTTTCTGAAAAAATATACAACACCAAAGCAGTATAAAAAAGACTGTTTCTTATTTATAACACATGATGACAATAAGGATAATAATAATTATATGATTATAATGGTAAGATGATAGTTATGATAAAATAGACCCTTTGCCAAAATGGCGACCTCATATTCAAACGACTTAGAATTTAACGGAGTTAAAACCAATACCAGCACTAGAAAGAGCACCTTCACTTTAGTAACTCTACGAAGATTCATTATGTCAGGTGTTATATCGGCCTAGAAAACGTTTTTGAAAATCGACAAATTTACAGACGTATGTGTAGCTGGGGGTGCACGCTATTCCTTTGAATTTTCGGCCGCCATTTTGGCAACTAGTCTATCTAACTTCATCACAACTGGTCTTACCTCCTTGTTTGAACCAAAAAGAAAGAGTAAATCCATCCTGGCAACTGGATGGGTTTGATAGACAGTTGAACTTGGTGCCTGTTAGGTCAACGCAGCTTTTCTCGTCACTGCTGAACACGTTGAGATCGATAGAGACATTGTGTGTATCTGTATGTTTCATGAAGGCATTCTTTGTCCCTCGAGATACGTCTTGGAACATCTTAGTCCCATCACGAGCTAGATTCCAAGTGCGATCAACTGAAATTAGATCATAAAATAATTCATTGAATTGCTCTACTATTTCGACATTTCGATTCCACTTTTCAGTTTACACGGCTGCCTCTACATAGACCCTTTTAGCTTGCGTGTAATTTTTATCCCATTTAATTCAGGACTAAATTCAGCACGGTTAAAAAGATAAAAGATAAAAAAATTAAAACATTATCTAAAAACGTTATTAAAAGTAAAATTATGAAAAATGTAAAACTAGGCGATTCTGTTCGCTTGTATAATGAAGGACACTATCTTTGTCTTACAATATGTAGATTTAAAAAGGATGTTTCTCTATGTAATTTTCTTTTCTGTGTGTGTAAACAAAGCCTTTTCGGCTGACCGAGCCAAATGCATACAACTTCGGTTGTTTATTTATTTATTTACGATCACAGCTCGCTTTACCTTTAAACGACTTGCACAAGTAGACGTCATACTTTCTGATGTCACCATGCATCCACAAGTGTGCCTCAGGCCAAGGTATTTCCCCATAATTTCTCATACATCCCCCAGCGTAATGAGACATCTTTTTGTCCTCTAGAAATGTGGACCATATGGCAAAACCTGTCACTTCTCCAACAAAACTACTTCCTTCAATAATTCCACCGCTTTGGTTGTCCACCTTCTGACCTATGATCAAGGATCCATCTTCAGGGAACTTCGTATTGGTTTCAAAACCTGAGCTGGAATTTACCTCCTTGTCTTGAACACGGAATTTCCATTTGCCAAAGGAAAATTGTCTTGCAAAGCAAAACGGAGTCCAGTGTGATCCACTGAAGGCAGCCTCGTCCAAGTCAATGACCCTGAAAACCAAATAAAACAATTTGAATCCAATTGAATTGAAAATTAGTCAGCAATAATGAAATGTGTGTCTCAACCATGCGAGTTGAGGAATAAAATCTGGTTTAAACTCAAAACACGAATTGCGTCGCGTAAATCAACCCTGCAACTTACAACAACTTTTTTCTTGTCGTACATAACAGTTGTGAGCAAGTTGTAGGTAGTTGATTTACACGACGCGATTGGTGTTGTAAGCGTGGCGCAAGCAGATTGCATGAAACAGTTGTAAGCAAGAGTTGTACCGTGTAAATCGGCCTTAACAGGCACAACAAAAATTGGCAGAAAGAAAACTCGCGAACTACTGTTTCTGCTAGTGGTAGTACCTCCTCTACAATCCACTACCTCTCTCCCTCATTCAATTCTCAGATCCCTCTGTGAGGACTTTATCATTCACTTACAGTTTTGAGTTAACAAGATAGATTGTTATCTGTTTGGAGTTATTACTGAAACATATTTGGAATCGTTGATTTTCGTTGAACATGGAAAACAGGCAGTGAGTTTTCTCTGTTGATGGCACTTTTAGCCAAGCACATACTGTGACGTCTTTAAATCCTTTGACTTTGCTGTAGAGAACGTAGGAACTGCTTTGTTTGCCGTTAAAAGAAAGACCATAATTTGCATTGCGCTCTGAAATGAAACGTGACATACTTCAGTAAAAAAATTCCTCCAGCACCGCCTGTTGTGCAGACTTAATCTATAATGTCGTCGTCAAAATTGTTCTTCCTTTTCGGATTCTGTAAGCAAGAAGGTTCACATAGAAAACATAGGCACACAAAGGAAAACAACGCATCTGTGACCAGAAATATCCGCTTATCAAGTTCTCTACCTGGGAAGTCGATGACAGCAAGTGCCTTACAGTAGAATTCGTGAGGCTGTGAAACCGCACGCCGCACAAATTATCACATTACAGAATATTGGACGAGAGAAAAAGTAGCCAGAGTCAGAAAGATGGGTTAAACGGCAAGCAAATTTTCAAGACCTTTCCCTTATCCTTCTTGAGACTCATTTACAGGTTATTATAAGTAATAGCATGACTTGAGAGTGATTAGTGATTTTAAAAATATCAAGATGGATTCCCCTAGTAATTCTCCCCTGGGCCTCATGTATTTACAGACCTCTTTCAAACAAACTCATGCAAACTATTTCCAAATTGCACTCAAAACTACATTATTACCTATCCTAATAATTATTATTATTATTATCAAAATTAACGTCACAATTAAATACTTGCCTGTTGTAAACCTTAAGTTACGAATTTAATTTACCTCTATTTGGCCTTAGCTTCATTTCAGTGTCCACGATGGCTGTCTTCGCACTTTTCCAACTATTCCACTTTATCTTAACATACCCGGCATTGAGATTAAAATTACTCCAATAAATCCAAAACCCTCCTTTGAAAGACGATGCAAAGCCTTTTCTATGATCACGATCATAAGTATAAAAACCAAGGCTCCTACGGTTATACAACATCTTCCCTGCAGTTCCTTCACTATACCCATGCACGACTATCTCATATCTCTTAGACTCATCTTCAATCATCACATCATAAAGATCAAATGCCTTATCCTTGGTTGAATCTCGCAGTTCGATCAAGAGTTGATGATAAATTGAAACGATCCGCTTTATTCGATTATTTCCGAGCCAGAACTCTCCATTTGGATTCCCAAAGCCAACCTTATACGCATTCCAGTTGCGATGAAAGTTAACAGAGCCATCCATTCGCCTCTGAAAAACCACCCACCCTCCGCCATTTGTTAGTTGATCACACATAACACTGAAGAAACCGTTGTTATCGGGATTTATGAGATAGAAACCGTCGTTTTTGTAACCTTTGTACAGGAGATCCAAACAGTCACGACCTGTAAAATAATCACGGATGTTGTTAATGGATAGATGTTGTACATTTTCTTCAAACTTCATTTTCTTCTTAAAAAACTAAATCACTTATTTTATAATGGGATACAAATTCAGTAACTTAATACTGGTTTCCAATTTGGCCCACTGTCACTCACACACACTACCACTACATTATATATTCTATGCATACAACTCTCAACTAACATGTTGATTTTTACGGAGCGAGGAAAACCAGAGAATCTGGAGAAAAAACGCTCTTGGCACATACGATCCAACCCGAGTCTAGGCTCGAACCCAGACCATAGCAGTGAGAGGCGAGCGGTAAACCACTACGCCACCCATGCCACCCATCTTCGAATCCCTAGCTCATGTAAAGAAACTCAGTATACTATATACTGGTTTCTAATTTGGCCCACTCTCACTCACACACACTACCACTACATTCAATATTCTATGCATACAACTCTCATACAGCTCAAAGGTTGACCTTTATCTAGTAGGCGTAATGTGAAAATATTTGATGATGAATTTAAAAAAAAAAATTTTTAATCAATGTTTCAAAAATGTTGACGATCTTGGTATTATTTTTCAACAGCCACATTGGTCTACAGCTACATTTATTTAACCTAGCTGCAATGAATTTATATATATCCTGCAACATTAATACAAATGATGTTAATTTTATTATTGTTTTGGTGATGGTGATAATCATTAATGATGCCAATTTTAGTATTATTATTACTGCTAGCTCTGTTGATGATGATTGATATGAAATGATGTGGGTGCTGCTATGAATGCTAATGATGGTATAAAGATGTTATGGTGTCGTTGCCATTGCGTGATGCCGGTGATGTTGTTGAATAAGTTTGTACATCTCGGAATCCGTATTACCACCCTTAAATAGACCGATTTGGTTTGGGCGTAATGTTTTCGCAATTCATTTCCCATGAGAATGAGATTCTTTGTTTGAGTTGTATCCATATTCATGTGTCTTCTCATGCATAACCATTAGACAAAGAAATGATCCCCTAGGGATCCGAATTGGGAAAACATGTTCTACAACTGTCACAAGAAAATACAGCTTGATTCTTATCTAATCGTTCTCCTTTTGTCTCAATGTAAACTAAGAGGTTGGCGTTAATTGAGTTTTACCAATAAAATCTATATCATAATATTCTCCTTACCCTTAGCAATGGGGCAGGTAGAGTTTCGAACCAATACCCCCGACAATGTTGCGTCTTTTACAAGCCTTGACCAGGGTATTTTAGTGCCCTGTTCGCCAACATGGCACGATGTAGACATTCTTTCGATTGCGGTTTTGCTCACAACGTTATTCCATAGATTAATACGAGTCATTTGGCCTGTGAAGCTTCGCGCTTTTCCAGAAAGACTTTCATTGGATAGCTCTCTGCCGATAACAAGATTCCCTACTGAACGTAGTGTAGTCACGATTGGCGAGTAGTTTTCAGAGCTGCTTTGGAGTTCTCCATCCAGATAAACATTCAGGTCACCCTTAACACCATCCCATGAAGTACAGACATGGTGCCATACTCCGTCGTGTAAAGGTTTTGATACAACGAATTTTCTGAGGTAAAACACAAAATGAAACTATTAGAATATATAATTACGAATCTCTCGTTTTGGACCACGTGCCATTCTCTAGAGTATCATTTCTTTGTTCAACAGTTACGCATGAGATGACGTACGAATATGAATACAACTCAACAAAGAATCTTATTTCTAAGAGAATGACACCTGGTCTGAAATTGGAAAACATTACGCCTAAGGAAAGGGGGCTTTCATTTATTAGTGTATGGGGGGGGGGGGGGGGGGGTCGGCAAGATCATCTGTTGTCTTTTCCAAATATTACCCAACCTCCCTTTCCTGGTTGGCGAAAACATCACAACCCCCTATATTTCGCCTAGTTTATCACTAACCCCCTATAAAGCTGCACACAATTAGTAACAACCCCCCTATATAGCTTCCGAAAATAACGTGCCCCAATATTGCAACCCCCCCCCCCCCCCCCATACAGTAATAAATGAAAGCCCCCTGAATGGGTCTATTAGATCTCATGACACATTCCAGAAAACAGGCAATTATTGGATTACTGGATCTGGTCTCAAATCTCTCAATCCCTCCCACACACACACACTCCACAATGGAAACATGAGAGACATTTGGTGATACATTGATATCTTTTGCCTTCGATTTACCTTTCCTTCCCTGCAATGTGAATATGTAGCTCATTGGCAGCATTTACAGAAGAGGAAGCAACATGTAGATTCTTAAGAGCAATAGACCCCCAGTCTAAATGGACATGGTATTTATCGAGCCGTGTGGTACTGAACCAGAAACATGCGGTCAAGGCTTGTAAGTCTGACGAGTCCACCATGGAGATTGTAGCGTATGCTGGGATTCCATTATCATTAGGAAAAATCCAGTCGATGGCGTTATCAGCAGCAGGCAGTGGCTTTGCCAGGAGGGCTGAGATTGGATCTAAAATAAGTGATTACATGGAAACTTGTATTGTGTGTTTTGTCCTTGTTCATGAAGAGGAACTATGCAGTTGCATGAATAAAAAAGTTTAAAAATCTCCCGCATATAATTTTAGGGCGTGGTAAAGTGACTGTTTTCATGGACCATCATTCCTTCCCGTGGTCCATTAAGAGAAAGTGCATGTTGTGCTGCAAAAAAATCGAACTTTTTTTAATTTCCCAAATAGAACTCTTTTGGTGAACGATCAAAAATAACATTAACAATTCCATGATTTTTTTTTTTTTTTCAAAATCGTAATAAGTCGATTTTCTGCCAATTAGGCCTTCGTTGAAGAAGCAAACGTCAAAGTTTTTAATGACCTTTCATTAAACAACGAAGTATTGCCCGAATTGGTATTTGGCCCGCCTAGCCGATATTGAATTATAATTTTTCATTTCAAAACCTTACAGTTCTGTATAATGAGTAGCGAATAGTGCTCAAAGCGACTGCACCCAGGGTATATGTGATGACTGTGTAAAAGTCCTTATTTTTTAACTGTATAAAAACTCTTTCTTGGCGAAGCGAAAATGTGGACAATATTTTGCTATATTTAGTGGACACCTGCTCGGGTCCCAAAATATTTCTACCAATATTTATTGTAAAAACGAACCTCTATTCAGCGGACGCGGGTCTATGAATACAAGGTAGTCTATTTGGTAATTTATGTTACTAAGAACCTATGGGAGGTTTCACGTGTGACGTATTTCCGGTGGCAAATAGAAGCTGGCCGTCAAATTTTATCAGTCCTGGTTGCAAAAGACGGCAAATTTGTTCTTGTAAAGTTTATAGAATTTTGCAAAAAAAGAAAAAAAAAAAAAAATATAAGTTTAAAATACTTGTGTGGTTTTCATTTTATTATTTTCGAAAAGCGAAAAGCACGTTTGATCATGAGCTACCACTGAAAGCACAGAAGTCATGTCTGTGTTTAAGTTAACCAAATCAATTTTTCGTCTTCACGAAAAGAAGATTTGCGAAGCCATTTTGTGGTTGTAGCTCTGAGAAGAAGTGGCCTAAAGACAAGAAAAACTTGATTGCACTGCAGTAATACAAAAGAGGGTCGCCATTTTGAGATATTTGGACAGAAATACTTGAACTGTGGTTTTTTTTTATGGTGTTTTTACACTTTGATCATCTTTGTCTTCATTACTAGCAAGAGAAAAGTGATATTTGACGCTTTGAGTTTTTGTTTTTCAATCCCATTTCAAGAAAAAAAGACTAAATTTGCATAGCTTTCCAATAAAATTTGATGGCCAGCGAACCGCTCGCGCGAGGTTGTGACGCCAAACTGAAAAAGATTCCATGAAATCTCCCATAGTTAAACGGACAACAGTTATCGAATTTACAATGATGACGGCTTATTCGCACCGTGTTCGGGGTTCAATACGACAGCAATTGATCTTGAATAAAATTTGTTCTAAGGTTCCCGTCTTTTAAATTAATAAAAGGGTCATTGTATAGAACAAAATATTTTAGCGTCGAAGCTACGACACTAAAGAAAATATTTGAGAATTTTAGTCAAGTTCGAATCGATATTTTGATGTAAAGCACATATGAATCAGCTGCTTACGATGACTGACCTTCCTAAAACAATGCTGTTTCTAGCAAGAGAGAAACAAGCAGATACCCGCTGAGACCAACCCTATACATGATTGTCCTTGGAGGACGGGGAGAAGGTAAATAAAAAAGAATATTTTCAAGGAAAATTTTACTTTTCAAGGATATTGATATCGCAACTATTTTTGTCCAAGATTGTAGCACAGTGGATGCATCATGTTCGCTATCTTAGAAAGGGTGCAGTGTATTATCGATTATCGTTTTCTTACAGTGTTGGCTGATTATAGTTTCTATTGTCCTGGTTTTTCGTGAAAGCAAACTTCAAATTAACAATTCATACAAAATAATTCACGTTCGATATTCAAAAAAATCAGACTTTATTGCTATGCTTTAGTAGTATGGTACTTCATGTATGAATCAAACACGTGGATCACTAAATACATTTGTTGGTAGGAATCAAATAATGTAAATAAACGACGTTCCTACCTTTCGGCAATAATGGGGAAATTTTGGTAGAAATGCTAGTGAGTTCGAACTACTCAACAACATTATATATAATCGAATCTACAGCACTATTCTGGAGAGCCTCGGTATATCGTACTAGAATCTTAGTATCTCCAACGTGGGATATATTCTTACAATAGTAAAAAAAAAAATAAAACGACCAATGTCAGTAAATGTTTTGCTTACCCCAAACATTGACGCCCAGCCCTTGCACAGCATGAAGCGCAGTAACCAATGATACCTGAGAAATATGTAAAAGATAAAAGTTAGAAATAATTTACTTTGTTCATTCAAATTACGACTGATCCTCAAAATACCAAGGAATTAATCATTATAGCTTAAATGACTTCAGAAAATCTGCATTTTTCAGACTTTACAGGAATTATTCCACAACTTTTCCTGTTTAGCAAAAAAAAAACATTGCTTTTTCTCTAGTTTAAATATCGCATCTTATTAAATGTTTGAAACTTTTGTTTTTGTCAGCAACACCGAAAAGGCAGAAAAAGCTTTTCTACACCAGTATTGCTAAATTTACAAAGTAACAACAAAAACGTCCCGAAACTGTATTTTCAATAAAAACCCCACAGAATGGCTATTGTTCTCCCGGACATGTACTAACAGCTGCCATTTTCTGGACGATTAGTTTTTGACACTCGGGTGTATGATTATAGGTCACGTTGAGGGCATTCTACCAGAAATTTAGAGTACTGTAGCTTCAACCAGGGAGGTGGGAGCCCCTCCCTGCTTCAACGACCTCTTGAACGACTCGACCAAATTATGTCTGAATCCAAGAAATATGAAAATGACTTCGAATTGTCAGAACAAATAAAAGCCTTAGAAGTGTGTTTGTGTGTTTAATTGTATGTTTAATTGTATGAAAACAAAAGGATTCGCTTGTTTTGAAAAGAGGCTAGAAAATACGCCTGCTTATTCAATAAGGTTTGAATATTTAATTGCTAGAAGAACGCCTGAGAGAAGTAAAACAAAAGGCTGGCTTCGTCTCGATAACAGAAAACAATGCCGTCGAAAGGCCTTTGTTCTTGAGTGATCCTGGTGTTTAAAATTTGGCGCGCTCAGGAAGAGAGATAGGCACACCAATACCTTTCCATAGATTTCGGGTATCATAAGGAGGTAAAAATAAAAATGTAAAGGGTGAAAAATGTTGAGCACACTAGTATTTTTATATGTACCATGACAAAACACAAGAAATTCAACAGAGAATTGGAACCTATTGTTTTTTTCCTCCAAACTGCTCTGCATTCCGACATGCTGCAAGAGGTCTATAGCGAGGGTTTTTAGTCAATTATTTCATAGAATTCAATCATTTGAGAATCTAGTGCTGGTGTTAACTGTATTGCAAAATTTCCTATCTAAATATGGACTAGGTATCACATAGAGTGCATTCAGTAAAAGCATGAAACATTAGTAACACTATTTTGTACTATTTTATGCTAATTCTTTTGTTTTCTTTTGTTCAACTAGCACTATTTTGCACAATTTAGTAATTAGTGTTTCACGCTTTTACTGAATGCACTCTATCACTTACAAAAAAAAATATAGGAAAAAAGAAAGACAAGAACATGAAAAATAGAAATGTTAAAATGATGAAGACCAAGAGCGCTTTGCATTTTATCAATCTCAGTAAACTCGGTATGAAAAATATCATCATGAATCGAAAATGGAACTTCATGGATAAACTGGGTTGTTACAGGTGCCATTCGGGTGTACATTAAAAAATTTCGGGATCGCTGAGAAATACAGCTGGATGATTCTCAGTAAGCAATGAAAATTATATAAACTTGCTTCAAGATACGTCCATAATGTTCCTGCCTCTGGGATTGCACAATCAAGGTTGAAGTTGATGACGAGGCAGAAAAACAAGACATTGAAGAAATTCACTCGAAATATCAACATTGTACAACACGTTTGAATGCAAAAGATTACACATTTTTGTTAAGGATTGTACTAGGAGTCTTTGTTTTGATGGAAAAACAAATTTTCCTTTGAATTTTCTGCACAAGCTTTATATATATCAAGCAGAGTTTTTTTTTTTTTTTTTTTTTGTCGATAAATTTCCTTTGGGTCCAATCCTTTGGGATTTTGAATGTTTTCCCAAGCACTTAACGAGTGTGCTTAGTTTGGTGTAAAATAGACTGACAAAACCTTTATCAGGAACTGAAAAAGTTGTCCTATATTATTGTTACATTCTTCAAAATTCTAAAATGTTGCTAGGCTCTCTAGAAATGAAATATCTTTTGGAAAGTTAACAATAATCGATGATATGTGATATAGATTACCTTAATAAATATTGAAGAAAGAATTCCACATATCATAACTGGCTCACGCAAAAAAGCTATAATTTCGATCACATTAAAATAAATTATGATTTCCCTTCTAATCCTAGTAAAAAAAAAAAAAAAAAAAAATAACCGATAGAAAAGTTTAACTTACCGTGAAAAGTATTACTGCTTTTCCCATTACGAAAGCTTTTCTGCTGGCATTAATACGATTTTCACTTTTAAAATCTCATATCTGGCTCTGAAGAGATTCTCGTGTTGTTTCACCTCTAAACTCTTTGGCGAAGTAACAAACTTGAAAAGAGAAAGCCAAATTAAAGCAGTTCTGCACACCTGCGTACAATGAAACAATACTAAATTAGTGCTAAAAACGTGACAATTGTGTGACGCGGCATAACGCCGGTTACAGCGTTACCACTTAATAATAAATAATAATAATAAACTTTAATAGTATTCTCCCTACAGGGTTTTTCAGAAACTATTTACAATACTAGGATTAAATAAATTATATATATATATATATACCGAATTCCTAAAACTTTGACACTTTTCAGTCGTTTTTCAGTCGATTTCAGTCGTTTTTCAACAAACATTTGTTACCAAGTTGTTCTAGAATACCTAATGAGGCTTTTTAACATGTTTGCAGTTGATTTTCTTCTTGTTTACTTTTTATTTTTCAACAAAAATAGCACTCAAACATATATGTATATATATCGCAAAAATGTCAAATGTTTTAGGGATTCGGTGTATATATATATATAAATATAAATATATATATAAATAGCAGATATCGGAGCTACACCCCACCGCCCCCAAACAACCGCCCGAATTCAAGGCATTTGGGTCAGTTTCTATACATTTACTGTATTGTTGACTCAAATGCCTCAACCCGAAACAACCGCCCGAAGGCAATGGAGTACAACTCCGACATCCGCCATTGCACATGTATAAGTCTGTTTAATTGAGTTCAGCATTTAGATAGTTTTTCATAGCTGTTTTAAAGCTATTTAGTGTAGGACTGTTTTTAATGGACTTATCCACTTCTTTTCAGTTTCAGTTTCATTCCAGCTAGTTTACACATTTTTTGTCGATTTTTTACGAAATATTAGTTAACATTAATAAATTTACCTTCTATGAAGTGTTTTCTACGGAACTGAAATATTATTCTTGCAATATAATTAGGTTTTTCTGGTCTACAGGCCACTTTTTCTCTCCCTGAAGCTAGTTTCAGTCACGAAACTTCATCGTAAGATTAAGAATCTTCCCTCGCTCAATCTTCTCAAGTTGCTAAAGTCGAAAAATTGTTTTTGTTCACTTTAAGACAGACATGACTCCGATTAAACGTATTTTTCATATTGCAAAAATAAGAAAAAAATACTTTTTGATCCATCTTTAACTACATTTCCGTGCATTTGTGAAGCGCGCGGGAACCCTGTGCATAGTGGTACACGGACGGACGTATGTATGTATATATGTATGTATGTATGTATGTATGTATGTATGTATGTATGTATGTATGTATGTATGTATGTATGTATGTATGTATGTATGTATGTATGTATGTATGTATGGACAATAGAATGACGTAATCATGACTACCCTACCCCAGACCTAAAAGCCAAAAAACCATACCCTATCGTGCGGCACATACCCGTATCGCAAATATCCCCGGGCCCGGGGGATGAATCGTGATCATCTCACATCAAAATCACAAGAAACCATTCAAAATAGTATATGAATTGCGTCGTTTTCAAAAGCTAACCTATCGTAATAGACCTCGCTCGAATATCAACACATGAATCGTGATCATCTCACATCAAAATCACAAGAAACCATTCGAAATACGCTGTGACTATATGCCCGGCAGCCGGTCAACGGTCAACGTAAACTTATGACTCACGGTCGTATTGATTTTTTAGGTCTTATTTAATTCGTGACGTTAACAAACATTTCCTTATAACTATATACTGAAGAAAAGGAAAACTGCTCGTTTAATTGAACCAGACAGGGTATAAATAGCCTTAATTTCTAATAATCCTATCGTTTTAAAATATATGAAAAGACTTGACATGAATCACAATTTGCAACTGAACATTTTCCTTGAACATAACAAAACAAAGAATTGGTGCAACAAGGGATTATAAGTACTGGTGGACCATAGATGTTTTCATTCGTTGTTAAAATAATTATGAACTATTAACGAGCTTTAGAAGTGATTTGAAAATATTGTCTCCTTTGTTTCCTGTCTTCTCGGGTCGAGGACGATAAACCATATTTTGAGACTCCGTCTGCCTCGCTTTTAACACGTAGTATATGGCGAATGTTTGAGACCCAATATAGAAATGACGGCCCGTGGTAATATCGTTCATCCTCAGTTAGGTATGTACTCGCTGACTTAGTTGGCTACACATATTGGGGGCATTGATAAAACTAATCACTTGCTATGATTGCAAACTGCTAGGCAGATCTGACCATCATCACAAGTGGTCCGTAAATTGCCAACACGATGATGATATAAACCGAATGCCAATATGGGGGCCTTTAACTTTTAAAAATAAAAGCCTAATCTTAAAAAAAAAGCACCACCATCAGAAAGAGCAAACAGGAATATATATTTTTGGAAAGTTTCATTGCTATAAATTGAATTCAAGTGAAGCTATTTGAAATAAAAATTACAGAGATTTGTGTGATGTGTTCAGTGATCTGTTTCCTTCCTAGCCTCGTTGTTGTGTTTTTCACGTTTTTAAAATTCGCTAAAATTCCACTAACTTCTCGAGAATGTGATATTTTTGTCTCAAACTTTCTAAATTTGTTGATGTCATTCTAATGTATAATTTTAATGCAGCGGTCAATATCGACTGAATCACTGAAGGAAAAAAGCGAACAAACACCAACATGCAAACAAAAAGGAAATACAGAAAGATAAAATAAATATCCCCTATAACATCCATTCATATTGATGATCACGGTGTCACATCCAAATTGCTTTTTTAAGTTTCGGTAGATTTTAATATAAAATTTACACATAAATATTTTTTTATTTATTAATAATAACTATTTTATTTCATAGTTTACTTTGTTGTTTTTTACATAGAATTAATGTACACTAGTACAAGAATTACTTTCCATAATACTGAGTTCTGTGAGTGTTATTCATTACTAGTACAAGAGTCTTTTAGCTGCTTGTCTGAATTCAGTTAGAAAAACAATATAAATACAAGGACTGAAGCAAGAGTTGACTACAAAAAGAAAACGAAGCACAAACATTAACGTAAATTCATCAATAATGCACCAGGAATTCGGCTGAAATACCGAAAACACTTTAATCATGTGGAAAGCTGCAAAGAACTCGATGAGGAAATCTGGAAGATAACAACAGGTGTAAAGTAGAAGCGAACACAACACCATTTTCACTGCTTTAGCTGTTCGCTTTGCTCTAGTTCTGTTCTGTTCGTCAGAAAAATTGCCTTGCGGGAAGGTTTGACGTGATTTCCAAAGTCTGAATGAAGTAAAGATATTTAATATCACAACTAAACACGTCATCAGAACAACAGAAACGTGTGCAAAAGAATATAGGAGGAATTTAGTTTTCGTTGATTCCCTTTTGCAGACAAGGCTATCGCCCAACTGCCTAATCTTGTAATACCAAGCATTATATGCTGAAAGTCCCATAGGAAGCAGCCAAGAGAAAGAGACTAGTGCCAGACGTTTCTTCAATGTGTATGGACGAACTCTGTGTACAGTTAACTTGGTTGATCGCAACCGTTCCACGCTTATTATCAAAAGAGTAGTCAATGTCACAAACTTGGATGTGTCTTTGAAAAGTTCATAGGACTTGCATAAGATGTTGCCAAAAACGTCATTATCCCAAAGATCCCAGAGATGTGGAAGATCAAATAGAGAACGAATACTTGCGTATGAAAAAATGAAAACAACAAAAATATCTGAAACGGCCATGTTGATGATCAAATGATGAATGTTCCTTTTCACGGCGAATCTGGTAGCGAGGAAGATGATCAAAATATTGCCAAACACAGCAAATCCACCCACTAACAAGGTGGCCATTAACTTTACAGTTCGTACAAGATCTGGATCACTGGGTCCACTGAAGCAAGATAAATTGCTTCGCGTCATGTTGGTCGAACTGTTCATGGTTTGAGCTGAACTGAGAACGATCCTGTCCCTTCCACTTTCAGACTTCTACTGACTTTAGCTGATGATTCTAAACATAAACATAGACCATAATATCATTCAAAACAATAGAAGAATAAGCATGGGACAAGCCTTAGGGTATTTTTAATAAAATGTCTAGATTAACATTGTTTCTGGACCAGTTTTCACTCGTTGTTCAGTGCGTGCCACTGCTCATGTTTTCTTTAGTTTTCATAACTGAAATGAAGTTATTTTTACACTTGATTAAGATATCATGCAGTTTCATGAAATTAATATTTCTGAGCTAACACATAATCATGTTTGCTTTAGTTCGTTATGTAATGAAGGCCGGTCTAAATGAATTTCTTTTGAACACTAACATTTGCAGGTGAAATAACTGATGAGTTTACTTTTATGATTTTATTCTCTTGACTGTCTGTTTACCTTTATATATATTTTTATATATTTATCAGAAAAATTATATTTGACTCTTTCTCCGATGACAAATATTAAAAAGACATCCTTATTTGGATAAAGTTTGGTACCAAAAAACCTACAAAGCTAAGAGTTCAAATATATACTTCGTACTTCAAATAACTGAAATAGCGGTTCAGTTCGACTGATAAGATATTTAAGAAACTCGTTTACGGCAAATGTTCGTTAAACCTCAGTTGACCAGTGAAAATTATTTGAAATTATTAAAAATGAATTGCAAAAATTTCCAAGATATAGATCAACAAAAGAATATCTGTGTTTGGTGAGAGGGTTTGCAAAAGGTAAAGTGAGATGCAGGGAAACAATGAAAACGTGGTCGTGTCTGACAACGTTTGCGGGAAGAAAAAACGTGAATCGTAAACTCTCTATTCATAGGACGTTCGCGGGGAAACGCGTTTGCAATATTTCTTTTCTTCATATTTCGCATGGTCATATACCGTCGTCACCGTTCTCGTTGAGAAGTGAGATCAAATGAAAGTACACCTTCATTCTTATCGAAAATCGCTTGCTCTCAATACATACAAGTTGAGCATTAAAGTCAAATTTTGTAGCAAAGCTAAATGCGTTTTTTGAAACAATTAATCGTCTAATTACCTATAGATAAATATTATGTGTAAATTGCTATGAATATCTAACAATTATTCGCTGAAGTCGAAGTAAATATCGGTGAATATTTACCGAGCAACGAGTCTCTAGAATTAGCCGGTACGTAAGATTTGCTTCTATCTAAAAATCAGACTTCGGTCATCTCGCGCTATGTTTACTTTTGGTGAACGGCTACAAATGTTCATAATACTATAGTTAACTCTATAGTTAACTCTTGTTTCCGTATCTGAATCAATTTTATTGCGAATCCCATATAAAACAACAAGTATAAACGAAAACATTCAAAGCTCCATAACGTTTTGGTCGAAATCCATAAAAATAAATGAAAAGATTTTGATCGCCTGATCAAAAATATATGTTTTCATTCGTTGTTAAAATTATGGAATATTAACAAGCTTTAGAAGTGATTTGAAAGTATATTGTCTCCTGTGTTTCCAGTCTTCTCGGATCGAGGACGATAAACCATATTTTGAGACTCCGTCTGCCTCGCTTTTAACACGTAGTGTAAGGAGAATGTTTGAGAGCCAATAGGAATGACGGCCGTGGTATGTACTCGCTGACTTTGGCTACATATCTTGGGGGCATTGATAAAACTAATCACTTGCTATGATTGCAAACTGCTAGGCAGATCTGACCATCATCACAAGCAGTCCGTAAATTGCCCACACGATGATGATATAGACCGAATGCCAATATGGCCGCCTTTAACTTTTAGAAATAAAAACCCAATCTTAAAAAAATAAGCACAACCATCAGAAAGAGCAAACAGAAATATGTTTTTGTGGAAAGTTTCATTGCTATAAATTAAATTGAATTCACCTTTTCGGCGCTAGGCTTTCACGTGGTGAATCGTGTTACGGTCACCAAAAAGTTCGGACATTGTTGTTGAATTGCCACACGATCGTACTAACTTTTATACAATTTATTGACTTGATTTGTTTCTTCTGTTCTCAAATTTTTATCAAAACTTCTTTAGAAATAAATTATTTAGATAGTTTCACTAAGATTTTGAGAACAGAATTAACAAATTAAGTAGATAAATTGTATAAAAGTTAGTACGATCGTGTGGCAATTCAACAACAATGTCCGAACTTTTTGGTGACCGTAACATGATCCACCACGTGAAAGCCTAGCGCCGAAAAGGTGAATTCAAGTGAAGCTATTTGGAATCAAAATTACGGAAATTTGTATGAGTTCAGTGATCTGTTTACTTCCTAGCCGCGTTGTTGTGTTTTTCACTTTTTTGAAATTAGCTAAAAATCCACTAACTTCTCAAAAATGTAATATTTTTGTCTCAAACTTTGTAAATTTGTTGATGTCATTCTAATCTATAATTTTAATGTTGCGGTCAACTAAAATATGAATTTAGAAAATTATAGTAATGAAGTGGCGGCCATATTGGCATTCGATCAATACTGTATATGTAGAGTACTTCAGCTGATGCTGCGAAACTAAAAAACGTACTCGGTGTTCTTTCTCTTTCCCTCTCCTTTCTCACGAGTTCTAGAAAATGATATCAAATGAAGTGTGATACACTTGGCAAGTGGCACCCGATAGTAGCAAACAACTAAAGAATAAATATGAAGAGAGCAAAGAAAAAATAGACGAAAGAAACAACTTACCATCCACTAAATAAAGGAAAAGAGGGAAGAAATAAATAAAATACAGAAAGATACCCCCTAAGATCCATTCATATTGATGACCACGATGTCACATAAAAATTGCTTTTTTAAGTTTCGGTAGATTTTAATATAAATTTACACATAAATATTTTTTTATTTTTTAATAATAACTATTTTATTTCATAGTTTACATTGCTGTTGTTTTTTTTACATAGGATTGATGTAGACTAGTACAAGAATTACTTTCCATAATACTGAGTTCTGTGAGTGTTATTCATTACTAGTACAAGAGTCTTTTAGCTGCTTGTCTGAATTCAGTTAGAAAAACAATATAAATACAAGGACTGAAGCAAGAGTTGACTACAAAAAGAAAACGAAGCACAAAAATTAACGTAAATTCATCAATAATGCACCAGGAATTCGGCTGAAATACTGAAAACACTCTGGCCAGGTGGAAAGCTGCAAAGAACTCGTACAGGAAATCTGGAAGATAACAACAGGTGTAAAGTAGAAGCGAACACAACACCATTTTCACTGCCTTAGCTGTTCGCTTTCTTCTAGTTCTGTTCTGTTCGTCAGAAAAATTGCCTTGCGGGAAGGTTTGACGTGATTTCCAAAGTCTGAATGAAGTAAAGATATTTAATATCACAACTAAACACGTCATCAGAACAACAGAAACGTGTGCAAAAGAATATAGGAGGAATGTAGTTTTCGTTGATTCCGTTTTGCAGACACGGTTATCGCCCAACTGCCTAATCTTGTAATACCAAGCATTATATGCTGAAAGTCCCATAGGAAGCAGCCAAGAGAAAGAGACTAGTGCCAGACGTTTCTTCGATGTGTATGGACGAACTCTGTGTACAGTTAACTTGGTTGATCGCAACCGTTCCACGCTTATTATCAAAAGAGTAGTCAATGTCACAAACTTGGATGTGTCTTTGAAAAGTTCATAGGACTTGCATAAGATGTTGCCAAAAACGTCATTATCCCAAAGATCCCAGAAATGTGGAAGATCAAATAGAAAACGAATGCCTGCGTATGAAAAAATGAAAACAACAAAAATATCTGAAACGGCCATGTTGATGATCAAATGATGAATGTTCCTTTTCACAGTGAATCTGCCAGCGAGGAAGATGATCAAAATATTGCCAAACACAGCAAATCCACCCACTAGCAAGGTGGCCATTAACTTTACAGTTCGTACAAGATCTGGATCACTGGGTCCACTGAAGCAAGATAAACTGCTTCGCGTCATGTTGGTCGAACTGTTCATGGTTTGAACTGAACTAAGAATTAACGATCCTGTCTCTTCTACCTTCAAACTCCTACTGACGTACTGACTCTTTGACTGAACTATAAAATACTTTCAGTGGCCTTCAAGATAATTAGCAAAACAAAATTACCAAGGAATAAGCTTCCAAGTGCAGATGTTATAGTGTTATGAGTTTTTGCTTTTTAATAGAATTTCACTATTAATTGAGTTTTTGCCTTCAAAATTGTTAGGAAAACAAAATTACCAAGGAATAAGCTTCCAAGTGCAAATGTTAGTGTTATGAGTCATTGCTTTTTAAAAGAATTTCACTATTTTTAAAGATTTTCCTGCCCCACTTTGTACTTGGTTGATGAATTCTATTGTCTGCACTTTCTGTGTTTCATCAGTTATTAGTAAAGGTATTCACATGGGGCCTAGTATATTAAGGATTAGAATAAAGGTTTTAAAATAAAGGTCTTTAAAGGTTTGACATAATTGCCTGAGTTAATAAGCGACTTCAAGAACAATATCGTGAAATTAAACCTTGATATTAGGAGGAACTTTTTTTTAATATAGAGGCCAAATTATCACGTGAAAAAATCAGCTGCGATACAGAAAGACACACGCGAAGTTGAAAAAACAAGTAGCGAAGGACTTGGTTTGATAAATTTACTTTTCATCGACAATATTATGAAACGTTGGATAACAAACCTTACCTTTGCTCACAACTATAAGTACAAGATTGAATGTGTAAAAACCGCACTCCCATGCACAGACCCCAAGGGTTCGGATTTTAATTTTAATTTATCGTAAATTTTATTATCACTCTTCTTCTTCTTCTTCTTCTTCTTCTTCTTCTTCTTCTTCTTCTTCTTCTTCTTCTTCTTCTTCTTCTTCTTCTTCTTCTTCTTCTTCTTCTTCATCATCTTCTTCTTCTTCTTCTTCTTCTTCTCTTTCTTCTTCTAAATAGAGTAATTATTTTCGAACATTACATGATTTAGAATTTTCTGTTTTGCAACAACAACCGAAAAAGTTATTGGGTTTCCCCGAAGTTTTTGAGTGACCAAAATAACTTCTTTAAAACGTTCTAGCTCATTCGGATTACATCGGATCGAACTGATCAAATTTTGTACCATAAAGTTAAATAAGCAGGAATTGGACCATTCAGCTCTTTTTACGCATTCAATCTTGTGCTTACAGTTATAAGCAAAGCTAAGTTTGTAATTGTTGTTATCCAAGGCAGCATTTCATAATATTCTTGATAACTCGGAAAAGTTATTTTAACAAACCAATTACTTCGCTACTTTTTTTTCAACTTCGCGTGTGTCTTTCTGTATCGCAGCTGAATTTTTTCATGTGATAATCTAACCTCCATATTACAAAAAAGTTTTTTCCAAGGTTTATTTTCACGATATTGTTTTTGAAGTCGCTTATATTGACCCGGGCAATTATGACAAACCGCTAGTTTAAAAACAGCCATGGGGTAATCCTTATATTACTCTGCCAAATGCATTTACCTATACTAATAACTGAAGAACTTTTGAAGGTATTTTCCATCGCAAAATAGCAGACAATAGCATTCATCCACCAAGTAAAAAGTGGGGCAGAAAAAAGTTAATTAATAATGAAATTCTTGGGAAAAAGTAAATTAAAAGCAAATTAACATTTGCAGTTGGAAGTTTATTCCTTCAGTGGTAATTTTGCTCAGCTAATTATTTTGAACACCAAATATGTTTTGTTTAGGTAAGGAGTCAGTACTTTAGTAGGAGATTGAAGGTGGAAAGGACAGGATCGTTCTCAGTTCAGTTCAAACCATGAACGGTTCGACCAACATGACGCGAAGCAGTTTGCTGTGCTTGATTAGTGTACCCAGTGATCGAGCCAGTGATCCAGATCTTGTACGAACTGTAAAGTTAATGGCCATCTTGTTAGTGGGTGGATTTGCTGTGTTTGGCAATATTTTGATCATCTTCCTCGCTGCCAGATTCACCGTGAAAAGGAACATTCATCATTTGATCATCAACATGGCCGTTTCAGATGTTTTCGTCGTTATTATTTTTTCCTATGAAATCATTACTTCTCTATTTCATCTTCCACATCTCTGGGATCTTTGGGATAATGACGTTTTTGGCAACATCTTATGTAAGTCTTATACACTTTTTAAAGACACCTCCAAGTTTGTGACTTTGACTACTCTTTTGATAATAAGTGTGGAACGGTTGCGATCAACCAAGTTAACTGTACACAGAGTTCGTCCATACACATTGAAGAAACGTCTGGCACTAGTGTCTTGTTTTTGGCTGCTTCCTATTGGACTTTCGGTCTACGAACCCTTGTATAGCGAAATGCACCAGTCGGACGATACTTTTGTCTGCTGTACAAAATATTCGATGCCATATTTCATTCTGCTTTCTTTTACTCATGTTTGTGTTCTTCTTATGATGTGTTTAGTTGTGATATTTAATATCATAACTTCATTCAGACTTTGGAAATCACGTCAAACCTTCCCGCAAGGCAATTTTTCTGACGAACAGAATAGAACTAGAAGAAAACGAACAGCTAAGGCAGTGAAAATGGTGTTGTGTTCGCTTCTACTTTACACCTGTTGTTATCTTCCAGCTTTTATCTACGAGTTCTTTGCAGCTTTCCAACTGGCCGGAGTGTTTTCAGTGTTTCATCCATATTTCTTTAGGACTATTGATTGGAGATTGTTAACTTTTTTGCGTGGTTTTATTTTTGTAGTCAACTCTTGCTTCAGTCCTTGTATTTATATTGTTTTTCTAACTGAATTCAGACAAGCAGCTAAAAGACTCTTGTGCTAGTAACCAGGTGTCCGGAGCACGCACGAACCGTCCAATCACAGCGCGCTTCGATGCTTAGCCAAGCGGCCCTTGCTCCAAGTCTCTTCGCAATACAAAAACACTCGTTTCAAAGAATTTAGAGGAAAAAAGTTGAAGTATACGTGTTGTTTAAAAAATTAAAGTAAATCTTTGCGATCCATCTCCTCAAATTGTGTGAGATATAATACTTTTAAGACTTGGGCGAGGGCCGCTTGAATTACAACAACAATCCTTTTCGCGCTTAGCTTTTCGTACAGCTGGAATGAATAGCACTGAACTCAAGAGTACATCTTTGTAAGGCGACTTAAAAAGTATAATGAATGATTCGTGCATTAATGCTAAAGCGATGTACAAAAATTGTAGAGTTAAATAAACTAGAAACTAATGAAATTGTATTTATTTTCTTTAATTAAAATAAATCGATTTGAATAAGTCCATCACGACAAGTGAAGCCCCTGTAATTGGAGACCACGATAAGCATCCCAACACACATAAAAACAGAAAGAAAGAATGAGAAAGGAATTGAGAAAAGAATTGTAAAAAGGTACTAGTTAACGAACGAAAGAACAATGGAAAGAAAAATCGAAACAAACAATTGGCGGAGAACCCTTGAATATTTAAACATGGTTACTAATAGTAAATGAGTAAATCATTTAAAATGACACCCTGTCACATGATCATGATTTTTTCGTGCCTTGCAGCAGGGGCATAGGCAGGGGAGCAGGGGACTTTGGGTCACCCCTCCCCCATCTTGTTGGCGTTTTTTGTTTTTTTTTTCTTAGAGGGGGGGGGTGATCTGAAAACGGGTTTTGGGCCCTTCTAAGGGAAAATCCTGGCTACGCCCCTGCCTTGAACGACTCATTATTAAATGTCCTGGTCTGATGTTCAGTAGCGTACGTTGCAGCGTACGTTGCAGGCTACTATTGGGGCCATATAGATAAGTTTAACCAAGTTTCAAGGCATTTCCAATTTTCATCGATTTTCATCCAAGTGCCCCTTTAAGGTGACTGACTACTTATGAACGTTCAATTTGAGCCCACGATGTGCGCGCGCACAAAATCCGCTTAAAACCGCATAACAACCTTCAAAATTTTATTGAGAAACCATACACGTTTTGAACTTCAACAGGGCAAAAAACCCAATTTTGCACGGGACTCTATATTTTTCTTTGAATTTCCTAATACAACAGGTAAAAATCAATCTTTTGAGAAAGTTTGAGAAAAACGTAATTATAAGTGATAAAAAAAGCGTTTCATGTGTTTTTGTTGTTGCCTTGTAGTTTGAGTAGGATTTTCGGTTGATTGAGTAAACAAGATGCTGATCATAAATTTTTAGCTTATTTTTAAAACTTTCTTCAAATATCTTTAGTTAGTCTTCAAAAATAATGCGTAAAGTAGATGTCCTGAGAAAATTGCTTCCTGAGCTTCTTTTATTTTTGAGTTATGAATTTTTGTGTGCAAAGCTTGATTTCCGCCATTTTTCTTTCGAAAACTTGTCAAGAAGTAAAATAACTGCAGAGGAAAAGGTGCTGCCTTTGTAATCACATCTACAAATGGTTAGACCTTCAAGCCTTCTCGGATAAGGACTTTAAACCGTAGGCCCTGTCTCCCAACCATTCCTTAACCGGTAAATGAGGACATAAAAGATCCTGTACTGTTGGATTATTCGTATAAGAGTAGGGGATTGTCTCCTGGTTCAACAGCCTATCAATATCAATGTTGATTTTATAAATTGAAAAAAAAAAAAAATCATTTTCAGTTAAATGTTTGTGCCATGCTATGTTTGTTTTAGTAATTGTTTTAACAAAGTATATTTTGTATACCTCAGTAGGAGTTAGAAGGTGGAAGGGACAGTATCGATCTCAGATCAGCTCAAACCATGAACGGTTCGTCCAACATAACGCAAAGCAGTTTTTCGTGCTTCAGTGCAGTCTAGCTTTTGTCCGTTCTTTAATTTCGATGTGAATCGGGCTGCTTTTACCAAATAACGCGCGTAAAAGCTCGTTTGGCAGTAAAAAGGGCCGCGCATAGAAGTATACCAATACATTAAATGTGGTCAGAACTGCATGGACGTGAGGCCAAGGATTTAAAAATATTAAGAAAAGCCTATCACTTTAGCATAATTCCTGTTTCACAACGAGAATATTTTCTTAGTGCTCCTATGTGTTATTTGGCACATTCTTTAGTACAGCCATCGCACTGCACAATAAAATTCCATTTCAAAATTTGACATCTCCACAATTCTAGATGCTTTTGACAAAAATCATAGTAGACTTTCAATTTTCGATTCTCCAAGGGAAAAAAGTATGCAGTTTTCATTCTTTTAGATTGCATTAATAACGGCAGGTGGAGAATAGTTTTCATAATGTCCGTACATAATATACAAGCCTTAGAAATTGAATAGGAGAAGAAAACCAACACAGTCATATGTATAAATATAAAAATATTAAATATAAATGTGAATTAACAGTGGAATCCACAGAGTTGCTCTTCCTCCACTGCATTCCAATTGGAATTTAGAAGTTGATTTTTGAGGAGGGAGGAAAAACAGGAGAAACTGGAAAAACCCTCGAAGCACAGGAGAAAACCAACAAACAACTCTTCTCACATACGACACCAAGCCCAGCGGGGCTCGAACTCGTGTCGCCTTGTTGAGAGGCAAGCGCTCTCAACAGTGAAAAGGTAAGCAGTCGCAGCTGCTTCAGCTTAATTTTTTTAAAAAAAGTAACCAAAATTAACACGATGATATGGCAAGAGTATTCATCCACGAAGTAAAAATTGGGGCAGAATAACTTAATGAATAGTGAAATTCTTTAGATTAGAAAAGAAAAGACTCATAACCAGGACTCATTTATATTCATAAACCCAGCTCATAACACTAAAGTATGGTTCAAACTATATTCTAGCGACGCAGGCACAACGACATAAACAAGTGCAGATAATCAACTTTAAAGATGAATCAATGTTTTGTTCGGTCCAAATATAAATTAAGGGGTTATTTAACCATGAAAGGCTGATTACGCTTGTGTTATGCTTATGTTTGCGTATAGTGAACCAGGATTAACATTTGCATTTGAAAGCTTATTACTTCAGTGGTAATTTTGTTTTGCTAATTATCTTGAAGGCCACTGAAAGTATTTTATAGTTCAGTCAAGGAGTCAGTACGTCAGTAGGAGTTTGAAGGTGGAAGAGACAGGATCGTTAATTCTTAGTTCAGCTCAAACCATGAACAGCTCGACCAACTTGACGCAAGGCAGTTTATCTTGCTTCAGTGGACCCAGTGATCCAGATCTTGTACGAACTGTAAAGTTAATGGCCATCTTGTTAGTGGGTGGATTTGCTGTGTTTGGCAATATTTTGATCATTTTCCTCGCTGCCAGATTCACCGTGAAAAGGAACATCCATCATTTGATCATCAACATGGCCGTTTCAGATATTCTTATTGTTACATTTCTTTCCTACGAAAACATCGGTTTTCTAATTGAGGCATCAAGTCTCTGGGATCTTTGGGATAATGAAATTTTTACCAACATCTTATGTAAGTCCTATATACTCTTCACTGACACTTGCAAGTTTGTCACTTTGACTACACTTCTGATAACAAGTGTGGAACGGTTTAAATCAACCAAGTTAACTGTACACAGAGTTCGTCCATACACGTTTAAAAAACGTGTGGCACTAGTCTCTTTCTCTTGGCTGCTTCCTATGGGACTTTCGGCGTGCAATGCTTGGTATTACGTGATTAAGCAGTTGGATGATGATGCCCGTGAATGCAATTTAGAATATTCGATACCATATTTCATTCTGCTTTCTTTTACGAAAGTTTGTGTTCTTCTTATGATGTGTTTAGTTGTGATATTAAATATCATGACTTCATTCAGACTTTGGAAATCACGTCAAACCTTCCCGCAAGGCAATTTTTCTGACGAACAGAACATCACTAGAAGAAAGCGAACAGCTAAGGCAGTGAAAATGGTGTTGTGTTCGCTTCTACTTTACACCTGTTGTTATCTTCCAGCTTTTCTCTTCGAGTTCCTAAATGCATTCCACAATGCCGAAGTGTTTTCAGTGTTTCAACCAAATTTCTGGTGTAGTATTGATAATGTAACTTTTTTTTTGTGCTTGACTTTCTTTTTCTAGTCAACTCTTGCTTCAGTCCTTGTATTTATATTGTTTTTCTTACTGAATTCAGACAAGCAGCTAAAAGACTCTTGTGCTAGTAATGAATAGCACTGAGCTCAGTAGTCCATTTGTATCACGACTCAAGAATTCAGTATAAAATAAAATAGTTGTAGGTTATCTTAAAATGAACCCACGACAAAATTAACCAACTTGCAAACATTATTTGAATAGATAGATAGATACTTTATTTCATACATTGCAGCGAGAAGCTGAATTACGTATTACAAACTAAAAATCTATGACATTTATCGTATAAATAGATAAATAATATAAATGCTTAAAATCATATGAAATGATTTAAAATTATAAAAATGCAACCAAACAGTCAGGAAACCACAAAGCATGCAATAAAACATTGATATACAGTTAATGAAACAAAAAAGGATGAAATTCATTTTATTTCAAAGAAATTTTATGATCTGCCAAGATCTGCCATACATCCTCTATATATAGCTATTCAAAACCATAGCTTGGGCTACCTGTGGGTGCTCTGGGATGTCTCCAGTTTAGCACAACATCGAGTTCCTTTGCACTATGCATTATTTGACCGCGCTTGCCTACATTCCGAAATCTTTCCGAAGTATGGTTATGTAGGTATTTGACAACTGTTGTCAACTGTTTTCAGTTGTCAAAATATCTGCACATCTATATCTATAGTAAGCAGCAGGGGCGGATCCAGGAATTTTCAAAAGGGGGGGCCGGACAGGATCAAATTAGGGGCGTAGCGTGGCCATTTTGATAAGACACCTAAAAAATCGCCGAAGCAAAAAAAAAAAAAAAACGTGGCGCACTACAATGTTGACACTGTTCCATAAATTATTACCAAGTTGTAACACATTAATTTTAAAAGGGGGGGCCGGATAGGATCAAATTAAAAAATAAAATAAATTTCCTTAATGCATGAGGCAGTAGAAAAGCAAAAAAAAAAAAAAAACCGGCAGCTAAAGAGGGGGCCGCGGCCCCCCCGCCCCCCCCCCCTAAATCCGCCCCTGAGCAGTCTATATCACTGTCTTTCGAAAAAGCGACGAAAAAAAAAAAAAAAAAAAAAAAACTGACGAGGGACTCGAAAGTACGATACTTCAGAAATATCAAAAACCAAATTACAGGGGTCAGCTTATTTTATTATTGATCACTCCTTTTCCACAAAGGGTGGGTCAAGGGCACCCTAGGACCCTCCCCAACCCCACCCCTGACTGTAATTCATTAATATTTCTCATTACTATTTCTTAATATCAAAATGAAAGCCCGAATAAACTTCGTTGTACCTCATGTTTCTTTGTAGTAGTCTTGTTGAGTCAAAACATTACAGCGCGACGCGCAAAAGTATGACCACTTTTAATGTATTCGCATACTTCTATGCACGGGCTATTTGCTCCAAACGAGTTTTTACACGCCTTATTTGATAAAACCAGACAGCTTTGCATCAATTGTGTCGGTTTAAAGTACAAAATCCCGTGCATAGCAGTATGCGAATACATTAAATGTGGTCATACTTTTGAGCGTCGCGCTGTAAATACAGCTGCGAATCGCCGTGATTTTTCCCCCAAAAAAAATTGTTTGTATACGCGCATTTGCGATTTGAAGTTGAAAGGAAGCGCGTCGTGATTATCCCATCGAGCCACCTTAAGCTCCAATGAGGATTATTTCGTTATTCGAATAATTAGTTGATTCTTTATTCTGAGTTTTCATTACCAAATCGGAAAACTCCAAACTTCACACTCATTTCACTACTAAAATTCTAAAATTCTACTGGGGAACTTTTCTACCTTGGCATGGCAATTGTTGACGGGATCCGGATACAATTTATTATTGTTAATTAAACAATCAATCGTACAGTCAACTAAAATCAGTAAAAGGTTACAAAAAAGGTCTTTGTTTGTCAGGTATATGATAGATTTCCTTGATCAACCTGCTAGTATCGATGAACTTGAATGCATGAATAGACACGGACTAAATAACGTGAACCAGTACAAATAAGGGTTATTTACTTCAAACAATTTCAGTTTAAAAGTCATAAATTATAAAGTTAATAGTGATCATCTAAAAGTCATGCAATTTTTAATTTGACTTATTCATGGATTGGTCTTGATAAGAAGACGTTTTGTATATAATTTGACTATAAAAAAATTGCCATAAAATACTATATAACATGGTTAAAAAACTAGATAAAATATAAACTGCGACGTTTCGACTTAGCCTAAGTATTATCAAACAAATGAAAATGAAATAACGAGACTATATATACGAAAATAATGCACAATGGAATGCAATAAAGCCCTAGAGACAACAGCACGGATAGAGTCCTCTTGAGTATTAATCTTGGGCTTAAGAATCTTAATAAAAAAAACATTTCATAGAGAAGACAATCGAACTTAGTTAGATTGGCATTTCTCAAGAATAGACAAGACTACTTAAGTTAGAACTCTTAGCATTATTCATGGTCGTTGAAGTACAGTGATGCTTTGCTCATCCTGCCAGGTCATTAAACATGAATGCTTCAAGTCTAAGACACAGTTATCTCATGGATGATAACAATGCTAATTTTATAATTAAGCTGGAGACAGTAAGTCGAGATTGGACTTTTGTTTATGAATAATTTCAGTCAAGTAAAACAAAGCATTTTTGAATAGCTGTCTTATTCAATTAGTATTCAATGCTTACTTCAATGGTTACCAAAATAAGCACTTGTGACAACTAATGTATAAAACTCATAAAGAAACACAATGATTTGAACCAAAGAAGCTTTAATGCTATCAGTTTGTACATTCAATAAACGTTTTTAAAAATATACTCACTCTTAGCAAGCTGTTTACATACACATTGGCAAAAAATTATTATAATACATATATCTAATTGCTATCTAGAACATTATCTCATAAAACAAAAAAAATAACAAATAGGAATAATTAGAAATATTTTTTATTTATAACTGTTTTAACTGTTAGAAAATACCAACAAGATAATCTCAAGAATGTCAGTGTATCCTTCAAAATAGTGAAATAATTACACCTGTTTTGAGAAAATAATTAATTTGTATTTGTTATTTTTCATTTTAATAATAACAATGTTCTTGCAATTAGGTGTATATATACCAAAAAAAATATGATTATATCATATAAGAATATAAAAAAACTATTATAACCAATATAACTTATTCGTAATAAGTATAAAATCATAGAAACTTGGTGACATTCCTTTTATAAAAGCTTCAAGACAGCTGGTATCAATCATCATAATATTATGGATTTACAAGCAAAATATTTTCTTTTTTACGATAATTAGCAATATAATATTCAAAAACATTCAATACTCATGTCTTCTTTTCTGGTTTCTCTTTTGGTTTTCTCTTTATCTTTGAAGGATCTGGATATTGTGGATTTTCAATCACACCCTTTCCAAATTTGAACTCTAAAAATTCTTTTACATGATTAGGGGCTGAAGCCTGAACTCTGATAAAATCAATCTTTGTCAGGGGTTTCAAGAATCTGGAAGAAAATTCGGTGTCCTGTCTGTGGGTTTTGAACCAAGTATCTTTTGTCATGACTCCATTTCTTTCATAAAAAGGGAATATATCCACATGCATATGATTAAACTGACTAAACTGAACTCTGAAGAATTCGCCTTCAGTTGATTTCTCCCAAACAAATCCCAAGTTATCGACAAACTTTGAGCCAGTGTGACTGAGCTCCTCAGCCTTGACAAGAAACTCTAGCTTGCTGATTTCATGCTTGTACATTCCAATGTCGACATCATAATCCCAGGGTATAATATCCTTATATCTGGCTGCACCAAGAAGTGACCCTCCTTCCAACCAATAGCTTACTTTGGACTTTTCAAAGATTTTAAATACATATTTTGCTGTTTCTTTTAGATTCTTCAAGCAACAAGGAGGAGTCCAGCGATTATTAAATAGGAAATCTGGCATATCATCTACGATGGTACCAAAGCAACGTTTAGTGTTTTTATTACACCCATACCACTCCTCTTCCCCAGAGGAGCGCTCCACCTTTTTGATTCCAAACCTCTTATACATCTGTTGTAATTTTTTCTTTGAGTCCCGCTCATGCTTCCATTGATTGTGAGGATTTGTGAAAAGTTCTGAGCCATGTGAAAATGAAGACTTGTACAAGAGTTTAGTATGAATATAGTGAATGGATGCTTGAATAAAGAGACTTTCTGGGAATGGCCTCATGTAAGGAACACTGAGGCTGTGAAGGAAAGCTGATTTCAAAATCACAACTGGACTGGGAGAAATAGAGTCACAATTCATGAAATCTCCAGACAAATTCTTTGACAATGAATACTGCAAAGTCCATCTTTTCAAATCCACCTTCAAATTATAACACTGTAGTGGTTTCCTGCTCTCCAAAGGCACTGCAACAATTTTGCTGTTACTGGTCGAAGTCTCTTTTAAAGAAGCTAGCATTGAGAGAGGTAGTTTGGCTGAATCGAATCGAGAACCATCTGGCATTACAAGCACATAAGGTGTTGTTATATAATTTTCAGGTCTGCCTGAAGATTGCTTTTGATCAGGAGGAATCTCTGCCACAACCAATTGTACATTATCCCACGGTAAATCCAGCGGTGGATACGGACGGCGATTTGACAATACAACTATATTGATTTTAGGAAAGACGTCTAATACTGACTGAACACACCTTGGTATATCGTTCTCGTAATCTTCAAACTCCATAATGACAACGGTAACCTCATTCTGAAAAGTCTTGACATCATGAAAATAGTCGGAAGAACCTTTACTATAGCTACGAGATTCAACAGCGTGGCTCAGTTTGGCTAGCTGTCCTCGCGTGTGTGGACTTAGAGCTTCATCCGTTGATTGAACGTGTGAAATATAGAACAGCACAGCACAGTTACAAACAATGGCACAGACTAGAAGCAACTGGAATCTGGTTATTGGCATTTAGCTTCAAATACGTCTTAAATCCTTCTGACAAGAGCTGATAAGTGATGATTTCATCTACCACAACTATCTCTTCTTCAGTGGAATCCACGTCATTGCCACTCCGATTAACTATATAATCAATTCCATGAACATGGACTCCAGATATTGCTTATGAATAGTCCTTTTTGCATGAATGATCCTGTGACAGCTTTACAAAAGGTTAGAATTATTCTCATTTTACCCTCATGTGTTTTCTTCGGGCGTCGACGTTTTCCGCCAGGCGTTGTTTTTATTTACAGTGAGAGACTAAAACTAGAGTCTAGTCTCTAACGTTCATACTCACCGGAGTGGGCCTGAGAAACAAAAATCTCGACCAATCAAAATCCACAGCGCGGATTTGAAATTTTGAAAGCGATTTATCAAACTGTCTTTGAAAAGAACGTTTGATCGTACACATTTTCCTCACACTTTCCACTATAAACTGTAGATTATCGTATTAATTTACGATCAGCAAATTTATAGCAGTTGCATAAAGAGATCGTCATCTTGTCTTTTATACTTGAAGAAATAATAAGAAGAAGAAATGGCGGAGACCTTCGATGTTGATCAACTCGACCAGATGAAACGGCCACAACTGCAAAAGTTGTGTAAGCAGCTTGGTATCAAAGCCAACAGTAAGGTAAGTCTTACACTGTAAGCTTACTCAAGCAATAAAACAGCTGTTATTGCTAAATATTTTTCAAAGTTAGTCGTTTATTATAACATTTGTCCATGCAGATCGGAACGGACTCGTTTGAATGGAAGCTTTACCTTGTTGTTTTTTTACGCTCTGTTCACAGACAAGCCAACTCATTAGTGATTTGAAGGAATACAAAGAGACATATCTCGCTCAGCAGAACGAAAAAATGTGAGTTAACCATCGAATTCTTTTCATAGACATTCCTATGACATACAAGGTTTTTTTTTGTGATGTCAACTCAATTGTTTTAAATTTTGTTTACTTTGAAGTAAAACTCCAGTTCCAACACCAAAAGTGAAAAAAAATGTCGAGAGTCCAGCACATGGAACTCCGTTTAAGACAGAAACTCAGGCAGCAGAAGAAAAAGAAGGAAAAACGCAGGAGGAAGACACTTTCAAAAATGAAATGATGCAGCATTTGGAGAACAAAGTCAAGGAAACTTGTAAGTTTGTTTTTTAGGGAAAATGTTCAAAATCTAAGTATGATTTTGATAATTTAACAATCTCCTACAGTAGTACGTCATATATTTTAATTTTTACATATTCTTAGATTATTTTAGCATATTTTGATTGTTAGACAGCTATGAGTTTATTAATATACACAGTATTTAATACCCTCAAGAAATAAAGCCTTTTTATCATCATAATCATCATCAACATCATTAAGTTGACGAGACTAAGCTTATATTTTGTTCCTAAACCCTGTGTCAATTCTTTGCTTTTCAGTAAAAGAAAGTAAAATTCCTCGTTTGACCACTAGAGCTGTAACTTTCACTATGAATACACCAAGTAAGTACCATCATGGGTAGTGAAAGGCTTCCATTACCTGCCATCAACTTAAGCCCCAAGGAGGGGAGGGAGGGGGAGGCAGGCAGACCTATAAAGAAATATGACATTTTTAGAAGGCAGTCAAAAGGCTTTTTGCAACATAATAGATAATAATAATAATAATAATAATAATATACATGCATATTTGAAGAAAAAAGATCTATCACATGTGAAATTCCCCCCATAATTTCATGGATAATTATTTTGTTTCAGCAAACACTCCACACAAGGAACATGTAGCATTCAGAAAGTATGTTTAACAACTTTTCACAATTTGTTTTTGTGCATTCTTGATTTTCTTGAGTATCTAATTACTAAACCTGATTTCTTCCAACTCATTCTTTGATGTCTTTTTCTTTTTAGAATGGATTCAATTGATGTGTACTTGGAAAAGAAAAGAAAAAGAGCAGAGTCGTTTTATCAAAACGCCAAAAAAGCAAAGGTTAGTTTAATAAGAGCAAGAACTAGTTATAGTTGACTTTTTCCATTGCCAACAATTCCAAGATGAAATGCATACATATGCTATAGTATATACAGTATAGTCAATACGAGCATTCATGACATATAGTACAATATATATTTTAATCTTTTTCAGACAACAGCTACCACTGCTAGAAGCATTGTTGCTGAAATGAAAGCCTCACACAATACTCCTGCTACAAAGGTACTGTATGTTTACCAACAAACTAAAACATGCTTTAAATTATATATTCTAAATTATACCAAATTTGTTAGAAACATAAAACAAGATAGCAAGACAAATTCAACTCTCGCTTGTTTTTTTGTCAGGCTGAGTTTGGCTGATGTACTGTTTTTTCATTCTTACTCACAGACTCCCACAAACAAGAATGTCAAAGCCCAGGGAAAGTCGGTTACCATAGCAACTAAACCTTTTGCTTTTGGCCACCTTAAATCTCCTAAGGTATCAGGATTTAGTTTTGGTTCTCAAAAACCCAAAACACCTGCATCAAGAAAGTCCTTTTCTGTTGCCACAAAAGCAAAGGAAAACAAAACACCTTATGATTCAAGGAAGTCCATTGCGGTAACACCATTTAGGTATGTATTAATATTTTAATCATTTCATTTGGAGGGAATCACTGAGGACGTAGGAGGCTGTGACCACCCTGTGGTGCCTGCACCTCTTACTAACCACCTAGTATCATGATTGTAAAGCGCCTTTGATTATATCCATACAGAAAGGGCACTATATAAGTTATAATTTTTTTTTTGTAAACACATTGTAATTCCTGTTGTATGCAATATTTTGCCCAATGTTTTATTGTGAGTTTGCAGACCTACATTGTATGTACTTAGAACCTGAGTGTATTCTGTATCGGTCTATCTATCTATTGGAAAATCCTAGCTTAATATATTGTACTTTAAAGTCTGAGTTTTGCAATGATCTTCAAATCATTGAAATTCACTCCAAAACTTTTTGGTCATCAGGTTTGGTGCTTCAACAGATAGCATAACAAAATGCTCCCCTACCTCTGCTAAAAAGAAATTTGACCTACAAGCCAGCTTATCCAAGCCTTTGCGCTATAAACCACACAAGGGGAAGCTGACAGAATTCAATCCCTCCAAGGTGGAATCAAAGATCCCTGTTAGAACCAACAAGGCTTCAGCTTGCAACAAGAGCAAAGTTGATGTTAAAAATGTGAAAATAACTTCCAGGTAAGTACCAGCTGTTTTAATAGCCTTCTGCTGTAGATATAAAGCATTATGACAGAATTGTGCAAATTAATTGCTATTGCAACAAGTAAGTTTTATCATGCCCTAGCTATTAAACCATGCATGCATAAGCCATTCCAAAGTTTCTCCTAGCTGACATCATGGTACATTCTTGCGACTCCTTAAACTCCTTGAATTTAATTTTAGTTTTCAAGGGCACTTAAAAAACTCTTGAATTTTAGAATTTCTGCTCAACTGATATTTAGATGTAATTGATCATGACTTAGTGGGTCAACCCAGTGATTTCAAAACTTTTTCATTTTTAAATTCATTGCAGGTGAGTTTGCGTGAGAACTTCCTCTAAACCATAGTAACTCAGTTGATATTTCCTCCTTGAAAAATTGTTTTGAGTCCTTGAACATTCTTTGAATACTTTTCTGGAATTTGAGATTTATTTCTCAGCACAAACCCTTATGTAATCAGTGCACATGACTGATATTTAGGGACGGATAATTAAAATAAAGGGTGTAAAGTTCAAATGCCACACATTATGGGAGCTACGATATATGTAGTTGCAATGTTGTATTATTTTTGTACCACGCTCATATAAAAGATTTAATAATAGCATCAAGGCCTTTTCTTAGTTTATAAATACTGACATTGTGTACATGTATTTCTTTGTTAGGGCTGAAAGAAGAGAAAAAGAAACAAATAAAAGAGCTAGCAGAAGAAAGAATGCAATGTTCCAGAGAAGAGGATTAGTGAATTAATAATTATCCTCTCTTACTCTTCCATTCTGCTTATAGTCATATACATCCTAACTTGTAAATAAAAAAAATGTTATTTAAAAGTAACACCACATTACACAATGTAAATATTATCATGGTAGCGAAAATTGTTTCACTTTTAGTTAATTAGCTGTTTTACTCATATACACGCATCAAGCATTCTGCACTACTGCCCTAAAAGCATGCTCAGGGGATTAAAAAGTGAGATAATATTTTGTAAAACATGTTATATTTTAGCTGTATTTTTCTTGTCAAACACAATTGCCATTAAATATTCAAGATCATGTACCGTTAAGCAAATTTTGAGTCAAATATACCAAAAAATTGCATATTTTACAAAATATTATCCCATTCTTTAATCCCTTGAGCATGCGCTTAGAGCAGTAGCGCGGAATGCTTGATACGTGTATAATATTACTTATATTTTTGACCAGCAATTTACTTTTTGTTCAAGCAGCCTGGCCATTACAGTGTTTTTTTAAAACTTGCAAAAATTAATATTATAAGGCTAGTGCATTTAAAATCATTCATATAAAGAAAAGAACAAAAATCAAGCATGCCTGTAGGGTTGTCTTGTGGTCAGGAAATTAAATACTGTAATGTCATTGTTTGCTACTTTAATGTTTGGTTAAAAATCATACTTTTAAAATTTAAGCTAAACATCCATATTTCCTATACACATAATATGATAGATCAAATATAGGAAGAGACTGGACATGTAAAATAATATCTTGTAGTACTTGGGTTTATACCAAAAATAGTACAGTCAGGCACTTGGACTGTAAACACTTTTTTAATCTTCCAATCCGAAACCAAATTCATGACAAGGCTCTGGCAGTATGTTTAGTTTGTTAACCTAACCTAAGCAAGATGTCAGAGCCTTGATATGAATCTGGCTTCTGATTGGACGATTAAAAAATGTCGAAAAAAAATTGAAGTGTTCACGGTTCGAGTGTCCTCACTGTAATAGCAGGTAAATGTGGACTTCTCATGTATATCAAATAAACATGTTAACTGTAAAAATGTCATTCTAATTTAAGGTATCAGCGTGTATGAAAGGGGTGATTGGAAAGGGTTCATCAGATCCTTTTTTGTAGCAGCCACAGGGAGCCCAATTTAGCTTCAGCTGATACAACATTTTGTTGCCAGCATTTCATTACTTGCAAAAGAAAGTATGAGCAATTATCTTGCGCACCTTAAAAGAACTAAGGTGGTCACCATGCCATGACCAAGTACCCTACCATACTACATTACAGCACTATATAAGCTACAGATCAAAGGGCCACATCTTACATTCAAAAGACCATCCACAGCTCAGAGGTCCTTTTTTTAATTTGACCATGCTTTAATCCTTGGAACAATCTTGAGCAAGAGAAAAACCCCTACATGAAACATCAATAGCTTCAAACAACCTAGTCTGCTTTGCAGCTGTTCTTAGTGTCCGTCCCAAAATTCCTCTCCACTAACGGCTGCTTACTGCAGCAAGACATTCGATTCCAATGGCTTAAGCCAATCACGACTCTAGTTCTAAAATCAAGAACTGAGTAATTTTATTGAATGTTAGAGAATAGCCATTGGCTCATTAATTGTTTATTATATTTGGCGAGAAATCAGCAGCTGGCCTGTCTCCTCATTGGCTTAAATCAAACAATTGGAATGGAATGTCTGGGTGCAGTAAGCAGCCGTTAGTGAGGAGGGTTTTTACACATACACAAAGAATGGCTGCAAAGGAGACTACAAACAGCCCAAAAAGAATTGTTCATATATTACAACTTCTAAGACTATTTTCCAATAAGCAATTAGAATCATCACTCATCATTAAATATTATGTATTGTTTATTGATGGTAAAAGAAACATCTGTAATGGACATCCTTTCAACAATACAACAGCTACAGTAAGATTATCCTTACACCCAGCTAACAGAGCGCTTTCCACCAAGCGCTCACTCAAAGCCTTTGCCAGTGCAACACTTTTCTCTTCTCTCTGAATGAAGGAAACTGTTCTTCCACTACTAGGAGTATCTTTTAGTGATTTTCCAATATTTTCTGATTGTTCAGAGTTCTCTAAGTTGGTGTATCCATTTTGGCCCGTAGGCTCAGAAGTGGGAGGATTTTCTTTCATTTTTTCACTCCCTGGAGTATTCCCATAGGAGCGGCTTGCTTTGTTTGATCTGGAGTTTTGCATTCTTCGCACGACAGCTTTCACATCGAGTTCAGGTATTATATCATCAAGAAGAAGCAATACTTCTTGTTCGTTAAAAACTTCCCAGATGCCATTTGAAGCTAGAATCAGGAACTGGTCAGACTCATCAAGTGGGACACATTTCACATCGGGATGGTGTATGACAACTGATTTCAAAGACGGATCACCATGGTTACCCAAACCTCTTGTACTCGACACTAGCCCATTCACTAAGACTGATTTTTCACTAGTTGAGACTTGACCATTCTTAGTTATCCTTCTTCTCTCCTTCTTGTTAAATGGAGTATGATCACGTGATAGCTGGACAACAGAGCCATCACCTTTGCATAAAATGGCTCGAACTGTGCCCGCATTAGCAACATAAAGGTTATTTCCTCTAAGGAGGCATGTAAGTGCGGAGCAACCACTCCAACGATTCCGCGAATTTTCATTCACACCAAGGAGCAGGAATTTATCCATTTCGTCGTAAGTTTCCTTAAACGCTGTTATTATTTGGTTTTCGACTTCCTTATGGGATAAATCTGATCGATAAACTGGTTCAATTTTGTCGGAAAGGATTTCATGGAAGTATCCCGCGCACTTCTCAGCTGCGATGGCTCCATTATAACCATCATAAACAGCAAAAAATCCACTTTGTGGATCGTTGCAGAAATAATCCTGATAACTATAGCGATCTTCCATTTTGGACCGCCATCTTTCGTTCCTGTCTTCACAAACGCCAAAAGCCAAAGCACAGCTCAATCGTGTGCTGTAGCCACAAACATTTGGTTCGTAATTTCCCACTGCAGGAGAAATCGTCTTAGTTCCCTCTATCGTAGCTCTTAAAAGTTCATACGCAATATTCAGTTTGTTCAGTTTCTTTACCGAGACTGGGTTTTCTGAGGTTGCAGTCTCGTTCAAGCGCTTTACTAGAGCTCTTCGACGTTTCAAAAGTTGTTTAACACCGACTGGTAGAGTCTTCATCGTGTACTTGAACAAATACAAAGCAAAATGGAACTCCCTGTGGCTTGCAAGCTCTCTAACATTGACCTCTTCTTCACATTTCAAACACAAAATTTTGATCATGTCCTTATCTTGCACAGTATTTAGTGAGTTATATGAATCTTTCACATCAATCGGTGGTAGACGAAGCTTGGCAAATATCGCATTCGAAGACAATGGTCTCGAATCAGAGCATGAACCTTGTTTAATCGAAGAATTCGTCCGATTTCCAGCATCTTCATTCAAACCTGATCTTTTTATGTCTTCAAGGGCAGAAGCCATATTGTAGCCCTATTAAAGCTGTTGTTTAATCCCACCATAAGCCCTTCCAATCAATAAAATTTGGATTTTATGACTTCTTCGCACTGTTCCAAGCATTCAATGATGATATTGACACCATGACAACAAAAGGGTTCCAGACACTAATTGTTACCATGACAACAATTCCTCTTTGCCAAGACTTTTGGTCCAGTTGCTCGCGCTCAAATCGCTCTCATTTTCATCTTTCAAGTTAAAAATTATTTAGAAATAGGGAAACAATTTATAATGATCATTCAAAAGCATGGATAAAAGACGTTACAGCTCAAAACCAAGGAACAAGTGGCTTTTCCTAAAGAAACTTATGCGTATTTGGAAATAAATTATGAATATTTTATTCAATAAAATATCGAAATCAAAGTGATCAAGAATATGATTTTGTCTCAAAATCGCAAAATTTTACGTGTCGAAAAAATTACATGTAATAGACCCCTTGCCTGTGGCGTCAAAGCAGCTCAATTTGGAGGACAAAACAAAAGAATTTCATTCTCCTGCAGAACCATAGCGTGGGGTACCTGTGGTTTAATGCAAATTTTCGCGCGCCTTTAGGCTCAGGTCAGCAGAGTTCCCCATTAGTGTTTTATCGACGCCATTTTGTGAAATCTTTGGAAAAATTATCTCTTTGTCTTTTCAATGAAAAACTGTTACTTTGAGTTCAATATTCGATAGATTTTAACTGTTATAATGGGAGTTCCAGCGTTTTTTCGTTGGCTTTCAAGGAAATATCCTTCAATCGTCGTTCACTGTGTGGAAGAAAAGGTAAGAACTGACAGTCACGTGTTGCACAAGTCATCTTTTTCTCTCTGTCTCTTGTTTAAATTTTTTGACAATCGAGTTATTGAAGATCATTGGTAGAGAAACGATTCTGTAGGTCTTGTTTATCTTGATAATATCGACGGAAAAGAGAACTTAAGAGTATTACTCCACACTCGGTTTTATCTCGATGCAAGATAGAACGTCACAACTATAAGCTTACTGATTTAACTGCATTTATGTATATCTTCACTGCTTTATTAGACACTTTTACTATTGCAACGAGACGATGAACTTACAGATGATTTTACTTGCCCTTTTACTGATTTTGATGATTTTACTGATGATCCGGGTGATGATGGGTAGGGGGTAGGTGAAGTCTGACAAATCAACCAAAATTAGCAGATATTTGGTAGAGACTAGATAAACTAGTTGACCGCGTCGGTGTTTCTAATGAAACAGTTGGAGAATAAATATAACTTTGTACACCATATGATACGTGAGAACTTGAAACTGACGTTTCGGACGTTAGTCCTTCGTCGGAGTAAATGTTACATTTACTCCGACGAAGGACTAACATCCAAAACATCAGTTTCAAGTTCTCACGTATCATACGGTGTACAAAGATATATTCATTCTCCAACTGTTAGCAGATATTTGATTAATGAAAGGCACTGGACATATTATGTAGATAATTCTTAATGTGGTTCGAATGTATTCATCACGAGTCTCAGGCTCACTGTACATATCGACATTAAATAAAATTATATATCTATCTATCTAAAGAAAGGTCATTAAGATGTCATTAGTATGACTATTATTAAGATCATTCTATCCAACTATATATATGATCATCCAACTTTCTCCTTAATAGTTAGAGTACATTTGGTATGTGTGTGAAAAGTCACAGCATACTGCATGCTTATAGTGCAGCGTGCACACAGCACTGAATGTCAAATGTTTTCATAAATACACAGCATGGTACTGACACAGTCACAGCAAGGCGTGATCTGTACCATAAGTTTTTTATAGTCATACGAAAACTGCTCTATGGGCCTTTATGAGGTTGAGTAAAAACTGGGTTGAGTTGGCATTGCATTGCATTGTGGGACTGTTTTAGGGGACAAAAAGGTAGTGAATTTACATATGATATTTATTTCTCCAGGGTAAAGAAGTAGATGGAGTAAAGTTCCCTGTGGATACAAGTGGACCAAATCCAAATGATTATGAGTTTGATAATCTTTATTTGGACATGAATGGAATCATTCATCCTTGTTGTCATCCTGAAAACAAGTACGACTATTATTACTAAATGCAGTCATTAGCATATAGCATGGAAAAAACCTTCATAACTTTTAGAACCTGCACTCAAACTATGAAGTTTTTTTGGCCAGTCAACAGCTCACCCCATGTACTGTAGAATCTATACTGAGAAAATTGTCAGATGTATCATCAGGACTTTAAACAAACAATTTATAGTGTGTTTCACATAACTTTTGATGGTAGATTCTGAAGTTTGTTTCAAGACCATTTCAAGCTTGTTGTTTTCATTCTATATTCTTGTTTCTTTTGATATTTATTGTTGTTTTTTTAATTCTTTTTTAACTCATAAGCTTTGAGGGTTTTTCTGTAACCTCTCTGGTTTTGATCCCTCTGCAAAAATCAACTTTTAAGTGCTGTTATTTTGTGTTCATTTTAATTACAGACCTGCTCCCAAGAATGAAGACGAGATGATGTTAGCTATATTTGAGTATATTGACAGGTATATATATTATACATTTAACACTACTTTTATGTTAATCAATTATTTTTATTGATTTATGCTTGGATGCTTGGATTTATAAGGGCAGTGGGAATTGGCATTTCTCTATTTTTAGGGGGGGGGGGGGGGAGCACACCAGATGATATCTCTGGCCCCCTTTACCCTTGGGTTGGTATAAAACAAAGCCCCATTTATTTACTAATCTGTAATTTTATGTTTTTCAGAATCTTTGCCATTGTCAGACCAAGGAAGTTGTTGTATATGGCAATTGATGGAGTGGTTAGTATACTTACTGTACTGTTGTTTGTGCATATGATTTTGAAGTCCTAAGATATGGTACTAACACAGGGCTTAACATTAGGGTCAGTCAGTTACCAGTCATGATGACCAACCAAATTAGTTTTAACTTGGTAATGCTGTACCTTGTTTCTGGATTAATGTTACTGGTCAAAATGACCAGCAAGGCAAAGATTTGACCAGAAAAGATCCAATTTTGGCCAATGACAGGCTGTTATATCAAGTCCTGCTAGACTATTATGTATGTATTTGAGCTGGCTAGCTACCTTTGACAGAAATGTAACCTCAGTTAGCAAAAATGTAACCGCAGGTAGCATGAATGATCTTATTGGCTTGAATGACACCCAAAGTAATTAACAATTCAGATTGTTTGTCTCTCAGGCTCCCAGGGCTAAGATGAACCAACAAAGATCAAGACGATTCCGAGCTTCAAAGGAAAGCAGGTAACTATGATAGATATATTAGATCACTAGCACTGCTAGAGAAGGGAACATGGTTCAAAATAAGGTCCTTTTTTTCTATTTTGCAGTGAAAAAACTGAAGAAATTGCTAAGATAAGAAGTGAACTGGCGGCAAAAGGCAAGTCTTAGCCCTCATTTGGTCCACAAGAAAGTTTATATGGCAAAAGTATAGACCTTTTTGGCTTGGATATGTTTTCCCATCTCACACCACGTCATTCCCTGGAGAATCATTTCTTTGTTAAGCTGTGTTAAATATGAAGACACATGAATATGGATACAAATGATACAAAGAATCTTATTCTCAAGAGAATGACACTTGTTCTGAAATGGGAAAACATGACGCCCAAGCCAAAAAGGTCTACCATGTATTAATACCTAAGCATGCTATACATTAATCTGATAAGTTTTCTATTCACAAACCTGCTTTTGAATGGTATGAATGAGTGCTGAATAACTAGTAAATACTGTGTTTTGCAGTTTCAGTCTGCATTCTGTAGTGTTTTATTAACCATTATTATCTCATTCACCTGGATTAATAATACTTGCTTGTTCTTCATAGGAGCTTTACTTCCTCCAGAAAAAGATAAAACAGAGCATTTTGATAGCAACTGTATTACTCCTGTAAGTATATAGTGCTATAAAATCTTATTATACATACACAGGGCTAAAATTAACAGCTGGTCATCGGCCAATGTTCAGCCTCAATTCAATTGGAACTTGACCAGTCAAATCTTTACCTAATTGCTGGTAGTGTTGAACCGGAAACATGATATGACTGGTCATCATGGCCAACGAGTGATCATGATCAGCCATTATTTTTAGCCCTGGCAATGATTTTTAAAGAATTATATTAAGATTAACTTTTCTCCTATTCTGATTATTTTTGAAGGGTACAGAGTTTATGGCCAACTTGTCCGTTTGTCTTGGTTATTACATATCTGACAGGCTAAATAATGACCCTGGATGGAAAAATATCAAGGTACAGTATCTTGAGAAAAACTTTATATTGCATGATGACCTAACTATATACACCTACCGTATTTCTAAAAATATTGTCGGTCAAAGATCTGAAATCTGAAACAATTCACCAGCACAATTCATCTCTCCACGGTGGTGGCATATATTTAGATATTAACTTCCTTATTGCAAACTACTGATTAATATACTTATTCATTCATAAGCAATATTTATATTTCCTTCATATTTAAATTCATGGCTGTCAGTCCACAAGTCATTTTGATCTCAGATTTCAGACTTCAGATTTCGGATCTCTGACTGACAATCTCTTATGAAAGAGATGAATCTATATAGATCTGGCTGTCCTTTTCAAAATGCTCCCCTGGAAATTTCTTATTGTGTGTACAGTATCTTCTGCTTGTAAAGCTATAATTGGTGATGCATGCTTTAATATTTGTCTACAGGTCTGTTTGCTTGTACAGCTTGTCTTTCTACACTACCTGCCTGCTTGCCTATCTGTTTTAAACAATCATTACAACACATGTCTTAGTTTATTTACTTGGCTTTCTTTGATTTCTTAGGTGATATTATCAGATGCCAATGTGCCTGGTGAGGGAGAACATAAAATCATGGATTTTATCAGAAAACAAAGAGGTTAGTTTATTAATCTTGGACAGTGAACAATTTCATGACACCCCTATTTTTTCATTCACTCAATTTAAGCCAATCATTTTCTGGATAGAACCATGTGACTGTATTCTATGGGTTTGCACAAGCTACAAGATCTATAACTGATACCTATTGATACTTAATTCTTGTTTGTTATCCTATTGTAGCCAGCCCAGGCCATGACCCAAACACCAAACATTGCTTGAATGGTGCAGATGGTATGTAAAACCTTAAACATTTTGCATGAATGCCATTTTTTAACTTGTGGATATGTGAAGCTTAGAAGTGATTATTATGAGGGGTTAGATTTTGCAAATGTGTCACTTGCTCACTCACTAAGACATTAGTAAAGCAATATTTAAACATTTATCCATCATCTTATGTCATCCACTTACAAATTTTACAGGTACATGAAACTTTCTTTCAGATGTTGTACAAACACAAAGTCCTTGTCCTTTTTAAATATCTTTGCATCATTAACTTTATGATTTATTTGTTTATTTTTTCAACAGCTGACTTGATTATGTTAGGTAAGCTGATATCATAATGATGCCTACGCGTTGATTAGTTTGTATGCAATGGCAATTTCAGGGAGAGTTTGATTGTAGGGATTTTACTGGGAGCCAGCAACTGGCAAACTCAGGTCACTACTTTCCATATCTGAGCTGCCTCTTTTGGCATTTCATGTGCCAATAGACCGCTTTACCTTGGGCGTAATGTCTTCCCATTTCAGACCATGTGTCACTGAATCCCTAGAGTATCATTTCTTTGTTTAGCGGTTGCGCATAAGAAGACACATGAATATTGATACAACTGAAAGGAAAAAATCATATTCTCCAGAGAATGACACCAGGTCTAAAATGGGAAAACAGAATGCCCAAACCCAAAAGGTCTGTCATACCTTAGTAAAGGTTTTTTATTTATGTGTTCAGCCACCTAATTAAGTAAGCCATCCACCTGCCTGAAATGTTCATGAAATCCCTGAGACTGGGTGGCTAGCTTCACTCCCTTTGGAGGTTTTAAATTAAAAATATCATTATCATTTTGTTCAAGGTCTTGCTACTCATGAACCTCATTTCACCATTATCAGAGAAGAATTCAAGCCAAACCAGAAGAGGCCTTGTGAACTTTGTGGACAAATTGGTGAGTTGTAATGCGCTGTTTTTATTAATCATAGATTTGAATTGTCATAGATTTGAATTGTTATGATGACCCAACACTCTCTCTTTCCCCTCCCCCCACCCCGGGTCTTAAAACGTAACAGGTACTGTCTTTGCTCTAAAAATATCTGCAAATGGCTAGACTTTGCCACGGCTTGGATGACCACGTAAAATGGTGGTCCCATCTCTTTCAGAGACATTAAACATAGAGGGGCACAAGTTAATCCTGAAGTTGCAACTGTCATATGCATGTTTCACCCTCTTTGAATGAATGTGATGTATTTTAAATAAATTATTCTTTGTGGTACTTAAAGGAGCAGGGAAAAAAGTTTTTCCTTTTCTAAAGAGTCGCACCCTTTCAATAGTCCCCTTCACAGTTCCCTGCCCCATCTTTAAAGGTATCTGTGCCTTTGCATTCAAGCAAGACACAATGAGGTGACCTTGCAATGATAGAGATGTGAATGATATTGTCTAAGGTATTAAAAAAGGTCTCGGCCAATGCAAGGTCACCTTACGTTTTGCTTCGATACAAAGGCATGGCTACCTTTCAAGATGGCATAGGAAACAGTAAAGGGGACTATTGGCTATTAAAATTGATACAAAATTAATTATGCTTGGTAACTTTGAAATAGTAGTGTAATATTATTATAAAGTTGCTGTTAAAAGAAACTTTTCACTTAAATCTCAGGGCATGAAATGGCAGAGTGCACAGGACTTCCAAAGGAAAAACAAGGAGAGGTAATTGACTAGTAACCATTATCTTAAAGTAATTAAACGGAAGAAGAGGAAAGATGAAGAAAAAAATAAGAAAAAATAGAAATGAATAAATAGGAAATGAATGACTGAATATATAAAACTATTTTGGAATAAACTGAATCAAAAGAACGTACAATAAAAAGAAATGAACAATTAAGAAATAAATGGATGGGTGAATGGATGGATAGATGAATGAATAAACAAACAAACAAATGTCTGTTAAAGAGATTAATGGAAAAAAAAGAATGAATGAATGAAAGGATGGTTGGAAAGAAAAAAGGAACAATGAAAATGATTACAGTGCTTTTGATATTTCTGAGACCTACCGACTTCAGACGTCTTGTGTTTTGGCTTCCGTCAACCAAATTTATGACTGGCCAAGTTCATTCTAATCACGGGTGATAAAGAAATCCCCAGGTTGTCTAGATAATCATGGGAATTTCCTTATTGCTTGATCAGAATGAACTCGGCCAGTTTTAAGTTTGATTATCAGAAGCCAAAATGCCAGACGTCTAAAGACAGCTAGGCCTAAATATGAAAGGCGCTGTTATTGCACCATGATAATGTATCATTTTTATCAGGATATTTTTAATGTTAATTATGACTATTCAGTTTGATGAGCTTTCCAAGCCAGTCAGCCAAGAGGTAGAATTCATCTTCATTAGGATCAATGTGTTAAGAGAGGTTAGTTACTATGACAAATGTGTCGCAGACCCTTTCAGTGACCCAGAATTCCACATTTACTGTATAAGAGACTGGTGTGAAATTTTCATACTAGTTTCATTTGATTATACCTGTCTTTTATCTCATTAATAGAATTTGTAAACAAACATGTATGTAATGTCTAGCAGTGATTCTCAGTAACAAATACAAATGCACTGCCCAGTTAGCTCAACAGCCCACTTTTGAGATATGCTTCACTTGTCACACACAAAGGTTTCAATGTGAGGCTCTGTGCTGAATGCTCAGTGATTCGTGACAGGAGAAAATGATTAATTTAATTTAATTTGATTTAGCTTGGAACCTCATACTGAAACTTTTGTGCATGACAACCGAAGCATATCTTTTAGGCTATTGATAAGAGCATTGGCCTATTGTGCCAGAGGCTTTGGTTTGAGTCCTGGCAGGACCAACACTCAGGGTCTTAGAATAACTGAGAAGGTGCTGTTGGCATGGATGACCATGTTAATGACAGTCCTATCCCTAATCAACTGTAGAAACGTTAAAAGAGGATGACAAGTTTATCAGTTGAAATATTCTGTCAAGAATTATCCTCAGTCTATTTATTGATTTTATTTCAAAAAGAAAAGTTCTAGTAATCATATATTTAACTAATTTATCCATAGTACTTGGAAAGAGAGCTGAGATTGGAAAACCTACCTTTTCCGTATGATTTTGAGGTAGGATGATTTGCTGTATTTTTGCTGCAGTTGTTGGTGATTTTTTTAGGTTAACAATATCGTACATCAAGAAAATCCAAGAATTTCACAAAAAAGTTAGTTTATAGATCACACTTTTATCTGTGTTTTTTTTTTCCAGAGATGTGTAGATGATTGGGTTTTCATGTGTTTCTTTGTTGGTAATGACTTCCTACCTCATTTGCCATCTTTAGCAATCAGGTAAGTCTTTGTTTACATCATAACACACACCATGGGTATTCAGGCTGGCCTCTTATGCAACCCAGGGTTAGAAGTTCAATTTTTTAATGACAAAATAAACTTATCTTGTGCATTGAGCAGCTACAAGATAAATCGATTGAATGCAAATGCGAAGACTTTATTTTCCGGTTTGCATATCGTTAATTTCTTAAACGAGAACTAGCTAGAAAATACAAGTTCAATTTCTTTTCACTCAATATTTGTAATTTTCAACTCACATTTAGCCGATTATCTTGTGGGAATTTCGAACCCTGGTACCAGACAAGTTTTTTTTTTCATTCAAAAATTTGACCAGTACATACTGTATCGTTTACACAGAACCTTCTCTTAATTTGCACAGCTAGGCATTTGAAGTTTTGATACTCATTTTGCATAATCTCGTTTATTTCTTAATCTTATCAGAGAGGGAGCAATTGACAGGCTTGTGAAGTTTTACAAGAATGTTGTTCCCAGATGTGGGGTGAGTGTTTTGAATATAAGTGTAACATCTTCTAAGGTATTGTACAAGTCTGATCATATTGAACTACATGTGTCAGACCAGATTTATTATTGCTGACTGGTAAATTTTGCCTCACTGACTGACTGACTAACTAGCAATAGTTACTGACTGCCTTAAGTTTGTGAATGACTGATTATTCACTGACTGTTTTATGAACTCATTGAATGCCTTACTAACAAGCATACACTGAATATGACAAGCTACAATCTTGGACAAAAAGAGTTGAGAATTAAATAAAACAAATATAATTTTTTCATATAAAATCTAAAAAAAAAACAATCTAACCTTTTGGCTGATATATCACAGCGAGGGACAATCACATAACACTAAGTTCCATACTAGGTGAAAGCCTAGCCCAAAGATCAAATTAGAATTTAGTTGATTTTTGAAAATATTCTGTAAATTCGATTTCATGACTCCCTCTTGAGAGAACCAACATTGTTTTGGGGAAGGGGTCGAAAATATAAGCTTTTCATTCACCATTTTGTCCAAGATGTCCAAGCCTTCTCAGGAATCAACTACAATCAACTGTAGTCAATAATCATTCTAAATGTACCATATCTTCAGGGTTACATAACAAAGGATGGATTCGTGGATTTAAGCAAAGTACAGCTAGTACTCCATGGTAAAGTATATAATTATACAGAACAGAACTAAATTACATGACATTAACTTGTAATATGTGTCCCGATTGTTTCATAAATTGCAATAATTATTGTGATATCTGCAGTGTATTATTGTCATATTAGTTTTCCTTGAAATATTAAATATTATTAAATTTAAAATTGGATCAATTAAGAATAACAGTGGTCGTTGCATTCTCCTTCTTTCATGAACGTTTTTTGGATTGTAAGATATATACTAAAAATTATCTGTACTCAAATCTTTGTTGATTGTTAATGCCACTTATCTTGCAGAGCTGGGTTATGTTGAAGATGAAATATTCAAAAAGAGACAACAGGATAATGTAAGTATGCTAGATTAAATATTATTCAAGAATGCTTGTTATAAGGCAACAATTATGAACCATATTTTGTACATTTGTCAAAAGATTGCATTCAAGCAAAGAATGAAAGCCAAGAAAGAAAGAGAAAAGAGGCAAAAAATGGTAAGCAAAAGTCGATATTGTTGTGGAATCTGATAAAGTGGAAAAGAATCAGATAAGTTCACTATTGTTCACTGAGGCAAAGCTGTATGAAGTCATAGGTGTAGCGTATTGCACTCACCTCTCTCCTTTGTGATGTAAGGTTCAATTCCCAGGGCTTGAAATAAAGTCTGATCAGTGGTCTGTCATGATGACTTACCAAAATTAGTCTTAGCTTGGTCATACCCCATTTCTGGCTCAAGGTAACTGATCAACATAACCAGTAAGGCAAAGATTTGATCAGACAAGTTCTAATTCTGGCCTGCCATTGTCCATTGACCAGCTGTTATCTTAAGCCCTGAATTCCTGTACTCAGCATCTGGGTAGAGTTTGTAGTCCCTTTCATATCTGTTTTCCTATATGGTCTAAAAAAATTATATATTATATTTAAAAATTCAACTACTGATGTATATTTGTTTTACTGTGTTTAGAATAGCAACCCCCTGTGGACACCTGATGGTCAGTTCAGTCCCCATGCCCTTGGTTTTGGTACAAACCCAGGAGCTGTCACATCACCAAGACAACAAGCCTTTGACATGCGAAGACAGGGAATGAATTACACTCAAGACCGAGCCAACCATGTATGTTGTTTTAGGTTAAATAATAATATCCATATCTGGAATGATGTGACTCGTTCATGATTCAGGTTTCTTACAACCACTTACTAACCACTAGACTTTCGCAAAGTCCTTTGTCTCCGTCCGTACCAATGAACGCGTGCGGATTGGCGTTCACTGATTGGCTAATCCGTTCGGCCTTGGAGAAGCGAAATCACCTGGAAATAAAAGGTTCATTGATTGGCTAATTTGTAATAATTAATTGAGAGAAATGAAATCGCCAACATGCTGGAATAAACAACAGAGGGCAGTGATCTCAGTGTTAGTAGTTGAAAAATGAATTGAAATTTGGAAAATTTTGATTTTGTTGGAGAAAGCAAACCCAGTAAAATCCAGCAAAACCAAAGCAGTTTTTTTTCGTAGCAAGAATATTTGTGAAACCTTTCGCAAACTGAATGTTATCAGTGACTGTCTCAACGTAAATTTCAGTGAATAAATTTGCCTCTAAATTTTTGCATTTTGTTTCTGTCATGTCTCAGAGTGCAGCTGCTGACCTCAAATCAATGTTAACCAAGGGTGAAGACAAACAGGTATATCATTCAAGGATTTGTGAATATTTGCCTATAATACAACATTCAACATTCAACATTCATCATCATCATCATCATCATCATCATCATCATCATCATCATCATCATCATCATCATCATCATCATCATCATCATCATCATCATCATCATCATCATCATCTCATCATCTCATCATCATCATCATCATCATCATCATCATCATCATCATCTCATCATCATCATCATCATCATCATCATCATCATCATCATCATCATCATCATCATCATCATCATCATCATCATCATCATCATCATCATCATCTCATCATCTCATCATCATCATCATCATCATCATCATCATCATCATCTCATCATCATCATCATCATCATCATCATCATCATCATCATCATCATCATCATCATCATCATCATCATCATCATCATCATCATCATCATCATCATCATCATCATCATCATCATCTCATCATCATCATCATCATCATCATCATCATATCATCATCATATCATCATCATCATCATCTTCATCGTCATTGTCATTACAAGTTATCCAAGAAATCGTAGCAATGGAAGCCAGAATCAAAGACATTGAGTAACTTGTCTAAGCACCTTGTAGCATAATTTTGATTACATTTTAGTGATCAAATGGAGTGTTTAACTTGTTCTCTTAGGATGAATCCAGTTCCCAAGAAGCTGGTTCCAGTAGTAGTCAAGCCAGCCCATCCACATCTTCACAGAGTAACAAAAGAAAGCTTGACGATGATGAGGACCAAGACCCACCAGATAACATCAGGTATAGTCTATAGACCTTGTTTGTTGTTTTTGCCTTTTCAGAACACATGTCAACCACCCCTTTTGTTTTCTTGCATACGGTGAAGATGAAAAAAAGTTTCAAAGTATAGTTTTTATTAAAAAAAATATTGTAATGGAACAAAAAATGGGAATTTACTTGAAAAAATGTCAAATTTTGGTATAATCTAGTTGAAAAATTGAGTAATACAAAATTGTGAATCCACACTGCAAATTGTTGCTTTGTGTAATGCGGATTGGCAAAACACGAGAGAAATAATAGGAGAGGCATGACGAGTAGCAGAGTGCTTCTCAACACTTCTCGAACGATTTGCCAATCCCCGTGTTGCAATCAGCACGCGCAATCTTTTTTCTCTTATAAAACAATTCGGAGAAGCTTATTTCATATATGAATGATAAAATAGAAAGTGCGCACGCGTGCTATATGCTCTAATATAGCACGCACCCCATAACAATCAAAACGCAATATTTATAACAGTTATGACCAGATATTTTATTTAAACAATGCTATGATAGTGTATCTCCATATGATTGGAGGAATTGGATGGAAAGGGTCCATATTGTAATGTATTGTAATGTCATTTCATAGGTTATGGGAAGATGGATGGAAAGAGAGGTATTATACTAACAAGTTTGGTGTTAGTGAAACAGATGAAAGCTATGACGACTTCAGAGCGAAAGTGGTAAGATATTACGATAAATACGTCTCACTAAAACTGACGCACTTTTTCAAACTTTTTTTTTTTACTTTTGAAAGGTAAAACAAAACAAAACAAAAAACCACGAGGGAGCAGAGAAGGGGTTTATACCGTGTGATCTTACCGGTTGACAACCCATGCGACGTTCGCGCGACAAACATTACCATGCGAACAAAGCGTTGTATGGGTGGTCGCACGGTGCGATCTCTAATTTTTGCAACATCTCATGAAAAATCGTATCGTGTGTCTTCGCGACGTCTCATGAAAAATCGTATCGTGTGTCTTCGCGACGTCGCATGAAAAATCGCATCGTGTGTCTTCGCGACGTCTCATGAAAAATCGTATCGTGTGTCTTCGCGACCGCGTCGCATGAAAAATCGCATCGTGTGTCTTCGCGACGTCTCATGAAAAATCGTATCGTGTGTCTTCGCGACCGCGTCGCATGAAAAATCGCATCGTGTGTCTTCGCGACGTCTCATGAAAAATCGTATCGTGTGTCTTCGCGACGTCGCATGAAAAACCGCATCGTGTGTTTTCGCGACGTCTCATTAATCGTATCGTGTGCCTCACCATAACAAAGATGTATGTGTGTTTTTACACAGGCTGACGCTTATGTGGAAGGTCTTTGCTGGGTGTTACAGTATTACTACCAGGGCTGTCCATCATGGAAGTGGTATTATCCATATCATTATGCTCCTTTTGCTTCTGACTTCCGCGACATTGGACGACTCAAGTCTACTTTCGAACGAGGAACAAAGCCAGTAAGAATTCACCATTCCCCTTATTACGTCTTGATTAAACTACCACCAGAATCCTCTTCGATTTTTTTTTTTTTTTTTTTTTTTTCTTTTTCTTATTTAAATATTTGAACTCCTTTGGAAGTCGCAAGATAATGGTGTTAATTAAGCCAAAAAAAGGAACTACGAAAAAGATTCTGGTAGTAGTGGTATCAAGGGTAATACTGAAGGGGAATCAAGAATTGTGATATATATATATATATATAGCTGTTATGCAACCCTTAATGCTCCATTTTCGTTGACAAAAACATCGACAATTTTTGGACAAAGTCAACTAATCTGGTGACTGTGAAGGCTTTCTCATAATCCTCGTTTTTATCGTGCTCTTCTTTCATTCTGATGACGGCTGTCATAAGAAAAGCCGAAACGTTAGTGACGCTGTTTCAACTACATGTGGAAACCATAAAAAGTCACAAAAGAAATAGAAAGAAAACAAAATTATTACAATGTTAAATTTCTAGTATTCGTGAAAACTTTTCGAAAAACGTGTACTAGCAGGTAACTCATTTATTTATTGTTTGTTTTAGTTTAAGCCGCTGGAACAGCTGATGGGTGTGTTCCCTGCTGCGAGTGGAAACTTTCTGCCACCAACATGGAGAAATCTCATGTCCAATCCCGTAAGAGACTGTTGTTGTATATCATAAAGCGACAGTGATTAAACTGTGATATTAAGGAAACTGGAATTTCTTGGTATCAAACATTGCCCTCCGTGTGATTTCTATGAAAAACTTGCCATTTAGTTGGAGTCCAGTTATCTCGTAGCTCCGTGGACTGGGGAAATGGTTTGAAATAATAGGGGTTCAAGATATCTAGGGTAAAGATGTAGAGACCCACGTCTACGAGACACGGTCTCAATTTCAAGATGACGGGAAGTTTAATATATCTGGGCTTCGAGATAACTGGATTCCGCTGTGATTAATATATCTGTAATATATTTGTGTTCTTAACTCTTCTAGGAATCACCTATTATCGACTTCTACCCGATTGATTTCCAGATTGATTTGAACGGGAAGAAATATGCTTGGCAAGGTGAGGCCGTGCCTTTGACTCGGGGGGGGGGGGGGGATTAATGTGGAGGGGAAGAGAGCCGAAGTTCTTAACGACTGCTGTTATATGCCAACCGTGTAACACCCGCTTCGCTCCCATTTTACCTCTACTTTGGGCATAAGGTGCAGACACACGATACGATTTCTCATGCGACGTCCTCGCCATGTGACCACTCATGCGACGAGGCTCGCGCACGGTGAGAATTGTCGCCCGCGACGTCACAAAATGAGAACTCATTTCTGCTGTTTACGACGTCGCATGAGACACGGTGAGATCTCTAATTTTTGCGGCAACGTCGCGTGAAAAATGGCATCGTGTGTCCGCACATTTAGTTCAAACGTCGCATTTCATGTCAAGCATTTGGGCATTTTTCGTTGAGTTTGATTTAGGTCACAAACGTCTTACTTCGCATGCAAAAAACTCTGATATAATATTAGATAAAAACCTTTTTAGCTTCCAGCTGTACGGAAACATAAGCGCGAAAAAGATTGTTGTTGTAATTCGAGAGCTAGCGGCCCACGCCCAAGTCTTTAAAGGGGGACTAGTACGAAAATCGCTCAAAATTTAATTCGGCTGAAACTTTCCTAGAATAATCTCTAAGGGTCTAATAAAAACTGGTCAAAGTTTTTTCTTGATATTCCGAAGGGAAGTATTATATTTTTACGAATCTTTAACGGAGTCAGTGACGTCATTTACTCAACACTAAACACCGCTCCATACATTTCTTTGTAAATAAATTCTTGATTTATCTTATTTCTATGAAGCCCAAAGGTCGACTGACGGACTTTACTGACATTTGTTGTGATTACAATTGATTTTTAAGTCTCTTTTTTTCAGTATTGAGTATGAAACGAGCGAATATTTTGATCACAAAATAAAGGGAAATGTATGGAGCGATGTATCGTGTTGAGTAAATGACGTCACAGACTCCGTTAAAGATTCGTAAAAATATAATACTTCCCTTCGGAATATCAAGAAAAAACTTTAAACAATGTTTATTAGACCCTTAGAGATTATTCTAGGAAAGTTTCAGCCGAATTAAATTTTGAACGATTTTCGTACTAGTCCCCCTTTAAGCGTCATAAAGCTCGAGGAACTCAGCAAGATTGATGGCAAATATTTGCTTTGATTTTTCATACATCTTGCATACTTCAAATTTTCTCTCCCAAATTCTTGGAAACGCGGTTTTTTTATTGGGAAAGACCTGGTCGAATGCAGCTTGGCAGCTTGCTGTGATTGGTCGGTTCGTGCACCTGGTTGGGCGTAATATTTCCCATTTCAGACCACGTGTCATTCCCTAGAGTATAATTTCTCTGTTTAATGATTGCGCATTAGGATACACATGAATGTGGATACAACTCAGACAAAGAATCTTATTCTCAAGAGAATGACACGTGGTCTGAAATGGGAAAACATAGGTCTATTCGGCACATGACTGATGTGAAGTATCAACTTGCCCTTAGGCTATTAGGAGTAACATCTTTTGTCTTTGCAGGGGTTGCTCTTCTTCCATTTGTCGACGAGAAGCGTCTCTTAGCTGCACTAGCCGAGGTGTACCCAGACATTTCTGAGCAAGAAGGTGAGTAGCTCATCATCCATTCTCCAGTCCAGTCAGAGCAATCACTGCGCGTCATACGCTACTGTCCAACATACATTCGATAATCTATGCAAATAACTCTTCACTCATATGTTAATGTCACAGATTTTCACAGTTTTTGCAGCACCCATTCTGGCCCTTATGATATTAATTTATCACATCATATTATTTCTTCAGCCAAACGCAATTCTCTTGGTAAGGACCGTCTGTATCTACGACAAGGCAATCCTGCATTTGACTTTCTAACAGGTCTGTACGAAGGAGAAGGAGCAAAAGAGGTATTTGAAATAATGCAGCATAATTATCCCTGCAATTGGTGGACTATAGGCTGCTTTAATTAATAGTGACGCATATATTAGGGAAGCGTGGTTGGGGTGGGATACATGAAGTATGGATCCTCGAACTTGGAATACTTACCATTTAAACCACTCCATCCGGTTGGAATCGTGGTAAGCGATTTTCTAATCTCGATTCTAATCAGACAAAATTACGACAAATGGTACACGCGTCTACCGGATGAACCGAAAAGAGCGGGAAAAGTGGATTTCCTCAATCGGAACACCGAGTTTTCTGGAACTTTTCAATCGTAATGACACATACCATTTGTTTTCCAATCGGAATTTCCGGTTTTTCCGGTTAAAAGGTAGGCACCCTTGGTGTCTATTTGAGTTCAGTGGCTTGTTGCCCGAGGGCACGCCTAACAGGAGAATACAAAAGAAACGCCTCAAAATCATGTGGTTATCATAATGTGATTATTGTAGTAAGGTACAAACGGGGCTGTTTCCAGGGGGTAATATGATTCAGTCTATTGGTAATGGGGAGGGAAAGTTGAATTTGTGGATGCTAGATGGAGTCCCCCCCCCCCCCCACTGTATACCTCAATGAGTGAGAGCTGATGGATTTTATTTTTTCCCCTAGCCACTTGATTTGGTACCAGATCTGAGTCAGGGAATGTCTGGTAAAGTACAACCAGAGGATGATCGCCCCATATTACCAAACACGTGAGTATATAAACCAATAACAATCTTATTGATAGAGTGATGTGATTATGTTTCTTCAAGCAAATGTTTCTCAAAAAAAAAAAAAAAAAAGCTCCGAGTTCGGATTATTTTCCGAGGAAAACTGTTGCTTAATAATAATAAGCACATCAATCATCAATAATTTACAGCAAAAACAAAAAACATCTTATAATTTTATTGATGTTGATTATCTATTGCCTTGATGGTCCACTCAGTCGTTCTCAATAGTTTGCTGCGAGAAATTGAATATTTTGCATTCACGACAAAATAAGGTTTTGGTGGACGTCAATCAAAGTGTTTCCATGACATTGTCGGACAGCACAAAATGTGTCTATCGGATTTCATAGAAATGCTTTAATAGCCAATGTGCAAGACTGAGCTCGAATTTCTAGCACAAAGCATGATGGGAAACTGAGTACTTACTCTTTTTCGCTTCTCTAAAAATTCATCTGACAATTTTTCCTTGATATTTTCTATGGAAATGTAAGTATTTCAACAGACAAAAATAACAGAGTATTTTTTTCTGACATTTATTTTGATTTCCCCTGTTTCATTTTTGCGGAGCTCGGTTTCCCAGAGGTCTTTGTGAGCTTTGATGCACATTGTCTATTGACTTCCTTCAAAATCTACTTCATCGCGGCGATGATTCCGCGCGCGCTTTGGACAATGACAGTAACTTATCAGAAGAGCTTATATTGCTTAGGGCAAGCGGCAACACTGGTTATTGCATGTCGGCAAGTGTTTGATTTTCTTATTATACAACATCAACAACAACAGCAACAACAACAACAACAACAACAACAACAACAACAACAACAACAACAACAACAACTATAACGAGAGATTGCGAACTGATTCTGTAGATAAGTATATAGTAACCATAAATGATGATCTTGTTATTTTCTAGTATTGTTAAGTCACCAATACCAGGACAATATGACTTAAAAGATAACAGAGCTATAAGGTGAGTACTGAGAGAACAAGTATTTATATCAAGTATAAAACTAGGTTTAGTATACTGAGAGAATTTATCTGTGGCTGGAAGGTTTGGCTGGACACTATACATTTCTTTGTACTTTTGGCAGTGTTCGAATGCTCATAAACTTGTTTCTAAACAGTTGTGATAAAAAGTTGAATTTTACACCGTAAAAAATAAGAAAGATAGCTTACAGACGTTTCGGACGCTAGGAGTAAAAGTAGCTTCTTTTTTTTTTTACTCCGACGAAGGACTAGCGTCCTAAACGTCAGTAAGTGATCTTTCTTATTTTTTACGGTGTAAAATTTAACTTTTTATCACAACTGTTTCATTAGAAACACCGACGCAGCCCACACTAGCTTACCGCTAGTTATCATCTCTTTGTTTCTAAACAGTCAAACATCCTGAAACTTGGTCAGTAAGCTTGTTGTATGTTTTTCTTGGACCGTAATTTGATTAGTTTTTCAAACCCGTACCCAGTCCCTTGCTCGTTTTGTTATCGGAACACCAATAGAAAAACATTTATGTTACATAATTATAATGCAGTTATCAAACCTTTGTGTCTTTTGGTTCATCATTTATTTGTGTTCCATTTTCTAGTGTTTTCTTTGAAGATCCCTCCTTTTCTGACGATTTTACATTCAAAACAGCTACTCTACCCAATGCCGAGTAAGTATATCACTAACCTGAGTCAATGGACCTGTTTATCTTGGGAGTAATGTTTTCTCATTTCAGACCACGTGTCATTCCCTAGTGTATCATTTCTTTGTTTAACGATTGAGCATGAGAAGACACATGAATATGGATACAACTCAGACAAACAATATTATTCTGAAGAGAGTGGCACATGACGTGATGAAATGGATAAACATTATGTGCAAACCAAAAAGGTCTACTAAAGATTCTACCCTATATTCTTTGGGTGCAACTACTCCAAATCCCTTGAGATATAAATAAAACTAACTACGAGAGAAGGTTAATGAGGAGTGCTTTGTTATCGTCAACTAATATGATAAAATGCACATCATTATAGAGCTTGGCTTGAGAGTTGATTATTTTCCCTTTTTGAAGAGCTAATAGAAAAAAAATCCGTTTGACTCACCAGACCTCCAGCCCGTGTCCTTAAACCTGGTGACCATGGTAACGACAGGCCGTGGAGACCAGTTATTGGTATGAATGCTAATAGACAGTCCTATGCGTCGATAGCACCGCCAGGACATAGAATGATGAAGTAAGTAACACCAATAGTCACATCTAAACTAAGTTTTGAATCGACCTTTTTATACCCTTTTTCAGTTGGGAAGCACGAGAGCGCTCGCCTCTTACCAATGCGACCCGGGTTCGAGTCCCGCCGGGCTCGGTGTCGTATGTGAGTAGAGTTTGTAGTTGGTACCCTCCTGTGCTTTGAGGGTTTTTCTCCCGGTTCTCCGATTTTCCTCCCTCCACAAAAATCAACTTCTAAACTCCTATTGGAATGTAGCGGAAGAAGAGCTACTCTGTGGAATCCGATGGTCTCCCGATACCGCGGTTTGTAATTCCTTTCTTTTCTTTCGACAGTCATTATACCAACAACCGAAGTCAACAGGGGAATTCACGGTATGGTGCAGGACCAAGTTCCAGTTACAACGACCGTCGGCAAAGCTACCCTCCGCATCAACAGCGTGCTAACGCTTATGGCGGGAATAGCTATCAGTATAATCAGCGTAATGATGGCTATGGTAACTATGGTAACAGTTACCATGGCAACCAAGGCCAATCCCAGTACGGCAACAGAAATCAGTCATATCAAGGAAACAGAAATCAGTATAATCAAGGTGGTTATGGGTACCAGTCCAATCGCAGTCAATCGTCGTTGCTGGGGCCTGGTCCTAGTCATGGTGGGCAAAATCGGTACCAAGGACAAGGACAGCAACGTGGACACCATCAAGGACAGCATAGCCCTGCAGGACGAGGAAACCGAGTAAGTAACTAAACTAGTCAAGTAAATAACAGTAAATCAAGAAAAATTACATTGTAATCCAATCACACGACGACGACGGAATGATGACGTCACGGTTGAAAAATCCCACACGTGTTCAATAAACGTACCCAAATTTAGTCTATATAATTTATATTTTTGTTGCTGCCCTACATGCAAGCTAGGCATTATGGGCAGTAATAAGTAAGTAATTTATATTTTTGGAATTACAAAAAGAAGTTCTAAAAGGAATAACTTTGTAGACATAAAAAGAGAAAATAACTTGTGTACATGTTATGATCCGACTTCCCTCGTGTGTTTCGTCATCGATGCTTAATCTCCCATTATCCTGCCGAGTGAATTTATGAAATACGAGTTCTTTCTTCTTTAAATTAATCCTAAACGCTAGTCGAACTCATGGCGGAATTATATTTCAATCATCAAGAAAAGTCTACATTGTATACTCGGAAAATGCTCGAAAAATGTAGTGACCCATAATTCCTTTCGGGGAAGGCGATCAACTCAGCTGGAGTGGCTTATCACTACGTGTCGTGCTTCTCCTAACACTTCTCTCGTGTTCTGCCAACCCCCGCGTGTTTTACGATTGTATACAGCACGCTCGCGCGTTTTCTCTTTCTTCATTATTGAGTTCATTTTCATGATTTCTTTCTCAGGGACACAATTATCCATTGTCAGGCAACCGCTACAGACCCTACTAGAACACGATGTTCCTCACATATACTCAGTGGAATCACGTACTTAACATTACTTACTGGAAAGGCTATTGCACACTCCGATAGTATCATATATGGTTGTCAGGCAAGCAATCAGTTATAATACATATCAGCCATATTAAAAAAAAAAAAAGGTTGTCGAAGCCAACTATCTTGAATAGAAGTGGGTGGAAATAATGTCTTTAAACATTGCCACTGTGATGTTAATGTGCCAACCATTTTAACAAACGTTTTCTCACTTTGCTTTCGTCATCGTACGCCCACCTCCCAGACCTCCCTACACAAAAATCAATTTTTAAATTCAAATTCGACCTTGGAATGATGGCCACAGGTTTGTTAGCCACTGGCTATTGAGTGCTACCCTCGTAAAAACAAGGACGTTTTGTATATGATAACTGGAACAACTTGTTCCTTATTATTATTCTCCGCGTCAAGAACATGGAGCATAGTATTTTGGTGTCCAGTGTTGCCTGTAGTCAATGTAGTGTTTAGATTTATGCCCATGGCTCCTTTCGGTCTAGGAAGGACCTATTGATAGGTTGCAAGCATTCCCAAGCGAGTCAAAAGACAAAAACATGGCGCCCATTTTAGTGCCTTAACAATGGTTGCTTATGAGAAATCTTTTGTTAAATGGCACCAACGCTTCCCCGAGAGGCCATGATGAGGTAACGTCAATCGAAGAATTGCCTATATTCTTTGGCTACGAAATCCTTTTTTTGAAATAGTACGCCACCCAGCGCAGTGGGCCATGTACTACCACTACCAGAATCCCTTGCACACATTCTTCTGTTTGCTTAATTAGAATTAATTATCTTACTTTTGTAATAAGAAAATACAAATTTGAAAAAGGAAGTTCGCGAAGCATTTTGGTAGTAGTAGTAGTAAAATGATTTGTGATATTGTCAGTCTAACACAAGTTTGGGCATAAATCATAATTTCTTTGAAGAGCCTTTTTCTAAAGTCCTAGTTAAATATTCTTTAATTCTCGCAAAATTTTACAACCCCGCTGAGCATGTTACACGGTGTATAACATAATTCCTCGTGAAATCGGTCAGAAATCATGATCTTGGCCAAAGAGCTTTTTCTATTCCTCGATATTCCGGTGTTCACGCTATTTATCATCACAATTTAGTCTAACAAGTCTGTTTTTGCTAGAACTATCGCTCAAGTGCTCGTTAGGACTTCCGCTCATCCTTTTTATTTTATATAGTTTATCAAGTTTTCAGTCGACGCAGACATCTTCTAAGTACCCTTTTACAGACTTTATTTTTTATCAGCTTTTTCTTTGTAAGGCTAACTCGCAGCACATACTTTAAGTCTAGGCAGATGGCTTCCCAATTGTTTTCTTGCGCGTTTCTTGGCGAATTCGAAGGTCAGACCGTATTATACCAGCCTTGTAATTACTTTAAATGAGCTATTTCTAGTTTTAAACTAGCTATTCCTAGTTTATCCATTTTTTCATTTTAAGGCTAACCTGCAGCACGTACACTAAAGGCTCCGACACACGGTGCAACATTGCGTGCAACATTTCGTGCAACATCGTACTAAAATATGAAAAAATGAACTTCTGTTTTATTATTTTTATGTAATCTGTATTATCCTTGTAAGAGATTTTCTCTGATTTGGCTGCTGAAATAGTACTGTAATGATAATGTTGCAAGCAATGTTGCACCGTGTGTCTGAGCCTTAAGCTTAAAGAATGCTAGAACAGTGAGATGGCTTCCCAATTCTTGCGTGTTTTTTGACGAATGCGAAGGTCAGACCCTTAAAGCATTATTATAAATTTATCAGTTTTTCATTGTAAAGGTAACTTAGAAAACATACATTAAGCCCAAAGAAGACAAGAACATTGAGATGGCTTCCCAATTGTTTTTCTTGCGTGTTTCTTTGCGAGTTTGCAATTCATTTTTTTGAAATGTTTTCTTCGTAAAGCTAGCTTGCATCACGTAAACCTAAGCTTGAAAAATGCTAGAACATTGAGATGGCTTCCCAATAGCTATTGTTTTTCTTGCGTGTTTTCTGACAAGTGGAAAGCGCAGACCGTAATACATATTATACATTTTAATTACTTTTAATAAACTCCTATTGATACGAAATGTTTGCACGGCCTAAGCCAGACAATTTGGGAATGCCCGGGGGGCGAGCTATGGTAAACTTTGTCTGCCTAGACAATGCCAATGATCTTTGGCTGTTGACAACTGAGACAACTTATGCTAATGATCTATATTATATAACTTATTTCCAGTGGGTGGCAACTAATGTTTTGTTAAAACCATGAATTTAAATTAGGTTGTTGTGATGTTAACACAAGAGAGCTGGCTATTCCCCCAGGGCATGCTTGCTTTTAGAATGGCAGTCGTTTTGTTCAAAAGAAACATGACATAATTCACGTAAAAACTACTTCCGGGTCCAAGATTAAAGTCAGGTCTGCCGATATTTTCCTCGCTCTTTTCTTCATAGCACAGATATAAGATTAAATAGTCATTTTGGTAAATGTTTTGGTCGTGATCTCATTTTCAATCTTATTGTGCCATGTAACATGTAGCAGGAATCATCCAGGGCCTTCATAGTAACCAGAATTTTCCACTAAAGATTGACTATATTTTTTAACATCGTCATTAGTACTTCAACTACTTGATTCTTTTATATGCTTATTTTATTTAAAATAGTTAATTAGCCTTTTGTTATTGAGAGCAGTTTTTGTATGAGTGGGAAACACGGTACTGACTTACAGCACGTACACGGTACAACATGCCGTAACATTGAAATGGCTTCCCATAAGAATGCTTGTCGTATGAGTGAGAAATAAACGGTACTGACTTAAAACACGTACACAGTACAACATGTCGTAACATTGAAATGGCTTCCCATAAACAAGCTTATCGTATGAGTGGAAAACATACGGTACTGACTTACAACACGTACACTGTACAACATGCCGTAGAGCGGTTTTGGTATGAGTTGAAAACATACGGTACTCACTTGCAGCACGTACACGGTACGACATGCCGTAACATTGAAATGGCTTCCCATTGCCTTTCAGTAATTCATCCCAGCATAATGTGTAATTACGGCTACGAGTTAGCCGTATCCTATACAACTCATGCGAAAACCGCTCTCAGTTACAACTATTTATTTCAGTGGTTGTTGCTTTGACAAACATATATGGTGCCTGATTATTCTAAGGTTTGAATCTGCTAAAAAAAAATTAAGAAGAAAAAAACCCAGCAGTTGCTGTGTAATGTATTGTAAAATATTGTGTAAAAAGATATTGAACTTATATGTTTTATCTTTTAATTCCAATGCATTTTGTCAAATACAGTAATAATAAGCCACTAAGCTTTATATATTTTTTCTATTCCCACTTTCTGGTATTTCTTATATTTGAGGGTTTGAGAGAAGAAGAGCCCGATATACCTCTTTACCTTGGGCGTAATGTTTTCCCATTTCAGGCCACGTGTCATTCTCTTGAGAATAAGATTCTTTGTTTGATTTGTATCCATATTCATGTGTCTTCTCATGCGCAACCGTTAAACAAAGAAATGATACTCTAGGGAATGACACGTGGTCTGAAATAGGAAAACATTACGCCCAAGGTAAAAAGATCTATTCGATCCCACGGTACGATTTCTAGGGGAGACGAGTATGTTACACGCACAAACCTCATCACAACTTGTATGGCGGAGAAAATCGTTGGAAGTTGCAAATAGAAAATGTTTTTTTTACTTTTCCTGCAGCAAAAAAAAACTTGGAAATTACAAGCTACGAACTCGTTTGTTACATTTTTCGTGGAGACTTTACCCAGCCTAAATATTAGGAAAATCTCAGTTAACAGATTTTGAAGAAAATGCTGCCTTTAGGCTTCATTTCAATTTTTGGTAAACTTTATTTAGCGTCATTATATCAAATTGCATTTTTCCTATGCCGAAATATTTATAATTAGGCAAATCAAGCAAATTCTTGATCCCGTTATGCAACTTCGAATAGAACCCTTTTTTCCTTGCGAAGTACAAACATTTTTCCTTTTGGAAATCCATACCCTGGATCGTTTAGCTTCCATGCTAAAGATTACAGCGCTGTCCAATCACGCGCGCGAATCGCTGTCGCGACAAAATAAGGTTTTGGTGGACGTCAAAGGGTTTCCATGACATTGTCGGAAAATACAAACTTATCAAGGCACGTGCCACGTGGAATGTTGTGAAATGCCTTGATTGACGTCCACCAAGTAAATTGTAGATATTACAGACTGAATCAAAATGTGAATACTTCCATAGCTATTATAATAGCGCTTTACGTCATGTTCATATTGATCGTATTACCTAACAGCCTAGACTCATCCATCAACCATGCAATTCATTTGATGGTTCAAATCATTAACAAAACCGAAAGTTATAAAATTGAATTCCTCTGTGCAAAATGTTTACACGGCGATTGAATTGTATCTTGGCACTCAAGACTGGCTTTTTCCCCGAAAACAAAAATAAATAAGCACGAAAAATCACGATGAGAAAATTTGGATACAAACTGAAGCGTTGGCTCATACAAATTTCTGATCGACACGCCTTGAAAGGATTATAAGAATTTGGCAAAAGAGAATGATTGGCTTTCAGTTTTTAAAGGTAATCTCGTTGAGCTGTAAAGCTGCATATTTTTTCATTTTGATTAGAAACCTCATCTATAGCGACCAATATTCTAACAACTTCTTTGACTTTCGAACTTCAATAATGTTTCTACAACGGTACAAGAAAGAAAAGGCCGCCAAACTGAAGTCAACAAAAAATGGTTCGCCAAAAGTTTCTAAAGTTTTCAAGAGTGTAGCGGGGAAAAAAACCGTACATTTTGGTGAGTTGTTGTTTTAGTTAACCAGCGAGAACTATTTTTGCTATTTCAGGAGTTTTGTTTACGTGAATAGCATGAATGTCCTGGCTGTGTACCTTTTACAATGGATATCGACCCTGAGAAATATTGTATTATATTTCACTGATCAAGTTCGCTTCGTCTTTAAAGTACGGGCACTCGAACCGTAAACACTTCAAGTTTTTTTGATATTTTCTTAATCACCCAATCCGAAACCAAATTCATAACAAGGCAGTATGGCAGTATGTTTTGTTAGCTAACCTACGCATAATGACAGAGCCTTGATACGAATCTGGCTTCTGATTGGACGATTAAAAAATGTCAAAACAAGGGGGGAGGGGGTGTAGGATCCCGATTCACGATGGAGAAAGGCAAATCCCTAAATCCTAAAAAAATGTCTGTGTGCTTGTCCGTATGCTCAATGCTAAATATTATCCCACATCGAACATCAAAATTTACATTCCTAATATAAATAAGTTCTACTGCGATATAGCTTGAAGTGGCTTTCGTATTTGAAAAAAATCCGAAACTGAGTAAAGCTCACATTTATAAAGGTTCGTGAACAGACGACTACCCTGGTTCCAGAGGCGCATTTAAATGGCTTTTGTACGGCGAGCCGGAGGCGAGAGAGAGAGAGCGCTTCTCTCTCGCCTCCGGCTCGTCTCGCGCAACGCCGCATAAAAGCCATTTAAATGCGCCTCTGGAACCAGGGTAACAGACGACGTAAAATGATTGATAATCGTTTAGATATAAATCTGCTAACATTTTAGTGAGTGAGTGAGCCCGAGATACATTTGCACTGATTCAAACGCACTACAATAATTTGTTTCAAAGCTTCGCTACTAAAATCTCGACAGACCGTTAGGTTAATCCCGAATTCCCGAGGAATTAAGCCAGTTTTCGATGCTTTGTTGAGCGATCATGCCTTCAAAATAAGGACATTTATTACAAGCCAGGGAGGAGTATGAATACGTCATCATTTTTGTGTATACACAAACTGCTTCCGGGTCAAAAAGGAAGAGCACCTCGAACGTCAAAAGGCGATTGCACGACCGAAAGGAACTGTGGGCCTTTGATGTTCTTTATAGATACCTCATGGGCGCCAGAAACAAGTGTTCATATTTGGCCTATCCACGTCCATGTTGTCAATTGAATTTTTGCATATGGGACCATAGTTCCTTTAATTTCGCCGTGCAATCACAATTCGTCGTTCGCCGTTCGCCGTTCACCGTTCCCGAGCGCGCCGACAACCTTTGGAGCCGGCTTCAAATAGCCTCCTGCGCAGCCGCTGTGAGGCGCTTCCGGTTCCCGTCATTCTTCACGGCGGCTGTGCAGGAGGCTAGCTCCAAATAAGGCTATTAGCCGTCTCGAGGTTGTGGAAAGACCTGGGTTGAGTTAGCATTACAGTGCATTGTGGGAATATTTTAGGGGACATATTTCTAAGATCGCGTCTTTTTCATCCCCTAAAACAGTTTTTCCTCAATCGTAACGACTAACACTGATTGTTATATATAACAAAGCATAGATTATGATGGGAATTAAGACAATACAATTCAATAATCACTGCATGTACATTATACAAAATATACAATAGCATGCACGAGCAATGCCTCACAACAGACCGTACAATAGCGGAGTTTATGATAATAATAATAATACCCAATTGTTTGTTGAGTTAGTTTTGCCGCCTTTCAGTGTGAGTACCGTCTGTAAGTCCACCATAGTAGCTTTGTATTTAACTGTTACCTCAGGAATTTTTTTACGATAAAAATGAATTTCCTAAGAAAATTTAGGGAAATGGTAGAAGGTGAGTCTATAATATTTACTAGCTAATATTCTAGTACCTATACAGGTCTTCTTATGTACTTGTCAGTCTATGATCACGGACTGTGTTAGATCCTAAAATCCTAAGCTGTGACTAGTTATGCATGTTACTTTAATCTCCTAAGTTTCTGCGAGGGAAAATGCCAAAAAAAACTTTTGTGTAGCCTTGTCTTTCTGGGTGGAAATAATTTTAGTTATGCCTAAGCCGACTTAGTTTAAAAGACTTTTTGTTATATAATTGCATTTAATCGATCGATGAATTAGTTGCCATTCTTGTCACATATACACTAAGGAATTTTACCTTAAAAAAAAAAAAAAATTGGATTAGAAAAAAAATTCTTGCTAGCTCCCTCTGATATTATTTCGGGGTTTTTTTCCTTCTGATGAAATACAAAAGAATGGCAGCTACGTTAATAATAAAAATAAAACTTATATAAAGCTATTGTATTGCATGTGAAATTACATTTTTTGAGTCTAACTTTTGAAGACTTTAGAAGCTTTTTTTTAGTATAGTTTCACTATTCCGCCAATATTGGAACCAAACTGCTTGCTTTTCATCACCTATTCTCGTGATAAAACCTGTTCAGTGCAGACTCCAGTGCACTAAAAAGATGAAGAAGAGAATAACTTAAGAAGGCTAAAAAAACTTGACTACTTCTAAAAAATAAGTTTAAGAAATTTTATTCGTTCGTTGTTGTTTGATTATCGGCCATTTTCGATATCATTTCTGACATTTTATTAAAGCAAACATTAATTAACTGCAAACGCTTTCTCGAAAGACACTTCACACGGCGGGTTATTCTCGAAGTAACAGGATTGATGGAATACATGTTTTGGCATATATAATCAGCTTGAATTGAAGGAAATCAATAATTTATTAACTTTAGCTCAAGCATTCGTCACTAAGATACAAGACATCTAATGAGAAGGAATGACTCACTCTACAAGACAATTGAAACTGCTTCCCGACTTGAAAGTTCGAGAAACTTTTAATTCAAAACTAAACTAGAACGCTAAAAATTATTCAAGAAACTTGGATTTAAGATGTTCATAAGATAAAAATGGAGTGTTAAGCTACACACGACGATAAAGCAGGAATATATACTTTGGGTACCGTCTAAGATATCATACGTAAAAATATTATGCCAAGGCGGTCTTCGAAACGAAAACCTTCTCCTGGTAACAGCGAAGGCATTCTCGATGGAGACCGAAGACAGGATTCGAAGGATAAATTTGGTTTAAGCGACCCTGCACCAGAAGAAACCGTCGAAGACCAAAGTAAGTGGTTTTTTTTTAGCTTTAAAATATGATTCTTTGAGGTGTTGTTGAGCCAGTTCAGTTAACAATATCAATAACTCAATAAGTTTTGAGTTGTGTCAATCTTTCCGATAAAATGTTTCTTGTTCTTTGAATGAAAACCAATAATATCTTAGGCATTTTGCTTTATTTTAGTATCACTAGTATTTTTTTATTTTTGGAATTTTTCCGAGGACAAATACGACGAAGTACTTGAGTATAAAACTACGGAAAGCCGTGAAATTGAAGATGAATTATTCAAGACGTTAGGAATTAAGTGAATATTCCCATTTTGTTGGACTAAAACCAAAAATGACTCAACAAAGGCTTAAAAGCATCTAAACTCCGTTAATTCTTGGAGAATCATCGTTTCTTCTATTAAAATTTTACATCGAGAAATTGAGCCTACAAAATTTGATGTTAGCGGAACTTTGAATGCATTTTGTATATATTATGTATGACTTATTTACTCTTTCGTTGCAATAGAATCAAACGATGTGCTGAAATGTTTCGAATTTTTTTTTCTTGAGAGTTGAGAACCCGGAAAAACCCTCGAAGCACAGGAGAGAACCAACAAACAACTCTACTCACATACGACACCGAGCCCAGCGGGGCTCGAAATCGGGTCGCCTTGGTGAGATGTTTATTGATAAGAACACATCCTGACGATTACGATATCGAAGCACACGATAACGATGTTTGATATCGATAAATAACCACCCTATAGACGACGAAACGATAACGAAACATACTATAACGATAACACGATAAACGCTATCGATAAGTAGAGCATTTTTTGCATTGTGGCGGGATGATTTACTGAAGACAATGGGAAGCCATTTCTACGCCATTTCGTACCGTGTTCGTGTTGGCGTAAATTAAAAACGCTCTTAGGAACCCTCGATCGAACGATAACGATATCGAAACTCACGAAAACGGCATCTATTCCGAATTACTTTATATTTATTTATTAGTGGAAATTGAAATTTTGCAAAGGTAGAACAATTTTAATTTTAATTCCCAAGGAAACTGTTCATTAAGTTATGACGCATTTCCGGGTCCAACTGCTCACACACAAAAAAGCCAAAATTGTTCTCAATGATCCTAAACTCTGCCTGAAATAATTAGACCTTTGGACAACATATCCTGTCATGAAAAAAAAACAAGAAAAATCTTTATAGAACTGCTTTTCGTCTTGGAGCCGGAAGTCGTTTTTTTATGCGATTAACGTCACCTTTTAAAAAAGCTCTAAAGAAGGCTAGCCCATGCAGGGGTACATAAATCTAATTTGAGGTCTTTACACTTAATAAGAACACACTTGTTAATAGTTTTGTGGACAAGTCACGGAAACCACTGAGTTCAGCATTTAGAATAAATTATAAGTATTAGGAATTGATAAATAAGTGTGGGTGGGGGAGAATTAGTTTTCCCCTGGTAAGGGTAAGTTCATAATTTACTCCTTTTCTGACAAAGAGGGCTCACAAGCATTCTATAGTTAGGACCCCCCTCGCTACGCTCTGAAGTTGTAGTGCTAAGAAAATCATAAATCATACGATAATATTCCCAGCATTGCTCTTAGAATAAGTCGGTGACAAAATGACCTTGATGGGGTTGGAAAACACGACCCTGGAAATTAGTAGCCCCGATGCTCTACTACTGAGCTACATAGTCAGACAGGAAGTGGAACGTGGAAATTGTGATAGTAGGTCGCGTTTAAGGTGCAGTAATACGGGCAACAAATTAGTGCAACTTGTCGCGCAAGATTTTTGGACGTTGCAGAGCGAATGTTGCTCGTATTACCACCCCGAGCAACAACAGAATTTTGTTGCGCGACTTTGTCAGTTGCAGAATTAGTATATAGTAAATCGTTCTACTCTATGCACAAAGAAAATTTGTTGCGCACGGGTTGGTATTACGAGCAACATTCACTTTGCAACATTCACTCTGCACCTTGCAACACAACAATGTTGCGCAGCAAGTTGCACGATTTTGTTGCTCGTATTTCCACGCCTTTACCAACCGGTACAACAACATAATTGTGTTGCGCAACTTTGTCGCAGATGTAGAATACACCTGTTTCGCATTCGAAGCAAACCACTGTTTCTGAAGACCACAGACTCATTTGCACAGGGTTAGCCTCGTTTATAAGTCAGCTATTCAAAGACACCATTAAAAGTCCACAGGATTGGTATTCTTCAATTTACACATTCTTTACAGTTTATACGAGTTCTATACTTTTGCGACGTCGCGCGTAGCAGTCGTTTGGGGTCCATCCCCCCCCCCCCCCCCCTCCCGCTGCTTGGCAATGTTAAAAGAGCGAAACGCGGGTGTGGAGGCGGGGAGAGACGAAAACAGGTCTTTCTCTCCCCCCTCCTTTCCCTTCCCTCCTCCCCCTAGTTTGACTTTTTTGCTCTCGCTCTAGTTTTTACGCGGCCATAACCACAACCAACGAACAAACCATACCAAACGAACTAACGCGAACCGTCTGCTACGCAGGCTATTCGACAAGTTGGTGTAGTTCCCGGTTCCACAAGCAGCTTAAACTCAATCTCAATAGCTGCCACACTCTTTGTGGACTGTAATATATATATATATTTCGATCTATTTTGATGTTTTATAGAAACAAATTATGAGTAATTTATTGAATTCATGAAATCGCAAAATTTAAATTTTACAGTACAAATTGAAAATCCGTGGGCACCATGAAATATTTCAGAAATTGCCGTGTCAGTATCGTTCGTTGAACAATCTTAAACAACTCTCTAACTATCTCGATCTATTTTGATGTTTTATAGAAACAAATTAGGAGTAATTTATTGAATTTATGAAATCGCAAAATCTAAATATTACAGTACGAATCGAAAATCCGTGGGCACCATGAAATATTTCAGACATTGCCGTGTTAGTGTCGTTCGTTGAACAATCTTACAGGCTGTAAACAACTCTCGAACTCCATACTAAAAAAGTTACATACTAAGTTCGACTTATATGTAGTCAGATAACTTTCTTGTACTTAGAAAGTATTTTCTGTTCTTTCAACGAACAATAAACGATTTCGGAACTATTTCTGGGTTTCCACCGTTTTTCGATTCGATTCATGCACTGTAATATTTTTTCCCCCCAAACTGTGAAATTAGAGTAAATATGTGACCTCCGAAATCGCAAAAGTAACAACGCGAATATTTAGTAATAAAGGTAGACATTTTGTTGTCTAAAAGAAAATAAGTATTTTTAAGTATAATTTAGAAAATTCTTAGTTGTTTCCGTCAATATTGTTATGTAAATGCATTCATATAAAAAACTTCTTGATGGCTCGTTCGTTGAAGCATGTATGGAGTCTTTCTTACTTGCTGGGCGCTCTCAAAGAAAACTCCTTCTTAGTGCGTCATTGACAGCTTACAAAAAACAAAAGCTTTTATAAGATATTTGATGAGGCACAGTTCATTCTTCCACTGCACAGCCAATGTACTTTTCTGCTTCGCTCTAGTTGTTGTCAGTGTGATTCTCTCACGTTACAGCGAAGTTAATTAAATCAAGCAATTTTTGACGTGACGGGGACGTGTTCTGCATTCTGATTGGTTATCGAGCGGGTAGCTTGTCGTGCTCAGTGCATGTGCTGTGATTTTTGAACTTTTTTATTTTTATTTTCTGATTTAAACATATAAATTCTCTGTGTTCTCTCCAAGAGTTAGTCTCATCGTGGGACATTACACAGTATAAATTTACAGATTTTGGAGTAAAGGAATAAAAGAAAAGAGTTGTACAATTTTGATATTATAATATTGATTAAAATAAAGATAAACTCCAAGGAAACTACAAGAGATGAATATATATTAAGGAAGATAAAAGTAAGCAAATTGAAAAAGGTTCACATTACAATAAAATTTGAGAATATACATTATTGAAATCTTTTTGTATCCATTATATAGTTTTGCACATATATAAACAACTTTCGGTTTTGTTCTAAACTGAGGTGTGGAGAACCATGTAGAAAATAATGTACTTTATTTTTATCGGGAATTAATTCATTGAAAAGCTGTGCGGAAAGTGATATCAAAGTTTGACGTTGAGATTGAACTTATGACCAAATCAGTGCAGGGGCTCTCTACACTGAAGTAATCACTAACTAATTTCTAAGCTTCCAATCTTCTCCGATAATCAATGGGGATTTTGCACACCTTGCGTGACATTTCAAATATTACTTCTCTGGTCCCGAAACTATCATATCTGGAAAGAGCATCCTAAAATTAGTAAATTTTGAAATTTTGAGGGAAATCAAATAAATACGAAAGAAGTTATGAATTTTTAAAAGTGACCTTTTTTATAAGGAAATGTACGTGGTGGGCAACAACTTTTCCCACAAAGACAATTTTCCAAACATTTCTTTATAGAAAAGGTCATCTTTAAAAATTCATAACTTCGTTCGTATTTATTTGATTTCCCTCAAAATTTCAAAACTTACTAATTTTAGGATGCTCTTTGCAGGTATGATATTTTCGGGACCAGCGAAGCAATATTTGAAATGTCACGCAAGTTGTGCAAAATCCCCATTGAAAGTTTATCTTGGGAGTATAAGAATTAGAAATAAGGCCACGAGAAGTTGAAACATTTTGAAAAAGTTGACAAAATTTCTTGGTACGGAAGACAATTTTTAAAGTGCCTAATCATCTCTAATTGTTTATTTTGAACACCTTTATTTAATAATTTTCACCATTGACTTAAATTACAACAAACTAAATATTTGAATAAAGTACTAAAAAGATAAAACTATGGTGGGGGTCACACAACAGAGTAAGGCTCCAAATTATAACATCACTTTTTCATGTTTATTTATTTATTTTCATTTGTAATTGGTTACAAATAGTGATTAAAGATTAAAGATATGGACTTCTCATTTCAGAGATACAAAAGGTTTAAAATTTAAAAATGCAAGTCAAATGACGCCAACCATGGTATTTTTCCTCATTTCTTGTGTGTTGTACTGCCAGTGACTACAGTAATTTCGTATTTTAAATGAACTCTTTGGTGACGTCCGTCATCTGATTTGCATTTTTAAAATTTAAACCTTTTTATCTCTGAAAGTAAAATTTCGCCATCATATTATAAATAACATGTAGAAGTGATTTTCAAGCTCAACCGTCAGAGTTGATACGCACTTTATGTATTCTGCATTTTACCACCAATTGCAAAAAGATGTTCACCGATTATGCTAAAGTGAATATCGTCTCATAATCATTCGTTACTCTATCATTATTTTTAATTTTAGCATAATGTTTTTAATGATTTTTTTATTTTTTAGTATAATTTACTAAAATTTATACTAAAAATAATAATAACCGGATGATGATGTTGATGGTGATGATGATGATGGTAATGGTACTTTATAAATTATTCAAATGTCAAAGAAATACACAAAGATCACATACATAGATTAACTTCAACTTTGTTTCTTTCTTTGTTTCTTTCTTTGTTTCTTTGTTTCTTTGTTTCTTGCTTTCTTGCTTTCTTGCTTCCTTCCTTCCCTCCTTCCTTCCTTTCTTTCCTTTCTATCCTTCCTTCTTCCAGTTTTTTTCTTTCTTTTGTTCCGTTCCTTCTTTTTCTTTCTTACTTTTTTGTTTCTCATTTTCCTTCCTTCCTATTCTTTTTTTCTTCTTTTGCCGGTCGTTCTTTCTTTTATTTCATTCACTCATCCTAACTCTCTTTCTTTGCTATAATTTTCTCCAACTATTTTCTGACAGGCGTTCAATACAATATCACGAGTAAGGGATGGTCACTAATCATCCGCCATTTTGATTTTTTTTTCGCGGCAAAACTCGAAGTGCGGCAGGTGAACTTCCATCCCCAAAATCAAATTATGAATTTTCTTACGAGATCAGTAATTATGGAAATACTACAATTAACAACAAAAGATCTAATACAGCGAATCCTAGTGAAGCTTGGTGTCGAATTTATCACCCGAGCATTATTCTCTAAAAAAATATGTAAACAATTACGCCATTGCTTAGTCAACCATACATGGAAGCCTCCAGCCTAGTGATCTACCTTGGCTTTACTAAACCACCCATGGATATAAGTCAAACTTTTCAAGAACCTTTGAAACCGATAGAGCAAATATATATTTTTTAAGATATGAAGAGATTCTAGAGAAACTATTCGTAGCTAAGGGCCATGGCGTTGGGGCGCCAAGGGTACGAACGAAGAGTGGATATTTTTTGTAAGTTGTGTAAACTCACGAAAAGTAGTTATATGGTTCTATGGTTCATAATAATTTTGATTGAAATTTTAAGAATTCTGATTTTTTTCTCCTTTTAGCTGTGATGGGAAAACGAGCCGAAGGGCTTAAAGGACTTGAATCGCCCGACGAATGGGAAATTGTGGAAAGAATTGGCGAAGGAACTTATGGTGAAGTTTTTAAAGTTCGTAATATCAATACAGGACAAATAGCTGCCGCTAAAATTATCGATTCGATTCTTGAAAAGGTCGAGGAAGTCTTACCGGAGCTTGAAATATTTAAAAAGTATTCAGATCATCCGAATGTTGCTGGTTTTTATGGAGCTTACATTAAACGAGATCCCAAAAGACAAGATCAACTATGGCTGGTCATGGAGGTAAGTAGAACAATACTTTGAAAAAAATTTATAAGCAAGTAAGCTTAAAGTATAACGGGAATTAATCTTCAGTATTGAAGTACGTATATATTTCTTGATTGTTTCAAAGATATCAATTTGAGTGAAGGATCTCTGAACATTGATAAATTTTGAGTTGAACGTATGCAATTGCAAATTAAAGTAGAAGTTCATAGTTAATTTTTAATAACAGGCATCGTCGCTGTTATCCTATTTATATCATTCTTTGCAGGGACTCACTGAAAAATTTGAAAGTGTTGTGAATTTATTACAGTATGGGTACTTTTGGCTTACATTGATCAATTTAGGAAAATAGAATATGGTCTGAAAAAAAGAAAAAAAATGTGAAAGTATGGGAATTGAAGAGGAAGATAGGAGGGAGATGGGGGGATTAAATGTTGAAGGAACAAAAATTAATTATTCTAAACTATATATTTACAAAGTGCTAGAAATATTCTAGAATTAAGTTTCTGTAGGTAGGTACTGCACAAAAGAATATTGGGAAATAGATATATATGGCAAAATATGAATATATATGGCAAAATATGAAATGTCCAAGGGCAATAAAAGAAAAAAGAAAAAAGAAAAAAATGAAAGGTCATATCTCCAACTGTTTTAATTCAACTACAATTTTCATGTTGTATATCAGTTTTACTGAGATTCTCAATATTCTGCGAACTCAGACATTTCAACGGCTTGTTATGAAATTGGTTTTTCGCTGCCATCAAGCAAAACTAATCAGTCAGTACCTTTTATATTTTTGACTGGCGGCAGCGAAAAACCAAATTCTAATGGAAAACTCGCAACTACTGAGTTCGCAGAATATTGAGAATCACAGTAATTCAATGCGGCTCTAAATTCAAATTGTAAACATGCAACACTTGCAAGTATGAAGCTCGATAAGTATAGACTGCATCATTGTAAAGACGGTGTATAAGAATGATAATTATGTTTGTTGAACACCATACAGGAAAATGTTAGTCCAAAAAAAATCAAAATTAGGTAAAATTAAGTATCCTTTTCATAAATTGTGTTCAACATAAATATAACTATGATGTATTGTGTTTTAAAATTTCCATTTGATTTCTGTGGATGAAAAATTAAGTCATTCTCTGGAAATGCCAATATTATTAAAATCTGATTTCATTTTAATTGTTTTTAAATTCTTTCAAAACTTTAATTTTTTAGTTCACATCTCCTTATTTATTTGTACACATTTGTACATTTTTATTCATTCAAGTATTGTTATAAATTCTTTTACAATTACATATAAATATTGATAAATATATATTTTGCCTCTGGTTTAAAAAGTTGATAATTTGATTTAATAATTTGCAAGTGTTAAACAAATATATATAGTAAGATTAGAATAAATGATAAATAAATAGAATATTAATTAGCAGTGGACTGAAATTCCGATTGTAATTTAGAAGTTGATTTTTGCTGAAGGAGGAAATTAATTAACTGGAGAACCCAGAGAAAACCCCTCATAGCACAGGAGAGAACCTATATACAACTCTACTCACATTCAATACTGCTCGAGCCTCGGGTTGGACTTGAACCCAGGTTGCATTGGTAAGAGGAGAATGATCTCAGGGTTTTTCTCTCTGTACTTCAATGGCTTTCCTCTCTCCATGAAAATTCGCATGCGAGTTGAGAGTTGTTAACATAGTATATTGAATGTGGCATATTGAACTTACCTATCAAAATTGTGAAAAATATCTTCTATTCATTTCATATTTTCTTTCTCTAGTTATGCCGTGGTGGATCAGTGACCAACCTTGCTAGGAATCTTTTAAGAAAAGGCAAATACCTCGAAGAAGACCTCATTGCTTACATTCTCTATGAAACTATCAAGGTATATACTGAGTATTTGTTTTACAGCACTTTTTTGAAACTATGCAAACTTGGTAGTTGCGAATGAAATTTGTTGAAATTTGTTTTTCCTACTGGTTATTTTTTACTGAAGTGAAAAAACAAATTTCAGCATGCAAACCAGCTATTGCAGTCATGTAATAGAGGCTTTGCACCATCATATCCAGCTGAGTTGACTTTCAGAACAATCTCAAGGTCAACCAATTAGAATTGAGGATTCAAAATCGTATTTTGATTAGCATTTCCCATTATTCTGCCAAGAGAATTTATGAAATACAAGTTCTTCCTTTAAATAAATTGTAAACACTAGTCAAACTCATGTTGGAATTTTATTTCAATCAACAAGAAAAATCTACATTTCGATACTCGGAAAATGCCCGAAAAATGCTAACCAAAAATAGTGACCCATAATTCCTTTCAGGGAAGGTGATCAACTCAGCTGGATAATGGTAGCCATGACAGGAGGCAGGAACAATGGAGTCTTTTCCCCTGGGAAACTGAATTCTTTCTCATGTAAATCAGATTAGACCAGATTTAATTGGTCCTGTCTCCTGTCATGACTGCCATCATGTGACGGTACAAAGCATCTATAGAAGTGAAAACTGCTATGAATAAAAAATGATAGGAAAAAATTGTATATGACCACACATAAAAATATATACTATTATACTCCATTTAATTACATCTTTTATGTAGAGTTCTTCGAGCAAATTTTTATGTGTCTATGAAAAACTAATGCGAATTTGAGTTGCATGAGTTTATAGGCTAAATTCTTTTTACAGTTTCCCTCATCAGCATCTCATTAGCATTAACAAAACTTTGAGCTACAAATAATTGGAAGAGAATGTCATAAGTTAATTTGTGTCGTCAAGGTAGCACTACAGGTAAACTAGGGCCTGCTTCAAAGAGGGTAAATCTTCACAGCAGTTGTTGTTATAGTAACCAGTAAAGGCTTTGAGGACGGACACTAATGATGCAGCATATTATAACTACGAAAAAGGATTATATAGCAGAGGGTCTAAAAAGTGATATATAGAGGTTTTAATTTTTGTATTTCTTTCTAATTTTTTTCAGGGGATTGAATTTTTACATAGAAACTGTGTCATGCACAGAGATATCAAAGGACAAAATGTGATGCTTACAAATGAAGCTGAAATAAAGCTGATTGATTTTGGTAAGGGAGATACTTAATGTGCTTAAAAACACAGGAAACATATTTTGGTAACATCTGCTAAAGTGTAAGCCCCCACTCTCAGGGGTGCTCTGTGGTGCTTGGAAAAAATTGAAGTAAAACAGACAGTTTTTATGAAAGTACTTTATTTGGTAACTTATTTTTGTGGGTCTAAAATGTACAAATAATGTGAAAATCCTCATAACAGTCAATGTAACCTTTTTAAAATTAATACCGTTTGTCTGCTATATTTAGGTGTGTCAGCACAATTATCACATGTAATGATGAGAAGAAATTCATCAGTAGGAACTCCTTTCTGGATGGCACCTGAGGTATTTAAAATGACATTTTTTTGTTTTGGTTAGACCAATATTAAGATATTTTCTTGGGCATTGGTTATAATCAAAGAAACAATACTCAAGGGAATAAAATAGTTTTGAACTGGAAAACATAGCCAAATAAAAAATGTTCTATTATATAATCTGTGACGGTGGTGTAGATAGAGGGGTGAGGGGGCAACCGTACCCCCTAAAATGTGGGATTCCTGTGGATATGGTGGGAAAATGTTACATTGGCCCTATGATTGAGACCTCACTACACCCTTCATCTGTGACCAAGTGTTAATAGTAACTTTGATATTACCTGAACTCACGGGTGTGCATGCTGAAATTTGTTTTTTTGCTTCCAAAATGTATCAGTTGGTGTATGGTAAAGGGGAAAAGCTAAAATCCAGTGTGCAGTTTGCAAAGTACAGCTGATGAATATAGTTATCGAGCATGACACAAAATAAATCACCTTTATTATTAAAGCACTTTATGGATTTAAAAAACCTATAATTGTTGATTAGTCAGCATAAAACTCAGTCATTTGCAATCAATGATCTTCACTATTGAGAAACTACAGTACAATTATGTCAAACACATCCAGGGGTGCATCCAGGGGAAGGGTGCAGGGGGTGCTGACTGCCACCCCTCTGGTCACAAGGTTTGATCTTTTGTGTGGGTTTGGGATTTTCATGGGTAGCTGCCCCTATAATGCTGCACTCCTCCCTAAGATCTGCCCCTGATATCTGTCTTGTTTGATTCCTGAACTCAAGGTAATAGCATGTGAACAACAACTAGAATACAACTATGACCTCAGATGTGACATCTGGTCTCTCGGCATAACAGCTATTGAACTTGCAGATGGTTATGCTCCACTCTCAGATGAACATCCAATGAGAGCACTCTTTAAAATTCCAAGGTAAGCATGACAGTCTACATTTAGTATTAACAAATTTATGGAATGTTGCAAATGGAATATTTAATCACTTCCTGGTTGGCTCAGTTGGTTGGGCATCAGACTCCTTTGGGAGGTTGCTGTTTGAGTACTTGCTAGACCAACACTTCTTAAAATAACTGAGGATAAAGTGATTGCCTTTGTAATTATATCTACAAATGGTTAGACCTTCATGTGGCTCGGGTGACCACACAAAATGGTGGTTCCCTCTCTCCACAGTACCAACCCTGTATTGGAGGGACGTAAAATAACCACTGAGGGTGTAAAGAAACCCTAGCAGTGAACATGCTCTCAGTGTCTAGCCTTTACCAATGGTTTCTTAATGGGTTGATTGTGGGATGCTTATGGGGATTTTAAGGGGGTTTGCAATGTTGGTGCAATATGCCTTGAAGGGGACCCTGTGTCCTATCGTGCAGCACCAGCCTGTGGGCAAAGCATCAAATCAATCAATCAATTAAAATCCATCAATCAATCAGTTAAAAATATCATCGTTTCTGAATAGCTATGATATATATATATCCTTTCTTGCAGTCTGTGGTAGAGAAAAATGCTAGCAGATCTGTCATGGAACACTATTAGAAAATATAAATTCTTAAACTTTTACAAAGAATTTTCAATTTTTAAATAATATTTTATTTTTGCAGGAGCAAACCACCAGCGATGAAAAACCCCGAAAAGTGGTCACATGATTATAGAGACTTTATTGCTAAGTAAGTTTGGTTTGATTATTTGTTATCATCATCATCATAATCATCATCATATTCAGGTGAAAATTTCCTAGCACTTGCAGTATTTCTAGTGACACTATGAGGTCTGAAACACTTTTGTGCTTCTGATCTATGAGGTAGGGTAGTAGAACCATTACTTTGACTTGAGATTAGAAATGATTACTTACATGGTTACTTAGTACTTAGCCAATCCCACATGGCTTAGTGATATATATCTCTTATGTTCCAAGGTGTGTAGTGAAGGATTTTGAGCAAAGAATCTTCGCCTCTGACCTTCTAAAACATCCTTTCCTAAGCTGGGTCCCCACAAAAACAGAAGCGGTAAGTGTTAACAATGACCTTTACTTTCATTATGCATTCTTTTATGTTACAATTTTGTATTCTTGGGGGTAGAGGGTGGGGGGGGGGGGGGGGGGGGGCGGTACAAACAGTTAACTCGATCCACTTCTTCACATGCAGTACCTCACTCTATTATTTAAACTGTATTCGATTTTTTTCCTAGCCAAAGTAAGAAACGTGTTTTAACATTCACTTTTTCAGCGAAACTTGAAAAAATATTTGTCAAAAAATATTTTTGGGGAAAAGTGAAGAAGAAATTTTTTAACCAAAATCTTTACCTTTTATGGACTTTCTCATTGTTTTTCTTCATATTCTGTATGCAATAATATTAAAGAATGATTTTTTCGTTTATTAGTTTTCGAAAAGAAAAATTTAAATGAAAAAAATATCACAAAGGATTTCATTTACGCTCTCTTGAGTTCGACGACATTGTCAATAAAATCAAGGAGAAAAAAATTTCAGCCGGTCAGGGTCAGTCAGCGAAGTTTTAAAATATTTTAAAAAGTATTTCATGGTTTGTCAATCTATGAATATTTTCAAATTGTTTTTCTTTCATCAGTTGTTTATTTACAACTTTTGACTTTAGTTCCATTGGTTACAGCTCCCCTGCTGTTTATCGACAATAGGCGCGCATAAAAATAAAGATGATTAAATTCGCCGGATTTTTGATGGAAACCTCTAGACCCCAACTGACGTAATACAGAACATTGATGCTCAGTCATGAAGAGATGAATTTAATCGTGGCTTAATGACCAAAACCCCTTTTAATTTTAACTGGATTATCGTGAGACATCAAGCTACAAAGCAACTGGACTACAACTGAATTTTGGCGCCGAAGTAATTAAGCTTCGTGGAAAAAATTCTAGAACAAAAACAGACTTGGAGAAATTTTGACTGTGGAATTTCTATTGCCAGTGAATCTGGGTGTTTATTAAGATTGTAAAGCGAAAGCTTTGGGACTTTTCTTAATTACTTGTTAAGCACTTCGTAATGGATCATTCTGCTTATATCGATAATATATCACAGCTCAACCGAAAGCTTCGGGGAGTTATGGACTCGCAATACCACGGAGAAGATGGAATCATGGATGAAGTGAAGCACGAAAAAGATTCTGGTGAAGGCAAAGTCTTAACGTAAGTAATACATTCACATGAATATTTGATTCACAAATTGTAAATATTATTTCTTGTAGCTTAATCCTACACTAGAATAAAAACTAAATTCAAAACCCCAAAAGTTCTAGTGAAATTTCTACTTGCTTTACTGTGCTTTTGGCAGAGAATTTAGAGCCGTTTTGTAGGTTTTTCTTGTTCAAATTTGCAAACCTATACTTTATCAAATACCTGGCGTTGCAATTTTAAAAGTTTCACAAACTTTGTGAATATTTTATCGAAAGCTTTACAAAAATAAAACATCTATTTTTGACTAAAAATTCTGAGAATTTACATAAGGATTAAATTTTAAAACTTTCTTCGCTAGAATATAATAAATTAAGTAAGTTATATTCCATTTGTGTTGAATCGTAACTATCACTGACATTAATATTGCTTAAGAGATTGGTTTAAAACTTTTCTTGTTTTTCTTGATATATATACTCTTAAAAATAGGTAAACATCGTTAGTTGGAATATCATTTAGAATCGGATTCCATTGCATCGTTAAACATTCGTGAAGTTTTAAATACATTAATCTTACTTTGGACAGCTTCATTGTTATCTGCTGGCTGGGGCCACAAGATTGTAGCGTTAAATCGGACGATCAATATCCAGGTTTTCTGTTCAATTGAACCGTCGATAGATATTGTTTCAACTTTTGCAAATGTAGGAAATTTTATCCTTATTTTCGGTAAAGGATAGTAAGATTAAAATATCCTTCAAAATTTTTCAAGCGGCGAATATTCTTGTAAATTCTTTTTAGATTCTATTTTCGTGGGGCTAAAACAATTTGACAAAAGCAAAATTCACTCAAATCAGTGAGGTTGGGTTCAAATTTCGTCTTTCTTGATTTATTAATTTGGTTTTTAACGACAAATGTTTAAAAAAAAAGGGGATTATATTTTCTAGCAATCCTTTTTATTGAGATATTTTATATATTTTTTTATTAATTAAAATATTTTGAGGCGCTTAGTCAACCATCCGTCAAACACGATCGATTGATATTTTCTGCTTATGACGTCACGCCTCTTGCTCATAGAGATACCTATCTATATAAATATGTAAACACGAAGATATGGCGAACAAAACGATAAACATTATTAGTGATTAATATAGATAACAATCTTTCTAAATTCACTCTATTTGCTTGAATTGTGAGTGGTATTCAAAAATAGGATAGTTTATCATTTTTGTGGCTATGCGTGATAAAAGTAAGAAAAAGACTCTAGTTGCGTGCGAACTATCACGATATCCATGCACTTCCATGATGCATGTAGTATTAAGTATTTTGACTGTAAAGCTTTACTTTCACTGAATAAAGGGTGAATCTCTATCTATAATGTAAATACAATCTAGACTTATGGTCTTGTAGCGGTCGTGGCTTTATAAATAATTACACTATCACGTAATAAAGGGAATTTCAAATCTTGATTTTAAACAAAAATGTTTGGTTTTTTTTCATAAAATGTGTGGAATCCTCAATAACTTAAGTATGTTATGGGTTTCTAGGGGCAAGGGCGGCCATGCAAGACCCACTCACAGACGAAACAAAGACATGCTTCTGGTGGATGACTTAACAAGCCTTCCAAGCCTGACAGACGTAAGTAAAGAGTGCATAACACACACGTACTCGGTTGAACTGTCATAGTATTCTACACATCCGTTGTTAGTGTCGTAGAAAAGCTTTGCTTGACGCTAACACTGACAACGACTGCGTAGGGGACTTTCGTCATCATCAACCTCATTTTTTTCAGACCATGTAGTAACCCTTTTCTTTATTGGCATAAGGAAAGGGCTTCTAAAACTCCTTTGCGACTAAATAGGCCTTGGAATAAATGATGTTGATGGGGCTCCTGTGGTTTTGGCGGGAACGTTTGCGTCGAAACGCGCGCGCTTGATCCTCCAACTCTAAAGCTCTGGCTACGCTACTGCATGGCGTCCTACTGCATCCTTTTGATCAAACTGGTTTTCTCTTGTTCCACTGCTAGCAACATAGCAGCTCTTTAATACATATAAATCATTGTCTCGCATTAGAGGAGAGCTACAACGAGTTTCCTTGTTGCTTATTATAAGAATTTGCAAAACATAGAACTGAGCGTGATGCAATTTTGCTTAAGGATTTTCCATTTTATTCTGATCTCTAGAAAGATCTTGTAGGCCGGTTTAGACGTCAAATTTCACATGTGTCGAATCTAATGCAAATGAAGTCAAACGATAGGTTTTGCTCATTTGTATAAGATTAGACACATGCGAAATTCTACATCTAAACCGGGCCTTAGTAAGTAAAATAGGCAAAGAAATCTCCACGGGAATTATTTATTCGAAATATTCATGATTTTCCAAGCACCCCAAAAATCCCATTTTCAATCTATTATTACTAAATAACTAATAATGAATAATAATAAGTCTGGGTTGTTCATTGTTGACAGGAATTGATTTTGTCACATTTACTGGAGAGATATCTTGGCCATCAAATCTACACCTACATCGGTGATATCCTGATAGCCATCAATCCGCTGCAGACACTCAACATCTATAGTAAAGAGGTGAAGGATGATATTTACAGTTTATTTACAGTTTTACTCATTATTCATAGTATTTTTATTTATTTAGTCAATCATTTGTATTTTGTTTTACGTTTCCTATTTATTCCTTTTTATCATTTATTAATACTTCCTTATTGTACGATTTTAGCACTCGTTGGCTTATCGATACGCTGAAAAATCAACACTACCCCCTCACATTTTCATGGTGGCAAGTATGACCTACAGAGCGATGATCCACAACCAGACGCCCCAGGTATTTATCTCTACCTTTCATAACTTAACCCGCATAAAAAAAAAACAATGAACCCGGAAAAATCTCCTAGCAAGAAAGGATATAAAAAAAGAGCAAGGGACTGGGTTTAAGTTTAAAAAACTAATTTCATCAAGAAATATTCCAGAAAAAAATACCTGTATTTTTAGATTTTTTTTTACTATTTCGCAATTTCCTTTCAATTTGCCCAAACTGAACTTGATCAAATTTGCAATTTTCGCTAATTTTTATGTGCTTTTTCTCATGATGGGGTCTGTCCGGGAATTGTCCTGGACGAAATTAAATTTGAGAAATTCAGATCCAGTCCCCTGCTCTTTTTATTACTGGGGGAAGTGCCCCCCCCCCCCCCCCCACCCCCCGGCCGTGACACTCACAGTGCAGCACACGCTGCCCCATTCTTGAAAAAATAATACCTTTTCTGATGTGTGTTTATTATTTTTTGTTTTAGTGCTGTCTGATTAGCGGCGAAAGTGGTGCCGGTAAAACCATGTCTGCTAACTATCTCGTTCAACAACTAGCGGAACTAGGCAAGGTATGTTATCTTAGAAATTGAAACTATGTGTATTTTTTATCTCATGTACAGGGTTTGTACTGTGGACTTCCATTTGTTTGTTTGTTTGTTTGTTTGTTTTGAAATAATCTTTCGTCTTATTGAGTTGCTGCTCGATAATATTCAATATGTTTTTGGATAGATCTTTTCTTATGTTGTCGATATGAAAATTTTGCTTCGTGGACTTTTACTATATTACCAGCTTTTTCTATCGTAACTCTTCATAACTCACTCATTTTTGCTGTTTTTCATTATCCCATACTTGCGTTCATACTTTTCAATATTTGCTAAACGATAATTAGAACTTTACTTCACTCGTGTGTTAGGTCGTAAGATCACAAACTTTCATACATACTTTCGTCCGTTAGTATCTTAAAAGACGATAACCAACCGATTCGTATTAGCCTCCTCTGCAGACTGACATCCTCGCTTTTCTCTCTTCCTCTCTCGAACCCAGTTCTTCCTTGCCAAGTGTTCTCACCAGAATTTTTAAAATTAGGGTCCACAGGACCAATAGAGGATCCAAAAGAGGGTCATTTTGGAGAGGGGGGTCCACACTTATGATTGGGTTAAAAATTGAAATGTAAAAAGTATTTGCGCCCTCTGGACCCCTCAAACTATTTCTACTGTGTCATATTTTGGAAAAAGCGCGGCAATGCCTCAATGCCGGCGGTCTGGTAAGAACACTGCAGCCATATATTTCAACACAGGAATTCACAGCGATCTGGAGAAAAAATGTGGAGTAGCCTGCGGAGGAGGCTGGATTTATAGAATAAACATTAATGCAAACTAAATGATTATTGAAAGTAATATGATATAAAATGAACGATTAAATAAACTTTCAAGCAGTAATCCTTGATCGAGGCCTAGAGATACCCCTGTCTATCCAGTATGCTTATTGTATGGAACAAAAACAGTAATACCCTGGAAATTGTTATCGCATTTTTTTCGCAACGGAAGACAAAATCACTTCAAGTTGCTTGTTTAAGACTCGATTACACGGAGCAAGTTTTCTCTGCAACTTGTTGGACTATTGTTCTGATGTTAGCGGTAGCGACGCGGGTATAGAATCAGGCTCCGTTTACATGGACCAGGTTTTATTTGAACATGGTTTCATGAGTATTAAACCGAGTCGAAAATAGTACGGTTACAGAGCGTTTACACGAGAATGGTATGACGTATTAGAGTGCTTTCCATTTGTCCAAAAAAAACGGTTGATGAAACCGAGACAAGAATGGTTGTAATGGAACAGTTCAAACCGACTATACACCTACCAACTACGAACATGTGAATTAGAGAACTGGGCTTGAGAAATTTCGAGAAATTCTCAAATGGTCCAGACAATTCCAGTTGGTTCGTATCAACCGGAATAGCTGGACAAGCTCAAAAGGTGTTTCACTTTTTTCGGTTGGAAGTTCCGAAAAAGTGACAGTTCCATCAGTTGTATTCTAACCGATATTACCAGTTTTTCTGGACAAATGGAAAACACCCTTAGTCTCAGACAGCGTTTTCAAAACATCACAGTTTCATTACATATTCAATCGATGTCGTGTAAACGCAAGTCGTTACCGAGTAGAAAATAACAAGGTTTCAAATGAAATGGCGTCCGTGTAAACGTGGCCTCAATCTCTAGGCTTCCATCACAGGATCACATGCCATCAAGGTCAAGCTATGTCTGGCCTGCAGTACTTCATAACCAGTGTTTTTTAACCAATAAATTTCGCTTTAGAGTGAACGATTGAACGAATCTGATCTTCCTACCGTATATGTTGAAGATGTAAATGAACCAAAGCTAAAGCCTGTAAGTTCCTATTTGGCATGCCGAGCATCGGAAATCCAGCACCTTTGCACTAAAACAGCACATCTTCTGTTAAAAATCACTAACTCCAAAGTCCTTAAAAAACAACAACATTTTAACGCTATTAAAGACTATACGAAATGTGTCATTTTTAAACGAAGTAAATGGTTTTAAGATATGACTGACAACATTAATGATATCAATCAAATCTAAATCTAAAGATCTCTTGTTAACATAAAGATAAAACTCATATGTAACAGTTGTCATTCTAGCTTTTTACCCGGTTTTGAGACTTCGACGTCTTCAAGACTTATGTAAATGAAAGATTTACTAACTAAGAGCGTTGTAAATTTGGTGCACGGAAGCTAAAACACGAGAAAACGTGCCCCGTCTGCTGTTGTCTGCGTTGCCGAAACATTAAAAAGCGCCCTATAAATCAACAAAGACCATCGCATTCAGCATCAAATTGTAAAAAAGCCCTTTCGAATCTAGGAGCAGATTTCCTATGACAAGAAAACACGGCAAATGCATGCATAATCATACTTGTAGTCACCTTGTTTTTTCTGTAAATGTTTCTAAGCGTTGATTGGATGGACTGTAGAAATACTATTGGGAAGCCATTTTAGTGTTACGGCATGCCATACCGTGCCGTGCGAAAACACTTTGACCGTTCCGTGACCGTGATAACGCTGTTCCTTGAGTTTTGATTGGATGGTCAAGAATCACACGCGGGTTTATTGGTTCAACAGATGTCGTCAAATGCGCACCCAGTGCCGTGATTTTTTGTGCCCTCTTAAAATCTCGGTCCTAATAAGTAATGGGTATATCTTGAAACACGACGAATTCCTTGCATGCATAGATCTTTAAAACTTTCCAATAAAACTGAGACTGATCTCTTGTGCATGCAGTTGCTCCTTTTCTAAATCGGAATTTGGACATTTGCATGGCATGCTTTTCCAGGTGAAGGGACGTGTATGGTGTTTGCTGACTTGTGTATATTTTTGTTCTCGTAGGGAGGGAATAAACCGCTTGAAGAAAAGATCTTACAGGTAACTTCTAATAGAGCAGTTTAGCTTGGGCGTAATGTTTTCCCATTTCAGATCTCGTGTCATTGTCTTGAGAATATGTTTAAGTTGAAGCAAAGAAATTCTACTTTTGGAAGCAAATTTCGGGCCCAAGTCCTGCTATAGACCCCTCGTAGCACTTCGGAATGCAGCTCAATTTGGAGGACGGAACAAAAAGGTTTCCAATCCTAAGAGACTATTTGCATAAGGCTGGCCGTAGTGCTGGGGTTCATTGTAATTTTACCTTTAATACACGGTTCCCTATAACCTCTTGGGTTTTATTGTGTACAGGTGAATCCACTGATGGAAGCGTTTGGTAACGCTCGTACAGTCATCAATGACAACTCCAGTAGGTTTGGCAAGTACCTGGAGCTGCATTTCACACCTGATGGTGCACTCACTGGAGGTAAGAGCCGTTTGTAGAAGTTCTAGAGTAGGTAAAAAGAGAAAATAAAAGAAAAAAAGAAGAAAGAAAGAAAGGAAGAAAGAAAAAAAAGAAAGGAAGGAAGAAAGGAAGGAAACGGAAAGAAGGAAGGAAAAAGAAGAAGGAATAGTAGGAAGGAAGGAAAGAAGGAAGGAAGGAAGGAATAAGGGAAGATAAACGGAATAAAAAACGAGAGACTAGATAAAGGAAGGGAACTAAAAGTGAAAACAGGGAAGAAAGGACAGCTCATAGGATTTCTAGTACTGGGAGATTTCAGCAACACTTAACTGGTTATGTCTTTCTTAGCTTCGCTGAGTGAGTATCTTCTGGAGAAGTCAAGAGTGGTCTTTCAATCAACGTAAGTATACTTGCTATCTAGATTTACTTTTACTAGTGGATATTCAGTATCACTTACAACATTGATATCAACCATCATCATCATCATCATCCTCTTCCTCTTCCTCCTCCTCCTCCTCCTCCTCATCATCATCATCATCAGTAGACCCACATAGCGCCAACACAAAGGATCGCCAACGTTTTCTGTCTTGTGCTGCCATCACTGCCTCCTCGATGGAGATGTCTGTCTCCTGTAGATCCCTCGCGACTGCGTCCCTCCAACGCATGTGTTGCCTGCCCGGGGGGACGGCGCCCTGTTATCAACTATAACAGTAGCATGAACCTAGCCGGACGCACTGTGGATTCAAGAGTAAAGAAACTATAATTTATTGTTATTCTATTTTCTTTTCTTTGCAGGGAGGAAAGGAACTTTCACATTTTCTATTACATGATCGCTGGCCTTGCTAACCAGAAGAAACTGGAACAGTATTCATTCAAGTTGTACTCCCAGCACGCGTAAGAATTATTGACTTATTTACTTTTATTCCGTTATGCAAGTAAAGGGAAGATGGGGACTGTTACCCCCTTCCTCAGGACTAGAACCTCAGAAGACAGGAGTGTCGGGGACTGTTACCTCCTTCCTCAGGGCTAGTACCTTCGAAGACAGGAGTATTGGGGACTGTTACCTTCTTAGGGGCAGGTGCCTCAGAAGAACGGACTGTTGGGACTGTTACCCGCTTCTTTAGAGGCAGTAAACATAAGGCAGTAAGAACACGGTCTTTCTAGGGTCTATTTGCCAGTTCGGTATAGTAACTGGAGTTATCCAAAGGTCATAGTATATCAATACTTCTATTATAATTATCGTATCTCTTCAGTTATCTTCAAACAGGAGGTAGGAATCTTCAAGATGTGGTCTGTACGATGGGAAACAAGAAGAAATTCGAAGAAGTACAGAGATGTCTTGACGTTATTGGCTTTTCGTCTGAGGTACTGTGAATGGTCCCTGATAACCTACCTAGTCCTATATTTAACTTGTTTCTGCGCTGTTATAATACTTAGGTTTTCCGGCTGCCTGCCTCAGTCTCTGTTTCTCTATTTTATTCTCGCCCATCAATTCATGTATCTGTTATATTCTCGCCCATCAATTCATGTATCTGTTATATTCTCGCCCATCAATTCATGTATCTGTTATATTCTCGCCCATCAATTCATGTATCTGTTTTATTCTCGCCCATCAATTCGTGTATCTGTTTTATTCTCGCCCATCAATTCATGTATCTGTTTTATTCTCGCCCATCAATTCGTGTATCTGTTTTATTCTCGCCCATCAATTCGTGTATCTGTTTTATTCTCGCCCATCAATTCATGTATCTGTTTTATTCTCGCCCATCAATTCATGTATCTGTTTTATTCTCGCCCATCAATTCATGTATCTGTTTTATTCTCGCCCATCAATTCATGTATCTGTTTTATTCATTTTTGTTTTTAGGAGGTGTCATCTTTGTTCTCAGTATTAGCTGCCGTCATCCACATCGGAGACATCGTTTTCATTGAAGACGAATCAGTCTCACATCTGAGCGACAAGAGTATGGTCAACAACCCTAAAATGCTGGTCGTAGGTGAGTTGCTTTCTAATTTCAAACCATTTTTTAGCCGATCCTGTAGTGTTTCCGGCATCGAGTCTTTGGACCAGTTCAAACGTCAAACTTCACATGAGCCGAACGCATTAATAACGATGGATTGGTATTCTTCAACTTGCACATTCTTTACATTACAGTTGGCTGTTGCTAATGATTTGCAATGTCAGCTGTAATGTAAAGAATGTGCAAGTCGAATAATACCAATGTTTTGAAATCCCACGAACTTTTAGTGATGTCTTCAAATAGCTCACTTATAAACGAGGCTAATAGTATAACCCTGTACAAATGAGTCTGTGGTCTTCCAAAACAGCGGTTTGTATCGAAAATTATGCGAAACTGGTGTAATTGTGGAGGGGCTAGACTGACAGCAAGCCTGGCCAGCCTCAGTAAACATTAAAGGGCACCTCCCTTAAGAATCATTTAAGTCATTTACTAAAGGACTAAATATTTTATGTGGTGTTATTGTTTTTCAGTGTCAACTCTTCTTGGTATTAATGCAGTGGAGCTCAGGGATGCTTTGACAACTAACAGCAATGTAACAAGAGGTATATTATGATTGACTTGAGTAGTGTTTCTTTGCATTATGTAAGCGATTGATTGATGAAAAAAATGAAGTGGGAAGCACAAGTGGCGTAGCAGCGAGAGCACTCGCCTCTCACCAATTTTCCTTCCGCAAAAATCGACTTCTAAATTCCAATTCGATCTAGATGAAAACTACTCTATGTAACTCTATTAACCCTAGCAGATTGTGTAGTAATTGTGTAGTTATTGACTTTTAAGGGCCAGATTGGGGAAAAGTCCTTATCTGTGTAATAACCCTAATAAAAATTTATTGATTGATTTAATGCATCCCCTCCTTCATCCATGCATGGCAGAAAACTGACCCTTGTTTGTTGTTGTACCAGGTGAGACAATAGTTCGTAACAACACAGTAGATCAAGCAGTGGATTGCAGAGATGCCATGGCCAAGGTAAAATACATCTCGACTTTTTTGGGTGTATTTATTCCTAGATCTCTAATTATGTTGCGCCGAGTGTCCGTAACTTAACTTTTTGTCTTATCACAGGCTCTGTATGGACGACTGTTCAGTTGGATTGTCAAGAGAATCAACGTTCTTCTAAGAGCATTTTCTGATCCAATGGGGTAAGACATTCAAAACAAATAAAGACTTAGGTTGATGGCTTTCATAAATACTTACTTTAATAAGATTAGCCACCAAAAATTCTGCAGAGCTAAGACCACTGAGGATTATGGGAAACATTTCATATCCAACAAGTAAAGCTTTTGACACAAACTGCAGCTTGATGATGCTCACAGGAGGTGAAACTGTAACTGGTAAAAAATCTCAAGTCCATCAATAGTTATCAAGCAGTTAAAACATGTAAAATGTATCTACCCATAATCCTTGTCGGTCTCAGCTTTGTAGCTTTTCAGGTGACTAACTTTATTGAAATGAGTGTATAAAGGATTTTAAACTGTTAATGGTCTTTCAGGGAGAACAACTTCAAGATTGGAATCTTGGACATATTTGGGTTTGAGAACTTCAAAAGCAATTCTTTTGAACAGTTGTGTATCAACATTGCCAACGAACAGATCCAATTCTACTTCAACCAGCAAATATTTTCGTGGGAATTGGTAAGTAGGGTGTTGCAGCACCTGACTGGCACAACTGACTGAAAGACTGACACAGCTGACTAACAGACCGACAAATCTGACTGACTGACCGACACAACTGACTGAAAGACTGACACAACTGATCATGACTGACAGACCGATACAACTGACTGAGAGACTGATACAACTGACTCATGTTGACACAACTGACTGACAGACCGACGTCTGACTGGCCGACCGACACATCTGACTGACCGGCCGACACATCTGACTGAAAGACTGACACAACTGACTCATGTTGACACAACTGACTGAGAGACAGACCCATCTGACTCGTTGAGAAACTTACTGACTGACCTGCCGACTGACAGACCGATCAACTGGTTTCATTTGCTGTTTGACTGACTCGGTAACAGACAAGCAGACCTGACAGGCAGAAAGACAAACATTACAATCTAACGGCCACATCAACCGGGTCAACAGTCTGATAACTGTCTGACTAGAAAGCCATTTATTGTGCCCTGCTCGTGATAGTGAGTTAATCATTCTTGTGCTTTTTTTCCCTCGCAGGAAGAGTATCGTAGTGAAGGAGTCCCGCTGGACAGCATTCAGTTTGAGGATAATCGCCCTGTTCTTGACATGTTCCTTCAGGTATTCTATGTCGCTGATATACTGATACACCAGTCAAAAAACATATACACGGTCTAAAAAACATGCGATCCCTGCTAAAACCTTCAACCCTCACCCCCCCCCCCCCCCTCGGCGGAACCCTCGCCACCCCCCCCCCCCCCTCCGACGCCCAATACTCAACGTAGGATGATTACTACACTAAGCAAATTACGCTTTTCAGTGTTGCGCGAACTCGCCTGTCTCCGAATATACTGGTTCAAGAATATTTTATTATGTTCAACTTTTGTTTTTTGTTTTGCTATCAGAAACCTATTGGTCTCCTTGCTTTGTTGGATGAAGAAAGTCGCTTCCCTCGAGCTACAGATTTCACTCTTGTTGGTAAGTTGCCTAATGTTATAGCCGAAAATCGCAATGGCAAGCAAACTAGTGAATACAGGAACAGACAGACAGATAAGCAAAACAGACAGACACACAAGCAGACATACGCACAAGTAAACATACAGACAGACACACACAAGTAAACAGACAGACACACACAAGTAAACAGAGAGACACACAAGCAGACATACACCCAAGTAAAGAGACAGACACACACAAGTTAACAGACAGACAGACACACCCAAGTAAAGAGACAGACACACACAAGTTAACAGACAGACAGATACACAAGTAAACAGACAGACAGACACACAATTAAACAGACAGACACACACACACAAGTAAACAGACACACACACAAGTAAACAGACAGACAGATACACAAGTAAGCAGACAGACAGATATACAATTAAACAGACAGACAGACACACAAGTAGACAGACAGACACACACAAGTAAACAGACAGACAGACCAACACACAAGTAAACAGACAGACAGACACACAAGTAGACAGACAGACAGACACACAATTAAAAAGACAAAAAGACACAAGTGAACAGACAGTCAGGCAAGCAAACAAAAAGGGTAGGAATAAAGAAAAAAATAAACGACAAGTGTTGATTGTTACCACAAACCAAATCAAGTAGTAGGGATTTTATAGTCTTATATATTCTTTATTTTTTGCCAGAAAAATTCAACAGCAACATCAAAGGAGCTTCCTACAAGCCAACAAAAGAAAAACAAAACTATCCATCATTCTCTGTTTTCCACTACGCTGGCAAAGTAAGTGATAAGCTGATCTAAGTCAGGACATGTGTGTTTAACTCGCAGATCGAATTGGATTTTAGCGTGTTAGATTTTGCGGAGGGAGGAAAACCGGAGAACCCGGAGAAAACCCTAGAATGAAGTCAGAGACCTAACAAACTCTACTCACATGTGATGCCAATTCTCGGAATCGAACCCGAGACCCAGACGAGTGGACTACCGCTAAGCCACCCTTGATTCTCGTGAGGGTAGTTTTTGAGGTTTGCGAAGTCTCACAAATCTAACACCATACCAATTTCTAGGTCAAGTACGATGCAACCAACTTCTTGGAAAAGAATCGAGACACACTATCACCTGATGTTGTCCACGTGCTTAGAACAAGTGGTGAGTACCTGATAATATATAACGAAATTATCTCTGCGCTTTCATAGACCTCTCAAGGATTTCGATAAACAGAACGCATTGTGGTCTAGCTTGGGTACAAATATCACCGGCCATATTACGAATGATGAACAAAAGATGTTTGTATCCAAACTAGACCACAATCGTACACCGTGTTCGCTATCTCAGAAAAAGGACTATGATAAGCGTATAGCTGTGATGGCTTCCCTTTTTGCCGAATGCAAGTACCAATCTCGCCCTTCCAATAGACCCCTTTCAGCACGTAGGAATGCAGCTCAATTTGGAGGGCAAAACAATAGTTTTCAATTCTCAGGGGATTGATTTTTTTTGTTTTACCCTCCAAATTGAGCTGCATACCGACGTGCTGCAAGGGATCTATTCAGGGCCACTTTCGTGCAAAATCTAGTTTATTTTCTCTTCATTTTCTCAAGACTGAGAGATAAAACGGATAAAATCCCTAATATAAAACATGAAATTGTTGTCAATTTTATAATAACAAAATATATTTTTCTTTCGCCAGAGAATATGCTGGTCAAGACACTAATCCAGCAGAAGAACACACCAGGTTAGTGGGAGCATTCCCCTTCCTCTAACCACGCCCATTCCACTTAACCACCCCCCTCTCATAGTCATTTGAAAAAAATTCAATCATCTTTTGGTTGAATCTGGTTGAAACTTAGGCTGAATGATCCGACGATCTTATAGACATCTTAATAATTACTTTTTTTTGGCTCGTCATTGTTTAACTAATGCACACGGTGTGGCATGCCGTAACACTGAAATGGCTTCCCATTATTTTCGTGATATTCATAGTCCAATCAAAACGCAGGTTTACTGGAGGACTCTGTCATTCCTTCTTCTTTTCTTTATCTTGTCCTTTTTCTCAGTTCACTCTATGACTCTAGAGTCAAGGTCACATGTTGGGGCTCTCTTATTCGCTTGTCTACCGTTCTTGTATTTCTTGTCGCTTCTGATACTTTTTTTTCAGTCTTTAGAAGACCTCTTATTCCTTTTTTCTACCAGTATCAGTTCTTGTCTCGTGGAGTCCTCTTGTGTCTTTGTCTTTTCTTTTCTTGACCTTCCTTTCTTTCTTCAGTCCATCAAAGCTCTTTAAGATTGAGGACCCACGTTGGTTGAGACTTCCTTATTGTGTTTTCTACTAGTATTAGTTCTTGTCTGGTGGAGTTCTCTTGTGTCTTTGTCTTTTCTTTTCTTGACCTTCCTTTCTTTCTTCAGTCCATCAAAGCTCTCTAAGGTGGAAGACCCACGTTGGTTGAGACTCCCTTATTGCTTTTTTCTACCAGTATCATGTTTTCTTGTATATTCTTGTCTGGTAAAGTCCTCTTATCTCTTTCTCTTTTCTTGACCTTCCTTTCTTTCTTCAGTCTATCATAGCTATAAGTTTGAGGACAAACGTTGGTGGAGACTACCTTATTGCTTTCGCTGTCGCGTCGTAAGACGAAGGCAGCAGTTACTGATTGAAGGCGACAAAAACAAAAACCAATGGATGAAAAATATTTTCAAAGGGAAAAGCAAGAGATGCTTTGTGATTGGTGAGACGAGCCATAATCATTTTGTAGTAAATGAATACTTTACTACTTAGTAGAAAGCACAGGTGGCGTAGCGGTGAGAAGCGCTCGCCTCTCACCAAGACGACCCGGGTCCCGCTGGGCTCAGTGTCGTATATGAGTAGAGTTGTTTTTTGGTTCTCTCTTGTGCTTCGAGGGTCTTTCTTACATGTCCATCTTCTTAATTGTCGCTTGTCAAATTGTCTTCTGGTGAATTGTTAATGTTAATCGATACCATAAGTGTAACAAAGCTTTGTATATTTGCCCCCTACCAAGATCACCGTGTATCGTCGAAGTAGGCCATTACTTTCTACGTGAATATCGTAAATCGTTTTTTCAAATCTGTTTAAACGAACAATCATGTTCTCAATACACACACGAATTTTTACTGCGATTCTCAATATTCTGCGAACTCGGTAGTTGCGAGTTTCCCGTTGGAATTTGGTTTTTCACTGCCGCCAGTCAACAACATAAAAGGTACCAACTGATTAGTTTTGATTGACGGCAGCGAAAAACCAATTTCACAACAAGCCGTTGAATGTCTGAGTTCGCAGAATATTGAGAATAATCTTATGTTTTGCTTAGCCGTTTATCATATATATCATATCTTTTCATTTTCATTATCTTTAGATGACAACAGACGAAACAGTTCGATTTTCTTTCAAGGGGTAGGTTGAATAAAATAGGTAGTACTATTCACTCATATTTTGTATAAAATGAACAAAGCAGAAAGAAACGACAGAAGTTCAGGACAGGGAGGAAGGGAAGGAGGAAGGGAGGAAGCAAGCAAGCAAAGAGGGAAGGAAGGAAGCAAGCAAGCAAAGAGGGAAGGAAGGAAGGAAGGGAGGGAGGGAGGAAGGAAGGAAGGAAGGGAAAGAAAAAGGAAAGACAAAAGGAATTTACATGAAATAACAAAAAGTGGTATAAAAATCAAACTTCAGGGATGATATTTTGACTGATGCTATTGCTTTTTTTTCTTTTAGAGAGTACCCACCCCTCTCAGTAGTAACACACCCAGCTTGGACGGTAAATCCAACTCAAGTTCAACGTCAAGATTGAACCAGACAGTGTCTGTTCACTTTAGGGTAATTACAACTGAGCATTTATTTAAACCATGTTAAAACTGATAAACTATGAATAGTATCGTTCCACTGTCCTAGTTGTTATATTTCATATTTTATAACCTACTTATGACTAAAATGACCGTTATTGTTGTAGTCTTCTTTAAAAGATCTCCTATCCAAGCTGTTGCCAAGTCAGTCACACTTTGTCAGGTATGTTTGGTTGATAGGTTTTTTCCTTTTCTTCCCAGCCAGCGTAGCACGTGCCCCCCCCCCCCCCCCCCATTTTTTCCGGTTATTAGGTAATTGTTTGTTTATTGTTTTTATTCAATCTTTTCCTTACTTTTTTAATGTGGCTCCCCCTGCTCTTTTTTTGGTCGTCCAGCCTCTCCCCCCCAGATCGAAGGTCCTTGCTACGTCCCTGTTCCCAACCCTTCCGCTTGCCGCTTGCTCTTCCGGTTTTTTTTCTTTCCTTATATATTGCTTCTCTTGCTCCACCCTGTCCTGCTCTTCTGTGTTTTGCCCTTTTTTTAATCTCTACTAGTATTTACCCCTTACCCCTACCTCCTGATTGATCAAATATTTCTTGCTTGTTACTTATTGATATTTGGATTCATTTTCCAGATGTATTCGTCCCAATGGTTCCATGGTCCCAGGAAAATTCGATCAAGAGAAAGTCGAGAAGCAACTCAGATACACGGGGATCCTGGAGACCACAAGGATACGAAAACAGGTTTGTCTTCAAAAAAATGTTCATATGTATAGTGGAAAATATATGTCGAAGAAAGAGGAGCTTTTTCTGTTGTAAATCTACAACATCTTTGCTTTCCTTCCCTTCAACATGGTTGGCATGAAATCCCTCTACTGTTGTTGGATTAATTTGGATATGAATTATATTTTGAAATTCTATTCCAGGGTTACTCAGAAAGGCCTACGTTTGAAGAATTTGTAAAAAGGTATCTGACTTGCTATTAATTCCTTTCTTTCTATGCTTTGCTCGTTTTACCATTTGCCTAACAGGGCTCGAAATAGCGGCCTGCCCAATGGCCAAAAGCCAGGCAAAACTTAAGGTTTGACAGGCAAAAATAACGGTGAACTGCTAAATCGAAAATAAAAACAATAAAAAGGCAGGCAAAATTCACTGGACTGGCAGGCTATAATTGTTCCCTATTTAGAGCCCTGCCTAACCTGTCACCTGTCAATACACGCGCTCCCAACCAATCAGAACGCGAGATTTATAACAGTTACTTTATAACTACCTTTATTTATTTTGATCTATTTCTCACTGTTCTACGTGGTCCACTTACCTTATTTGGTTTTAACCATTAGGTATCACGTGCTTGGGTTCCCGATGCACCGTGACATCAACCCTACTGCTCAATCATGCAAAGTGATCCTCAAGACTGCAAAAGTAGAAAACTGTCTGCTTGGACGAACCAAGATATTTTTGAAATACTATCATGTGGAGCAGCTTGGCAAGTTACTGGATGAACACCGTGCTCGTGTTGTTATAGCACAGTCAGGTAACGTAATAACTCTTTTCTGCAATGTGTTTCACTCAGTATCAAACAATGGCCACGAAATTAGACTAAAACCTAGCTTAGAGGAAGTTAGGATGACCCCACTGCAGCTAAAACTAAGGGACTGGCCATTTTTTCTTTTCTTTGGCCTTGGGAAAGGGGGAGGGGGGAGGACAAAGATCAGAAAGCGGCAACCACTTGTAAGAGGGGATCATAAAAAAGAGTGTGCCTCTTGGGGGGATCAGTTAACCTTATGATGTTGCAACAAAAATCTTCCCCTGGGTGATGAATAATGATCTTTCCCTAACTCTTATATTTGGGTGTAAATTTGGGAAAATAAAATAAAACGTTTGTCCCTCCACCACCCTGCACTTGTGTAAATGGCCCGTGAAAATGTTAAAAACTTCCCTCTGTCAATAGACCCCTTGCTGCACGTCGGAATGCAGCTCAATTTCGAGGACAAAATAATAGGTTCCAAATCTCATGAGATCGTATTTCTTTTGTTTTGTCCTCCAAATTGAGCTGCTTTGACGTCACGTGAAAGGGTGAATAAGTATCCTAAGAACGATTGTCTTTCCTCTGTTTAGTCATGCGTGGGTGGCTATCAAGACGTCGTTACCACAGGATGAAGGGCCAGAGAGAAGATGCTGCTCTCCATATCCAGTCTGGTATGTACCCATCTTATTGTATTTATGCACCATTATTTAAATCTTTGCAACTGTGGATTTCATATATTGGGAAACGCATACTGACTTACAGCATGACATGCGGACACCTTAGAGCGGTTTTGGTAAGTGTGGTACTGACGTACAGCACGTACATATTACGACATGGTTCCTTGATTCTTGGTTCCTTTTCGCGATAACGAGCTTTTTGTTAATATAGTAATCAGTCATAATTTTGGCCTGACTTTTATTTGCAGCGTTCCGTGGGCATTTATGCAGAAAATCTTACAAAGCCGAGCAGGAGAAGCGTCGACGAAGCGCCCTTATTTTACAGCGACGTAAGTTTATCATTCTTCTTCTATCTTGTTTTCTTTGTCAACAATTAAACAACAACTCAGTATTTTATTTCTATGAAAAAATTTAGCTGTTAACATGAGTATTCGATTTTTTTTGCTTGCAGTATATGAAAAAAAGATGAGAGAAAAGGAGGAACAAGAACGAGAATTCAAAAACCATCAGGCCGTTAAGATTCAAGCAGGTAAAACCTACCTACTAACCTACCTACCAACCTACCTACCAACCTACCTACCAACCAACCTACCTACCAACCTACCTACCAACCTACCTACCTACCTACCTACCTACCTACCTACCTACCTACCTACCTACCTACCTACCTACCTACCTACCTACCTACCTACCTACCTACCTACCTACCTACCTACCTACCTACCTACCTACCTACCTACCTACCTACCTACCTACCTACCTACCTACCTACCTACCTACCTACCTACCTACCTACCTACCTACCTACCAACCTACCTACCTACCTACCTACCTACCTACCTACCTACCTACCTACCTACCAACCTACCTACCAACCTACCTACCTACCTACCTACCTACCTACCTACCTACCTACCTACCTACCTACCTACCTACCTACCTACCTACCTACCTACCAACCTACCTACCAACCTACCTACCAACCTACCTACCTACCTACCTACCTACCAACCTACCTACCAACCTACCTACCTACCTACCTACCAACCTACCTACCAACCTACCTACCAACCTACCTACCAACCTACCTACCAACCTACCTACCAACCTACCTACCAACCTACCTACCAACCTACCAACCTACCTACCTACCTACCTACCTACCAACCTACCTACCAACCTACCTACCTACCTACCTACCAACCTACCTACCAACCTACCTACCAACCTACCTACCAACCTACCTACCAACCTACCTACCAACCTACCTACCAACCTACCTACCTACCTACCTACCTACCTACCTACCTACCTACCTACCTACCTACCTACCTACCTACCTACCTACCTACCTACCTATCTACCTACCTATCTACCTACCTACCTACCTACCTACCTACCTACCTACCTACCTACCTACCTACCTACCTACCTACCTACCTACCTACCTACCAACCTACCTACCAACCTACCTACCTACCTACCTACCTACCTACCTACCTACCTACCTACCTACCAACCTACCTACCAACCTACCTACCAACCTACCTACCAACCTACCTACCAACCTACCTACCAACCTACCTACCAACCTACCTACCAACCTACCTACCAACCTACCTACCAACCTACCTGCCTGCCTACCTACCCACCTACCCACCTACCCACCTACCCACCTACCCACCTACCCACCTACCCACCTACCTACTAACTATCAACCTACTTACTGTTTACTTGACAGCCACTCGTGGACATCTTACCAGACAAAGACTGAAACGTGCTGAACACGAGAAGGTCGAACATGAACAAGAGATCGTTCACGGTAACAGAAAATAAAAAAACACGACACGTTTAACTTAGAGCAGGTGTACTATGATTGGGTAATAATGCAATAATACCCTTCACAGCACACGCGGTCGTCCAGTACCGTAACCGTATCGTGTACTGTGATCCTTATGTATAACTGCTCTAAGTATCCAATCCGCTGCATTCCCGTTAATTCGTGTTTCATGTTTCCGTTTCGGACAAAAGCGAACTGTTGCAGCAGTTTTCCAAGTGCAATTAAAATCTTGTCTCAAACAACACAGTATCTGTTTTAAAGAGTGCTACAAGGATTACGAGGCAATATTATTTTATTTTCACAGGACAGTAAACAGTTGAAATAATTTATAATCAATTTTCTGCGATCAGAGTTTTATATTCTGAGATATTCTAGCTAATTTTTTGAGCTTGTGGGCCATAGCAAAAGTTTCTAAGGGAGTCGGAACCATTGATTGGCAGTCCAGACAATTCCAGATTTTGGTGCTTTTTGTTTGTCACCATTAAAAGTGTCGAAGACCTTATCATCGGGTATGAAACATTAATAGGATATTATTAACTGATTATTTTTATATCTTTTCTAGAAAATCAAGATCATGCTGCGACTGTCATCCAAGCCAGTAAGTGTCTCTTCCTTTAGCTTTCGTCAGCTTTGGCTGTTTGTCAAAATGAACATTTCCTAATCGTCTCTAACATCTAATATTTATTTCAAATACTTTTGAAACAAATTATTATTATTATCATTATCATTATTATTATTATTATTATTATTATTATTATTATTATTATTATTGTGTGTGTGTTTTTTGTTTGTTTTTGTTCTTACTGAAGTAAAAACTGTTTTACGTAACAATAGAATGGGGGGAATCAAACTCATATTGTTTGTGCGCAAGCAATTTTCGACGAGAAAAAAAACTGCACTTTGATATCATCTCACTCCTCAACGAGAACGGTGAACCCCATTTTTTATTTGCGCAACGAACTTCTATGATGATCTTATTTCACCATGCGAAGTTTGAAGGAGAAAAACATGGGAAGACGCATTTGCGCGCAAACGTCTTTAATGTTCTTATATGTTATATATGATTTTCTTTCAGGATACAAGGGATATAACACAAGGAAGCACCTCAAGGATAGAAGAGAGGATGCTGACAGTGCAGATGTCAAGTCCATTTACTTCTTTCAACAGGTGCGACTCAGTGCTTGTTATTTTGTTGTTATTACTGACAATATCACTTATCATTCTGTCACGGATATCCTTTCAGATTATGGATTCAAACAATGTGTTCTATGATCAGCAGAGCAGTCACCACGAACCACAAGATAAAGTTAGTATTAGTAATGACTTGTGTCAAGGCGCGAACACACAATGCGACTTTGCCTGGAATGTTGCTTGCAACGTGGATATCGCACCCTTTGTCCACCCGTGCAACGCGTTGTATGCAACATCACATGGTGCGATCTAGTTTTTACGACGTCTCGTGAAAAAATGCATCGTGTGTCTGCAATTAACTGTGTGCTGCAGCAAAGTAGGGAGTAGTTGTTTGACTATGTGCTATTTTACAATACCAACTTAGTTGGGTAAATTAAAATCTTGGAACCATTGTCAAGTCATTAAGAATATTATCATAGTATCTTAATATCATCGTAATATCATACTTACTCCTTGTACTTACTGTATTTACTTATACCCAGACACGCGCAAAACCAGGGGAAAGCCATTATGCTGGTAAGTCAGGGTTCTTATGGTGTTTGTTATTAAGAGAGGGATGAATTGATGAGTTGGTGAAGGAAGAGATAGGCGATAAAAATAGGTTGATGGATGGATTGGGCGGTGAGAGGAACGAGCGAGGATATATGAACAGACGGACGCTTAGAATGGAGGGTCTGCCTGGTACCCTTTATCCTAAGGAACGTTTTTACTTCCTATTCATTAAAGAATATCGAAATACAGTGATACCTCTATTATATTAAGCGGACCGGTTGCCGAAATTTTCATCACATCTTTACTGCACGATAAAATAAGCTTCTGTTCAGCCGACATCCTTCATTGATCGGACACCTGACAAGGTCCTGAACGTGTCTGCTTAAAAGAGGTATCACTGTATTTATATTTGATGTTAGGACCTGTGTCATTGGAACCTCTGTTTCACTGGTGTTTTTATAACCCCCTGAGCCTACTGTTGAAACACCTATTTAATATCATTCTTTATTGAACATTTTCCAGTGGTAAACAAGACCAAGGCAGAACAAGTACAGAGACAGAGTGCACTCCTTGGCAGTCAAGACGTTGGATATGGCACTGAGGCATCTGAGGTGGACGATTTGGCTTCTCAACAAGAGACCAAGAGAATTTACCTCATTCAACAGGTTGGTAGAACAATCTCGTTTATTATACTTGTACATTTACTGCAATATACTGAAACAAAAAACTAACGTTGGGTTCCCTGTGTACAAAACCCCATGTTAAGAGCCGGTTTACGATTCATGGGTCCTACTCATACAATAGCGAACCAATCATCGTTGCAGCAGTTTTTCCAGTGGAATTCAAATCTTAGGACAGTAAAATATTGAAACAAATTAAAATCAATTTTCGGCGATCATAGTTTTCAATAGACCATTTTCGAGATGCACGAACGCTTTCAAAAATATCGCAGGCGCAGACATAAAAAAGAGGTATTTTCGGGCAAGATTACGCGCGCTATTGATACTGCCCGAAAATGCCTCGAGATCATGCCTGTGCCTGCGATATTTTTGAAAGCGCTCACGCATCTCGAAAATGGTCTATTCTGAGTTAGAAAAAACCTACTAATGGTCTATCACCAATCGAGCCCTGTGATTGGCTGAGCTACTAGGGGTCTATTAGTCATAGACCTCTAGTAGCGAAAAGCGGCGGTTTTGAAAACCAAAAAATATATATTTAAAGCAAAATCCAAAACTTTTTGCATCCTTTTATTAGACCGATTAGTAAGTTTTTACTAAAACAATTAGACCATTCGGACTCGAGGACTAATTCTTAAATATTCTAGATAATTTGTTGAGCTTGTGGGGCATAGCAACGGTAACTAAGTGTAGCTAAAACCCTGAATTTTATTTGTTTTTGAATCTCTAAAAATATGTATTTCTTTCTTTCTGTTTCCGCAGATCCACAACTCGTTACTTGATTTTGAAGAGCGTTTGAATGAGCATCTGAGCGACCGTCCTCATCTGGAAAACAGCGTAAGTGCATTTTGCATAGCCAAACAAGTTCCGCTCGGAGAGGGGAGGGGGAGAGGGGGAGTGGAGTGGAGAGGGAGGGGGAGTGGAGTGGAGAGGGAGGGGGAGTGGAGTGGAGAGGGAGGGGGAGAGAAGAGCCATACATTTGTGATCAACTCAAAAAGATACCGTATTTACTTAAAATATTAGCCAATCATAATTGAGAAAGCTTGCAAAACTGAAGTGTCATTCTTAGAAGCTTCGCAACTCTGGAAACGGTTTTTTCTTCATTTTATTTCCCACTCAATAATGAATCTCATAGTAAATGTATACAAAATATCAAAAACCTCTCCTGAAAATCTAGTTTTATCTCAGATAAACACTTTTATAAGTCAATTTTCGCAGGCTTCATGACACCTCAGAATTGCAATAACGCCATTTCTACGTCACTATTTCAGATCAGCTAGATGGGAAATGTTGTGTAAAATACGTTTTTTTATTCTCTTGACAGAGAGCCTCCAATCTTGAAAGACAGCTACTTTTCACAGGGAAAAATTCAGTAAATAGATTCCGTAGTGATTCACAGTCCTCATTCAGACCCCGTAAGTACATAAAAACATTGCCTGATTTCTAGCCGAGAGAGGCTGGGACAAAGCTATTGTTTTTTTCTCAGGTTTGATTCCTGGACGTAGTGTGTTATGTCTCTCCCTTAATTCGAGGGATTTTCTTCGAGTTCTCCGGTTTTCATCACTCTACAAGACCTAACACCCGAAACTCCTATTCAATTTGTGAGTTAGCCGTACCCTGACTTAGATCAGCCCAGAGGTTGTTTCAGGGTTCGATCTGTGAGTTAGCCATGCCCTGACTTAGATCAGCCCAGAGGTTGTTTCAGGGTTCGATCTGTGAGTTAGCCATGCCCTGACTTAGATCAGCCCAGAGGTTGTTTCAGGGTTCGATCCGCGGCTGTGAGTTAGCCATGCCCTGACTTAGATCAGCCCAGAGGTTGTTTCAGGGTTCGATCTGTGAGTTAGCCATGCCCTGACTTAGATCAACCCAGAGGTTGTTTCAGGGTTCGATCTGTGAGTTAGCCATGCCCTGACTTAGATCAGCCCAGAGGTTGTTTCAGGGTTCGATCTGTGAGTTAGCCATGCCCTGACTTAGATCAGCCCAGAGGTTGTTTCAGGGTTCGATCTGTGAGTTAGCCATGCCCTGACTTAGATCAGCCCAGCTAGAGGTTGTTTCAGGGTTCGATCTGTGAGTTAGTAGAATTTCGCTTTTCGCATATTAATTCAAACGCGTTTGTCATTGTATTCTAGAACAAATGATACTCCCAGAATTAGGCAAGAACGCTTCACGAAGAAGTCAACGCTCTTTCAGGTATGTTACATAAACATTCTCCTCCTATATAATAATATGCGATAGCCAATGTGCACGAGCTCGAAATTCTAGAACAAAGCATGATGGGAAACTGAGTCCTTACGCTTTTTTGGCTCTAATAACTCATCTGACAATTTTTCCTTTGGCATTTCCTATGGAAATGTAAGTATTTCAATAGGAAAAAAATGTATGTTTGTATGTTTAATGCCTTGATATTGCTTGTTTGTCAGGAAAGAACCTTGGTCTCCTAGCGACGAATCCTACTTACGAACGTTTGCAGTAAGTCGGAAAGAATGTGTTTGGATGATTGATTGATTGATTGATTGATTGATTGATTGATTGATTGAGTGATTGATTCTATTTTTGAATTACTTTTTTAACCCAGGATGACAGCAGACAAGTTGAATATCAAAGAGGTAATTTATAAGTGGAGAGACCCTTAAGGCATTCATTTCCCCACTTCCATCCCCCCCCCCCCCCCATCCCCTCTCCCTGCCTGCATGCAGTTCCCACTCCTGGATGCCATCACCAAGGACTCAAAGAAAGTGAATAGTCGATTTGCATCACTTATAGAATTATACTACAATTACATACCCGAAATGGAATTTAGTTTCCCCCTGCTCTTGTCCCCTCTTTGTATATATGTGTTTGGTTCCTTTTTCTTTTCTTTTTTCTTCTTCTTTTTCCTTCCTTTTGGGAAACTTAATAAAATAAGAATCCCTTGCAGAAAATTTTAGTAAGAAAAATCATGATAGATCCCGTTAGTGGTAATAAAAAGATGTCACAATGTCAATATTTGGTCAACAAGGGTGTGGCTTTCTTAAAGCTTTGAAGACCCAAACCCTACCCCCTCCACCCCACACCCACACACCACCCTCTTCACCCCACACCCCCCAGACCCACAACCCCCACCCTTACACCCTCCACCTCACACCCACACATTTGATATCCAGTATCAAGTCAAACTAAAAGATATTGCTGCTTTTTGTTTCTTTTTCATGAAGATCAAACAAAGAGAATAGACGAGATGCTGTCCATTGTGGAAGGACTTCCATCAGACGCCATGAAAACACCTCAATGGCTTGGGAAACAACAGGATGATCATCTAGTCACCAGGTAGGTGGGATATTGTCCCTTACCCCCACCCAGTACGATAAACCCGTCCTCAGGTAGGTGGGGTAATGTCCTCTTACCGCCACCCAGTACGATAAACCCGTCCTCAGGTAGGTGGGGTAGTGTCCCTTACCCCCACCCAGTACGATAAACCCGTCCTCAGGTAGGTGGGATAGTGTCCCTTAACCCCACCCAGTACGATAAACCCGTCCTCAGGTAGGTGGGGTAGAGCTCGTCCCTCTAAGTACGTCACTGAATATGGGATGCACGGGTGGCGTAGCGGGGAGAGCGCTCGCCTCTCACCAAGGCGACCCGAGTAGAGAGTTGTTTGTTGATTCTCTCCTGTGCTTCGTGGTTTTTTCTCCGGTTTTTCTCCCTCCACAAACAGAAACTAAAAACCAAACTTGTTTGGATTCAGATGAGATGTGACGTGAAGACACCGTTTTCTTTTTCTTTCTTTCTTTTTTTTTTTTTTTTTTTTTTAATTTGATAAAACAAAACAAACAAATAAATAAAAAATATAAGCAAACTTCATCTTGCCTCTCGAACTTTTCAGTTCTTCTGATTATATTAAAAGAACTTATAAAATGTTTTCATTTTACAGGAGTTACTTCAGACAACGAGGTCCATCTCCTCCAACATATAACAACTTCGATAGAAATATGTCAGAAGATATAACCCAATCAAGACTTCGCGCCACACAACCGTATGCTGTTAGGAAGACCCAACCACCACCTGTCGAGCGTCAACAACCCGTAGAACGCTTCTCTCCACAACTGAGACCAGTAGAACAACGCTCATCACCTCAACCTGCTGTACAGCGATTCCAGTCACCACCTCTGAGGCCAGTCGTACGACCGACACCTACCGAGCCTCCCGCCCAACGCTACCAGTCTCCACCCCTGAGGCAGGTCGTACGCCAGACACCTACCGAGCCTTCCACCAAACGCTACCAGTCTCCACCCCTGAGGCCAGTGGAGCGACAACTACCACCACCGGAACCCACCGAACCCCGCTTTCAATCTCCACCCTTAAGACCGGTGGAGCGTCCACCACCTCAATCTACGCCTCAACACTTTGAGCCTCTGCCTTTGAGATCGTATTTACGTCCAATACCCCAGCCAGCAGAACCAAAGCGTGCCGAGTCGCCACCCCCACCCCCACCCCCACCTCAACCGATCAGACAAGAACCACCGCCACCCAAAAAGTATGAACGCGTTCCTGTTCTTCCTAAAGAACCTCCCAAGGTAACTGTAGAAGTGTTTTGCCTCCATAACTGTGACTTCTTGATTTTGTTTAAATTGAATTACAAGAAAGTGTCTTTCTTCTTATCTTTGTTGTTAGTCTTTCGAAACGTAAGAAAGAAAGAACGAAAGAAAGAACGAACGAAATATTATATATGAATATATAAATCTTTCTTCATAAGTCGTATCTTTACGAATTTTTTATAAAAAAATGAACTACTCATCAAGATTTGTTTTGCATAATTATTTGATTTACAATTTTTATTAAAAATGAATTCGTGTGAACATTTTGTCTCTTTTAAGGTGCGATTACACGAACCAATTTTCTCTGTAACTTGTCTCGTAACGGCGTTGCGACACAAGTTGCATGGAGCATTGCGGCGTGTAACCTACATTACAATTTGAAAAATGTTGCGAGACAAGTTGCAGCAATCGTTTCAAAAAGTAGAAATCGTTTCGACTTTTGGCGACGATTGCGTCTGCGTTGCACCATGTAAACCCTCTTGCAACTTATCTATTTATTTATTACGCTTTCAACAGAGTTGTGGATTGTCTAACAGGTGGAATTACACCTATAGCCTAGACATCCATTGTGTCACAAGAGACAAGTTGCAGAGAAAAGTTCTGCCAAATTCGCACCTTTATTCATTTCGTTCTTTCTCGTCCTATTTTCAGACGATTATCATTAAGAAAACCCCTTCGATGATGAATCCAATGGCCAGCCAATCTGATATGGAAAAGGTGAACCTTAGACGAGGGGCAACTAAAACCATCGAACCCCAGACAAACGAACTGTATTCACATGTACTTAAGAGGACAGGACAAAGATCCAAGCTGGGAGTACCTGATGAAGACGAGAAGGGCAATGTAACACGCGTCAACTTCAACGTTCCTCTACAAGTATCCACTTAATTCTTCGCCACACAAAACATGCTTCAGTAAGCCACTTACTGCGATTTCAGAATTACGCGGACACCGAAGTCCCTATGCCAGCGTGCAAACAGCGATTCCCGCTGCCATCAATCAAAAATAACCAGTTGGTACATTTTATATTTTTGACTGGCGGCAGTTTGACCAGTGAAATTCCAAATTTCAACTGGCAACTCGCTACTACAGAGTCCGAGTAATATTGAAAATTGCAGTGATTTTATGCGCATTCATAAGTAATATTTGAGAATATTTATGAGGTAACTAATTGTCGTGGCCATGTTGAAGGATTTAAAAGACTTCGTACCACCAACATGTCTTTCATGACTTGGTCTTTTGGCTCTCTTTTGAATAGCTAACAAACGAAAATCCACACCTAGATTTTGCGCAAGTTTTTCTATTAAGAGTTCAAAAAATTTCGTAAACTCAATTCTTGGACTGAATGTTAGCTAGCATCGAGTTTATAGTTTCACAGTAAGAAACAAATATTTAAGTTTGATATACCATACATTTTGTTTGCCGAATAACCATTACATGTGGCATATTATTTGAAAATAGAAAATCACTAGCAGCTAGCTAGATACATTCATTTGCTATGAAAAATATATTTCATGAAAAGACAAGGATTGTGCTGGGGTAGCAACGAGAATGCTCGCTTTTTACAACAGCCATCCAAGCTCTTTTTATAGGAACCTTGTCCACACCAAAATCAGCTTTCCTAAACCTCAAACTTGATCGTCAAAGTAACAGAACAAGTATCGTTTTTCCTTGCTGGGGTTCCTGTGGCTTGAAACTTAAAAAGCGACCGAGCACTGATTGGACCAGCTGATTTTGACTTAGGTCTACGCTATACACACTTTATAATGTATCTTTAGGGAGCATTGATTATTCGAATTTTACAAATATTAATGCTACTCATCTGCATAGCGGACAAAAAGTAGCCTTTTTATATAAAAAAAAAAATATTTCAAAATCTTTTCACGAAAAGGTACCATTTACATATCGTTTATAGTCACATTATACAAGCAGAGTATGGTTAGAAATACTACAAACACCGTCTACAAAGATTCTGCAAAATATAATTCGCTACACACTTTTATAAAAAAAATATTTTCACAGTTTTACACCAACATCATACCAATATTTGAATGTCAAACCTTTCAGTTACGAAAGGACACATAGGAGAAGTTCAACCTTTATTTTTCGAGAGGATTTATTTTTGGTTTATTATTCGTATTTTAGATTAACCAGGGGCGTAAACTGTAGGGCCATAGAGTGCCATAGAGTTGCTCTTCTATTGGGCATGAAAAAAAAGAGGCATTTTTGGGGGGAAAGAGCGAGGGAGGAATTATTGAACAACCCCTCTCCCCCTCTGGTGGCAACTTGAGGCTACGCCCCTCATAACACACACAACATAGTACTAAATTGTAATGGCTCGTTTAATTATGGAACGAGTTGCATGAAGGCACACAACAAGAGATATATCCTAAATTTCTTTTGTGATATTAACCAACTGATTGGCTGATTTAAGACCGCAGATATCACGTGATTTTAGTGTAGTGAAGTCAACATAATTTTCTTAAGACTATTAGGATAATTAATTAAAATGAACACAAACGCAAGGTTGATTTCACAACTATTAGGATAGTTCAATTTTAGGGCAAAAATTTCATATAAGATTTGTTGATAGTAGAATTAGATGTCTATGCTGGTTAATAGTACAGTAATGCAGGTCGTTACGCTTTATCATAATTTGGAAGGAACAAAGCAATGTGTTCTCCTCCAAGTGTATAATCGAGTGTATAATCACAAAGTAGTACTCTATATTGGATTTCTTTGTATTTTGCACTAAAATTTTATTCAATAAAATAATATTTTAAGGGTCGAAGATGTTTTACTTGTTTCTTTCTAACTTTCCGTTCTGTATTCACATTTTTTTAAATTTTCTCATTGAATTTCGAACAACAAACCAAACGATTATTAATGAAAGTGTGTGAAATTTTCAGAACTGCAAAACCTGCAAAGAATTTTTGGTTATTTTGATTCATGTGTGGATAATAATTACTTGAAGTTCAATTTACGTAACTCCAGTTTTCCTTTGCGAACTGCCTTTGCTCCATGTTCGCACATGTGACATGACAGCATAGTGCAGCTTTGTAAACTTTTCTCGTCCACGTACATCCAACTCGTCCTTCGCAATTCAGCATTAGCGCTGCAAGAAAAAAATGACTTCCAAAAGTTTTACGAAAATATATTTCTTTATTTAGGTGCCGATAAAAACGGTGTTGTCGACTGTACATGCATTTCACTCATGCCTTACACAACCCTAGTCCGCTAGTACCTCCTTTTTATGGTATAACACAAATAAAGCCTGCAAGAACTATATTTACATAAAATATCTCCGTGTCCAACAAACCCCTTTACAGATATGCATATCTTCAACTGGAAAAAAAAGTTAAAGGTTCTAAAACATTTTTAAAAAAAACATTTTTTTTACAACCATCGCTCCACATGCACCACCACTACATTCTATATTTGGACTGGTTTAAACGTTGGCTTCGTGCCATTGGCTAACTTAATTATATATTTTTTATAGAGGGTCTTGAAGGGGTAAAATGGGAGCTGGGATTCGCCCTTTTTCGGACTAGGAAAATGGGATTAAAATGCATTGGGATTGGGATTTTGCAAAATCTCTAACCCTAACTCTATGGCTTGGACTGAGATTTTGCATGACTGGGACTGGGATTTTGCGAAATTTTGGGCTGGGAAATGGGAATAGGATCGCCCCCCCCCCCCCCCCCCCTTTCAGGACACTGTGTCGAATCGTTTGAATATTTTTTCCATAGCATTAGACTACCTGCTCTGTAAGACCTTTAACAGAGCATCCAAAATACTAGGTGATATTCCGTACATTTTGAGCATCTCTTTTGGATTGGCCTGTCCTCGAATCAATTGTGCCATAGCATCCAGTTCATCTTCGGACATCATATTCTTCACCAACCTCACGGATTCTTCATCTAATTTCATCTGTGCTTGATCTCTTTCTAACTTCTTCTCTTCTAGGTCCTTTATGGTTACTTCCATACCAAATTCACCCATTGTTTTATGCTTCTGAAGCTCTTTAGCCTTTTGTCTCTCTTCTTTATCAAAGTACCATACAGTAACAGCATACCGGCGAAAATCAGCAGGTAAAACTTCGTGGGGATTTCTCTTATCTGACCAGAATAATAAAACACGATTGAAAACAGGTTCGATGTCGATATGATTCGTTCCTTTATAGATCCTCAACTTCCCTCCATCAGATTCAGACCAGTTCTCATTAAGATAGCAAATTGCAGTCAAACATCTTCCATCTTGATCAGGATTATCAATATGCCGTATATAACCTGTTTGTTGGCCAGGATAGATGGCTACCATTGCTTTCGTCCTCCCTTGGATATCATACCCACCTAATTTTCTACTCGTTCCATTACACTGCAAGACCAAACAATCCATCTTTTGCATTAATTCTTTAATATACCCGACTCCAGGCTCGTTTCCTTCTATCCAAGTTATCTTATCACCGCGAATTCTCTTTTCAGTGTATTTTTCGTCGTCTTCTGAGGCGGTCAAGCCTCCACTGAGCTGACCATCTTTGAAGCTTCCCGACTCGTCTAGATTTTTGACTTCACGTAAAATCTCTTTCGCAGTACTTGGTGGTAAAAACTGATTCAGAACACAATAACCATGGCTGTTTAGCTCACTGCAGACGAAGTCAGCAAGTCTGGCTTGCTCCACTTCGTGAGCCTTTTCCAAAGTCTGTGGACAATTTCCTCGTTCTAAAGCATCCAAACTTGCTTGTAAGCTCTTGCAAGATTTCTTATGCACCTTCCAATGAGATCTTTGGCACTCTTTGCTGCAGTACCACGTACATTTGCAACGCGAACACTTGGATAAAGCAATGTTTTTTAATTTGCAAAATGCACAACTTGACTCGTTGGAAGCCATATTGTCAGCCATTTTGATTTTTTGACAAGCTATCCACAGGGAGCCCAAATCATGTATTTTGGCCTTTCTGATGCAGTCAGGTTCTTATGTATCAAGAAATTAGGTAAGAAAAACTTGCATTGAATTTATTCTGGGATTATATTCTTAACCCATATGCGGGAAGTTTTAGACTAATTTGAATCAATTATAAGCAGATTTGATTCAAATACCACAAATAAAGGAAAACTTCGTGGCACTGCGGTAAAACCACTAACGGGCACTAAAGCACCTGAGCTAACTATTTGATGGTAGTTTTTGTCATTATCTCTACTTTTATGTTGTTATTGTTCAATATCGTCCAACCTTTTTTTTAAATAATAAGAACATATCTTGGGTATCCCGTGGTTATCCTTGACCGATTAAGCTTGAAAGACTAAGAACTAATGACGTAGCTTTCATGGGGAATACCGCAGGAAGCACATGATGGCGGACGCAGTTCGACGATGAAAATCAAACAAATTCACCACAAAAAATCGTATTTTTCTCACTAAAAACACAGTATTTTACCTACAAATCCTCTTATATATTGAAATAAGACTTTAATCTATTGTATATAACTTTCAAAATGGTGTTAGCAGAGTTAGGAAGAAAGATAACGACGGCTTTACGTTCGTTAAGTAACGCGACAGTCATCAATGAAGAGGTAAGCTAAAGATGGAACGATTCTTTGACTTGTTATATTTTTATTTTCTGTTTTGTTTACCAAAAACTATTTCATGAAGTCTTGTTTATGAAGCATGGTAGTATTTCTTTAGTTGAGTACCATTAAAATATTGTTCAAGACAATTACGCTACTTATTGAATAGTATTGAAGCTCACTAGAAGACGTTTCCTTACAAGCTGTTCTAGAAAATCTTGCTGAATCATGCAATTAATACACTTTATGAGATTTAAAAGTGCTTTCTTATATCGAGAATCAAATCTCAAAACATCAAACATTACGTCACATGAGAGAAACGTGGCTTTTCCAAAGGATCAGTTAAATAAAAAGCTGTGTGATTGATTTTGACTACATTAATCTAAACTCAAAGACTTAAGTGAAAAGTGTGATATTTGTGGCTATGATACGCAAGCTTATGTACAGCTGAGGCTTTTAAATTGCTTACTATAACATATGATACATTATATAAGTATTATCTTGCATGGTTTTTGTTTTTAACTTTTAATACATGTATGTATTTATACAATACTCTCTAAACAATAAATATGATAGATAAATAAATGGGAATTAACAGTGGATTTCACAGAGTGGCTCTTCTTCCACTGGATTCCAATTGGAATTTAGAAGTTGATTTTCGTGGAGGGAGAAAAACAGGAGAACCTGGAGAAAAACCCTCAAAGCACAGGAGAGTTCTAACCAATAAGTAACTCACATACAACACTTAGCCCAGCAGGACTTAAACTTTGGGCACATTGGTGAGAGACAAGTGCTCTCACTGCTATGTCCTCTTTGCTTAAACTTGTAATTTGTTGTTTGTACTGGCAGATATTAAGCTTACTGTACCTCTGAAGTAGAGCTTTATGAAGTCACTGACAAATCCTTAATTATTTAATTATTTAATATTCAATAACGTCTTTGTAACAAAATATATATTAATTGTAATTATTTAGCTGACCTCCACTGTAATTCAGTCGTCAGTCTGCAATTGTGGTTGAATTAAACATATTATTATTATTATTATTATTATTATTATTATTATTATTATTATTATTATTATTATTATTATTAGAGCTACAGTTGTATAACTTGAGTTTCTTAGTTCATATAAAGTCGCACTATGTCATTTCTTTATATATATTATTATTTCAGGTTCTTAATTCTATGCTCAAAGAAGTATGCTATGCCCTAATAGAAGCTGATGTCAACTTACATTTAGTAAAACGACTAAGGGAAAATGTCAAGTAAGCGTAGCTATATATCATATACATGACTGTATGATACAGTATATGAATGACCTAGAAATTGGGCCATGTAGCACTGAAAGGAAGAGATTTCCCTCATGATCATAGGAATCATTTCATGTGGTCCCCTCAAGCAATCTATATTTAACCCCTAGAGAGCATAAAATGATTACACCCATTTTCAGAATTATGCATTCCCAGACATGTGGGTTTTTGGCTGCTGTCAATCAAAAAATACTAACTTGGAACACTAGAAATTAGATTGACAGACTGAAGATAAAAACCCAGACGTCTTGAATTATAGTGGGTTGTCTGGGTCATGTAATTATGAAAATGAAAACTCCCACTAACCGGCTTCCTCTAATACAATCTGTTAACATTTCTATGGTACAACGTATATACAGTATACCTATACCATTCTGCTCTAGCTGCAGAGCTATGTATTTCATTATAAGGTCTTCTTTTTCTCAGATCTGCTATTGATTTTGATGACATGGCTGCTGGCCTAAACAAACGAAAAATGATCCAACATGCTGTCTTCCAGGAGCTTTGCAAGGTGAATTAATGATCATCAAAAACTTTTTAAAGATCACCGGTTTTGGATTCAATTTAGACTGATGTTTTTGAAGACCACAGACTCATACTGTACAGGGTTAGCCTCGTTTATAAGTCAGCTATTCAAAGACACCATTAAAAGTCAATGGGATTTCAAAAGATTGGTATTATTCAACTTGTACATTTATTACATTACATTACATCTTAACATTACAGTTGACCTTTGCAAATCATTACCAACAGCAAATTGTAATGTAAAGAATGTGCAAATTGAAGAATACCAACCCCACCAACTTTTAATAGTTGACTCATAAATGATGCTCAGTAAGCCTGTGCAAATGAGTATGTGGTCTTCAAAAACCACAGTTGGCATCAGATGGGAAACTGGGATATGTTTCTATCCTGACACTGTTGATCATGGAGGGGCACTAAAAGACAACCCACAAATTAGTGAAGAGGCCAATTGTGATGCCATCTATATTCTTTATTACAAGTGTGATAAAAAGATAAATTTTACACCGTAAAAAAAAGAAAGATCACTTACTGACATTTTGGACGCTAGTCCTTCATCAGAGGACTTTTACTTTTGTTTTTACTCTGACGAAGGACTAGCGTCCAAAACGTCAGTAAGTGATCTTTCTTTTTTTTTACGGTGTAAGATTTATCTTCTTATCACAGCTGTTTCATTAGAAACACCGATGCAGCCCACACTAGCTTACCGCTAGTTATCATATAAAATTAATATGGAACTAAAGTTCTTTTATTCTAACAGCTGGTTGACCCTGGAGTAAAGACCTGGACCCCAAGCAAAGGAAAAAAGAATGTGATTATGTTTGTTGGTTTACAAGGATGTGGTAAGACCACAACATGCTCAAAGGTATGATAATCAAGAATGATCAATTATTATCAATATATGCAGAAATCAGGTTGTCAATTCAGGATACAGACTTTAGGATAATTACCATTTCCTTTGTGTTAATAAATAAACAAATCTCTTTATTTAAGTGTCGAGTCATTCTAGCACTTTCACACTCATTGGGGACACTTTTCACTCACACTACCACAACATTCAATATTCTATGCACACAATGCTCACTCACATGTTGATTTTTACAGAGGGAGGAAGCTGGAGAACCCAGAAAAAACCCTTGTAGCATAGGAGAGAACACATCGAACAAACTCAATTCACATATTATGGTGTCAGCAGAGCTCAAACCAGTGACCCAAACCAGTGCAACCATTTCTTTTCTTCTTTTTTATATAAAATTCTATGTTACATTATTTATCTTTTTTTTTCTTTTCCAGTTGGCTTATTATTATCAAAGAAAAGGCTGGAAAACATGCTTGATTTGTGCTGACACATTTAGAGCAGGTTAGTCTGATTGATTTTTAAAACAATCACAATACTCCTACTTTGTTCTATCATAGTGTACTGTACCTACGAATAATTCTAAGAAAAATATGTAGGTATAATGTTCTATTTGTGAATTGGTTGAATTGAAAACATTTCTTTTTTAGGTGCTTTTGATCAGTTGAAACAGAATGCAACCAAAGCAAGAATTCCCTTCTATGGAAGGTAGGCTGTGGTGAAATTACTGAGATTTTCAGTATTCTGCAAACTCGGTAGTTGTGAGTTGCCCATTGGATTTTGGTTTTACTTGCTGTCAGTCAGAAACATAAAAAGTACCGACTGATTAGTTTTGATTGACAGCAGCAAAAAATCCAATTTCACAACAAGCCACTGAAATGTCTGAGTTCACAGAATATTGAAAATCGCAGTAAATTGCACACATTGACAATGGCTGAAATCCTTTTAACTATAAATATTTTACAGTCTTCATTGTTTATGTGTTTAGTTATACAGAGACAGATCCAGTTGTCATTGCTCAAGAAGGAGTAGAAAAATTTAAACAAGAGAATTTTGAAATAATTATTGTTGACACAAGGTTAGTTCTGACTAAACTTCCTACATTGTTGTATTCACATACTTCTATGCACTGGCTTTTTGCTATATGCAGGGCTCGAAATAGGAAACAATTATAGCCAGTCCAGTAAATTTTGCCTGCCTTTTTATTGTTTTTATTTTCGATTTAGCAGTTCACCATTATTTTTGCCTGCCAAACCTTAAGTTTTGCCTGGCTTTTGGCCATTGGCAGACCGCTATTTCAAGCCCTGATATGGTAATACCATCCAGCTCCACATTGATACAGTATGTGTTGATTGAAAAGTACCTAACCAAGTACATAAAAGTATGCAAATACATTAAATGTGGTCATGCTTTTGCTCATTGCCCTGTAAAAATTGTAACCTCCATGATGCATAAATGATGTTATTCTTGCCTGCATTATGATAAATATTGACAATATTTTTGACCATCTTGTTTTGCAGTGGACGACACAAACAGGAGGACTCACTCTTTGAAGAGATGTTGCAAGTTTCAAACACTATCGTAAGTAGTACATTCTACGGTTACTACCATTTTCATTCAAGCATTAAGGGGAAAATATTATTATTAATTTGGAAGTCTCCATGACCGAAAAAAAGGATCTTGAAAACAGTTACTATGATCGGTTAAAGTCAAAGGTTAACCAATTTACTGCAGAATGCTTGAACAAATATGGTAGCATTAGTAATTTGGGTATACGTATTATAAAAGAAACATTTGTAATATTACTTTACATGTATGTCGAACATGCAGGTACATTGTAGTGATTGCCTAATCTCCTACAACAACAACAACAACAACAACAACAACAACAACAACAACAACAACAACAATGATTTCATAGTGGTTCCTCAAAATGGCTTTTCTTCGACTGAATTCCAATTGGAATTATTTACATGTACTATAGGAGTTCATTTTTGTTGTTGTAGAGAGAGTGATTCCATGTTCTCTACTCATTTACAAAACTGAGTCTGCTCAAATACTCTTACCATTGCACCACACATGCTCCCAAATTACTTACAATAACAGTGAACTTCTTATTCTGTTACATTCCAGAGTCCTGATAATATCATCTTTGTGATGGATGCCACCAATGGTCAAGCCTGTGAATCACAAGTAAGCCATCAGAGAATGCAGAAAAAATTCTGCTTGAAAATTATACTGGGTTTTAGAAGCCATGCCTTTGCATTGAAGAGAGACATGTGGTGGTGACCTTGCAATGATAGATACTTTTTTAACACATTGAACAATTATTCACATGTCTTTTTTCCATACACATAATGTCACACTTGAAAGCTCTATTCATAAACATTGTTCTTATTTTAACAGGCCAGAGCTTTCAAAGCTAAAGTTGATGTTGCTTCTGTTATTGTGACCAAGTTAGATGGTCATGCCAAGGGAGGAGGTGCTCTCAGTGCGTAAGTATCTACATCTGGTGTACTTACAGTAATTTGCTCATCAAGAATTTGATTAGGCTATGAACACCTTAGAAAATGAATATTTTCTTGAATGTGGGGTATCATTTTCCTAAGGCTTTCTTGTTGTAGTGCTTCTTGGTTGTAAAGCATCAGGCACTCAGGGAAGTGTTAAAAGCTAACGATGAAAACTATCAATCAAAAGTCAAAACTGAAAGCATGTGAAGGTGCCTCTGGCAGCTGCTATACACTCCATGTATGACCCAAGAGCACAGCTCTAACCAGTTCGAGTTAGTTAGGGTTGATTTGAGAACAAGGAGGAAAAACTGGAAAACCCTTGGAGTCATAAAGAGAACCAACCAACTCAGCTCACATGGGGAGACTGGGGATCGAACCCTGGACCTCAGTGGTGAAAGGTATGCATTTTACCACTCCCTCCTGACTCCTCTATCTTGTTTCCAGAGTTGCTGAGACCAAGAGTCCTATTATTTTCATTGGTACTGGAGAGCACATAGATGACTTTGAACCATTCAAGACAAGACCATTTATTAGCAAACTGCTGGGTAAGTCCCCCAATATCTTTTAGACATTTATTCCATTATTTCCATTCATAATATTGCAGGTCCACATCGGCCTACTGGCTGCGTCATTTAAACCTTGATTAAAGATTGATTGATTGATTAAACAATATTAGCACACACAAAAAGTTTGTGTGGTCAGTTTTGGTTTCCCCTGTACAATGGTACAGTAAGTAGGTTTCCTTACTCAACATATAAATTTCTAAAGTCATTTATAGTTTTATATTGTATTTTTGCTATCCATTTTATACATTTCATGTAAATAGTACATAATTCAGCCTGTGGCTGTAAAGTCTTATTTAAATAAACTATCTATCTATCTGGTACCTGTATAGTATTCTCTACTTTCACATTGCCCATAATATATTGTGGTTTGGGGGTAACAAGTCAAAAAGGGTTACAGAGAATGAATTGACTCACGAAAAAGTACCAAAATTTACTTTATGGACTTCTTAAAAAATCTTATATTTTTGTTTCTGGCTTTAAGTACCATAAGATGCATTTACAACATCTTCTGATCATTCTTTGAGAGTTCAAGACTTGCCTGGTATCCACTTAATAGGGGTTCATCTTACTGTAAATAGTGTAGGAAGAAGATTTTAGGACCCTTGCAGCTGTCTGTTCAATGGAGGTATCTCTGTACTTCACACAATCTAATGAAACTGTACTTTGTATTTTGCAGGTATGGGAGACATAGAGGGACTTATTGATAAAGTAAATGAATTAAAACTAGAAGATAATGAAGAACTGATAGACAAACTCAAGCATGGTGAGTAGATTATATTTTCACATAATAGTTTCAGTAGAATCGCGAAATCCCCAAAAAATTGTTTTTCAGTTTCTCAAATCACAAGGGAAAAAACTAAATCCAGAAGAAATGCCTATTTACGCGTGTGCGTGTGCGCATTTTCCTCAATGCTAAATACGTATCATCCCACATCAAACATTAAAATACAAATTCTTAATATAAATCAGTGAGAATCCCGAATCCCAAAGCGTGAATCCCGAATTCCCGAGAAATTATTACCCCCTGATCACGATTTCCAGGGGGGGGGGGGGGGGGGGGATATTGCCACCCTGAGAGCTCAGAGGAGGATCATCGGAACTTGCGCGCGCGTCTTATCACGTGTCCCGATGCGAGCATTTGCGCGCTATTTGATGCAAAATTCCGCTTCATAAGTATGACTGAGGGCAGCATATCAGCATACTGTTCACATCAATTCCTTCAGGCTGTTTGATTATATGTATATGATAGTTGAGTTGGTTGTTGTATTTATTTCGCGACTAGAGAGGCAGTAAAACAAGTTACTACGGTAATTTGCGAGTGCACGAGGGTTTCTCCTCTGAGCCCTTGAGCTAAATATTACAATAATGGTGTTCCTAAACATGTGATAAAAATTTAGAAAGGTGATTTTATTCAAATATTTAAGATACTATTTAGGGTACTGTTTAATATTTTATCTATTCGCCCTTTTTTTAGGTGTTTTTAGCTTACGTGACATGTACGAGCAGTTCCAAAATATCATGAAGATGGGGCCATTTGGGCAAATTATGGTAAGATATTTTTTTAGTTTTCCCTCGCCAACTTTCATTGATTGCCACGATTTAGTTAAATATTGGCCAAAAAAAAAAAAAAAAAAAAAAAAAAACATCCGCCATCACCGTCGTCTTAATCATCATTTTCGTCGTAAACTTTTAGCTTAAGCTATGCACACACGGTGCATAAATTCATGGCAAGTGGAAAATATATCAAATGATCGTTTTTGCTTGTTTGTTTTTCGACAAGAGGGCTTATCGCCTACTCACACACGGTGCAACATTGCGCGCAATGTCGCAGGCAATCGATGGTGCGAGCCATGTCACACCGCGCAATTTGTTGCACGCAATATTGCTAAAGTCTTGCCTTATGCTCAACAAGGAGCTAAGAGGAAGAAGAAGAAGAATGTTTCTGAAGTAGAAAACGATCCTATTTCCGCACATTGCTTGTGATAATGCGCGCAATGTTGCACCGTGTGTCCTCGCCTAAGCATCACAATCATCCCTAAATCTCGGCTGATCTTACTGAAACTAGCTTTCACAATACTGAATTCGTTTATGTACCCTATTTTCCGCCTGTATTCTTACCATTTGTTGTCACATTTAGGGCATGATTCCTGGCTTCAGTAGTGATTTTCTGTCAAAAGGCAACGAAAAGGAGTCAATGGCCAGGTTAAAAAAGCTCATGACCATTATGGATAGCATGAGTGACTCAGGTATGTTGACAGTCATTTAATACGGTAATATCCCCTTGTCTACTACGTGTCATTCTCTTGAGAAGAAGATTCTTTGTTGGAATTTCCTGCTAACTTGTTATATATTTTGTTTCTTAACCTCCAAAGAGCTGGATAATCCCAATGGCGCCAAACTATTTTCCCGCCAACCAGGGCGCGCGACGCGTGTTGCTCGTGGAGCAGGTGTATCAGTACGAGAAGTACAGGAACTGATGTCTCAGTACCAGAAGTTCGCACAGATGGTCAAGAAAATGGGAGGAATTAAAGGCTTATTCAAAGGTCAGTTGATGGTTTTGTTATTACTTTTAAGAGTCTTAGGTCTAGTTCAGAAGTCGAATTTTTGCCGCGTCGAATCGAATTGCCTTTTTAACCAGCGACTAAAAAAACGTCGAGAACTCATTATATATTACATATGAGGCATCAGCTCTTCAGCTTAGCGCCAGGAGACGATATGTGTTAAGTTTCGTCTACATACTTGTACTTGTTTAAGGGAAAACAGCACTCGACCTCAAAGGCAATTAGGTTTGACGCCGTAAAAGTTGGACGTCTAAACTCGGCCTTATGAAGTATCTTGGTTCATTCTGAATTTATAATACTGTACATAAGGGAATAATTCGAAATATTATATTTTTGCAGGTGGAGATATGACAAGAAATGTCAACCCATCACAGATGACAAAACTCAATCACCAAATGGCGAAAATGATGGACCCTCGGGTACTACAGCAGATGGGTGAGTTCAAAGACTGTCTTATTTACGTCAGTATGTTTACCTTGGTAACGTTAGCCAGAGCGGATCTAGGGGGAGGCCTAAACCGCAATCGAATCCCCTAAATGAGGACTGCGAATCCCCCCTAATTTGAAAATATTTCAAATGCTTTTTCTTTCGTTTCGTTTAGTGTGCATGATTCGGCGGTTAACCCCCCCTTTTTCTTTTCTTTTCTTTTTTGGTTCGGCAGTCGAACCCTCTAACCAAAATTTTAAACCCCGAAAGCAAAGATCCTGGATCTGCCCCTGCTAGTGGTGATCATTCCGTTAACTCATTTTCCTATTTGTTTCAGGTGGAATGTCTGGTCTACAGAACATGATGAGACAGTTCCAATCAGGAGCTCACGGAGGAGCGCCATTTAAATAGAATAACTCGCAGCATAATATGACCATCCAATTCTACCCAAACGCCAAGTTCTGAACGTTACATTTAGCATTATTTTGTAGTGGGCATTTTTCTTTCACTCAGTTATCAAAAACACATTTGTTGGCAGCCCAATTCTTCATTTTTGCCTCATTGCTGATTTTTTAGGAACTTAGTACAAACTCTCCCATTCACATTTTCTAACCTAAAGATTATCAGTTGCAAAATTGGAGAAATCCCATTGGGTTTATGTCATAACCCCACCCCACAATGTATTAAAAGCGAATCCCAGTTCGCATTTCCTTCTCACGACCCTATTAGATTTTTCCACTACTGCCCACCAGTAAGAAATCTCATCACTTCACTCCCCAAATTTTCTTGAATGTCGACAAGGCAATAATGTTCTTCTCCACTGTCTTGTCTGTCTGTCGGTAAGCCAGTAGGTCCGTCCTACGGCATTCGCTCCTCCAGCTTACAGACTTTTATCCATCTTGAATATAAGCTTAAGTTTATTTAGCTAAGCAATGTGGGATGCAGTTTGAGTCATATACGTATAGGAAATCCCGCTCTAGGATTTCCTTTTCCAACGAAGCCAAAAACCTAAAATAATTTCGCTACACGCAAGATTTTAATATCATAAACAGGCAGGGAAAACGTATTTTAGCCTAATTTTTTGCGCCAACAGCTTAACATGAAACACTATCGCTACGAAAGAAAACAGTATTAAAACAAATTAAAATTTATTCCAACAGTTTAGTTTTGATGTTTTGTATCTAAAGACACTGAACTATGATAAAGGATACGTGAATAAATTTATGGCAAGTGGAAAAAATATCAAAGTATCGTTTTTGTTTGTTTGTTTTTCGACAAGGGAGCTTGTTGGGTGAAAGTTGCGCGCAGTGCTGCAGGCACTCGATGTTGCGAGCCATGTCAAACGACGCAATTTGTTGCACGCAATGTTGCTCAAGTAGAAAACAATCCTACCGTGTTTCCGTGCCTTTAGATCAGCACAGATTTTTTCAGGGTTCGAGAAAATTTTCATCGATTTTGATTTGGCTCTAAGGTGAATAGAAAGTTTCATCAGCTAATTTTAAAAGGGCTCTAGTCATTCTAGTGCCTTCTTAGAGCACGACAAATGGGCCGCAATTTTATCGACGCTCGCGCGGCGAAGACGAACCAAGTAGCGAAGAAAGACTAGTCAATCTTCTTTGAAACGAGTATTTTTTTCACATTCACATTCGTGACTTTTTCACATTCATACGAAAATTTAATTGTTCTGTGATTTTGAACAACAAAACCGGAAAGCCTGACATGTACACTTACTGTGACTGTCGTGTCAGTAGCATTCTGATTGGATGAACAGTAAGCTCGCTCGCTGTGATAAATCAATGCGCAGTTGAGCGCGCGTTTCATATAGTCACTTAGTATTGTACTGTGAGCACGAAACAGCAAGGACTAGGACGTACGGTAAGCTAATGCGTCAGGACACTTGATCCAATCCTTTAAGTATGCGTAGTTCTGGCAGAGATTTGATAAACGAGGTGTACTGATATAAATACAATGGTAATGTAGAACATGTCATTCTACATCGACATATTTTGAAGATATATAGATAGTGGAATAAAAGACGCAGTAGGGTAGTTCCGGTTGTTCTTGGACTGATCTTTGTGTTTATACGACACTCGGAACTATTATTAATAAATAAAAGAATGTGCGACGACACATTGTACATTTTGTACACGCGCTTTATTGTATTCATCTTCCGTGTGTCGAATAAAAATCTGAAAAAAAAGCTAAAAAATGTACCACAAATTTTGAACGTGAAACTGAAGAAGCATGTGACTGAAAACTGAGACCTTCTACTTTCTTGTCTTTTTTGTTTCATTTTGTTTTGTTTTCGTTCGTACTTTCGTAAGTTTAATATCCTGTTTCCCAATTATTTCTTGTTCGTTATGTGTATGTTTTTGTTTTTCTTGCTCCAGGCTACGTCGCGATTCAACTGGCCTACTCAGATACATATAAAATATGTCTGGAATCTAGGTTTTAATGCTATTAGAATGCACTCCTTTTGACATTTTCAAGTACAAGGTCTTATGTTTCAAAGTTTCACGTCTCTGACGTGGTTCACCTGTCTTCACTGGCCTAGCTTGGTATAGTGAGCTTCTTGAGGGCATTTTAGAAGATTTTATTCATCGTATTGGTCATACGTACAATCTTCTTGGGTAATCAGGCCTTATCATCGAGGGCATTGACACAATTCGGGTACACAAACTTCCTGTTGCAATGTTGTGGCGAAGTTTGCTAGATCGAACGATCATCACTGGTGGATTTTCGCGTGATTTCTAAGTTTATTTGTTGTGTTTAACTCACCAAAGGTTCCACAAACTTCATCGAAATCAGCTTCTCTTGCAACGAAGGCACCTCTACGTAGACGAAATGAGTGTTTACTTCTCCAAACACTCCATCAATGGATATCGAGGTAAGACACCAAAGATAACCCGTTACAAAACACTAAATAACAATGTCTACAGCTCACTTACGTAAATAAATATATCTCAGCATGTCTCGACGAATTTTATATCGCAAAAGTAGCTAGAAAAGGAACATTTTGGTGCAATTTCATTTCATGAAGGCGAGGAAGAAATGCGAAGGAATTAAACATATGTTTTCCAAATTGACACAAAAGTAAAATTGACACTAAAGTAAAGTTGTAACACTCAGAAACAATCAGTCAGTTGTCTAGATAAAAGGTGTAGGGTGAGGAGCCTTTAGTCTTTCAGGTCGAAACGGCAAAAACAAATATCTTGATTTCCTCTGATATGCGAAGTCTGCCCTCGAAGCCTTAGAGAACGGCTCCAGTTTGAAGAAAATTAGTCACGAACATTTCTAAGGCAGCTTTACTCTAGCCATCTCTTTCCGACGTGTATTTAGATTGATATTTTAATATGGTTTTATTTGATTATATTTCGACATTCATCAGCCTAAAATGAAAATTAAAGTTTGAGTATATGTTTACACCATTACAACTGAGATGTCAACCTTTGCGCGTGCAAAAACCACAAATGACACTCGGAAAAATCTGTACCAAAACACGTCAATAAAATACTCTTGTCGACCTTCAAAAACAGTTTATTTTAGACCAGAGAATTCTAGTTCTTTCTTTCATATGATACTACTATCTTGCCGACGGGAAACTAAGATTTGTATTTGACTAGATTGTGATAGAAATTTGAAGTAAAATTCGTCTGCAAGGCTGAAAAAGAGTTCACTGCCATACAGATATGTTTTACGAAGATAAATGTGTTTGTCATCATAATGATAAGTAACATAAACCAGTATGAGATGAGATTCGAAGATTCGTACCGACCTCAGCGAAGTTCCGTACCGACAGTAGTATGAAAACCCCGTCTTCCATTGATAAGAAATAGGGATTAGTCGAGAAAAACCAACAAAGGCTGGCATAAATAAAATTGATCGTGTTTTGATTAGAAACACAGATGAACTGAATGTAATTACCTTGTGTTTTGTACGAAAACACACCCAAAGCTCCGCGTAGATAGATTATTTCGAGGATTATGAGATTTTCCATTACAAATAAATAAAATTAATCTTTTCTTATAATATTACTAAAATTATTATTTGAATACTATAAAAAGTAATTGATTGTAATATGACCGCATTTTCAAGTGCGTGAACACCCTGGGTCATACAGATTTTGAACTCAACCACGTCAATACAAAACTCAAGATTTTTATTTATGACTCTTTCTTTTTATAGTAACTATAAATATTCTAGAGCATACGGAGCGCCGAGTCAAGCACTTTAGATAAGACTTAATTGTTTTTCATCGTGTGTATATTGAACTAAAAAAAATGACGGAAATGGAAGTGAATAGAGACATAATAAACCGGCTCCAAACAAGGTTAAAAAGCTGAGGTGAAACGGCTGAAGCTGAAAAGGCGGAAAGAGTTACTGAAAGAGCTTAAACTTCAGAAATTCAATACATTTTATTATACTCGAAGTTTTGTACAAGAATCAACATAGTATAAATTCAAAAACAAATAGGCCTAATTGACCCTAATTTAGGCCGAAATTTATTGTAACGTTGATCAAGTTACTTGTGCTGGAAGATGCAACGTCATTTCCTAAGCAACGAGTTGCTGATTGGTCAGTCAACAATGCCGCTCGGGTCGCGGTAAAAAGCTGAAACTGAAACAGATGAAAGAGTTGAAAGCTGAAAGAGCTGCACCTATAATAAAGTCAATATATAGGTTTTTCATCATACTTCTTCGTCGGGACTTCCGCTGGCGTCTATGAACGGGTAAGTTAACTGCATTATTTAATTCTAAAGAATTCGTAATACCTATATATTTATTTAGAATATCTATGATTCATGTATTATCTAGTAACGAATCTGGTTTAACATGGTCTATTTGCTAGGATATATATAGTACTATTGATGTCCAGTTCCTTCAAATGTACTCTTGCGCCAACAGAAGTTTTTCATGTCCGTTTGCTCTGAACAAAATCTGCTGTGCAAACTTCATAATATGACTGATGAACCATGGCCAGCCACCATCATCGAGTTTTACAAATTATAATATTCATTAGATTTTTTGGAAGTTACATTAAACAATTGTTACAAATATCACATTAATTTAGTCAACATGTACTAGTGTACTTTAAACTAGTGCTGCCAACAAGCGAAATTCTATTAAAGACAAGTACAATTTGCAATTAGTAAAAATATATATGAATGGTATCACAATCTTATATTTGTGTAGGTTTTAAACCGGCTGATTTGAGTGTACGTGGAACAATGTCTGAAAAAGATCAGCACAAGAAGGTAAATGCTAATCAAAAATAAAATTTTGACAGATGGACGGCTTTCAGAAATGCTCGAACCATAAGAGACGAACTGTAGATAACTTTGGGGTGGTGGGAGGGGGGCGAAGGCGGTTGCTCGCAGGGGGATCATTCGGACATGAATACGAGATATTTTGGGGTTGTAATGGCTTGCTCGATCGATATTTTTGGGGATTACGCAAGCCCCCTCTCTCTCATTTGTTCCTTCTGCAGGTAGCAAACCTTATCCAATGGCGTATTAAAAAGGGTGAATTTTATACTTATTTAATAATAAGTATATGGCTTGTTTTTTATTGTGGTTCGATTCGAGGGGAAGGTAGCGGAAAAAAAAAAGAAAAAGGGGTTCCGAATAGGAAAGGATTGTCTTGAAAGTGAAGAGAGCAGTGACGTAATTCCTCAGGGGCTTGCGGTTCTTACGGCTCTTTCCTAGAATAAAGCAGGTGGCTTGCAATAGAGAAAATATAACCCTAAGATATTGTTTTCTTTTTACCTGATTTTTTTGTCTTACTTCCTCCTCAGGAAGACGTTGACGTCATTGTTATTTCAGACGAAGAGGCCGACAATAAGTACGTATATTAGCTTTTGAATGTAGATACCTAGCTAAAATAATCCTGATTATGATATTTGCTTTCTGTCCGTCTGTCTGTCTGTCTGTCTGTCTGTCTGTCTGTCTGTCTGTCTGTCTGTCTGTCTGTCTGTCTGTCTGTCTCTATCTGTCTGTCTGTCTGTCTGTCTGTCTGTCTGTCTGTCTGTCTGTCTGTCTGTCTGTCTGTCTGTCTGTCTGTCTCTATCTGTCTGTCTGTCTGTCTGTCTGTCTGTCTCTATCTGTCTGTCTGTCTGTCTGTCTGTCTGTCTCTATCTGTCTGTCTCTATCTGTCTGTCTGTCTGTCTTTCTTTCTGTCTGACTGTCTGTCATATATCATATGTCATATATAAATCATATATATCATTAAATTTGTAGGTCAAACGATCGCTTAAACCAAGACGAGAGACAAGATTGTGATTCTGTTGACGATTCAATTCAATACAAAAGGTATCGAGATGAACTGCTGTAAATAAGTGTGGTTTATGTTGTCTGTCTCTATACACGCATCAAGAATTCCGCGCTGTTGCTCAATGCGCATGCTCAGGGGATTAAAATTGGGATAAAATTTGTAAAACATGTTATATTTTAGTTGTATCTTTCTTGTCAGGTACAATTTTTACTAAATATTCAAGATCGCGTACCGTTAAGCGAATTCCGAATCAAAAATACCGAAAAATTGCATATTTTACAAAATATTATCCCACTTTTTAATCCCCTGAGCATGCGCATTGAGCAGCAGCGCGGAACTCTTGATGCGTCTATTTGTCTGCGCCTTTCCAGCTGATATAAAAAAGTGACGTAAAAATGACGTCACTGCAAAACTGAGGTATCATGAACTAGCGAAAATTGACTTATAAAAGTTTATATCTGAGATAAATCTAGATTTTCAGGAGAGTTTTTTGATATTTTGAAAACATTTACTATGATATTCATCATTGAGTGGGGGAAATAAAATAAAAAAATAACCGTTTTCCGAGTAACTGGGCACTAGAGATGACACCTCAGTTTTGCAAATTCTCTAGTTTCTGATTGGTTAATGTGTTTTCTCAGATCAGCTGCTTGTGCTGTGTGTCTTTCATTCTGTATAAGGATACCAGACCGGAAAAAGATATTTTTTTTAATCTGACCATTGTTTTTTTGTAGATACGATGGAGAATGGTACAATAATGAAAACAAGACGCCCGTTTTTAAATGGAGCGGGAAAAGGTTTCAAGAGGGCAACAAACTGTGTAAATACTTGCTCGAGCCAGCTGAGCCAGATACAATATGCACAGCTGTCCCTCGAAATGTTGCTCACAATACGACATTCTTGTTGGACGTGGAAAAGCTAAGCCATCATGACGACTGGAAGTCGGATGATATGGGTGTGTGGAAACACAATGGAAAGCATGGCTCTACACTTGCACTTTTGAAAGGCGGTTTTATAGACGTCGGAGTGTCCTCCCCTTCTAAAACAATTGCTACCTACAAACTGTCGAAACGTTACTACAAGAACAAGAGTAACCAAGCTGTGAGGAAGTGCGTTAGCTGGCTAGAAGGTAATGAAAGACGTTTGTTAATATTGATCATCATCGTCATTATCGATATCGTCATCATCGTTCAGCAGCAACCACAATCACCACCATCAGCACTATCCTTATCACTACTTTATAACCATCATCATCATCATCATCATCATCATCATCATCATCATCATCATCATCATCATCATCATCATCATCATCATCATCATCAATATATTAAGTAGTAATTAAAGCTTATCAATATCATCATCTTCTTATATATATATATATATCATCTTCTTCAACATCATCATCGCCAACATAATGATCATCATCATTATCATCATCATCAACATCACAATCATAATCGTCATCATCAACATCAACATCATCAGCATCATCATCGTCGTCATCATCAACAACAACATTCATAACATTATTACCACCATCATCACCATTATCATCAACATCAACATCATCAGCATCATCATTACCACTACATCATCATCATCATCATCCTCATTTTTTTAAATGTTCCTTTATAGGGAACCCAGATTTGATATGCATACAATACGTCTTTCAAGATGGTGAGATTGCCCTAAAGTCACTCCCACATGGAAACGCCAAGCACGATAATAGGGCTTACGTCCGTACCAAGGAGAGTACGAGGGTTCAGTTACTAGAAAAAAGCGCTTCCCATACACCAAAAATGGCTTACCAAACGGTGAATGAACAAATGGGCGGAACTGTTCGAGCAACCTCCATCAGCGACCTTCCAAGAGGGAAAGAACAGGCTCGATATCTCAAAAGAAAGCATTCAGACAGCACCAACAAGATCGACTCTCTAGTGATGATGCTCGGCGAGAAATGCAAACGACAACATTTATCAAGACACGAGGAGCTCTATATACAGGAGGTTATCTGTGCTCCTGAGCTACGGTTCGTTTTGTGCTTCAAATGGCAAATCGAGGAGATGATTCTCTTCTGCACAAATCCGAGAAAGTTCAGCATACTTGGAGCTGATACAGCCTTCAACCTGGGAAGATTTAACCTAACGGTCACGACCTACCAAAATCTCAAAGTCGTAGACAAGAAAACTGGAAAGCATCCAATTATGATTGGGCCTGTCTTCATGAGCCTAACTAAATCCTACGATGCATTCCATTACTTCTTCTCGAAAATGGTAGGACTTTCTCAAGATTGTGCCAACATAATGGTGTTTGCTACGGACGGTGAAGAACAACTATCTAAAGCCATGCAGCGTGCCTTTCCGCGAGCTATCCATCTCAGGTGCTTTGATCATTTTAGGGAAAATTGCATCGCGAAACTACGAAAGTCTAACGTACCTGACACAGAAATAAAGCTCTTTCTCAATGACATATTTGGTCGCAGAATTGAAGATGTATTTGAGGGAGGTGAGTAACAAATTATTCTTCACTTAGTATAGACATTTTGGGCGCTAACTGGGCTCATGTGTGCAAATATTGCATAGCGTAAATTTGTAGTATTGAGGAAGCTCATCTAATAAGAGAGAGAAAATAAAAAAAATGAACAAACAATCGACGAAATTAGTTGTTGTACTTAGTACCGACCTACCTGTGCACATGCACATTGACGTTGTCACATGCAGGGATCGAAGATTCCATTTTTATATTGAATCTAAATGAATAAGTAAATAAATTGGAGGGGTTAATCATCCTTGCTTGCAGCTGAAGAGCTGAATTGCGAAGGACGCAGCTCAGCGTAGTCGAGTCGAAGGCATACGAAGGCAGCCGCCATACGACTCATGTCTGACCACGGAGCACAGCTCAGATCGAATAGGGCTGCGTGGCAGTGACGTCAAACTCAGACAAACAAACCGAATTTCTCATCTCCTTGAGTCCGATTTCTGCCGATTGGTTTTTAATGACAGCTAGTTTTGAAAAGCAATGCTTTGTAATAAAAGATAAATAAATAAAATGTGTTTCTCCATTTTCTTTTCAGTATAATATTACACTTGTCTGAGTCATGCATCTATTAAGCAGGCTATTTTTAGAATAGCCACGCAGCCCTATTAGGGTTGGTTTTTACGAAGGGAGGAAAACCGGAGAACCCGGAGAAAAACCCTCGAAGCAAGGGAGAGAACCAACAAACTCAACTCACTTAAGGTGCCGAGTCCGGGCATGGAACCCGGGACCATAGCGGTGAGAGGTGAGAACTTACGCACTACGCCACCCTTGCTTCCCTTTTAGTTCTAATCAACTAAAATATTGTTTCTCTGCAGGAATTGTTGATTCTATCAGTGAAGAGGATTTTAAAGTGAAGGTGATGTCTTTAGAAGAATCATGGAACGAAAGGGAAAGGAAGTATTTGCCTTCCAAACAACAGCCCTCTTTCTATGAATACTTTGTTGAAAGAGTAAGTTTTGAATGAAGGAATTTTCAATCAATCATTCGTTCGTTCGTTCAATCGTAAATTAATTAATTAATTCAATCATTCAATCATTCAATCATTCAATCATTCAATCATTCAATCATTCAATCATTCAATCATTCAATCATTCAATCATTCAATCATTCAATCATTCAATCATTCAATCATTCAATCATTCAATCATTCAATCATTCAATCATTCAATCATTCAATCATTCAATCATTCAATCATTCAATCATTCAATCATTCAATCATTCAATCATTCAATCATTCAATCATTCAATCATTCAATCATTCAATCATTCAATCATTCAATCATTCAATCATTCAATCATTCAATCATTCAATCATTCAATCATTCAATCATTCAATCATTCAATCATTCAATCATTCAATCATTCAATCATTCAATCATTCAATCATTCAATCATTCAATCATTCAATCATTCAATCATTCAATCATTCAATCATTCAATCATTCAATCATTCAATCATTCAATCATTCAATCATTCAATTTTTCATGCATTCAACATGGCGGTTTTCCTATTTTTTTTCTGTCATCGTCATCCTCGATATTTATTATTTTCATTATGTGATTTCTAGATTGAAATGATGTCCGCAAATATGCTAAAGGAGGTTCGAGTAAATGCTGGTCTTGTTGATCCCCCATCCCAGTATTCCACAAATATCCCTGAGTCAGCCAAAACCTTAATCCAAAGGGCTGTGTCATTCAAAGAGTCGGAGATGGCAGATTTCTGTTCTAAGATGGAGGAAATCGTACGACACCAAAGGTCTGATACTGAAAATGCAATCACAAACAAAGGACCGTACATGCTTGCTGCAACCCACCAGAACTTCCAAATAGAGACAGACGAATGGTTCAGAATGAACACGAGACAGAGGAAATCACACCTGAACAAGTTTCACGCGTCGGTTTTAATCCCGCGGGAAAAGGCAAAAAAACCCATCCCATAGATAGCTCATCACCCGTTGCGAATGCTAGTAGGGTTCTGTCTGTCGCTTTATTGGATGCGGGTATGAGCAACATGTCTCTGGAGAACATGTACCGCAAGACTGAAGAAATGCTCTCCCATCCAGATGCAATAATTCATGCCCCTGGCTACGATTGGAACTCATTCATGGTGGAGAGCAGCACAAACAATGTCCCCACTTCGTTACACACGACACCAAGACAAATAAAATGACATGTGACGACTGCCTCGCCTGGACGTCATTCAAGATATGTAGCCACACGCTTGCTGTCGCCGAGAAAATTGGCAAATTGAGAAGTTTTTTCCTGTGGCATGCTATAATGGCCCATCAGCAAATCCTACATCATTCGTAACATCAGACAATAGAAAAGGCATGGGGGGGGGGGGGGGGTGTAAAAGGGGAACAAGTCAGCGACCTCAAGGCGCAGAGGGGGGCGTTATGAAGTTATTCCTATGAGGCAAAGATATTTGGATTCACATGATGTTGATTCTGGTACAAAACTTCGAGTATAATAAAATGTATTGAATTTCTGAAGTTTCATCTCTTTCAGCAACTCTTTCCGCCCATTCAGCTCTTTCATCTCTTTCAGCAACTCTTTCAGCCCTTTCAGCGTCAGTTCAGTTTCAGCCTTTTACCGCGACCCGGAAAAATAATCATTCAAAATATAATTTTATGATATAATATAATTTTCAAAAACAATTTTAGTTGTGCGGGTTGAGGTAAAATAATAAAATAAGAGACTGGTCATATAGTAAGGGGGGCTGCAAAACTAGGATTGAATAAGCATTTTTTCATGCTGGCCCATTATTAAATGCGATTGAAAACTGAAGTGATGACCCATCCACAGCTATGCAATTTGGCGTCAAATCTGAGTATCCACGAGTTAGGCACAGGGTGCGTATGGTTTACGCACATTGACGCAATTTTCTAAATGTTCGGGAATAGTTCAAATATTTGGAGTTTAATTGCCATTTTGTTGTTGTTGTTGTCGCTGTTGTTGCAAAACGTAGGCTGGCAATGCAACAAAAAAAGTAAAATGAGTTGCTCAGCGCGGGAAAAAATTGCATAATTTTATTTCGCGTTGCCTTGCCGTGGTCTTTAGAACTAGCTCCTTGACTGGGAGTTCTAGTTGAATGAAGATAAAATGCACCAGCTATCGAGGTTTTCCAGTTTAGATAGTGCATCTTACGCATATGAGTTCCAATAGTTCTCGATACTCCCCTGGGGTTCTGTAGATCACATAAGAAACAGCAGAACAGCAGTTCGGCCCCGTTAAACAGCTTTTTCAGCTGGCGAGAGCAAAGGAGGGATTTCGGATTTACCCACCCACCTCCCCTTGCGACGTTCCCGGCTTCACGCACCTCTACCTTGCACTCCCAAATATTTTCCTCCATGTCTAATCTCATACAGTGCAAACGATAGAGGTGCAATTTTGGTAGTGAGAATCGGTTACCATTCTTCTCAAAGCTTCACCTCAATAATCATCTTTTTGGAATTTACTCTAATCTTTTTCCCCCAGATCCCATGGGAACAGTTGACCCAGCCATTCGAGACAGGCTTCTATCAGCTATCAATGAGCTGACTGTACTAGGCCCAGGTGTCCCCAGACACCAGGATCGAATACAATCACAGCCAACGGCTTCAAGGTCCCGATCAACACGAACAACAAATCGAACCAAAAACGAAAGATTAGCCCCAAATGCAGGTTTGTGTGAGATTAATCGTGAACTTTGGCCAAAAGGCTCCCCCTCGACATTCTCCTGCAGACTGAAGTCTTGCAATACTTCAGCAAACAGATTGAAGAAACTTGCCTAATAAACAATAAGTAATAACGCTAATAAACTCCATAGACTTTTTGAAAATTTACACGATATCATGAAGAATTAGCTCAGTTTCAATAAACAATATTGAAAAAGTATTCAATCTTAAAGAAAAATTGACTTTGCGCATTGAGTCCAAAGTAACCATCCACTAAAAGGGTCCTAAGAGTTGAAGTTAATGTAACGAAGTTTTTCACGGTAATTTTGTGAAAGGATTTTGCTTTTTAAACCGTCGACCTTACAGTGCTAGCAATTTGAAAAGAATTAAGCTGCTAAGTTGCCATAGCTCGTTGTATACGGCCCAGAATATATATGCTGAAACCTGGTAGTCTAAATCTTGAAAATCATTTTTTTTTGAGTCAGTTTTTCCAGGCAGAAAAGCAGCGAAAAAACACTAGTTTCTCGGCCTCAAATCAAGAATCCAGACCCTTCTAGAAAATTTCCGCTAATCTCTTAGTAAGGTTTAGAAAACGGAGTGAGACCTCAAAAATAAGATTTAGTAGTTTTAGGTGAGCTAACTTGACAAGGTTTGATCTTGCCTGACTGTGAATGATAGGAGCTCATTCTCGCATGTTTAATAGGAGCGAGTTAGTTTTTGTTCTTGAGCGTTGAAGTCTGGCTTCTAGATTTCACTGAACAAAAGCAATAAGTCTTGGATTATAATCATGGATTAATTGATGTCGACCAAATGCTGGATTACTTGCATAACATTTGAATGTCTGATTCATGGAGCATTCATCCTTTGATTGAGGCGAATCTCTTGTAATTGAAGTAAGATTATTTGTACTACAAAACAGGCCTAATCGACTAAAGTAATAATGAGGTTTCTCCACATTAGACTCAGGGTTTCCTAAAAGCAAAAACTGATCAAAAGTAAGATTATTCGATAGATAAATAGCTCTCTATTTCATGAAATGTTCACTCAAAAATCTTAGGCTTTCCTTATGGTACCGGACGAATTTACATAACCGTTCAAGAAGTTCTACATTTAGGCGTCCCGTTTACAAGGAACTGTGCTATCAGGACAAAAATTCAAACGCCTAGAGTCGTGGAAATGAAAGAGACGGTTCCATGTAAATGGTATGGACTGGTGAAATTGTTGAACAGTTGAAAGCTCGTTCTATAAGGTCAGCCTTAGATAATCTACGGCTTTCGGGGACTGAATCATATGATTCAAGTCAACAAATTGTACACTTGTTCAACATAGCTGTATAGAGTTTTGAAACTCGAATAATAACAGTATAACAGAATAACAGAATATTTAGCTAATATTGTAAACATTATTTTTCTTTTTTCAACATGGCTGATTAATATATATGTTGTTTTAGCTGCTCAAGGAAAGACAGTCAAAACTCTCCAACTGAAGCAAGCTTCATGTTCTGAACCACATGTTACTCATGGCGTGCTGAGGGAAAAGATTAAATATAGAACAGGTGCCGCCTCTACGAATCCAGAAAAGGTTCGAAAAACGACAATTTAGATATAATAAAGTGAAGGGTTTGAACCCAGGATCGTATGATGAGTGTTGAGTGTGATGGTCTAGGAAAGAAGGTTTGAAGTCGTGTGTACTTGTTTACTACACTTGTTTTCATTTGAGCATTTATGAAGCCATGCATCTTCCAAGCATGTCTTTTCTGGTTAGTAGGATAGCAGTGAAAGACTCGATAACACGGAGCAATTTTCTCTGCAACTTGTCTCGCAATGGCGTTGCGACACAACTTGCAAGAGGTTTACACTGTGCAACGGAGAGCAATCGCTGCTAAAAGTAGAAAAAAATTTCTATTTTTTGCAACGATTGCTGCCACTTGTCTCGTTTTTCAAATTGTTCTGTAGGTTACACGCCGCAATGGAACCTATATTGCAACGCCAATTCGAGACAAATTGCACTACAAATTGCTCCGTGTAATCGCGCCTTAATTCAGGATCATCGTAGTGCTTGCCGCGTGACTTGACGGTTATGTGTCGCAGCATTCTAATTACATGGAACTTTTCCTGGAATGCTATGATTGTATGATAATGAGGGTCCACTATTCCTTACGGCAACCGCATATGGTCGGAGAACACATCAATACAGTATAGTACTAATTGGCAATTGCTTTCCAGTTGCTAATACTATAGTTGAACGTTATGTTTGTAAACATTGCCACGCATTGTGATATGTTAATGTGCCAACCATTTTAATAATAGGTTTTGTCACTTTGATTTATTGGATTGTCCAATAGATTTCTGGTTGGCAATTTAAATAACAATTCGGTTAGCAACCAAAACAAATTTCATCATCTACGCTTATCTATTTTGTCACCAGTTGCATTCATTTAACTTGTTCAATCATTTTAGGGGAACGTAATAGTTTTTGCTAAAGTTCTTCATCAAGAGACAGAATACAAGACGCTACCAATTACGTACCTGACGACGAGGTGAGAATAATAGCAATTATAAAATAACTGTTATATATTAAATCTCGCTTTCTGAGTGGTTGAATTCCCATGCATTATAAGAGAACACAGCACGCGCGCGTGATTGCATTTTATAGGAAAAAGAATTAAAAACTTGCTTGCTGTGCTGTGTTCAGCTATAAAGCCAGATTGCCAGAACACTCGAAAAGTGTTGAGAAACACTCCACTACGCGTCGTACTCCTGCTAACACTTCTCTCGTGTTTTGCCAACCCCTGCGCGCTTTATAGCTGCACACAGCACGCGCGTGCGTTTTCTATTTCTTTATTGATAATGACTAATGATGTTCCTTACTTTAAAGCGAAGAGTTGGTCAACACTGTTCTAAGAGAGTACGATGCACATACAAAGGACCCAAATCTGTTTTACCTTGCTATGGAAACAGGAATAAAAAGTAAAGGTGAGTACGCATGTTTGTTCAATCCCTGAAGCAACCTTTGGGCTGATCAAAGTCAGGGTACAGCTAATTCACAGATCGACTACTGTAATTAAGCGTGTTAGGTTTTACAGAGAGAGAAAAACCATCCAGAGAAGAAGAAAAACCCTACAAATTACTCTAGTCACATATGATGCCGAGTCCAGGAATCGAACTCGAGACTCCAGACTCCAGCTACACTATCCTTGAATAATGCAACCGAGGAACGAGCTCTGGTCAAAAGATTCTTCCCCGATTCTCGTTGTTAGAACCCGGTATTCATGAACAACTTGTTTTTCTCCGCGGAGCTCACAGTCGTTTTTTCTGTTTCTTTTTAGATTCAGGGCTTCCTATATCCCAAATGATTGTACTAGAGGATGATGCTCGACCTCTTGAACTACAAGCATGTACATGTCAACCACAGGGAGAAACCAAGTAAGTCTAGCACGCTGCATTCTTTTTCTCTTGCGCTAGCGCTTAGACTTTTGTAAAGTCCTTCATCTCTGTTTAGTCAACGGGCGCTAAAACACAGGCAGCCCAACCAGGTTCACAGTCGCTGGAGGACCTCTCGCGACTTTGGCGTCCGCTTTTTTCCACTTGCTTCGCTCGTGACTCTGTGAGTCTCAGTGAGGTCACTGACGAAATTTTAGATTTTTTCTTAAGAACAAGCTTCTAAAGGGAAGCTCTGGCGTGATGTGTGATGATAGACGACAATGCGCACAAAAATCCCTTGGTCCACCCCCTCCCCCTCAAAAATATTGCAAAAAGTTAAAGGTATCTCAAAGCGCGAAAGCTTCGACTCCTATCATAACATTTAGATGAACAGAGTATACCTCTGTCAATGTGTTTTCAGTCAATGATGGTCGTCAATTGGTGGTTGTACATTTCCCTTAAATATTTTTCTCAGTTCTGCGAAATTATTCACTCTTATCATGGTAATGTTACTCCTTGTTTTTCAGATTCCATTTGAAAATGAAAAGCGGTGGGTTGGTTCGAGTGAGGACAAACATTCTTAATCCAGGGGTGAGTCGTGAATGATTAAGGCTCCGACACATGATGATATGCCACGCCTCGCTAGTAACGCAAAACAGCCTGCATGCACCCCGACTTTAACTCTGGTTAACCAGAGTTAAAATCGGGCTCCACTCATGCGCAGGCTAGCAAAAATAGCCAATGAATGAATACAGAATACGTTCCTTTGATGTTGCCCTGAAATATTGCGGTCTTCGGTATGTAACGGGCCCGCAGTAATTGGCCTACCACGGCTGTTGCGGTTACCCTGCTGTGACGCGACAAGTTCAAGGTCGATATTTCTGTTTCCCTCCCTGAGTAATTCACCTTCCTTCCGACAAGAATCAAGCACAACATACAGTGATGACAGCATTTAATACGAGGGCAAAATCAGAACAGCGATAAACTAAATGCATAAAACTCTAAATGAAATTATTTAACTTAACTTAACTCAATTCTACTGTGACTAACAACTAACTAATAATTATAAACGGACCAACTCAACTGGCTAGCACCAGTTTGCAACATAGTGTTCTCTTTTTAAGTCTCTCTTTACAATAGATTTCGTAACTGAATAGAAAGACTTAAGATAGGTTATGTAACTCCTATTGTCCTTAGTACTTTAGATAATCCCTCTAGAGGTCAAAAAACGCTGTCATTAATGATACAACTTGGCATAATAAAAGAAACATTATTTCCTGGGGCTTAATTATTTCGTGACACGTGACACCTGCCTTACATTGTTCTTGTTGTGTTTTTTTGTTGTTGTTGTTGTACATAATTAATTATTTGGCGAAGCTAATAAAATAAGAAATAAAAATGAAATTTGACAGTATATAGCCGCGCGTGCGTATCCAGTATTCAGCTATTTCAAAAAAGCCTCGTTCGTTCGCAATATGATACGGAAAATTCGTGAATAATAACGATATCAAGCTCTTAACGTGTAATAATCTCTATATATATTACCGCTTTTCCAGTCAACCTTCAAGACCGTATTCATCGCTCGATGTACCACAGCCCAAGAGCTTATTAAGCTAGTCATCAATGGATGTAAGAGTGACGAGCCTCCTGAGAATTTCGTGTTACGGGAAGGATCTATGGACTTTGAAGGTACTTGAGACGCCTTCCTCCTTCGCTGATAAAACACGGGCGGTGACAGGGGAAGCCGATTCACATCTAGCGCGACTTTTGCAAAAACGACTAAATGCGCTAGGTTAATCGGGGTGAAACAGAGGGGTAGTAAGCTAGATTTCGAGAGCCGAAGTGGCGACGTCAATATATATGTATACATATGCATGATTTGAATATGGAGACATGAATCTTAGGACATGCAGTGGGCGCTTCTTACATCGTCGCCCCTCCCTGCCCTTACATTGTCCCCTTCCCTCCCCCTCCCTCCTACTACATTACGCTTGTCGTGATAAATAATTTTCAACTTTTGTTAGTTGATCGAATCCTTGGTCAAGATGAGTATCCAGTGGAAGTCCAGTCAACCTGGAAGCCAGAAGACGAACGTTGTTTCTTCCTGTCTAGAGTAAATAAGACGGTAAGCTATAACAGCGCCTATTCTCTACACTACTGTCTGTAGTAGTTGATATCCATCTGGTAGCGTGGCCGAGCGGTCTAAGGCGCTGGTTTAAGGCACCAGTCTCGTAAGAGGCGTGGGTTCGAATCCCACCGCTGCCATTCTTTTTATCTTTGAGTGTTGTTTCTGCTCATCTAAACTACTGTCTGTAATAGTTGACATCCATCTGGTAGCGTGGCCGAGCGGTCTAAGGCGCTGGTTTAAGGCACCAGTCTCGTAAGAGGCGTGGGTTCGAATCCCACCGCTGCCATTCTTTTTATCTTGAGTGTTGTTTCTGCTCATCTAAACTACTGTCTGTAATAGTTAACATCCACCTGGTAGCGTGGCCGAGCGGTCTAAGGCGCTGGTTTAAGGCACCAGTCTCGTAAGAGGCGTGGGTTCGAATCCCACCGCTGCCATTTTTTTTCATCTTCAAGTGTTGTTTCTGCTCATCTAAACGTGATAAATGTTTTTTTTTATGCTCACAGCGCGACACACGTCCGTCACAGACTGTAGAGATAGGTACATCCGATGAGCTGAAGAATGAGATCCAAAAACAAAACCAAACCATCGACACACTGAATGAAACCATCAAAAAACTTCAAGAGGAACAATGCCTAGATGTTCTGCGCCGGCAAACAACCAGTTCAGAGGACAGCGGCTTTATCAAGGATGATTATGATCAGATTGATGACATCAACGTGAAGCTATTTGAACCACCACGGCACGAAGACAGAGAAGACAACGACGACCAGAATGACTTGGATGAAGACCAAGATCGGTTATGTGTCGAAAAAATACGTCAACGAAAGACTTCCATCGATGCTCTTGACTTACACCGGGCCCCAGTCAATGAACTTATCAGAAAGGCTGAAAGAAAGAGGTCGCCCTCCCAAATCTCAAAACTAAGGCGCAGCTTTACCCAGTACAAATTTCAAAAACAAAGCATCGATGCACTAGATCTGTGTGACGGTAAGAAAGACGACACAAAAAAAGGTGATTCGAGGAATTCACAAATTGAAAGATTCAGGATGAAGTTTTTGGAATATTATAATGTTAAATCTGATAGTCCACAAAGGCGGATATCAAGCGTTCTAACACCTCCAAGGCAGCGTCGAAGGACTGGATCTCAAAAAAATGATCAAGCCAGATCTTATTCAGCATCTGATGCTGATTATACAGGGATAGATCCACAGTTTCACTGCGAATTACAAACAGTTTTTTCAAGAAAGTCTTCTTTGAACAGTACATGTGATAAAGAGATTGAGGAGGTTTTTGAAAATTCGTCTGTCACGCGGGAATTCCCAGGTGATGATTCCACTAATTCTTCTTATTCATCTATTTATGATATTCTTGAAGAGACGAGACTGATGTCAGTGACTCTACAAAGAGACCCAGGTATGGAACTAGGTCTAGAGATTGCACGTGTAACTCAGACGGGATCTCCTGTGGAAGAGGGAAATGACGATGCAGATGTCGTCTACGTGTTTCATAAGGGCGATGGTCAAACTGCAGTTGTTGAAAGCCCCACAGAACACACAGAAACTCAAAACCAAACCACTATCATCGAGGAAGAACCCTCTAGATCTAAGTATCTCGAAAATGACAGAGACGATGTTTTTTCGCCGATAAATTTTGAATCACATCTTAATAACAAGAGTTCTAGTCAACATATCGAGGAAGGTGGTGCACGAGTAAGTCACGTAAAGCACGAAAATGGAAAAACTTTTACAAACTTCGAATCTTGTTCCGCTTTGTCAAGCTGGAAAAGAGGACTAGGACCCAAAGCTCATTGTGGTGTGCGGATTGTGGGGATAGCAAAAGGAAGTCGCGCACAAAAAACTGGAAAATTAGCAAGAGGTGACGTCATAGTTGAGGTGAGACCACAGGGGGCCCAAGTTGTTGGGCTATAAAATTGTTTGAACTTTTCTTTGCCGCATTATTTTTGAAAACTGCGCGTATATTAATTAACGCTAAAGTTTCTGCTGCAAGAAAATCTAAAATTGCGGGGATGCAGGGCCAGGGGAAAAAATCAGTGTGTATTGGTCCATATGTCGTTCTTAATCATATCCATTTTGAAATCAGTAGCAAATTCTGCAATCTGATTGGCTGTCAGCAGTGCGATTTATTCACAAATTGCATGCACTCCACTCAGTTCAATTGCCATAATGAACCCTAATCAACTCCTGGAAAATTATACGATTTGAGTGATGAGTAGGGCATGGGTATGAGTATGAGTTCAGCAGCTTGTTCGGATCCGAAGAGGGAAAACAGTGGATTTGATATGTTTTGCTTTATTCATATAAATTATTTCTAACGATTTTTATGATCATTCTGACTTTAAGGTTAATGGAAGAAACGTGTTGAATTCTTCACTTGATGTTGTCATAGCAACCTTAAAGGAGCGCAACACAGTAAAACTTGTAGTGGCAAGGGAAAAAGAAACGTTGGGCTCAAATGGAAATACGGTATGGAATTCTTTCAGAAGTCAGTTTTTCACGCTGATTAAGGGAATGAGGACTTGCAAGTATTTGCCTTGTTGGAATGTATTAAAGAGGCTCAAAACCGTTTTCCTTAATATCAAAATTGGATCATGAAGTTCAGACATGCCAATTTTAAACAATTAAAATTTTTAAATTAAAGACTTTGCGTACATTTGAAGTGTTCTATCATTGTCATAGCAACTTGTTACGTCATATTTTTATTTTCATTCCAATCTTTTATTTTATATGCAAATTCAAAAACCCTTTCTAACCTCCTTGAACCTACCTTATCAATACATGTTCTATTTTATCAGGCGGAACCTTCCCCAATGGAGTCCCCACTGCCATCTTACCATGAGGACATGAAAGCTTTAGCAGATCAGGTGCAACAGCTTGTTGCTAAGGTAACAGAGCTACAAGATTCTCTTACAAAGAAAGACAAGACAATTGCCTCTTTAAAGAAATCACTCATCAAGAAAAAACTTAGAATAAGTTCTAAAGATAAGGTAGTAGAAGGTGAACAAGTTATGGTATAAATGTAATGAATAAGAGTTTTTACTGCCAGTGAATGTCATCAGTTTTGAGTATTTTGGTTAAAAGGTGTGAGTGTGGTCATGTTGGATGTTCATTGTATGGTTCCAAAATAAATCCATACCCAACCATGGAGAAAATCGTAAATTTCCAGGGGGTGGGGGTCAGAGGAAAAATTACAAGGTTTGTATGGAAGATAATTGGAAATTCCAGAGAAGAGAGGGAATCCTTTTTCGAATATCCTCCATGGTGGGTGTGGATAATTTTTGGAGCCTCACATTATAGGTGGTTTGTAATTATCCCTAAGGGAAGGCTTAAAATAATAGTAAGTCTTAAGACAATGTCTGGCCAGATTTTGCTATTGTCTGGTCAAATCTTTGCCTTGCCAGTTATCTTGACCAGTAATGTTGAGCCAGAAATGACGTATTATTTAGCTGGTCATCATGACTGAAACTGGCCAGCTGTTATCTAAAACCCTGGAACAAGAGTGGTTGCTTAAATTTCTGAAATTGAATACATGTCGTGCGCTTTATCTGTAACAGTGTGGTACTTACATTTATATGACTATTTAATTTTTTATCTACTGGATTATCATGAACTCTTTATTGGATTATTTTACAACCATGTTGTTAAAATATTAGATAAAACCTCAAATACTTCAGTGCAATACTGTACATAGAATAATATTATACTTTTTGGTATTTCTCACAACATCTATCAGAATATGTATAAAATTTTGAATGAGCTTCTTTAGTGATCATGAACTAGTTTTCTTCATAAGATAATAATATATATTAAAAAAAGTGTTACAGTATGGGCACTCAAACGCTGAACACTTCAAATTTTTTTTTTTTTTGGACATTTTTTAATCGTCCAATCAGAAGCCAGATTCATGACAAGGCTCTAACATTATGCATAGGTTAGCTAACTAAACATACTGCCAGAGCCTTGTTATAAATTTGGCTTGTGATTGGATAACAAAGAAATGTCAAATAAGATTTAAGTGTTAACGGTTCGAGTGCCCACACTGTAAAGTTTGACAGGCAGATAATATACATATATATACAAACTAAGATACATACATTAATGTATAGATTGTACAGTATTGAGAAATAAAATCCACCATAACAAGTGTTACAACTATTTTGTATGAAAAATAAATTATTTGCTGAGTTAAGAGCCTCTGAACAGCCCCCATCCCTCCCTTTAATTCTCCTTTCAAAGGGAAGCAAATGGGTAGTTCTTTTCCTTATTCTACAATTTTTTCACACTCATTCATACTATGGCATTATTGGGGTTTATCTTTGGCATTTGACCATTCTTGACTAGTAAAGATATCGAAGTCAATGGAATAGAGAAAGCACTTTTTTTATACCTGCACTGGAAGACAAAGATGTGAAAAATAGATGATAGCTTTGATGAGGATAGGAGTTTGAAGACCATGCCACACAAAAAAGAATATGCTTGCACTGTAGGGCTCAAAATAGAAAAGATAAATAGCCAGACAGTTTTTTTATTTTCGGCAGGATATATAATTTTAGAGCAAAATTCCCCTGCCACTTTTATTTTCCATTTGGCAGTTCAAAATTGTTTTAGCCTGACAGTAGTAAAACTTGACCTGCATTTTGGCCATTGGCAGGCCCCTATTTCGAGCCCTGCACTGTCAACTTGAAGCCATGCCATTTCACTGAATCTGTCTATTATAATCATCTACATCTATAGATGATACTACTTAGTAAACACAATAACTGTTTTTTGTTGGCATTGTCAGAGAATAAAAGATGGACTGGATTGCACTCCGATGCTACATAAGTAGCAGTTGATTTATTTACTTTTTCACCAGGTCTGTTTTGAGTTCTGTCACTGGTAACTTGATGTTTCCATTGGATAATACTCCTTCAAACTCTAACCAGATAAGAAACAAAGAAATCTCATGGATTGCATGCCTTCATTTCTTGACCAGGAAAGTGTCCAGATCTGCTTTGGTTCTCTGTAGAGAATTGATATTTCGTTTAATCCTGTCAGCTACTGATGCTGTGGTCTTGGATGAGAATGAGTCAACCTTCATGGTACTGAAACATAGATTATCACTGATACTTAGATTTCTGTAACTTCAGAGTTTCACACTTTAATTATTAATACACCTGCTTGACTTGTATGTACTGCACGCAAGCAATTTTCGACAAGAAAAAAATCTGCACTTTGATATCATCTCGATCCTTAACAAGAAGGGTGACCCCCATTTTTTATTTGGTCATGGAACTTCTATGGTGTTCTTATTTCACCATGCAAAGTTTGAAGAAAAAAACATGGGAAACGATTTTGCCCGCAAACATCCTTAATGTTCATAAAATATCATTTGATCAAGGCACCATATCAGCTTAATAAAACTTAACATGAAAACTACAAATAACACAAAGAAAAAGTACTACACATACAGTACTTTAATTCTATTTTGAAGCATAAAATCAACTCAGCCTTTGCTACAATTTTAAAGGCATTTTATAAAGAAATCTTGAAATAAAATACCTGATAAACTGTGCACTCTTGCCAGAGTTCTGAGCTTCTTCCTTTTTCTCAGCTTCCTCTTTATCCTGTATTATAGAATTGGACAATGAAAGTTGAATTGATTAAATTTGATGGTTTTAATTTTGTTCATAATAGATGTTCTTACAACCCTGTTATTCAGAGTATTCTCTTTCTTATAGGATTTATGAGCCACGTTTTTAATGCATAAGGTTTGTATCAAGGGTGTGAGATCCTACCACTATTAATTTTTCATTGTTACTTGCTGATCGAGACAACAGTCACGACAAGGAAAATTTGGCAATACAATCATGGTAAAAGTAAACTATACAACCCCCAAATCGGTGTCGGCCGACACTACACCGTTAGGCTACCGTTAGCCTACCGACAATGTACCAACACTCTACTGATATCTGCCTGGGAGCCACCGACAACCTACCCTACTTTTTCAACATAATATTTTATTATAAACCACTGACAATCTACCGCCACTTCTTTGCAAACTACTGTCATTTTTTCAACATATTTTATTATAAACCACCGACAGGATGAAAGCCGGCAATAACATCTCATTTTATCTCTTGTCACAATTATTTTATTACAACTAACTTACCCTGTATCTCTTGACATTAGTTGTTCTTTGATCATTTCTCCATCTAAAGAGAACAAATTTACTGGGTTTTACTAAAAAGAGTACTTACTCAACTTGGTATTTTAGAGCTTTGATGATGAAGGCGTAAGAAATGAAACAATGAAATTGTTTCAAAATTTGTGAAAAAGAAAGGCAAAATTTCACTAAACTACACCAAGTTCTCCCAGTTTTGGCCCTAAGATATCACTTACTTTGCATTTTCAAGCATTTCTTGGCATCTCTTCTCCAGCTCTTCTGCACTCATTTTTCTTAAAGTAAAAATTATTATAATCAATCAAATAATACCCTCTAATAATAGCAGATATCAGAGAACTTTAAACTCCATTTAATTGCCTTCAAACAATTGTCGTGGCATTTGGGTCAGTTTCTATACATTTACTTTATTGTTGACCGAAATGACTTGACTTGAAACAATAATTATTATAATATTAATCGTTGTTTGAAGGCAAAAAGTGCAACTCCAATATCTTCTATGATCATAATGCAACCCAGGTTCAAGTCCCACCAGTCTCAGGGTTGACGTTTATTGCTTCTTTCCTGTGCTTCAAGGGTTTTTCTCTGGGTTCTCCCGATCTCCTCCCTCCACCTACGCCACCTGTGCTTCCCTAGCATAAGAATTATTGCTTTATAAAAACCTACTTGGAAACAGCAGAACCTCTAGAATTTCTGTCCTGTCTCGGTGAGGGTGATCTTCTTGACCTTTGAGGAGGGGATTCCCTGTGTCGCCTGTCTCTTCTTGGTGATGGTGACCTTGACTTTTGAGGTGATTCCCTGTGCTGTCTTTCTCTTCTTGGTGAGGGGGATCTCCTTGACTTCATAGGAGGGGATTCCCTGTGTCGCCTTTCTCTTCTTGGTGATGGTGACCTTGACTTTTGAGGTGATTCCCTGTGCTGTCTTTCTCTTCTCGGTGAGGGGGATCTCCTTGACTTCATAGGAGGTGATTCCCTGTGCCGTCTTTCTCTTCTTGGTGAGGGTGATCTCCTTGACTTGCGAAGAGGGGATTCCCTTTGCCTATTTCTTACTGGAGAAGCTGATCTCCTCGATTTTTTACGAGGAGATTCCATAGAATATCTATTTTCTCTGGGTGAAGGTGATCTCCTAGATGATCTGTCATATTTAGATTCTTGAGATCTAGTTTTATTACTAAGATGTCCATTTCTGATAGGAGATTGAGACCTTGATCTTTGTCTATCAGATGACAGTGATCTTGATGAACTCCTTTGACGATGCCTTCTCTTGTCATGTTGTTGTCTTCTGTTGATAGGTGATCTTGAACGTGATTTTCTTGACTGGAATTTTAATCCATTATTACCTTGTCTTGATCTATGTCGTCTTGACTCAGACTCTACTATTCCAGGAGATTCTGATCTTGATCTTCTTCTCCTCTGACTGTACTTATTTTCGTCCTTTATGTGTCTTTTATGCCTGCGATCACTCTTCCTGACATCATCGTCATCAGTATCACTATCCTCAGATTCAGTTTCTTTCCTTTTCTTTTCCTTTCTTTCTTTCTTCTTCTTCTTTTTATCTTTCTTCTTCTTAGATTTAGTTAGATTGTCTTGAAGCATTTGTCTCAATTGTTTCATTTTGATTGGGTTGTTTATCAGTTCTTTTTTCTTTTCCACCTCCTTTTTTCTTATGAGAAATAACGGATCATCACGGACCTTTGCAGCCAAATCAGCTGGTGTGTTAGCATTGGCGTCACTTGATGATGAACCAGGGATTGTGTTATCCTGAAAAGAATTGAATACTAATTATCAATTACAAAATGTGGCTAAATAATTTGACTGTCAGCAGGCAAGAGGTGGATCGTTGAAACCCATGCCCAGCGATCTCTGTACACACTTATATTGACTTCTCTCTAACTTGTAGCTTATTTACTTTGAAATATCTTTAAAATGAATCACATGTGGAGAGAGAGGGTTAAGGATGCATTGTCAATAGCCTTTTAGTATACAGTAACATTTTCCTTTGCCTTGCTTACCCATGATTATAAAATTAGCAACAAGAAATACTGAAAATTACATAAAAATGATTTCCTACAAGGAAATAACATGAAGTTTAATGCCCAGGGCTTGAAATAATGCCCAGTCAGTCACAATAACAACAACAACAAAAATTAGTTTTAGCTTGGTCATACCCTGAAATGACCATCACGGCAAAGATTTGACCAGACAAGTTTTAATATATCTACCCACTCGGCTATGCTGTACATTTTGACCAACTTTTGATACCCATATCATGGTAAATAAGAGGACATACCACTCTAAACTATTGGAAATTTGTTAAGTGTAGGTGATATTTATTCACTCTACATACCTGCTTATCATCATTGGCTAGTGGATCCACATGTTTATCAATAGTTTTACCCAAAAGGTACTGTTCTCTGTCAACCTGACCAGGGGCTGAGTACATCCAGTCTAGTCTCTCAGACTTTTTCCTACCATTTAAAAAAGATGCAATCAAATTTATTTATCAAATAAATATCAGGGATTGTGCTAGGATTTGTAATGTGCATCCTGGGACCCATGTGTCTGGGCACATTGGGATCCTTAACTTATTTGAAGGGATTCTAAATCTTGTTCTTTCGTGACAAGTAATTTAGAATGGCAAGAAATGAAGCTCTCAGGTCCAAGGATGCAAACAAATTGTCAAAATTGTCAAGCATATTCCCATGAGAATAAAACATTTCTTTAACTCCATGTAACCTCATTCAGAAGCGGTTGAATGTGAGGCTATGAAGGGGAAAATCTATTGTTCCAGTCCCCTCCCCCTCTCCCAAAACCCCTGGAGACCCCCAGAGAGTCACTTCGCCATTTCACAGGCTACAGGTGACATGGCTGTTGCATGAGAAAAGTCCACGCTTTCAGCCAACCAGATAGATAATGTCAATACAATAGACAGTGTCAAGATATAAGCACCATTGAATTTTATCAAACCCTGAAACAATTATTAACCTAGACTAAAATTAGTCTAACCTACTCCAGATAAAGTTTGTAAATACTGTGCTACAAATTGTCAAATCTACAGCATCATAGAACTTTCTTGAGGAAGCCAACATGTAGGGGTAAGTAGGGACACGATAATTCATTTTAATTATACAGGAACTAATAATCCAGTATCACATGACACATTATCACATGTAACAAATAATGTAAGCATGTGTCTCTTAGAAACAAGAAGTTTCAAACAAGAAACTTACTGACAAATTATCGATGACAACAACCTGGAACACTCACATAAACTAATCAAAACTAAGTCAGCATTGTCATGGATCGTTCTAAGTCACAACAAAAAACACTTGGTATTATACCTCGATACTCCATGGTCTATAGCATGTCTTTGCATTTCTTCTCTCGATCTTTCTTCTTGTAATTCTCGTTGAAGCTGTTCGATCTTTTTTGCTTCGGCAGTAGCCTTCTGCTCTGCCTTCCATACTCGTTCCACATTGCGTATTGTCTGGGGATGCCAGCTTTTCTTTAAATTCTGTATAAATAACAAAAGTAGGTATTATGATATCTATTCATTCTATTTCAGCTTAGTATAGATTGAAATTCCTAAGAAAATAGGTGAAAAAATGAAAATAAACTCACCAAATCTCCTCCTCCCATGATGAAAATACTACGTTTGAACTAACTTGAGTTGACAGTCACACGAACTAGCGGTTTTCCCATAAGAAGAGACTGAAAACTAGTACCCAGACTACTAATGATGGTTTTAAAGATCATTTTAGCTTTAATTTTGTAAATCTTTAAAGAAAAAAAAACCACAAATAAGACTTCAAATTTGCTTCATAAGTATAAGTTATGCATTATTTTGTGTAGTGATTAATGAGAAAGAAATGACTTTCAGAATATATCACTCTGTTCTCAATGGCCGAGCTTGGTTGCAAAACAAAGGTCTTTAGGAATGGGGAAGGGGAGGGTAGTGAGGACTCTAATTTGATTTCAAAAGATATAAATGGCAAAATTTTGTCAAATCTCATTTTATTATCAACGTCAAAAATATTATAAGAATTTAAAAATATGTTCGTTATTTTTAAACAACTCCATTTGGACTAAGGAAATGATTTTTCTTGAAAGTTATGGTTGAAGGGAGGGGACGGTCGGGTAAGCATTTGTCACAAGAATGCAAACAAACATGGTTCCTTCCTTTGACGTCCTTTCTTGGGCATTCATCATAAATCTTTAACAAAAAACTTTTATGTTTGGGAATTTGGTTGTCATGACATTACGTGCAAGGTCTAGATAGTTCCTCCAGCCCTACATCATCAGCCAATGATACAAAGAAAATTTTAAAGAAGGACGCAATGTGAGACTACTCGATCCTCCGTCTGAACTTGTTCTTCATTTGGATCTGCAAAATGCTTTGTTTGATAATGAAAAGACGAGAAAAAGAACTTGAAGCATTCAGTGGTTGTTCAAAGATTACAAGACGTGTCATTTTGCTATGAGCACCGTCAATATATCCGTCCAAAACTCTGTTACGCAGTCATGTTGGGTAAGTTCTATTTGATCAGGTCTATCACCTCTAACCTTCGATCCTAACTTCTTTATAATATATACGGTAGTCTTTGTGCTTCAATCTGAATTCTGAACAAATGTTTAAGTGAAAAATTTATCGTTCTTGAGCTTTTTTACATAAATGTCCATAAGCTGATTTATTTTTAGAAATAATTAAGCTTAAGTTTTTGTATTCTAACAATAAAAGCTCTTGTCTTTTGTTCTTGGATCAATGTGTTTTAATTGTCCTGCCAATTGGGTGTATCTATATTTTTATAGTACAGTCTATTCTTGATTATAAGTAATACTTGTTAATCACATTTTACTACTAATAGTGAACAGCTAACAGATTTTACTAGTTTTTACGAGGTGTAGTCAGGGTTTGTTTATGACTAATGAGAGGTATTTAGCACTTAATGACTGGTCCCGAGGGAAACAGTTAGTTTTATTTTCCGAGAATCTCAATGTTTCCCGAGGCTCCGGCCGTATTGATCATGTGCATTTATTACCCGTGCGGGAGTTATTGAGATTTATTTCCCTCCACGTGATGTACTCTCGACCAATAAGAAAACAAGTTTGACTAAGATATATAATAAAGATAGTTATTCTGGCATTTTTTAGTACAAGAATGCCCTGCTTTGCAGCCATTAACTAATTTCTTCAACTAAATTCTTTTAGAATGGTTTTTATGAATAGCAGAACAGCAGATCATAGGGGATTGATTACTTGACGCAAGCTCATTGATTCTTTAATCATGGTCAATAACATTTTTCACAGTTACTAATAATAGATATCGCAAAAACTTGTGGGATCGAAATGCTGGCAAACTTTGCAAACAAGGCTTTGGTTACGAGGAAAAGACGAGAACAATATCAGTCGAAAAACAGCAAGACAACAATTACAAAACATTGTTGCAGCTTAGGAATAGACCATTTTCGAGATGTACAAGCGCTTTCAAAAGTATTGCAGACGCATACATGATTTCAAGGCATTTTCGGGCAGAGTCAATAGCGCACATGATCTTGCCCGAAAATGCCTCTTTTTCATGTCTGTCATCTCTTTTTCATCATTTATTAGCATGTGTTTTGGGCAAAAGCTTGTCTGCATCTCAATCCCATAATGCATCATTGTGACATCCATGGAAAGTGCTATTAATCATGTGGTGCTTGAATAGTGTTTCAGAGCTTTTTAATTAATGTATAATCATAGGTCTAGTTTCTAGTAGGTCAAATTCAGTTTCTCGGCCATGCTTGTAAATAGCCAACTGGTTTGTCTCCTTGTCAGTTGGGATTTTTAAACACTTTATGTTCTGGAAGAGCTCCTTGCAGGGAGTGATGGTTATAAAATGTAATGTAAACTGTAATGTAGTTTTGTAACAGCCTATTTCTTATATATATCTTACTATATCTGTTTTTCTCTCTCTCTCTTTAGGATGATGATATTCTATCTAATTCAGAATCCCTTTCAGAAGGTAAATTTGGGACTAGAGTAGCTTTCATTTGAGTGGGAAATGAGATGGTCAATATGTAGCTGTAATATAGCTGTACCATATATTATTGCCATAACCACATTGTAATTAGATGAATTATTGGAAGACAATAGACCTTATGCAATATCGGTCACTCCTAATTTGCATAAAGGAAAAGCTTTAGTTTAAAAAATATTTTTTGATAAAATAATGATGTTGTTTCAGGTCTTTTTACTACATTACTGCATGCCACAGCTGTAAATGGAAATAAAAGTCTGTTACAGAAACTGCTTCAAGAAGGTACTGTAAACTGATATGTGTGTGAACAGAGAAATGGTAATAGTAAACAATACAACCCCCAAATCGGTGTCAGTAAGGTATCGGTTGACATCACACTGTTAGGCCAACGTCTATTTGGGGGTCGTATTGTTTACTGTTACTGATAGAAAGGACAAGGCTAAGAATAAAAGCTGGTCAACAGATACTGTCTGGCCAAAATATGCACTTGTTTATGCCTTACCCCTCACCTTGCTCACCTTGACTGGTCAAATTTTGGTCAGTCAGATGTGGCTGTTTAAGCAGTTGTTAATTGAAACCCTGTATATTACGATAATGAAATTATCTTTCTTATGATGGTGTCTGTCAGTTCCAATCTCCTGCTCGTTTTGTTCCCAGCGAATTTACCTTTCACCTATTTGGTCTTGAGTTGAATGTTACATGTGATTTGGAGTCTGTGTATCACTGACATGAGAGTAGAGTTAGTTAGGCCCTAATTCCCTTGAAAATTTCTAGTTTTCTACCCTCCACAAGCCACTCAGCATGATCAATTCCATTTTAGTCTCGACTGTGAGTTAGCCATGCCCTGACTCAGCCCAGCAGTTGTTGCAGGGTTCAATATTTTTTTTTCAGTCATTGGTTTATTTTATTGGGCACGTACTAATTTATGCTCATGGTTTTCTTTACATGATTAGTTGCTGGAAGAAATGATGAAATAAACAGAGGGGATCAGTTTGGTAGAACTCCTTTGGTAAGAATATAGTAACTTCATTAATTTATTAGTAATTATACAGTACAGACACATTAATTGGGACCATTTTTACAAGATTACCATACAATCATGAAAACAAAGCAATTGGAATGAATGATTGTGATTGACTGAGGTCAATGGGATATTGAGCCTGGCCTTTAATCTCCTGATTGGCTACAATTTTCACTCTACATTGTGATTGGATTACTTCGTAAGAGAGGTCTGAGTAAAAACATTTTTACTCTTTTCTGAATTATTGTATATGGCAACAAAACTTGCCTCTAAAACAAGCCAAGGGTAAAAGTATATTAACAAATACTTAATGTATTTCCCTATTTTAAATGCCCTTCTATTTAATGTTAATTTTCAAGTATTGACAGTATTGGCATGTTATTTTCTAGGTGTACAGTGTGTTGGGTGATCGCTTGGATTGTGCTGAGCTTCTCATCAAGTATGGAGCTAGCGTAAGTGTTGAACATTCTTATATTGGAAATCAAGAATATTGGCAGTTTACAAGCAATACAGGGAGCTTTCAGAAGAAAGGGTCCATCTATCATTTTGTAATTTTTTCCACATAAAACTATGGGTCCGGAAATTATCTTGATTTATTAGGCTATTATTATTACCATTGCAGGTTTGTATGAGTGATGTTGATGGACGCACACCTCTACACTGGGCAGCATACCAGGTAATAAAAATCCTAAAAATTAAGATACATTTAAAAGTACCAGTATGATGTGGGCAGGAAATGATGGCAGACATTTTGATAACTTATTCAGCTTTGAGTAGAGTACTTTAGTATAGAAATTGTAGTTTTTAATTTATAAGCTAAAACAATTTCTTTTTTATTCCAGGGAAACCACAAATGTGTCAAGCTACTACTATCCAAAGGAGCAGACTGGAAGGCAAAAGACACAAAAGGAAGGTATGGATAAATCTGCTGGTAACAACACAAGCAGATGACTATATAGGATTGAATCAAGAGGGCTATATCGACACTAGAGAAAAACGTTTGTGCATGCGTGCCTTTCAGCACGCTTTCCAAGAATTTATAGAGTTTTAGTGAGAAAGTAAATGCTTGTTTTCTCCGAGTATACAAAAAATTTTGTGGGTATACTTTTGTGAGACCAAGATAATGTGTTAATAAAGACAATATGAGAGAATTAGCCTTAAGTTTCAAGAACTGACTTTAAGTTTTGGCATTGTGTAAAGTCTATTCTTCAGGCAAGTGTGAAAGTCAAATTTGCATATTTTTATGATAGCACGAAGATGCTTTTGACTAATTTGCATATGGACTTAGAGCATGCACAGACGTTTTCATGTGTGTCGGCTATATCTCTATCTTTGATTGATTGTAATTTATTGTATTAAGTTAATTTAAAAAGTCAATCTCATATAAATTTTCATAATTCTACAATCAATACACCTAAAATTCTAGTCTTTTGAGTTTAGGCTCCTGAATATAATTTTTTTAGATTTTTGGAGTTCTTTTGGATGCATAATTTTGGAAATGGGTGCCAGGCTATAGAGTATTGCATCTGATCATAGCAGTAATTTGTTTTTTATTTGTTATTGCTGTTGTTTTTTTCAGAACACCTCTTCACTTTGCTGCCAGTCCACATTCTGCAAAGGTATGATAAAAATGCTTAGGATTTTGTATGATGCATATGTAAAAATTTAGGAAAGTCAAGAGGAAAGAGGATTCAAATAAGTTGGTAATTCTGTGGTGACCCCAGAGTCCTGTCATTCTTACTATGCTTGACGAAATGCCAGAGACTGTTAGACCCTAGAAATTCTAGAGGAATGATTGGGTAGAATCTTTTTTGCAATAATTTATTGTAAACCCATGCTAGCAATGACAAGTGCTTTCAATAAAGGATAACAATTAACTCCAGGGGCGTATCCAGGGGAGGGCTGCAAGGGGTGCACACCCCCCCCCCCCCCCCCCCCCGAGCATCTTTTCCCCCTATTTTGAAAATACCCATTAAAAAATTATGTTTTCTTTCTTAGATCCTGAGGGTTGCACCCCCTTGGGCTGACTTTGTGGCCTGCACCCCTCCCTGAACAAAATCCTGGATCTGCCCCTGGCCTCAATAGTCAATAAAATGGCAGTGCAGCTAATAAGCAATAAACAATTTTTCAGGAGTAAAATAAGAAATGTTGATTTAGGGAGTACGCAGTCTAGCTATGATTCAAATTTGAGGGTGCACAGTGGTAGCCACATTTCTTGCTACCATGCACAAGGGTTTCCCATAGTCTCTGAACTTGTTGAGCATGCACAGTAAGAATGACAGGGCTCTGTGGGTAAGAGTGCCTTCAACACATCTCTCCATAGCGATGACCATTGCACAGCCTAGCATCCCAGCTAAAATTAAAAGTCTGTGAAATACTCAATGTCCAGCCGAAATTGGCACTAACTGATCTTACCAAATCTCCAGTCTTAGGCTAGTCCTCATGACTGGTTGCTGGTCACAAGCACTGGCCAATTGTCATGTCTGGCCATTGAGCACTGCAGGTGTTATTTAGCCCTGCCCTAGGGCTTAATTTGCTTCCATTTGGCTCCAGGATTGCCTTGTCCCATAACTGGTGTAGCTTAGCAGTGAAAAGAATCTGTGTTTTTATTACCAGTGTTTGTCTGTGCTGCTGAAGAAAGCCCCTAAAGGAGAAGTAGATGATCCAGATAATGACTCTATGACTGCATTACACTGGGGAGCTTCTTATGGGAATAATGAACATGTCAAGATGCTCTTGAAGGCCAAGGCTTCTGTGAAGTTGTTAGATGTTGAAAGTAAGTGGTAGCAGTAGAAAAATAAAAGGATATATGAAGGGTTGGATGAATATTGGATAAAGAAATGTGGTGACAATTAAATTCAGGGGTGCTTACCACATTTAAACCAATCCGTTGGTTGGAAATTCGCGCGTCTACCAACCAAAAAGAGCGGGAAAATTTAACTTCCGACAAATGGTACACGCGTCTACCTGGAAGAAACAAAAAGAGCGGGAAAAGTGGCGTATTACTTCAGTCGGAATGATACATACCATTTGTTTTTTCCAACGGAATTTCCGGGGTTTTTTTCCGGTTAAATGGTCAGTACCCCTGTTGTGTAGTTTTAATTATTAGATTCCCTTGTATCAGACAGTATATTTTATTAACCAGATTAAACACTTTCGACTGATATATCAATGGTTATCACTAATTATTTTATTGTTACTTTGATTCTCACAGAAAAGACACCACTGCACTGGGGAGTAACAAACTCAAACCCTGGCGTCGTCAAACTTGTTTTGGTAAGGAAAAGTACTGGGTCATACACCTTTATCTTGCTGGATGAAATTTCAAAAGATCAGCGTAGAGCTTGTTTCAGGGTATCGATAAAATTTGAAGCTCGTTCTCTAATATTATGTCATTATTGTTATACTCTAAATAGGAACAGTCAAATGAGATCATCAACTGGCAAGATATAGAGGGACGAACGGCCCTACATCATGCTGTAGCTCAGCAGAACGAAGCTGTGGTCAAAACTCTCTTGTCAGTCGACAAATGTAATGTGTCTTTGCAAGACAACATGTATCGCACTCCTCTGCACTGGGCCGCTGTTCTAGGTAAGCTAGCTCTGCAACATGAAAATACTATTTGTATTCTTTGTTTGGGAAGCATGGGTGGCGTATAGCGCTCTCATCAATGCGACCCGGGTTCGATGTCGTATGTGAGCAGAGTTGCTTGTTGGTTCATTCCTGTGCTTCGATGGGGTTTTCTCCAGGTTCTCCAGTTTTCCTCCCTCGATAACTATTCCGGTCATTGGGAAAACTACCCTTTTTTGTGGTCTGGTTTGCTGGTCGCTCAAGTAAAGCCGGGATTGGTGTATTGGGAAGGATGCCGTAGGGTACCGGGGCTACCTAACCCTCCCCTTGAGCCGTTAAGTAGATTACTATTCTTTGGACATACAACAGCTTTATATTTCCATATCTTTTTTTATTTCACCTAGGTAGATTTAGCTACTTAATATAGATACTAGCTCACTGGCTCGTATAGCCACCTTTCGTTATTCCAGTTAGCTAACCAAGGGCGGATCCAGGAATTTGTTAAAGGGGGGGTCCAAACGTTGAAGAGTCGCCGAAGCAAAAAAAAAAAAAAAACAAACAAAGATGTGTGCGACGACATATAATTTTTACTACGGGCCTGGAGAGGGGGGGGGGGGGTCCAAATGTGTTATTCGTACTAAATTTACTTAAATACAGTGCAACCCTACGTATCACAGGGGGGTCCTGACCCCCCGGACCCTCCCCCTGGATCCGCCCTTGCTAACACCGGAAAAAAAACAGCATTGTAAATTATTTTTTATAACATGTAAACTTAAGGTGTAAATAAAAATATTGTCATTGTCATTGTCATTGCAATGTTGTCTTTAGGTAATTTCCGGATAGCAAAACTCCTGCTTCGAAAAAATGCCATGCACAGTTTACCTGATGGTAATGGCGCCACAGCTCTCCATTACGCTGCACAGGGAAACTACGTCAAGACGGTTGATGTCTTTTTGTCCTTTCGTGGAGTCAAAGACGGTGCTGATAATGAAGGACGGACAGCCTTAATGTGGGCTGCCAGGAAAGGTATGTTGTAATGAGCTTTGAAGTTTCTACTATAATAGAATACAAGAGCTGTAGTTACTGGTGGATTTTGGGTTCAACAGTTCCCTTCACAGTTCCCTGCGCCATCTTGAAAGTTAGCTGTGTCTTTGCACTAAAAAAAGCTAAACGGTGAGCTTGCAATGATAGAGACATGTGAATAATTTATCAAGGTGTTAAAAAAGCTGTAGTTATACTGGTGGATTTTGGGTTTAACAGTCCCCTTCACAGTTCCCTGCGCCATCTTGAAAGTTAAACAACGGTGAGTTTGCAATGATAGAGACCTTTTTTAACACCTTGAAAAATTATTCACATGTCTCTATCATTGCAAGCTCACCGTTTAGCTTTTTGATGCAAAGGCACGGCTACCTTTCAAGATGGCGCAGAGAACTGTGAAGGGTACTATTCATTCCTTGCTGTTATAGCTTTCTAGATCTGGTTGACAGCACACAGTGGCCAGTGTTTGACCACCATTTGGAGCAGATAATGGGATTCAAAGAATATTTATCATAACTGCTTTTATCTCCCATAGGAGCTAGTATGGCATTAGAGACAATGCTTCGTCACCATCTTGACGTCCATGCGACAGATAATTCAGGTCGAACGGCTCTTCACGTCGCTGCTTATTCAGGGGACATCAAATGTGTCGAGATATTACTAAACTATGGTGCTGGTGTGGACGCGCTGGATGAAATCAACCACACCCCTTTGTTCAGAGCTTGTGAGATGGGATACTTTGATGTGGTTAACGTTCTCATGAAAAGTAAGATCAACAGAACTGCTCGAATTGCTGTAACTTTTTACAGCCCTTTACATAATTGTTTACCTACCGACTACAGACGTTTTGTCTCCCGCTAATCAAACTACGACGCGCCGAGTTCACTCCGATCAAGCGATAAGGAAATTTCCATGACTTAACAGGCCTCCATTTTCAACCGGAATTTCTTTATGCTCGCGATCGGATTGAACTCGCCCCCCCCCCCCCCCCCCCCACAGATCCTAGGTCCTTGCTATACCGCTGAGGCGTAAACTACAGGCAGCGGTTGGAGACAGTGCCGTACCAGCGCATGCTACCGTAAGCCAAGCCATTTATATGCTAAAGAAGGTGGGAATACAAATAAAGGAGTGGAATTATCATTTTATCTTCCAGACAACGCGACTCTCGACTTAGAAGACCAAGATGGCCGCTCACCGCTGCACTGGGCAGCTCTTAATGGACACGCTCATATCTGCTTCACTTTGATTCAGAATGGTGTCCCAGCCAACAAGAAAGACAGACTTGGGTAAGGAAATCAGTATTCTGTGATTCTGATGCTTTCTATCTGTTACCCTAGTTACCTATATGTACCCTGATTTTGTATCTGTTACCCTAGTTACCCATATGTACCCTGATTTTGTATCTGTTACCCTAGTTACCTATATGTACCCTGATTTTGTATCTGTTACCCTAGTTACCTATATGTACCCTGATTTTGTATCTGTTACCCTAGTTACCTATATGTACCCTGATTTTGTATCCTTCCATCTTGCAGGTGTACACCCTTACATTGTGCAGCATATGGAGGTTTTGTCAACTGCATGTCTGTTCTGATTGACGATGGTGCAGATGTCAATAAACTAGATCATGAGGGTATTTCACCACTACACTGGTCCTGCTCGTCTGGCCATCTGGAAGCTGTCAAACTCTTACTCAGAAATAGAGCTTTTCCCAACTTTATGAAAAAAGACGCAGAAAGGTCAGCACAACGTCATCCAATAATTGTTTATCATTACAGTTGAGTCTGAGGTCAACATTTCTTTTGTCCTTGAAGCTAGCCTTGTAAACAAGGCTAAAGTCTGTATTGAAGCAATGCAATGTTTTTACGCTGCTTTTTCACGGTGGACACCGCTTCAGGGTTTCGTTTTCACCCCGGGTTTTTTTTTTTTTTTTTTTTCATGACTCCCTTTTTGCTATAGCAACTTGCCATCCACTATTCTTCCTTCCTCCCCCGCGCATCGAGAATTTAACAGGTTTCTCGCTATACCCCCGCGCATCGAGAATTTAACAGGTTTCTCGCTATACCCCCGCGCATCGAGATCTAACAGGTTTCTCGCTATACCCCCGCGCATCAAGAATTTAACAGGTTTCTCGCTATACCCCCGCGCATCGAGATCTAATAGGTTTCTCGCTATACCCCCGCGCATCAAGAATTTAACAGGTTTCTCGCTATACCCCCGTGCATGCATCGAGAATTTAACAGGTTTCTCGCTATACCTTCTCGACAGGCTCACAGCCCTGGATTTTGCGATCTTTGGAGATCACCAGGACGTTGCTCAGGTAAGCTGCAGTTGATGATTGATATTGAACATTAAGCAATGACAAGAGACCTCTTTAGTTTGTTCAAACTTATTCAGATGGTGCATTATGTCGTCCAAACATTTCACAAAAACTAACTGGTTTCACAGCGGCCATGTTGGATGGCAATACAATAGAGATGTTCTCCTTGGGAAAATGAAATCTCTTATCGTGAAGAAGAACATAGTATTGTTCCTGTTCTACAGCATGGCTGCCATAGCGAGGGGGCAGGGGGGGGGGGGGGTAATCGCCCCCCTTAAAATTTTCGGATCGAGCCTTTTTTATCTGATGGATGATGCCAATGCCAAGTGCTGGCGTAGGGAGGGGGCGGGCACGTGCCCCAAAAATGTTTGGTAGTTAGTCTTTATTCTAGGTGCCCCCCCCCCCCCCCCCCCCTCCCAGAGCCTGGGTCCCCGCTACGCCCCTGATTGCTGCCTTGAAAATATTTTTTTGTATGTTTTCTGTTTGTTTGTTTTATTTTTATGTTTTTGTTTTTGTTTTTTGAATCAGTGGCTCGGCAATCGATCCCCCTAACCAAAATTATTTAACACCCCTATCAAAAATCCTGGTCCGCACTTGGGAGTTTAATCATAGTATTGTGCATTTTCCAGTACATGATTGAACAAGGTGGCCTTACCATCACAGCGATCCAAGATGTAGCCGCAACAACCATCCAATCATGCTGGCGAGGCTACAGAATACGCAAACCCTTCCAAACACGCAAAGACTTATATATGCGACACGAGCATCTCAAACGAAACACGACGAAAAGACGCACTAGTTGTGCTGTTAGGGAAGAGGAAATACCAGATAGAATATCTATAATAAATAATCCTGGATTCCTTAAACCAGATATGACCAAAAACGAGTTACAACAACAACAACAACAACTACTACTACAACAATACCAACAACAACAAGTGCTGGACTCCCAAGATTCATTCCCAAATCACGAAGACGAACTTCATCACAGAAATAGCAAGGATTTGGTATTTGAAGACGATAGTTATTATCTTACATCTCTTGCTAGTCAGAGATACTCTTTCTCAGAATACCAAGGGGTTACAGAAGATACGAATCAGTTGTCAACAATACTCGAGTCCTCTCATCCACACTATAGCAGTGAGATGAACGAGATGAATGTGCTCAAATTACACGAAGAATCGAATGAAAATGTGGATGGTGTTTGTGAGAATAGCGATACAAAAAGCCTCGATGAAAAAAGAATTAGTGATGAGTCGCCAGAATCCGGTGAAGAATATGATCAACCAGTTGAATGTCATAAGAATGAATCAAACAGTGATTTAGAAGTGGATATCAGTAATATAATGGAAGATGAAAAAGATGTAGTTGATGCCCCGGTGCAGTCGTTAAGTATTGACCACCGCAACTCCAGTAACACGGAAAAGAAGGAACAAACGTGTACAAAATATGGAAGGAATTTGAACCCAAAACCTATTGACTTACAAAAAGCAGTTTTTCCTAAAATACAATCGTGTAAAAGCCCTGAGATTGTGAATAGCCACGATGTTGCTGGTGGAGGTAAAAAGAGTAACTTGCAGTCAAAATCAGAGCTGGCTCGAAAAGAGCGCGAAAGGCGCAACCTAATACGAGTCAAAATGGAAGCAGCCTCGGTGATTCAAAGATGGTTCAAGCGTTGTCGAGATAGAAAACGCCGAAAACACCCTGAAACATCCATGGGACTAGAAGAGGTTCAGAATGATCAGAAAGAGCTAGTCCAACAGCTTGCAGCCTTGACTATTCAGTTAGGGTGGAGGAAGTACCTTCGACAAAAATGCCACGGTCCCAATACCGAGCATGGGGAATGCCCGTTGAACAAAGTTGTTCATTCTGATAGTCTACGGTCCAACGACTCAAGGGAACGCCCGTTGAACAAAGTTGTTCATTCTGATAGTCTACGGTCCAATGACTCGGCAAACACTAACATGTCAATCAGACAATCTAAGAATAGAAATAAGAAGTCAGAAGTAAGGCGTCCTACTAGTGTTGCACCTTCAAGTAGGCGCTCACGGATGGACTCTAAAGTACAGTTTACTTATGGCGCAGCGCGAAGGCTGCGCAAAACTGCGCTTTTTTCACCAAATGCAGCGTCTTATAACCTTGCACTTGACATGCAGAACCCTATTGTTGCGAAAAGGGGGGATACTCGTACTTCTACCCCTCGTAGAGGCGCAAATAACAAGATAAGACCGAGTACAAGTCGCAGGGCTACTTCTGCGTGGACACCTGTAGAGGGAATACAAGGGAGGAAATCCCAAAGATAGAAAAAGTCTTGCAACATGGAATATCCTTTAAGGATATCCCTAATAACAAGATAAGACCAAGTACAAGTCACAGGGTTACTTCTGCGTGGACACCTGCAGAGTGAATGCAAGGGAGGAAATCCCAAAGATAGAAAAAGTCTTGCAACATGGATATCCCTAATAACAAGATAAGACCAAGTACAAGTCACAGGGTTACTTCTGCGTGGACACCTGCAGAGGAAATACGATGGAGGAGGTTCCAAAGGTAGAAAACCTCATCGCCTCTTGCAACCTTAAAGATCCGTTAAACGTGAGACCCCTTCACAGTCCTCTACGCCATGTACAAAGTTAGCTGTGCCTTTACATCGAAGCGAGACATCAGGAGACCTTGCAATGATAGAGACTTTTTTAAACACCTTGGACAATTCTTCACGTCTTTATCATTGCAAGCTAGCCTCACCGTTCGTCTCCCTTCGATGCAAAGGCACAGGTACCTTCAAAATGATGCAGGGAACTGTGAAGGGGACTATTATGATATCAAGATATCATGGCAAAATTGTGAGAAACGAAGCAGTGTAAATAAGATTTTTATATGAACAAAATTATAAATGAAATAAAATGCATCTAATATCCAATTGTTTTTAAAAGCCTGTAAAGTGTACATCCTGAGGATCGAATAGTGGCCGCGCACTAGCACTATAATCAACTAAGCGACGTCTGCTAACGATTGAAGCTGAAGGTATACGTGCGCACTTAACATGCCCCCTGCATCACTGATCTGATTTAAGAATATTTAATTCTAAGTTACTCAGATTAGCACAGACTAGATAAAGGTCGAAACTAGAGTGTGAGATCACAGTGCGTTGAAATATAGATAGCAGCGTATCTGTCACTGTTTCAACGAAACCACCTTGTTGCTTTAGCTTTGGGATAAACTTTCTCTTGGGGCAATTTCGAAGGAGCTCGTTATGTTACAAATATGCTCGTGGTTCAACATTGAAGGTGACTCTATACTATCGCAATAATCCACGAAATGTTTTTGAATCACAATCGGATTTTAAACCCTCATATAATGCTGATTTAAAACCTGAAATGAAAAAGGGGTGCCCCGATCGAGGTCGGTGTGGAGCTAATCACGACTTAACAAACGTACAAACGAATTCTGACTAAAACTGAGCTGTATGGTTCCTCAAATATTGAATGGTTATTCAGCGGTTATTGTAAGCGCGCACATCCGTAAGGTTCCTAGGGATTTCGTTAATTTTCCAGAAGCTAGTAGGTACGTGGGGAGACTTTTGCGGTTGAGTGATCAGCTGACTATGTTCCATCAAGTGCACGTGATAATCAAATGACCAGAAGCCACTTCAGATCAACAAGTATATTTGCTTTAACACTTTAACACGACAAAAAAGGGTATTGCATGACGTTGAATTTATTTCTATGTTCATGCGCTTCTTCATGCCGGTTAAAAAGATAGAAAGACTTAAGAATGGAATGGAACTGATAGGCGCAGATCCCGACCGCAGATCACACTAGTACTTTTCCGAAAAACGGTCAAATATTTTTAAAGTAGCAGTAATATAGCTTAATTATTGCAACAGTTCTTATAAAAAAAGAATAATAATACAAGAACCGGTTCGGAGAATGCTTAAGAATTACAGTGTTTGAACTTACCAATGATAATTTCGATTTTATTTTTTTCTATTTCTGATAATATCTTTTTGTTTCGGAGGTTTTGAGCGGTTTTCTTATGTTTTTGTTATTGTTGGTTCGGCCTTTTAGGCCCTGAAAAACGGTATTTTTTCTGGCTGGATTCCCGCCTGGGGAAGAGAAAGGAAGGAGAAAAAACAAGGCAATGAAACAAGAATGAAAGCAATGAGAAAGGAGGGAAAATAAAGGACAGCCTAAAATAGAAGCAAATGTAGTAAAGCCCCTAGTAGTCATTATTACCATTTTCAAGTTCAGAGTTGCCTATATATGCCTCAATACACGATCTTACAATTTGCCATATTCATGATATTGGCCTTGCCTGCATTGATCTTCGTCGTATCAATCTGCGAAATCTTCGTCTAGCATATTCAGGAAACCAACGAAGCGAAGAGTAACCCTTCAATTGCATCTCAAAGCGTGTGAACCAATTTTTGTACATATAAAAATTGCTTGGCTTCTAACGTTGACATTTTTTCTAGTATCCGGGCTACATTTCAATTGATAATCACATCGATCGAGTACATTAGTAAAGCAGTGGTCGAACTGCTTCATTTTACATCGATAGATTCTTGCAGGATCACTGACCTGACATGTCCTCGTTAGAACAAGAGACAGTTAATCTATCACTTTCTTTTTCATCACCAAAAATAGCGAAATCAAATGAACACTAAGCTTAACTAACTTCCTTGACAAGAAAAGTCAATCAACCATCAGCAAGAATTTGTCCATATTTTAATGAAAGATCAGTGACCAAAATATGATTACTGTAAAATCCAAGTGAGCTGAAGAAACAAACTCTGTATTGTTATTTACACTTCGCGATCGTAGTAAATCCAGTTGCTAGATTTTACACCCATTTTGATTTCATAATTTCTCGACCAACTCAGCCCAAGACGCCTGGGTTTTTGCTGCCGTCGATCAAAAATTTACTAGCACTTGAAAGTGTGATTGAAGGAAGCCAAAAACCCAGACGACTCGAATCATAGCTAGTCGTCTGGGTCGCTTACAGTGAGGACACTCGAACCATGAACACTTGATATTTTTTATTTCATGAACTTTCTACTAATTCAAACCTTCTGAAAATGAAGCACTGAACTCAAATAATCTTATTGTTCAAAATAAATCATATTTTCAATCGATTCACACAAGGGATAAAGGAGAAAAAAAGTATGAAAAAACCTCGAAGTGTTCACGGTTCGAGTGTCCTCACTGTAATTATGAATTGCTTATAAAACTTCTACATATACTTCTACTTTTGCTAGATAGATACCATAAGCTTGTTAGTGTGGCCGTATAAATATTTCCTCGTGCCTATTAAAGTGTTTAGAAGTAGATTACTCAGCTATAATTTTATTGACACCATTTAAAGACTTTTTAAGAGGTTATACTTTATAATTTATTGACATAAGTACAATCTTGTCATAACATGGATCAATCATTAATCCATTATAATTTACAATTCCTACATATAAAGCTAATTCAATTAACGTTGTCGCCAAAAAAAGCTTAATAAATATAACAAACTTCGCTGTAGACTATATAAGAATTAAGCAATATATTTCCAAGTCGTAGAATTTTCAAGCATACAGTGAGTTTCTTATTGTAATAATGTCACGGTGTAATAAATTTGATGATTCCGCTCTAAAAGCTTTAAGCTTTAGGCTTTTTTTCGGCGAACACATTAATTGAATTAGCTATATATATATCATATATTTATTTATTTCATTAAGTGGAATATTTCAGCTAATCTTAAACGCACGATTCTCTATTCGGATCACTAGGAATATTCTCTGTTATATCTTCTCCTATATCAGAAACAAAACCAAGTTCATGTAAAATCAAAGCACGTCCAACGATAAGCAGCATTTCTTCTTCATTAGCCAGTTCAAGTACACTCAACCAATTATTCGTTTGTATCGATATATTCGCTCCAGCTTTAAGCAAAGCTAAGACGCAACTGATATTCCCATGGTAGACCGCATCGTGTAAAGGTGTGCAACCATTTTCATCTTTAATGTCTACACTCGCTCCTTGGTCAATGAGAAGTTGCAAGCAATCGTAACTCCCTTCAATTGCAGCTCTGTGTAATGGCGTCAAACCGTTAGGTCCTGGTCGATTTATGTCCACTTTTCTCGACTTAATCAAATGACAAGCTTCGACAAATTCATCATTTGTAATCGCAACATCTAACAACACATCTGAAGGGAACTGAACATGTTTCTTTTTCTTGGCAATTGCTTTTTTAGATGAGGAATTCGAACTCAGTGTCGTTCTTGTAGGATATGTTTTTCTTCTGGTTTTAGTGTTTTTGTTGTTAACATTCTTTTGTTCAAGTGATCGATAACAATTCGATTCGATTAAGTTCATTTCCTCTTGAGTTAATGGCGATGTCACTCGCCTTTGTCTCGGCACAGCTTCATCAACCTCCCCACGACCACTAGAGGATGTGTAACAACTTTCTGAAAGAGGTAACTCACCACGTGAGGATCCAATTTTATCCATTCCAGAATACCCAGAATCACCGATACTCGATGTTCCAGAGTCCGAGACGTTAGAGAGACTCGATCGCTGAGAATCGCTCTCTAACATTCCAAATAAATTCGATAAAGCACTTTTTGGTTTCCCAACTAGACTTGCTAAGAAAGGCAATGTTCGTTGCTCCTGTGAAGTCTTCTCGAGTTCTTTGAGAATGGTGTGTTTGAGTTTGGCTGGTTTGTTTATGTAGTTGAGTCTCTCCCGTACAAGGTCTTCTTTTCCATCTCTGGACATCATTTTGGCTAATAATATCACCATATCATCTTGACTTGCGCAATCTAGTGGCATCTCGCCGCGGTCCGATACCACGCAAGTATCGGCCCCATGTTGAAACAGCAACTCTGCTAACAACTGGTTGTCATAGAAAGCCGCAATATGGAGTGCTGTTCTTCCTTGCTGATCTTTGATGTTGACAAGATCGTTTCTCTTTTGACCGAGTAACATAGACACCAGCAGCAAATCATTCTCTCTACATCCTTGGTGTAGCGCCTTCAACATATTTCAGTTTTGATATTTTACCACGATTCAATAAGTGTCGTTTTTGATATTGGTATAGTACCCGTCGTGTTTTCTGGAACGTTTACAAGTACTTAACACGTCTCGTGTTCCCTATTTGGCAGCAAGGTCCTTATACTTATGTAAGTGGGACACCATTCAATTTATACATCGCCTGGCAAAGTTATTCCTATTCTGTTATTTATTGGGTTGCTCAGATATCCCTTTGTTTACTACTTGGACGTCATCGAACGTCCCAAGAGAGGTGACGTTGGTGCCCAAATTATCATAAAAGTATTTCAGGCTTATCACAATAGTAAACACATCTCCCTTAATAGTGAATGAACCTTGTCTTACACGAAAACAAGCGTGAATCGCAGCAGTGTTTATTAATTGGATAACATTTGTTGGGAGTATAAAAGTCTTGGAAAATATTTCAAAGGGTCCGCCCCACTTGTAGCACCCTATATTATTCTGTGTTTCTTAAATTGACGGTTTTATTCTAGAAAGTTCATTACTTTTTTGTGTCGAGTTGAAAGTCTGACAGAACTTTATGCTACGTTTTTCTCGCCAATAAAACGATTATGATACTGAGATTTAGTATGAGTTAGATTTGCCTGCTTTCTTCAGTATTACATGATCAATTTGAATTGAATACTGAATTTTTTTTTGGCACTAATATTTAGATCGGTTTTAGGATTAAAAATATAAAAAGGCTGACTCATTGATGCTAACTTGAAGTTATATACACAAAACTCTCACTGAGTCTCTTGGCAACGCAACTTTGATTTAAACTAACTCAGAATTATAAAGACCCACTTAGTCCTGACAAATTCTTATAGTAAGAAGCTGAAAATTTGAAATCTCTAAAACATTTTAGTACAGATTAGTTTCAAGCTAAATTTTTGCTAATTATAAAGAGATTACTTTTTTATAGTAGGTGAACAAGTTCAGAATGGAAAGTACTTCCCCTTTCAATGAAACACACTGCGTGCCATATGTATAAATCTCAATTCATATGTTGATTTTTACGGAGGGAAGAAAAAAGAACTTTGTGGATTTAAGAAAACACCTTACACGAAGCAGAATGTAGAAAAATCAAAATTCAATGCAGCCAACAACACCTAACTCAGTGTTAATGATGTGATAATGGCTATCGACCACAAGTATGTTTTGCTCTTAGACAAGATAACATCATTCAAGGAGATTGAGCTTGAAGTGACATCAAAAGCAACCGCTCTTTCTATCTTCTGTTTGGACTAAAGTGGCGATTCTACAATATGTCATCTACGTTTTGTATTCAGTCTCTTTGAACTGTCCGCCATAGTTTAGACAAAACCACGAAAATAAAAGCTATTCTAGTCATAAGAAAAAGGATTTTATAGAACAACAGAATATTTTTATTGTTCTGTTTTAAAATCTATATGGCTTTTAATTGCACTATTTAGTAATTAGTGTCCTGACAGACTTTATTCTTTACTTTTCAATTCGGGTATTTAGAGGTGTTCTTGACATCTGAAAGCGTTTTCAACATACTCAGTGTACTGAGGCTGAATTGAGGCTAGCCTTAAGTTACCGGACGAATTTTTAGCTGTTCAAAGAGTTGTACATTTAGGCGTCCCGTTTACAAGGAACTGTGCTATCAGGACAAAAACTCAAACGCCTAGTCGTGTAAATGAAAGAGACGGTTTGGTATGAATGGTATGTATGTACTGGTCAAAGGCGAGTCTCAGTGTACTGAGTCCATTTATCAATGCTTTCTAGTTGGAGCTGGTAACTCTAGTGGGAGAATTTGGGAAAATCCGGACTACTTTAGATATTCTAAAATTGTCTATTTTCAAATTGGAGGAAACAATGGGAGGGTCTTTCAGTATTGTCACCTTGCAGGGCGTAGGCGAATCTTTCACATTCCAATCCAAATATCAATCAGTTTAATTTAAGTAATTCTGCATACTAACACTTCAAATGAAAGAGTTAATATTCTATTCCAAGTGTAATTGTTATTTCAGTTAGCTGTCTATGTTTAAACTTTTATCTGCAACCGTTTGAAACTGCTCGCCTGCACCAATGGTAATGATGACTTTGCCAAGTTGGCAGAGCATGCATGACGTTCCTACCTCAATAATAAGAAAATTTTGGTAAAAATGCTAGTCAGTAAATTACTCAACAACTTCATAATGAATCAAAGAATAGAGATTCTTTTGCTGGGACATTATTTAGATTACAGATATTGATATATATTCATTGTATTTATGTATTCTAAAAGTACTATGACTGCATGTCTTTGCATGCACCATATTTAGACTTATTACTTATAAGGTCTGCCTCGGAGGGCTGACTCGAGCTCAGTATGATCGGCTGATATATACAATAAAATTTAGGTATTATTATATCTCATACTTTGACTAAAACGTCCAATCGGAAAAAATTGCAGCTATACAGTCATTGTCAAAAGGTTGTCCTGTTGTTTGGTTGACCAAAAGAAGTATCACGTGATGATTTGTTTATTTGTTTAAAACGATATAAATTCTGGTTTCAAACTCTATAATGAGTAACAATGAACAGAGAATGATGATTATTAACTCTACTTATACAATGATTGCTGGTGTCGAGCATTTAGAGAGTGAGTGTATTAGGTATAACGTGAATTTCTTTAGGTCTAAATGTCTTTTTTGGTGGACAACATTAATGGCATTGACTACATGCATATGGATATCTGTTGTTTACAGAATACTAGCGGCTAATAACAGGAATTTCTCTTTCTGTTTACATGGTTTAGTGCAACGTTTTCTCAGAGACTTCAAACACGATTTAGTATATAATTTTAGAGATTATAACCTGGGCACTTTTTGTACTTTTGAGTCACTTTTTGGCCAAACTTTCCATGAACATTCCTTTAGCAGAACTAACCTATTACTTAAGCGCTAACGACAATTTAATTATCATAAGACTTATTTTATTAGTGGTTCAGTCACCACCAGACCAAAGGTTCAATTGAATTCCTATCACGTAATGACCACCTTTAAGGCCCATAACGGCCCTTGCCTTGTCTTGGATAATCAATTCTTTTAGAAGTCTTTGTTGAGATTAAGCTCTTAAATAGTGCCCGAGGGGATTGGGTCACGTGACCGATGCCAGCATATTTTTTTTCCTTCACAACACGAAATACGACCACAAACATAATATCAGCTATACTGATAATTTATCTAGCAAGTTTTTATGTACCTCTTGGTTTGTTAGATAAATATTATCACACGAAGTCGCAGGTTGGCAAAGGATTCGAATATTACACTAGTTAGTTCGTGTTGTTGGTTTTCATTTTAATCAAAACAGCTCTTTCCATCGTTATTTCTACGTCTGACTTGGTTATCAAACGATTGAACTTCAAACTCAAGTCTAAATGGTTTGTCGACAAAAACCATTGGATCAGTTAATAGGTGAGGGGACATGAAGACAGGAATCTACTGAAAGAACCAAGCCAATTTGTCTGGTTATAAGGTGAATAAAAAATCACTCACAAGGATAATTTGATAAACTAGAACTGAACAGAATAGATTGGGAGAGTTGATGAAATATCTTGCCATATGGATGCGAATGGTGCTGACAAAGTTGTAAAACGAAAACGACCCAGGTCTAACACAGTAGTCTTCGCCAGAGGAATCACAAGGGAAAAAGATTACTTTAATAGAGGTACGGATGAAAGAAGAACCAAAAGTGCTTCATCTGCTGTGATTGATGATTTCTCTAGTGAAGACTATGGCTTGTATTTTACCAGGACATTTCCTTCGAGTCTAAGGACTATACAGAGGAGTTCTAGTTCTACTAGCCGTGGTTACCCGTTTGGTTCGCTAAAGATTATCAAACAGAAAAGAGACAGTGCGTTGAAAAGTCTGTTCAATCAAGATGGAAGGCTTAAAGATGACACGGAGCTGGGCTATGACTACCGTAGGAAAAGTTCCACCATATCAAATGATTCCACAGATGGGGATCTTTCTGTCTGCAGTACGGAAGACCCTGCGAGTGATGTCAGTTCAAGAGATGGCGAATGTGACACTGGTAGTTTTACTGCAGAAGATGTTATACACTTAGAGAACTCCATAAGGATTAGTCAACTTAGAGCAGAAAAGAAAGTGTCGTTCTATGCCGAAGAGCTACTACATGATGCTATCCAACGCGATGATATCGACGAACTCTGTGACCTCCTTGACAAGAACAAGGAACTAAATCTAGATCTAGAAAAACCGAACAATTTTGGCATCACGCCGTTACATCGTGCAGCCATCGATGGAGGCTATCGGTGCCTGACTTTCTTACTATCTCGTAACGTGAACGTGAAAGTCCGTGATTTGTATGGCTGGACACCGTTACATGACGCTGTCTACCATGGTCATATCCGCTGTGCAGCGGCGCTAATCACGGCAGGCGCGGACGTGGAAGCGGAAACCAATGATTTTATTAAACCAATTGAGATGGCTGCTGACGATGAGATGTTGTTGCTTGTTGGTCGTGCTATGACTAGTCCAGGTTATGTTTATGATCAAGATAGAGAAACATTGGTCTAGAAAGATCTTGGAATAGGACGTTTGCAATCATTCACCATTTCCCATACATCGGTTCACAGGTCACAGACAAAGCTTTTACAGCCATTCTCAGACTCGCGCACTCTTGCGAATTTTTCTGTCGCGACAAGTAGGTTTTGGTGGACGTCAATCAAAATGTTTCCATAGCACTGTCGGAAAACACAAAGCTACAAAGGCATGTGCGTATGGAATGTCATGGAAACGCTTTGATTGACGTCCACCAAAACCTACTTTGTCGCGACAGAAAAAAATATGAACCTTGCAGCCTCGGCTTAATGCTTCGTATTTGAGCAGTGAACAGATGTATGGAAAGTTGTGACTTTGACCTCTACTACCAGAATGCTTCGCGAATTTTCTTTCTTTTTCAAATTTGCATTTCCTCAAAAAGGGACCCAATTTTATTGAATTAGGTTTTGGGCACCGGAAAATACTTCCTCCCCCATCAGAGGAAATTACTGGGTGAAATACTACTTGCTCGATACTGGGTGTCTGTGTTATTTCTATACACAAGTACGTTGTTCAGCACGAAAAATGTTGTTTTTTTAATAAAAGTATGAAATAAGAAAAAATACACTTATGAATGACTGTTTGAGAGAGTACCTAAAACGTTTCATACCTGACACATCTATTATGAGGAGTACCTTACGAGCACATCTAACATCTTTGCTTGAAAAAACTTCGACTTCAAGAGTATCTCAGTTACTAAGAATATCTTGTGGTTAAGTGAGGACTTCACCATTTTCCATACATCGATTCACTGGTCAAACACCGAGCCTTCAGACAAGGTTCAAATCAGTTGAATAATATTTTGAAACTACCTTGCAGTCTCGATTGGATGCTTTGTGTTTGACCAGTGAACCGATGTATGGAAAATGGTGAATATATAGACCCCTTGCACGTGGCGTCAGAGCAGCTCAATATGGAGGACAAAACAATAGAATTTTAATCTCCTGAGATTTGGAACCCATTGTTTTGTCCTCCAAGTTGAGCTGCATTCCGACGTGCTGCAAGGGGTCTATAACGGCTACTTTGACGTGACGTCCGTAATGACAGGATATTTCAAAGACCCGCCGGAGTGGACCCGAAAGGAAGTCACGTGTCAATTCCTTGAGCATAATGTCTTTGTTTAACTGTAACGCGTGAGAATTAAGTGATGCAGCTATTTCAAAAAAGGCTGGTGAAGGTTTTGTTGCTTGTTGTATACCAACCCACGAAATGCAGTATGGGTGATGTGAATTCAAGCAACGAAAGGTCACAATAATATGATGAGATTCACCCAAACTTTGTCGTCAGTTTTTTCCAGCATATCTTCTTCTGTGCTGACATTATTTACATATGAATATACTACATTTCAAGCTTGGTAAGCAACATGCAGCATGCAGCATGCAACAAAACCTTCACCAACCTTTTTTGAAATAGCTGTATATAGAGGGGTTTTACGGCAGCCATGTTGGGACAAGGCAACAGAAATGTTCTCCTTCGAGAAGCGGGGTGTTTTCCCCGCAGTACCATCTCCTTATTCCTTCGCCGCAACATGGTTGTCGTAAAACCCCGCAGTATTGCGTCAAAATAAGCTATGAATATTTCTACTTGTTGACAACTGAAGTTCTATATTCTGTGATGATTTTGGGAATCACTTCATGGGGATGCTTGTGGAACTAGTATGGATTCTTTATTCCACATCCTCAGTTACCTCGGATCATTGATCCGGCACTGTTGCTGTGGCAACGAGTTTGAACACTCGGTGGTTCCCCGTTCATTCAGCCTGTGCATTAGGCTCTGTTGTAGCAATAAACAGTCTGGCGGGTTTGATGGAGTGCAAGAACAACAGTTTTGCCTGGATATCGGAATCCTCCTTGCTCCTTATCGATAAACCCAAGTCTTTATTGTTCTTGGAGCCTGCGATGTACCGGTACACTTGACTGATATTATTCACATTCTGTTCAACGTTACAAGCCTCCAGGACCTCTCTACAAACCATCAAGCAGATCACTTCTTGTTCTGACCATTCACTGTTAGTCTTCTCCTCAGCTTCAGAAACTGAACTCTTTAGATCAGTTCCCCATGACCTGCGTTTGATCCCCTTACGAGCTCTTTTCTGGGGGGTGTCCTCCTGGTTGTCTTCTACTAGGGCTTCTTCTTTAGGCTTCCCATTTCCGCAATTTTGGCAAATGCAGTTCTGGTTACAATCCAGTCCAGCTTTGGCACAGACGCAGGTCGCTCGTTCTTTATTAAGACAAGAGACATCTATTTGACCATGGACTGTGCGCTTACGAATCCACCTACGAAATCCGCACTTGCAAGATATGCCAGAATCCACGGTGGGTTTGTTGTCACAGTTGAAACACTGGCATGCGATACATGGTGTGTTGGCCAATGCACATGGACACTTGCTATTTTCCCCACAGAAGTTCCTGGAGGAAGGATCTTCGGATTTGTACTTATGAGATCGGCCACACTTGCACTTTGTCTTTGGGCGGGTAAGCGCTGTGATTTCTGTGTAATACATAATTAAAGGGAAAGGTCCTTGAAAAACGAGCAATGAATGGATGGAGCTAGTGATGGATAGGCTGAAATTGTGTTGTAAGGAAGGCGGACCGAAGGAAGGAAGGAAGGATGGAAGAAAGGTAGAAGGGAAGGAAGGAGGGAAGGAAGGGAGGATGGAAGGGAGGAAGGAATGGAGGAAGGAAGAAAGGAAGGAAGAAAGGAAAGAAGGAACGAAGGAAGGGAGGAATGATGGAAGTAATGAATGAAGGAAGGGAGGAGGGAAGGAAGGATGGAAGAAGGGAAGCACTACTGCAGCCTGGGAAGCACTGTCATGCCATAACCTTTTAACAGATGAACCAATTTTGTCCTAAAACATAACTAAAGGTTTTGTAGGGGGGCTGGGAAAAAATCAATATCTGTTTGTACTGAAGCTGTACCGTATCTTACTGTAAAATTAATACAATCTATCAATCAATTAATGCTGTGTATGAAAAACTCTGTAAATGGAAAATCCCTGATTTTAATGTTACAGCATACACTGTGTACGTGTTGTGTGTTTGTTTCTTACTCATAACAAAAGCTATTCTCCTACTTACCCTTAGTTCCATCGTAGTGTCCTGGGCCAGTATGATTATAGGCAACATATATGGGTGTAGTCGATGTAAACTTTGTCGGCAGGAAAGGAAAGAACTTGACATTAGGCAAAGAAGGGACAACAATGACAGGCACTTGTAGTAAGTTTGCACAGACTTTGACACACAAATCTCCAATATCGCTTGAGAAAAAACCACTTTGTTGAAAATTCTTTAAATCTTCCTCCACATTGACCTTCTCCATGTCAATCCAGTCTTTATATGCAGCTAGATTGTCCTGAAGTTCAGTTACAAAGAGTTTACGAATATTTGCTGTGTCTTCTTCAATGGACTTGTCTAATTTGATGGATGCTAAGAACTGCTGCAACTCTGGAGAAACCTGTGCAAGTTTTCGTACTTGGAGAATGATACTCCGAAACAAACAATTCCCATCCCCAGCAACATTGTCTATCTGCAAACCAAATTCAGAAAGGTTCTTTCGCAGGATTTGAGTATTTGCTTCTTGCTCAGCTGTCTCGGCAATAAGCCTTTGATGGAAAGAGATCCCATATGTAGAGGAGAGAATAGGGAAATCTGTAACAGTAAATGATTTTTGGCACTTGATCTTGAATGCATGGACCAGGTCTAGGATATGGAGTAGTCTTGTAAACATGTACTCTACGACATCAGGTGTGATGACAAGCATTGAGGTCACTGGATTAGAATCATCAGTTGTTTGGGTGCATTCAATAATCAGTGGTTCTACACTTGGGTCTCCTAAAGCTTTGATATTAAGCTTGATTGGATCAGTCTTCTCTGATGCCGACTTGGGATTATTCTGGTGCGCTTCTATAGGCACAAGTGGGACAGCCTTTCTTCCCTTATAGCGGCTTTTAATCTGCTTTTTACAATTCCAGGCATAAATCAAGCAGGTAAAAATAGCAAAGGCCATTTCTGGTGTCACAACCGTCACACGACTCAGAAATGACTTCTGGATATGCCGGTGTAAGTTGTCAAACTTCTCTGTGCCTTCACCTGGTGGAATCCCTGAAAGGCACCCTCGTCTGATGTGACGTCTGAGCCTGTCAATTGCCACCATTGTTGGTTCTAAAAGTCTACTTCTCCAGTTAGTCAACAAGCTGTCAAGATTAGCTTCAATTTCAAGAGGTGATGTAGATTCCTCCTTTCGATCTTCCTCCAAATCCTGAGAATTTCTGAATATTTGATACAATTTACAACAAAAGACTTGTGTATCAGGATGGTCTCTGGGGAGTGTTTCTAACACACTCCTTACAGCATGTGCTATCCCCATCTTAACCTGTACTTCTGGGAATATTTGTTGATACATTATCCTCATGTCACAACAGTTGGGAACAAGCACAGTGTTGAGTTCTTGTTCACTTGCTTTCAACCTGTCTCTGAATGCTATAAGAATGTCTCTCAGCTCTTCAAAGTTTGATGAATCAACTGGTTTCCACATGACTACTTCTCCGTTTTCATTTAAGCCAAGGAATATGTTATCAAGATGCATATTTTTGCTTAAAGAGGTAGTTGGTCCTTTGACTTTGCACTTTCTTTCCAACTTAAAAGAGCCATCACAAACAAGGGTACTGCAAGGAATGTTATTCAAGTGGATTTCATAGGCTTTGTTTTTCTTCTCAAAATCCCACAAAAACACATGCATCAATTTATCACTACTGCTTGTAGAATAAAGAATATTGTCATGAAAATCTCTTGTGACATCTATCACACCAGCAAGAGTATTTCGTTCCACAAACTTGCGATAATTCAGCGAAGATATCATCTCAGAGATTTCTTGGAAGGTGTGCCCTTGACTTAAGCTGACAAGCAGAAAATCCAAAAAGTCATTAGAAAACCCACTTTTGTAGTGTAGGAAAAGAGGTAATTTCTGGGCCACGTTGGCTGGCAGTTTCTCCATGATTTCAGATGAGGCTGATAAATATCCATGGCACTTATCTTGGTCTTCCTGGGCACACACATAATAAGTCTGCACAAGGAGAATATTGCCCCCAACGTCATATACCAGCCTCGGCGAACGTTCCTTGTTCTTATGCATTCGCAAAGACTTAGCAAAACCTCTGAACCTCAATGGGTAGTTATCCACAGGACATCTCAAAGGCATTCCAAAGTGCTTCATAGGACACCAGATAAAGACTTTTGAGATAATGTGAGCTTGGCTGATAGGTAAGTAAATGACATGGTCATATCTAGAATCTGTGGGTGAGTTCTCAAATTCTTGAACAATTTCCTGTAAAATATTGTGTTCTTCATCTCCAATAGTAATACAGTGGTACTGGCAAAGACAGATGGAAAAGAGAACCAGAAGAGAAAGTAGACAGTGCATGTTGGGATGTTGAACTAAAAAACAAAAAATGAAAACAAATTAGCCATTTAAAGAATTAAGATGCACATATGGTATCCCCTAATTCAGTACTTTCTGAATTCATTCTCTCTAATGCACAGATATAAAGACAGTCTGCTCCTTTAAAGAAGTCCAAAATTGTGTGACATTCTCAAACCAGAGCAAGCTCATCTTTCTAACAAAAAATTGTAGGCTCTGGGCAACCCTAAAATTCAATCAAATTTCATTGGCTGACATAGCAACAAACTCTGAAACCAAGAAACCAAGCAAGCCAAATCAACTAGAATGGTTATACATCTTTGAATCTTAAATCAAATACTATTTCCATTTGTCAAACATATAAACTTTTGCAAATAGAAGTTGTAAACAAGCTGTTAGAAAGGTTGAGCTGGCATTTTATAGCCCCTTGTAGCATGTCGGAACAGCCGTCGGAATGCAGTGCAATTTGGTGGGCAAAGCAATAGGTTCCAATTCTCAGGAGATTGAAATTCTTTTGTTATGTCCTCCAAATTGAGCTGCTCTGACGTCACGTGCAAGGGATCGCTGACAAACTGGTCGCAAGGGACCGAGAATGTAATTTATGACCAGTACAGTACCTCGATATCTACTGCATGTCTACTTCATAAAAACTACATCAAAGCTTACTGCTGAACTGGATAGCATCAAAACAAATCAATCCTCATCGCCCAACTGACTCCATTTTTCTTAGAAATCATGAATAAAATCAAAAAAATAAGAGGACATAAATAAGAGAAAACAATATCAAATTGCTATTGCTATTACAATTTATTGAGTTATTGAGTTTCTCAGCCAATTGATTCTTCTTTTAGATTTGTGCATTGTGTGCTGATTTTGACAAACGACACCACTGGCTTTTCACTATTATTGTGCAAACAAGGGATACTCCAACTCATTTTTTCTTTTTATTTATTTATTTATTTTATTTTTTCCGACTGACTGACCCACCCGTGTGAGACCCAGGGCGACGGGAAACGGATAAAAAATATGAAAATGACCTAAAAGGCTTCGAAATATCTACGAGTGTATTAAGAAAACTCAATATATGAAGTTTTAAATACATATTTTACTAAACTCTTCGCTGCCAAATTCATAGTTCATCCCTCATGAAGTACCTCCCTTAGATAAGAACTTCGTGTAGAAGCTCGACTCGTTGTGCATTAGAAATTGCGTCTAGAAGCCCTCGAAATTGAACTCGATATTGGACATAAACTTGATATTGAAATTATCTTGCGCAAAGACTCTGGTGACAGACAACATTTTTCTCTTTAGAAACGAGATGGCCGCCATGTTTTGAGATGACAGTGTGAAACAAGATGGCGCGTTGCTTTACAGAGAATCCTTCCCTTTGGTTGCATTTTTGGGTGATTTATCAAAATGTTTTCTTAATTAATCAGTAATACCGAGTAAAAGCAATCAAAATTTCCTCTTTTGGTATTTTCGAAGCGCATTGTTGTAAATTTGTCCACGTTTTCGAAGCCTCGCTTCATTCACGCAAGTGCCACTATTTTGGGAAGAAACAAAGTATATACCTTCTTCAGCCGAAAAAGTCAGTGATTGGCGACTGACACTAACTTTTTTTGAACCAAAAACTAACATTTAGTGTCTTTCAACGTAAAATTTGAGTACATGGGTGGCAAAATAGATGCGAAACAACAACGATTGTATTTTTTAGACCGCCATGTTGAACGCCAAGGAAAAGCGCGCCAACTTCTTCCTCATCAGCGTCAATGAAACCACGCTAAGAGAGAGATGAAAGGAGAAATACTTTGAATTTTCCCATTTCAACCTTCTAAACTAATAATTTCCTTACCTTATGAAACAAAATTCTGCATAAGACTGCTTTTAGTCTTACTTTTCAGCCTCCAGCCTACTGTGCAGAAAGAAAAGGCCCAAGGTGGTGCAAACGACTGCCACAGGAGGACCCCCACGAAAAAATATGCTCCATTTTTTTAAATGTTTAAAAAGAGATAATATTTTAAAGTTTTTTTACGTTTTCTCATAACAAGTTGAATATAAGTTTCTATATATTTGATAATGTCAGTAAAAATTACACTTTTAAGAGCAAAAGAGAGAAAAAAGTGCAAAATAAGTTTCTTCTTAGCTGGGGTTCCTGTGTCTAGACCCAGACCTTTCATTTTGTTTGTCACTGGACCTTCTTCATAAGTTTATATTTGGGATACAAATTTGACCAAAAAGTCGTATTAAATCGTTCTTAATTCAATAATTTTCAATGGATGGAGACGAAGGAATCAACTTTAAGAAACTAGAGAAGGAATTCAACTCAGCTGTTGAAGCTGATGCGAAGTATGAACGAGAAAATGCAGCCAAGTTTCGAGCAGTCGAGCAGCGCGTTGGTAGCTATGAAGAATTCAAAGATATTGTCGCTGCTTCTCATTTGAAGCCTCTGGAAAAGAAAGATAAAATAGGTGGGTTTATAAGATACCTCTAAACTTTATCACATTTTTGAAAAAATGAAAAATACTAAAGTTGGCTGTGTATCCTGTACGTAAGCTTTTCGAAGAGCATATGGGTAGGCTGTCAGAACTCGCAAGTTTTTTAGCTGCCTCATTCACGAGAAAAAAATATTTTTAACAAATTTACGAAAATCTTAGTTTTTACTGATACTAATGGCATGCCTTTTCTGTGGTTTTCATTATCTATTAAAGGGAGCATAGACACAATGTTCTATTATGTTACCATAGCAACTCAATTTTATGTTTGTGCAGTTTCACTGGGAGATTTAGGTCAATTTTAAGACCTTTGATGTCCACGTTTCTGTTGCTTGCTACCCCTTAATACATTATCTTCAACCCCTTTGCCACGAAATGATTTTCTGAGGTCCTTAAATATGGACTATGAAATACATTTTCCTGTGAAATAAGCTCTGGTCATTGAACAAAATTTAATGTCCTGTAAAAATGACCACAAAACTGGTAAATGATTCCTATTCTCTGGACATTTGACTGGCCATACTTGGGTTTGACAGGTCAAATATTCCTTGATCTGGCCTGACAAATGAACTGCCTATCAAAAATATTTATTTTCAGCCTAGTAGCCCCACTAACCAAGATTTGAAAAACCCCTAACAAAAATCCTGCCCGTGATTACGGGGAGTGGAGGATTTAGACAGTTAGGGAGTAAAAGTATAGTTAAGTCCCTATGTTTAAAATGTAGTTCCTTCAGTTGAAATTCAACTGCTATCAATGGAAGCCAATGGTGCACATTTTTACCCCCTCTTTCAATCAGCACTCTGTTTTAGAGTGAATATATGGAAAATCTTTATTTTCAGATCAAGAAAAGATGAAACAACCTTGGAATTGTCTTGCATCTAAGAAAACAGATGTCAAGACCCAGAACACTTCTTCATCTGTAGTGAGTAGTACCTCTCAACTTCAACTTACTCCTCAAAACTTTCTAAAAACATGGAAAAATGAACTCAAAACATGTCAGGAGAAATACGACTACCTCTGCAAAGTAGGAGGGGTAACTCTAGGGAAAATATTTAAAAATGAGATCTCTATGGGATTGCTAGGAAAGTTTGTGGAAGTCCTTCAGCAGTGCCATCAGAAACAAGACATTGAAATTGTCCTTGACATACTTTGGCACTTACCTACAACAAAACGGTTTAATCTGTCATTAGGTTTTCTTAGCAGTAAAGAAAAGGGGTTCTTACAAGATTTATTCAAAGATTTGGACCATCTTATCAATAATAGTGGAACCCAAGACTGTATCGAAAGTAAGGATAAATTTCAAGAACTTTTAAGCATTTATAAGATTAGTTTATGAATTTTTTGGAAACATGACCTAACTCTATTAAAATAATAAAAATAATGTACTTCTGATGAATCCAGGTCATTCAATTGTCCCTTACACAGTTCCCTGTGCCATCTTGAAAGGTAGCCATGCCTTTGAATCAAAGTGAGAATAATTGTGAATTATTGTCCAAGGTGTTAACAAAAGTCTCTACAGTATCATTGCAAGCTCACCAACATCTCACTTCCATGCAAAGGCACGGCTACCTAAGTTTAAAAACCCCTTTCTGAATATTAAAAAAAATTATGATTATCTTATAGCAGTTTTTAATATTACACAAACTTGGTAGCTCTGAGCTGAAATTCCCATTTATGATATTTATATTCTAGATATATGTAGATTTTATGTAGAACAGTTATCCATTTCCTCGTTTTTGGGGTGGGTGGGGGAAATCTAGAGAAGGACCACCTAAAATCTAGTACCCAAAATACCAGCTACATGTAGATAGGCTAAGAAGCTAGCTGTGTATTATAAATAAAATAAAATGACCTCCAAATTGTGTTTGCTTTCTACCTTTTTATTTTAATACAAACCAAATCCTTAATTATACCATGCTAACTCTAATCTTACTTTAAAGAGTTAGATATGGTTTAAATATTTAACCAAATTACATTATTTTTTAAATATACCGAGTCCATTAACAAATGATATTTGACATCAATTCTCCACTTTCACATCACCAATAATGCAGTGTGCTTTGGGAGCAAGTCTACATATTTTCAATAAACGGACAAAGAAAATTACGGCTCTTTGTGAAGTGGCTTTTTGTGGCTTAGATAGCTCAGTTGGTAGAGCATTGTACTGGTATAGCCATGGGTTTGATTCCCATTCTAAGCCTGATTTCTTTAAGGCATATTTTCAGTAGGGTTGAATTGACTCCAATAGGATTGTCAAAGTTACTTTTGTGTAAAACATCCCAACGTTAACTCAAAAATTTAAGGTAAGATATCTGGCCAATAACAGTGCTGGCGGTTTTGGAAAAGTATCCAATTATAATATTTGTCCAGTGAGCTAGCTAGGAATCGTTTAGTTTGGGCAGTTTGATACTCACAAATACTTAGTCCAATACTGCTAATTCCATTAAGCCTATAGGAAGTAGATATTAGATGTCTAGATATTGGCAGATGCTATTGATTTCACATCAAATAAGTTGTCACATGTAGAATGTAGTTTGCAAAGATAAAGCTTAGTATGGGTTACCCCCTAGACCTGCACAGTTATAGGTGATGTGAAACTGAAAAACACATGAACATTATCAGAGTCATTATGATCACACTGGGCCAGGCCAATACAATGAAATCAATGAATGTCTTTTAGATATAGTATCCAAATAACCTTTAAACTACTATATCCTGTAAACTGACATGTCTGTCATTAGTATTAATTGTTCGCTCGTGATAAGGAAAGACCTCTCTGTTTCTCAATGCGAAAATTTTTGGAAAACATTATTTACTGAGGACGAAGATTACTGATTTTCCTCATTATGGACTGGCCTATGCATCCAGACAGCCACAAATCCATGGTCCAAAACAGTCAAATTTGAAAAACATTAACTGAGGTTGATCTGTATTCAGACAACTGTTGCCATCTGTCCTTAGAATGGACCTCAGCTTATGGGCATAGTCTGTACAAAGGCTTTTGGCAACAACTTACTCAATACAGACCAAACAACCAGTTAACAGCATACACATTAACATATGTATATGAAAATGTACATAATAACATGAACAAAAACAATATAATACAAGCTGATAATGTGGGTGGAGAATATGAGTGTTATCATGGACCATGACTCAAAGGGTTGAAACAGTTAGCAATGGACTTCAGTAATGCCCATCTTAGTCTTAATTAAGTGGCATGCTTCTGTTTTTGTTTTCGGTGCATGCATGTGCATATGCATGCATAGTCAAGTGACTGTCAATTATTTGTAAGGTTCTCAATAAATTCTTTAAGACAATAGTCAATAATATGAATGACTTAAAATATTTATAAGTACATTCCATTGATGAGATAATCAGCATCATCTGTGGCAAATGCTTTTCTTCGGATCCTGTTTTTCATCATTCTGAGTCTCAAGCCAACCACGATGAGCATGAGGAGTGCTATAACCAGGAATATAGCAAGTGGGACAACAGCTTTGTTTTCCACAATGCGAAGATGATTTGTTTCAATTACCACTTTGACGTCAGTTATATTTCTCTTATTACTTATGCTATCATTATCAACTTTGGGAGGAGGAATCTTGGCGTCAACTGGTTTAGGCGTATTTTCTGTGGATAAAAGTGATATATGTCAATTATTCACAAATGCCAGATATCTAATTTTAATAAACTTTGAACTTTTGAAAACTGAAAGGTCACAAATACAGCATTTTGCAGTAAAACACTGCAACAAGTAACAAAATCGTGCAACTTGTCATGTAACATTGTTGGGTTGCAAGTTAAAGAGTGAATGTTGCTTGTATTACCACCTCGCGATAACAAATTTTCTTTGTTGCAGAGAGGAAAGAACTTCTTCTTCTACAACGAAGTGGCACGACAAAATTGTTGTTGCACAGGGTGGTCATACAGGCAACATTTGCTCTTCAAATTCTAATACAACAATATTGCACAGCAAGTTGCACAAATTTGTTGCCCGTATTACTGCACCTTAAAGTAATAATCTGCAAATTCAACTGAACCATGTATATGTGAAAAATAATGTGTTAATAAGTCAATATTAACTCTATCAATAAAGTTATAAAGTTATTATTACTGTGATTCCCAATATTCTGTGAACTCAAACATTTCAACAGCTTGTTGTGAAATTGGTTTTTCACTGCCATCAATCAAAACTAATCAGTCAGTACCTTTAAAATTTTTGACTGCCATCCGTAAAAAAGCAAATTCCTATAGGCAACTCACAACTACCAAGTTCGCAGAATATTAAGATTATTAGTAATAATAAAACAAGAACAATTATTACCTTTAATTGTAGGCTTGGTCTTGGGAATAACCCGTGGTTTTGTAGGATGTTTTTTCGTAGTTGTGAGTGATTTGTCATATTTTGGGTTATTGTCAATAAACTCTCTCCAGTGATGAAAGGGTTCAGTTGCCTTCTTTACCGTTGGCTTGTGTGTAAGTTTGGGCGTACGTTTTGGTGTAGGTTTTTCTGTGACCAGTTTTGCTTTAGGATAATCTGGATTGTTGTCAACAAATTTCCTCCACTCATGAAATGGTGGATCTGTAGGATCTGATTTCTGTTTTTCATGCAATGATGAACCTCTTGATGCATGAGCTGGAGCTTGATGCTTTGAACCATCGCTGCCTTGATTATTCCAGGACTTTCTGTGCTGATCTTGGTTCTTCCTAGTAGAAGACCCTCCTGTACTTTGGTGAGATTGCTGGTTATCCCTGGTCATTTCATGAAGACGACTTTCGAGATCCTGAGCATTGTGTACTGGGTTCTGATGAGTATTGGAGTGAGGTTTGTCATTCTCTGCAAAAATGCCACTGTCAAGCCAGTTATATTTATTTGAATTTTTTGTGTTGTCTACTTCATTGTCATGAGCTACAAATATAAAAGAAAAGTAGTTGTGAATTGTAAGTAGTTTGTAACATCCTGATGGTTAGTACACAGATGTTCCAGTCTAACATCCAATTGAGACTATATCACAGAATGTAAAATCTTTCCTCGTCCAATCAAAAATGATGATACATCACTGTACATATACTACTGCAAGGTTTTGTTTTCGGAGGAGAGATAGGGGAGAGCTGGGCTCTTCAATCTATCCTTGGAGAACAATTGCCAATAGGAAAAATAAAGCCAAAAAAAAGATTAAATATAGATCATCAACCTCAGTACTTGGGTGCAATAAATTACTTTTCATTTCATATGCATTTGAAAACTAGATTGTTTGTTGTTTGAGCAACATCCATATTAATATCGGCCATCTAATACTTTATTTATCAGTTAAGAAGCAATTAATTCACCTGTTCAAAACTAGGCAAACACAAAACATTTGGTAGTGGCCGCAAGGTTGAAACTTGAATAATCATTTGAAACTATCTTTGGGTAGGACTGGTCAGTGAGCAGCTGTATATATGTAGTGACAAATGACAAAGGGAATATGACATAGATGTCTTCTAAAACTGTTGACATTCATACCCAAATAAAGTAAAGTGTCTTTTTCACTGGAACTTACCATAACAATTAACTTTTTTGCCATCATCATCATAAAACTCGGCATGGCAAGACCCACAAAAGCTTGTCTTACAGAAGGCTAATGGTCTACCAGGACAAACAGCATTTGTACATGGGTTTTTTCTACACATGGCAACTGGAACACCAGGTGGGCAACCTATAAACAAATTAGAAGTTAGTACTGTTAGTACTGGTTTTACCAAATGAGGCATGAATAAAGCTTGCTTAGCAGGTAAAAGCCAGTTTGCCTAGTTTGCATAGCAGTATGTGAACACATTAAATGTGGTCATACTTTTGTGCAGTGTACTGAATAAATTGTTGTCAAATCATCTGCTGCTTTAAAAACTTGTCAACTTAAATATTCCTGGCCATAAACTTGATGACAAAATAAAGAAGTTCTCCATAATGTTATATGTTTGTTGTACATATTTTCCTACTCTTACTAGCTTGTTGAATTTTGTTTTTGCTAGCTTTTTAGCTAGTTCTTTTGAAAATAAATTTCAAACCCAGATTTTCTACATTGACTTTTTTCATAGATATTTCTGACATGTTTTGCATCATCATAAGGGCATAAATTTTCAAATCAAAGTCATTTTTGCTGCATTAATTGATGTTGTAACAATCTAAGCTTTTTAAATAACAGACTGATATACTGAAAACTATAGGATAAAAATGAACATTAGGGAGAAGAAATATATTGTAGTAAAAAATCCTTAATTATATCATTGTAATAAACAATAGTTTCTATTTTCTTGTTAAAGTAATATTTTACTAGTCATAAAGGATTATGCTGAGTCCTCATTATTTTTTTCCTCCTACGAAATATTATGTCACCTAATTGATTGAAATCCTAGAAGACAAATCATTATTGTTTCGTTACGTCGTACAAAATATTGTGGTCAGGAATAGATAAAATGCGAAAAAGCTTACCACACCTTACTTAAAAAACGTGAATAATTTTTTTCCTAAAAAATCATTTGAAGAGGAACAAAAAATATCTGTATAAATTTATACTAATTCTTCAGAACCAAAACAAATCCACGAAAACAAAATAACAATATAATTAAATTGAAAGGTTGGATCATCTTTAAGGTTTCTTTCTATGGTTTCTTAATTTAAAGTATCTTTTTAAATAGTACAAGGAAAGTAATTCGTTTGAATATTTACGAACTATGTTACTTGTCTAGTAGACACTTTATCGTCCTTACCTTCTTCGTGTGCATTCGTTGACCCACTCTTCGGACTTTGGTCGATTTTACTTGATTTATCCCGGCTTCCGTCTTCAAACTCAATCGTCGCATAATGATTATAAGAAGAAAAGGCACATTTGCTTGGAGAACCACAATCGAAAAGATAACATGTTCTGACTATTTCTCCAAGGGCAATGGACGAATTCTTGTAAGACAACATCCCCAAATTACAACCTCTGCTTTCACAGCAAAGCTTATAACATTCCTTCGCCGACTGAACGTATTGCCTTCGAATATACTTCGCTCCGTTACTGAGCGATTCCTTAGTTCTTAAAATTCTATTTTTCTTGACATGAATTGGTGGACAGCCATCGATGTCGTTGGGATAAACCGTGTGAAGCAGGGAAGCCAATAAAATGTACAAAATAAACGAACCCAAAACACTGACGGCCATGTTAAACCTGGCACTTAACTGGCTTCCCAGTCCAGTCGTCGATGAAAAAGTTCGTAGTAAACTAGTTGTTTCTTTTCTTGGCGATTAATATTCGACTAAAGATCAAAAAGTCGTTGTTTCAAACATCTTATGATCCAAAAACAGTATAAATATGGCGTCTCTACATTCCTTACACGTAATGCGATCACCGAGGAACTGCACATGCGTAATACAGCCAACATAGCTAATATTACCCAGGAAGCAACGCGAGTACGATACAACGGATGACCTGTTTGGAAGGAAATTATCCGGGCATGGGAAGTTATCGTTAAACAAATACCTTTTTCGGATGGCCCTGTGTCTCAAAATCAGGCCCGTACCTAGGGGGAGGGGAGGGGGGAGGGGGGGCACCCACCAACAAGACCCAAAGCTCTACATTTTGGTTCACATTTTAGTTACACCAAGTCAAATATTCCATATACTGTGGTCCGTTTGACCAAGTTCGCACCCCACCCCCCCCCCCCCCCCCCGCAAAAAGGCCTGGGTACGGGCCTGGAAATACCATATTGTACATAGGGTTGTGAACTGTGAACTTCGATTTGAACCTGACATCAAACAAGGTTGTGTTATTATTACAAAGGATTAGATGTTCAATGGTTACGTAACCCCTAGATAGTAAGTCTTAGAAATGATTATATAACCCCTCCCATGGGAAATAGCCTTGTAGTAGGGGTTAACTGTTGACTAAGAAACGGCTTTAAAATTAGCTGTTTTAAAACTGATAATCTTAATTTCTTAAAGCCTTAAAGCTGTTAACCGATATTAAAGAAATAACTGTAAATGACTCCGAAACGTCGGATTTACGCGTTAGTTTTTATCTTAAGTACGTTTTCTAAATCTCTTTTACTTAACTGTCAATTAACTGTGTTATGCATAAAAAGTTTAAAACATGTTCATCATGCATCACGGAAATTAAAAAAAAAACTGTTCACGATTTCACGCGAAAACCTCAGTCTTACCGCTACGCCCTGTTTAATTGGAAACGAATTCACGCTGAAGTTATGCCTCCTTTCTAAATTGAAATGGGGGGGGGGGGAGTAAAACGGAAATTTCAGTTGGAGATCGTGACTGAAAAGCAGTGGAACTTAGAAGTTCAAAACCTTGGATACTAATCATTATGGGTCATGTAATAAAAAAGAATAAAAAAGAATAAAAAAGAATAAAAAAGTACAAGAAATAAAAATAAAAATAAATACAAACAAACAATTATGTAATTACCAATATTTTTTGGAGAAGTGGGGGGGGGGGGGGGGAAGCACGTGCCCGCCCGCCCGCTCCCTCCCTACGCCAGTGGCATTGACATCATCCATCCCCCCTTGCCCCCCTCCCTCGCTACGCCACTGATAGAGCATCATGCCAAACTCGGAACTTTGACACTGCCCTTGACGGGAATGGGATTCAACCGTATTAGAATTCTTGTGTGATGTGTTAAGACTGTTAACTACTAAACTACAAGGACAACAACACACACACCAAGGTATAAAATATACGTGTTTTATCTGATGTGTTAAGACTGTTAACGTTAACTATACTAAACTGCAAGGACAACTACACACACCAAGGTATAGAATATACGTGTTCTATCTGATGTGTTAACACTGTTAACGTTAACTATACTAAACTGCAAGGACAACTACACACACCAAGGTATAGAATATACGTGTTCTATCTGATGTGTTAACACTGTTAACGTTAACTATACTAAACTGCAAGGACAACTACACACACCAAGGTATAGAATATACGTGTTCTATCTGATGTGTTAAGACTGTTAACGTTAACTATACTAAACTGCAAGGACAACTACACACACCAAGGTATAAAATATACGTACTGTATCTTAAGAAAATAGTTAATATCTAAATGATTAACGCGAAGTGATAACTGTGAAAGGTCGAAATATTTAACTGATAACTGATAAATAACGAAAATGTTAGCTGATATGGTGACCCCTCCATTCAGACCCTCAGTATAAACAAGCTCAAACATCGGCTCAAACTAGAATAAAATTGAACTAAACTCTTCATTATTTTTGGCGGAACCCTGGTTTGTATCTTTAACGAAAACTAACCGCTAGTTTCGACAAAATGGTAAAACTTGGAAACACTGCGCTTTTGCTCTTAGTTCTGCAGTATATCGGTTCAGAAAACTGCAATTTCAGGTCATAAAAAGTCGACCAAAACAATGTCATTCATAATGTCAGTAACAAAATATCAAGTCACACTTGTAACCTTAACCTTATCAGACGCTTCCAAGAAGCTGTGTTTCAAAACAAATTATATATGAATAATTTCTCAATTGCGAAATTAAAGTGAATTTAGAAAATCCCCCTCCCCCTCCCAAATCGCGAAAAGTAATAGTTGCGAAATATGCTACCACGGATATCGCGAAATGAACATGTCTCGCAAATTTGCGCGCATGACGGGCTTATTAGAGGCAATTCAATGCCTGGAATATGGGAGGACAGTCACGTTGTGTTATTGGCTGGTGACGCACTATTTCTGTCCCTTAATTTCGAAATTTATGGCAAGCCAAACAGGACAAAAGTGTAGTGAGATCGAATGGCACATATTGAGAATAAAAAATGACTATACGAGTAAAGGAAATCACTATATATATGAGAATAAAAATGACTATACGAGTAAAGGAAATCATATATGAAATTATCGATTAGAAGATGAGATTATCGATTAGAAGACGAGAATATAGAAGATAAATTTCAAGATGATAATTTTCTTAAAACAAAATTTTAAAACATTTTTTTAAAACGTTAAACCAGTAAGCAGCATGGAAAATTTTAAAGTTGTAAACTTTTTATTTCTCCTACGCGCTTCGACTGATCATGACTACTGCAGTCTTCATTACGTCATTACGTGGGGAGTTTACGATACTAGTAGCTTGTTTTTGTCTATAAATATGTTATGCAAAGGAAACTACACGACTAAACCTGTCACGTATAATATTAATGTTAAATGTTAATGTTAATGTTTAAAATGTCACGCAAGACCTGATAAACCCTCAGGTTTTTAATTTGAATTTCAGGTATGCACGTTTGCCTCTCTTCTCTTGTTTCTTTGTCGCAAGCTGGAGTCTGGACAGTTTTCATAATCTTCACAAATACAATCTAGATACATTCTACGTATTCTACGTACTACAATATCTCTGATTTGGACAGTAGTCGCTGTTGAAAGTTAAGCAATGTTCAGCATAGCAGTTACGCGGGTATGTCTATTCTGCAACTCGTCGTCTTCTACCAAAACCTTGTAATCAGATGACAATACACCAGTGTTATTTTCCGCGTTCATTCTTTCTGGTCGTCGTATTAGAAGAGCCACTCCAATAAAACATTGAATAAAGAACAAAATTAGAGAAAAAACAGCGAGGAAAAGCAATAAAGCCAGCAGCGGGATTAGGACAATGCCTGCAATAAAATACAGGATTCCTATTCCCAGGCATCCTCCAGCGAACAACAACATAACCAGTGCCCACAAAAAGCTTCTAACAGCAAACGATTTCCAAAACTCGTTAAAAGGCAGTTTGGACTCCCACTCAATGCCATCCACAAAAAGATGGGCCATTTCTGTATGCACTCTCATGTTGTTGTACCATATTTCCAAGTTGTGACCCGCTTCTCTCCAAGAAAACAGTTCGGCTTTGCCGGCACAAAGTGGCTGACACCATGTCGGAGACTCACAAACTACATATTCTCTGGTTTCTCCGTTAACCTCAAGACAAGCAGTGTAGCCGTCACAGCAGCAAGCACCTCGTTTGAGATACAGACGAACAACTAGATTTGCCATAGCAGAAGCATTTTCTTGTGACACAACTTCCCAAGTCCACATTTTTTTGCGAGAGCGCTCAAGCACCACAAAGGTACCAGGAGCCATGTTTTCGGAAATGTAAAGAGAAACGATACACCACGCTTAGACAGCTCCGGTTTAAAGAGTGATATTCTCACATACACTAGCTGGTTCCGACCTTTAGCCTACTTGTCCGGCGGAGTGAAAAACTGGCATAAAATATTTTGGTATACTTCTTAAGTTCGTTTTTTCGAAAGTTGAATTTTAGCCTACGATGTGCGCGCTAGCCTCCTTTGCAGACGTTCTTAGTGTCGTGTCACGCAACGTTTCTCTCCCCACTAACGTCTGCTTACTTGAGCAGAACATTCCTTTCCAAGGATTGACCAATCAGCATGAACCTTCTAAAATCGAGAAGGTTCATGCTGATTGGTCGTTTGAGGACTTTGACCGCAATACTTTTGCGGGAACCACACGATAACGTATCTGATTTCAAACTTCGGCTTTTCAGTTGACTTATCAATTTATCGTGGTTATCTCTTTCTCTAGCCAGTATTAACTCTAGATCCTACAATTTTATAAGAGAAACTAAGAGAGATATTGAAGTAAGCGCTCATAATACAAATATTCAAGATGTTGGGCGGATATGAAGATTCGATGTCAAGAGCACTGAAATTTTCCAAACGCATTCATCTTTTATTGGTGCTAAGGTCACCCTAAGGTCACCCACATAAAAATCAAAACTTAGAACTGAACGATGAATCTTTTTTGTCCATAAAATCTCAGCACAAAACCAAATGACAAGAAGATATGTGTAAAGAAGAACTTTTACAGGCTCCGACAACGAAGAAATAACGTCCGAAATTTAGTATATTAGACAACTTGATGATAGACTATAAACAACATCGATCTACTGTCAGCGCGAATTTTCTATCAACGTTTGTAATTGGTCCATTTGGATTGGCTCGTGATCACAATGGGAAAGGAATGTTCTGCTCAAGTAAGCAGACGTTAGTGGGGAGAGAAACGTTGCGTGACACGACACTAAGAACGTCTGCAAAGGAGGCTATGTGCGCGCGGACACGGCTTAAAAACCGCTGCGCATGCGCGAAATTGTACAAAACAAAATGGCGGACACGAAAGCTTTTCCCCGGCTGCAAAACCTCTGACTTTGTAAGGCCACCAGCGTTTTATTTTGACCGTAATTTCATGTCTTACTGAAGGAGAATTATTACCAATATCTATTTTGACTATCCAGGTTCTTTATAAGGTCATCGAAAAATCAAACGACGGGATAAATTATTCTGTAGTTCGACAACAAAATCACAAATCATCGAAAATACTGACTGAAGTCCCCTTCGTGTTTTTGAATTTATAAGGTCAGGACAACATATATAAGCTTGAGATTTTAATATATTGCTTATTATTTGCCATTACACAAAATATCAAATGAGCTCTTTATTCTGAGTTTGAGCTCTTGAGTAATTTCTGTTTCATTAAGTAAATTTTTCATGGCTGAGATTATCCTATAAAATTCAAGAACTAATGATCATCAATCCTGCTATTTTCTTGCTAACACACCTGTCCAAAATCCTCCAAAGCGATTCAATAATAAACAACATGATAGCAATTCCTTAATTTAAAATCCGAATACAATCAACTGTTATAAAAAGATTACTATAGCTTTAACCTGTTCTGCATCATGTGTTAGAAGCAAGGTTTAATATGATGCCATGAATTTAGAACAATCACAAACTAAATCAATAATTTACATACATAGCTAATTCCTTTTTGCATTTTCACTAAAATATTTTATCCTCATACTCATTTAATAGGAGTAGTTCAGTTATACAGTAGGTGTAGTTTCCTTTTCTTAGGGAGGGTTCATAATTTATCCAGATTTGGGGGGGGGGGGGGGGGGGTCATGATTTTTCTAGAGTAGTTTCTTTTTTGGTGGTGGTGGTGGAGGAAGGAAGGCCCATTGAAACTTTCCCAAAAATTAGAACAAGGTATAAGAGGGGGGGGGGGGGGCATCAAAACAATTCAGTTAAAAAGGTTATTTGTTTTCATTATCAGTTCTGATACATCACAAATTTTTAAGAACATAGATCTCAGAGAAAACTGAGAAAACTATGTTTGGCAAAAGTATTCAGACTCAGGCAAAGGTGGGGATAGAAAGGGAATAGAGAAAAAATAGGATAAAAGTATAATCAGAGTGCATGTGTGTCTGTGGAGAGGGGTAATATTATGAAAAAAAAATTATAAAATCATTTTGATGTTGTGAATGCAATAAATGTGAAGATAAAATACGGTAGCAGGTGAGTGATGAAGGGGGAGGAAGGGTGCATGGTATGTGGGCAGAAGCATTTGGTCATGCTAGATGTATAAAATGTTAATGGTATAATGTAGATTGATAACAATGGTGCAATAAATAGTACTTAGTAGATTTTTTTGAAAATAAAATCTATCATTTATCATGATACAAAAGTCTAATGCAAAATGTTGAGACTCAAAAAATGCTTGAATCAGCTATTTTAGACTGAGGTTTAGTTAAACAGGATAGTGGGAAGAGGGGGTCATGGTATTTCTCCATGGTTTCAGAATATCTCGTGAGAGGGGGGGGGGGGGGCAGAAAAAATTCACTTATGACATCAGGGGGCTTCCAAAAAATATAAGGGAAAAACATTAAAATTGTCATAGCCCCCCATCTACATAAATTATGAATCCCGGCCCAACCCCTTCAGCCTGTTGTGAAAAGAGTATATCAGTGTATGTCACTCTCTTTTTCTCTATTTATTCCATATAATATCTGATAGAAATATAATGAATGAAACACAGTTGCCTGACCTCTGTAGTTTATCAATAAACTATTCCAGAAGAGCTTTCAACATTTTTTTAGTTCCAAAAAAAAGCAGCATTTTCAGTATTAGAAACTGAAAAGATTTAAAAAAAGGAATTAATGACTGATTATTCTATTTCCTGAAAGGCAAACGCAGTGTTACAATATTTATGCTTTCTACAAAAGTGTGACCAGGATAAGTTTACAACTATCTTATCATCTTATCTACTAAACTAGTGTCGGTATCAAATGAGGTATACTCATAAAGCAATGTAAAGGATATATACTATCATAAATGGGTTGTTTCAAGTAAAACTTACATGAACTGAATCCCTTCTAAGGCTTCATGCATCATAAGGGACTTACAGTATATTCCTTTAATATATTTATAATTTTTTGTAGATTGGTAGATGAAAAATCTATCTACTTTGGGTCTAAACTTCCATAACTTGGGCTTTCTACTGTGTGTGTCTGTGAGTCAAAATAATGAAGGATATATTATTTATGAGCTATTCACAGAAATGAGGAAAACTAAGACTTTTCTATTTTTAATGTTTTTGCTAGTACTTATCTAGGGAGTATCTGATTATAACAGCTGGTTTTGGACACAATTTTTGACCTTGACAAGTACTGAATAGAGAAAAAACACTGTATGCAGAGTTGGCATTGATTTAAGTATAAAAACCTTTGTTTTCGAATGATAACCCACAGTTATCATATGCTTCAATGCTTCCAGTTCCAGCAGTTCCCACTTTACAAGAGAGATTCTCCCATTTACAATAGACATAATATCATGAGTTTTTCATTGATATTATAATATCAAAATGACATCACAGCAAAATAGCTTCTGTAGCATCATGTTGCTAATCATGAAAAGCCTCTCTTTCCTGCTGCATATTTTTTTGAAACTTTTTATGTCTGCTTTCAAATATGCCTTGAAACTCATTTAAAGCTGTTTGAATAACCAGTGTCCCTATTTTTCCCCCGAGAAACAACCGATAGGAAGAATTATCAAGGATTCTATCACATGTACACGATATCGAAATTGGAGCAAGTACCAGAATTTATACAGTACAGCGACTCTGTTGAAAGTATTTTACATAATATTCGGGGTTTAGCATGCTCATATCTAGCTTTTATTACGAATTTTAAAACTTACAGCATCCATGACTATATTTACTTGATTATCTTGACAATCAATCAGCATTTGAAGTTCAGAATCCCGAAATAGAATTGGAACAAGAAAGCAATAATAGTATTTTTTATCGAAGTATCTGCACTTTGACATCTTGTTTTTGTTCGAATCAGACAGAAAACTTGACAATTCACCATTCACATAACTTCGTGATGCTTATCTGTCTCCTTTTCTTGATCATCTACTAACTATAAACCATCCATATGAGAGAAAAACTGCGGTTTTTGGAAGAAAAAGTGCTCGACAATCCTCGACAATAATTCATCCTCGTCCGCCATTTTGTACTGACGCCTGCGATAAATTCAGCGGAAAACCACACTGCGCACCCTCAGTTAATATTTACATTAGCCAATCAGCGGTTTTTAAGCCGTGTCGTGCGCGCGCACAAAAACGGATCAAAACTGCATAACAACCTTCAAAATTTATTGAGGAACCATACACGTCTTGACCTTCAACAGGGCATAACTCCCAAATTTTGCACGGGACTATATTTTTCTTCGAATTTCCTAAAAGAAAAGGTAAATATCAATCTTTTGAGAAGGTTTGAAAAAAAACAAAACATTATTATTAGGATTTATTAAAAAGCCCTTTAAATGTGTTTTTGTTGTCATCATTAGAACAAAAGATATACGAACTCTTTTGTGATGTTGTTGTTTAGAAATACTAGTAGTATTGGTAATGATATTTAGACTAATATAAATGTGGCATTGCTCGTGTGAAACGCTGATTCAGTCTCATTATCATTACCAATACTACTATTATTTCTAAACAACAAAATCACAAAATAATTCGAATATCTTTTGTTCCAACAGCACGAGATTTCGAAATGTCGAAAATGTTCGTTAGAGCAAAATCGTCTATTTGAGTATGATTTTCGGTTCACTGAGCTAACGAGATGCTAGATTTTGAGCTTATTTAAAAGACTTTCTTCAAATATTTTTAGTTTGTCTTCGAAAATGCTGTTTAAAGTAGATGTCCTGAGAAGATTGCTTCTAGATCTAGAGCTTATTTTAATTTTTGAGTTATGAATTTTTGTGTGGAAAGGCTGATTTCCGCCGAAGACGACTCTGGGAAAACTCATTTTTCTTTTCATTTTTAGCGTTAAATTCTGTGTAAAATATCTTTCGAAGAAAATTTTGTAAATACTCCTAAAGTAGTCAGTCATCTTTAAAAATATTTTTATACCAGCATCAAAAACAGCATTTCATCTTCTAAAATCTTGAATTTCGTTGCTTCATTTTGGGTAGCTATAGTACCGGGTGAAATGATTTTTTAAAGTATTGCAATACTTTTCACAAGGCCATTGAGGAGGTCAGCCAAAATATCTAATTTTATTGAATCAAATCCGTTAAAACCTTCAAACTTGGCTGGAAGATACTTTAAGTAATATTCGAAGAATATACGGAGTTTTACGGTGCATGTTGTATTCCAAACCAACGGTACGCGAAGCTTTGAAAGTTAGGCAATATCTTACCGCCAAAATAAGGGCGTCGAAGTGAGAAATCGGGTTTTTTTTCCAATTTTTTTCAAAAAATATAAATAATCAAAAAAAAAAAGAAATACCAATTACACCATGATACATATGACCTATAGCTCTACCAAACTTGTAAATATGAGCGAAATCTAAAATTTGACCGTTGCCATGAAATTTGGATATTGTTCGATTCTTGCTGACATCCACACAAAATACAGTGAAACTAGACGCTCTTGGAGCGTTCACTGTGTTGCCTTTGCATGTAATCTAGAGCTTGATGATGAACATTTCAAGACTCGCTAAATCTCCAAGCTAATCGCGCTTACTTATTTCGCGCAGGATTTTTCCTTTCTTGTGGTCTGAACAACCTTTTAACGAGTATTAAGTTACTTGTTTACCTATACTACGTTAAGCTACTGAAACTAGCATGTCTGATGAAATAACTATATCTATTTCAGGATCGAAACTGCTCCCCCTCCCTCCGGTTCGTTTCATACGGGGATGCTAGCTCCGCCCGGACTCTCGACCCCTTACCCTTTTCTATATCAAATTTCAGCAAAAAGGTACCCCTTTTATACACTTTTTTTTGCCTGAAAAGGTACCCCTTTCATATACTTTTGAAGAAAAGCTACCCCTTTTTATACCAAAATTCACAAATTCCCACCCCTTTTCTATACCTGCGGCCTGAAAAACGCACCCCTTTCGGGGGGAGCATCCCCGTATAGTCAATTATAGGGAGTACCCCCCCCCCCCCCCCCGGAACTGCTCTGCCAAATAAACTATTTTATATCAAAACTAGAGCTCAATGATGAACATTCCAAGACTCGCCAAATCACAATCCTAATCCTTACTTATTTCGCACAAAAGTTTTCCTTTCCTGTGGAGAACAACCTTTTATCCTACTTTACTGGTGCGACAACAGCTTTGATTACGTTACTAACGCGTTTTAACGCCGGAGTATTAAGTTACTAGTTGACCTACACTACCTTAAAGACATGAATGTACTATACTGTCTGTTTGCATGTATTATGCTAAATAAGGTATTTGTATCTAGAAAGAGTCACTACAGACACTATAGACAGCCAGTATCGAGCCGTATCACGTTGCTCGATATTTTTTTGGGGGATTTAATCCATCCCCCCCCCCCCCCCCCCCCATCATCAAATATCAAATGGACCGTCCTTATTAGAGGCAATAGGCCAGTTCAAAGTTTAAGAAACATTTTCAGTGCGCATGCGATTTCACGTATAATATTTATGTGTCCAATTAAGAATAACTAAAAAGGACGTAATAGGAAAGGCTTTGGGGGCCATGGGTTTAGCGCTAAATACTCGACTTTCACATTCGATGGAAACCGCTGTTTTTGAAGAACAGACTCATTTGCACAGGCTTAGCCTCGTTTATAAGTCATCTATTCAAATACACCATTAAAAGTCCGTGGGATTGGTATTATTAAACTTGCATATTCTTTACATTACAGTTGGCTGTTGCTAATGATTTGCATAAGTCAACCGTAATGTAAAGAATGTGTAAGTTGAACAATACCAATGTTTTGAAATCCCACGGACTTTTAATAACGTCGTTGAATAGCTGACTTATAAACGAGGCTAATGTGAAACTGGTGTATTCATGGCCCCCCAAAACCTTTTAGCATAAATGAGCGAGAGTAGTTGTGAAACAACGCATACTGACACGTGCATGACAGCGTCTAACGTACTATTTATTTACTTATAAACTTAGCTACTAGTACAGAACTTCAAGACTGCACGCGGGAGTCAGAAAATAAAAAAAAAGTTTGTACTAACTGTACAGTTTTCCGTGCTGCTCACTGATTAAATTTTTTTTTGTTTCAAAAAATTGCATTAGAAAAAATACGTACCAACTTGGAATTGATATCCTCGTCTTCGAATCGATAATCACATCTTCTAGTCTACAATATCTATAGTGATTTCTTTTTCTCGTATGTCGCCCATATCTTCGGCGCTACTCAATAAAACCACTTCAAACTTTCCAACCTTACTAATTTTGGTATGCTCTTTTCAAATGTTATTCCCTTTTTTGTTGGATTAAAATTTAAAATGTCACGCAAGACCTGATAATTTGAATTTCAGGCAAGTTTGCCTCTCTTCTCTTGCCAGTTCTTTGTCGCAAGCTGGAGTCTGGACAGTTTTCATAATCTTCACAAATACAATCTAGATACATTCTACGTATTCTACGTACTACAATATCTCTGATTTGGACAGTATTCGCTGTTGAAAGTTAAGCAATGTTCATCATAGCAGTTACGCGGGTATGTCTGTTCTGCAACTCGTCGTCTTCTACCAAAATCTCGTGATCAGATGACAGGACACCGGTGCTATTTTCCGCGTTCATTCTTTCTGGCCGTCGTATTAGAAGAGCCACTCCAATAAAGCATTGAATAAAGAACAAAATTAGAGAAATAACAGCGAGGAAAAGGAATAAAGCCAGCCACCGGCTTACGACAATGCCTCCAATAAAAGACAGGATTCCTATTCCCAGGCATCCTCCAGCGAACAGCAACATAACCAGTGCCCACAAAAAGCTTCTAACAGCAAACGATTTCCAAAACTCGTTAAAAGGCAGTTTGGACTCCCACTCAATGCCATCCACAAAAAGATGGGCCATTTCTGTATGCACTCTCATGTTGTTGTACCATATTTCCAAGTTGTGACCCGCTTCTCTCCAAGAAAACACTTCGGCTTTGCCGGCACAAAGTGGCTGACACCATGTCGGAGACTCACAAACTACATCTTCTCTGGTTTCTCCGTTAACCTCAAGACAAGCAGTGTAGCCGTCACAGCAGCAAGCACCTCGTTTGAGATACAGACGAACAACTAGATTTGCCATAGCAGAAGCATTTTCTTGTGACACAACTTCCCAAGTCCACATTTTTTTGCGAGAGCGCTCAAGCACCTCAAAGGTACCAGGAGCCATGTTTTCGGAAATGAAAAGAGAAACGACTCACCACGCTTAGACAGCTCCGGTATAAAAAGTGATATGTTCATACATGCACTAGCTGGTTCCGACCTCAGTTTAGCATACTTGTTCGGCGGGGTGAAAAGCTGGCATAAAATATTTTGGTAGACTTGCTACAGTATGTAAACAGGTCCAGGCGGGACTGGGTGAATGTGGATGCCCGAAACCGTGATACAAAATAAATGTTCAGCGTTATAACCCATCTTACCTACGCGACTTCCGGTGGTAATCCAATCGTCGTAGACTAGTGATACCAGTCACGATATTCTTGTTAGTTACCATGAATGGCAAATGTTAGACTACTGATCCATTATAGAAGTCAATTGCTGCGATCAAGTGCCTTTTTGCTTAGTTGTAGCGGCACTATTAAGTATCAATGAAAGAGAACGTAAATCAATAAAAAATCTATGAGGCTGTGTTAAGTCGCACTACAATCCAACATTGCACTGCTACCCCGGGGGGGGGGGGGGGGGGGTTACTACCACCCCAACTTGGGTGGGGGTGTACCGCCAGGTCCTCAAAACCCTGACCCTATCCCAGACCTAGAATTTTGATTTCATATACCCTACCCCAGACTAAACCTACATTTTTTTGAAATGCAAAAAACGATTATTCAATAGATTTCAATAACTATTTGGCAATTGTTTAATTGAATTTAAATCGTTATTTTTTGTGCCGGCAGAAAACCTAGCCTACCAGGCTAAAACAACTAAAACATAACCCTATCCTGGAAAAAATGTCAAAAAGATACCCTATCCCAGACAAAAACCTTACCCTTCCGCAGACAAATTGTAAAAAAATGATACCCTACCCCAGACCTAAAAGCCAAAAAACCATACCCTATCGGGCGGCACATACCCGTATAGCAAATATAGGGGAGTACCCCCCCCCCCCCCCCCCGGGACTGCTACAGTAATGTAGACATCAAGCCACTAAAGTTTCAGTTTCTCCTATCAATAATAAAATGTAGGTGTCTTGTACAGACTGTATCTGAAAATGTCCAGCATGACACTTGATTTTATATTTGTTGATATATTCATATATATATTCATTGACACATTATACAGATTTGTTGGGTGATTCTTTATAGACTAATAAGCTAGTCTATAAATACTTAATCATATGTGGTATTAATCATTATAATCCACAAGTGCATCCTGTCTGTAAAGACACAGGTGATCACATGAGTTATTCTTCAACCCAGTAATAATTGAGCCAGATTCCTCTAAATGACGCTCGCAGCAATATACGTTTGTCGTTATACACGTTCTATTTTTTAAAAAATCAAGAAAAGACCAGTTCGTTAACTGATACAAAGTATAAGCTTTATTTAGTCAGTTAACTATGCTTAGACAAATAAAAAAGTGAGTAAGCAATTGCGACCAGCTGATCCAAAATAATGACGTAGAAATGACAAATTTTCTCGATTTTGATTTGCTAATATTTTTTCTCAGATCAGCTGGAATATGCTGTCTATACATTTTCTGTTGCATTGCATGGCTGGAGCTGAAAAAAAGAACCGTTGCATGTACATACATACATTATTTTTACATTTGTAAAAAGTTTTTTTTAGTACGGAATGGAATAAATATCAGTAGTCTATTTATCTTACGGAATTATTATGACGAAAATCGTTTGCGCATCTTGATATCAAGGGAGTTTCGATTAGATTAGATTAATATCGTGACTGGTATCACTGGTCTACGAGGCTTGGATTACCACCGGAAGTCGCCTAGGTAAGTTGGGTAATACCGCTGAACATTTATTTTGTATCGCGGTTTCGGGCCTCCACATATCTACCCGGGGCAAATAGACCATTTTCGAGATGCGCGAGCGCTTTCAAAAATATCGCAGGCGCAGACATGATCTTGAGGCATTTTCGGGCAGAGTCAATAGTGTGCGCGATCTTGCCCGAAAATGCCTCTTTTTCATGTCTGCGCCTGCGATATTTTTGAAAGCGCTCGCGCATCTCGAAAAGTTTAATTTGAGCCCACGATGTGCGCGCGCACAAAAACGGATCAAAACCGCATAACAACCTTCGAAATTTATTGAGGAACCATACACGTCTTGACCTTCAACAGGGCATAACTCCCAAATTTTGCACGGGACTATATTTGTTTTCGAATTTCCCAAAAGAAAAGGTAAAAATCAATCTTTTGAGAAAGTTTAAAAAAAAAAAAACATTATTATTAGAATTTATAAAAAAGCGCTTTAAATGTGTTTTTGTTGTCATTATTAGACGTTTCTGCTCTAACGAACATTTTCGACATTTCGAAATCTCGTGCTGTCGGAACAAAAGATGTACGAACTCTTTTGTAATTTTGTTGTTTAGAAATACTAGTAATATTGGTAAAAATATTAGCCAATCAGAATCAGGAAAATTTGCAAAACTGAGGTGTCATCCGTTGTAGTAAAGGATATAACCGCCGTAGCTTGGCGGCTGTGATATTTTCGTAGAATTATGAAATATTCTCAAAACGTAGCCTCAATTTTGCGAATGCAAATAAGAAAAAATAGAAAGCCTTACCTTGAATATTTTGCGAAATATTTTTTATCTTCATAATAGCGTGCCCAGTATCCGGCCACTAATGAAAATCATAAACTTGGAGAAAATCGGGGAAGTGAAAACAACTCAACTTCTGATTAGCGATAGACGAAGAAGTGAAGAAGTGATATATTTTATTCACAGTAGTTTTACATTCATTACTTTTTTTTTTTCTTCTTTTTTTTTTTTTTTTTTTTGTCTTTTTTTCTGGCATTGTATTTATGGCGCGCATTTCGCAAATTAGCAAGAACTCGTTTGGGGGCAGCAGTATCTTTCTTAGAAGACTCATATGAGCGTTCAGATGGCCGGAAACTGGGCCACTATTAAAGTCGAAATCTTGCGCATTATTAACACAACTCGTATTCTTGCATTGTTATACCACGCTTGCATCTGATATTTTTCGTGTAGTTATGATAAGCTTGGATCTTCTACTGTAATTTATATGCCAATTATCATTGAGTTCCCTTAGATATTTTATCGCGACTCTCCTAAAGTTTGATCGAGAGAGTGCCACAAATATAAACCCGTATTGTCGGCTCAGAATTATCGCTCGATAGGCCGCGAATGCGGGTTATATTGACGGCGTTGGAACAAAAATATATTCCATATTGGCCTTTTTCGCTTTACGGGCCAATACAGAATATATTTTCTCCCGACTAGCGGCGCCGATATAAACCCGTATTGGCGGCTAGGAATCGCAATAAATTATAAATATTTTGACAGATTTTAAAAGCCCCTTTTACACGCAGTCGTTTTCCGTGTAACGACCCCTCGTGCAACTTATTTTTGTAAAAAGGTACCTTTTTCTGGCCGCAGGTATATAGAAAGGGGGGGGGGGGGGGTTCGCGCGCGCCTTTGTTTTCCAATGTAATTTCCCTATGGTACTCCTACGTGTGGATTTATGTCAATATAATTTAATGTTGTGGTGCATTTTTTACGGATATTTTTGCTCGTTCGTATGATAGAGGACATTATCTTGCCCTGGAATTTAAAAAAAATAATTAAACGCGATTTTTTCCGATTTTATTTTCACCTTTTACTTTTATCTAAATTGGGCTCCCTGTCAATTGGAGCTGACAAATTGGTGCAATATTAGGGAGAGGGGGAGGGGCTGTTTATTACCGCTGGCCCAGGTTTGCAGATTCAGTTTTAAAATGGCCGCGCGCAAAACACTTCTAGTGTTTGCACAAGTCACGTTTGACATATTTTACGGTTAGAAAAGGTCTTTTTGGCGCTTTATTTGCGATAAATCCAAGACCATAAGAAGTGTAAAAATTACGGGCCGAAAAAAATTCAGAATTTACTTCTTAACGGTCAAGAAATTTAGAATTTTCCTCGCACCTGGCTTCGTGGTGTTTGATGACCGTGTTTTACCTTCGCGCGTAAATACAATATCAGTAACTTTCTTTTGCTTCGAGTAGACTTACGACAGTCTAAAATGCTTCTTCAGTCGTGTTAATTGTGTTCAGAAGCTTAAAGTTGTGGTCTTTCTCAACTATGTGGTCGGTACGTTAAAGTCTTGCATGTAGAACGAGGTCGGCAGTTGTAAACTTACTTTAGCAACGTTACAAATGGCTGAGGATAAGAGAACAGCTCATGATACTACGGTTACCAGCAACTCTGGCGACTTCTTCTGTGATCTCTGCAAACTTGAGTTCTCCGCCAAAGAGGTAAATATTTTAAGATTAATATATTATTTTAATCTTTGCAAAAGAATATAATTAAGATTTGCATGAATATGTGAAATTCCATTAACTGTTGTCTTACTTTAAATTCGTATAGTAGCTTAACTATTGTCCTTACTCCTTAAATCAATAAAGACACTGTTCTCTTTCATAATAAATATTTTAAGCCATTAGGATAATCTTAAGTGATTTTTTCCTGAGTATAGGGTTGATGCTGTTGTTCCTGTAAATTATCTCTCTCTGCCAACCATGTTACTTTAGGTATAAATGGTTCCAAGATGGCAAATATATTGAGCAAAGCAAAAAATATTTGGGATTAGGTTGAGGATGATTTTGTAAATTACAAGACTGAGGCCGTGCTAGCTATTTTGGAAAGCATGGGTAGAGTAGCAGCGAGCATGCTTGCACCAATGCGACCCGAGGTTGAGTCCTCCCAGGCTCTGTGTTGTATGTGAGCAGAGTTTGTTGGTTCTTTTCCTGTGCTTCAAGGGTTTTTCTCTGGTTTCCGTCCCTTTGTAAAAATTGACTTTAAAACCAAATGATGATAGCTATATTGTGCATTTTCTAAATTGAGAATAGAGATTTACCAGTAGTCTTATTCAGAAAAAAACCCAACCATATTTCAATTGCTGTAGTGATCTTGAATGAATGTGACATGATAGTTGTATTATCTATAGAAACCTAGTCTACAGATAATACATTTATCATGTCAAGTTCATAAGAGGTTGAGTGAATATTCTGAGCCTAGCAAGGGAATCAAGGGTGACATAGTGGTACTTGTACTTACCTCTACCACTGGAATCACATGAGGTCTCTCCCTTGACTTGAGGGGTTTTATTCTAGTTCCCCAGTTATCCTTCCTCCACATAACATACCGTAACATGCTAAATTTCATTTCTATTTGTAAGTTTATACCAGTACAAACAGTTTTGCTACATATCTATTTATATATGTAAGAAATACACAATTATGTACAAGTTGTACATTACTAGGCTGCATGTGGCAGTATCGTCCATCATACAGGATAACCAAGTGCGTCGTAGGTTTCCAAACACATGATACGACTTAAAAATGAATTGTAGCCATGATTTTTACCTGGCAACTTTGGCACCAAATGCTGAAAACAATGTCTACCCTAACTCTAAACCTTTAGAGTTAGGGTATGAATTGAATTTGCTTGCTTAGTGTACTTTGTTGCCATATTTAAACAATGTATCATTAGAATATATATGCACAAAAATATTTATTGTAATATATGCCATCATAGAGTACAACTACCAGCCAAATGAATTTGCATATTGGAAATTTTTGTAACTTATTACTATTTTGAGCCGTCAATACAGGTTTATATTGGTGGCTAATTGGGAAAAAATATATTCTGTATTGGCTGTACTAGTCATAAAGTGACAAACGCTAATATGGAATATATTTTCTTCCAACACCATCAATATAACCAGTATTGGTGGCTCAAAATTGCAATAAGTTTTGTATTGTGATTCTCCTGTCGTGTGGTAATTCTGAGCCAACAAAATGGGTTTATATTGGTGGCTCTCTCCTGATCAAACTTATAGGATATTTGTGAAGCAAATTTGAATAGAATTTTCCTGACAATTTCCTACACAAGTTCAATATTACCCTACGTGCTGTTGAATTAGTTCAACAGCTGGCTGAAAAAAATGAAAGCTGCTAAAAATTTGGATGAGACTGTATGTCCATTCTAATTTAGCAGCCAGAAGAATATTTTTAATTGTTACTTTGGATAGGTAAGAAATTATTTTATTCATTTGGTAAAAGGATTTTTGAGGCAAGGAAAATTGAAAACTATTGTTGAATGTATGTGGATAATGATATGATGATTTTTTGTTGATTTCAATCCTGGCTTGAATCGTAAAATTTTAGTAAAATATGGAATTTTTATCCCTAGACATTTCATAAATATGACAGAATATTCATGTTTGGAGAGCAATCGTTTATTATGTTCCCCTGGGTCAGAAGTTTTCTGAAAGAAAGGGAAAAAACCCTTAAGGACGTTTGCAGGCAAATGCAGTTCCCATGTTTTATTCCTTCAAACTTCACATGATGAAATAAGACCATCATAGAAGTTCCATTAGCAAATAAAAAATGGGTGTCACCATTCTCATTGAGGAGTGAGATGATATCAAAGTGCAGCCTTTTTCTTGTCGAAAATCACTTCCACACAATAAATAGAAGTCAAGCAGTAAAGTCATTTTTGTAGAAAAACTAAATGGATTGCTAAACATTATTTGAAACAACCCTATAATAACATATAGATGAGTGTGTAAATATTTTTGAATACATACAAATAACTTGAATAACATATTATCTAATGATATGAATTTTGTTTATGTAACAGGACTTACAGGAGCATGAATGGACAATGCTACATCATGGAAAGCTTAACAAAGCCAAAGGAAGGTATGATGATTACAGGTTTATATATCAGTGGCAGATTTAGGATTTTAAGTTGAAGGATCCTTCCAATTTTATCCATTCATGGAGGTGCTTTTTCTCACATTTTCAAGGAAATGTACTACAGGATGAAGGATCCACCTAATGATTGAACATACCCTGCATATTCTTTGTTTTCATGTTATGTCATGTTGGTGTTTGTAACCAAAGATTTCTTATTAGTATCCATTGTTAAGACCACCAGTATGGCCACCATGTCTTTGTTTGTACTCTTCAACATTGTTCATGTTTATTGGAACTAGATCTCCATCTTAGAGATGGTGATGGGTCTTCTTTGAACTCTTCTCTTGTGGCCAAAATAGTGGCTACAAACTGTTTACTTGTCAGTTCAGTACATGGTATGCATATATAATACATACATACATACATACATACATACATACATACATACATACATACATACATACATACATACATACATACATACATACATACATACATACATACATACATACATACATACATACATACATACATACATACATACATACATACATACATACATACATACATACATACATACATACATACATACATACATACATACATATGTAAAAATAGAACAGAGAAATCAAAGGAACTATCAGAAAAAAAATTATTCTGTTATTTTAGTCTGTTGAAATACTTACATTTCCATAGAAAATGTAGAAGGAAAAATTGTCAGATGAATTTTTTTAGAAGAGCCAAAAAAGCATAAGGGCTAACTTTCCCATAATACTTTGTGCTAAAATGCACATTGGCTTTAAGATTATTTGTTTGCTTTTGTAAGATTTATAAGATTCAAGTGAAAATTAATTTTAATCAGAGTCTTTATCCCCTCCCCCCCCCCCATAACTTCCTTGGTGGTAAGAGAACTTGCATCTGCGACCTGGGTTCAAGCACAGGGTTTGAGAGTTTCTCTCCAGGTTTTCCTATTCTCCACCTGCAAAAATCAACTTCTAAATTCTAATTCAATTTAGAAGGGCCTAGATGAAAATTATTCTGCGTAATTCTAGTAACCCTACAAAATTGTGTATATTTTTTCTTGAGGTAACTTATTGTTTAGTGAAATGCTATCATCAGATTGCTTCTTTATGCAGAGTTAGGTGAAAGCTTTTTTGCAGATTCTGGTAGATTCATTAACCTGCAGGGACAATGCTGAGAAAGCAAACACGAAATTGCTTGAAATACATACACTGTAGATTTCTTACAATTATTCCTTGTCATAAACAATAGCAGGCATTAGACTTACACTCCATTGCCTTCAAACAATTGCTTTTTAAAGTCGTGGTATTTGGGCCAGTTTCTGTACATTTACTGTATTGTTGACCCAAATGCCTCGACTTGAAAAATTTGTTTGAGGGCAATATGGAGTGTAATTCTGATATCTGCTATTGTATTATTGGATTTTAGGGATTGTGTACACGAGTGCACTCTGTGCAAAGAAACCTTCGTGGAACTTCTCTCATTCACTAAGCACCTACACGCAGATACCCATCAAGAACGCTACCACACGTGGAAAAAACAACAGCGGTCAAAAGACTGGGAAGCACTGAACCAAATGCGATTACCGTGTCCAGCTGAGGTCAGCGGTAGAACCTCTTCCCGCAATAGACCCAACACTCGACACAAGCGAAAGAATTGGAACGGAAACGATGTTTCCTTCCGGACGCGTCAGCATTCCCAGAGGGAGGCTAGAGGAGGGCACAATTACCGGAAAAATAGAGGAAACCGGAACTTACGTCACTTTCAAAAGGATGTGAATTCGTTTCAGTTTAAGGCATTTCCGGTTGACGGTTCCGAAATGGGACACGAACGTGACTTTGGAATGATGAACGACAGCATGGGAAGTGTAGATCGATTCGGGAGAAATCTTAGTAGTGGGTCATTCAGAAGTGAAAGTCCTCTCTTTTGTCATGAACAGTACTCCAATTTCAATCCCCAAGATGACACCACTAGCATACCAGGACAGACGAATCAGTCGGATTCATCTTGGAGTAGCCGATTACGACGAGCCAGACATCAATCATCACAGGCTGCTTCAGAACCAAAACCTCTCGACGAATCTTTTCCAAAAGTATCTTTAAGGAGAAAGAACCGCTTTTCGAACTCTCCTGACAGTTCAATATTTTTTGGTGCCGTGGGCGACAACGAATCAAACAGGAACAATCGCCCCAAAAGTGCCTCGCCTGTCATGGGTGTTCCTTCTAGAACGTTTCTCTCTGATAACATGACCTCCCGGTCAGGAAGAAGCCAGAACCAACAATTCAACGACTCTAATATCTATTCGGAATTTGTGCCCGAAAAGAAAAGGAATAGTTTCGGAAACCGCCAAAACCGCACGAGGTATTTTAAGAATCGAACATGGGTTTCCGATGATTTGAAATCACGCGTGGGAGAAAGCCAAGATGGGTCAAGATACACTCAACGAAAATTCGTTTCCTCAGACGTTTTGTCCTTAGAAAATAGTGATGTTACTAAGGAAACTGAGAATCCTAGAGGCGTGACTACGCGCTCGGAAACGTACCAACTTCAATCTGATTCATTTGAAAGTTTTAGCCCAGCATCATTCAAAGACAATCAACCCGGGAAGAAAGATTCGGAGAACCGTGACTCAGGAATGAATACTCAGGAAGAACCTCGTGATGTGGGAAGGAGTTTCAGCCATCCCATTGACGGAAAAAATGCTGAGCAAAGAGCATATTTTACTTTTGGTTTTCCGGATGCTGCTACCGGAAGTCCGGAGGAATCGAAGACTGAGGTCATCGAAAAGAAACAAATTCCACCCAGTGGGGTAGGGTCAGGTGAAAACAAACCATCCAGCAGGACAAGACGGATACGTGATTCTGATGATCAGAAGGATGAAAGTCTAGACCGTTTTTTGAAATTTTTTACAGATTCTAAAGCCGAGCTTCCCTCTAATGAATTTGGTGTGCAGTCAAAAGGAATAGATAGCACTAAATCCAAACCAAGCAAGTCTTGCGTGACTGAAACGTCATCATTACGGAGGACCTCGCCTCGTTTACGTTGCATCAATGTCACGCAATCGCAAAATTCCGACTTAAGTTCCGTTGAAGGTTCTTCGGGGATTACTAACACGATTATTAATGTGGAGCAGAAACAACCGACTTTAGGAAACAATTCCATGCCAGATGAGGAAGTTGAGAGGCTGAATGCTTTGATCAATATGAAGAGAGAACCAAGCGATTCATCAGAGGTAAAACAACCACTGCTATTCATCAAATAAATAACGTATTCCTCTCAGAATAAATTATATTCCTTATTTCGTAGATCACGTACTATAAATCTTTCTCATATCGTAGTAATATTCTAGAATTCTTTTCCTTTATTGAGTGGAATCTTTAGAAATGATTTATGCCATGAAGGTATTTGATTGCTCATTTGTCATATAAAGTTTGCTAATATTATTCTTACTTGGAATAATTATCAACTGTATTAGAATTTACAGATATACAGGGTTCACACATGTTATCTAAAACCCGTCATACCTATTTGGACTATATAGAATTACGTTAGTAAAAAAACTTCATAAGATTTTGTAGTTTATACAAATGATTAATTGAAGAAAACAACTTCACCATTGGTCCAAATTTTAAGTAGTCAAATTTGATTATTAATGTCGTGATATTTTACAAATTGACTTCGTGCCTCAATATTTATAGCTTTTTTATTTCAAATTGTAGAATGCTGAAGCGGCTGATAATCCTGATCATGGGAAGGGCCAAGGACAAACAGAGTCAACACGCGGTAAGCCCATGCAGAAACTCGTGTTTCTGATCCATGTTAATTATGCATATTATGGATATCAACAAACAAGTAAAAATTTATAATCTGTTTATCATCCATGTATGTTTAAAGAAAGTTGAGTCATCAAGGTCAACTTTGATTCGGAATCAAGTTATGATTTTGGCGTTTTGTGTTGTAATATTAGACAATAATTTTGGTAGTTCATTATAATTTATTACAGTGTCGAAAACTTCCTTCAGACCATTCATGCATGATACCGTTATGTTCTGAATAACATTTGAATATTTTTTTACATAATTTATTTTACTAGGCCAAGGCTTGAATTTAATTTTTTGGTTCGTTTTGATAAATTTTAGTATTTTTTTCCCAAAAACAAATAAAGGAATAAATGAATGAAACGAAATGAGATGAAAGATAGAGTTTTTTTTAGCTTGTGTTCAAGCAAATATAATAGAATGAATGAAAGAGTGGATGGATGGATAAATGGAGAATGACTAAGTAAATGAATGAATGAATGAAATTAAATGAGATGAAAGATAGAGTTTTTTTAGCTTGTGTTCAAGCAAATATAATAGAATGAATGAAAGAGTGGATGGATGGATAAATGGAGAATGACTAAGTAAATGAATGAATGAATGAAATTAAATGAGATGAAAGATAGAGTTTTTTTAGCTTGTGTTCAAGCAAATATAATAGAATGAATGAAAGAGTGGATGGATGGATAAATGGAGAATGACTAAATAAATGAATGAATGAAATGTCATGACATGGCAGAAGGATATTTCTAGCTTGTGTTCAAGCAAACAATGGATGAATAAACGAAGAATGACTTAGTAAATGGATGAATGAAAATGTCATGACGGAAATATATTCTTAGCTTGTGTTCAAGCAAACAAAATAGAATGAATGAACGAGTGTATGGATGAATAAACGAACGAATAAATAAGTAAATAAATAAACGAAGAATGAATAAGTGAATAAGTGAATGAGTGAATGAAGAATGAATAAGTGAATGAGTGAATGAAGAATGAATAAGTGAATGAGTGAATGAATGAAAGAGTGTATGGATGGATAAACGAAGAATGAATAAGTGAATAAGTGAATGAGTGAATGAAGAATGATTAAGTGAATGAGTGAATGAAGAATGAATAAGTGAATGAGTGAATGAATGAAAGAGTGTATGGATGGATAAACGAAGAATGAATAAGTGAATAAGTGAATGAGTGAATGAAGAATGAATAAGTGAATGAGTGAATGAATGAAAGAGTGTATGGATGGATAAACGAAGAATGAATAAGTGAATAAGTGAATGAGTGAATGAAGAATGAATAAGTGAATGAGTGAATGAATGAAAGAGTGTATGGATGGATAAACGAAGAATGAATAAGTGAATGAGTGAATGAATGAAATTGGACACAATGATTTTTGAGCTCGAAACCTACAAGGAAAAAATTCACATCCTTTACAGTTTTTCGGGTGCTCTATTTCAAGTCCTGTCTAGAGTTGATAGAGGGGACTCCCTTTACTAACTCTTGCCCTGTCTAAGGTTTAGCTTGATCATTCATTCTACACCTTTGATTATTCTAATGAATATTTACATATTGATTTCCACAGGAGAAACAAATGATTCTCAAACACGATGCAGCTTTGTTCATATTGATGGTGTCCAATGCGAGGCCTTGGCTTCAGAAAGGTAATAATGATATCATTTAACAATCCCTTTTCTCATTCACTAAATACCGCTGTTATCCTTGGTTACAAACTCATTCGTACAGCTTAAGCCTCGTTTCAAATAAAATCATTTGCCAAAGTCAAAATCGCACGGACTTTTTTATTGATATTTATGAAACGCTCTGTTATAAACGAGTTCTTAACACAACCTGTATAAATGAACACTGGGGTCCAGAGGGGTTATTTTTTCTCGCTCCTGCGTTTGCTGTTTGGACGGGAAGTCCGGCACGAGGAGACCGGTGCTTGCTTAAGCCTATCGAAGCGAAATAGAATCTCTGCCGGGAGCCCAGGGTAATTTAAATGAATCTATAAAAAAACAGTTGGATGCCTCATGTGAGAAAGAGGAGTATAAGATTAGCTCTTGGTACGAGAAACGATATCCATGTGAAATCATGTTTATGTATTTGTTTATGGATGAATGGCTGATAACTTATCTGTGGGCCACTGAACAAGCAAGCATGTGGTTATCAAAATAACCGGAATTTTGAAATATTAAAATAGTTCCTGTATTTCGAGTGGACTTATGAAAATATGATATGAAAAAATCTGGATTTGAATTGACCTAAGAGACCACTGAGTTATTGTGGTTTCTTGGCTGAACAGAAGAGGTCGTAGTCTCTTTCTTGAAACTCTTTACATGGGGTGAGCATTAATGTGCCCGTGAATATTGGACTTGTGGTTAAATTTAGGTCGTTTAGTAACTAAGTTTAGATCCAACGGAATGTTTTGCTATTCGAGTAAGGCAAGGAGAAGACTGTACTTGTGATTTGCTTGTTCATTTAATACTTATTGTGGGGTCTTGTGTGAGCTGAATGTGCTGGTAACTAGCGACTGTGCCAATAATATTTTGCTACTCGAATCGATCAATGCCCCTACCCCCTCCCCCCTCCATGTACGCGTCAAGGCGTGACTATGTTTGTGATCCAAAAGTATGCGGAAAATAGTATTCCAGAGATAAATAAGATATACATTTGTGAATTTTGATTGTTAGAGCATGCTAACCTACTGTAGCATTCTTCAATGTCCTAACGCGGTATCAATTATGTTTTCAGGTATTGTAGTTACCACCAAAGATTCCCTCAAGGAAATCTTATCAAGACTGAGCCAAGCATAGTACACGAACAAGCTGTGCCAACTAATATAACGCTACTTGACTCCAGCTTATCGCCGAGTATGCTTCCTCGAGATCTGCCAAATGATAGAGATGTCATACGAGGCGAAAATATTGGAATAAGTAATCTGATTAACAGAAGAAGACGCAGTCAAAGCCTTGAAGGCATAGAGAACAGGAATGCCGATTATGAACACAGCACGAAAACTGTCATCAAACGAAGGGGGAGTGAAAATTATGAGAGCATACCTAGCAGGCACCCTATGCAATCTGCTATTTATTTTCATGGCAAGGAACAGTTATCAGAACGTATGAAATCTCAACGTGACACCAGGATAGACAACAGTGATGATACTGTCTCTAAAGCAAGCAGTAATGTAGAAATGATGGACTTGAGCATGAGTACTAACTTTCTGGTCTTACCTCATTCACAAGTGGTGACATCTGCCACCGTTCAACCAACAGTCACCAATCGAACAACATCCAGTTGGCGGGGGAATGTTGGAGCTCAGCCTTGGAAAGACTCCGTGCAAAGTGGTTATTGGAATCTTCCAAGTTCAAATACCGTCGTGGTTTCTTCCTCGTCGAGTAGCGTTGGCCAATTGCGTGAGAACACTACCCCAAAATGGTCCAACAACCCCAGTGTTAAGACTGAAAGACAATTTGATGTCCCTATTTCTCCAGCCTCAACACCACCCTCCTTGACTGAGGTTCGTAGGAGTTCAGTATCTCCTGTCAGTCCGTCTATACGTAAAGAATCCAACGTATCACCAATCAGTGCACCATCAGTGCCATCTCTAGACCTATCAAGATTGAACCTCCCCCCACATGTGCGTCGTGCTTTAGCGCTAAAATATGCCAGCAAGAAACAAGCCGAAGGTGCTTCCTTGGCGGCCAGTCTGGCGCCCAATCTGAGCTCCTCGCGAAACCGATTCGTGGAAGCCAAGAAAAGGCTTTCTCCTAACCAAGAACAAACAGAAACCATTCTCAAGCCAACTGACACTGTTCTTTATAAACCTCCAATAACAGCTAGTGTTATACGAGGACGACTTCGACAGCAACGAAGTATAAGTTTGGATTCATGTCCTACAAGCAGAGGTTCTCTTTTTCCTGATGCGCCTTCATCTTATGACAGGCTAGGCTCAGTATCATCATATGAGAGGTTTCCTGCTATGTCCACTGCTTCTGGATCTCGCGTGTTTAAAAATTCTTCAGCAACGAACGCTAATGAAAGTGAAAACGTTTTAGTTCAACCAATGATTGATCTGAGTGCGTCGAATTACATCCCGTCATTGCAGCAGTCAAGAGCATCAAAGGAAAGACGGAACTACAAGGATCACGAGGCGAACACTGCACATCGTCTTGGTAAACCTGAAGTACAAGGCTTCAGTGGAAGTCCTGAAGGTGGATTCTCATTGGACAAGGACAAAATCAGTCATCAGAGAGCATCTTCTCTAGAAAACATCCCTTCTTTTATGCCGGCAGGCAAGCGCTCAGTGAGAGCTACATCCTTCGACAGATATGCTGGTAGTGCAAGATTTGCAAGTGGGAACCATCCACTACAACCTTCAAGGCTGGTCCCAGCTACTGGGATGATTAATAAGGATGGGGGTCAGTTAGTTTCTGGAGTTCATTCATTGAGTTCAGCGACACATCAGAAAGAAACTAGTCCTAGTCAATCTAAGTTTGCGACAGTTTTCCAAGCACATCCAAGATCTTTAATCGTGACACCTCTACCAAGCGGGAAAAATAGTGAGCACATTTCGTTGGAATCGGATGCCAGAGTTGCGAGATCACAAGAGGAGAGCGAACACAAGGATAAAGATAGTGGTTACATTTCTCTGGAGCCGAGAGCTCGATCAGCAACGCCTGAAGGAATGTCAACTAATGTGGGCAGGCTTCGTCAATATGGCCTTCTTGATCTTGGCTCAACAACGAGCTCATCGATCAAGGATGACCAACAAACCCAAGCTGCGCCATTACAAGATCGTCATACGGTATTCAGAGATGCTGGTACCGGGATATCAGGTCCCAGCCCTGGTGACCTAATTTTTCCAGGAATGTCGCATTTCAAAGGTGCTGGTAGTTATGACTTTGTATCTTCGAAACGAAAAACAACTGACGGGTCAGACATCGAGGAGCGGAGTAAAAGAACGAAAGCTGCCGAGCCTTCATCGAGTGAAAAGAAATCCTTGACTTACCTGCCTGGAATCAACGTACAAGAGCTGCTTCATCTAGAACACGAAGAACAAAACCAACTAAAATCTTTGCAAGAAGTTCAAGCCAAAGCCAAAGCAACACGTTTGAAGTTACAGGCATTGTCTATTGAACTTGAACATTTGAATGTCTTGGAGAAAAGGATTTCGGAAGATATAAGTATTACTAAAAACAAACGACTAGAGATTCTGCAAGGCGCATTACGTGGAGGCAGAGACAAGACCAGTGAGGTGTTGCACACCACTGTCCAAACCTCTGCTGAAGAAATAACTAGCTCACAGAAAAACGCTGAACATTCTGAGAAAAATAACAATTTGACGGATGCGAAAGATTGTACTAGCGATGCACTTGACGGTTCAAAAAAAGCTCTTGACCATGACTCCAATATTGGATCACAAACAGAACGTGGCGAAGAGGATAGAACTGTTAGTGACTGTGCAGTACCAACTTCAGGAAATGGGGTTGAGGTAGTTGTTAAAACTGAAGTCGAATCGAATTATCCCTGCATAGAATCTTCATTTTCTTTTAGTAAATCTTGTCAAGAGCTAGATGAACCACGACGCGTGTTAACGACGGAGGACGTGATTGACAGGCAAGAGAATTCGGCTGACCAATCAGAACACATGGAAACTCAAGATGTACCATGTGATACAATATCAACACCTCACGATCCTCAGGAGGCAGCCGAAGACTCTGATATGAGACCGGGTTCTCCATCAGAAGACAAAGAGGAATGGGTCTCAGAACACTTTGAAAAAAGCCGTAAAGAATTCTTCAAGAAAATAAAACAACAGCTTAGTACCCCGAAGAAACGTCAACAACACAAAAAACAGCGGAAAAGATTTTCGGAGACTAAAGTATCTAATTCTCTAGCCGTGTCTAAGGAGAGGCTTCAGTTAGTTCGAGAGAGAATGCGAGGATGGAAAGAACAAGGTGATGCATTAGACGCCTCTTATACCCAGCAGCCACCCAGTGAACAGGGTGTTGCAGGAGATAATGCGCATGAAGATAATGATCAACCACACACATCGACAACTACTTATAAAGACACTAATCTTACACCATCTAAGATTCCTGTACGAGATGTCGGCGGTTCTACCAAGGGAAGCACGAATGAACCTATAAAATTGAATACTGACTCTAGAGATAAAACTGAATTAAAAATTAGGTTAAAATCAAAAATTAATGTAAAAAAGAAAAGAAAATCATCGCACCCTACCAGGAAGACGTCGTCTCGCCCCGATACACATGTGAAAACCACGGCAGAACGGCCTCAAACTGGCACCAAAAAAGACAAAGCAAAAAGCAGCGATGAAAGGGTAAGCGCAATATTCTAGTCTATTTATAGTATAGTATATTTAAGTATAGAATATACCTTTAGCTTGGGCGCAATGTTTCCTTATTTAGAATATCTTGTAAATTCTTCGTTTGCACGTTACGTCATCGCGGCGATGTTGGTGGTATTCCGTTCAACAAAAGACTTATCACTTAGCCTCCTTGTAGCACTTTGGAATATTTAGTTTCCAATAGTTTCCAATAGACCTCTTCGGCTTGGGTGTAATGTTGTCCCATTTCAGACCACGTGTCATTCCCCAGAGTATCATTTCATTGTTTAACGGTTGCGCATGAGAAGATACATGAATATGGATACAACTCAAACAGAGAATCTTATTCTCAAGAGAATGACACGTGGTCTGAAATGGGACAACATTACCCCAAGCCGATGAGGTCTATTCTCAGGAGATTGAAAATTCTTTTGTTTTGTCTACCCAATTGAGCTGCTTTGACGTCATGTGCAAGGGGTCTATACCACCAAGGTAGCTGCTTCCTTTTCTTGGTCATCTGATTCTTGGGAATGATTGCAAACCATCAAGAAGGTTGTTGGTACGTGTTACTCGTAGACATAACCAGTCTTTGTATTAATAGACCCCTTGCAGCACGTCGGAATGCAGCTCAATTTGGAGGACAACTGAATAATCGGTTCCAATACTTAGGAGATTGAAATTCTTTTCTTTTGTCCTCCAAATTGAACTGCTGCGACGTCACGTGAAAGGGGTCTAGGGTGATATGGGCTAAGAGTCTAGAAATATTCTCTTTTGGAAAATTAAAACCATGAAAAAACATTGTTCCTGCCCCGCATCATGCCTGCCGTGAAACCCATCTATTCTATGCACGGAAACGTTGCGTAGATAACCAATCATATCTCTTGATACTAGTGAACACCTAATCAAAACTCTCTGAAAAAACACGACCACAGTTATGGCACAGCACGCCGGTATCATTTGATTTCACATTTACTTTACAATTTTGTCTCGACGTTGTGCGCACATTGAAACTTTATGGGCCACCAACCACAATATCGACAATTTTTACGTTGCAAAGAAATTTATGTTTAAATGAAAAATTCTTTCTTGATTTTCATCCAAAAAAAAAACACGTTTTCACTTCGTGGCCCGTCAAGTTATTCCATTTTACGAATGCGCAGCACTGAGAAAGATTAGTTTGTTTGGTCAAGATAAACCTTATTTTTTACATTTAAGTGAATCCAGTGTCCCATTTTTGAACATTCATAAAAACCAAAAATCTTTTAGGAAAAGGTGATTTTTCCATCGATAAAGGGGTAAAGTGCACACCTTAGAACGCTTCATACATGAGCCCCTGGGTCGGGGAGAATTGGGCAACCACTCCCTGCGGTTTCGAAGTAATGTATTGGCTTTACCTTTACATTTTACGTTTATAAACATCGATAAATGGAGAAAGGAAATTGCATGTTCAGGTTGTTTGAAATGGGAAAAATCCAAGATTTCACCTTAGGAAAGAGCATGAAATGCAAAGTACGAAATGTAAATGTAAGATTATAAAAACAAAATGTAAATAAAATATGACATGACATGACATGAAATAAATGTATGAAATAAATATGTATTGTAATATGAAATATCTCTGTTTAAACATGCTCATTTCCGCACGTCGTTTGCGCATCCATTTGGAACCCTCTCTGTGCTTTTGGGATCTCTTTGGCGCATTTCCAATTACATTTGCAACTTGAAATCTAATTTTCGTAGATGGAATCCTGTTTCCCATTTGAAATCTTGTTTGCGCATTTGAAATCATGCTTGCGCATTTGAAATCATGCTTGCGCATTTGGGATATTTGGAGTATAGATCCCTTGCGATAATAATTCTGGAAGTCAATACAAAAAAGTCTTCTTACGAATTTAAATTTCACTCTTTTCGTTGCTTTGACTTCCATTCACAGAATTAATGCAAGGGTCCTATTTTCAATCTTGTACATCACTTTAATTCATTTGATCCATATTTTAAGTTTGCCGCAATATTGCACCCATTCAACACCACCATACATAACAAGGAGTCTTTGTTATGTGCGCGATTTCTTCTTCACGGCTGGCGTTTTCATTTCGACGTTTGTCCTAGCATGTTGCAGAGCGAATGTTGCTTTTATAACTGCCCCCTGTGCAACACATTTTCTTTGTTGCATAGAGTAGGAAGACCTACTTCGTGCAACAAAAATGTAGTTGCGCGCGTATCGGTAATACGCGCAACATTTGCTCTGCAACTTGCAACGCAGCAATGTTGCGCGACAAGTTGCACGATTTCTTTGCTCGTATTTCCGCGCCTGTAGCCGCTGCTGTTTTCAGGTCGCTTGGCTATTGTACAGTCCTAGTCATTAGACTTGGGTCAACATTGAGGCAAACTAAATGGATCAAGAGGAGGTTACACCATTCAATTCTGAGATTTCTGTCCTTTGGTCTCAGGTACAGCATACTGTTGCAGTTGAGTCGCTCAAAAAGAAACCCGAACAAAAGACAAAAGGTATTGTGATATCTAGTAATATTTTAAATTTGTTGAACTTTGAATAAAATCACAAAAAATGTGCACTACACCCATGAAAAAAGACCTTTCCCCAGGTATGGCTGGACGCGCATATATAAAGACCTTTCACGTGACGTCAAAGCAGCTCAATTTGGAGGGCAAAATTTGGCAAAAATTGTCCTCCAAACGGAGATGCATTCCGACGTGCTGCACGGGGTCTATTCCCGGATGTACTTCAGTTCCAAAGGCTCGGTTTAGATACATATTGTATTATATATTATTACATATTATATATATGTATCGTGACTATCTTCTCTTATATCTTCAATTATATTCAATTGTAATTATCTAGTTACTACGCTTATCACTTGAGTGAGAAACAGGAAGTTTAGAGAGATATGCTTTGCTTGTCACGCACGAAGGTTTCAGTGGGCTACGTACGAGATGCTCAGTGATTCGTGACAGGAGAAAAGAATAAATTTAATGTAGCACGGAGCTAGTACTAAAACCTATGTGCGTGACAAGCGAAATATGAGTTTCTCGGAAGCAGCTATTCCCAGAAACGATCTCATTTTGCTTAATCTTTCGCTCTATTACGCGCCAAAGCGCTGTAAAAGAATAACGCTCGTACTTCGATGATGATGATACTATGATAATGACGATTCGTGTTCGACGTGATGCCTGCAACCCTCCCCCCCCCCCCCCCCCGATTCACCACTGTCATTTAACATGGCTCATTCTAAATTTCTGTAGTTTCGAAGTCACTGTCCACCTCTAAAGCAAGAGCGTCTGTATTCGAAGGACATACTGGTGCCGTGTGTGCACTCAAGGTAAAAATGCGGAAATGCTTTCATAGGCAGCATGTGTAGATACAGTGTAGCTCTTCTTGACCGGTATAGCTCAGAATAAGCAACTGCTGCTGGGGCAACACATAAGCTTAGTCTGTGTATGGTGCTGTGCTTTTGCTTGTGTTGCATAAGGGAAGACAAGGCCTAAGCAAGCATATACAGGCTAAGTGCAGCTCTTCTCTAACATGTGTGAGGGAGGACAATTGTTGCTAATGACCAAACAAACAGCTGAGTCTGTGTATGCTGCTTTACTTACGCTTCCCATTGTGTTGTAAGGGAAGAGCAGGCGCAAGATCTTATTTGAATATCACTCTTTTATTCGTTCCCTGGAGCAACACTGGCGGTGTTTTATGTACCACTAGTCAACGCGCCTCCTTTTAGAGATACCAATAAAGGCACGAACACTCAGTACGACATTGTGCGCAATATCTGCAGGTGACGTCAGAGCAGCTCAACTTGGAGGGCAAAACAAGAATTTTAATCTCCTGAGAATTGGAACCTATTGTTTTGCCATCCAAATTGAGCTGCATATCGACGTGCTACAAGGGATCTATTGCAGGCGTTTTTTCTTCGGCAACAGTGCGTGCAACAAATTGCGTTGTTTGACATGTCTCGCAACATTGATTGCCTGCAATGTTTCACCATGTGTCCGTACCATAAGGGGTATGAGTTTAAGTCTGTATTCTAATTACGAACTTCGGTTAAATAATGATGCGGGCATTACACACTAATGTTCTATCATATTCACGACCATCAGGTATCCCAAGGGAAACTCTTTACATGTTCAGCTGACAAGACAACTAAGGCTTTTGATATCCAGGTACAAAAAACTCCAACAAAACGGATTGAAATAGTTGAACTAAGATAAAGGTAAAAGTTGTAATTAAGATTAAGGGAACGGATACACGATGCTAGACGTTTGCGCAATCCTGCCTGGCTGCTTACATGGCAGTATTAATACTACGCGGTATCCAAAGATACCGCCTTATCGCATCCATAGTCATCTTAGAATTGGGATTCCTGTAGTTACGATCAGGGCTGGAGATTCCTGATCACAGCAACCCTCCTTCCTATCCTGTGCTTTTCATCAGTAGTCCCTTAAGTTATCCTGCTCGAACCACAGGGTTCCCGAAGATCGTAGCTGTATCACAGTCGAAGGGGATTATGATTACGTACATGCTTAGCTCTATTTGCTATTGAAAAAAAAAGAGAAATATTTTTTTAAATGTTTGCGTGTGACACACCTCAAACACCAACATCTCACTGAGCAATAGTAGCGTCGGTTTTCCTTTGCAGGATGCTAGGAAGGAAGTTTTGATTACGTTTCACGTTTCATGCAGATCCTGAACTCAGTACTTGAATAGCTCAGCTGAAAACCATAGTTTCCGTTTTGAATCCCTTTGTGTTCTTGTTTTCGTCCATAAATCACGCGTCATGTCAAGCACGCTCATTCTGTCCCTGGAATGCGTTACTGAATTGTATCAGCAAAGTTGAACATGTTTTAACTTCTTCTCTACTTTCCCTCAACTCGCTTTAAATTTTGGCGGGCAACCGATCAAAACTCTTTACTAACAATTAAATGGTCTTTTATCGATACCTGCTTTTGTCTGTAAAATACTGATTATCAGTTCATTCTGAGTCAATTTTGCGCGTTCAGAACATCATGAGGGTTGGTGTTACAGAAAATTTATTGGCTCACGAAGAAGTGTTTTAAATTTACTTTCTTCAAGAATCTCTTTCTGTTTCTAGCGGTTTTGTTTTCTACTTCAACTATGGCAACTTTTTCTGATCAGCCTTCAGCAATATAAGCGCGGTTTTTCCCTCTGGTTAGCCCCCAAAGCCACAAAGTATAATAGGTGTGAGAAAGTAGAGAATTTATGCCTTAGATGATGTACTCATATTGCTAAATGTTGTGTTATCAGACTGGTAAATGTTTGAAGGAATACAAAGGTCATCATCATGCTGTTAATTGCCTCGAGGTAACTATTATTATCAGTGTTTTTATTTCAACTGCATCTTTCATTTATCCAATGAAAACAGCTTGAATCAATTGTCCCCTTCACAGTTCCCTGCGCCATCTTAAAAGGTAGCCAGGCCTTATAGACGCATCAAGAGTTCCGCGGAGCTACTCAATGCGCATGCTCAGGGGATTAAAAAGTGGGATAATATTTTGTATAATATGCATTTTTTTCTGTATATTTGATTCAGAATTCGCTTAACGGTACGTGATCTTGAATATTTAGTGGAAATTGTACCTGACAAGAAAGATACAACTAAAATATAGCATATTTTACAAATTTTATCCCACTTTTTAATCCCCTGAGCATGCGCATTGAGCAGCAGCGCGGAATTCTTGATGCGTGTATAGACCTTGCAATGCTAGAGACATGTAAATAATTGTCCAAGGTGTTTAAAAAGGTCTCACTTTGTTTTTCCTTATTTATTTTCCTTCCTTTCTATTCCTTTTCCTTTCTTCGTTTTCTGTTCATTTGTTTTATATTTGTTATTGTTGTTGTTGCACTGAAAAACCACCTTGTTCAAACAAGACATAACGTTTTCCTTTCTATGTTATGTTACCAGATATCGGATAACGGCGAGCGATTATTCACAGGGTCCAATGACCAGACAGTTCGGAGCTATAATGTAAAGGTAACTGGCCTGGTAGCAAAAAAGAATATCTAAAGACCCTTTGCAGCACGTCGGAATGCAGCTCAGTTTAGAGGGCAAAGCAATAGTTTCCAATTCTCAGGAGATTACAATTCTTTTGTTTTACCCTCCAAATTGAGCTGCTTTGACGTCACGTGCAAGGGGTCTATACTCTCATTGCAAATCATTGTTGGGTTAAACTGAACCAAGTGAACCCACCAGACCCCAGACGGGCGTTGTAGCAAAACAGACAGATGTTAGTTCAAGGTCATAGCATCATAGAATATTTCATGCAAGCCAGAGGTTTTGATCATATTTTGATAAACACACAGAACACACACGAACGAGGCACACTTGCTGTTTGTTCTAGTTTTTGGGAAAGGGGGTGGGGGCAGTTAGCTTTAGGGGAACCAGTATGCGATTTTTCTAGTCCCGTTCAAAGACTTCCTTTATGGATTTCATTTCAAATTCTAAGTAGTTTCATGGACGTACCCTGATATTAATAATTTCTTTCTTATATTTTCTACCGTTTTTATTCCTAGACCTGTGTCTGCACACATAAGTTTACCTTTGATGGTCGAGTCATGTGTCTTCACATTGGATTTGGTCTACTGTATGTTGGACTGAGCTCTGGGATCGTCACATTAGTTGACCTTACGGTAAGATTATTTTCATCACAGCTTTACTTCTTAATATCGACCATATGAATGGAATAAGCGTCCGGGCCAATTTCCGTACTGAAATCCATCGCCTTCTACGGAAGCATTCTTGACCTTTTGATAACAATATGTTATAACAGATAGGTTCAGTTTTTAGCCCTAAGGGAATGCAAGATAGCGCTAAACTAGTATTTTTTTCGTTTTCGAAAGCCGAGACACATCTCAGGGATTGTACTAAGATTTTGTAATGTGCGTCCTACCACCTATGTGTCTGGGCACATTGGAGTCCCTAACATATTTGAGGGGATTTTAGATGACGTTCTTCCGTAAGCAAGGAATGTAGTGCAATGACAAGAATGAAGGACTGGGTCCCTTGACGCAAACAAATTGTCAAAATACATTTTTGTTAGTTTTTTTCTTTTTCTTTTTTTTTTTTGCGTCCAACTGCACGATTTCTGCATTAACTCGTAAGCCAGGTATCCTTATATCTATACATATTGCATTTTCACGAGGAAATGACGTGAAGATGATCTGTTTTCCAATACCAGACATGTAGGCTACAGTTTGGAACACGGTTATCTACTTTGCAGCCTGGTTTCAAATGTTTGTGCTTGACCATTCAAACGGTGAATTAAAGATGTTTAGAATCGCAAAAAGATGCCTAAAATTTTCGCATCAAACAAAGTAGGGGTTGTATGCAGCTCAATTTGGATGACATAAAATAGATTCCAATTCTCAGGAGCTTGAAATTCTTTTGTTTTGTCTACCAAATTGAGCTGCTTTGACGTCACTTGCAAGGGGTCTATACCACCAAGGTAGCTGCTTCCTTTTCTTGGTCATTTGATTCTTGGGAACGATTGCAAACCATCAAGAAAGTTGTTGGTACGCGTTACTCGTAGACATAACCAGTCTTTGTATTAATAGACCCCTTGCAACTCAATTTGGAGGACAACTGAATAATCGGTTCCAATACTTAGGAGATCGAAGGGGCTTATTCATGCTTTCCTAAGTTACCGTTGGTACCAGAAAAAATGAGGGGTCTATATATCGTGCCATTCCCTTATTGATTCTATGATAATAACAATATTAATTTTAAAAAATTACACATGGAGCAGCCCTCCAATAAATTTTATTTTTCTAAAAAAAATTGGCAATATTAATTTTTTTTAAATCACCCTCCTACCCCCCCCCCCCCCTTATAAATTTAATTTTTTTTTAAAAAGTAGCGATATTAATTTAAAAAAATAACACATGTTACGATCCTCCCATAAATTTCAATTTTAAATTTTCGTAAAAAAATTAGCAATATTGAGTGAATATAATGAATAAATATTTCATATTTTAAAGTTGGAAGACGTTGAAATGAAGCCCTAGTAGTGTAGTACATGGTACACTGTTCACAGTACACTGTGTACGTTGCCATAATATACAGTAACATCAAAATCACATTACCAGTCAGGAAATAACTGCCGATCTGCCTATCAAAAAACTATAACTTTACTGTTCATAAAAATCCTTGTCTTCACTCATTTTTGCGTATTAATTATTTCTCAATTGACCACTTTTTTGGCCTGTGTTTAGCCTCGTATAATTTCCAGTGAAAGTCGAAAGTATTGTGCATTCTTTAATTTACCATTGACACTAACGATGAAATAAGGCTATAAACATTTGTAAACGAGTCTGCAATGAAGACACCCATCGGTACCTTGTACGTTCACGTACGTCTGTATGCATGTGTCAGTCATATGTATGTGAATGTGTATGCATGGAATTGGCTTCTCAATTCGACATTGGAGCAATCAATGGTTCATCGATGCCAGTGATTAGTCTGCTTTCTCTAAGATTAAAGCGAATGGACAAATCCCTTGGATGGGGGCTCAGCGTGTCGTAGGTAAACCCCTCCCGCATCTTGTCATTTATCTATTAAGAATCCTAACATTTTCACTAAATAGTAACGTTGAATTTCAATATACAGTTTTTTTTCCAGTTTCGACTGTTAATTTTCATGTATGTTGTGCCATTGTTGCTTTTAGATAAACTGTGTAAAACAAGCTGCAATTCAATAACACATATATGGACATAAAAATGTCTCAGTCGAAGTATATATAACTTATATTCCTGTGCTTCATACACACGTGACTTTTTCTGATACTAATAAGAACTCATCTGGAGCTGTTATTGTATAATACTCTTTGTTGGATATCTGACTGCTCTTGAATGGAAAGCTGTAGCAGGCAAGAGCAGTCAGTTTTGTCTTTTTCTTTATTCCTTCTTTTTGGCTTTTGTCGTCCACTTCTTGCGAAGCAGTAGAAACATCTTCGGACCCTTCTGAACCTTTGAGCAATTTAATATCTGAGGCGCTAGATCCTCCGCTTATAGATTCCTGCTCTTGTGCTCGAGGAATTAAGAACATTAGCAATGAGGAGAGTGTCATGACGCCCCCAGTCACGTAAAAAGCAGTGTCGTAGCTTTGAGAGACATCAAAAATCCAGCCAGCAACTGGTGGTCCAATGGTCTTGGGAATGGCCAACACGAAGTATAGCATTCCAATAGCGGCAGGTGTTTTCTTGACACCAACAATGTCACTTGTAATAACAGGGACAAGCATCTCGTAGCAACCATCAAACAACCCGAAACCAGCTGCCAGCACCGCTAGCCAAACGTATGATCGTGCTATGGTGACCAAAGTACAGACCACGCCCATGGACAGGATTGAAAACTGGCAGATATACAATCGGTTACAGTATCTGTGGTCACTTAGTTTACCGAAGAAAAGAGAGCCAAACAAGCCGCCTGCAGCCATATACCCTGATAGTAATGAAGCTTCTTTTTTACTAGTGTTTAAATCTTCGGTAAGTTTTACCTTGAGACAAAATCAACGAAAGGTATTAGAGATCAATACATGAGAAGACAACATTGCCATTTTTCGTATAACTATCATTATTGGGCATCATCACCATGCTTGGGCCAAGTAATGATTACATTAAAAGGGAACAGTCATTATTCATCCCCTGGGGGGCGGGGACTCGGAAGATTTAGGGGGAGGTCACTAAAAGATAAGAAGAAGTAGAAACCACTAGAAAAAGGTGGTTTTACTAGTGGTTTCCATAAAATAAGTGGGGACCATAAAATAAGATAGTGCCTCTTGCATGGATCTTGATGTATTTTACAAAGTCTGATCCCCACCGGCGATAAATAATGATCTCTGGACCCCACGGTCCGTAAACAAGCTGTTTCTGGTAGAGTAAGGGGGTGGGGGTTAGGGTGGGGAAGAGGTACATCACAAAAGATAAATCACTTACCAAATGTACAAAAGGAACCAGAAACACTAGCATGAGCGTCGACAGTGAAATCATCAATACCACATATCCTTTATTGCGGAGCAAACTTTTGTCAATAAATTTTCTGTTTGGAGTAAGTTTTTTAAGCCTCTCCTCGTCAGGCATGGGTCTATAGAGCATCCCAGAGAACACCACCAGCACATTGAGTGCCCCAAGAAAACGAAACATGTTTGGTGTCCCAAAGTTGGAGGAGAGCTGCTGCACCAACGGTGCTAATACCACCGCACCAACGGCTGCACCAGATAATGCGACTCCATTCACAAACGACAGTCTTTGTCGGAAGTATTTTGTAAGCATCACCAAAGATGGAAACAATCCACAACTTGTTCCCAGTCCCCACGCTAAGCCATAACTAAAATACATTGGAAGCAGTCCCTTGGCAAACGACGAGGCAGCCAATGAAATTCCTGATAAAATTCCAGCAAACATTACAACTTTACGACATCCAAATTTTTCACTGAGGAAGGTGCTTAGTGGAGCGAAGAGGTACATTACGCTAGATGCAAGTGAGGTCACCCATGCTGTGAAAGAAAGAAAAAGAACATTCTGTTACCTCTGTGCATAAATAGCAGGATATGTCTTCAGCAATTATTTTAGTTCGGGTCAGTTCGAGGTGGACAACCTCTTGCAGATGAACACAGCGGTAGTCCAAGCTCGTGATCAGTTTTGAATAGAGAAAATATTATTTTTGGGGCCGTAAAAATATCATGATTTACTTAATATTGAATATTTTTTTCGTAACTTTATATTTTCTCAACACTTAAACACATTAATAAAAAGACTAACATTTTTTAAAAAGAATTTTTTTCTTTTAGAAAAAAATCCATTTTGAAATGAATCGATATTGCAAAAGGTTAAGTGAAGGATACCCGTCTGATATATTCAACCGAGAAGAACAATGCAAACCAAACTAATATTGCAAATAAGGATTATTTTTCCACTTCTATACCAAATCTGATATACAGCACCTTATTTATCATTTGTATTTCTAAGTATCACTACACAGGAAATCGATAATCTAGATATTCTTGGATCAATAGAATGCTGATTAATTTTTGCAGAAATCCTAGGAAATGGAAATTCGAATACCGTAAGACTTTTCATCGTATCAGGTCAATAAGTGTTGAAATTTGACTATTGAAGTGAGCATAAGAATGCTGACAAGACTATCGTCTTTTACGTATGTTTCTATGACCCAGACATCTGCAAATGTGCCACGTTTTCGTCGTTTGATTTCATCTACTTATTACATGAAATTTTCGCTACATGTTAATTTTGCGATTTTGGAGCTCTCAAATTTGTAAAAATTTTGCGGTTTTGCGATTTTGCGAAAAAACCATATTCTTGATCACTTTAATTTTGCAAATTTATTAAAATAGATCATTCATAATTCGTTTCCAAATACGTACAAATTCCTTTAGAAAACCCGCATTTAGTAGTTTTTGGATGACGGAAGCAAAACCTCAGGAGTCGCAGAAACAAATAATAAATAGCTTTAACTAGTGGGATTTATTCCTGATTCTACACAGGTGGCTTTGTTTTACTTCTGAAGTCGATTCCTCGCACTCCAAGTGGCTTTAATATTCCTCATGGCTTTGTTCATGATCCGCTGGATCGACATCCGGTTCGTAACCCAATTATGCCGACTGGATGGACTTTGGACTGGATTTTCCGATTATGATTTTCATTGGTGATTTATGTGTCTATAAATACCTATAAAGCGAAGTTGCCTTGAATGTTAACGATGTATTGAGGGTTACAAACCTACAGTTAAATTCTACTCATGAATAGATTCGTTTCGATAAAGTCTTTACACTTTGCCATTTCAAATATTTTTGTCACAGATGATCGGAAACCTTGACCCTTCGAGATTCTCTGTTCACCAGCAGGTCAAATGAGATCCAGACAGCTATAGTCTCCATTTTTTAAAATTTCATCCGAGGTAACTTGCTATTTCTCTACCTTAGTTTTGAATACTACCCTATGTCCATGTGTGCCATTGTCTCTGCATTCACTTGGAATAACAACAACATCAGCAACAATAGTTTATTGTATGATTAAGAGATAATTACATTCTAAAGAGATAGGAAAATAGAATGAAGGTAGCTTGTCACCAAAGTAACTAAAGAGCTTGACTTGCAAAAGTCACAAAAGTATTCTTTCTTTCCTCAATATTCTATTCTTTACTCACAATTATAAAGTATAAGAATGTTTGTAAATAAGAACGTGTATTGTTAGATGTTTGCACCGACTCCCTGCGGTGCCAATGATTTACTGAAAAGCAAACCTTTTCGCTTCGTTTCTTTCTCACAGCGACCTCACAGCACATTCAAGAAATACACACACTGGGAGCATTTCAAACGTGCCCTTCGGTGATGGGTTACAATATTTATCCACCTTAATCTAAGTATACTTTGGCCTATTTTTGGATGGTTCAAAATGCGCCTCTTTCCAATTCTGTTTAACAACACCGTGTCTATGTCACAGGTAATAGGGCACGATCTTAGTTGTACGCCAGTCAAAAATTTTGAAGATAACCAATGAAGACGATTTATTGATTAAAAAAACTCTTTTCCCTTCAGTCGAAGAGAAATAACAAGCGCTGTCATGTGTTACTGGTGTTAAGTGTTTAAGAAAGAGCGTTTCTATGCTGGCCATGAGAATATCAAAACATTTTTATGAATCGACAGAGCATAATTTATAGGTTATTGCTATTGCAATCATAGATGCAACTCGATCCTGCAATTTTAAATCCTGAGCTTTAAATATCGAAGTAGAAAAATGAAAAGTCTAAAACCGAGGAAAATCCCCGGCATCTAGAAATATAATAACTGTATCCGATGATACTCAATGTCTAGTCTCAATCAGCGAGATGTATAAGTCTTGTCAACACCGAATATACAGTATCTGCTAAAGAAAATGGGTCATTTACGATACCGTTTCTTGAGTCACTTGCCTTACTCTACAAATCTAGATTAAACAAATAAGGTTTCTATAATTTCCATAGAAAAATAGCGATAAATTCGGTCCCGACTACCGGCCATACATTGTACTTTAAAGATTGTAACCAGCTGAATTCAATTTCAACAGCTCAATCGATCTCTCGAATTTTATTTTAAAAACTTTGGACAGCCGGGGATTGCCGGGTCGATAATAAGTACGTGCCCGTGTATCGGACATAAGAAAACTGGCCGAGCGCCCGATGTAATTTTTCCTTATATCCAAACAGTTATCATAAATAAAAATAAGCATTGATTCTTGGTAATGCAAGGTATTTTTTTTTTTACCACATGGGGTGTATTACCTGACTCAGCTCTGCTCGTATCAAACTCATCTACCAACTCCGAATAGATAACGCCGGCAATATTTTGTTGTCCAACGGTTAAGACATGAACTATTAATGCACCAAAGCAGATCACCCATCCCCATCCTCCATCCAAGTGTGGAAGTTCCTTGGCTACATTGCTGTGGCTTGATCGATGTACCTTGAGGACCATGGTAAAGCTCACCTACAAGAAACAAGACCCGTTTTATTCAACTACATCACCTTGGGGTTTAAAATCGAATCTCGAAGAGGGGGTAGAGTACTATTACATATCTCAATTGCAAGCACCCCTCCTTACTGGGCAAGTCATTGGTACTGATGATAGGATTACACTTCTCTTGTTTGGTCTTTCATCGTCATTGTTTTTGAGCTCATTTCGGATAATATTTTGGCAGTACATTTAATAGAAGGTCACACATACGATTATTCTAAATAGGATTTCCAGCTAACCTTCCTTATTTTGACAGTCAGTGATAACCCAAGGTTACAGCACAGGGAGTTCAAATATAATGTCACAGTAAACATTTGTTTCTTCAAATTGTCGAGGCTTTAAAAAGAATTCTATCCGTGGTTTGCTAGCATTTCAAGGTGAACGCAATACATATTATGACAGTATACTTTTGCTAAAACTCAGCTACGATTACAGCAAGTAAAACCTTTAAAACAATCCATGAAAGCTATCCAATTTTTTTTTTTTAATTAGTGATATTTTTTTGTCTTTAAGGTTGCAATGCGACTTTTGATTATTCGAGGCATTATTTCTTTAAATTCAAAAGGATATGACTTGACTAAAGACTAGATTTTATTACGTTTTCTCGGGAGTTCGGGTGAAAAATAGGCAAATTTCCTTCAAGATTTACTTTCTGTGATCTCGTAGACAAAGCAAGTCAAGTGATGTTAATGTCGGATGTCGGATCCGGAAATGATTCCGTACCCTATGACGTCCCAGCGAGGGGTTTTCTGGTCCAGTACTGGGCGCCAGATGATTGGGCTACTCATATTTAATCCGAACAGAATGCCTAATGGAATATAAATCTGACTTGCTGATTGGTCAGGACGGCATGCTTTATGAGAACACGGCACAGGCGCTGTTCATTATTCGTATCCAAAAGAATGGTATAGGTAGTGTGCGCGTCGCATATCTTTGAGAAGAAAAAAAAAATTAGGATGTCTAATTGCATTGTTTTGTACAAAATATCGAGCAGAAGATAGGAAAAACTAATGAACATAGCCAGCCTTTTGTTGTTCGTGATTCTTTCTTGTCCATATGGCCAGTATTTGTCATTGTTTTCTCATTTTTCAAGTTCGTTTTCCGGACCAGCAGGCTGAGAACGTCACGTACTATACTCTCTTGCGAATGTCTTGGATTTTATAAATTTATTTTTTAGGAATGGTACAATTTGAATTACAACATGTGTAGCGTATGGATCAGTATAGACCCCTTGCACGTGACGTCAAAGCAGCTCAATTTGGAGGGCAAAACAAAAGAATTTCGATCTCCTGAGAATTGAACCTATTGTTTTGCCCTCCAAATTGAGCTGCATTCCGTCGTGCTGCAAGGAGTCTATATTATTTTCGCAGCTTTCCTTCGAATTTTTCATCCGTTTTTTCCGCGAAATGCGACCGCCTTTGTATACACCGTTTTGCTTTGGGCTTTATGGTTTGATTCTTAACCCCTTTCTTTGTACAAGTTGCATCATAATATTATTATATGTCCCCAAGCTTTACTGGGAAACAAATAAACTATTCTAAATAGAATGAAACACGATCTTAAATCGACAAACATACACCTTATACTGGTCTTAGTTATTATGTGATCATTATATTATCATGATCAGAATGTACTGGAAATAGAGTGGTTTTCATATGAGTGGGAAAAGGTACGACAAACTTCGTAGCCGTACTGTAGTCGTACTGTATCTTACCATATCGCCCGGCCATATCGTAACTACACTTTGTGATTGGATAAATTACTAGAGGACAATGGGAAGCCATTCCAATGTTACGGTATGTTGTCGGTACAGTTTACGTGATGTAAGTGAGTACCGTATGTTTCCCACTCATACGATAAGCATTCTTATGGGGAGCCATTTCAGTGTTACGGCATGTCGTACCGTGTACATGCTGTAAGTCAGTACCGTATGTTTCCCACTCATACGAAAACAGCTCTAAACTGTTCAAACCCTGGAATGTAGGCTGTTGTCGAACTCAGCCAACATGGAATTGAGAACTTTATGAAAATTTAAGGTTAATATTGTTTTATTTTGTCACATTTTCAGACAAACACGTGCGTTGAACGCCTTCACTGTCATGAACCCCGAGCCGTCAGTTGCTTAGCAACGGCTACTGAAGGCCAGCGAACATTGCTGTGCACCGGCTCTTTTGATGCAACCATTTCTATACGAGATCATAAGGTAAGTCTTGGATAATGGTTTGTTTGAAGCATGTTGCATGTTGCTCACCAGGCTAAAAAATTATTATATTAATATGTCAGCACAGAAGAAAATATGCTGGAAAAACGTGCAGACAAAGTTTGGTAAAATTCCACATCGTTTTGACCTTTCGTTGCTTGAATTCACATTAACCATACTACATCTCGGGCTTGTTATGCAACATGCAACAAAACCTTCACCAACCTTTTTTGAAATAGCTGTGTATATGGGAATCACAGCTAACCAACTGACCGTACAAGCAACCTTCAACATTTCTCAGATCAGCATTAGACTGTTCCACGAAAACTTCTACTACCTTTTGTTTGCCGCTTTATAATAGGGTATAGAAAAATAAAATTTGCAAAAATGTCTCTCACAATTCAATATTAAAATATCCTTCGCAACCAATTTGGAAATTTCATCGATATATTACTCAAAAAAGTACTTTCCCCAACATGTTTGTTACAGACCCCTTGCAGAGCTGATGCAGCTGAATTTGGAAGACAAAACAAATAGGTTTCATTTCTCAGGAGATTGGAATTCTTTTTTTCTTCATTGTCCTTCAAATTCAGCTGATTTGACGTCACGTGAAAGGGGTCTATCAACGTGGAATGTTGTGCTGAATCACCTTGACCGCTCGGAGACCGCTTGGAGTAATGTCGAAGCAATAGTGCGTAGTCCAATCTAGTTTGACGTGTTTGACTTGAATTGTTTATATTAAGGCTCGATACAATCATGCTACATAAGGTTATGTATATGTGTTCTTTTCATATTGTTTCGTATTGATTTTGTTCTAAATTTGCTTGTCTTTTTTATCATTAAAAAATAGACTGAAAATTTAAGCAGATATTTTGAAATTTTGCTTTTTTTTTCTGCACTATTTTTGTGTTATCATCAGTTCCAATGGATATTGCATTGAGCAGATTTACTATTTCAAGGGCGCTCCAGTGATGCATAGCACATTCAAAAGTTAATTCATTCCCTTATACAAAAAATATGAATTCATCGTTCACTCATTTTTAAGACTTTGGCTTTGAACAGTAAATATGACTGATACCATATTTCTTTCAAAAGGTCGAGGGGTAAGAAAAGGCAACGATGAAATTACTTAATTATTTCACACGCTGCTTGTAATGTACAAACACCTATATGGTGAAAATGGATTGTCTATAAGAAGTTAGTCAAGTATGTCGAATCATTGTTGTGCTTAGATGATAAAAATCTTTTCATAAGAAGCGTTTTCCATCATGAAATCCTTCGTGCAACCCGATTTATCTGCACAAAATCTGGGCTCTTACATAGTTTTCGGGCTGAATCTTAATATAAATAGATCCTTCTCTCATGAAAATTGAAATTCCGTATATTCTATTGAAATTTAACTGATTCTAGTATATTCTGTCGTTCTGTATGTACTGATTTATACCTTGCCTTGTAAAATGCCTCATGACATCGCGCGAGTGGCTGTCAACTTTTATCCAATTTTATCCACTACCATTTAACGCCACTTTAACTCCAAATTATTCCAAATTATGTATTGAATTTTCACACAATCCTGAAATTTATTGTGAGACAAATTAAGGTAGTGTGGCTTGTACGCTAATCCAATAACAATATTATTTTATTTGAGAGGTAATAACAATTATAATCTAAGTATGCCGAGAAACAAACTTCTGCCACTAAGCAAATGAATTCATAGGCTCAATATATTACAAAAACTTGTAAATTTCAGCTATGGATGACATATTTCTGTGCATTAAAAGTACAACATACCTTTGTTTTGAAAGTCTCAGCTGTAGATATTCGTGTTAGCTGCTCATTTCAGTTTTGTTCTTCAGCATCCAACTCGACCGTCAGTTCAATTAGTTCGTTTACCACTGTCGTTCGTCGAAGTCTATCTGTTAAGTAGCACCAAACATATATTTAAATATGTATTCGTCTTATATGGGTGAGTGCATTTGAGCATTGTATCTAGGCATCTGGCTGTGACATTGTCATACGATGTCGTCAAGTCGTAATTAATGTATGCTAACATTTTCTTGCATATTTAAATTATAACTTTTATGGCTGGTTTTCACTAGCGGCGCAAGGACAGTCGCAAGCACAAAACACAAGCAGGAATACCGTTTTCACTACGACGCAAGCATAAGCGCAAGGACAAACGCAAGCATAAGTATCAACCTTTTTTGATCCTTGTGCTTGTGCTTGTGCTTGTGCTTGTGCTTGTGCTTGTGCTTGTGCTTGTGCTTGTGCTTGTGCTTGTGCTTGTGCTTGTGCTTGTGCTTGTGCTTGTGCTTGTGCTTGTGCTTGTGCTTGTGCTTGTGCTTGTGCTTGTGCTTGTGCTTGTGCTTGTGCTTGTGCTTGTGCTTGTGCTTGTGCTTGTGCTTGTGTCGTAGTGAAAACCACACTTAAGTGATCTCTCTTATTTTTTACGGTGTAAAATCTAACTTTTTATCACAACTGTATAATCAGTCATCCAGTACTGTACCTTATGTAAATTTTCTATCTAGCCTATCTAGCCCTTTTTTTTTCGTCAAAAATCATAAATAGAGGATATTACGTGGGCGCGCGGTGATACGAATTTTGTCTTCGAGTGTTGAAAAGATCTCTCACGAGTGAGCGCAGCAAACGAAAGCTCCCATATAATATTCTGTTTATTATATAACGATCAATGAAAAAGAAAAGAAAACTTTCTTAAGCTTTTGTTCATTGATAATTATATAATTATTATCTATTATTTGTAAACAGTGCATGGATAATCATTTTAAAGAAGCAATTAAACGAGCAATTTTTCCTTGACAAGTTTTCCTTAACACGGAAAAATTGCTCGTGTAGATGGAGTAAAATGAACAATTGTGACATAAACACGTTGGGAGCTGTTGAGCAAAAGAGAAGTTGTTGAGAAACAAGAAGCTAGCAGAGTGCATTTTTCTCTTGACTTCTCGAGTGCTATAGACCCCTTGAGCTCAATTTGGAGGACAAAACAAAACAATTTCAATCTCCTGAGGAGAATCGAAAATCTATTGTTTTGTACTCCAAATTTAGCTACATTCAGAAGTGCTACAAGGGCTCTGTCGAGACGTTTTGAAGCATGAAGAATGAAAATGAATAAATGCATGTGAGTAGAGTTTGTTAGGTAAAACTTAACACGCTAAATTCTAATTTGATCTGTGAGTTATCCATGCCCTTTATACTTTGTTCAGCCCAGAGGTTGTTTCAGGGTTCGATCTACGAGCTAACTTGCCCTGACTTTGTTCAGCTCAGAGGTTGTTTCAGGGTTCGATCTGTGAGTTAGCCATGCCCTGACTTAGTTCAGCCCAGAGGTTGTTTCAGGGTTCGATCTACGAGCTAACTTGCCCTGACTTTGTTCAGCCCAGAGGTTGTTTCAGGGTTCGATCTGTGAGTTAGTCATGCCCTGACTTAGATCAGCCCAGAGGTTGTTTCAGGGTTCAATCTGTGAGTTAGCCATACCCTGACATAGATCAGCCCAGAGGTTGTTTCAGGGTTCTATCTGTGAGTTAGCCATACCCTGACATAGATCAGCCCAGAGGTTGTTTCAGGGTTCGATCTGTGGGTTAGCCATACCCTGACATAGATCAGCCCAGAGGTTGTTTCAGGGTTCGATCTGTCAGATATATATAGCTGTGCTCCGACTTTGCGCAGCTATTCTTAGATCTTGGAATAACCTCAGTCAGCTTATCGCTTTTCTCTTTTGGCTCTAACAAACGTTTTTGAAATATATGTTTATGACATTTGGAGAAATGTATGCAAAACAAGGCAGGTGTTGCTCATTCATATCTATATTATATCAGAATTATGGGATATCCTCGCGGATATTTTTTTCGGGTTGCCTATCACTAGGGCTTTCTGAAAAAAAAAATCAAGAATGATATCCCATAATTTCTGAAGCACTTTTGATATACTTGTACATATATTTGAAACGGCCATAATTTTTGCGAAAGGCTGTATATTTAGAGGATATTACATGGGTACGTGTTCACCATATGTTCAAAGTATAGGTAATCATACGGTTTCGAGTTCAATTTGTACTGAAAAGATACAAATTCCTTGTTTGAAGGCGCGATTACAAGTAGCGATTTTCTCTGCAACTTGACTTGAATTTGAAAAATGTTGCGAGACAAGTTGCAGCAATCGCTACGAAAAGTAGAATTCGTTGCACCGCGTTGCGACACAAGTTGCAGGAGGTTTTACACCGTTGCGAGACAAGTTGCAGAGAAAATTACTGGCCATATAATCTCACCTTTACTATAAACAAATAAAATAAATAAATCTCTATTTAAGTGCCTAGTCTTTGTAGCGCTTATCGCACTAATTGGGGACACGTTTCACTCACACACACTACCACTACATTCAGTATTTTATGCACACAACGTTCACTCACATGTTCAATTTTTACGGATGAAAACCGAGTGCCACCGTGTAAACAAACAACTAAAGGTCGTTAAACCCTAGTAGTAATCATTAATCTACATTACAACTTGCCTGTTTGACGCAGGTTAGAACACAAATTCGGCCCAAGCATCTAAATTCAAGGAAAATACAGATCATTTTGTCGCCAACATAAGTTCAACAAAGAGATTTAGCTGATATATAAACCTCTGCTGTTTTGTTTTTTTTCTTTTCTTGATGTTGAATTTTCAATTAATAAGTTTGGTGCACATCATTTGAATTGAAGGAAAATACCGATATTTGTTGTCAACACTAACTACTCTGACGATCTGTTATAATGAAGGAAGTTTATTGCCCGATTTCTCCGTTGCAAATGTTGTCTCGATCAGCGCCTTCAGCCAATACCAATTGCTGTTGTTGACATAATATTGAAAGTAGTGGTAAAACTTGCCTGTTCTTTTCAACTATAGCTTGTTGAAGTTCTGAACCTTCAGCCAATACCAACTTTATCAGGATTGTTCTTTTTTTTCGTTGATATAATGTTGTATTTTACTTTAACAGGCGGTTTTGGGTCATACGATGATTATTTATTCTTTGAAGTATATTGTGCTGGAATATTATGCAAATGAGAACTTGTCGAGAAACTCCTTTCGTCTTGAATTGTCACGAAAAACAAAACGCCTTAAAACTTACTCGTTTCGATCAACTAGTGCTTGTTGGAGTTCTGAACCTTCTTGCAATACCAGATATTTTAGATTTTTTGTTTGATATTGTGGACATTGGGCTAATGAAACAACTCAGCTAGTTTCCTTCTCCCCCAACAAAACCAAAGTAGTAACACGTTTAACCTGTTTAGTATGGTTACCAAAAGAAGTTCGTGACTCATTCCTTCACGTTTCAGTAAGTCGGTTGTCAGTGAGTTTCGTCTTGTTTGAGTGGCTTTCACTCGTTTTTGTCGTTTGTATCTATATTATCACGGCATAAATCTTCTTACCCCACTACCCAAGGATAAAAGAACTTCGGGGCTTTCAGTTATGAAGTCACTAGATGTTTCTTAAAAACTGGATTTACTGGATTGTCAAGTGTCGAGTACTAATTATTTCATATCTATCATCTTAAATGAAGGCTTTGTTATTCCCTTCTTGCATCATACTACTCAGATATAGAATAGTTTGTCACTGGTTATTAGACAAAATAATTCTGTAAACTTGTGGGAATTTTCTTTTCAGCCAGCAACAATCTATCAGCCATTACATTATATTCCATATTTTATCCATTTTATTATATAAGATATGTTAAGACTTAATTCTAATGTGTAATTTATGTAGATCATATAGATTTTGATCTTTATTCGCCCTTCATCAGGGCGAAAGTTTGCTTAGCATTGCTTTTGAGTGAGATAGATAGATAGATAGATAGATAGTTTATATATAAAAGTATTGCAACCTACAGGGTTGAATTACGCTATAGGAAACTAAATTTATGCAAAAATATTAAATATATACTAATAAGGAAATATCACAGTATGTCTTGTCTATGCTGCATAACAGTGCTCGATACACAGAAGTGCAGAGCATCAATATAGTATAGTCTAGATTAAAGAAGAGACATGTTCTCTGTTACTCCGAGTTTCATGCTTGCGCACTCATCAGATTAAAGTCTGTCTGATCATAGTTATGATAGAGCTAACTATAGTCTGATGAGTGCGCAAGCATGAAAGTTTAAAATTACTACAAAATCTAGGGTCGTGATTTACTTAGGCCTTAAGGGCATTATGAATGATAAAACTATTTTGAAATCTTTTGGTCCTAAAGGCAGGATTAAAACTTGAAACCACATTTGTATAAAGACTTTTCAATAAGCAACATGTTCATAATCAGTCATTTCACTTTTATGTTGATACATTTATAGGTAAAAATCATGTAAACTATACTTTTGAGGCTATCGCGTGACGATGACACATCGAAAAAACAAGGATTTTTCGAAAAACATGCCTCGACGTTTTGGTTTTGCTGATGATAACCTTCTTCAACATTACATTGTTTTAATAATAATGATACTTAATAATAATAATGATAATAATAATAATAATAATAATAATAATAATAATACTTAATAATGATAATGATAATAATAATAATAATAATGATACTTAATAATGATGATGATGATGATGATGATGATGATGATGATGATGATGATGATGATGATGATGATGATGATGATGATGATGATGATGATGATGATGATGATGATGATGATGATGATGATGATGATGAAGATGAAGATGATGACATAGATGATGATGATGATGATAAGGCCAAAGTTTCTTTTGCACTCATACGTTCTGCTCTGCTTTGCCTTAGAGGATCAAGGTCTATAAGAAGAACAGTTGATACAACAAATATAGACATCTCCCTCGATAACGCTATTGCCCGAATGAGCTAGACTTTTATTTTTATATTTTTATTTCTATATATATTTTTAAATTTACATTATTATTGTTATTATTAGTCGTTCTCAAGACTACACTCACCCGGACGATCACATTACTCACTCAACTACCACTCCTGGGTTCAAACCATTTACTCTCAATAATGATAATAATAATAAATCTTTATTGTGTTATAGTAGCAGATAAACTCAATATATTTTCCAAAAATATTGTTTTGAACCTTTTTAGTCGTTCTTTCAGTTTTAATATAGAAATATTATTGATTCTCGTTGAAATCTTCTTTTCTGTAGCACCTAATACCTTTTGAACAGTATTGCACAAATGAATCCTGAAGTCTCGATGATTTTACTTATTGATACTATTTCTGTCCTTCAGACTGGTTTGCTTTTCAAGACACTTACTGGCCATTCAATGACAGTGCTTTCAATGCAGGTAAAATTTCGACCCCTTTTTTAACTTTTCTCAGAAGTTCTAAGTCTCTGAATTTGCAAGGGTAGCTAAAATTACACGATAATACACCAAGTGACGATAATACGGGCAACAAATTCGTGCAACTTGTCGCCTAACATTGTTGCGTTGCATAAGTTGCAGAACGAATGTTGTTCGTATTACTGACCACTCCACGCGCAACAAATTTTCATTGTTTCAATGAGTAGAGAGAGCTTCTACTTTGTGCATCAGTGAAATTGTGTTGTTGCCGCGCAGAGGTGTTAATACGAGCAACATTCTCTCTGCAACTCGTAACCCTCAATGTTGCGCGACAAGTTGGAAGATATTAAAAATCCATGAAAATATACTAAAACTGAAAACTAACAGAGGGGACGTTTCGACGCTAACTAAAATGATTATCAAGTAACTGGTCATTATTTATCCTAGGGAACTAGTACGTTTTATTATGTTGCTTTGTACATGTAAGAACCCTTGCGGACCTCGGACTAAATCTTTTAAACCTTTTAAATCTGATAATTTTGACTTATGCTTTGCTCAAAACTGAAGTATGAAATCAACGTTGTTATATATGAGATGATAACTAGCGGTAAGCTAGTGTGGGCTGCATCGGTGTTTCTAATGAAACAGTTTTCAGTGATAAAAAGGTAAATTTTACACCGTAAAAAATAAGAAAGATCACTTACTGACGTTTCGGGCGCTAGTTCTTCGTAGGAGTAAAAGAAGGACGAAGGACTAGCGTCCGAAACTTCAGTAAGTGATTTTTCTTATTTTTTACGGTGTAAAATTTACGTTGTTATAATGTTCTAATGATTGTTACTCTAGGTGGTTGACAATGTCATATACAGTGGCGCAGCCGATGCAAAAGTCTTGGCACACAATCTGACTGTAAGTAGACCATATGTAGGAGATTTCATTTTAGAGTGAGAAGAGAAGAAACCACAAGGTTACAGATGGGAAGAGGGTTTACCCACATTTACCATATAACAAGACCAATATGTCAGTACAATATACAGTCGGTCATCATGCTGAAAATTTCGGGGAGAAGAAACTAAATACTTTCACCTTATCTTCATCGTGTGGGGAGACTCCCTAGTAATTAGTCTAAAAACGTTCTTATAGTTCTGATCCTATAACTAACAAGATATCGGAGGTAATGGCGACTGTTTCTTACCGTGAACGAGTTCGCTACCCTCGCTAAATATTTTTTTCCTAGCTATCTAGCTATCTATAAATCTTAAGAATGACTAACAAATTAACATTATATTTCCCAACAAAAATTGCCGGAATAATATGATAGAAAAAAATAAATAAATAAAAGAAACTAGAAGAACAGTATTATATGAAGCTAACAAAGTACCTGTTTTAAGTTGTTGTGTGATGCTAATCAGTCTTGTCTGCTGTTTCTTGTTTCTAGACTGGCGAACTGCTTAGAAGTTACAGCGGTCACACACTGAGCGTTAGCAGTCTTCAAGTGGTTGGTCGTGTACTAGTTACTTCGTGTTTAGACAAACTTATTCGATGCTACGATCTTATGGTAAGTGGAACCATCGTTCTAGACTATAGAGGAATAAGTAATGAAACCTGACTTTTACATGCGCAACAGTCAATCTAGTTCCTAGTACTTCCAGTCAGAGTGTAGCAAAGCGTCATGGGTCGTGGTTTGTAAGGGATTTTTGAATCTGCTCAGTTCATATCCATCAGTGAATTTTTGAATCTGCTCAGTTCAAATCCATCAGTGAATTTTTGAATCTGCTCAGTTCAAATCCATCAGTGAATTTTTGAATCTGCTCAGTTCAAATCCATCAGTGAATTTTTGAATCTGCTCAGTTCAAATCCATCAGTGAATTTTTGAATCTGCTCAGTTCAAATCCATCAGTGAATGTTTGAATCTGCTCAGTTCAAATCCATCAGTGAATTCTTGAATCTGCTTAGTTCAGATCCAATGCTCACTCTCATCAAAAGATTGTAGAAAGAATAACACACTTTCATGTTTCACAATCTGGCCTTGGCATTTTTGAACGTAACGCATGATTGAATATTTCGAGAGTGAACAACACCTTCTGTTTGAATAAATAGTCTTGCGTTAGAAGGAAAAAGCTCAAAAGGTTTATCAAAATCAGACCACTGAAATCCTGAGACCACTAGTACTTTTCATTAGGCGTGATAAAAAAGAGTGCAATTATTAAACCATGAAAAAGTTTACTAAATGTGCCGATGAATTATTAGTTTTCAAAGCAAACCCAACGCCATTATGATTGTCTGCTCACAACGTGTCACGCCAACACGTCTTGCCACTTCAGTTATATTTCCAAGAAATAATGTATCGTGAAAGTGTCTATCAACTCTGACGGTTTAAGTTTGAAAATCACTTCTAAATGTAGGGTATATATGATACGATGGCAAAGTTTTACAAGATATGAACTTCTCATTTCAAAGATAGATAGGTTTAAAATTTGAAACTGCAAATCAGATGACGTCAACCCATATACGAAATATACGAAATTACTAACCAGTAGGGTAATGACAGTTTTCAATTAATAAATGATTTTTGTTACCAAAATAAATGTTGTAGTAGGGTTTTGGTGAGTTTACTTGAGAGTCACTTGCAGTAAAACGTACAAGAAAAGAGAACAAATACCCTACATGTAGAAGTAATTTTCAAAACTAAACTGTCAGAGTTGATACGCACAATTATTTATATTCATTACTGGTTCAACTGGATTAGCCATACAATGTTATTCTGGTTTGTTTTGAAACAATTATCATGCATATTATATTTTTAGTGGTTTTGGATCATTGGTTTTCATGGTGTTTTTTTTTTCTAGTCTCATTTTGCATTTTTAAATTTGACTGCTAAGACGTCTAATGTGCAATATACCTATTATTGTTACCTACGTTGTCCGTGCCTCGTAGCAAATATGGCCTCGTGTGCAATATACGATCAAATAAATAAATACGTTATTGCAAACATGTTTTGCCGGATTCGAAATGGATGAGTTGCCACTGTTTTTCTTTGTTTTCTTGATATTATTTTCATAATTTCGTCCCGTTATTTTGCTTTTCTTAAGTTGACTTCTAAGACGTCTTATGTGCAGACATGTTTTGATTCGACGTGGATGAATGACCACTGTATTTTTGTGTCATGGGTTCAAGCGAAATGACTTGTTTGTAGTACTAAAAAAGAAGTACTAAAAAATAAAATGGCTCGATGGAAAAATATTAATAGATAAATAAATAGGAGTATCTGAATAGATGCTGGGTGGATGGGAAGATGGTTAGATGGACAAGAATAAATGAATGGATGAATATGAGTAACTGAATGGATGCTTGGTGGATTGGAAGATGGTTAGATGGACAAGAATGAATGAATTTATGAATATAAGTAACTGAATGGATGCTTGGTGGATAGGAAGATGGTTAGATGGACAAGAATGAATGAATGGATGAATATGAGTAACTGGATGCTTGGTGGATTGGAAGATGGTTAGATGGACAAGAATGAATGAATTTATGAATATGAGTAACTGAATGGATGCTTGGTGGATAGGAAGATGGTTAGATGGACAAGAATGAATGAATGGATGAATATGAGTAACTGGATGCTTGGTGGATTGGAAGATGGTTAGATGGACAAGAATGAATGAATGGATGAATATGAGTAAATGAATGGATGCTGGATGGATGGGAAGATGGTTAGATGGACAAGAATGAATGAATGGATGAATATGAGTAACTGAATGGATGCTGGGTGGATGGGAAGATGGTTAGATGGACAAGAATAAATGAATGGATGAATATGAGTAACTGAATGGATGCTGGGTGGATGGGAAGATGGTTAGATGGATAAGAATGAATGAATGAATGGATGAATATGAGTAACTGAATGGATGCTGGATGGATGGGAAGATGGTTAGATGGACAAGAATAAATGAATGGATGAATATGAGTAACTGAATGGATGCTGGGTGGATGGGAAGATGGTTAGATGGATAAGAATGAATGAATGAATGGATGAATATGAGTAACTGAATGGATGCTGGATGGATGGGAAGATGGTTAGATGGACAAGAATAAATGAATGGATGAATATGAGTAACTGAATGGATGCTGGATGGATGGGAAGATGGTTAGATGGACAAGAATGAATGAATGGATGAATATGAGTAACTGAATGGATGCTGGGTGGATGGGAAGATGGTTAGATGGATAAGAATGAATGAATGGATGAATATGAGTAACTGAATGGATGCTGGGTGGATGGGAAGATGGTTAGATGGATAAGAAGAATGAATGGATGAATATGAGTAACTGAATGGATGCTGGGTGGATGGGAAGATGGTTAGATGGACAAGAATGAATGAATGGATGAATATGAGTAACTGAATGGATGCTGGGTGGATGGGAAGATGGTTATTTTTTAGCATTCATGGACCATGTTTTTTATATTTTCATTTCTATATGCATTTAGTCAGCAGAACTGCTTCAAGCTTATGGTGGTCAGTCAGACATGATATTTTCTGTTCACTTGTGTAATGGCAGGGTAAGTAAACGTAAAAATATAAACATAGATGACTCGAAAGATGACCCTAGTGCCAGTGTGACCCTAGTGACCCTAGTGTCGAAGCTTTCCTTGCGACTACTCTCGTGAGTGACCAGCTCTAGTTACGATCACGATTTTGATACCCCTTTTGCATTGCCGCTTATGAGATCCCATTCTTGTTAGCGACCAGCTCTAGTTACGACTACTTTTTCGATCTCCCGAGGTGGTCGCTTACGAGAGCTTCGCCTGTATTCCCTTGGGGCATCTACAAACGCTAGACCTAGCCCTAGTAATGTAAACAGAGCTGAAGTAGCTGTGCTAGTGATGCGAGTATTCTAGCTAGATTGGTGAAAGTATGCCATTTTTACACTCCGCAACGAATACGCCTTTCACATGATTCCATCTCTTCAAATCAAAGCAAAGGAATATTGTAATACATGGACTTGTTCATCGTGTTCTAAGATGTAATTGCAGCCACGATCGTTTTGACGTCACTTAGCCTTGCTTTAAGGATGGCCTGAAGTAGACTCCTTTGCAGACGTTCTTAGGGTCGTCAAGTCATCATGCAACGTTTCTGGAAGCATTGCGTAACGACCCTAAGAGCGTCTGCGTAGGAGGCTAGGCCTGAAGGGAATCGTGGCGATTGTGCTATTTTAAGACTCGGTTGAATATTGTACTCGGTGGTTAGAACTGATGGAATTTATAAAAAATTTAGGGGAAAAAAACAGCAAGAAAGAGTATAGTTCATGCAGTACTGTGTCATTGCCTTTTTTTCGCTTTTCTCCTTGATTGCCTTTTGCTCATAATACAATATTTTCCTTTCTGAAACCGGTTGATGTGAAATGCCAAAAGTATTAGAACTGTACAACTTTTAGTCACATCCAAACAAGACGATATCGTGGTCTAGCATGGGTTGTGTTACATCATTCAAGGTTTTAAAAACGTTTAGCAGCATCAGTGTTATGTTGTTCGTGTACAAGAAAGGCTAGCCATAGTTATAATGAGCCTATATTAACCAAATAATGGTTAGAAGTGGTTCCAGAATTTTGGCCAAACTCAAGCAGACCGCATCTTAAGGACCTTTACTTTTGTATTGCTTATTTTCTAGTTGTGAAGCTCATGTGAGTCATGATAGATCTAGACCCCTTGCACGTGACGCCAAAGCAGCTCAATTTGGAGAACGAAACAAAAGAATTCCTGAGATCTCCTGAATCTCCTGAGAATTGGAAACAAATGCTTTGTCTTCCAAACTGTGCTGCATTCCGACTTGCTGCAAGGGGTCTATTTTCATTTAATTGGAACAACCACCCTGACCTTGCTAAATCCGCCCTGAGGTTCATTTAAACACTGTTTGAAAGGCATCATTTGGTCGATGAACGGAACTCGAAGCATATAAGCAGTGGCTGAATGTCGTGATTCCGAATGGCTTTGATAAAACAAGAGTCAAATGGTTCATCAACGCATATCACTGAGTCTAATATCTCATAATTGCAGACAGGCACTTGATATCTTAAACACCACCGCACAAATAATTAGCATCAGTCAAAGAAAACTCAATATCGAACTCAAGTATACCAGCCATTCTCAGTCACACTTGCCAGTTCGAGACAAAACGTCTCGCCTCTACATGTAGCCTTCAACCGGGACACTCAGTACAGTTTGTATGCTCATGCGTTAAGTTATGCAGGATTTGACAGAAAGAATTCGACACGTCACTCCTGGTTTTTAAGAGGGTAGCACTAAATAGCCAGTGGCTAACAAACCTGTTGCCCTCGTTCCATGATTGAATTGGAATTTAGAAGTTGATTTTTGTGGAGGGAGGAAAACCGGAGAACCCGGATGTAATATTCTGTTTATTATATAATTATCAATGAAAAAGAAAAGAAAGATTTTTTGAGCTTTTTTCTGCTATATCATATTATATCATATTATATTATATCATATAATCATATTATAATAAGCATTATTAAATTATCTCTTTCCAAATGCTTTTAAGCATTAAGATTAAAATCTTCTAGCTTCCCCCCCCCCCCCCCCCGGTTATTATAACCACCATGTCCTTGTTCGCATTCGACTCTCTTTGGAATAATTGCAAACTATCAATTATTTATTAAATTTTTATAGTATTTGACTTGTTTTTGAAGAAATTTGGTTATGATCAAATGAGTAAGGATTATTTAACTGACATCTTAAATGGATTGATTAAATAAGCTGATAAGCCTTGCAATTAATGCCAATCTAACAGAAAAGCTCTCATTAGATAGTTCTGGTACCGATTATAAAGATATTCATTTTATCAAGAACAACCTTTACAAATGCATGCGTAAAAGGTTTTACCACATTTCTCTTAATATATTGTGGTTTTGGGGGGTAACCAGGAAAAAAAACCGCACATATTATGCTGAAGAATGATCAAAAAAATGTTGTAAATGCGTCTTGTGATATTTAAAGATGTATAAAAAATAACCAGAAGCAAAAAGAATTTTGAAGAAGTAAACTTATGAGTTAAGATATTTTTTGAAACACTAACCTCTTGTAACCTGATGTTCGTGGAAAATTAACTCAGAATAGACTAATAATCAATATCACTGATGAAAGCAGATACAAGGAACATCTGATTGAAGAACGTTTAATATTCTGACAGTTTTTGATTGGTTATCCCTAAAAAGCAAAGCATTATGGGGCAAAGGTGAAAAAAGGAATTGAATTTGACAGTTTTAGGTTGAGGAAAAGACTGGTTCGATTGGCATTGCAGTGCATTGTGGGTCCTGAAGGGGTAAAATGGGAGCTGGCATTCGCCCTTTTTCGGGCTGGGAAAATGGGATTTCATGCACTGGGATTGAGATTTTGCAAAATCTCTAACTCTAACTCTATAACTCGGACTGAGATTTGCATGACTGGGACTGGGATTTTCCAAAAGTTTGGGCTGAGAGATTAGGACCGCCCCTTCAGGACCCTCTTCCAAGATAGCAAGAAGCATTATGGGGATGTGAAAGTGGCTAATAGCCAGTTTAGTAGGCTGTCACGTTTGGGGAGAAGGCTGAGTCCCCCAGGTCAAGGGCCTGCTAGTACACCGACCTCAGGTACATAATCTTAACATGTTTTTCCCCCTTCTTTTTTTCCTAGATTTACAGCGGTACTCGAGATGGCAAAGTTACGTCTTTCAAGCTGGACCTAAGAGTTTACCATCCTTGTAAGGTGAGAGGGAAAAAAACAAATACTTTAACAGTACTAATCATTTATTTTTTCTTCTGTAATGATACTACAAAACCTCGTAATAACGAACTATTACACTTTATCCGCTTGATATCCCCATACCCTTTTTAAAAGTTATTTTAATATATTAGCTTACCGCTAGTTATTATCACTTCCTTATTACATGGAATTTTCGCGACACTTTAATTTCGCGATTTCGAAAAAGTGTCGCGAAAAAATAATGACGCGAAAATTAAGTGACCCTTCATTTTTGAGAAAGTAAAGAATTTAATGACCATTCAAAAGCATGGATAAAAGACGTTACTGAGAACCAAGTACTAGCGCCTATTGATCCTGATCAACAATAAATGATTGGAACCAGTATTCAATATACTAACGTCAAAACCAAGGAACTAGTGGGTTTTCTAAAGGAATTTGTGCGTATTTGGAAACAAGTTATGAATAATTTATTTGATGAAATCGCGAAATTATAGTGATCAAGAATATGATTTTTTCTCAAAATCGCAAAATTTAAGTGTCGCGAAATATGCGACCTCCAAAATCGCGAAATTAACGTGTCGCGAAAATTTCATGTAATAAGGTATATTGCACAGAACTAATTTGTGGATCCATTGAAACTAAACCTGTGTTTGAATGAATGATTGGTTAATTATTTCTATTTCAAGTGGAAAGATTGTCAGTTGAATTTTGGTATCATCTCACACATGAAAGATCACATTAAAGGTAAGAACATTTGCTAACGTCTCCGAGGTAGACTTTAATGTTTAATGTATACTTTTTGTTCCTTTACCTAAAGGACTACGCAACCAGCTCTGCTGAACGGGACAACCCTGTATAAATAAATATATTAAAATTAAAATAAATCGTAACCCTCCCTTTTATTTGCACCCCATTTCGTCCTTCGTTCCTTTTCGTAAATCACAGCCAGTCTCGAGGTTCCCCATTTCGTTTGCATAATCACTTGCGAAACTGTTTTTCGGGGTTTCGGTTGGCGGCCATTTTGACGGCCAGTCTTCTTTTCTTCTTCTTAAGTGTATGTTGTTTTATACATCAGCATGGCTATCACATATTTGTCGATGATATTCACACAGGCATTAAATGAAAACCATGAATAGGCCACGTTCGAGATATTAAAATTCTTGCAAGATGCCGAGGCTCTCCGGAATAAAATGTTCAAATTTACATTTAACCTCAAGAGGATCAGTAGATATAGTGCTGTAGATTCGATTATAACGTTGTTGAGAAGTAAACTCACTAGCATTTCTACCAAAATTGTCTTATTATTGACAAAAGGTAGGAACGTCGTTTATGGTACATTATTATGTTCCTATACCAATAAATGTATTTGGTGATCCACGTGTTTATACCATACATGAAGTACCATACTTGAAGTACCATGCATGAAGTACCATGCATGAAGTACCATGCATGAAGTACCATACTTGAAGTACCATGCATGAAGTACTGTACATGAAGTACCATGCATGAAGTACCATGCTTGAAGTACCATGCATGAAGTACTGTACATGAAGTACCATACATGAAGTACCATACATGAAGTACCATACATGAAGTACCATACATGAAGTACCATACATGAAGTACCATACATGAAGTACCATACATGAAGTACCATACATGAAGTGCCATACATGAAGTACCATACATGAAGTACCATACATGAAGTACCATGCATGAAGTACCATGCATGAAGTACCATACATGAAGTACCATACGACAAAGCCTCGCAATCAAGTTGGAATTGTAAGATATCGAACGTGGCATATTATGTACCAAAATCAATTTCTAAATGTTAAACACTGACTTTTTTGTTAGATTTCCACATTATGCAGCAAGGAGCTATTGACAAATGTTCGTGGGCTCACTGTGCACATGTTTTTAGTGAATCCGATTCTATAGAGGTAAGAAATGGGTCAATAAAGGTTCGGACACACGGTGCAGCACAATGTTGTTGAAGTAGGATCGTTTTCTACTTCAGCAACATTGCGTGCAACAAATTGCAACGTGTGGCATGGCTCGCAATATCGCGCAATGTTGCACCGTGTGTCCGTAGCTTTTAAAATGCGGGCCGTTTATACCATGGGGGGAATATACTCACACTATGTTCGCGTCTTAGCTTAGACGCGATTGCCGTAGCCTGTATGCAACCCAAATTAAATATTATTTATTATTGTTATTATTATTATTATTATTATAATTATTATTATTATTATTATTATTATTATTATTTGTAAGTTGTATATAGATCACATATCACCTGATCAATTCGATGCATTGCTTTTATTCCTGACTAGAAAAAAAAGCGTTTTTACTTAGTAAGTATATTTGTTGGTGTTTTTATCCACAGACTATTTTAGATCACGTGGATGGTCACCTTAAATCCAGTAAGAGTGACACCTGATAATCTCCATGGAACTTGGTTCGGTCTCACCACCTCTTACAGGAATTCCGACCATACGACGGTTGCAGGGATGGCGGACAGTGCAATGTATACCTCTTAAACCAGTAAGAATGACACCTGATAATCTGCCTGAGTCTGGGTTCCGCCTCTCCATCCCTTTACAGGAATTCTGACCATACGACGGTTGCAGGGATGGCGGACAATGCAATGTATACCTCTTAAACCAGTAAGAATGACACCTGATAATCTGCCTGAGCCTGGGTTCCGTCTCTCCATCCCTTTACAGGAATCTCGACCATACAATGGTTGCAGGATGGCAGACGGTGCAGTATCTCTTAAACATCTTTGGAAGAAGATTCTTTCTTTGTCTACTTTGAGAATGACGTGATCTTAAACCTTTATAGACCCCTTGCAGCACTTCTGAATGAAACTGTAGTCAATGAACACAGCGGTAATTTACGAATTCGAAAAAGGTCTATTTGTATGACAAAGCAATACATTTTTACATTTTACATTTTATTTCCATTTCCAATGGACTACTTCGACCATACGGCGGACATCTTGGAAGGGGGCAAATATACAAAGCTACGTTACGATAATGACGTGGATTAACATTTACAGCTCACAACAAGACACTTTGAAAAGTAGATGAATAGAGAAGATGGGCACGGAATAAAAACAACAATAAACAGACCTTTTTGTTTTGTTTTGCCCCCTGGAAGCCCCAAAATGCCTTGCGGTTCAAGATACAAAAGGAATGACTGATACTACGTAAAAGAAATGTAGGGCCAGAGAAAGCCAAGATTTGTTTTTCTTCATCGGATTCTACGTATACCCCTGGTATTTCTTACATGGTCCTTTTCATTAATTCAGATTCAAAATGGCCGCCGTATCGTCGAAGCAGTTCATTCTCAGGAGATTTATATACGTTTGTTTTGTCCTCCAAATTGAGCTGCATTCCTAAGTGCTGCAAGGGGTCAATTTTGTCAGTTTCAATTTTGCATCGAGGTTTTTGGTAGAGTTGCAACATGACTTGTGGCACTGTGAGCCAATCAGAAGTAACAAAAATCCATCGTATCTCCAATCAAATGCGAAGTGTAGTACGGTGCCTTCGATGGCCTCTCTGCACCCAACTAAGAAAAAGGAAACAAAATGCATAGGATATATAATCAAATGCGACCCGGAACGGTGAATTAAGAAAAAGAAAGGGAAGTTGTCTATTTATGAAACCAACGGTCTTCAATGGAATCATGATTACATCATTGAAGATCATTTTATATTTTTTTCTTAAAGTTATTTCAGTTCATTAAACCAGCGAGGAACATTTTACTCGCTAATATCCATTAATGCTCACGCATACTGGCTCATTCATAGTCGTATTTCGGCGAGAGATCCTATTAAAGACAATATTTTGAATTATAAAAGTCATTGGCTGGATTAGATTGTAGATTATCTTAACTTGAGGCGCGAAAATACGAGCAACAAAATCGTGCAACTTGTCGCGCAACATTGTTGACTATTAAAGACAATATTTTGAATTATAAAAGTCATTGGCTGGATTAGATTGTAGATTATTTTAACTTGAGGCGCGAAAATACGAGCAACAAAATCGGGCAACTTGTCGCGCAACATTGTTGCGTTGCAAGTTACAGAGTAAATGTTACCACTTTGAAACTTGTAACGTAATAATGTTGCGTGACGATGTACACGATTTTGTTGCTCGTATTTCAGCGTCTTTAGTTTTACGTCTAAATTTTTTAGAGGCAGGCGACTTAGAAACCCGATCAGTAAAAAAAGTGATAATGATTTATTATTTATATAGCGCCTTTTCTATATGTATATAATCAAAGGCGCAATCATGAGAGGTGGTTAGTATGAGGTGTAGGCACTAAGGGTGGTCACTGCCAGGGTTTCTTTACGTCCTCAGTGGTTCTTTTACGTCCCTCCGATATTGGTTAGTGATGAAGTGTGTAGAGACGGGACCGCCATTTAGTGGTCATCCGAGCCCTTCGAAAGTCTAACCATTTGTAGATGTAATTACAAAGGCAGCACGTTTTCCTCAGTTATTTTAAGATCATGGGTGATGGTCCGGGTGGGACTCAACCACGAACTCCCGCAGAGGCAGAGAGTTTGGGAGCGAGTTCGCGCATGTTGGCGTGCAATTTCCCGCCAAAGCCACAGGAATCCCAGCAGCATAACCCACTGAAACAGTCACAGTGGTAAACCAGTCTATTCTTGTAGATTGTCATCAGCGGGAAAACATGGAATTTCTCAAATATTACAGTCTAAATGTCAATAGGGGCTTTCACTTCCCCCTCTGCTTGTTCTGCTGTAATATAGGCCTTTTGCAGGATATAATCACGTTACTGTTCAATTTACTGTTACTGTTCAATTACTGTTACTGGATGGCAAAAAAATTCGGACTTCCTATATTTTAAAAAGCTTTGCAGGACTACTAATGTCATATCCAAGACCTTTTCCAAAATAATTTACATCAAAGCCAAAAAGGTCTATTGGAAAAAATTTAATCAACAATTCCAGGAAAATGTCACTTCTTGGCAGGTACTTCGGTCGATATAACGGTCGATATAACGGTGAGAAAGGTTGATAGGTGAGTAGGCCACGTTTGATATGAAATTCAGACTTGATAACCAGACTTTAATAATTGCGTATGGTACTTCAAGTGTGGTACAAACACGTGCACCATCAAATATATTTATTGGTAGGAATAAAATGATATACATATACGACGTTCCTACCTTTCGGTAAAAATAAGAACATTTTGGTAGAAATGCTAGTGACAGAAATGCTAGTAGTAGAAATGCTAGTGGCTACACAACGTTATAATCGTATTTATGCGGCAGTATCTACTGATCCTTTTGAGTTTTAATGCAATTTTGTACATTTTATTCCGGATAGTCTCGGTATCGTGAATTTTAATATCTGCGGAACGTGGCCATTATGGGGTTTCAGTAATAATTATTAACGCTCTATTAGCATTATCCAAAGATAAATATAGACTATTTCATTGCCAAACAACTTTGTTGTGGAAAAGAAGGATATTGACGGGAGAGGTCAGCTTAGGATCAACAGTGTGTCATTAAAATCAGTGAGGGGCCGCTCACCAACAGAACTTGCGCCATATGCATATATGCATGGTGCCATTGATGAAAACATCCAAGAAAGCAATAATAATGTTGGTCTATATACATGTGATTGTCCATTAACCTCGCGGCTAGCTTGCGGTGTTGGTAGTCAGTCCTGTACGTGGGCGATAGACCAAAAAACAAACCAGTGCTTAGCGAAGATTCAAACATTATGGTGCAAGCGTGCGCATACTGTGGAGGTAAGGCTCTGGCATATAAAAGGTGCTAATGAATTTCTATTAACAATCAAGAATAAATGTAATGAAACACTCAAAAGATGTAAATGCGGATATATACCTTAATAAAACTCGATTCCATATTAAAAGATAAGCTTTTAAGAATTGTCATCGCTTATGAAATGACCACCTCGAAGATATAAGGCCAAATTTCCTGACGGCTAGTTGCTCAACAGCTATGGAAATTTTTCAGTAAAATTTGCGCAGGAATAATGATATTTTTGAACTTAGAGCGGAATTTATTCTTAATCATTAGTGAAATCCATAAATAAAAGGCTTAATTCTTATAAATTCAAAGGTTTTTAATCTTAGTGGAACAGATGGCAGGGCCATGATGACTATCTCTGCTCTCTGACCCAGATTTTGAAGTCAGTCTACACTTCTCTGGAATATGACAAATCATTACCGCTTTTTTGGAAAATCAAAATCAAAACTAAACCCAAAAAATTGTAAACAAAAAATCAAAGCTGTCTGACAAGACTAAGATTTTTTTCCTTTTAACAACAAAGGCAGGTGATAAAGCATTACTCAGAGCTGTAAGGCAAACATATGTTGAGGGTCTGTGCAGACGTTAAGATTATACCGACACTGCGTTGAAATCATATCTCGATGTGAGAAGACTTGTTCCTGCGAGGCTTTAATTAATTTCTGACTAGTATGATATCATGTGGGATAAATAGGTATTATGAGACTAATATAATAAACGGTACAAATAAGTGTCACTCACACTTATGACAAGAAAGAACAAGTAGTGAACTACCATGATTCATTATGGAAAAAAATTTTTTTTACGATTTTAGGCCATTGATTTAAGACCTATCGTTTCGATGGTTTGAAGAATCTCATTCAGATTATTCAGTAATTATCACCCGATTCACAAATCTGTATTAAAATGTACATTTTGAACAAATTAAAACAGCACGTTGCAAAATGGACTGTGTTTTCCAGGTTTGTTTGTAATTACATAAGGATATTCTACGAAAAATAATGTGATATTATTGCCAACAGTTTGGCCTATCAATTATTATAGTTTATATTCCAAAAAGAACTCGTATCTTTACCAAGAAAGCGAGTGTCATGAATCCCGGCAATGTTCGTATAGGAAATAAAAAGTTGTCTGTGTTGAAGGCCACACGTTTTTAATTTAATTTTCAGTGGCAAGAAAAACCTTTCAAGAAAAAGTACCCGCGTAGGTAATGCAATTCCTTTCCAAAGTTTACATCAGTACAAATCCTTCAATTTTTCTCTCCTGCAATGCCTCTTTTGGCTTTCTTTTGAGTTGAGAAATATTTTATAGTTTAACAGAGTCGTCTTTCTTAAGAAGAAACTTTCACACTAACTGACGACGAATTCAACTGAGATTATTTGCCAAAATTTTGACAGTGACAGATACAAAAGCTTTGGCAGACAAGTGTTTTCAAAAAGAAAGTTTTTTTTTCCTTTCATTGAATTGGTTTAACACGTCTAACACTAACCTAATTATCTCATTTAAATCCTAAACGTTTATTCAACAGTTGTATTGGCGACGCTCACTTCAAAATGTCTTTATAATGAGATAGATATCTAAATCCTCATTCTCCTTTATTGAGATTTCTTTTGGTCCTTGAAGCACTCGACTAACCTGCTTTCCAAAACGGATGAAACTGCTTGAACAAAGTGACTAAACAAAGAAAAATCGACAAATCGAAAATTTTCAGTCATGTGGTTCTTAGGCTTACAAAAGAGTTAATAGGTTGGTGGACGTTTCATATCTAAACAAGGAAGCAAACCTTCTAGTTCGTTTTTGTTATTAGAGTGAAACGGCTCGATACAAGAGTCAAATCGATATGAAGTGGGAGGGAATTCATAATTGTAAAATACTTGTATTCTTTGCTAAATTTCGACCCTCGACTTAAACAAAGCATCTAGCCCATTTGTTTAAGAAAATACCAATTTGTAAGGCTTTAGAAAGCCTCAGGGCAAACTTTCTTTGAAATAAGCTGGAGTGGTAGTTCGGATGCTCTAAACCCCTTTACAAAACATACATGGCTTTTAGGTGGCCTGGGGAGTTGGAGAAATGCAACGATACCATCCGGACATTATTTGTTTGGAAATACAGACCACAAAGACCGTCACGTACAGGTCTTGTTGTAATATAGTTGGATTTTAGACTTTATAAAGTGGTACTTAGGGGCCGTAATAGCCTAATGCCGAGGTTACCTTCAGCGACTCAGCCCATATTCAAACCTAAACTACTCCTGCGAGAACACAGTATGCAGGATATCGGCTTCTTAACCATTTATTTTCAAAAACAAAACCACTGCTTTATTGACTTCCTCATGCTAAGTAACTCACTATTGAGACTCCCTATAGTTCCCTTTCGGATTTGATTCAATTTTTTCAACTCGAATAATTAAAAGATTTGCTTACTACTAGAAGAGACCAGTGCAACAGTTAAAACAGTTCGGCGTTCTCTTATCTCTATATGAGAGATATCAAATCTACAATGAGCCTTAGATGTTTATTTTCAAATACAGGACAAGTGTAACCACAGGTTATTGTTTCTCGAAGTTTACCGAAAGAAAATACACGGCTCATGAGATCTAAACTACCTTGTTTCGACAAAGACTGAGCAATTACTTATACCTATCTAGGAAAACCAGAATCACCTTTAAGCGGAAATGGGCCAAAATGACAGCGAGAAAGGATAGTTCTATTGTTTATTGAAGCTTTTTGTGTTTAAAACAGCTGGGTTAGTTTTAGTTTTCAAAAACGTTCAATACTCATTAGCCAATCTAATTAATTCAGTTCTACAATAACATTCAAAAGTTTATGCTGTTTTTTTGATCGAATTTAGCAAAGAGAGTGAAGTTTAATCAGTATAAACAACTGTCTAAAAGTATCATTTCGCAAATAAAGCTGAGCTAAACGATATATAAACGAAGAAAGTCAAACACTTTGTGAATAAAACAACCATAACCGCCAGACCACAAAAAAAGAAAACTTGCTTAAACAAATAGCACTATGATTGTCTTCCGAATTTATAAAACTTATTACTTAATCCACAAAAAACATTTTGGTACAAATAATTTTAAAGTTAAGTAACCTTTTTTTAAAGATTTTTGATAAAATTTCTCCAAACAAAACTAGAATTCCTTAGAGTTTAAACAAAACGATTTTGCTCGGAAAAGAAAAGGTTTGGTTGAGTTTGAGTAGATTTTTATAATCGTACGGTCGAGTTGTTCAGTTATATTGTGTAGCAGCAAAATCTATCCTCGTTTTTGCTCACTTTCCCCGTCCACATGTCTCGATATAATGAAGTTAAACAACTTTCTTATTTAACCAAACTCGTCACTAGAATTGAGTGTCTTAGAATCCCTGGCAGGAGATTGTTTGGCCTTCTACTAGTATCATTTGTACTTTATTATATAAATGTTGATTCTATTTTCTAGGAGCCGAGGGGGTCCAAAACTCGAAGGTGTTGAAACTTTAGTCGATTACAGACCACAAACACTTCTCTGCTAGTCAATTAGGGCGTGCTCGATCTGGCCCTAACTTTCTAAGCCCCTTTGGCCATTGCCGGACTCATATAAGTTTATTTCTTTAGAATTCTTTACAAACGCAGGGTATCTAATAGTTTAATAACAACGGAGTATACTTCAGCATGGAAGACGGGGGCATTTGTTTTGAGATTAAGATAAAGCGGAGATTACACAATCAAACTGAACAATAAAAAAGGCAACAAGAATATGTTGATGAAATTTGACAAAATTGTCTTTGACAAACAAACCTGAGAAAAGGTGGCAAAATGAGTGAAAAAACAAAGAATGCCATTAATCCAACCAAGTCCCCTTGTTCCCCCACGACGTTATGATATAATTTGGAACTCCAGAATAGAGAATTAATCAAGGGGTGTTAGATTAGGTTAACCTAAGCTCACAAACTTTAATATAAAGGTAATCGAAGTATTCAAAACGATTTAGGGTTTTAAAGCTTCCTAGAATATTACTGGTTCAGCTGGAAGTCTTTCTGCCTTAAACCTTCCCATTCCGGAGACGATCTTAGGAGAGAATAATTTTTCTGTTAATTAAAGACTTGAGTCCTTGATTTTTTTCTCACTACCGTTTTAAAGATTATAATGCGTCATCGCTGTCTCCGTTCACAAGATGTCACAAGTTTACAAAGTGATAGCGTAAGAGAATTTGAACAATTTTCATCGAGTTTTACGTCGTTCTTGATCAAATTTACTGTTTAAAACTCATAAGAGAATTTCTACAGTTTTGTAGAGTGTGTTTGTATAAACGAAGAGCTGTGGAATGACTGTTTAAAGCTCTGAGCAAACAGATGGTCAGAAGAAGGGGTTTAACGCGACGTGAAGCTTGTACTATCTAAGCTTTTCCGCGGCATGTAACCAAACTATCTCCAAATCATAAAAAACGCTTTAGGATTGGATATCAGCGCATTGGATCAACTCGTATGTATTGAGGTTTCAAATTAGATCGCAAAACTGAGTCGGAGGTTATCAGACTGCGAAATAATTCTCTTCAAACAAGATAACAAGAATCCACTTTGAAATACAAAAATCAGTGCGTTTGGTTTTGTTGTGGTGGTGGGGAGAAGAAAGCGGGATGGCGGAGTTCAAAAGGGATTAAGAACATTCGATCTGTCCCATCATAAACTTCTTAATTGGTTGGGCGGAGCGAAGACCCCTATGACTGTCAAGAACAGTCCGGGTGGCTGTTTGAACGAGGAGGTATGTGTTGCTCGTATTACTAAGGAGACGGTGACAGAAGATATATGGATACTGGGCTCGAGACAATATCGGTGAAATTGACGACGTTCACCGTGTTGTTTTAATCAAATTTCAATTAGTGTGCTCGATGATGATTGGTCGAGCAGTCCCGGATTGTCTGACTGAAGTGTGGCCCGCGCTCGCAAACAAAACACCTATCAGTGACGTAACGAATTAAAACTGGAAGTAATTCGTAAATCCTTTTTTCGTTACAAAACGGCCCGCATATTGAGGCTATTAGCCAGTTAGTGTGAAGAAGTGAGCCCGTACACAACGGAGCGAGATTTGATCCGCGGGGGAGCCTCGTTATAATCAACTCTTAAAGCGTTCCTAACATTCTACTGCTGATTTAAGACAGCCGGAGGCATTTGCAGGATTGCCTTTCAGATAATGTCTTCGTTCACGTCGTCCTTCACGATCGATAGCATTTTGTCTCGGCCGACATATCGACCACAGTGTACACCATGTATATATAGCCACCCTTACCCTATTATGCCAACTCCTCCTGGATACTTAGGTAAGGATGCTATACTTTTGATTATTTGATAAATATGTGATATATTCAACGCACAGCCGATAGACTAGGTTCTCTTGAATGCGTCATTTACGACTGTATAGATGCAGTTCCACGGACGTTCTTGAAATGTGTATCGCATGAAATCTTTAGGTTAACCGACTTTCTCACAACTCAACAGCTTTTGACATGACATGCGTGCTTAACTTCTCAAGAGATTTGTAATTAAAACTTTAATGCGTTCGAATCGTGATTTACGAAATGAATAAAAAAAAGGCGAAATGCTTTGGACTTGAGTAACTGACCCGCACAGCCTTCACGAATTATTGATAATCTTATAGAGAAAAATCTTTTGCTTTGCTCAGCTTTATTCTATTTTCCTCAAATGTAGTTGGTTTTCCAAGATACGCTGATGTTCTACGATCCCATCCAAAGCGCAAACGACGCCATAGGACCATCTTTACAGAAGATCAACTGGATCTTCTTGAAACAACCTTCCAAAAAACACATTATCCTGATGTACTTCTTCGAGAGGAGTTAGCCATGAAAGTCGATTTAAAAGAAGAACGAGTTGAGGTAGGAGAATCCCCCACCAATATCTTACCAGTTGCACAACAAATGTATATGTCTTTAACATAAACCTGTATGCTAGCTATAAGCAATTTTGGTCAAATGGTGTATTTTTGACTATCACAGCACAAGAGAGGCGGAAAAATGGGATTTTTTTTTGTCGGATGTTAAAAGTGAGGCGACCTCTTTTCTGTATGAGCGATTACGGGACATTTTCGTTAACCTTCAAACAGAAGGTTAAGCGACAGTGAAAGTGCATAGTCCTCAAGTACCTTGCAGCTCCTATTGGGAGATGATTAAATTATGGCACTGCGAGCGCGGAAATGTGGTGTAAATTAATAGAACTGAGCGACGCCTGGATTGTGCAGAAACCCAACTGTGACTTACACGAATAAACTCGTAAAATCCAGTATTAGTATGATCAAATATTATGGCACTTTGCGTAAGCTTTCGAGCAAAGGTGAAGAGGGGTCTTGTTTGGAGCATTCCTTTGAGGAGCGTCTTGTTTTTTATTGTCGAATTGGTTTGATTTTGCTGACAAAAGGTTAGGTTTCCAAATGATGAGCTCTGGTATCACATATGAAACAGACAGCGAGTTTAACCTCGTATTTTTGTTAAGTCTTAGCATGGTGTGCAGATTTAGAAAGCGGCGCTCACTTAATTGCGAAGTAAATACGATAGCCTTAACTGTCAGTGGATAAGATTAATGATTTCTCTTGCATGCCATTCCTGAAGGGGCACCACATTTGCCTACTGTACCAACGCCTACCTTTGAACAACTTAGGACATGAATTTGTCAGGCGCACCGTAACGGTAAAGTCCTAGAGAAAAATCACGTAGAAGGCTTTAAAAACCAACAAGAAATGACTTAGGAATTTTCGCGGAAATTCGACCGAGGCACAAAGGAAGTGTCAGTGGCGCCGGCTTCACAAACACGAACGAGGTATGATTTATGTTTCAAAAAGGCGAATGTTTGACTTGCTATAGAGAATCGTTTCACTCCTTGTACAGACTCCAGACTAGTGTCTCCACTCTACCTAACACCTCGGTGTAAAAGCGACTCTAGCACGTTGCAAAAAGTCTTACGAAATCCAACAAATTCGACTCTTCAAACTCTATGTCCTCTCAAAACTTCTAGAAAAACAATATCTGCATTCCTAGGGATTCTTTAGCTTCTTATTCCTTTTTTTTAGCATTATTTAACTTGGGTGTTATCCCGTTGTAGGCGTACTTTAAAGATATGTACAATTTGTTGAACTAGAGCGTGCTTTTCTATTGTTTTTGGAAGCAACCTAGTCACATACACAGGCGACATGCAGAGATCCAGAATCAATCAGCTCGGCAGTGGAATCTCTCTTCATAGATTTCTTTTACTTAAACCTTCTATTTTAGACAATCACAGCAAGAGACTTTTACATACTAGTCTTATTATCGAGCTTAGTTTCCGTATTTGTAGAAAATTATCACAACAGTTTAGGAAAACGTTTTGCTAATGACGAATGAAGTGTTATAAGACGAAGACACTGTGTCTGGGTGGGGCGCTGTGCGAACTTTTAGCTAGTGTTTCAATCTTAAAAAAATCTTAAAGTTATCTCAAGGAATTTGGTCTAAAAATCTAGAAAGTTTTCTCCGCTTTTCTTATAAATCTTTGGACTTACATTTAAGGACATTTTTGTGCTTAGTAAACCAAAATTAATTTGATAGGAAGAAATACGTTCAGTTACTAAATTCATGGAGTTGACTCGACCCGACATCTTGCTGCGAATTTACGGGTCTTTATTTTTACGCGATAGCAGATTGGAAGCATGATCGCTCACTTTAAAAGCTGATGCTTATTGATATAGTATTCTGAGCCTTGAAAAGCTGAATAAACTATGTATTCATACTTTGATGTATTTACAAATTGATAAAGTGATCTTTTGCTACATATGTCTAAGTTCACAGTCCAAGGTTCTTAGAAAGACCGGCACTAATTCTCTTCTTGAGAACCCAAACGTTATCTCTCTACCTTTCTAAGCTTATGAATTGTTTGAACTATCTGCGAAGGGTGTTTATGATGTACGAAGTTTCCACTTGAGAGCTTGAGACGCGCATGGAGTTGATCAATCTAAAAACCACAGAAACTTAGCGTGAACAATAGCTACTTTGCTTAGTTCGATCCCTCAGAGGTAGCATTTCAAAACAGCTATTTTCTGTTGTTGAAAACAAAATCAAATCGGACAATTTAATTGAATTGATACATTATGGAATCTCCAAGTTTAACGATCTATTGTATCGTTAATCTTTTGTTTTGCGTTTAAGGCTTTTCTTTCGAGAGGCCTCGACAGGACATAATAGAATTAGGTTGGTGTTTAGAGTCTTTAATGTCACTTTTCTTCCCTGTATTTATAAATATAGGAGATCCATTTGTTTGTTATGTTTTAAGCGTTTCCCTTACTCAAGGAGTAATTTTAGTGCAACGGGGGAAACCAGTAACTTAGGTTTATTTTCAATTGATGACAAGAAAGAGAATACAATTCTGGTTGTAGATACTCGGTGTTCTCTTCTCCTCTGAGCCAATACTGTTTATCAAATCTCGGTTGTACCTTTACTATAGCTTTCCTAGAAAGAAACGTCTTTTCCAATGAAGTAATTTCAGTTCTGCTTGAAGTAAATTTATAAAGAAGATTAACTGAACGTAATGCTTTGTTTGACCAACATTGGATCCATAATAACACAGTTGTAATTTAATGGTTGTCGATCATAAGAATGATCTGCTGTTCGGCAATTTAATGTTAAAGAGAAAAAGAATAAGCTCGCTACATTGCTATTTCGCAAAAGATGAGAATTAGCAGCTTTATTTAGATACATTTGTGGTCTAGAATGCTACAAATTAAAAAAGATATTCAAATCCAACCACAACTCTCACGTTGATTTGGAATACTAAATTTGCTGTACGCATTCGAGAGTTTCAGGTTCTTCGTTCCAGTTGAAGCAATGCTTATTCATATTCTTCTATTAAATCCTTGAAAAACCAACAACTTAAAAATCACAGTTGCCTAAGTCTACGCAATGGATGTTTTTAGGCTTTATTTACATTCTAACCACAGACTACAATAATTTTTGCGAAGAGATTATTCGTAAAACATCGTCCTGATGTTACAACATAAAAAAAACAATATTTTGCCGCGCATAATCGACAGAGTTTACTACGTTTACTTTAACAGCATACAATTTTGAACCCATTATTTTGTTCATTAGTTTTGGTGGTTTCTTTTCTGAGGAAAACGAAAGAAGGATTTGATCAGGACTACATATAAAATGTTTGACTAGAATTGCAATGTCATTTTTTTGTGATGACACGAAGTGACCGTTGTTTCAGAAGGGACTAAGCTTTTGACATCATGACATCAGAGTATACAAAGCAAACTGCTTTTTTCACTGTATATTCATTTTTGATCTGCAGTAGAAGTTTCGAATTCATTTATTGTACAATTACGATATGGTGCGTATTATTCTTACACATGTTTGGTGGCCTAGACAGTTCAACAGTTGATGCAGAGAATAGAATCAAAGCTGGTGTATCGAGCAAAAGCTCCTTGACTGGTTTGAGTGCATGCTGAATTCAGCAAGATATTTTATTGCTAAAAACGATAGTAAATACACTGATAACTTTGCTGTGGTTCTTTAATCCAAGTATGAATCAAATTCCAAAACGATGCGAATCTTCTTGTTGCTCAACTCACTCTGCTATAAAATCAGGTTTTGTTCCAATTTGATGCTGGTCGAAATGCAAGTTCAAATTGCTTTCCCCAAATAGCAAAAGGAAGACCAATTTTAATGTACCAGCTACAAAGGAGGTTTTGTACTTCATTAGTTCATCTTATTAAGCGTATATTTTCAAGTAATCAGTGAAGGTTTTTTTGGCGAATGAAAAGTTTATTGCACGGTCAAACTGATAAAGATAATCTAACCTGAAGCTATATTTAATCTGGAATTGTGAGTTTTCTTCCTATTTTAATATCTAGATTCCATTGCTGTAGAAGGATAAGAAAGAAGGGGAAAAAACATACTAGTTACACTATATATTTTTGGGTGATGTAGAGTAGAATATGGAGCTGAATGCCACTGGGTCAAAGATGAGTCAAGTAAATATGGGCTTGGAACCAGCTCTAAATAATTGTGGATTTTAATGGAGGTGCTGGAAGCATGATTAGATAGACCAGAGGCCAGGTAGTAGTGCAAACTAATAACAAATTGTGCTTGAAAGATAAGGAGAGGATGATTAAAGAATATTCCGATGAAAAATGCAACATACAGAGAAACCGAGCAGTTTAGTTGTAATGAAGAGCACACTCAGGTCAGGGAGCAACCTTTATTGCAAACTAAAAACAAATTGCGTTTGAAAGATAAGGTTAATACTAATAACAATAGTAGGTGATAAATGTGGTGTTGCTTGGAAGACGATACCAAAGTTGGTTTGTCTGCTGCATGCAGAGTGCTCTGGTGTGATTAGAAACTGTACAAGGCACAAGGTTAAAAGTTGTTAGAATAGCGAGTAGCCCTAGGTGATGAAGGGAGTGTTGTGGGGAACATGATATCAACCGGAATGTTATGAACAATTAGGTCTACGACCAGATCCATGTGGAAAGAAATCCAGAAATAAGGACATTTTGTGTGGAGAGAGCCTCACTAAATATCTCGTAACGAGGAGAAGGTTTCGAAATATTATTATTATTTTCCTTAAATAAAATAAAGTTTAGATTGTAGTAATTTGAAAAAAAAGGCAGAGACGTGATGAAAACGGTGTGGGAGAATTAGGCGAGAGTAGAGACAGGACATTGGAAAATGATAGCGTAATTTATCTACTTGTGAAGAAAATTGAGCAGGAGATGGAAATAGTGTAATAGGGAAGCTAGAATTTCTAAGAAAGCAACACAAGAAAAACAAGCAAGGAAACAAACAACAAACAAACAACTAAATACAAACAATAACGAAAAATAGGAACAAAAAAGACAACTAAGACTCAAGGTGCACCATATACGTACCCAAATTGCAATGATGTACAAGTGACATTTTTTTAGGAGTGAAATAATGAACAGAAATGCAAAGGAATTAATATGGGTGTGCGATGTAGATAGCACTTTTAAGAAGCAATCACATTATAAAGTATTTTTTATTGCTTTTTAAGATTTGGTAATTATAATATGATGATAATGATGTTGGTGAACTGATGGCTGTAATTGGTCTTACCAAGCATCTTTGTTGTAGTGCAATCCCCAAACCCAATTTCTGAGTGCAAATTGCACTCAACGACATCTAGAGAAGCCAGTGCTAATTCAACTATTTCTGCTGTCCACAGGTCTGGTTTAAAAACAGAAGAGCAAAATGGAGAAAGCAAAAACGAGAAGCATTAGATTCGAAAAAAAGAGACGACGATTCTCCACAAGAACCATCGACAACAAAAGAAACGACAGAGATCTCTCAGTCTAACAAACTAGACGATTTTCCAGTAACACCTTACAAAGATCATGGCTTTACTAAAGACTGTATATCAAGCCTCAACTCAGATGAGCTAATTTGCTTAAGTAACAACAGACATACGAACGATCTGGCATCGCTACATACTTGTCAGGGCACTTAGAATGAACCATACGAATAGAGAATGGACTTCATTTACAGATAGAGTGTTTTAATTATTTTCTCATTTATTTATTCTAGAATTTGAGGTACAAGGAAATGTTCAAGTAGTACCTCATTTGTACATAGAAGTGTTATGAAACTAAGAAGTTAGCTGGGATTTTATGAACTCAAATATAAAAAAGTTCTGTAAAAAGAGACGACATTCGAGCTCCTTGGACAATGAATGAACAATCAGGAGCTCAAAATTTGAAGGAAAAAAAAAGCAAATTCAGTTTTACTTGAGATGTTTCCAGTCTTCAAAGAAAAATCTTAAAACGAGTTTCATTTCTTCCATGCGTTGACATTAAAACTAACTGTAGATATCAGTTTGAAAACTTAGGATCGCTGGATTCATGATCTAAAGAATAGTTTAAGAAGTCACATATGACAGAGTGGATTTGAGATTAAGTTGTTGAGGTGGAAAATAAGCTAACGTAGAAAATTAGAAATCAATTTAAAATTAAAATAATTATTATAAGATGAAATCAAGGAGTTAATTTTTTGTTTCTGAAAAGGATTACTTGGTTAAGTATTTGAAGTGTTTAAATACTGGAGTAGTGAAACGCTGTCAATAAGATTTACTCCACAATAAAGATGGATTCACTTGCTTGAACAGAATTAATCTTCATAATTCCTGGGTATTATTGTGGGAGAAAAAGATTAGATCAGTCCTATAACTTTTGAGAAAGGAAGACTTGGACATCAAAATTTCAAAACCTTTTCATTCTTGTCAATGTGTCAGGTTTAATTAACTTTATTTCTTGGTCGTTTGGCCACACAGGGCCTGATAAACCACAGGTAAATAATAAAACAAAACCCATTTCAGTTTCTCCTAGACAGCAAGAAGCCTTAGCATTATCTGCAAAGGCTTTTGTCCCATGGATTTACACGTGTCTTCGAGGAGGTCACATCTATACGATTGACCAGCAATCTAAACTTTAAGATTTCTGTAAATACCAAAGCGACAACACTGTCAACTTTATTCCTAGTCATTATACTTCAAACAATAGCCCCATAAAGTCGAATATCAAAAAGGGATTCCAAGTTTTGTCTACGGTAAAAATATTTTGGCTATTATGTTCGCTTTTTTTTAGTTTGTGGCTGTTTATGCTTTCCTAATGCACTAAAAATGCCAGTTGCTTATACATACATATTCTTCCTTGCACAAAATTACCTATACAAATATATTCTTCCTTGCTCAAAATTACCGCAACTGGACGCATTGATAAGTACAATGAGCAAATAATGTTTGTACTATAAAAAAAAAAGAGTGGTCTATTTTGGAAAAATGAGTTAATTGATACATAACTTTGAACCACAAAAGTCGAGACATTTGTTTGAGGTTTTAGTTAAGATCAATTTTCTTTTATTATCCAAGTTCTCATTAAACCAATAACTCTAAAGTGTTGGCTTTTGACAGTACATATGAAGAGGACCTCCTTCTCTTTGTGTATTTCTTGAGTGTCCGTTGCTCAGTTCTATTATAGTTAATGAGGTTTTTTGCTAGTAAACCTGTTCAAACATTCCTTTCAAATGCACTCATTAAAGTAATTACGGTTTCACAGATAACTTAAACCAAGAAGATCTTGTCAAAAAGCTCTGTAATGGGATTCTTTTTAACAAAATGTTCCTTGCAGGTATCCTAATTATTTACAGATATTAAAACGCAAATTGGACAATTGTGTTATTGCTAATTACTAAGCAACTGAGAAGCTACAAAAGTTTCTGTTTGCAAAACCAATTTTCTTGTGTCTCTCAGAAATGTCATGTTGATGAATACGGAATAAGCACAAAAAAATGTTGCATAGCAACCAGTTATCGAAGATATTAAGTCGTCCGTTGATAGCAAGTCGATCTAGGAAAGCAAAACTGATTTATATCAGCCGAACCTTTTTTGAAATCGAATTGTTTTTACGTCACTTCTTAAACGAGAGAGAAAAGAAGTAGAAGAAGAAGAAGTAGACGAAGAAGAACAAGAACAACAAGGGCAATACAAGAACAACTGAACAAGAACAACACTAACAACAATGCAAGTAGAAAAGAAGAAGAAGAAGAAGCCGAAGAATAAAATACAAGTTTCTTGTATCAAATGGCTTTGACTTAAATGAGTGGATCAAATTTTAGTTCTGTTCTCAAACAAAATTTGCGCCACAACTCGTTCAAACACAGATTGCATTTCTCACTTTACGTTTAAGAGCATTTTCAAATTACCTGAAAGTAATGAAATTAACACCAAGACAACGAAAAAAAACCAAACAGGTCTTGATGTAGTGCTTAGCTTTTTATGTCAAAGCGAATTTTTTATTCAAGTGCGAGTGTTCAACAAAGAGAAAGAGAACAGGTTTTGTTCTTTGGGTACATAGATGTTGCCAAGCCATGTTCATATCTTTGGAAACAGCCCTGAATTAATGCTGACCGTGTTGTTTTATCCCAAGCAAAGAAAGACAAGTGAAACTCTCTCGTGATCTAATGTTGTTGTTAGGAGTTTTCAGTAGTAAATACAAACAACAAAGCAGGGTTATGTTTAGAATATGGCAGTATTTATTTTGGATCACGATCAAATCCTGAAGTGAAATCGCCCAAAAACAATAAACAAACCATTCACAAAAGTATAAGTCTCAAGTGCAGGTTTAAGTAGTTATTACAAAAACATGTAAAACTTTCTTGGAATAACAGTAATTCAGCTCACGTACTCGAATGAAACATCTTATCGATGGGAAGAGACGTTGCCTACGGAAACAACAACAGGTTTCGACAAATTAATGTACAAATATTTCCCTGTGACCTTGAAACCTTCGCAAAGGACATGAAAACAGTGATCTTTACGACATGCACATCCAACAATATCAATCATTTTGTCAAAATATCGGCAATAATTGACCAAAACTGATGCGTCACAAAATAAAGTGAAGGAAACATGTCCCCAAAAATTCAGGCTGTTTCTGCCATATCTTCAATGAAGATGAACATATTGTTATGCTTGATGATAAAAGAATTCTATAACGATATCCTGACAGTTTGTTAAGGCAGTTCGTTTTTTTTTTTCCAATATCACTTATTATTAACAAAATACTTTCTTCTATTGCAGTGCTGGGCACATAATAGATACTTGTAATGTCCTCTTCCATTTTTGTGGAAACGGTGTGCATGTATCCCTTCTTCCCGTAGTAATGGTATCGTAGGATGTTTATCACTAACCACTACAGCCTTTGCATTCCTGATTGGATGACATATCTCGGAAATAGCACACAAACCCTTCATTTTAAGTACGTTTTTAAGGAAGAACTGGTTTGTGTACGAGCGCTAACTAGAGAATCCTTAAATAAACAGGATTATGTTCTGATGTGAATACAAAATGCCACAGATTCTTCCACGTTGCCCGTGCAAAAAGTGCCTCTCAATGCCTGTTTTGTTCAAAGTATTTAAAAACTAGCATATAAGTGGGTTAATATCTTCTTATTCCTGTTTAAAGATGACCTTATCGAAGCTCAAATGAACATTAAAATGAACTTTGATAACATATGGCGGGAATTAAGGGCTTACGGCACAGCTTTGTCCTTCTCGTGTTCCCATTTCTAGGGCGGATACCGGATGATTAATGGTTTGCTAAAAATTTATGTTAAAGGCATTTGGTCGGATTACATTTCCGCTACAAGCTTATGCCATTATTAAATACCGATAAAGACCCTAAAATCATACGATACATTATAAACTGTACATGCTCGAGTTCATGGGTAGGAACAGGTACTCGTCCATGTATTCAGCCGGTTTGGTTAGCTTTTTGACTGTGACAAACTGAAGCATCCATTTTAGGTAAAATTTTGATTGGTATAGTTGGTCCCGTTCTTATCTCATTTCTAACTAGTGACATACATTATCTTTACATCGATACAATGCCTGAGCCGATGTTTCTTACCAAAGTATGCAAACTTACAAGATGGCCAAAACCATATGAGCATTTTTGTCGATCGTTCATTCATTCCAAGAGGCACCGCTTTGCCAACCCTGCCTTAGAAAGTGAAGTGCCATCTTTAATTTCCTTAAAGTTTATTTCAAGCAAGATTTTCTGTTCGATCAATCAAAAGATACTATCAGAATAGAGTCAGTCAAAGCATCCTAGCTTGTTGTTCATCAGCCTAGGCTATCAAGCTTGCTTGAGAGAGGAATTTGGATGCACTTGATAGCGCTCTGTGTGACACTGCTTCAAAGGCAAAAACAAACATTGCAAAAGGCGTATCAATACATATGGTGTACAGAGGAACAATATCTAAGAACTAAACAAAAATTTGATCAACATATAATTGACCGGAAGAAACCGCCATAGATTAATTTCAGATCTAAACTTAAGTGATTCTTCAGCGCCAGTGTATATCGTAAAGAAATGGGACTGCGTGCAGTGATCGCAGAAATGACAGAACAGGACAAAACCCATGTTGTTGCTTTAATGTTAACATGATATCACATACAGTTTGGCACTGATAATTAGCACACTTTGACTTGATGCCCCTTCATGAGTAGACCGGATAATAGCTTAACTTAAAAGTTTGTTGATACAGGTTGTCTTTAAAGCAAAAAGTGATAAATTGGTGCTCAAAGAATAAGGTCAAAACAATAGAAGAATTATAGACACAAGTACTGAGGACTATCAAGGCAAAGTGGGTGGCTTTGTTTTAAAAGTGAGCTGTGACCTGCATGCCTTGGTTTGTATTGAGCTAGAAGGCCAGTATCACCAGCTTTGATTATGAAAAAACTAAAAGAAAAAGACTGGGAAAAGGTGCCTTTTATTCTGTCTTAAACGGAGAAGTGCTTATTTGGTGCGAGGATGATGAAATATTGAAAACTTGTTGAGAAATAAAACCTAATGAGATAAAAAGCAACGTTTTTCTCTGTCTTGAAGGAGATTTAATCTGCGGACTTATCTGGCTTGGTAGCCAGCGTCTATCACAGATAAAAGTGCGGAAAAATATGTAGTGCTTAAAAAATAGCAATAACCGAACGCCATGAAATCACTCATGCAATTTTGGATTTGATGGGTAGATCAGTGCATGCAATGTCAGTAGTAGGAAGAAAGGTATCATAAAGGCATAAAATTGAATCAATTAGATAATCCGAAGAATTAAAGTATTACCGAATGAGGACATGAAGAATGAAGATCACATTAAAATAGCAGAAAATCGGATCATATCAAATAAAACGTGGAAGTAAAACGCAAACAACTAATCCTCTTATTTGCCGACGCCCTGCTCAAAACTCATTATACAAGTTGTGCAGTATTCTAACTATATTTTCTTCTTTATTTCAATTAAGTCTTTAGGCGATGTTGAATCTTTTGAGAAGTCCTCGGCTATTATATCTTCAGTCAACTAGTTTCGCTCTGATGAACTCCGTTATCTCTGATAGTGAAGCGTTTTTCGGTATTCAACTGTGGAGTCGCTTCGGAAACTCGGTGACAGGCGATTAAGAAAAATGAAAAATTACTTCTCAAAGAATCGACTCGAATTAACGTTTATCTGTTTAAGACATTAGTTGGTGACAAGATGAATAGAACAGAATGTGTTGCTGGGATTTTTGATCCAAGTTAGGAAACGACTGTATATTCATAAATACAATGGGATCTCCACAAGGAAGCCGAAGTCATGTCTTCTGTAACAAAACCCTGTTTTTTAATCGAAATTTAGTTAAGAAGTCCAAGAAAATATAATATATTTTGAGTTGAGTAAATGACAGGTCATAAATCAATCTTGACGTTTTTGTGGAGATATTTGGACCACGTAGCTTTAGTAATGATCTTGGGTATTGGTTACACGGTGTTTATCTCAGTCAAAGAAGATATCCAAATAAGCTGTATTCTATCGTTATAGTGGTCTTTAATGCCCATCTATTAAAGTCTGTTAACAGGCATCGTTTAGAGTGTCATAATCAGGGTCATTTTGGGGTTTGTAAGTTGCCCTCTCCCGGGTGTCCTCTCTTTTGGTTTGACTCAGTGATTTCGACGGTTTTCGTTTTAATGAATGAGTTACATGGTATACGGCATGCGGTTTGGGCAGTTTTGATATGATATCAAAGTACACCGTACAACATACCGTAGAGCGGTTTTGGTATAAGTCGGAAACATATGGTCGGGGGACGTAACGGTACAGCACGTACATAGTACGGCATACCCTAGAGCGGTTTTGGTATGAGTGGGAAACATACCTAACGGTACTGACTTGCAGCACGTACACGGTACGACATCCCATAGTGAGATTTTTGTACGAATGGGAAAGATACGATTCCAACTTACAACACGTACACGGTACGACATACCGTAGTGCGATTTTAGTTTACTGACTTACAGTACATACACGTACGGTAAGGAAAAGCCGGAGAGTATAGTGTTAGTGTTTGATTGGGAAACGTATACGCTTACTGACATTCAACACGTACGTGGTACTGTAACAGTGAAATGATTTCTCATTGTATTCAAGTGAATCAATCAAATCATAACGCATAGTTATAGTTGCGGTTACATACATTGAGGCTACAAATTTCCGCATCCCCCACCCTCACCCCCGCGAAAATCTCTTTAAATGGATTCAAACTGTGGCATTCGTTAAGAGCATGGTAATGTCGTAACTACAGTTGGATTCAGAGTTGGATTTATTGTTTTCAGGATCCTAGCTCCTCGGAATGAGTGTAGGGAGTGCGTAAGATGATTATCGTCGTTAAAGTAATGTCGAATTCTTACAAGATCGATTTTATCATTTTGGTCATTCTTTCTGATATTCTGTATCAGAATATATATACTTCTATATCTCTAATTATATAACAATCAATACCCAAATCAAATGTTTGGCCGGTAAAAGGGGCCCTAAATACCACAGGCGGGAATATAAAAAACAATATAAATAATGAAAAGTAGAACTAAAGGAACGAATTGTCGATGTTTTTAAAGGTTCTACGGTTTTCCTTCCTCCGCAAAACCCAAAACGCTCAATTCCATTTGATTCGTGAGTAGGCCATGCCCTGACTTTGATCAGCCAAGAGGTTGTTAAAGGTTGAAGTACGTAAAGTCAAGCATTTAATGACCGATGCCAAAGGTGCTGTGTGGTTTAAAATATTTCCTCGTGATCATCATCGTGCATAGACGACATACCACGGCACATCTCACGCGGTGGTCAGGGAAACGAGGAACCAATTTCAAGCCCCTCTCATCAACGATCACTCAATACGTTCTACTCCTTATGCAAAACGCATGTTCAACAGAAGAACTTCTAGTTGTGAAATTAGTTAATACTTTAATCACATTATTGTAATCCTCTCTTGGAATCTTTAAACTCTTTCGACTAACAACTTAATTTCTATAATCCGCTCCAGACTCAATGTCTCTTGTCGTGACTGAGATGAATGAAGTGTGTACACACGACGCGAGTTATAAGGCCTGATTATTACAATAAGTAATTATGTTCGTAGGATTTAACCTAAGCCTTATCAGTTATTGTTATCGTCCGTGGTCTTAAGAGTGATGGAGAGGCATGTTCGGTGAAGCTCATTTGGAAATTTTCTTTCTATTTTTTCTGATTTTTATTTTTGTTTGCTTCCAATTTTTTCCAGAGGTGCTGTTACACTAAGGAATGCCTTGCATTTCAGCGTTGCTGCAATCGTTGCCAGAGATAGAACTCGATCGATTCTACTTCTCACAATTGCGGCAACGCAACGCTGCATTTTTTCGAAAAATATTTTTGATACATCACACCAAGCAGCTTCTCGTATTTGCTGCCGCAATCGTTCCGAAAAGTAAACATCGATTCTACTTCTCGCGACAATGCCGCAACACATTGAAAAAAAGCATTTTGGTGTGAGTACTTAAGGAATTTTCTCGTGCAACTTATTTTGCAACAAAACTGCAAAGTTGCAAAGAATATTGCCCATATAGCATCGCCATAAGAGAGCAAAAGTAGTGACCGTTTAATTTCTCACTGTAGGTTTAGAATTATTGAACTGGAATTGTCAAAAAAAAGTGGCGGCCACTATTTTTGGTGATGATGCTATCAAATATATAGTTGACAATTGTTCTCTTAAAATATATCAAAATTGCAGACAATGTTGGATAATTTTCGCTATACGTAGTCTGACCAATGTTGGTTGGTTGATTAACAATCCAAATACATTTTAACAATTTTTTCTATTGAAATAATACGATTTACATTGACATCAATGTCTTGTACATCTATAGTACAAAATGATCAAAAATGAAACCCTCAATCGTTAAGCAAAATCTTTAATCCGTTTTTTCCTACTATGATAACATCGCCTATATTATTCTCATCTATGCAAAGCTGAACATATTCTAAAACATCTCTCCATTATTAAACCATTTCGCAGTTTCTGGCGTCTCCCAGACTCGTCAGACAGAGCACTTGTTTCACGGTCTCTCAACACCTCATTTATAACAAGATGAGTGTTTGACACAAGAGGACAGCAGTGTATGTGATAACCAGGCAATCTCTAAAGGTGTTAAATAAAGACTAGACCAGCTGACGCCTTTACTTATTAGACACAGCAGGTTTTACAATGCATATACAAATTTATGGTAAACAAAGAATATCAAAGGTTTCCATGCTGTCTGAAATAGTTGACATCCATGTGGTAGCGTGGCCGAGCGGTCTAAGGCGCTGGTTTTAGGCACCAGTCTCGTAAGAGGCGTGGGTTCGAATCCCACCGCTGCCATTCTTTTTATCTTCCAGTGTTGTTTCTGGTCATCTAAACTACTGTCTGTAATAGTTAACATCCATCTGGTAGCGTGGCCGAGCGGTCTAAGGCGCTGGTTTAAGGCACCAGTCTCGTAAGAGGCGTGGGTTCGAATCCCACCGCTGCCATTCTTTTTATCTTCCAGTGCTGTTTCTGGTCATCTAAACTACTGTCTGTAATAGTTAACATCCATCTGGTAGCGTGGCCGAGCGGTCTAAGGCGCTGGTTTAAGGCACCAGTCTCGTAAGAGGCGTGGGTTCGAATCCCACCGCTGCCATTCTTTTTATCTTCCAGTGCTGTTTCTGGTCATCTAAACTACTGTCTGTAATATGTGGATGATAGCTAGTGAACACTAGCGTGGACTGCGTCGGTGTTTCTAATGAAACAGTTATCGTAGATTAATAAGTTTTACACCGTAGTGAAAATGGAAACTGACGTTTCGAACGTTAGTCCTTCGTCGGAGTCAATGATTGACTCCGACGAAGGACTAACGTCCGAAACGTTAGTTTCCATTTTCACTACGGTGTAAAACTTATTAATCTACGATTACTGTCTGTAATAATTGACATCCATCTGGTAGCGTGGCCGAGCGGTCTAAGGCGCTGGTTTAAGGTACCAGTCTCGTAAGAGGCGTGGGTTCGAATCCCACCGCTGCCATTTTTACCTTCCAGTGTTGGCTTCTTTTTTACTCCGACGAATGAATAACGTCCAAAACGTCTGTACAGTTCCTTTCACTTGCTGTTACTTCATCTAAGTATGGCTAGAGAAGAAGTAACTGTATTCTAAGGTAAAAAACAAAATGGAAATCAAACATTTGACTTTACACATTTTGGCGCCATTCATATCTGTATTGCCTACATAGTAGGTTTTCCAATAGGACTTTTTCTCGTATAACATTACAAGTGGGTTACTTGTGAGGCTATGACAAACTAGTTCCCAGGGCCCACTCTCCTCCTCTTTCCCGGAGAGTCGGTCCTGGGAACAATATAATGTTTACTTTTCAATTCCAATTTGATCATGGAACGAGAGCCACAGGTTTTTAGCCAACAATTGCTACCCTCGTAAAAAAAAGGCTTGTTTTTTTTATAGACCAATCAGGGAGGAGAATACTCCAGCTTTAGATTCTCAGTTGCTCGATTTTGACAGAATATTCACGTGTTTCAGTGAAGGTCCGTGAAATTCCAAAGCGTTTGTATCGTTGAAGTCGTATATTCTTTAGGTTAACGTTGGTACTTTGAATATTTGACTTGCGTCGAATTGAGACTAACCCTGCATGTTCTAAGCCAACCTGTTGTTATCAAAACGGAAAGGTTCACTCAGCTTTATTTAGCAAAATCTTTTCCTTCTGCCACCTGAATAGACATTGGAGGCTGAAACTGTTTCGCAACGAAGAAACAGCATTTCTAAAGCAAGTTTTAACGCGGAAAGAACCCCAGTACCATTCGTGGGCACGTCACCTAGGTAACTGTAAAACGTGCTAAACCCGCTGTTCAATTGCTGCAGAGCGACATGATGCACAGTTTCGGTTAACTATGGATAACTTCAGGATAACTATGCCAATGACTCTCTTGTGAAGGACCGTGAAATGTTGAACTTTGGAGCATTTAAAAAATATGTTTGCACAACTGTCATCTGTCTGCGAGTGTTTCAGTCTGCAGGACTGATTCGCAAAGTTTGCTTATAACCATGTACCAATTAAGGAATAGTTGCATGAAACAAGAACTGAAAACACAAAATATCAGCATCTTTTGTCCAAGTTACTACTCACAGAGAAAGAACACAGAAAAAATACAGTGTTGATAACATCGTTCTAAAAATTAAAATGGACGTCATCGTTAGCATAAAAATGCAAAAATGTTTCCTTCTGCTACCTGCATTTTTGGTACGTAAACTGCAATCACACAGGACCTTTTTCTAAAATGGCGGAGAACAAATTCAAATTAATTAAAATCTATACCCTCAGCCGTACAACTGCTGTAAATTTGTCGATTTTTAAGTTTACTCGGCCGATATAACACCTGCATAACTTAAGGAATCAAAATAGCTTTAATAAAATAAAGAATTAAGAGAAAAATATCATATGCCCTTGGCAGGACTCGAACCCACAGTTTCGGTATACTAGTCCGACGTGTTAACCACTACACTACAAGAACCAACCACGCTGGTTACGCAGCCAGGCAATGTTGTATATCATTTCACTAGTAGCTTTAATAATGTAAAGGTGCTCTTTCTAGTTGAATTTGAATTTGTATCCGCCATTTTTTGAAAACATTGTTTTCGTTTCAATACAAGAGAACATTCTTCTCGCCGGTCAGTCATTCTTTCTGGAACTGACCAGTTTAATAAATTTGGGAACAAACCGAAAAAGCCGAAGAAAAACAAGAGAGAACCAAATTTGCGCTAAAAGCACACGTCTATCACAGTTCTTTGAATGTTAGCCAGCATTTCAGCTGCACAAGATCACTACTTTCTATTAGAATTTAGCCATTCTGAGAATTAATAATTTAAAGCAACTATAAAATGGGTTCTGTCTTTACCCAAAAGTGGTCTTTTCATGACGTCGCGTTTTGCCATGCCGTATACTCAGTCATTGATAACATAAGCAGATAAGCACACATTCCTAGTTCATCTTCCTGCAGGTTTTCGTTGTTATGGGATGTCCAGGCGGTTTTGTACTGATGGGGATTCCCTCTAAAAGCAATATGAAATGTTTTCCGGTTTAGCTCCTGTTCAGCATTTATTCTAAGAAAAGTTGAATACTGCCAAATGTTGATATTAAGGGAAGTGGAATATTGCCAAATTATGAACATTTCCGGGTTACTTAAATTTTCTTAAATCGCCGAATGTTTGGGTGAATATAGTGCAGGATAGCTCTCCGGCAAATGGTCCCAAAACAGTTTACAACTGCAAAAACTCACTCTCCCTCCGTATTTTTATAAAAACTTCATGAAGTGAAATAAAAGGTTTGGTATAGAAGCGACGAGTCGGATGTTGACGTCTTCTGTTCCCGCCACATGCTTGATTTAAATTGACATCAACAAGGAAATTACGAGAGAAAGTCATTTCCAAACAAGAACATTACTAACAAAGATAACTGTGTGAGACAGAACATGGACGGACGATTTGACTTTCAAAGTTTTCAAGAAAAGATTTTGGGTGTAGAATATGATAATTCGTAGTTTGATATAACTCAAATGCCAGTATATTCCCAGGAAACTTGACCATAACATATGCTTCCGGGTGATGATTTTAATTTCCCGCCACGATGGCCACGCGTTAGCCTGTGTACAGCCATACTGAAGTCGTACTCTTGTTAACTTATCTGCCCCTCAAGAGTAGCTTTGCGAAAGTCTACTTTAAAAGATTCTGACAAAAATGCCATACTTCAGTTTATTCGCAAATATGACTATTTTTCTCATGATAATACTATAGCTAAGAATATGGTACCCGGTCTCCTAAAGTGTAAATCCATATCGATCCTTTTGAGGAAAATAGTTTTTTTCCAAGAACCTAAGACCTGAAAACTTAACTAAGCTGACACGATCACTCCAATTTTTCACTTTTTAACTCTTTCTTTGGTTTCGAGTTTTGCTTTATTTTATGAGAACTTCATATTAATATCATTGTCGATTGTTAATTTTAATGTTGAAATATCTTTTTAAGAGTGAGATTTGATACTTTAATTTAACCATCCTCGCTTTCTGTTTTCCCCATTCCTAAGACCTTCAGACAAGCTAGAATATCATTTCTCCAGGATATGATATTTGGATAAGGTGTGAAGGAGCCACGACAGGTCGCAAGGGCTGTTATGAAACTTGTAACAAGACTGAAATTAAATTTGATTGAAAACTGAGGTGAAAGCAAAAACCAAAACAATTTTATTTTAAGACAAGCACTAGCTGGTCAGTCAAGCAACTCATCACTCCACGGAAATTTGTAGATGACACTGAAACGACCCGCCCTAGTTATTGAAATTGAAATTATTACTTCAGTTGTCGTTTTTTGGTTTATTATAAATAGGTTGTTTCGATTTAGAAAAATATTAATTGTTTTTCATAGATTTTTGGTTTGATTTCTGGGGTTATACCAATTGTTAATTGATTTTTTTGACGTGAGTTAGGGTATGGCCGGTTAATGATGTGCCTCTCCCTTGCCACGTTTAAGGGGTTTTCTCCGAGTTCTCCAGTATTTCTCCCTCCTTAATTACGTCAACATGTGAGTCGCTGTGAGTTTAGTCATGTACGGAAGATTGAACTCAATTCCGGTAGTCGTAGTGATATACCTCTCCCTTGCCACGAGGGTATTTATCCGAGTATTTCTCTCTCTCAATCCCCCCTCCTATCATAATCAAAATGTGAATCGCGTTGAGTCATTTTGTCCTAAACAATAACCAACATCGATAAGTTCCCCTTATGTGTCTTAATGTATGCAAGCGTGGGAAGGCTGGCCTGGCTCGCCTTGTGTCCTTACATCCCATGCACCTCCCTGTATATATGCAGGCCTTGCTCAAAACTGCGGCGTTTTTTATACTTTCCGAAGTTTCCGGTTATGGGTTGGCACCATTGACGGTATTGATTAGATTTTCTGCTTTGAATTTCACTTTCTTTCTCTTTGTTTTAAATCCTCCTTCTCAGCTGAGCCCTTCTATACATGTCATTTTGGAGGGGGGAGGTGGGGGAGGGGGAAAGCTGAACAATCTCTCCCCCCTCCCCCATGCCAGTAAAAAAATAAACGGTCCCTCAACTGCATGCTGTCACACAATCCACTGAGCAAATACTATAAAAGGACTTAGCAAAACTGATGCTGGCCAAACAGTTTGCTCAAGGCCATTAGGATTCATCTTTCTTGTTCCACAACGTGCCAAACAACTTGCCAAAGTCATGATGCCAGGAGAAAATTCGACAAGTTTAACATCCACATCGCCCAGCAGTACCACTATCTCAGCAAAGAATTGCAATTTTCCTCTTGATCATGGTACCGTAATCGTCCTCTTGAACATCATTTTCAGCGTGTTTGGTACCTTTGGTAACATCATCATCATTGTAGTAGTCCTGAAGACCCCCAAGCTTCGACGGATTTCCAACTTTCTTCTACTGAGCCTTGCAGTTGCAGATTTGTTCGTTACCATGATAGCCCAACCATTGCAAGTCACGACAATGGCTGCAAATACCTTCGGTCACTTCTGCGTCCCCAGTGTTGACTATGCTTATGATGTCGCTGCTAATTTTTCATGTTCATGTTCTTTGTTCCACTTGGCTGCCATCAGCATCGACCGGGCTCTGGTTGTTTCAAACCCTCACAGATATCACTCGACGATGGGGAAATACGGATTAAAGATCATGCTTTGCTGTTGTTGGGGATCAGCGACTGTATTTGTCAGCCTTCGTGTGCCATTCCCCCAGACACTCATCCTGTCCGTTTTGGTGATATTTGTCAGCTATTTTATTATCACCGTATCATACTCAATCATCCTGTACCAAATCACCCGTGAAAGAGTAAAGGGAGAAATGCCAGGGGATACCCGAGCTGCCTCGCGGGATGCCCGTATGGAGAGACGTGTTGCGGGAACTATTGCCATAGTCATCCTAGTGTTCTCGATCTGTTGGTTCCCGCTGGTTGGTATTTATGTCTCGATGGAAAAAGGTTTGCTCAGGAATCTCCATGGTGTCCTCTACATGTGGATAAGATCTCTTCTCCTTTTTAATTCATCCATGAACTTTTTGATTTACAGTTTTCGAATTGATCATTTTCGTTCTGCCTACAAGAAAATTTTCCGTCAACTGGCACAAAAGTCAAGGGTTTTGCTGAGCTCCTCTAAAACTGCATCATCAAGCAACACTGGAACAGCAACAGCAACAGCGTCTTGCAGTGGAAAACACATCAGTTCCAATGAAAAACAGGATGCTGAGGAAAAGGTCGCTTTTGTAGGGGTCTGCACAAATGAAAAACAAGATAAGAAGGAAATGATGGTTTGCACAGGTGTATGAAGTTAATAAATATACGAAACAGAGGACAAACTCAGGCAGTGGGCGATGTATTTGCATACTGGTTATCAAGATATGGAGGGAGAGATTGAGCATCTGGTATCTAAATAACAGATATTTTATTTTTCTTATTTTATTTTCTTATTTAGAAGCTTCCACTTAGAATAACAAATAACAAGAAAAAAAAAAGAGAAGATAAATACAGCATTTAAACAGTTAATCTAAGTGAGGGGACAACTAACGGACTCAGGTCCCTGCGAGGTAGCGCCATATATGTTATCAGAAATATCTAAATGCTAAAAACACCCTAGTTATTAGATATCAATGGGACATGCAGATGGGTTAAGGAACACCATAATCAACAATAGCAGGGACAATTTTCTTTTTTTAATTGTCAGCAAGACAATATTCATGAATGCAATTTGCAAGAAATGACGGCTATGATGAAAAATAAATAAAAATATATAATCAGACAAAAATAATTATAAAGAAGCATGCTAGCAAGTAAAACAAAGTATAGCAGCTGAAAAATAATAAAAACAGTTTTTTTGTATTACAAAAAAATATTTTAAGTTTCAAAATTAAAACTACACACATTTTTGTTGTATTTTCTATTCATTTATTTTCATTTCAATACTTTAAATTTGGGGCATCCTTCCCTGAAAAAGATTGAGATTGAGGCTCTCGGAGTTGTCATTTCCAGTGTTCTTGAACAGAAAATTATGATGTCATTTTGATTACAACACTTTGAATTTCTTCTTACTTTCTACCATCAAATGATCGGGATTTTTTTATTTAGCTAATTATTTTTGGGTTGCCCCCTTAAATGCCATATTTTTTACGTGCCCCCCTCCCCTAAATCCCACCAGCCCCCATCCCCCATCCCTGTAAAAGTTGAACGGTTCCTAAGGAAGTTGAAAATGAAATTGTATATTGACCAACCCATTAAACCAGTCCCGCGAAATTCCTTTTTGAGTAAACACAAGAATTCCAAGAAGTCAAACAGTGACTATGTTTAAATGCACTGAATAAACTACGTCGCACGGAACAATCTTGTTTTGGTGCTTTGTCTTTTTTATTCTTTTAGGTAGGAAATCGAAAAAAGAAAGCAATTATTGGAATATTGAGTTATTTTTAGCGAAATGAAAGAGGAAATGCTGAGATTAAAAGGTTCGAAGTTCTCTGACTAAGGCGGAAAAATCTTTTGGATCAAATTACGAGAAAAATACATAAATAGCTTCACTTGTCCTGCCAATATGTTGGAAGCCTATAGTGGAAGATAGGAAACTAAAGCTTGTTTATCTATTAATTTTTTTGAATGAATAATGAAATGTACTTATGCATGTTTTGTTCAATATTTTTGCAATGGATTTACCGTCTGTAAAGAGAGTCGACACAACTGACCTTTTTGCGAAAGCGGAGAATAAATCGGCCGAAATGTAGCGCAAATCGCAGTGCATTAGTCCGAAAAAAGGTCATAAGAATATAACTCCTTTAAGGACGGTGCCTACTATTTGGAAATCAATTTTATTTTAAAGTAATCAAATGAATTATTTTATACTATAAAAGGGCTTACAAAATCTGGTTAAAAAGTAAGGGTTCACCAGGCATCTAAGATGGGAATATGAGCAAAAATTCACAACAAATGTGCGTCGTGCTCGTTGAAGTTAGAAAATTATTTAAAGCATCGACGTTACCTTTATTTTTCTGTTTTTAGCTTTAAAACGTTTATTAATGGTAAACAAATAGATTGATCTTGGAATCGAAAAAATAAAGCCCATCATAACACAAAAAAATACAATGATTTTCAAGTTTCACGTCCAAAGTCGTGGTCTTGTACCTTGAACCATCCCAACATGATTGCAAAAATAAACGCCTTGTTTCAATTACTTTTTAATGAAATATTTACAGAAATATAATTTTGTTTTCAAATTATGGGGAGCATCACTAAAAAAATGGGATATCCAGGCGTTTTAAAGAGATACGAAAGTATAAAGAGTCTAATGAGGATGAATTTGATACTAAGTGCGTGACAAGCGTGACACAGCATTAGAAATAGCGTGACAAACTCTGCTCTCGGCGCGTTTGCACGTCAAGAAAGCTTGAGCTTCACCGCCATGCAAGCCAAAAACTGAACACTAAGAAAACTCGACATTTTTGACCTTTAAAATTCTAGGAAGGTTATTGGGTTTGAAGTATTTTCGTGTTATTCTCAAAAAACATACTGCGGAAAACTGTTTCCAGATCGATAATAGAGTGCACATCTGGAAATCGGCATCAAACTATTGCTTTGCTTTATAAAAGAAAGAATAACATAAATATTTTAATGTTAGAAATTACTTCCTAAAAGTGGTGGGACCTGTTCGATTCTCATGATTCGAAAATTGCTTTTGCACGACCCCAAAATTGACATAAGTTAGGGACAAGGTCAAAACAATTGTCCAAAATAGGGACCCAATTTTATAGATTTAGGTAGTGGGTACCGGTACATACCCCCTCCCCCCTCAGAAACCTGTTGAAATGCTCGATAATGGGTATCCGTAGTAACTATTTCTATCTACAAATACGTTGTTAAAGATACACATATAACCAACGGTACATTCATTTCTGTGATATGACTTTCAATTTTGGAGATACTTGAGAACAAAATCCAGAATTTCGCTTACAGAGGTGGTGGGTACCGGGTAACAACCCCTCCCCTTGAATCGGGTACCGTAAGATAACAATTGTTTCGACCTTATCCCTTACCATCATCTAGCGCAAAAATGAGCACGGTGACCCCCATCTCCTTCGGGATCCTCGGGCTTCCTGTGGAAAGGAGAGGGGGAAAACGAAGGGGGAGGGGGAGGGGAAGGAAGAAAGAAGAAAAGATTCAGACAATTACGAGAACTTTCAAATCATTAATCGTACCTATTATTTCCAAATTGTCCTCAGGGGTCGTGCGATTTCCTATACAGTGGCTAAACGAGGCGTCTCCTAAAAAGTTCGGGTTGAGCCTTTTTTTCTTTGATGTATGATGCCAATGCCACTGGCATGGGGAGGGGGCGTAGACGTGCTCCTCCAAATCTTTGGTAATTAGTTTTCCTTCTAGGTATCCCCCCCCCCCCCCCAGGTTCTAGGTTCTCGCTACGCCACTGTTTCTATACAAAGCCATGGGCTAGTCACGGGTTATTTGAAGAAACAAATGATAACAATTTTAAAGACTTTTCTGAATAAAAACTAAAAAAATCTAATTACGACAAAAAATTGGGGGGTGGGGGGGGGGGGGGGATACTTGGCCGCCCCTGCCTTCGCTAGTGCCATTGGCATCATACATCAAAGACAAAAAAGGCTCCATCCGAAAATTTTAGAGGGGCCTACGCCACTGCTTGGCCTGGCTCGCCTTGTGTCCATGCAGGCTTTGCTCAAAACGGCGGCGTTTTCTTTACCTTTCGAAAGCGATTAGCAGCTGTTTGATTTAATTCTCTGCTTCACTTTCCATTGTTCAAAAATAACCCTCCTTCTTAGCATTTAAATTTATTTTGCATAATCACAATCTACGTGTATGACGAGCATGCACAGCATTATCGTTGTTAGCAAAAACTATTGAAACGAAAATAAACCGCGAATCTATAGAAAATGAATTAAAACAGTCATGTGTATATAGATTTAATTTTCAAAATATTTACAAAAAAGGTGTATTTTTCATTTGCCGTACTTTATTTCACTTTTTAGCTTTCTTGTTTATTTTTGTCTGATTACATATTATTTTCATTATAGCCATCATTTCTTGCAATATAATTATTCATGAATATTCTGCCGACCTCTTTTTAACTTCGAGTTATTGTTGTTGCTTTTTTTTTGGGTGTGGGGGAGGAGTGTGGTATTTTAGGTATTTCTTTCTTGCTCTGTTCCTTTTTTATTTTTCTAATAATATATCCTATATCTGTCATTAAGAAAAACCAGAATAAAATACTGCATATTTGTCAACTTCAGACACTTGTGCACACCATCCCTTCCTTCTTATCTTGTTTTTCATTTGTGCAGACACTTGCAAAAACGACCTCTTCTTCGGCATCCAGTTTTTCATTGGTACTGATGTGTTTTCCATTGCAAGACGTTGTTGCTGTTGCTGTTCCAATGTTGCTTGCTGATACAGTTTTAGATGAGCTGAGCAAAACCCTTGACTTCTGTGCCAGTTGACGGAACATTTTCTTGTAGGCCGAACGAAAATGATCAATTCGAAAACTGTAAATCAAAAAGTTAATGGATGAATTAAAAAGAAGAAGAGATCTTATCCACATGTAGGGGACACCATCAAGATTCCTAACCAGACCTTTTCCTATCGAGACAAAATAACCAGCCAGCGGGAACCAACTAATCGAGAAAAACAGGATGACTATGGCAATAGTTCCCGCAACACGTCTCTCCATACGGGCATCCCGCAAGGCAGCTCGGGTATCCCCTGGCATTTCTCTCTTTACTCTTTCACGGGTGATTTGGTACAGGATGATTGAGTATGATACGACAACGATAAAATAGCTGACAAATGCCACCAAAATGGTCAGGATGAGTGTCTGGGGGAATGGCACACGAAGGCTGACAAATATAGTCGCTGATCCCCAACAACAGCAAAGCATGATCTTTAATCCGTATTTCCCCATCGTCGAGTGATATCTGTGAGGGTTTGAAACAACCAGAGCCCGGTCGACGCTGATGGCAGCCAAGTGGAACAAAGAACACGAACATGAAAAATTAGCAGCGACATCATAAGCATAGTCAACACTGGGGACACAGAAGTGACCGAAGGTTTTTACAGCCATTGTCGTGACTTGCAGTGGTTGGGCTATCATGGTAACGAACAAATCTGCTACTGCAAGGCTCAGCAGAAGAAAATTGGAAATCCGTCGAAGCTTGGGGGTCTTCAGGACTACTACAATGATGATTATGTTTCCAAAGGTACCAAACACGCTGAAAATGATGTTCAAGACGACGATTACGGTACCATGATCAAGAGGAAAATTGCAATTCTTTGCTGAGATAGTAGTACTGCTGGGCGATGTGGATGTTACATTTGTCGAATTTTCTCCTGGCATCATGACTTTGGCAAGTTGTTTGGCGCGTTGTGGAACAAGAATGATGAATCCTAATGGCCTTGAGCAAACTGTTTGGCCAACATCAGTTTTGCTAAGTCCTTTTATAGTATTTTGCTCAGTGGATTGTGTGACAGCATGTAGTTAAGGAAGTTAAAAGTGAAATTGTATATTGACCAACCCATTAAACCTCCCGCGAAATTCCTTTTTGAGTAAACACAAGAATTCCAAGAAGACAAACAATGATTATTTAAATGCACTGAATAAACTACGCAGTCGCACACAAAAATCTTCTTTTTTGCTTTGTCTTATTAGAATATTGGGTTATTTTTAGCGACATGAAAGAGAAAATGCTGAGATTGAAAGGTTCAAAGTTCTTTGGCTAAGACGGAATTTTTTTGGACCAAATTACAAGAAAAATCCATAAATAGCTTCATTTCTGCTAATTCTTTGAAAAGCTATAGTAGAGGATAAGCGACTGGAGGTTGTTTATCTATTATTGGAAATAAATTGTGAAATGTTCTTTAAGCACAAAATAAATGTTCAGTTCAATATTCATATCATTGTATTAGATTTACCGTCTATAAATAGGTTGGTGAAGGCGTTTTCCTCGATTCCTTATTCGGCATTTTTTGGACCGTGATGCGTGAATTGAAATTCAAAAAAAATTTGTCCTTGATTCTTGAATTTCTGTCTTTCCCCGGATGCTCGATTTGCTTATTGGGAAGAGCGTAATCTGTGATTTTGCATCGATTTTTGTGAAAATTTGTATTACACTGTGAACTCTTGTATCAAGGTTATTTATTAATTGTATTTTCGTGATTCGTGAATTTATGAAAAGATTGCTCGTGGTTCGTGATAGATACTCCACCTTCGCTACCCTGTTGTGAAAGAAAAGCTCGTGATAAAGATTTTTCATGGCTTGAACCGGAAATGATGCCATATGTCCGTACGTACGGCCTTCCGTCTGTGTACACCACAGGGCTCCCAACTTCAAAGCAAAACTCACAAATGCACAGAAAGCATCGCTCTGGGAAAATTTCAATGCCAAAAACAACAGCAATATTTTTTTATTATGTAGACTAGGTCAAGAAGTAACCTTCAAGAATTCAAGTGTTTGTAGGGAACAATCTGAAATAAGGAGTTACTGCACATTTCCTTATGTAAAAGGAAATCTGGTCAGCGCAGTTTCCGTTATATAGCAGTAGGCATATGTAACATCATAGATGCTAGAAAACTATTTTACTTAATTTATGTATATATCTCTAAGAATTTCAAGCTTTTAAATTTAGATAAGTGATATGTAACGAATTTTGTAGATTTTAATTCTCTGTCTTATATTAGTTAGTTTTAAATAGTTCTAATTATATTTTTGTGAATTAGTATTGAAAAGCCCAATGGGGAATACTGAATAAAGTATGTATGTATGTATGCATGCATGCATGCATGTATGTATGTATGTATGTATGTATGTATGTATGTATGTATGTATGTATGTATGTATGTATCTTTGTATGTATGTACGTACGTACGTATGTATGTATGTATGTATGTATGTATGTATGTATGTATGTATGTATGTATGTATGTATGTATGTACGTATGTATGTATGTATGTATGTATGTACGTACGTACGTACGTATGTATGTATGTATGTATGTATGTATGTATGTATGTATGTATGTATGTATGTATGTATGTATGTACGTATGTATGTATGTATGTACGTACGTATGTATGTATGTATGTTATGTATGTATGTATGTATGTATGTATGTATGTATGTATGTATGTATGTATGTATGTATGTATGTATGTATGTATGTATGTATGTATGTATGTATGTATGTATGTATGTATATTTTTACTTTACAGAAAAGTTCGCCTCCAATCGCCAAATCAAGGAAGACTTTCTTTCAAAAGTTTTTATATTTTAATAGATAATTTATTTGAATGTTGTATTAAATTCAATTAAAAAGGAATACATATTAGTAAATGAAAATGATAACGGGATGTCATCGAAACGTCCGAAACCTTTCGCGTTTATCTTTCTTATAAAATGCTTATCCAAATCTTTATTGATACATATTATTACACCAAATATTCGCCATTTATTTAGCTTTTCCAGCCGAGTAGTATAGTCAGTTCACAAAATTATCGAGCTTACATTTTTTTGTAAAGAAAAAAATATATTTACGATTACAAAAATAAATTACTGACCAAAAAAATTATCATTTTGCATTATATTTTTTAAGCTTATATTTTTTTTGGAAAACGTTTGCCGTTCGTGTTAGCACGACAGGAAATCATTCATGAAAGCCGTTCACTTTCAACCCCAAAAAATCTTTTTACTTACCATTTTCTTAATTAAATCCTTCTTGTTATACAGGGAATACTCATTAATTATTGTTTTTCGAATTGAATAATTTTTCAAGTTCTTTTCCCTGGCTGTAAAACCACAAGGAGAGGAAAGAGAGTGCAGACGCGCCAAAAACAAATGGCCACACTGTTTCGTAACGCCGCGTCATATTTGTCACGTGTATCACGTGTTTCTTTCTTGCTCTTTTCCTTTTTTATCTTTCTGATAATATATCCTATATCTGTCATTAAGAAAAACCAGAATAAAATACTGCATATTTGTCAACTTCAGACACCTGTGCACACTATCCCTTCCTTCTTATCTTGTTTTTCATTTGTGCAGACACTTGCAAAAACGACCTCTTCTTCGGCATCCAGTTTTTCATTGGTACTGATGTGTTTTCCACTGCAAGACGCTGTTGCTATTGCGGTTCCAGTGTTGCTTGCTGATACAGTTTTAGAGGAGCTGAGTAAAACCCTTGACTTCTGTGCCAGTTGACGGAACATTTTCTTGTAGGCAGAACGAAAATGATCAATTCGAAAACTGTAAATCAAAAAGTTCATGGATGAATTAAAAAAAAGAAGAGATCTTATCCACATGTAGAGGACACCATCAAGATTCCTGACCAGACCATTTTTCATCGAGACGTAAATACCAACCAATGGGAACCAACATATCGAGAACACTAGGATGACGATGGCAATAGTTCCCGCAACACGTCTCTCCATACGGGCATCCCGCGAGGCAGCTCGGGTATCCCCTGGCTTTTGTCCCCTTACTCTTTCACGGGTGATTTGGTACAGGATGATTGAGTATGATACGATGATGATAAAATAGCTGACAAATATCACCAAAACCGACAGGACGAGTGTCTGGGGGAATGGCACACGAAGGCTGACAACTAAAGTCGCTGATCCCCAACAACAGCAAAGCATGATCTTTAATCCGTATTTCCCCATCGTCGAGTGATATCTGTGAGGGTTTGAAACAACCAGAGCCCGGTCGATGCTGATGGCAGCCAAGTGGAACAAAGAACACGAACATGAAAAATTAGCAGCGACATCATAAGCATAGTCAACACTGGGGATACAGAAGTGACCGAAGGTTTTTGCAGCCATTGTCGTGACTTGCAGTGGTTGGGCTATCATGGTAACGAACAAATCTGCTACTGCAAGGCTCAGCAGGAGAAAGTTGGAAATCCGTCGAAGCTTGGGGGTCTTCAGGACTACTACAATGATGATGATGTTACCAAAGGTACCAAACACGCTGAAAATGATGTTCAAGAGGACGATTACAGTACCATGATCAAGAGGAAAATTGCAATTCTTTGCTGAGATAATAATACTGCTGGGCGATGTGGATGTTAAACTTGTCGAATTTTCTCCTGGCATCATGACTTTGGCAAGTTGTTTGGCACGTTGTGGAAAAGAAAGATGAATCCTAATGGCCTTGAGGAAAGTGTTTGGCCAACATCAGTTTTGCTAAGTCCTTTTATAGTATTTTGCTTAGTGGATTGTGTTACAGCATGTAGTTAAGAAAGTTAAAAGTGAAATTGTATATTGACCAACCCATTAAACCTCCCGCGAAATTCCTTTTTGAGTAAACACAAGAATTCCAAGAAGACAAACAATGATTATTCAAATGCACTGAATAAACTACGAAGTCGCACACAAAAATCTCCTTTTGTGCTTTGTCTTTGTAAAACGAAAACGAAAAAAAACAATTATTAGAATATCGGGTTATTTTTTGCGACATGAAATTGAAAAAAAAAAAAAGAAAAATGAAATTGAACGGTTGGAAGTTCTTGGCTTTGGAAATTTTTGGATCAAATTACAAGGAAAATCCATAAATAGTTTCATTTCTGCCAATTCTTTGAAAGGCTATAGTAGAGGATAAGCGACTGGAGCTTGTTTATCTATTATTGGAAATAAATTGTGAAATGTTCTTTAAGCACAATATAAATGTTCAGTTTAATATTCATATGATTGTATTAGATTTACCGTCTATAAACAGGTTGGTGAAGGCGTTTTCCTCGATTCCTTATTCGGCATTTTTTGGACCGTGATGCGTGAATTGAAATTCAAAAAAAATGTGTCCTTGATTCTTGAATTTTCGTCTTTCCCCGGATGCTCGATTTGCTTATTGGGAAGAGCGTAATCTGTGATTTTGCATCGATTTGCGTGAAAATTTGTATTACACTGGGAACTCTTATATCCAGGTTATTCATTAATCGTATTTTCGTGATTCGTGAATTTATGAAAAGATTGCTCGTGGTTCGTGATAGATACTCCACCTTTGATACCCTGTTGTGAGAGAAAAGCTCGTGAGAAGTCCGATTTTTCATGGCTTGAACCGGAAATGATGCCATATGTCCGTACGTACGGCCTTTCGTCTGTGTATACCACAGGGCTCCCAACTTCAAAGCAAAACTCACAAATGCACAGAAAGCATCGCTCTGGGACAATTTCAATGCCAAAAACAACAGCAATATTTTTTTATTATGTAAGCTAGATAGGTCAAGAAGTAACCTTCAAGAATTCAAGTGTTTGTAGGGAACAATCTGAAATAAGGAGTTACTGCACATTTCCTTATGTAAAAGGAAATCTGGTCAGCGCAGTTTCCGTTATATAGCAGTAGGCATATGTAACATCATAGATGCTAGAAAACTATTTTACTTAATTTATGTATATATCTCTAAGAATTTCAAGCTTTTAAATTTAGATAAGTGATATGTAACGAATTTTGTAGATTTTAATTCTCTGTCTTATATTAGTTAGTTTTAAATAGTTCTAATTATATTTTTGTGAATTAGTATTGAAAAGCCCAATGGGGAATACTGAATAAAGTATGTATGTATGTATGCATGCATGCATGCATGTATGTATGTATGTATGTATGTATGTATGTATGTATGTATGTATGTATGTATGTATCTTTGTATGTATGTACGTACGTACGTATGTATGTATGTATGTATGTATGTATGTATGTATGTATGTATGTATGTATGTACGTATGTATGTATGTATGTATGTATGTACGTACGTACGTACGTATGTATGTATGTATGTATGTATGTATGTATGTATGTATGTATGTATGTATGTATGTATGTACGTATGTATGTATGTATGTACGTACGTATGTATGTATGTATGTTATGTATGTATGTATGTATGTATGTATGTATGTATGTATGTATGTATGTATGTATGTATGTATGTATGTATGTATGTATGTATGTATGTATGTATGTATGTATGTATGTATATTTTTACTTTACAGAAAAGTTCGCCTCCAATCGCCAAATCAAGGAAGACTTTCTTTCAAAAGTTTTTATATTTTAATAGATAATTTATTTGAATGTTGTATTAAATTCAATTAAAAAGGAATACATATTAGTAAATGAAAATGATAACGGGATGTCATCGAAACGTCCGAAACCTTTCGCGTTTATCTTTCTTATAAAATGCTTATCCAAATCTTTATTGATACATATTATTACACCAAATATTCGCCATTTATTTAGCTTTTCCAGCCGAGTAGTATAGTCAGTTCACAAAATTATCGAGCTTACATTTTTTTGTAAAGAAAAAAATATATTTACGATTACAAAAATAAATTACTGACCAAAAAAATTATCATTTTGCATTATATTTTTTAAGCTTATATTTTTTTTGGAAAACGTTTGCCGTTCGTGTTAGCACAACAGGAAATCATTCATGAAAGCCGTTCACTTTCAACCCCAAAAAATCTTTTTACTTACCATTTGCTTAATTAAATCCTTCTTGCTATACAGGGAATACTCATTAATTATTGTTTTTCGAATTGAATAATTTTTCAAGTTCTTTTCCCTGGCTGTAAAACCACAAGGAGAGGAAAGAGAGTGCAAACGCGCCAAAAACAACTGGTCACACTGTTTCGTAACGCCGCGTCATATTTGTCACGTGTATCACGTGTTTCTTTCTTGCTCTGTTCCTTTTTTAATCTTTCTAATAATATATCCTATATCTGTCATTAAGAAAAACCAGAATAAAATACTGCATATTTGTCAACTTCAGACACCTGTGCACACCATCCCTTCCTTCTTATCTTGTTTTTCATTTGTGCAGACACTTGCAAAAACGACCTCTTCTTCGGCATCCAGCTTTTCATTGGTACTGATGTGTTTTCCACTGCAAGACGCTGTTGCTGTTGCTGTTCCAGTGTTGCCTGCTGATACAGTTTTAGAGGAGCTGAGCAAAACCCTTGACTTCTGTGCCAGTTGACGGAAAATTTTCTTGTAGGCAGAACGAAAATGATCAATTCGAAAACTGTAAATCAAAAAGTTCATGGATGAATTAAAAAGAAGAAGAGATCTTATCCACATGTAGAGGACACCATCAAGATTCCTGACCAGACCATTTTTCATCGAGACGTAAATACCAACCAGCGGGAACCAACAGATCGAGAACACAAGGATGACGATGGCAATAGTTCCCGCAACACGTCTCTCCATACGGGCATCCCGCGAGGCAGCTCGGGTATCCCCTGGCTTTTGTCCCCTTACTCTTTCACGGGTGATTTGGTACAGGATGATTGAGTATGATACGATGATGATAAAATAGCTGACAAATATCACCAAAACCGACAGGACGAGTGTCTGGGGGAATGGCACACGAAGGCTGACAAATAAAGTCGCTGATCCCCAACAACAGCAAAGCATGATCTTTAATCCGTATTTCCCCATCGTCGAGTGATATCTGTGAGGGTTTGAAACAACCAGAGCCCGGTCGACGCTGATGGCAGCCAAGTGGAACAAAGAACATGAACATGAAAAATTCGCAGCGACATCATAAGCATAGTCAACACTGGGGATACAGAAGTGACCGAAGGTTTTTGCAGCCATTGTCGTGACTTGCAGTGGTTGGGCTATCATGGTAACGAACAAATCTGCTACTGCAAGGCTCAGCAGAAGAAAATTGGAAATCCTTCGAAGCTTGGGGGTCTTCAGGACTACTACAATGATGATGACGTTTCCAAAGGTACCAAACACGCTGAAAATGATGTTCAAGAGGACGATTACGGTACCATGATCAAGAGGAAAATTGCAATTCTTTGCTGAGATAGTAGTACTGCTGGGCGATGTGGATGTTAAACTTGTCGAATTTTCTCCTGGCATCATGACTTTGGCAAGTTGTTTGGCACGTTGTGGAACAAGAAAGATGAATCCTAATGGCCTTGAGCAAACTGTTTGGCCAACATCAGTTTTGCTAAGTCCTTTTATAGTATTTGCTCAGTGGATTGTGTTACAGCATGTAGTTAAGGAAGTTAAAAGTGAAATTGTATATTGACCAACCATTAAACCTCCCGCGAAATTCCTTTTTGAGTAAACACAAGAATTCCAAGAAGGCAAACAATGATTATTCAAATGCACTGAATAAACTACGAAGTCGCACACAAAAATCTTCTTTTGTGCTTTGTCTTTGTAAAACGAAAACGAAAAAAAAGCAATTATTAGAATATTGGGTTATTTTTAGCGACATGAAAGAAAAACAAAATTGAAAGGTTTGAAGTTCTTACAAGGAAAATGCATAAATAGTTTCATTTCTGCCAATTCTTTGAAAAGCTATAGTAGAGGATAAGCGACTGGAGCTTGTTTATTTATTATTGGAAATAAATCATGAAATTTTCTTTAAGCGCAATATCAATGTTCTGTTCAATATTCATATCATTGTATTAGATTTACCGTCTATAAACAGGTTGGTGAAGGCGTTTTCCTCGATTTGTGATTCGGCATTTTTTGGACCGTGATGCGTGAATTGAAATTTAAAAAAAATATGTCCTTGATTCTTGAATTTCCGTCTTTCCCCGGATGCTCGATTTGCTTATTGGGAAGAGCGTAATCTGTGATTTTGCATCGATTGTCGTGAAAATTTTAATTACACTGTGAACTCTTGTATCAAGGTTATTCATTAATCGTATTTTCGTGATTCGTGAATTTATGAAAAGATTGCTCGTAATTCGTGATAGATACTCCACCTTTGCTACCCTGTTGTGAGAGAAAAGCTCGTGATAAGTCCGATTTTTCATGGCTTGAACCGGAAATTATGTCATGTCCGTACGTACGGCCTTTCGTCTGTGTACACCACAGGGCTCCCAACTTCAAAACAAAATTCACAAATGCACAGAAAGCATCGCTCTGGGACAATTTCAATGCCAAAAATAACAGCAATAAACATTTTTAGCATTAATAAAGGTATTGCGGAATCTATTAGTCTTACTTGTGGCAGTGTGAAGACCCTTTGCTTGCGCAGGTTTACTGCAGGTTGGTTTGAATTAAATGACAGTAAATGGAATAATTGTTTGTCAGGGTTTGAGATGGTCAGTCGAAAAAACCTCTGACACAATTCTGATCTTCGTTGTGAAAGACTATTAATATTTGAGGTCGCAAAGCATCGGTGTATCGTAACCATAAATAATGCGCATAACATTTAAAATTTAAACTAAAATGTAATAATCGAGCCCCAACTTACATGTACTAAAATTTAACCATAACCGAATATAATAATCGTTTGTTTAGTCAAAGTACTGAAGGTCAACACCGGATCACATGACATTTCGTATCTACCCTTCACCGGTTGTGTCCAGAAGTAATTATATGTTAATCACGTGACGACATGACGTCATCAATGAATATCTTAGTTTTTATCTTTTTCGTGACCCGACTTTATATAAAAAGTATAGTTTTTTTCTTATTTCCGGTTTGATGGATGATAATGGTGATGATCATTGAATAAAAGATGGCCCCTACCCTCGTTTTTTCATTTTATTTATTGTAAAAGTGTTGGGCAACTCGGATTTTTTCGTGTGCCTGTTTCTTTTTAATGACCCCCCCCCCCCCAAACACAAACACACACATCCCACCGCCTCAACCCCTCCCTCCCCGGAAAAAAAACAACAAAACAAAACAACAACTACAGTTTCTTATAGCACGCAATCTTAGTCTTTGTAATTAACAGGTTTAGTGCTATTGTATGTCTACTCCATGTTTAGTCCTTATAGCAAGGAGAAAAACGTTTGCGCATGCGTGTCTTTCAGCAGAATTTACAAGACTTTTAGTAAGAAAATAAATGCTTGTTTTCTCCAAGCATACAAAAAATATCGTGGGTATACTTTTGTGAGACCAAGATACTGTATTAGTAAAAACAATATGAAAGAATTAACCTTTTAAACTTAAAAGTTCATAGCATTTTGTAAAGACTATTGTTAATGATCAGGCAAGTGTGAAAGTCAAATTTGCAATTTTTTACAATAGCACGAAGACGCTTTTGACTAATTTGCGGACTTAGAGCATGCGCAGACGTTTTTCACGCCTGTCTATAGCACGTTTAGCCTTTAGAATAAGTTTTTGATTGGACGCATATTTTTCTTAGCACATGTTGAATTTATTTTGCATAATCACAATCTACGTGTATGACGAGCATGCACAGCATTATCGTTGTTAGCAAAAACTATTGAAACGAAAATAAACCGCGAATATATAGAAAATGAATTAAAACAATCATGTGTATTACAAAGAATGGTCTGAACCCAGGTGAATGGATATTTTTCGAAGTAACAATATTTCTCGAAGAGACAATATTTGTATAATGATCATCCGGGTGGATGTAGTCCTGAGAAGGACTGTTTGATGTGACTGACGTTTCGACAACCTGTGCGGAAGTCATCTTCAGAGTCTAGTGAAGAAAAAGTCAGATAGGGGTCTTATTTATACTGCCACAATAAACAATAGAACAATAGAAGAACAATCATGTGTATATAGATTTAATTTTCAAAATATTTACAAAAAAGCTCCGTACTTTATTTCACTTTTTGGCTTTCTTGTTTATTTTTGTCTGATTACATATTATTTTCATTATAGCCGTGATTTCATGCAATATAATTATTCATGAATATTCTGCCGACATATTTTTCACTTCGAGTTATTGTTGTTGTTTTTTTTGGGTGGGGGGAGGGGTGTGGAATTTTAGGTATTTCTTTCTTGCTCTGTTCCTTTTTTTATCTTTCTGATAATATATCCTATATCTGTCATTAAGAAAAACCAGAATAAAATACTGCATATTTGTCAACTTCAGACACCTGTGCACACTATCCCTTCCCATTGCCAGAAATATTGGACATTGTCAGCGGTGTTACGCATGAATGAAAATGAAGTGATTTTCTAGAGGAAAAATATAACTACATGGTTTCCAAGCACATATTTATATTCAACTATAATGTTAGTAAAACAATTCTTGCCAAAAACTAGTTACTTGACAATCAAAAGAACAACTATTATTTTTCTGTTGATAAGCCTCACCACAGGAAGCCCATGAAGGACAAAAAACAAGTTTCAAACGTAAATCGTTAATTTAAGCTTCTTTATTGTATCTCAGCAGTCAATAGGAGCTTGTAAAAACAAAATGGCGATATTTAGGGGGTTTTGAAGCTGTTTGGAGCAGATCTCTGTGGTTTCTTGTCATTTTTAACTGAAAACTACGAGCTAACAACGCGTCGAATCGCTTAAAATTTAACCTAACTTGAAGCTTCTTGGGAACCTCCATTCTGAAGGCATGCTGTCTATTTTGAGCGGTTTTGGATTTATTAAACACTCGTTTGGTGATATCGAGGAAGAGCTCTTTTACTTTTAAATTTTTTCGAGCTCAAATAAGACGATTTTGGGGTCAAGTGTGGCCAGATTTATAGACGATGTATGGAATCTAGAGCTTTCAAAGCCTTTCAAAGGCAAGTAGTCCGGGAACCAATATGTCGCATGATTCAATGATCATTTTACGCTTATTTAGTAGCTTGTAGGGTGGGTTGTTTGTCGCGATGTGGAGCTCAGAGGAAATAAAACCCTATTCGCCGTAAATAGAGGAAGCTCTATATTCCCCATACATTTCCTATAAGACTCGGCGGCTATTTTGTAAGCTGAAACGCATCATTGCGCATGTATGAGCAGGCTCATGTCCCATATTTCTGGCAATGTTCTTATCTTGTTTTTCATTTGTGCAGACACTTGCAAAAACGACCTCTTCTTCGGCATCCAGTTTTTCATTGGTACTGATGTGTTTTCCACTGCAAGACGCTGTTGCTGTTGCTGTTCCAGTGTTGCTTGCTGATACAGTTTTAGAGAAGCTGAGCAAAAACCTTGACTTCTGTGCCAGTTGACGGAACATTTTCTTGTAGGCAGAACGAAAATGATCAATTCGAAAACTGTAAATCAAAAAGTTCATGGATGAATTAAAAAGAAGAAGAGATCTTATCCACATGTAGATGACACCATGGAGATTCCTGAGCAAACCTTTTTCCATCGAGACATAAATACCAACCAGCGGGAACCAACATATCGAGAACACAAGGATGACGATGGCAATAGTTCCCGCAACACGTCTCTCCATACGGGCATCCCGCGAGGCAGCTCGGGTATCCCCTGGCTTTTGTCCCCTTACTCTTTCACGGGTGATTTGGTACAGGATGATTGAGTATGATACGATGATGATAAAATAGCTGACAAATATCAACAAAACGGACAGGACGAGTGTCTGGGGGAATGGCACACGAAGGCTGACAAATACAGTCGCTGATCCCCAACAACAGCAAAGCATGATCTTTAATCCGTATTTCCCCATCGTCGAGTGATATCTGTGAGGGTTTGAAACAACCAGAGCCCGGTCGATGCTGATGGCAGCCAAGTGGAATATAGAACATGAACATGAAAAATTCGCAGCGACATCATAAGCATAGTCAACACTGGGGACACAGAAGTGACCGAAGGTATTTGCAGCCATTGTCGTGACTTGCAGTGGTTGGGCTATCATGGTAACGAACAAATCTGCTACTGCAAGGCTCAGCAGGAGAAAGTTGGAAATCCGTTGAAGCTTGGGGGTCTTCAGGACTACTACAATGATGATGATGTTTCCAAAGGTACCAAACACGCTGAAAATGATGTTCAAGAGGACGATTACGGTACCATGATCAAGAGGAAAATTGCAATTCCTTGCTGAGATAGTAGTACTGTTGGGCGATGTGGATGTTAAACTTGTCGAATTTTCTCCTGGCATCATGACTTTGGCTAGTTGTTTTGCGATGCAAGTTGTGGAACAAGAAAGAATAATCCTAATGGCCTTGAGCAATCTGTTTGGCCAACATCAGTTTTGCTAAGTCCTTTTATAGTATTTTGCTCAGTGGATTATGGGACAGCATGTAGTTAAGGAAGTTAAAAGTGAAATTGTATATTGACCAACCCATTTGAGTAAACACAAGAATTCCAAGAAGACAAACAATGATTATTTAAATGCACTGAATAAACTACGCAGTCGTTTACAAAAATCTTCTTTTGTGCCTTGTCTTTGTAAAACGGAAACGAAAAAAAAAAAGCAATTATTAGAATATTGGGTTATTTTTAGCGACATGAAAGAAAAAATGTTCTTGGATTTGGAAATTTTTTGGATCAAATTACAAGGAAAATCTCTAAATAGCTTAATTTCTGCCAATTCTTGGAAAGGCTATAGTAGAGGATAAGCGACTGGAGGTTTTTTTTTTTTTTTTTTTATTGGGAATAAATTATGAAATGTTCTTTAAGCACAATATAAATGTTCTGTTCAATATTCATATCATTGCAATAGATTTACCGTCTATAAACAGGATGGTGAAGGCGTTTTCCTCGATTCCTTATTCGGCATTTTTTGGACCGTGATGCGTGAATTGAAATTTTAAAAAAATATGTCCTTGATTCTTGAATTTCCGTCTTTCCCCGGTTGCTCGATTTGCTTATTGGGAAGAGCGTAATCTGTGATTTTGCATCGATTTTCGTGAAAATTTGTATTACACTGGGAACTCTCGTATCAAGGTTATTCATTAATCGTATTTTCGTGATTCGTGAATTTATGAAAAAATTGCTTGTGATTCGTGATAGATACTCCACCTTTGCTACCCTGTTGTGAAAGAAAAGCTCGTGATAAGTCCGATTTTTCATGGCTTGAACCAGAAATTATGTCATGTCCGTACGTACGGCCTTCCGTCCGTGTATACCACAGGGCTCCCAACTTCAAAGTAAAACTCACAAATGCACAGAAAGCATCGCTCTGGGGCAATTTCAATGCCAAAAATAACGGCAATAAACATTTTTTATGTAGGCTAGATATGTCAAGAAGTAGCCTTCAAGAATTCAAGTGTTTGTAGGGAACAATCTGAAAGGAGTTACTGCACATTCTCTTTTGTAAAACGAAATCTAGATAGATACTCCACCTTTGATACCCTGTTGTGAGAGAAAAGCTCGTGATAAGTCCGATTTTTAATGGCTTGAACCGGAAATTATGTCATGTCCGTACGTACGGCCTTCCGTCTGTGTACACCACAGGGCTCCCAACTTCGAAGCAAAACTCACAAATGCACAGAAAGCATCGCTCTGGGACAATTTCAATTCCAAAAACAACAGCAATAAACATTTTTTATGTAGGCAAGATAGGTCAAGAAGTAACCTTCAAGAATTCAAGTGTTTGTAGGGAACAATCCGAAATAAAGAGTTACTGGACATTCCCGTATGTGAAACGAAATCTGGTCAGCGCAGTTTCCGCTATAGAGCAGTAAGCATATGAAACAACATAGATGATGATGCTAGAAAACTATTTTACTGAATTCATATCTCTAAGAATTTCAAGCTTTTAAATTTAGATAAGTGATATATAACATCGCCAGAAATTCCGAACGGAGATGCGTATTAGCGGCGTTATTCTTACGTTATTCTTACCCCTCCCTTCCCGGCAAAAAAAAAACACAAAAAAACAAAAAAACAACTACAGATTCTTATAAAACGCAGTCTTAGCCTTCGTAATTAACAGGTTTAGTGCTATTTTATGTCTACGCCATGTTTAGTCCGTATAGGAAGGAGAAAAACGTTTGCGCATGCGTGTCTTTCAGCAGAATTTACAAGACTTTTAGTAAGAAAATAAATGCTTGTTTTCTCCGAGCATACAAAAAATATCGTGGGTATACTTTTGTGAGACCAAGATACTGTATTGTACTGTAAAAGTTCATAGCATTTTGTAAAGACTATTCTTCAGGCAAGTGTGAAAGTCAAATTTGCACATTTTTACAATAGCACGAAGACGCTTTTCACTAATTTGCGGACTTAGAGTATGCGCAGACGTTTTTCACGCTTGTCTATAGCACGTTTAGCCTTTAGAATAAGTTTTTGATTGGACGTTTATTTTTCTTAGCACATGTTGAATTTATTTGCATAAAAGTATAAGACACTAGAATAATTACAAGCTCGACGCGCAAAAGTAAGACCACATTTAATACATTCGCACACTTCTATTCATGGGCTTTTTGCTGCATAACGAGCTTTTACAAGCCTTATTTGGTAAAACCAGACAGTGTGGCATAAAATGTGTCTGTTTAAAGTACAAAATCCCGTGCATAGAAGTATGCGAATACATTACAGTCAAATTCAGTTAGTCAAGTAACATCGAAGGCGAGCTATTGGGTAAGTTAAATCGCTTCTCCAAAGTTTGTGATTTTTTAATCATAAATAAGGCTTGTTTTCGGTTTTGAACAATCAATGAAGTATGTATAATCTAGAAATGTGTATATGATCGTACCATACTGTGAAATACTCAGAACAGAGTCCCAGATGGGAATCGAACCCTGAGTTACAGGAAACTCTAATCAGTGGCGAGTAAGGTCGTTAGCGTGGGTACATTGTGACAAACGTTTATCGTATATACTATAATCTTATAGGAGTAAAGTGATAAATATTAGCTATTTTTTTAATCAGATAAGTTTTGTATACTCGGATTTCTATTGATTGCAATATATTGCCTAGTTCTATATAGTTCTATATTTCAGTATTTTATTCTACATGCCTTGAATGGAGTGAAGGTTATTTTATCTGATACAACACGGCCACTCAGACATATTGTATATATTACTAAAAAGTCTCTGTATTCCTTCTCTTCGTATCAGTTAAAAAAAATATTGGTTCATTAACGAAAGCTCTTTACTTTGGTGTAAGATAGATGGTTTTAAGTTCGAACTCTCCCTACCCCTCAGCTATAAACATTTTTGTGTCATAATCCATACTCGGAAAGCATTCGTGTGTAGAATTTAGTGAATCGTTAAAATCAAATTTAGCGCGTTATGTCAATCCTGATTAATCGTTTCATAGCCATATAAGGTCATGCTCGCCAATTATTTTGTTACTCCAAGAGCATATATACAATTTGTCTGCGCATGCGCCAGATTTTGGCTTTGAACTGTCTTCGCGGCCATTTTGCTTGCGTTTTGAGCCGTGATAGAAGATTCGTTGGCGATCTACGTCTGTTTTATGGATATGCGAGAGAAGCCTTCAAAGGGATTAGACAGTCTATCTGCATTTGTAGTGCTCTCGATGATTACTATGTGAAGCTCGCAGATTAGGAAATCATTTAGGATCAAAGTCGGTCGAAACAACGAAAATATTCAAAAACCACCTATATACTTTCTTAAAAAACTCATTAATATTCAATAGCCATTTTGTCCAATCCGATACTCATCAGTAGTCACGTGGAGAGCACTTTATACTCTATAAAGTACTATACAAATTTAAAGCGCGGGGAGGGATTTGAATTCAGCCCAGGGGAATAACGGGGTATAATACACAGACAATGGTTTTTAATGAGCTTTAATCTATATCTAAAGTTACATGTGTCTTTATATAAAGGTACGTGTGGAGATAGATAAAGAAATACAACGTTCTTATATTATAGTTCCACAGTATTTATATCATACGAATTGCAAATCATGCTATTTATCTTTGAACATAACTGTATTTGTTGGTAACCTAATTTCTTATCTTATTTATGACTATGCTTGACTATGTCAGTTCAAGTTCTATTAGCGAGTGAAATGAAATACGCAATTATTAAATATTCCACCGGGTGCTTTCAGGATTAGCAGAGCTAGACGGTTCTGATATATTTGGTATATCATCGGGAATATCTAAATCTAAATCAAATAAGGACTGAAAATCACCTTCTTTTCTTCCTCAGATGTTTTTGGTAGTCGAAATTTCCGTTTTGGTGGCATGTTCGTCGATCTTTCCAATGTGCAATGAATTGCTTTCTGCCTATAGTATTTTTCAGACCATACCTTTCATTTTCATTTGGCTTATTCATAGTCGTAACTTATACCTATATACTTAATTTTTGGACCAGCTATAGAGCTAAGATGAATTTTTAAAATGATGTCAATTTTAGCTTGATTGACGTTACCTTGGCAACGATAAACACATATTGTTGAAATTGGTTTTTATCGAATAACTCTAAAACTCGATGAGACCTAGACAAGCGGCAAACGACATCATCAACTTCAAGCTGTTGCAAAACGATTCCAACTATTTTAAAGAAAATCAATCTGTTAGATTTCAATTAATTCGCCGAAATATTCTAAAGCCATGATTTTCGCACATTGAAAGTTACAGCGTCCCGAGAGATACTCAGAAAAATCGAATTACTATTAAAATACTCCAAAACAAACCCTTTCTAATACACTACCTACTGTCTAAATACTAAAAAGTTAATTCTCGTTCAAACCAGAGATTTTTTTTCCTTGCGTGAATATTTTGATAAATACGCTCCTACCATATCGAGCAAAAATATGCATTCGTTTGAAAGTTATTCTGGCAGCAATTTGAACATGTTAGCCAGGTAAAATTCATCAATTTATCCTAGTGTATTAGGAAGGGTTTCTTTTGGAGCATTTTAATAGTAATTCGGTTTTTCTGAGTATCTCTCGGGCCGCCGTAACTTTCAATGTGCGAAAATCATGGCTTTAGAATATTTCGGTGAATTACTTGAAATCTAACAGATTGATTTTCTTTAAAATAGTTGGAATCGTTTTGCAACAGCTTGAAGTTGATGATGTCGTTTGCCGCTTGTCTAGGTCTCATCGAATTTTAGAGTTATTCGATAAAAACCAATTTCAACAATATTTGTTTATCGTTGCCAAGGTAACGTCAATCAAGCTAAAATTAACATCATTTTAAAAATTCATCTTAGCTCTATAGCTGGTCCAAAAATTAAGTATATAGGTATAAGTTAAGACTATGAATAAGCCAAATGAAAATGAAAGGTATGGTCTGAAAAATACTATAGGAAGCCACCTTAAGCCATATAAAAAACTCGTAGCACGTGTTTTATCAAGGATCAAAAACCCTCGCTGCGCTCGGGTTTTTATCCTTGATAAAACACTGCTACTCGTTTTTTATATACTACTTCAAAAACGTATGAATAATTCATGAGCCTTTGGTCCAACTGGAGCGCCCATACACGTCACGTGCATGGACCTTTATACCCGTCTTTATATAAAGAATACTAATGAGGACGACTTAATCAGAGATAAAGGTGCCTCCAAGTTTAGATGAAGACTTAGAGCCTCATCAAGGTCAGTCTCACATACAATCACCGACGACCCACGAAAGTAAGTCGACTAACAATCCTGTCTTCAGACTGGCATGCTCTCTTAAAAATGTGGGAGCCTTTTTGGGACTAACTGAGTGCACATGACAGTAACGTATAAACCTCGACTGCGCATGACACTTACGTACAATGTATAAAAGTCCATGTTCGTGACGTGTATGGTCGCTCTTACTCGACCAAGGTTTGTGAATTATTCATGAGTTTTTGAAGTAGTTCAATAAACTCTTAGATCGTGTTTTATCAGGTCTAAAACCACTCGGCTTCGCCTTGTGATTTTAAATCTGATAAAACACTCCTACTCGTTTATTAAACAGTACTTCAAGGATTTATACAAATCAAGATGATTAAAAGGAATGCCTACCAGTCAAAGTTAGTACTAATATATTGAAGCTTATATTCTGTGAATTACAGTTCTCTGCGTCTACGCATCAATAAAATATTTGCTCTGTTTGGTTGAACAATTCACAATTTTGCTGGTGTTATCCACACTTTCCTACCTAAAGTATTACACTTGTTTAGTCGCCCCCAGCCAAAAAAAATCAACAATTGGCTTCCTTTAGCCTTACTCGTCACAGTCAAACACTTTGTGGAGGCTCTGAAGTAGTCCCTCGATATCAGATCATGCTATTTTTGTACCATGGTACCAAGTGCGTCTTGTTGTTATTATTTCAGTATTTTAGATTCCTTTGCATGCAATATTTCGAACAGTGCTTTCGATTCTGTGGCGAAAGAGAGCTAGATTGTTCATATTTAGCCCGGGGGGGGGGGGGGGGGTTACTCCCCTATATTTGCTATACGGGTATGTGCCGCCCGATAGGGTATGGTTTTTTGGCTTTTAGGTCTGGGGTAGGGTATCATTATTTTTACAATTTGTCTGGGGAACGGTAAGGTTTTTGTCTGGGATAGGGTATCTTTTTGACATTTTTTCCGGGATAGGGTTATGTTTTAGTTGTTTTAGCCTGGTAGGCTAGGTTTTCTGTCGGCACAAAAATTAACGATTTAAATTTAATTAAACAATTGCCAAATAGTTATTGAAATCTATTGAATAACCGTTTTTTGCATGTCAAAAAAATGTAGGTTTAGTCTGGGGTAGGGTCAGGGTTTTGAGGACCTGGCGGTACACCCCACCCAATATGGGGTGGTAGTACCCCCCCCCCCCCCCCCCGGGATATTTAGATATCTTGTCATCAGCTATTGGACGGTTTGATACAGCTTTGTTTCAAAGTAATTTTTAGTCCAATATTATGGATTCCAATTGCTTTTTTAACTTGAGGCTTTGTCCGAATAAATTTGTAGAAAACTTTGCTTTGTAACTCGCCCTCCAGCCATTCTGTTTACACGCCGATGACAGAGGCAGCACTAACGTCAGCAAACAAACCACCGTAATTTGCACATTCCAAAACAATATAACCGTTGCTAGTCAGAGGTTGCACCAAGCTTTAAGTTTAAACTAAAAAAATAGCTTTGTTTTGCAGAAAAACCCGAGAAAATGGACTTTGAAAGTCCAGTTCTGTAGTGATGAAAGGTAGTACTTTCGATGGTAAAAATATAAGAGAAATCTATTTTTGGAACCGGGAGTTAGTGGTCCGTTCTTAGCGAGACGGCTTCTTAATTGCTTAAATAGAGGACTTGGTCGGTAATAGGAACAAACTCACTCAGCTCCGAAGGACAGGGAAGAGAGACCATGAAGGGAGTTACAGCATTCAGACATTTAACGTTAAGATTTCCCTTGATGACAGTAACCTTTGTAGTAAAGAAGTCAGCAGACGTATCACAAAGTTCAGTAGGACTTGTATAAGTCGGGAGAATGCGATCAGCTTTGCGAGGCAGTAGCTTGCTAACCCGGGGGGGGGGGGGGGGGGGTTTACTCCCTATAATTGACTATACGGGGATGCTCTGCCCGAAAGGGGTACGTTTTTCAGGCCGCAGGTATAGAAACGGGGTGGGAATGTGTGAATTTTGGCATAAAAAGGGGTAGCTTTTCTTCAAAAGTATATGAAAGGGGTACCTTTTCAGGCAAAAAAGTATATATCAAAGGGTAAGGGGTCGAGAGTCCGAAGTACCCCCGCCGAGCTTGCTAACGGTCTTGAAAAGCACCCTCTGATCATGTGGGTTTTCTTTGATTAAACTAGAGTAGTACTCCATTTTTGACTGCGTTAACATGTCATTGACAATCTTACACATAAAGATCCCGGTCGATCTTAGATCTAGATTTACGCCACTTTCGTTCAAGCTTCCTCCTTTTGAATTGAGTTGTCGTTTGAGTACCACGTTGCATTAGGACGGGTAGTAATAGAGCGTTTTTGTAAAGGTGCATGCTCATTCAATAGATCAGATTATATCTAAGGACTGACTTTAAATCCCCTGGAGTTTGACAATATTACAATTAATGGCAAAGAGTTAGAGGTCGTCAAGAGTGCCAAATTACTTAACAATAACAATAGCGAGCAACTTATTATGGAACGATCATATTGGTGAAATAGTTAAAAAAGCAGCCAAGCGGTTGTATTTCCTGGTACAGCTTAAAAGAGCAATGCTGCCTCGCAGTGACCTCGTATTGTTCTACACCACATGTATAACATCTATCCTAACATATGCCGTGCCAGTTTTTGTACAACGCACTTTCAAAATGTTTGATGTCAGAGCTAGAGGGTATCCAAAAATGAGCACTGTCCATCATTTGCCCTGATATCGCTTATAAGGACACACTTGAGATTGTGGGAATTCCGACCATTGAGAACTACGATGAAGCCATCTGCAATAAACTATTCAAAGAAATATTACAAGACGAGAACAATCGTTTGAATAGCTTGTTGCCTCCTAAAAACAATCTCAGACGGTAAAAGGTTCTTCTCAGTACCCAAGTACAAGACAGATTGCTTTAAAAACACTTTTATTATGGCCTCAAGCATTAAAAGAAACTTAGAATATAGTAGCTAGTTTCGAATACATATATTTATTATTACAATTAGTATTAGCACATCTTAGTAATTCGTTTTACCGTTTATTTTTATATTAGGGATTATATATTTTCATCTATATATTTGTCTATTGTAACTATGCAATTATCAGTCTTTAATGATATGAATATGTAATTCAGCCATTGGGCTGCTAATTATTCTAAATAAACCATCTATCTATCTGATCTATCAATCCAGCCATCCATCCATCCATCCACCCATCCATCCATCCATATCCATCCATCCATCCATCCATCCATCCATCCATCCATCCATCCATCCATCCATCCATCCATCCATCCATCCATATCCATCCATCCATCCATCCATCCATCCATCCATCCATCCATCCATCCATCCATCCATCCATCCATCCATCCATCCATCCATCCATCCATCCATCCATCCATCCATCCATCCATCCATCCGTCCGTCCGTTCATTCATCATTCATTCATTCATTGAAATCTCGTGCTGTTGGAACAAAAGATGTACGAATTATTTTGTGATTTTTATTGTTTAGAAATACTAGTAATATTGGTAATGAGGATTAGACTGAATCAGCATTTCACACGAGCAATGCCACATTTATGATTTAAAAAAAAACATTTAAAAAAAAACATTTAAAAAAGTTTCCGCCCTTGTTTGCTTTTTGCTTCTTTTTTTTTTTTTTTGCGCCAGTTGGAAGATTTTACGGGCAACATAATATATAATGTTGATCATATCAGTAATCAATGTTTTATAAATCCAATTCTCTTTTCCTAGACAATCTCTTCAGCAGTAATGTCTTCACCAGTACCGCAAAAAGTGTTTGATTACATTCACGGATTCTGTGCCTCCCAGACTATATTCACCGCCTGTGAATTGGGAATCTTTGATGTTGTTGGAACACCACAACCATCTCACAAAATAGCAGAACAACTCTCTGCCGACCACGATGCCGTGTGCAGACTTTTAGATGCTCTGGTTACCCTGGAACTGTTGGTCAAACATGGTGATAATCCAGACGAGGCTCTCTACTCCAATTCTTCGATTGGAGATTGTTTTAGAAAGTCAAGCCCAACATATATGTATGGGTATGTGATGCACGTTATGAAAACAAACAAGCCTCTAACGGGTAACCTGACGAGCGCAATTCGTGAAGGAAAAAGCCAGTGGCAAAGGACCTTTAATACCACATCTAACGACCTGTTCAAGAATAACTACTCCAGCAAGGAAAAGTTGATACACTTTCAAGAGGGTATGCGAGGCTCTGTCAAGTCTGCTGCAGGTACCTTCGCGACTGCGTTTGATTTGAGTCGTTTTCAACGACTGTGTGACATTGGAGGTTAGTCAGTTGTGCATGTTACTGATCTTACATACTATAAGAAAGTATTCAGTCGTAGCTGAGTTAAATTAACCTCATTGGTATTCCTATTTGTTCGCCCGCAACCAGATAGGACACGCCTATTTCAATTAACGTTGATAACGGGCCGGAGATCTAAAATGGTCGATCTGAGACCAATAGGAATGGGTGGGTGTCAACATAGATTTTCGTGAATTAATGTGATAATCAAGTGACACAAATTAGCAATTCATTACAATTTAAGCGTGATTGCAACTATGTATTTCCCTGATTTATTAGATGAGCAATTCAGCCTCCCACAATACTAGTGGGGGAATGACGGGAACCGGAAGCGCCTTACAGCGGTTGCGCAGGAGGCTACAGTGCAAAGGCTGAAGATCAATGCTAAAAATTAAAAACAAAAACAAAACAAAAAATCATTTATAGATATCAATTTAGGTGTTTTGCGGTATCGGTAAATACCCCTTCCCCTCTCAGAGATCTGTTGAAATATTTGATAAAGGAAGTCCATAGTGACTATTTTACTTACAATATTTTATTATATTGGTTGGAAACGCTTGCTTTATGAAAACACGTACACAGTACACTCATGCAAGCACTTTCTTTTGCGTCATTCCTATCCAAAATAGAATCTAGTTCTAATTTGTATTTTATAAAAGAAATAGAACACTTGCTTGCTGCGCGGTGTTCAGTTGTAAAGCACGAAGGAGTCGGCAGAACACGAGAGAAGTGTTAGGAAAAGAACGACGCGTAGCGCTCGTGTTTTCTATTTCTTCAATACAAAATGTTGTTTAGCATACATACAAGAAGACAGTACATTCACTTTTGCGCTTTGACTGTTGTTTTTGGGGACATTTTGAGGACAAAATCCAGGACTTTATTTACTTCCAGAGGTGACGATATGGGTAACCCCACCCAGGGTGTAACCCCACCTGTCCCATTTACATTAGGTCTCACAAGATGACTACTGGTTTGATGTAATCCATTTAATTTGATTCAAAAATTAGGTGGTACTGGCGATGTTTCCTATGCTATGTGTATGGCCTACCCCAATATGAAAATCACCATGTTTGATCTGCCCAACGTGGTCGAGGTTTCACCACACTTTAAGCCGCCCGTGAATGAATGCCCAAACCAGCAGAATATCACCTTTGTGGGAGGAGACTTCTTCAAGCCTAACCTACCACCCGCTGACCTGTACGTACTGACACACATCCTTCATGACTGGGGTCCAGGTGAATGTGATGCTATATTAGACAACGTATTCAACAGCCTTCAATCAGGTAACGTTCAGTAACAAAATTAAATCTCAATATATTTAATCACGAAATAGAAAATAAGCGCGCGTGCTGTGTGCGTTATGAGAGCACGCAGAATCTAGAGAATTTGCAAAACTTAGCTGTTTTTCCTAGTAGCCAGGTTAATCGGGAAACTGTCATCTCTTTATTTCATTTTCCCACTTACTGATGAATATCATAGTAAATGTTTTCAAAATATCCAAAAACCTCTTCTGAAAATCTAGATATATCTCAGATATAATCTTTTGTAAGTCAATTCTAGCCAGTTCACGTGAACGCGTAAATGAGAGAACTGGGTTTCCGAGAAATTCATCAGATGGTTTGGACAATTCCAACTGGTTTGTACCAACCGGGATGACTAGTTCGGAAAAGGTGACTGTTCCAGTTGTATTCCAGCCGATAATACCGGTTTTCCTAGAGAAATGGAAAACACCCATAGTGCACGTTTTACTATGTCATGGTCAATTGTGAATTTACTTATTGTGTTCCCTAGGTGGAGGTGTTTTGTTAGGAGAACGTCTCATATATGACGATAGGTCTGGCCCTATGACTTCAATTTATTGGTCTCTCATCATGCGCTGTATTTCTGATGGCCGTGAGAGTTCTGGATTGGATTACAAACGCTTGTTGGAGAAACATGGTTTTAAGGATGTCCAAGTGAAGTATACTCATTCCAATCTTTTAGATGCAGTATTGGCTATCAAGCCTTGAAATCAAAGGTCTATTTAATATTAACATGATGCATTTTGCCGGTTATGAAGTATTCAGCAAATAGGCCCTTTGTAATACAGTAAAACTTCAATGTTCTCATAAGGTAATAAAAATCTTACATTGAAAAAAACTCGCGAAGCATTCTGGTAGTGGTAGTAGAATGAAGTCATTATGCGACAGCCAAAAGGTCAACTGCGCACAAATATTAATCATTGTCATGCTCAAAATTTAAAAAGTATGTAAATATAATGGGTTTATGGATATCCATATATCCTGAAAGTTAACCCATACACCCATAATTCACTGACTAGCGATAGGAGGGGCATTGGGCTACCCTGGGTGCCCCCCCTAATTTCTGGGTCAATTTTCCTCCTTTTTTGCGGGACAAAAATTTTCCCAGAACGCAGGAAAAATTTTTTGGAAACCTTATTTGAAAATTTTATTGGTTTCATTTTGCATATGTAGCGAATTTTTACGGCCCCCGGCCCCCTTTCTCAGATTGCTTGATCCGCCCTTATTCCCCTAAATATATAACAACGAGTCATGGCATGAAAAGAATTCTAAATTTTCAAAAGGAAAGCAGATGGCATCTGCAAAACAAAGCATGCTAATTAATGATGTCATTTTTGGTGGAGACGGCGACAGAAAGCTATAAGTTCTATGAATTACTTTGCCTTGTTTAGGAGGGAGATGATATTAAAATGCAGCCCTTTTCTTGTCGAAAATTGCTTGCGCGCAATACATACAAGTCGAGCAGTTAAGTCATTTTTGTTGTTGAAAAACTAAATGGATTGCTAAACATTTTTTTGAAACAACCGTGTAATAACCCAATGGTAAATATTATGTGTAAATATTTCTGAATACATACAAAAAGCTTGTGGTTTTTGGTTCGAATTTCAGCCACCATGCACCATTCGGTGACGCTTTGGCCGTCATGTAGATTGACGTTTTCATCCAAATACGTGTTTTCGTTATGATTTTCCCATATATTTTTCTTCAAATTTGGAACACTGAGAGCTTATTTAAGTCTTTATCAAATACTGAAATAAAAAATGGGGGTCTCCGTTGTTGTTCTCGAGATATAGCAGATCGAAATCGTTTTCGCAACGAGCGTGACGGAGTTTGATCTTGAAAAACATAGCTTACACACGCGCTGTCGCGCTATATGCGCAGACAGATGCGCACGAACAATGCCCGCGAACGTCCTTAACTGACCTAATGGTAGCCATCAGTCAAAAAGCTTAGTGATTCAATTTTTTTTTTTGGTCGAGGATATTTGAGTTGTCAGGAAAAGGCAATTTTACGCCATATGTCAGGCACGAAAACTGACAAATGGCAGGTTATTGAAGAACATGTTGAAGATCGATTCTTCATAATGAACGTTTTTGATTAATTTTTCTTCGGTAGCTATTCTAAATTTCTCTTTGTGAGATGTTTGCGTTCTTCTTTCCTTTTCTCTAACATGTTTCCCATGCCATCCCATCTTCGTCCTTCCCATCCCTTCTTTCCCAATTCACTCCTTTTTCCTTCCAACCTCGGTTCCTCTCTGTTTGGCTTACTTTATCAATGCCTTTTTCTTTCTTTCTGTTCGTGTGTTTCATTGCTTGTCGTCAAAAAGAATAATGGATCTCTACATTAGGATTATAGATTAGAATGACATCAACAAAGCTAGAAACCTTCAGGCAAAAATATTAATTTCTTGAGAAGTTATGAGAATTTTTAAATGTGAAAAACACAACTAGTTTTTTCATAGTTTGCCGGTATATAGTAATGAAAAACTGTATTTTCTAAGGAAATGAAATCATCAAAGCCAAGGAAACTTTAGGGAATTCCCACCTTGATTCGATCCGAGGCGATTGAAGCTACTTAAGTTAAAACTTGCGACGTATACTCTCAGTACAAAAGTCTAAACTTTAATAGATAAGCTTTAGATTAGTTGTAGCTGTTCTTGTGAGATGACGTTAATTTGCAGCTTATTCTTCATATCGTTTAAAACAGTTTGGAGTACGTATGAATACAGTGTTTTGTACATCATTTTGTGAAGATGATATCATGCAGATATTATTATTATCATCACCTCCTGGCAAAAGGTATTTGGAAAGAAAACGAGAAACGGGACATAAGATCTATGATGGATAATAGATGTTTGAGGATGTTTGGACACCAGTCAATAGACCCCTTGCATCACGTCGGAAAGTAGCGGCTCAATTTGGAGGGCAAAACAAAATAATTTTAAACTCCTGAAAATTGGAAACTATTGTTTTGCCCTCCAAATTGAATTGCATTCCGACGTGCTGCAAGGGGTCTATTATCTAGCCAGCATTACAGGCGTTCCTGGTTAGAATGGAAAATATTTGGGCCTAGGAGAAAGGAGGGGAAGCCTGCTCACAACCATAACCTTTTTGGACAATTAAGATTCGCCGTCTTCGTTTAGCTTTAATAGAAGCAACTTTAACCTCAGATTTTGAAGACATTTCTTTTGCAAATGTTATCAATATAACATATAAGGGTAGCATCGTAAACATGGTAGCTTGTTCTCCCGCCATTTTCGAAATACGCGTAGTCTATCGAGAATAGGTCAAATTTTTGTAATGGAAACCCACCCGTTGATCGTTAAGAAATTTAGACTTGTCAAAGGTGCAAGTTTACACTGCAGAATGAGTAAATTTGCTGGAAAAACCTGCGGACAATGTTTGGGAAAATTCCATATTGACCTTTCCCTAGCTGCTTAAAATTACATCACCCATAGTGCATTTCGGACTTGCAACAAGCAAAAGACAAGAATACAACACTATTTGAAGATAAAAAGAATGGCAGCGGTGGGATTCGAACCCACGCCTCTTACGAGACTGGTGCCTTAAACCAGCGCCTTAGACCGCTCGGCCACGCTACCAGATGAATGTCAACTATTACAGACAGTAGTTTAGATGAACAGATACAACACTGGAAGATAAAAAGAATGGCAGCGGTGGGATTCGAACCCACGCCTCTTACGAGACTGGTGCCTAAAACCAGCGCCTTAGACCACTCGGCCACGCTACCAGATGGATGTCAACTATTACAGATAGTAGTTTAGATGACCAGATACAACACTGGAAGATAAAAAGAATGGCAGCGGTGGGATTCGAACCCACGCCTCTTACGAGACTGGTGCCTAAAACCAGCGCCTTAGACCACTCGGCCACGCTACCAGATGGATGTCAACTATTACAGACAGTAGTTTAGATGACCAGATACAACACTGGAAGATAAAAAGAATGGCAGCGGTGGGATTCGAACCCACGCCTCTTACGAGACTGGTGCCTAAAACCAGCGCCTTAGACCACTCGGCCACGCTACCAGATATATGTTAAATATTACAGGCATTAGATTAGGTCCTTGATGTGCGCATACTCATGATCAATTGTGCATTCAGAAGTGTTTGCGACCGATGATCCTTGTAGTGTGGATACAAAACAGTTATCAGTTTTCAGTGTGAACGGTAAAACACTTGTTGCATTTTCAGTGAGAACGCCCTGTTCAAATTTAACGAGTTACATATTTCTGCTATATGATAAAATGAATAGCGTAAGAGGTTCGAGGACGCACCTCATGGCATAGTTCGCACAGCCTTTCCAAAGCAAATCCAATATGGCTGCCTATAAGAACTAGATAAATTCGTTTTGGTCACCCTGTGAAGACACTTGTTTATGGTTTAGTTCAAATCGTGTGTAAAAAAAGGTCACATAATTGTAAAACAGCATGCATGCCAGTAGTCAACAGGGGAGAAGCAGTTGCTGGTTTTTGCTCGGTCGACGTCTCAGTGAATATTCGTTCATACACCTGAATGATTTGCTTGATTTGCTTCACTGAGCTGATTCGCACAATGCAAAGACTCGTAGCCCAACCAACTTGTTTTCGTTTTGCATACTAGTGTTTTATATTTTCTAATCTTAACCTCCTTCCAATTTCCCCTTTAAGGTACCTCGATGGGGTTTTCTCGGCGCGCTACCTTTCAACTGCATCGGGTTTGCATTGCCGTATCATTGGGGAACTGCTTTTGAAGACATATTACCAAGATGGCCTCTATTTTGTCCCCTAAAACAGTCCCACAATGTATTGCAATGCCAACTCGACCAGTTTTCCCCTTAACGTCAGAATGGCTTATAACTTGAATATATTGCTCTGAACGTGTACGACGATGAATAGAAGTTGAGACATTCTGTATTCAACACTTTAATATTTCAAGCAACGTGCTGTAACATCATTGGTCAGTGGCAAAGAAAACTTTTTTCCATCACTATAATGAACAGCAACCTAACTATTTTTAACCTACTTAATCATGCATACCTACTTCTGGTTTTGCTTACTTTCTTTCTAAATCAGTAAGAACAATAACTTGATAATTTTGTATTAAATCTGTTTATGAAGCTACGAGGCCTCAGTGGTCGAGAAACATATTTGTGAATATTTTAAAATTCATAATAAATAACTTTATAGATTTTTTAATACTGTGATTCCACTACATCTAGACAGATATTGCGGGACAATTAGCTCTCTTAAATTTAGATGAGGAAGTGTGCTCCCAACGACAGTTTATAAATTGGCAACTAGAAACATGATTGAATCATGACAAAAACAGCAGAGGAACTCCAACATGCAAAAGTCACAACTTACAATTTGAATTCAACAATCAAACAAGTTTGAAAACCACCAATCATTCTCTTGTAACTTGAATTATACGATAATATATACATATGTATGAGTTTTTATCTATCTATATATATGTATATTTATTGATATGTGCATTTCATTTATAACATAGCAGATGAATAATAATTAGGTGGCCCGTTGGGATTTCCGGCCATGTTGCTGTTTACTGACACACCGTTGGTATTGGCCATATAAGGATAGTCCTGGGGAGGATGGTGGTATGCTGACGGTGGTGGATGAGGAGGAATGAACCTGGGGGGAGATCCTCCTACTGCGCATGCTCCATTCATTACGTTACCCATCATTCCATTCATCATGTTAGGTGGCTGGTAATTTGATCGAGGCATTGGCATTCTCATGTCTACTGCTTGTTGTTGCCATGGGTTACTGTTGGGGTAGTGATTCGTGGCGGGTGGAGATGGGGTTTTACTCTGTTGTGGTTCTGGTGATGGGGTTTTTCTTTTTGCTGGTTTTGGAGAGGATTTAGATTGTCCTTTATTCAACTGACGCAGTTTTGCCCTTCGGTTTTTGAACCAGACCTGCGCAAAAAAGATAAAAACTGATTCAAATTCACAAACAACAACAAGTAGCAATGACAGATAGCTAGATAATGTGTGGAAAATAATAATAATAATGATATAAAACTATACAAATATCATTACAATAAAACTATTAAAATATAATAAGAAATATATAACTATATATATAATAATTTAATTTGACACTATAATATTGATAAATTCTAGCATATTGAAATAGTTCTTTGAACGGTTGGTCTTGAGGTTTGGAAATTCAAAATATCTTTTTTTCTCAGTGAGCTAGCTTTAGGAGGCAATATCTTTGCTAGTTTATGGCTGTTCTCCTTATCAATGTTATCAAAAGTTAATAATAACTATGTATGGTATGAAAAACACTTTTTATCAAAAAAAAAAAAAAAAAAAAAAAAAAAACAAGAAAAAGTTCGAATGAACGAAGTAATACTACTGATATACTTCCACCACCAGCATCATCACCAACATCACCACCACCACAATACCGTCACCAGTGAGATCAGTACAATACCACTACTGATATGCCACCACCACCATCACCATCACCACAATACCATCACCAGTGAGATCAGTACAATACCACTACTGATATGCCATCACCAACATCACCACCGCCATCACCACAATACCATCACTAGTGAGATCAGTACAATACCACTACTGATATGCCATCACCACCATCACCACCACCATCACCACAATACCATCACCAGTGAGATCAGTACAATACCACTACTGATATGCCATCACCAACATCACCACCACCACAATACCATCACCAGTGAGATCAGTACAATACCACTACTGATATGCCATCACCAACATCACCACCACCACAATACCATCACCAGTGAGATCAGTACAATACTACTACTGATATGCCATCACCAACATCACCACCACCACAATACCATCACCAGTGAGATCAGTACAATACCACTACTGATATGCCATCACCAACATCACCACCGCCATCACCACAATACCATCACTAGTGAGATCAGTACAATACCACTACTGATATGCCATCACCACCATCACCACCACCATCACCACAATACCATCACCAGTGAGATCAGTACAATACCACTACTGATATGCCATCACCACCATCACCATCACAATACCATCACCAGTGAGATCAGTACAATACCACTACTGATATGCCATCACCAACATCACCACCGCCATCACCACAATACCATCACTAGTGAGATCAGTACAATACCACTACTGATATGCCATCACCACCATCACCACCACCATCACCACAATACCATCACCAGTGAGATCAGTACAATACCACTACTGATATGCCATCACCACCATCACCATCACAATACCATCACCAGTGAGATCAGTACAATACCACTACTGATATGCCATCACCAACATCACCACCGCCATCACCACAATACCATCACTAGTGAGATCAGTACAATACCACTACTGATATGCCATCACCACCATCACCACCACCATCACCACAATACCATCACCAGTGAGATCAGTACAATACCACTACTGATATGCCATCACCAACATCACCACCACCACAATACCATCACCAGTGAGATCAGTACAATACCACTACTGATATGCCATCACCAACATCACCACCACCACAATACCATCACCAGTGAGATCAGTACAATACTACTACTGATATGCCATCACCAACATCACCACCACCACAATACCATCACCAGTGAGATCAGTACAATACCACTACTGATATGCCATCACCAACATCACCACCGCCATCACCACAATACCATCACTAGTGAGATCAGTACAATACCACTACTGATATGCCATCACCACCATCACCACCACCACAATACCATCACCAGTGAGATCAGTACAATACCACTACTGATATGCCATCACCACCATCACCATCACCACAATACCATCACCAGTGAGATCAGTACAATACCACTGCTGATATGCCACCACCACCATCACCATCACCACAATACCATCACCAGTGAGATCAGTACAATACCACTGCTGATATGCCACCACCACCATCACCATCACCACAATACCATCACCAGTGAGATCAGTACAATACCACTACTGATATGCCACCACCACCATCACCACCACCATCATCACAATACCATCACCAGTGAGATCAGTACAATACTACTACTGATATGCCACCACCACCATCACCACCACCATCACCACAATACCATCACCAGTGAGATCAGTACAATACTACTACTGATATGCCACCACCACCATCACCACAATACCATCACCAGTGAGATCAGTACAATGCCACTGCTGATATGCCACCACCACCATCACCATCACCACAATACCATCACCAGTGAGATCAGTACAATACTACTACTGATATGCCATCACCAACATCACCATCACCACAATACCATCACTAGTGAGATCAGTACAATGCCACTACTGATATGCCACCACCACCATCACCATCATCACAATACCATCACCAGTGAGATCAGTACAATACCACTACTGATATGCCACCACCACCATCACCACCACCACAATACCATCACCAGTGAGATCAGTACAATGCCACTACTGATATACCACCACCAACATCACCACCGCCATCACCACAATACCATCACCAGTGAGATCAGTACAATACCACTACTGATATGCCACCACCACCATCACCACCACCACAATACCATCACCAGTGAGATCAGTACAATGCCACTACTGATATACCACCACCAACATCACCACAATGCCATCACCACAATACCATCACCAGTGAGATCAGTACAATGCCACTAATGATATACCACCACCAACATCACCACCGCCATCACCACAATACCATCACCAGTGAGATCAGTACAATACCACTACTGATATGCCACCACCACCATCACCACCACCACAATACCATCACCAGTGAGATCAGTACAATGCCACTACTGATATACCACCACCAACATCACCACAATGCCATCACCAGTGGGATCAGTACAAAACTACTACTGATATATCACCACCAACATCACCACCACACAGCATCACTACCACAATACCATACATTATACCAACTAGTACCACTGTTACTAGCAGTTGCTTGCACTTCCTCTCCCCGCACCAAAATTGTCAAAAAAAATAAAAGGCATGCAATAAAAAACTGTTCAAACAGGAAAAGACAAGTAGAAGTAAGAAACAATCAAAAAGAAACAACAATGGAACACACATACAATGCAGCAAAAAAAAAAAAGGAAATGTATCTTTTTTTGAATTCTTTTAATTTAGTTTGCTCCATAATTTTGGTAACTTCATTCCATAGGCCATTAAACAAAGTGTATAAATAAGAAGAGGAAATGTTCGAAGAATTTCAATTTCTTTCAAGTTCAGGCATAACCTTACATTCCAGAGTAAAGAAAACAAACCGCCTGGAGACTGGCCTTTAATGGCCCTTTTCTTGCAAAAGAATGTCTTTTTTCCTCACCTGTACTCTTGATTCAGGTAAATTTATCTTGATAGCGACCTCTTCCCTCATGAAGATGTCTGGATAACGAGTTTTACCGAACAAGTCTTCTAGAATCTCAAGTTGATTCTTTGTGAAGGTGGTTCTTTCTCTTCGTTGCTTTCTTGGTGGCCCTGTGGGGAAATAGAAATATTCTTAGCATCAGGAGAAAGTAGTGGATGTCACTTAAAATCTTGAAAAGAAGTTACAAGTTTCATGATAATTAGCTCAGATAATCTTTTAACAAAAAGTGCATCCCTGACCAGTTACTTTAAATACATATATCTGTCAGTAATAAGGATTTGATGCTACTATAACGCATAAACCAAACGAAAAATCTCATGATTAATGCAGATACACCTTATTGGAATTACTACTAAGAACTTTATAGCAAGGAGCCCGAGGCAACAGTTGAGTTCGTTGCAAGCAGTCCCTTTTATAACTATAAGTGCTTAAAAAGCTTTCGTGGTGAATTAGTGAGTTCACATCAATGTGGGAGGTCCACTAGTGTAAGATCTTAACTCCTGTATAGTTATTTTCAAAATATACATGAACTGTCCTCACTTACATAATGTACCAGCGTAGCAACTGAAAGAGCGCGTAGCGGGATGCGTTAGCCTTATTGTCTGTACAGACGATTGTACAGAAAATTGTATTTAGGGCAAGGCTCATTTTTGCTGTCCGAGGAAGCCTAGGATCCTATGAGAAAGCTAAATATACAAACTTAAATGCCCCGGAATAATCATTATTGTTGGGAAAAGTGCGGAACTTAGCCAGCCTGCAACCTTGCACTAGGCTACAAAATGTAACATCGAGCTATTCTAGTTATTATGACTCAGTTATGCAATATTTCCGATTGCTCCAAGGAAACACAAACATCTCATCTTCATTGCATTGCTGAGCTTCGTGACCACTTTGATTAGCCCATTTCTAGTTTGGGTGAGCTTTTTTTAGGGCTTCAAACTTCACTGAAAAAATGCTTCCGCAACATCTCATAACAGAACGATACTGATATGGAAAAGAAGACTAAAAGATGGTAAACTCTAAAACTCTAACAGTACCATCATATTAAATCAAGACAAATATTCATGAAAGACGGATGCCTTAGTTACAGTATTGTAAGTAACCAAGACTCAAACTGGTTTATGAACACTATCATGCAAAACAAGTGGTTAAAGCCATCGTCTTAAAAGAAAGAATTTACAACTTCGCCAATTGCTGATGAACACAAAATGAAAATGTAGCAGCATCTCAAAGATCAAATCAATCGTGACTTACGTTGTACATGTGTTTTGTGGTTTTCAAAACTCTGGTTCATCGACAACATTTTGAACGCGTTCTTTGGGTTTCTACTGAAAATATCTGTAAAGGCTTTCAATAACTTGCCAACTAACTTGTTTTCCTAAAGTAATACCCTAGTCACATGATGTCTGTCTTATTGCAACGTTGTCAAACACATTTGTTCTATTCTTGTATTAGTGTAAGAATAACACACTCCACTGTGAGAAAAACAAAAATGAGAATGCCTCAAGAATTTCGAACGTTGTTTCAACACGCTTCAAGAAAATAAAGATAGTTTTTTAAGTAAACCTTGATGGGGAACTCAAATAATTCATAAATTCTTTAACGAAACTCCATTGCTGGTGGTCTTGGTTTTCCTGTTTTCGTGCACGTAGCGTTGATGTACAAGTAAATAGTGGTTTTTGCTTCAACCGTGAAAAAATACTAAACATAATACATAGTAGTGGACATTAATTCCATTGTTTTCTTTTGCTTTACATTGACAGTACTAATACTCAATAACTGTACAACTTTGTTTCGAGGGCCAAGCAAAATCATTCTACAACATAAAATATTTTTCACAAGACGAATTTTTGAAATTATATTTTGTACTAATTTAACTTCCTTTGTTATCGAGTAAAGTTCTTGTTCAAATCTCTTCGAGGTCAAGGCCTTTTTTTAGTTTTACAAGAAGAATAGCATAATCTTGTTAGTATTTTTTGTCATAAAACTTGTTCCAAATTTCATTGCTTTTATCGCTAAAAGGCAGCCTTAGCCACACATTGCACCCCGAATAATCAAGGAAAGCAATACCCGATCCATTTGGAAATTACTGTTACATTTATTTCTTAAAGGAATTGCTTCTTATAAGACTTATAAGACCATCGAGTCAGGAAAGTCAGAAAAAAACTTATATCATATAGATCAGAGCCACTTGATATCACGTGGTCTTCTTTCTACCACAATAACCAAAGCTTTTCAGCTACTCCGCCCTGTTCAAGGACCAAAGAGATTTAATTTATACAGTTGCCTCGAAGCAGGCTTCATAACGGCTTTAAAAATCTTACAAAAGCTTCTAAAATTACTAGGAAAAACACAACTTTTAGTAAATAAAAAACTGCTGAAAATCAAATTTCATTTATCTTTAAAAAAATGTTAAAAAAAGGTTGTAGGTGATTCCGGGATTTGGCAGGATTGAATTTTGATGAAATGACATTTTGAAGGGGGAAAATTAGCCATGCTTAGCCTAAAAGTTGATCGTATTTTGTTTCATTGGACAAGGCTTTCTGGCTTGATTTGTCAGACTATAAAATATAACCGATATTTTATATCTATTTTTACCAGAAATTCTAGAATTTATGGCATCTTTAGTTTATCTCGTATGTATCATTAGTTGAGGAAAACGAAAGGTGCAGCAAATGGGTTTTAACGCAACCGAACAAAAGAAAGCCAACTGCTGTGCTTATTTGATTGCATTTTGTCAAAGTAAAAAGACCAACTACAGATCTCGTGGATGTAAATTCAGAAATAGGAGACATGAAACAGCTTTTTGATTGAGATCCCCTTTGACCGGGCAAATGATAAAATATATTAAAATAACCACAGAGTATAGAGGGCAAACGATAAAGATACTAAAATAGCCTTGGAAGGAGGGGCGTGATGTGCTCTTCGACGACATTTTGATTATCAAGGGCATCGCTTTTATGAATCTAGTAAAGTCCACCAAGTAGTATTATCCAGATACTAAACCTATGAATAAAGCAGCGATTCGACGTTTATCACATAAGCTTGCCATGAGCTAGGTTGTGATTCGTTCCCCAAGGGACTTGTTTTTAAACCTCGTAAGACATCCACGGCCAAGACAAATCAAGTGATTTGTAATAAAGGCCAGTTCTCGTAGTACCATTTCTATATTTTCTTTTATGAGTTACCTATCCAGTTTTTTTTGGAATTGTCCGACCAAAGCCAAAAACTGATCACCGTAAAACGTTTAAAAAAAAATATGATGAAGAAGAAAATAATATATTTTGTTGGGCAAATCGTAAAGGCATTGGTTTTGGGGAGTGTTCTGCCTAGTTGTGTTCAGTGTTGATAACACCTTAGATACATTTATTTAGGGCAGTGCTGGATGATATTAAACTAGTAAGACACAAAGCTTAGCTGATAAGGCTCTGATAACGAAACGAAAACCCAAGAAAATTCCACAAGAAAAGTGATTATATATTTGAACGTAAAAGCGTTAGCACCGAAGGATAATATTAGTTTATTTGACCAGCAATTAGATAACTTGGATTTTCAGTAAATCAGTACCAATATAAGATAGACAACCCGGCCACAAAATCAACTATGGTGGATTAGATTAAAATCCATTTTGGATCCATTTTGTTCAAAGAATTATTGAATTTTTTTGAAACGTTTTGGTGGGTAATAAGACTTAGCTTTCCAAATCAAGGTATGGAACATGTTATCGTATCAATCAAGACGTTACCTGGAACCCCACCGTTAGAAGAACAACCAGAAAAGATAAACACACTGATGCGTCTTTAAAACTCGGAAAGAAACAAAAAGATGCCAGAAAGATAGCCGCACTTAAGTCTTATTTCTCTTTTTTTCTCTCTATTTTGGTGCTTCTTGAGGCTATTTGGCTGTTCGAATGTTGACAACTCAAGGTAAACATCATTTAGCAAACTCATCGTCCCCGTGCGAAATTGTTTAATAATTGTTTAGACAGTAAACTGTATTTGTTTTCTTGTTTTCGGGCTCCTCTACTTTCAGTTTTTCTTTGCTTTCCTTTTGATGTATGAGTACACAATAACCGCTGTTCTAAGCTTCGTCGACAACAGATCTTTCCTGAATCCTATGCGAAGAAATTCAAACCACATCGCTTACCGTAGTCAGAGAACTGTTCACAGCAAGCCAGACTACGTAAAAGCATTCCGGACAGAGACGAATTTACAGTTTCACACCGTTTTTTAATTGTTGAATACAAAGAATAACGAGTGACTGTAAAAAGCCCTTGCTAAAATGCTCGAAATTAGTCAAGATACGTTCTTACTCATGGAACAATCAGATGGCCTACTGACGATTCATGAACAGTGAAAGACTTGACCGGTATAAATAACAGCGGTATGTTTTGTCGTTGTAGAAATCAAAACCCATTATATCTGTAAATTCTTTGATTCCATTTATGTAACATTTGCTCAGGAGTAAAAATTTCTAGGGGTACATTTTGTATCTTTTGATCGGTCTTATGGGAGTCTCTAATGTATTCGTTGTCACCTGCACATTTGCAAACCGAGCCATATTGCCCAGGTTTTCAAGGCTGTCGTTCTGTTTGATTGAAGTTTTGGCCTTTTTTCTTGGATTCTCAAAGAACAACAAATGCTTATATAATGAATTTCAGCTCATGGTTAGAGAAAGCTGCAATCGAAGGTTCTAAATGAGCGAGAAGTGAAACCATTCCCGTACGATTCTGGTTGGCTTGATCGATAGATGAAGACGCTATGTGGTTTTATGAAACGTAATCATTTGTTCGTTTTCTCAATGACACAACTATTTTGAATAAATACAATAACACGGGCATTTGGAAACAGCAGTATTCATACTTACACAGAAAGGTTCTTTTACGTTTCTAGAGCAGGCCAAACTAACTTCTCACTCTCTTGCCTCACGATCGACAATCTATTACATCAAGAGAGTCGATCGCAAAGAACCTGAAGTGATGGTTGATATTTCTTCATCATGAGCCCCTTACTGCTGTTCCATATAACTTAGATTTCAATAACGAGCTAAAAATTATTGAATTGTAGAATGTATAGTAAGTGTAAGAATGCTTACCAAACATCTGGCCATGCGCTTCGGCGCTGAAATAGTCAAAGTTTGGCGAAGGATAGTTGAGGCCATTCATTGGGTATGGTGGAAGTCTACCGAACATCCCTGCCATTCTGAACGCTCGTTCTTGCTCACTTTCAAATCTGCACTATTGAGAGAGAAAAGATGGTTCAAAAAGAGAGGTAGTTTGCGAGCTCATTAGCAGTGCTCTAGTCGGTGGAAATCGTGTTCTGTATGTTCCAGGCCGTCACTGTCCCTGAGCTGTCATCGTTTTAATTAGACATCAAGGAAAACAAAAGCACACATTGGTTAGTTTGTCATTTCAGACCTGATAATGCGGACCAACCATCTTGATGGTGCAAGATAAAGAGACTTGATCTATCTGAATGCCCCCCTAAAACACACATATACACAGCACTTCCTATTCCTACCACTCTCTTAGTGAATTCCAGTTTATTCCTAAGCCCGCGTCAACTGTGATCTTCGGATGAGGGTTTTTTTTGGGTTCTTAGTGTCTCTTGCCTGTAATTCGATTCTATAGAGCTGCCCCTGTCAGTCTTGGGGTCTGTGAACATTCACTGTTTAGTATCCGACGAACTGTCTACGTAAGAGGAAATAGTTGACTTCCCCTCGCAGTAGTGTGTCTCAATTCCATGCAAAAAACTGCCAAGAAAGTGTGTGGTTCATGTATCGCTCATACGTTGACCCACGATTTAACCCTTCTAGACTGAACGACGCTTGCTCGAGTCTTACACTATGCAACAGAACTAGCCTTCTCTCTGGCCTTAAAGTAAAATGAACGTATTGTGGTGAATTAAGTCCTTGAAAGTGCCTTTCAAAAGTGGTATGATTTGTCAAGAGGTTTTTTCTAAATGGTATATGTCCATTTATTGAAATGTCTCGTTCATTGTAAACACTTACATTTGCTGTAGAGTTCTCGCGAGGCTATTAAGCAGTTGGAAGACGTTATTTTGGTAACCTTAACGATAGGAGGTCAAGAGAGGGGGAGGGAATCCTCTTAAGCGTTACGACAGCAAGACAAACGAACAAGAAAAAAAGATACGATTGTTCACGAGGAACAAGATACTAGGCAGGGACACGTCTAGTAAATGAAATTTTAAACAAACAACTTAGCGTAATTGTGGAGGCTTGTAGAATCACACTCAATAAAAACCCATTTAGTGGCTCGAGCTGCCAGCACTCACGACAGTAATGTGACAGCTGTCAATCAAAGTCTTATCTGCTTCTCATTTATGACATATTCGTTTGGCTAGCACGTGGCTTTTCTCGTCGGAGAAGAAAAAATAAATTGGCCCAAAGTTTTCTCTTTAAGTCAAACTTCAAGGGGTTCGTGTTCCTTGAAGTTTATGGGGCAAAGTATAAGATGATTTGCCTGGCAAATATGGAGAACAAAACATGGCGATGGACGATACCGTGATTAGCAGGAGATTTCTATCCAGCTAAGTGTTTCCGGTTTGCTTTTCCGGATGTTTCAGTGCGTTTGGAATTCTCAAGTGACACAATGCATGCCCTTGTCGATATTCTTTCAACTCACTCTAAATGTGCTCAGAGAATTCGGATGTTTCGCCACAGAATTCGTTTTCGCTTCAAAATTCATGGTCATGGTCACAAAACACAGATATAGGAAATTTTGAGAAACGACTTGCTTTCATATTGTATCCTTCTCGGCTTGCAACAAACTCCTAAGCCCACAATTACCGCAAGGCAAATCACGATCGTGAGCTAGATCTACAGAAAGAAACCATAGGGGTTTTTCTTTTGTTATGGACATGGCTTGTTCAGCACGAACCATTTGCGCCAACAGGCAGAAAATGAAGAAATCTTTTCTAAAACTTGTTATCTACATTTGTTGTCTACATTCATTTTTAATACCTAAAAATGAATGCCACTTGTATAATCTTGGTTATTTTGGCCGCAGTTTTGGTAGGTCAGAACCTTAAACACAAGCTCATTATACGATAAAGAAAATAATAGATTTTATCAATTTTGTTCGTACGAAAAACCATACTTCCTCGATGCAGTGAAGCAATGGTAGTATTAATGGTGCTAACCTTATCGCTTGATATTAATCCCCCTTTTTACACCCTCGGAAGAATCGGTGATAACTTCAGACTTCTACGCAGATAACAGTGAAGAAAGGCACCAGATAAATTATCAAGCCCCGTGGTCCATTTTCCCACCCCTTACACTTCACAAACCATTAAAATCCGACCAGTATCTTGCAAGATGGAACAGCTTTACCATCAATCACAAAGAAATTCACTTTCCCTGTATAAAGAGGTTTTGACCACATATTTAATTGATGATTTTTAAAGATTCTTTTTTCCCATGGGGACAAATTAGTACAAGGCCTGGCTAAGAGCTTTACATTGTCTTACGGAGCTGATTGCATTCATAACTTATTCAATTGCAGAAAGTGAGAATGACGGCAGCTATCAAGTCGAGATAAAAAGAAAAGTCAAAATAGGATCATCGTATCAGTTGCAAACGCGAAAAGAGGCGGGACCAACGGTTTTAGAACGTCGTATCTCCCTGGCAATTGTTTGACGCCGTTCTGACGAAAACGTTACCATTCGCAACACCAAACACACTTTAGAGGCGTCACACTGACTGGCCTTTCAGATACCTGAAGCATGTACCTGTACTTATAAGCATCTGCAGAGCTCGACATCCTTAAATTACTTGACATCGATGCTTAGTATTACGAGTATTGAATCAGTTTTACGTAGTGCGGTTGATATAGGTAAAATATGCGAAAAATACACAGAACTTCGAGGAGAAACTAAACATTCTTAATTGATTGAAACGACAATTTCAGTATCCGTTTCCCGATATTCTCACATGTTCGCCCTTGAGCAGCTTTTCTTGAGACCCAGTGAAGCAGCCAACACGAGTCCAGTTTGTACACAAATGAAATTCCATCAAATTTGAGATCAATATAGTCTTCCGTTTTTGACAACTGCCTCGTATATCATTGATTACTTGGACATTAAATGTTGTATCTGGGCTCCGATTGATTGATTAGTCCAATATCAAGATTGCAAAGCATTCGATTCATCTGGAAATATCCAGAACTGTCAACTGTACGTGACCAATACGAAGGCGCAATGAGCACTTACGAAAAACCACGAACTCGAGGCAACGTAGGCTCAGGGGCTCCCGTCTGGACCAAAATTTATCATAAATACAAAGAAATTTTGTTTTATAATTTCAAATTATAGATTCAGAATTAGACACTTGGCCTGGAGTTGTAAATAACATATCTGTATGAAAATTCTGATAAAATGTGGACTGTTTTTCTTTAAATGAACTATTTATAGACCTTTTTTGATTCTATAATACAATGATACTGTGGTTTTTTCCATTTCCTTAGAGTTCTATAAAAAGACAATGTATGCATTGTTTTCATTGCTGTGTGTGTGTTTTGAGTACTTGTGAATGGCTAACCATTTCCTTCAGCGCTGAGAGGAATAATTATCAATGGTCACAACTGAAACATCCGAGTTTCAACTAGCTTCTTATAATATTGTAACAAATAGAAAAGATGAATCCAAACGTTCCCTTGTGTAAATCAGGTCATTTTAAACTCAAGCCTCTAAGAAAATATTATTTTCTCGCTATCTTTTTGTTTTCCTCTTGGTACTTGCGTTTTTGAAAGCTTTCTTATTTACATCATTTGTGATCAGATTTCATGTTGGGTACACTTACTTTGAAGCTGATATATCGTGCTTCTTCAGAAGCCCTGTACAGCGAAACGGAAACAAGCTTACAATCTACTTACTTGTATGTGTGTGGTGGGAACGAATCTGGGAGACGAATCAGTCGGGAATGAAGTGTGTGAGGTCTTGTGGACTTCCAATCATTGATCTTTTTCATTCGTTTTTCCAGTATTTCTTTGTAGGAATTTGCGGTGGAGGGTACAAAGCCAGCAGGAAGCCAACTTCATGTGTTTTTTGTTACTCGTTATACTGCGGTTAGGAACACAGTGAAGGTTTATGGAGACCAGATCGGAAAGACGTGACTGCCTAAGTTCACCTCCTTGGATCTATATACACGCGCATGGCTACAAAATATTATGTCCTTTTCCCAATGGATTCGACTTCGACAAACTAGCAATTTCCATCCTCACCCCCTCACCCCCACAAATGAATGTTCGTGTTTGCGTGTCTATGTGGTATTCATGGAGGCATAAGATCGGAAGAAAGTAACTGAAATAAGCCCCCAGAAATCTATTTCGAAATCTAATTGGTAAACGTGCAGCCCCAGGATTGCTGGAGAGCGCTACTAGTTAGTCACGTGAGAAGAAGTTATTTACTCTGCAGTATAGTTTGGCTGTGAAAAAATCCCGTGTTACATAAAAGCCATTCAAGTGCGCCACAGTTGGCTGCGTTATTTATGGCGTCGTGCTTCTTCGCGTTCATTAGTAGTACTAGCATAGTTTCCGGGCTGTGAAGAGTCTTGAAATGTACCAGTTGCACATGTGATTGTGACATCTGTTATACGATTTTAAATGTTTTTTATTTCAGTACCGTGAGTAATAGGCAAGCGTGTCAAATTTGATTCACCACCAACTTTTCTTCTTTTGTGTTTTTGACCTTTGAGCGCCAACCGCTGACAAAGTGGGAGAGTTTGTCAGCAAAAATGATGGAACGAGTCGTTAAACTCACAGCTTGAGTAAAATAGCTTCATAAATGAGTTCTATAGATATGTCGGGTGATTAATTTAGTTGAATATGTCGAAATAGATTGCGCTGAGTTTTCAGCTTGTTTTCTCGGACGGTCTAATATTTTTATATATTTTTTCAGTTTAGTTCTAGCAAAATGAAATCAAATACAACATTTTAAACTGCTGGCTGATTCATTCCGCACTAGGTAGCTAAACTATGGTGCTTTTTTAGAGAAATGTACCCGGCTTAACCCGCTGAAGCGGTTGTCAATAACAGCCGTTCTTGAAGTAAAAAAGGATTAAGTTAAGGAATTTTTTTAAAGAGCAATGTAAAGACATTTTAAAGTGTTTGTTTTACTGATTTATCGCGCGGGCTCTTCCGTTATAGGTGTTTTATCATAATGGATCCTTATTTTGCCTTAACCTTTTTTCTTTAACTTTTTATTCGACACTACTGAAATAATTTTGTTCCTGCTGCTGTTGTTGCTGTTGTTATTGTTGCTGCTGTTGTTGCTGCTGCTGTTGTTGCTGTTGTTGTTGTTGCTGCTGTTGTTGCTGTTGTTGTTGCTGCTGCAGCTTTTGTTGTTGTTGCTGTTGTTATTATTGCTGTTGTTGTTGTTGTTATTGCTGTTGTTGCTGCTGTTGCTGCTGCTGTGGTTGTTGTTGTTGTTGCTGTTGTTGTTGCTGTTGTTGTTGTTGCTGCTGTTGTTGCTGCTGTTGTTGTTGCTGTTGTTGTTGCTGCTGTTGTTGTTGCTGCTGCTGTTGTTGCTGTTGTTGTTGCTGCTGCTGCTGTTGTTGTTGCTGTTGCTGTTGTTGTTATTGCTGTTGTTGTTGTTGCTGCTGTTGTTGTTGTTGTTGTTGTTGTTGTAGTTTGTGCTATTTTTATATCTTAGCATGACATCAATTCATTTTATAATGAATAAGTTAAGCTTATGCCAATGACTTAAAATTACTACCATGATAGGAATCTAAGACAAAACTATTGATATGTAAAGCTACAAACTATTCTTATCAACCGTACTAATCTTATCAATGTCAGTACTATCGTTCATTTTCAAAACCGAAAGATAATTCATGACATTTATAAAGGATAGGATTAAGATAATAGAAAAAGGTTCACAACATAAAAAATAGGCAGAATAAAAGAGAAAGTGAAAAGTGAAGATGACCACCATTAAAACTTGTGAGTTTGTAAAAAAATTCTTAGTTTTCTTCTTCTTCCTTTTCTTCTTTCTTTCTTTCTTTCTTTCGTTCCTTTTCGTTGCTCTTATTATAACTTCTTAGTAAATCTTTCCAAACACAAAAGAAATAATAACGGCTAAAACTTACAAAGTATAGAGGAGTGAGGACATGCATGGCAAAAAAAAGCCCACTAACCGAAAGGTAGTGAAGGAAGAGGTTTATGATCTTACACCAACTAGAGAAGCAATCAGATCATTATCTTAAAAAAGGAAGAAAAATGAAAATTTCGAATGTAACATTTCATTCCTAATTGTTTTTTTTTACGATTCATGCCAGTCAGTTAGTCACTCTTCAAGCCGGCAAAACTAATTCTCAAAGTCATTTCACTATTCTAACAAGTAAAACATCGTCCAAAAACGTCTATAGTTTGCAACTGTAATCTTTTATTTGCTTTCGGTAACATATATGTGATTTACTTCGGGTTGGCCAAAGAAAACCATCGTCCATATCACATGAAAGGGAGCCCATGACTACTGTAACTAGCTCACTGACTCTCTGAAACTTCTCTCCTCTGAGCTTTTTAGAAAGAAAAAAGAAAGATAAAAGAAAAAAGAAAGAAACGTGAAAAACGTCCTATGAATCAGTTTATTGCAACTCACTCAACTTTTCACTTACTTCAGAAACGGCAATTAACTTTAGTTTCTTTTTCTTGAAGTTTTAACTTTTTGAAAAGTTATTTGTTATCAAGAAATGTTGCGTATTGTAAAAATACTGCGCGAAATAAAAATATTTTACACGCTTTATCTGTTGGGTTACAATCTGCTCATGAAACTAAGTAGGAATCAAGTTAAATCCAGGATGTGGGATAGGATTAAATGAAAGTAAATGGAAGAAAGGAAAGAATTACGGAAATACCAGTAGCTGAATGTGACTTGTAACAAACACTTGTTCCAGTATTACAAAGTAATCAAAGAAATCTCCAAAATGTGTAGCAACATCAATTAAAATACCTTCAAATGTGGATAGTTCGAGGTTTTTCTTCGGGTTCTCCGGCCTTTCTACCCGACTCAGCAAAATCCTACACGCGCAATTCGATCCGTGAGATGGTCGTGCCCTGACTTATAGTAGCTTAAATCTTCTTCCAGGATTCGATTTATTTGTTGTTTGTCTGTTTGTTTGTTTGGTGTTGTTTGTTTCTGTTAGTTCTACTGAAGAGTACTTATAGTCGGACGTGATGTTTATAGACATTGTCATTGTGATGTTAATGAGCCAACCATTTTAACAATAGGTTTTTTCACTTCACTTTATTGGATTGTCCAATAGATTTCTAGTTGGCAATTTAAATAACAATTGGCCAAAAAAAAAATTCGTCATCGTACATCCAACTATAAAACAGTAAATTTTCGAATAAACTCATTACATACCATTCCGATTTTGTTCCTAGTATACACATTGAACCTCTAGAAATCATAACCATCTAATCATCAGGGTTGTTCTTTAGCATGAAGCTGACATGAAACTCAGAGAAGGAGCTCACACCAACAGAATATTTAAAAGATTTTACTCAACTAAAGCCTAAGCTTACACTTACGTTCTTAGAAGAAAATACTGCTGCTAAGTTCCAAAGAATCTAATCTGCTGGTAATTTTACTAATCCAATGTAGGATTCACTTGGTTGCCAATTACAAGAATTAGGAAGACTTTCACTGATCTGTTCGAGGATCAAAGGTAAGAATACACTACAAATGGCCATATCAATAATTAATTGAAAATGGTGCTCTATATATGTCTAACTTACTTATGATAATAGATCGACTATCTCTATCGCAGCTTAAAACTGCTGCTCATTTGAGTCATTTGAGGACAACCTGTTTTGAAATAAACTTATGGCTCTTCACATATAATATATATTAAGTTTATCATCAATCGTGGAAAGGCTAAACAAATGCAAGAGAATACAAATCTTTAAATTTTGTTAAAAGCATCAAAGCTTTTTATTTTCTCTCTTTCTTTCTTTCTTTCTTTCTTCCTTTTTTTTTTCGTTCAGAGTTTTAGACAATATTCCAAACTGATAATAGACCTCTTTGAATGACATTCTTTTATCAAAAATTTACACAAAAGAATCAATTCCCAATAGTGGCATCACTGGTCTGAAATGGGTACAACAAACAACCAATTGCAAGCTAACTTTCAAATCAATGTTCCTTTTTGATTTTCTTTCTTCATGACTCTTTTCATGCCTGGTACTCTAAACAAACCATTAGCAAATTCTAATTTTTAAATTGAAGTGTTCATTTTTCACTTTATTACACAAATCCTTAGACAGGCTTTTAGAAATGGGTTTTAGATTTTAGAATATGCTGTAGAAAAGTCATCAAAAGTTCTTAATGCTTTTAGTTGGGAGGTGCACCTAAGTTAACCTAATTTCGATTTTCAAAATCCATCGATACACCGTGTATTTTTGAGGAAAATAGAACATCAATTAAGCATTACCTTTAGGCACCTGATCAAACTTTCAAAGTTTTCAAATATAGATCTCAAAAAAAAAAGATTAATTGCAGAATTTGTTTTACAATTTATGACTGTTTTATGCTAACAACAACTTTCATTACTAGACAAAACTGGCCAAAACTGCCTGACTTCGAAAGAAACTACGTTTTCAACATGTCAAAGCAGAATTCATGGCTTGTTCAAGAAAATACTTTTTATTCTAAACCAGTATTAGCCTTTAAGAAACTCAGTCATAAAAAGCATTGGCATACATTCGAAGGTGCACATCGAACAGCCCGCCAAAAGTTAAAAATCAAGCATTTGTTTGTCTTGGATTTTCAACATGCAGGCAAGATATTATACCTTGTATATTTTGTACACTTGCCCTTAATTTTTCAATTCTGTAAGTACACTATTTCTTATATTATTACAACAAAAATGTAATTGGCTTTGAATTTATGTAATAATTGAAGTTGTGAAATCTCTAATGTATAATCCAGTATATGATGGTTACATACGAATATTAGCTGAGCCACAACTTTTTAGATCAATATTCACATCATTATCTTCAGTATCCTCAGTTCCAGTCAATCACCAGCTTGAGTTATTTTTATTTCTACGTACATTCGACTGCTCAAAATATTTGTACGATTTGTACAACCTTTAAAAAAGTCTATTTTGTAAAACTATGAATGGATGGCTGTGCTTGACTATTTTAAATATACTTTTTTTTATTAACAAAATTTTCAGAATTAGAGCTTTTTCCTTGCATCTGAATCTTTGCAATCAACAACTAAGCAAATGTTCGATATGAGCATCAAAAGCATCGAATGTTAGCTTACCTTTGAACAAGTTTGTTTGATATCGTGACTCATCCCACTATGACAAAGACAACTATAAACTCTCCGATGGAATCCGCCCAAAATAGAGCTTGATAGACTCCCTTGCATGTCAAATATCATTCACAAACCCTGTTCCATAAACGAGGAGTTGAAAGACTACACTATAGCCTTAACGGTTTATTAGTTCGAGATAAAGCCAATGAGCCCAAATATATAACCTGAGATGTCTATTATGTTCTTGGCAAAGTCGACTCAATGTCTCACTTTTGATAGTAAGAACTTCTACGTGAAACTTAGCCGCTGGCTCATCACTAGCTTATTTCGGGATATGGATAGAATATGGGCAAGCTTAGAGATTACTCGGGATCAAACCGAATCAGGAAAACACATCCTATAAGATCGTCCTCATCATGGATATTTGCATCAATCAAAGGGGAAGACTGAGAGGCGAGGGCTTGATCATTCTAAAGGAGACTTTTTCTAGCTGTATAAAATTCTAAGCTCTTTTTTGTTTCTTTCCTATGGGGATAGAAATGGTTAGTCAGGCATCAAAGGTTTAAGATTAAAGATTTGGTAGTTACCTCGGGCCAGTGATACGGCTGATGCATGTCGTTTTACAAGCGAAGTGCCTCCTTCGTTCAGCAGTTTTGGTTTTTTTGAGATACAATTGACCAGAGAATGTTCTCCAAATTATATGTCAAATTATTTCGTGTCGCCTTCCGTTCTTTAACGTTTTCTGTTTCGCTTGTCTTTCTAGATACCTCGTGTGTAGTTAAAGACAGACAAGTTTGGGCTGGTCTGTGAAGTCGTTCCTTGTTCGGCTCTCGTACGCACGAAAATATCTTTCTTGATGATACAGGCCTCACTTCTCTAAACAACTTTCCAACCGTTCTGTAATGAGTCAAAGGGTTATCACTCAGAAAAAAACACGTCAGTTCTATCAAAAATCTTGACAACACTCAACAACTTCTGGTTTTCTGAATTGTTCCAGTGTCCGTTGATAAAAGCAATGCCACTTCCTACAAGGAATTCACAGCTTAATTTCGAGAGTATTCTCTTCCCTAGTCTTGACGTTATGAGATCTCTAAGACTTTCGTTACCGTCAGTTTTGTAATTCATCCATGTTGTGTACGGAGTTAAGTAGTGACATGAAGTCCATCTATTGGACAAAAGCTATTCTTAGAGGTTTTTTCTCAAAGTAAAGCCCTCAATTTTTGCTGTCCTATGGCGTCCTCCAGTCCAGTTGAAGAGTCAAATAAGAAAGTGGTCAAGATTATCTGTTGATGTGTGCAGTTAAGGCATTAAAATGTGGAGGTCGTGGCAGATGAACGCTTTGAGGGACAACTGATATTGATAAGCTTTTGATCTCTGCTTGAAAGAATGCTCAGTCTGGTTTACAATTAGCTTACACTGAGAGGATTTGAAGCTCGCTAGAGTTCACGTCTGAACTGAGACAGATAAACAGCTAAACTTCTGAGTAAACCAAGATAAAAGATGACAATTCTACAGCCTCATGTATGAGTATTTGTTGATGGGCCGAACCTTTGCTATAGATGGGTATAGTGGTAATGAGAACCCGACATAAATGTTGCCCGCCCCTCCTCGTCTTGGCCCGTCTCAGTCTCTGCAAGTGATATCTTAGTTTTCGGATTATTTCCTAGCTACAAAGTAATACGCTGGCGATACTTGATCTCCGACTGAGACGAAAAGAGCCTTCAGAGAGCAGTATTCGACATCATGCACTGATCTTCTTGAAACCACAATAGGGATCCTACTGAGCCTGCTACAATCTCAAACTGACATAAATAGTGGTCGTAAAAGAAGTCCAAGTTTTCAAATAAAGATAAATTCGTGTCATGCTAGGGGTTATATAACAGCTGAATGATCGCTATTTGATGTCAAATAGAAGATTGAGTTTTAATCCTATACAGTGTGTGTATGCATTGCCCTAACGGTTGGTCAGATAGATTGATGAGAGAACAGCCATCTAAGCTTGATGCTATTAAAATCTTTAAAGTTCTTAATTAGGAAGCGGAAGTTTCAAGAGTTTTATCAAAGACAACGACAATGTGTGTGCCATGAAGTACAAAAGAAAAAAGTATTACGTTCTGTCAATACTTGTCTTCAGACGATCGTACTTTTGTTCAGCGAAAATAGGTGCGAATCGCTATCATGGGTTTATATTTGGAGCACAGCTATTTAATATCCCTTTTTATGACAAATATTTCACTTTTCGATAGCTATTACTAAAGTAATTTAGTAATTTCAATAATTAATGCGTTGTAGTAGTGAGATTAGAGGTTCTTTTCATGGAAATACGAGAAATGTTCTAATGTGGATCTGTAGACTACTTGTCTTTTTCATGAGACAAAATGACGCCTTTTTTGCACTTTCTTTACGCTTCTTTTTCTTAGCTTCCTATTTTGAAGACATTCTGTTTCATGATATGTGAAAGGATGCTTATATTCTTGGAAGGTGTGGCTGAAAGACCGAACGGGAATTAAAGAAAAAAACCGCTTTGTATAAGAAAGATATCACTTTTCCAAGGAAAACTAAAGCCTTCGTAACCTCCGTTTTGATGTCGTAAATTAGATCTGAAGACCAAGCTCTTGAAAACAGATGTACTCAAATATCCGTTAGATGAAGTTTCAATTCCATTAAGATGAGAAAGCGTTTGTAACAGCATGGAGCTAGGAATATTTTTAAAATTGTAATTTCTGATAGAAACTTCTGACTAGAACACTTCAGTATTACCAAATCCCTTCTATATGTTGGACATTAATTCGAAAAGACCAGACATCAAAGTTTCTCCTCGTTTGATTAATACACTAATCTCTAATTGAATTGTACGGTTTTTGAAATCTTATTTTATTTATTTTATTATTTATTCATTATTGCAAAATGGTAGACAAACTACCAGTCAATTAGAAAATACGACTTACAAGATTCCTGATCTGATACGGCTACCGATGTTGGATTATTTTCGAAAATAATGAAGACAACTCCGAAGAACATTCTTCTTTACAAGAAAAACTAAATTACCACATCTAGCTTGTAAAATCTTCATAGTTTTGACAATGATTTTTGAATAAAATCGAAATATTAAAACATCCTTATTTTCTTTTAAAAGTTTTTCTTGTACAAATTTTCTTGTACAACTGAAATTTTAAGCAACAAAAATGTTCTTCGGATTTACCTTGATTTAGTACATGTCATACATTTATCGGTTATTCTATTTCTGTGTGTTTTAACTTTCGATTGATTCTATATAGTTATATCTTGATCAGCCCAGAGTTGATAGATTTGAATATCTTTTTCTTTTCTGCTCTGCCTAAAATTACACAGAATAAATGAGCTTTATTTCTTTCGTTCCTCTAATCCCTTTTGTTTGAATGCCCAATGTAGTATATAAAAAAGACGTTTGATTGGCATTTGAAGATAGTCTAATTTGTAACTAATAATAAGTTGTCTTGTCTTGGAATTTCGTCAATAGTTTGACTTGACAGTGTGGTTAACTCATCAATGTCTTTTCATCCAGAGGTCAAGAGCCATACGAACTTTCATAAAGTACATGCTTATCTGTGTTCATATCGAAGCGATTAGACGTTAATTCTTAGCTATATAGTTACGAAAACAAATATGGACTGTCAGCTTTGGATGGTAGAGTTCCGAGTCACACTGGATGGAACTACTGATGAACTATTCTTAGCTCTGCTGGAGCTTTGTTAAGCTTTGTAATCTTCGACTAAGGGAAATTGAGCGGTTCTTGGAGATATTGAATAGCAAGGTACGATATATTTTGAAAAATGAGCCCTGACAAATTGTAGGCTTTTAGATTAGGTAGTAACGATATCAAGAAAATTAGCAAATGTGATTGAATTTCAGGTTTCGTGGGCTAAGAAGAAGGAAAGAAAACTTCCGGTTTTCAGTGTCAAAAAAAGGAGGATAAAAAAAAAAAGAAAAATAGAAGAAAAAAAGAAAGAAAAAGAAAGAGAGAGAAAGGGAGGGAAGGAAGGAAGGGAGAGGGGATGGAGGGGAAGGAGAGATATAGAAAGAAAGAATATAAAAGCGGGGGCGACAACTAGTTCATTTATCTCATAAAATGACTAAAAGATGGAAAGGATTAAAAGATTAAAAGAAACTGAATTTGAAATTCAGCGTTCTAAAAATATAATCCATGAACATACGAAATGAGACCCTTCACGATAACCCCTTTCTAAGGCATTCTTGATTCCAGGAAATGTCTTAATAGTCGACTTGAATTCCAAGGAATCCAACGCGTCACGTTCAGCATTAGTTTCCTATGCAATTCCATATATAACTGTAGTTCGTTTACGTAATCGATGTTTCACCATTGCATCTCATTTAGGAGCAGGCACCTGGTGAATACATAAAAAAACCTATACCCAATGATTGATTGAAATATATGTCTTTATTTAACCCATCACGTCCTTTCGTCTTATCTTGATGTCTATCCATGACCTTACTACAATTAAAACTACATATCTCAGCTTGTTTCAATCAAGTTACGTTTGTAAACAGATAACAATTATCAGGTTGTATTATCTTCGTTTAAGAATAAATCCTGGCCTCGGGGCTTGATAGTTTTCCAAGATATAATCTCAGGTCATCCGCTTATTGAACTTATAAAAGGATTTCAATTTGGGGGCTAATTTGAAATTTATAGCACCTCGATATTTCACTGCTTATAGCATGTTGACTGCATGGGATTGAAGGTCTATCATTTGGTTATACATTAACGCCTTTAGTCCATGGCTCCTTGAAAGTCTTGTTCAAAGGTTGTACCAGCTATGCTAAGTTGTTACATCACGCACCAATAGAGAACATCTTGGCAAATTGGTGTCTTTATTGGATGTTATTTCGTTGTTGTTTTTTGACATTTTTCGCGAGCCTAAATGACACAGTGATGGATGCGTAATGATGTCACAGTATAAGACTCTTCAAGGGCTGAAGCTGGTTTATCTTGTGCACCAAAAGGAAGCTTTGTAAGATACGCATTTCCTAATGTAGTACTAAGAGGAAAAGATTTCTTGACTTCAGCTGAACTATGCAACATTCTTGTTTTATCCTCTTTGTATCATGTACAGTACTAATTTGTTTCATTTTCTTCATGTTTATTTCTTCAATCTTCTATTTTTACTTCGCAACAAAGTAACTAAACAGCGTTTTCCACACTTATAAAAATGTGCACACCTTTAACTTAAAGCTGTAAATACTAAAAAATGGCGATTCTTTCATAAATGATGAACGCGATCATGTATAAAAACGGATGAAAAGTTATAGTCCGACCATTTTCAGCTCAACTCGTTACCAGCTATCTACATTTTTCTACTTCCAGTTAAATGTTATTGTAGGTAAACAGTACTTCAAGTGTTCGAAACCACAGATAACAAACGGTCCGCAACAAAAACACATTGTCTCACATTTGATAGAAAATATTATTTCGGTGCTTTATCTAAGCAAGATTAACTTGGAGTCAAGATAAAAACAAATTAGTAACCTCTATTTTTGATAGTCTAACTCCTGACTACTTTGTTGAGGTTACAAAAGATGTTTATTTTCTGTCGCATTTCATGTTGGCACACTTTGTAGAACAGAGTTCTGATTGATTTGATCCAGCTTAATTTTAGCTATACTACTTCTTCTATATACTCAGTTGAAGTAGTTTTTGGAATGCATTTTCACAGCCGGGTGTCGTCAGTTTTATCATAATTGATAAATGTTTTTTAAGATATTAAAACAAGCCTTGATACACAGCGTGTCAAACTCAATCGCCATTTCCGAAGGCATTACACAATTACTTCTGATGATGCGTCCTTCATAAGGCACTGAAAACCATACTAAACAATATGTCTTCTAAGAAACACGACAACGAAGCCCCATAAAAGACACACTTTTCAATAATTTCACTCTAAAGTATATTAACTAAGTGAAGCCTTAATATAAAGTATTTAATAAAACGCTGTCACCATAAAAATAGCTTAAATCCCCGAGGTCTAAATTCCAGTTTAGCCGGAATCAACGCTTTCAATATAGTAAGCCTCTATTTCCTCACGGGTAGTTTGTGTTTGAGAAAATAATTTCCGATAAAAGAAAGAGACCGTAATAACTGGTAAACAAAACCAGGGGGTACCCACAAAAATTGGTTATTAGTTGTATTAAGGATTTATTAGATATATGGATTCCTAATTTACGTACGTACCATAGGAACGAATCTGTCACTGTCAGCCATCTTTGGAAATAAATTAAGAAAATTTTCTATTTCTCAAATTAATCTACAAAATAACACTTCTTTTTGATGTGATTACGTTACGTACTTTTTAAAATCATTTATGGAGTTAGTCTTGTTGAATCGTGCATTAGGATCCTGGATCCTGAATCATGGTGTTGGTTTATTTTTAGCTATTTTTCTGTTTATCTAAGCTGATCGTAAATCCAGTAACACAGGTTCATTTGTGACTTTATTTAACTAACAGTGTTTACTGAATTGAAGATATCAAAAGAAAGGCTGCTTATACTTGCAAGAGTTTTCTTGTTAACTTTTGAATACTCCAGTTTCGAGTTCTCTGTTGCTCAGGGTTAGCCTCCATTTTGTGTAGAATATTCGTGTGTTCCAGTGAAGGTCCGTGGAATTTCAAAGTGTTTGTATTGTTGAAGTTGTGCATTCTTTACTTTACCGTTGGTATTTGTGAATATTCTCAAGCTGAATTGAGGCTAACCCTGAGTAAATGAGTCTGTATTGAAGGAACACAGCGGTACGTATTGTACGAATTCTAAAATGGTCTAAATTCTGCTTGGGGAACTAGCACCTTGTTAAGTCTTTTGCTATGAAGCTTGAATGTGCTTAGATGTTTTAAAATATAGATGCCGAAAATAGAATAAAAACTGGTTTGCAATTGTCAGTTTTGAATAATCAACAGCCTTGACAACTTATCCGTCTCCAAACCACTTGCCCCTTTCAGATGAAACCTGCATATTCATTTATTTCTTAATAACTTCAAAAAAGATAAAGTTGAAATACCATACTAAAAATGCATTATGAAATGAATATATACCAGTCTTAGACCGAGAACAATTAATGAAAGCCAGAAAAGTGATCTTGACCAAATAAAATCATCAAAAAATTACTGAATATATATGTACTAGTATATATCAATAAAGTGGGCCCTTTTTGATCAAACTAGGTTTGCAATAATTTAGTTTTTTTCCGATTCTATGAACATTAAAGATAAGTAAATTGAACAAGTGTTGAAGCATCTCTGCAGAGACAAGATGACGACAATTTGGTATCATTGAGAAAACTGATACAATAATTATTTGTTTCAGTAAAAGGTCCTCAGAGCAATTCTAATTTGTACTTAATTGTACATTTGTCACTTTTGAATGCTAGATGGAAACTGAAGCTACATCAGAATTCATGCAGTCACCATTATGGTAATTCTGGCAACAAGTATCTGTTTTGTTATTATTATAGTTGAAACCTGTATTCTATGTTTGGACTATTGGTAGATTTTACATAAGATACGTATACATAAAGGCACAGAAGCATATGTTCTAAATTACTTAATAACATTTGCACTTAACAAACCAGTATTGTGGTATAAACTTTGTGTGTTTATTCATTGAGAATGCATGGTACATTCAAATTGTGATCCATGTTATGGCAAAAAAATCAGTCTGAAAGTTTAGCTAGTTTGAGTATTTGAAATGCAGTAGGTTATGTTTCAATTGTAAATATGGTTGTATCAACTAAATAAGATGTTTCACTCTATGGAGTCCACTATTATTATCAATATTATAACAACAGTAGTTGATTTTCACCATAACAGACTTAAAAGTCACACCGTTCTCAAATGAACACCACACATATCTTCTTGGCATTGGCCACTAATCCGGAAAGGGTTTTTTTGAATGTCTGTCTTGCCTGTCAAAACTTTCTAAATATCCCCGGAAACATCACTTTAACTCTTTCACGTCATGACCTTAAGAATTTCCAATCTTTTTTTCCTGTCTTGACTGCTCTAAATAAGTTTGTAGAACTGTTCCTTAGGTTTCATTATAGTTTAGGCCATAGGAAACTTGAAAACCTTCAGTAAAACGTTTTTTCAAATTTACTGTGCATATGTGTTCATTTGCAAGAAAACAAATGAGAATGTTCGTGGTCTTTCATTCATAAGAGGATTTGTTAAGCTCTTTCAGAATTTTGTAGAATTTCGAACCACAAGCCACACAGCTACCCAAGTCACGTAGAACTCCTAGACTTTCTGGCTTTGGTATTCGAAGAACGAAAAATTCTTCAATCGCGGGCAATAATATAGAGGTCCTTACAAATGAACATTTTAACTTGCATCCATCAGATACCTAAGCCTTGTCAGTCTTATCTTAGATAAAAAAATTAAAACAGAGATATCTGCTTGGTTTTAGGAAAAAGTCTTATGAGCACGTTTGCTTTGTCAGTTTTGAGGACTTGAGTCTGCTCACTCCTCAATACCACAAGGCCCCAGAAAAGACCACAACTGCCAAAGCTGTTCACACTAATTCACTAGTCTGTCAAAAACTGTCCTGAAAGGCTTTAATGGATATCATATCTGGAAGAGGTATTAAAGAAAATGCGTTCTTATCATCAAGATTCCACGGAACATAATGACGTATAGAGTGGCATGATTAGATTCTCTAGGGCACATCGGATGCTTGCAAGGCACCTTGGGTGACAGCCAACTGTAAGTGTGAAAAGAACTGAAGAGGGGTTGAAGATCTAAATTGATTTACCACGCCTCGCTGTCAGTCTCCTGTCATTTTCCCCAACTAATCCTCTTAATCCTTAAGGACTTCCTTCAACATGATTGTTCTATCCGGAATTTCTCTCTAAACTTCGTTCATAAGTATTTGTATGCGTTTTCAGTCCATTTTCAAAAAGAGAAAAAGCCAGGCATCAACTTTAATTTATTGGCATGGACTTAATGTGGCATTATGAAGTGTTTCTATATGGATATCTAGCAAATAGGCCTCAGCAAATAGGGACAACCGTTGGGATTAATTAATGATTTGTTAACTGACAGCCACGCATTACGTTGAAATAGTAAAGCTGATAGCTGGTTGTCAGATAAACTAATACACATGAGAACTGACGTTTTTAAAAGCATCCCAAACATGTGAGAAGCATTTAGGTTACGACAAGTTCCACGATACTAAAAAACTAAACATCTCAAGTTGAATGTGTCAAACTTGTTCGCCATTAAAACTCGATGTACCAAGACGTGTTTTACAATAGACAAAAAGGAGGTATAAATAAACAAGAATTAACATTTGTATGATACTTGTAATTGACTAAGTGAGGTTAGTAGAAAGCCAGAAGAGGATCCTGTCAAGTGGCTTGGATGGGATACTTGGTGGAACAGACAGAGTGCTGAGTATCATCTTTGTTGAGATGCTTTTAGCACTCAACCTCTTTTGGCAGTTTGACTTTTTTCCTCTTTCGTTACATAAGTTTTACTGTTAGCTACTGTTTCTCCTCTTGTCTACTATTTGATTTGTAGCCAAATCCACATTGGTAAGGAGAAGTCATATATACTAGAAATATGATATTTTTCAATTTTTCCAGCAAAAATTTAAAATTGAATATCATCGGAATATTAAGGTGTTGCTGTTTTATATAACGTTCTCTGTCATGCACGTTACATGTAATATTACCTAGTGTAACTTACCAAAAAAACACAGATAGCTGCTAGAAGAAGTCTATTTTTCGCAACGATTGCAGCAAATAATATCGACATATAAACCCCCTCCTGCAGCCTGTTTAGCAAGTAGCATTGGTAATTTTGCCTAGTATAATATCACATTATTTTAAAAAAGTTTTTTTTCTTTTTACATGATATTACTTTCGTCAATAGTCCTAGCACCTTTGAAACTTTGCTGCAATAGTGTCACCTAAATAAAACAGAACAGAACAGAAAAGATTCCACAAAGTGCAATTTTAACTAGTTAATGATCTACTTCGTCTCTGTTTATTCAAACATTATATCCCAATGAAAAGTAATACCTATTACTAACCATACTTGAAGGTGCCTCTTAAAGTTGTATTAACACATTAGTGTTCCAGATGGGTTTTGAGAGACGTAGATAGAAAATCTGGACGTCCTAGCAACCAATCAGACAGCAGTACTTAGTGGTTTCCGGGTGACTTGACAGTTGCCAAGATTTTCTTCAAGTATTTATGACAATATTTAGTTACGCAGAGAAAAAAAATGATAACGATACGTTACAAAAACAAATACTAAAAACCCCAAAGATTTTTTTGTTATTTTAAACAATTTCGCCATCCAAGAAACTCTTGCATAATGAGTTTTCTATATTTTGAAGGGATAGGTCTTAATTCTTATTTTGCATTTATGTTTAATGTTAGGCTCTATTAATGCACCGGATTATGCATAGGATAAGATGTACATGGAAAGTAGGAGAAATAGAGAGATGTATGGGATACTAAGAATGAGAAAAATATGGTGGTAGTTATATTGTAAATATGGAAGTTGAGTTAGATAATTATTGTATGGATAGAATATGATATTGGTATATTGATGATGAAATATGAATTGTGAATGGATGAATGTAGATGAGTGAAATATGGATGGTAGAATAGGAAGATTGGTCTATGGGTGGCAGCAGCATAGGATGAGTAATGTGGATGATAGAATAATGTAAATGAGACGAGTGGATGGAAGAAAGATGCGTTTTGTGTGGATGGTAGACTGGATTGGTATATATTGGATAAAAGAATAGACATATGGGTGGCAGAAAAGTATAATGGGATGAGTGGATGGTAGAATAACATAAGTGGTGTATGAATGGTAGACTGGACAAGATGAATGAAACTTTAGGATAAAAGGAATGATTGTCATATTGATGGTAGAATAAGATGAGTAGTGGATGGATGGTAGACTGGATTGGTATATTGTATAACAGAATAGACTGAGTGACAAGTGATGTGTGGATGGTAGAATAAGATGAGTAGTGGATGGATGGTAGACTGGATTGGTATATTGTATAACAGAATAGACAGCTGAGTAACAAGTGGTATGTGGATGGTAGAATAAGATGAGTAGTGGATGGATGGTAGACTGCATTGGTATATTGTATAACACAATAAACTGAGAGACAAGTGATGTGTGGATGGTAGAATAAGATGAGTAGTGATGGATGGTAGACTAGATTGGTGTATTGTATAGCAGAATAGACTGAGTGACAAGTGATGTGTGGATGGTAGAATAAGATGGGTAGTGAATGGATGGTAGACTAGATTGGTATATTGTATAGCAGAATAGACTGAGTGACAAGTGGGTGTGTGGATGGTAGAATAAGATGGGTAGTGAATGTATGGTAGACTAGATTGGTATATTGTATAGCAGAATAGACTGAGTTACAAGTGATGTGTGGATGGTAGAATAAGATGGGTAGTGAATGGATGGTAGACTGATTGGTATATTGTATAGCAGAATAGACTGAGTGACAAGTGATGTGTGGATGGTAGAATAAGATGGGTAGTGGTAGGATGGTAGACTGGATTGGTATATTGTATAACAGAATAGACTGAGTGACAAGTGATGTGTGGATGGTAGAATAAGATGAGTAGTGGATGGATGGTAGACTGGATTGGTATATTGTATAACAGAATAGACTGAGTAACAAGTGGTATGTGGATGGTAGAATAAGATGAGTACTGGATGGATGGTAGACTGCATTGGTATATTGTATAACAGAATAAACTGAGTAACAAGTGGGTGTGTGGATGGTAGAATAAGACGAGTAGTTTATGAGTAGTTGACTGGATAGGATGAGTACAATAGATGATAGAAAGATAGTGAAGATGATAGATCAGCCGGGTGAGTGGAGGGAAGAATAAGAGGAGAGGTGTAGACTAATTAGGATAAAATGTTGGATGGCATGAAATAGGTTAAGTGACATTGATGGTAAAATAGGATGGCTGGTATATATGAATGATGTCGATAGTTTAATAGTATCATTTGTTCAAAGCAAGACTTATTTGAAAAAGCTATGTGGTAATCTTGAAAAAAGGTCATTCAAAGTATATTTGTTTGCGGATATATTTTTGTTTACTCTGGTTTTCAATGTAATTTGTCTTTGTTTTGATACTATGTAGGAATTAAGACGCTTGTCACAAAACCAACATGATAGAGCCTTGCAAATTGTTTATCCATGTTGTCCCTTCTGTACTTTATGTAATAACTGGTAGGAATGAAAAATATCTCAAGCAACGTGAAAGATGTTTCTAAAACTAAAAGTGTTTTTCGTTGCTTAGCCTTTTCGCGAACAAAATCGAAAAAGGAAGGAAATAAGGAAGGAAGACAGAAAGCATCGAAAGAAAGAAAGAAAGAAAAAATGAAGGATGGAAGGATGGAAGGATGGAAGGATGGAAGGATGGAAGGATGGAAGGATGGAAGGATGGAAGGATGGAAGGATGGAAGGATGGAAGGATGGAAGGATGGAAGGATGGAAGGATGGAAGGATGGAAGGATGGAAGGATGGAAGGATGGAAGGATGGAAGGATGGAAGGATGGAAGGATGGAAGGATGGAAGGATGGAAGGATGGAAGGATGGAAGGATGGAAGGATGGAAGGATGGAAGGATGGAAGGATGGAAGGATGGAAGGATGGAAGGATGGAAGGATGGAAGGATGGAAGGATGGAAGGATGGAAGGATGGAAGGATGGAAGGATGGAAGGATGGAAGGATGGAAGGATGGAAGGATGGAAGGATGGAAGGATGGAAGGATGGAAGGATGGAAGGATGGAAGGATGGAAGGATGGAAGGATGGAAGGATGGAAGGATGGAAGGATGGAAGGATGGAAGGATGGAAGGATGGAAGGATGGAAGGATGGAAGGATGGAAGGATGGAAGGATGGAAGGATGGAAGGATGGAAGGATGGAAGGATGGAAGGATGGAAGGATGGAAGGATGGAAGGATGGAAGGATGGAAGGATGGAAGGATGGAAGGATGGAAGGATGGAAGGATGGAAGGATGGAAGGATGGAAGGATGGAAGGATGGAAGGATGGAAGGATGGAAGGATGGAAGGATGGAAGGATGGAAGAATTGGTGGATGAAGAAATGAACGAAAGGAAGGAAGAAAGGAAGAAATGAGGGAAGAAGGAAGAAAGGAAGAAATGAGGGAAGAAGGAAGAAAGGAAGAAATGAGGGAAGAAGGAAGGAAGAAAGAAAGAAGGAAAGAAAGAACGAAAGAAAGAACGAAAGAAAGAACGAAAGAAAGAACGAAAGAAAGAACGAAAGAAAGAACGAAAGAAAGAACGAAAGAAAGAACGAAAGAAAGAACGAAAGAAAGAACGAAAGAAAGAAAGAACGAAAGAAAGAACGAAAGAAAGAACGAAAAATCGTCAAAAATGGTATCGCAAGATCGCGAATTTGTCCTGTGTCCGGCTCAGCAACACCATATTTGTTGATCATTCCTTTTCTGCAGACGTGCACAATATCTCTGATAAGGCATTCAATGATATTTAAATCTTATCGAATTTGCTTTCAAATCAGTCATATATTTTCAGTTTCAATTGGTTTAATTGGTGAGGCGGGACTTTTTGGACAGCTGATAAGTACTCTTGTCTTGAGCTTTTAATGGTTTTTTCCTTTTGTCATAGTCCAATATGATCATTTTTTTCTTTTTCCTTCGCTCTGCACTCTGGACTCACAAATCAGAGGCATCTTAGCTAGATACCTTGAACAGTTCCTACTAAATCAAACTAAGAATTGCTGTAGCAAGATGATTATAATAATGATAATAGAAATACTAAAAGCGCAAAGGCGAACTCAAGACCTCGATACAATATGGCGACTTGAATACAATATCACATCTTGTTTTCTGTGCTTGGAGCCGAGAAACTCAAATAAAATCGTTCAAATTCATAAAGAAAACTCACACTGAATCACTAACCATCCATGTTTACTTTATCAATAAATATTTTTACCACAAATATTTAGAAAACGTAAAATACTACTAAACATATAGGCGAAGAAAAAAGCTAAACGCATTCTGCACTTAGGAAACATCTTGCTTATCATCTTGTTTATTGTTGTGTCGTGTTTTCGAGAAATATTCTAGAGAAATATCCAACTAAAAAAAACTTGTGAAAATTGGCGGGAAAAACTGATTTGGTAACTCAGTTGTTAAATAATGTAGAACAGCAACGTTTATTTTTCGACGCCTTTTTTTGTGAAGAAGAGAAGATAAAGAGAGAAGATGCCTCAGATGACGAAAGATTGAAGATTTTCATTCAGGATAAACACATTGAAATAACTTTATTCTTATTCCACGACTGCAGACAAAGGTAGAAACAAAAAGAAACTCTTCCTTTTGACGCTCAAAGCTAATTAAGGCGTACCAGAATTTTGCTCGCTCGCATAGCACGAAGTTCTGACCATGGGATAACATGAATCAATGCATTCTCTCGTCAGTTTGGAAATTGTTTTTTGTCAAAATTGCATTAAATGTCAAATAGCTTTTAGATTTTCAAGAACAAAATGTGTTACTTTCTTTGTATGCATTGCTTATTCAGCCAGAAAACATGATCTCCCTTTAAAAAATATGATCGCGAAATTTGAAACACACACTTCGTGCCCTTCGCTTTTGGTTAATCTCAAACAACTAACTCGCTTTAAAATAAAAAAAAAAAAACCTTTTCAAATATTTGCCTAACAGGATCATGGCCACTATACGACGTTAATTCTTGCAAACACGTTAAAAAAAATCCACGAAAATCAACATTGAGTCTAGCAAAAAGGTGTGCCAGAATATGCAGAGGATATTTCAGCGAGAAGGTCTTTTATTTAAAGCTGTACAATAAACTGCACGATGTTGTTTTCCAAAATACCTACCAAAACTGAATGAGAACTGAGTAACAGTAGTTCCAGATGGGCAGTAAGCATACGGTGTGTGATAGAAGCGAACAAATCAACTCGTTATTCTGATTGATTTGAATCAAATAATTGCAAAACCAAGAACAGACATTCATCAGCAGTACTAAGTGAACAAAGCTAAAGTTGTAAAAAAGTACCGCCGTTGGTCAACGAAGACCAACCATGTTTTGTGGTCTAATAAGTCGGCAAGGTGAAATACCAAATGATTAATCAAAAGCGTGGAGTGAGGTGTATTTGACAGCCATTTTGTACAAACGACATGAAGAAAAGCTGCCTCTTGACAGTGCGGTCGCACAAATCTGCATTATACGTATGAGAAGTACGATACACGGTTTCAATCAGATTTGCAATTAAACAAGCCGGCTGACTCAAAACCACAGAATTAAGCCCATCACAGTTGATATACCATTTATACATCTAAATGAAATTAAACCCAAATGTTTGGCTTGTCCGTTCTGGGTTTATTTCATGATACCAGGTTTTTGGTAACGGCACATAAAAGGATTAGAGTTTGAGCCGATGTGTTTGAGGTGGTTCTAGGCGAATAACAGTGGAATATTGGAATAAGCACAGCTTCTCTAGACTTAACAAGATTGTTCCATCGACATGTCAAAAGATACAACCAAAAATAATACCAATAATAAACAACAACGAAATTTTTTGAAGAGTTAAAAATAAGTACAGGGTAAAATGAGTGTCAGGGATTTTAGAACCAAGAATACCGTTCATCCTAAAATTCTGGTTTAAACCAATTTTTAGGGGACGTTGACTTTTTTTCCTCACACTAGCCAAAACAACCTAAGACTGCAATTTTCTGTTCGTTATGCGAAGTTAAAGCAAATTAAGGCAAATTGGAAATGTGAGTAAAACTAGTTTGCGATGAATTCTATGAATTCATATACGTTCAAGATCTAATTTAGAAAATACAAAGGTATCAGCAAGTACAACCCAATGAACAAAAAAGTACAAATAAATAGGTGTGGCCTCATTGCAACGGTGAATAATTTCAGAGCAAAATCTCAATAAAAGTTTCTCAAGAACGTTATAGTCTTTCATTTGAGTTCATTTATTTAGGTTCAGAAAGGTGTATTTACAATGATGGATCTTACCTTCATCGTTTTCCACAACTTTCATGTGACTAACAGAGATCGTGTGTTGTCGTGAAAACAAATCGTGTAGGATCTTTGAAATAAGTGGCTTCGCGTTGCTCATTAACAAGTAAAGCAGTTCAAACAGTCTTTATAGCCAGCCGAAAATCCATTGCAAACAGAAACCTAATACAAAGTTTACAGAACGCTTCAGCACTTGTGTAGTCTTCTCTCATTAACTTGCAAAAGCGAGAGCATGTATTCTACGTTCGTCAGAATAAGCCGTAATATTCAGGTTATCTTTTCGCTATTTCTTCTGGACGTGCTCTGAAACCTGAAGTCTGTCCAGTCCAAGGAGAAGCTTATCGAGTTGTGTATTTGTGATGTGATGTCAAATAGTCAAATAGTCGAGCGGTTCTCTCATAATAAAAATACTGCAGCATGTCCCGAACCGAATGTGTGAAGTCTTGAATGATGTTGATGTCAATGCAAAGACATCTGAATTGGTTCAATTGTATTACGTGGTTTAGCAGGCGTAAAGCTTGCCTTACCTTTCATGTGTGTGTATACAAAACATTCACTCGTTGGCTTTGGAGGATAAGCCTTGGCGAAACCGTAGGCCCTCAGATTTGCTTCTAATCCGGTTATACACCAAAGTCGCTTGGAAACGTTCCTAAACGAGAATTAAATCGACCCTTTCTCGAGACCCTCGATTAATAGATTTAAGAAAGAAAAAACATTTACCTAGTGTCTTGCTTACAATACGCAGGGATTAGGGTTTTATTCAGTTTTAGCGACAGATTTAGTCGTCCGTATCCGAGCTTGACGTCGCGTTGTGAACTACGCGCTACGCAAGTGATTTGTGTAAACCTGTATAAACTCAAGGAAACGGCCAGACGCGAGCTATTTATATCCATCTCGACAATGTTTGTTGACATTAGGCCAGAGAAATGGCATGAATTAGTTCACAAGAAGACTTGAATTCTTACCTGATGTCTGAACAGGGCAAAGCTTGGGGAAACTATGTTATTTGGAGGTCGAAGTTGCTGCAGTTAACGACTTTACGGGACACCCTCAAGGCCGAGTCTATCTCAGGACAGCGTGAACCTTGTACTGCTCTATATCAAACGCTATCCGACTACTTGATGTAAAGTCTTGGACAATAGTTCAAACAATGGACACACGCATCAGAGCCTATCATCAGAAATTCTTTGGTTTTTATTGCCTCTTGGGATTCCTGAAGGATACTCAAGATCACAGCGACCATTGGTGGCGTGGAGGAGGCGAGGTTTTTTCAATATGACGATTATTCACTAATTATTTTAGTGGAAATTAAGAAGTGCCCATAAGAAAAAGAAGTTGATGTTTTTGAGGTGATTTCAAAGGTACAAGGCCGCCAATTGCTTGCATGACTAACTGTATATTTGGCCATTTTTTTTAAGGATTAGCATTTGAATGAAAAACTTAGCACATTGACGATCACTTCTACCGCCTGCTCATTTCCGGTAACATTGGAAAAATACTTCGGCGATGAGTATTTTATTGTAAAATTATTTTAAATGAAAAAAAAAGAAAAACCGATTTCACCATTGAAAGTGAGATAAAATGAGCGCTGAAACGATGCCACTATCACCCGTACAGGTCAAGGCTTTCTTATGGTTTAATTATAATTGGATGCGAAGTGAATAGCAGATCTAGATCAAGTTCATTTTAGAACACTAGCCCAAGTGGTGAAAACTCTTTAGCGCCATTTCCTAAGTGCTAGATAAATAAAAAGCAATTTCAGAGTTAACTTTAGTTTGAGAATACTTGACTTTCAATAGACAATTGACAAAGAAATTGAATGTACAAATGCAAACTTTAATCAAGTCACCAACTGCAGGCCGAACACCGAACACAGTTTAATAACCTCCGCAAACAATTTATCGGTCGTGACTCAGTTCATTTCGGGCTTTTTACTCAGTCAATTTGAGCAAACAGAGGTTTTGTTGCATGTGAAATTAAATCTGGTCTGTCGGCTACATAAAACAGAATAAACCAATAGCCTTGTTAATGAAAAGAGAAGGCATCTGAACGATAGCAAATGTTGTTTTCTAATTGAATCAGATTTGCGGCATTTGGACGTTCTTTTCTGTAATCTAATTCAACTGTTCAAGGCCATGTGTAAGTTTGTACGGTACAAGAATCTTGTATAAAGAAACCACCAGAGAACTCGAGACGTAATCATCAGAAGCAATCTGAAAAAAAAGCCCTGTTAGTTTGTGCAATTAACTTTCTTCACTTGAAATAAATATGTATGTCAAATTTAGGTCCACTTTTTCAATTATGAATTCTTTAATGAATTTGAATTCTTAGATATTTTGCTTTGTGATTCTTTATAATGACAAGGAACTCATCCTCAAAAATCACTGTAACACAATGTAAAATTCCTCTCTCCGTTGTACACCGCATTATGGGGTCAATTCCAGAACACGTGGGTTAGCTCTGGATTGGCTTTACTTCTTGTTTTTTAGTACTTTGTCCAGGAGTTTTAAGTGTGATTAATTGGGTACTAGAGGGTCCTGAAGGGTTAAAACGTGAATAGAAGTTTGCTTGTATTTCTTGCGCTGAGAAAATTGGCTTTGATGCACTGCGATTGGGAATTGAGTCATCAGCTGGAATCATGGGAAGCAGAAATCTCCGGTACGGTAGTTCTCCAATGAGACTGTGCATGCATGATTGTACCAAAATTTAGGATAGGAAATAAGCTTGGGACCCCGTTCTGGGCTGTCCTTAATAATTGTATTTGCCTAAAAAACTCCATTGTTTATCAGATACTGACTAATTAAATTTGAGTATCATGAAACTGACAAGAGTTCCTACCAATATTAGTTGTTGTACACAGTCTAGGGATTTTTTTTGTTATCAAATACCGACTTTACCAAAATGGCCCTGAAGATCTCGATGACAATGTGTAAGACTGAAATCCGACATGAGGTGGTTTGAGCCCCTTAGGGAAGTGTAAAGCGGTTTATAACTCTCACTCCATGCACTCCTGTGGTATCCTTAATGGTATTTCATGAATCATTAGATATCACTTACAAAACAGGTTTATACGGGCGTAGGAGGATCATGGCCAAGACTGCTACTAATAGTTGTAATGAGTCGACTCTCTTGAAAAATATCGACAAAACGTCCTCACAGATTTTATAGCTCATCTTTTAGACACAATCATAATGAGTTTTTGTTCACTGGATCAAAATGCGTAATTTAGAGATTTTATATATGTATTATCCAGTTTCGTTCACGGATGACGTGAGAGCAAACTATTGGCTATACCGAAGGGCTTCCATTAAGACACAAAGCCAGAAAATCAAATTTCTAAATTACCTTCCAATAATCCTCCTGCAGATAAAATTAATCATGGCAATACACAGAAATTGCAGCTTTATGTAGTTAGAGTATTTGGCACCAAGCAAAATGGATAGAAGAAATCAGAGAGGTTGTACCCCACCCTTGTCCTATGGCCAATCCATAGGAGATCTTACATGGTCAGTATAAAAGTCATACAAAGTCAACTCATTAATCAAAGAAGGGTGTGTTAAGTACATTCAAGATTCGTGATACATAAAGTATTTCTGTGACGGTCTAAACATGGAATGGCTTCCATCCTCGCATCATGTTTTTTTCACATTTTGGTTTCTCCCAAATTTCCCCACTTCGTTTTAGACTAGTGCCCCTTAAAAAAGGTCTCCAATACATTTGGATAGGATTTAGTACTGCAAAGAAAGCGTGATGTACACATGTACTACAAAATTGAAGACCTAAAGAATAACAAACTGTGTGTGGGGTGATCGTGAGATAACCTCTATATACTTTAGGCAAACTTTCCACCCTCTCTCTTCACTGTACTTTTGAAATTATACATCCATGTTTTTTTGGGACTTCAAAACTGAATCAAGCTACCCATAAGTCTTGACTCTTAATGTTGTAAAATTATCTGGATATGAATTTTTAGTACTTCTAGATGTGTGCCATAACGACAGAATATCTCAACATCACACAGCTCCTGCTACGGAGCCTTTCAGTACGGGGGTAGCTAAGAAGGGTTAGTTAGTTCAGGATGAAGCGTATTTTTCCAAGTTCATCAGGATTTAAACTGCGATAAGTGGCCTTAATCCTTAGCAATGCCTTCACGTAAGAACAGAGGAAAATCCGTAAGAGCAATAAGAGTGCCTGTCAGAGGCTTTTGTCTTCTAAAAGACGAATGTTGTGTCATTTATAGAACTACTAGTAAGATTAGAATCAATTTTTCTTTGACTTTTTGATCTTCAAAAACCTATACTTGTAACTTTCGTTTTAGCTGTTATGGAGGATAAAAACTGAACAACAAAGTAATGCTTGGTCAATCAATCACCTGACAGGATTCCAAAATGGTTAGTTGCGGTTGGTTTTGTTATAAGCTGCTTGCCGTTTGCATTTTCTGAGATACGTTTAAGGCACAAATAAAAAACAGCTAAGTATCTTTAATTTGTTGCTTCAGTGGCTGCACTAAGTTTTGATACCCACTGCACGCATACAAATAGAAACAGTATTCTCGTAAACTGTAGAGGTATAATCCTTACCATAAAGTTCAACACTGTTAGTGGCTCCTCGTATGAACTAAACAGATTATTTTAGGAGGAGCCAAAAATTGATGGATATCGTTTTGTTTGTTACTGAAGAACCAAATGTCAAGCAAAGATCAGAAAAGAGAACCTTTACGCGCTATACGATTTGGGATTAGCGCAAGGAGATAGCCAAGGCTCAGCAAGATTGACAGGTTATGCCCCTTCCAACCAAACGACTTCATAATCATTGGAATTTATCGATATAACTAAAGAAAATATAAAGATATTTTTGAGCCAAAAGATATTGTCATATTATGTAGGGAGTCTAACAGTATGCCTAAGATGTTCTTTCTCTATCAGTTGGCCTGTCCAAGAAACTGAAAGTGACTGATGAGAAAAGTTTGCTGGAGCCAATAACACAGGAGCATTTGGATGTCAGTTTGACATTAGCAATAGTGATTTGGTGGATTAGCGTTTCCTGCCTTAAGGAGGTTTTCTGATGTAAAACCCATCTTTATCATAGATTGTCGCGACAGTCTACCCTACATGCTAGCTGCTCTGGCGACGATACAATTGCAACAAGTCTCATAGTATTGTGCCCCAGACTGGTACGGTAAACAATATAGCTTTGTCTTCGTTCATGTTTAGGAACGTAATCCACTGACCACACTTGTTACACTTGATGTTACCACGCCTTTTTCTTCATTTAAAGTAAACATCCATTCTCTCTTGAATTTTTGAGTTCTCTCAGAAGACAATCTTTGGGAAGGGTTTTGGCTTATTTTTGACACTGAGATAATAGAAGAGGACTTGTATATAATCTTTATAGTTGTAATCCAGCTATATCCACCTAATTCGACTTTGAGCCCTTTATCAATTTAAAAAAGGTTTCCGAGCCTTTGGAAAATTATATTATAAGGTCAGTTGAACGTAGTTCATTCATCTCCAAGTGACACGAGGATGGAGAATAAGGACAAGAAACGAACCTTTATGGGTTTTATGCCCTAAATGTTTTGGAATGCGCTGTAATAGTGTTCTGGAATGCTTGCGAAAAAAGACGTTTTGCAAGTAAAGATTCCCTTGAAACAAACACACACAAACACGAAAAGAGCACATGAAAACATCATCCGAGAAATGTTAAAAATGTTTGAAACAGATAAGAGTGGATCAAGACATTCTTAACATGGACAAACCATCCTGCTTGTCAGCTTAGGATTGATATAAATATTACTGGCTATGTTTAGGGCCAGCCAGACCTCGTGCTCATAACACAGGAAGCAAGACTGACACTTTTTGGTTATCATCCTATTCAGGTATTATCCATAATGTACCTGGGAAAATGACAAGATGGATTGGTACAATCACGACCAGATTTGTGGGTCTTACACTCCAAAAATCATTACTAATCTGACAACCTGTCAAAAGGGCTGATAAGCGCAGAAATAATCAATTTATAAAGATTAAAAGTTCGTGTCTTTTAATTATTTTTCCTAAAGCCATGCCAATTAGAGTAAACCAAAAAGAAGTTTCTCAAAACGAAATGAATTCTTTAACTTTGGGTGTAGTCGAACTCTCCAGTACTATGCCATCTGCAGTGACCTTGAATGAGGACAGGACAGAATAATAAATCACAATTCACCATATTTTACACCGGACACAGTTCTCCATGTGCTTTGGGAATTAGAAGTTTTGCTCTCACACGTAACCTTGTTAGAAAGTGTTGACAAAAGAAGGATTTATAAGCTTCTTAGTGATTTGCAGTTTTGAGTATTTCAAAACATTGACAAACAACTTTTCGATCTTATAGTGTAAGCTGTATCAGTGAAACTTCAAAGCAAAAGGGATATATATTTGGTGACAAAAATAACTTATGAGTCCTTGATGTTTTGGTTTTGTAGTTTATATATAGACTAAAGAAACTGTAAAACGCAATTTTTTACTTACTACAAATAACTATGCATCATTTTGAACCATATTTTTCATACCGAATCTTTAACCTTTTCATTTTCTTCATTTGCTTTAGTTTTTGTTGCTAGTAATAATATCTATTACGTTTTATTCTTGATATATCTCGATTGCCGAATTTTGGGCGTACTTTGATCATCCAGTTCCTGATGACAAAATGTGCGACCGAATTTAGAAAAACTACATGACATTGAAGAAAGCTATATTTTAAAGCTTTGCAAGATTTTTATTGTGTGCATGTGTTAGAGATGTCAGTGGATGCTGCACTAGTGGGTCTGTTTCTAGTTCTATAGTTAAGAAAGCAAAAATGTTTCTGTTTCTTGCTTCTTTACATTTCTTTCATGTCATAAACAGTTTGAGTCACAAAAGTTTTTGAAAAATCCTGCTATGTCTTTTGGCAAATTTTAAGGCAAATTTTTAAACTCACAGTGATTGCACGGGATGAAGGTTAGGGTACAGACATGCTTCTCTACCATCTTCAGAAATATGTAATATCTCATATCTTGTTTGGCAATGATTTCGTGCGTTCATGGGAATGGACGGAAAAGAGGGACCATATATTGGCCCTTGGATGCTATCTTCTTCATGAACAAAAACCGGCTTTACTTTAATGCATTATCATATAATTTGACATTGTGCAATATTCGTATTCTAAAAACACAAAGGTCATGATTTTTTCCCCATTCATATAGAACAATTATCAAATGACTAAGAACTTTCGATCATCAATTGATACACGATTGAATTAGAAGAATTTAGGATGAAAATTTCGTTGGAATTTGGAAGTATGAAACTAACTTTTAAATCTGACAAATATACAAATTTTTTTTCATATTGACAGGGGATTGCTTGGAAAATATGTGCTTTATTTCATTATATCTACTTTGATTTTCACATCTTAGAAAGATAATAGAAAGCTAATAATAAATAAGCTGAAAGTTCTATTACTTCTGTCCAATTTAATTTAATATAGAAAATTTGTAGAAATATTGATACAATATGTATTGTCACTTTGTATGATTCTGACGAACCAGAAAACAAAAGTATGAAAGTATCAAGCGTGATTAAGTTGATGGAACATCACTTTTTAGGAATTTCACTTTTTTTTTAACTTTAGATTTAACTTAAGGTTTATTAAGAAATCCATTTTTCAAACATGGCATGATTTTCCTATAACTTTATTTATAGAAAAATCTTGACAAAATTTATGACCTTCATTTTCAATATGCCTCACTATACTGAGCCGGGAATTGAGAAGCCAATTAACGTACTCAGTCGAATTTTGAAAGAATTCTGCAATCATAAAAGCCAAATCAAGCTAGATAACTCCTAACTCTTCTTTAATTTTTTGAAAACAAGAAAAGTAAAAAGAAATGAGTATAAAGAGCATAAAAACCCCCACAGATACAGTTGCCCGCACCGCTGAAATGGGCTGCAAAACTGAGCAGAGCTAAAATTTTCAGTTGGCCGGAAATATCCGAGTAAATTAGTGTTAATCATGCCTTTGTAAGAAAGGTTCAATTTTTATTATCTACTCCCTTTACTGCAGTCAGATTGTGAACAATACTCTAGTCGAGTCAAAGCGTAACGCTCAATAAATTGCTTTCAATAACAGTTGTTTTGTGTCTCAAACGTTTATCGTTCATTCCATATAATACTTTCTTGTTTGGTGTGTTTTTTTATCTATCTTACGTCTTTTTACATGCTTGTATTATTGGCGGTCTGTTTGCTAGATTTCGAGGTATACATGGTTGTTTGGTTGTTTGGTTGTTTGGTTGTTTGGTTGTTTGGTTGTTTGGTTGTTTGGTTGTTTGGTTGTTTGGTTGTTTGGTTGTTTGGTTGTTTGGTTGTTTGGTTGTTTGGTTGTTTGGTTGTTTGGTTGTTTGGTTGTTTGGTTGTTTGGTTGTTTGGTTGTTTGGTTGTTTGGTTGTTTGGTTGTTTGGTTGTTTGGTTGTTTGGCTTCCTTGCTTAGTTGCTTGTGTTTATTTGCTTCCTTACTAGCGTGGTCACTTGTAGTCTCACTTAAAGTCACTTGGTAGTGTGTTATCATGATTAAATCAGTTTACCCTGGCTTATCTCCTTGGGGTTGTCTTGCCTTTTCCTGGCTTGCTGATTGGTTTCCTTGTTTATTTTCATGTTCTTTGATGGCTTGTCTTTTAGCGGACATTATGCATGTCAATTACCATGCTGAATTCCCAGAACCTTCCAGATAGTATGCCACAGAGTAACCTTTCAGATTCACATCTACTTTTGGAAACCTTTCTCAATTTTTCCAGGAACAGGAAAATATCTTGGTGGTTTTGTGGTTGGATTCAAAATGATTATTTTTGCCATCGAGGCAATGGTGGAGTGAAGGATTGGTCACAGGGTGCCCGTGCCCCCCCTCCTTTCTAGCTTGGAATTAGTTGGTTGTAAAGCAAAAGGTGCATATCATCGTCTTGATTATGTGCCCCCCCCCCCCCCATACACTCAAAACCAGCAACGAATACTAAAGCAACATAAATTTGCTCAACTTTTTATTTCATCTTTGCTACATCATAATAACTAAAACTTATAAGTAATATATAAATGTACATAGTTAGTGTTTGTTGCCAAAAGCACAATCCAGGACACAGTGATTGTTAGTTATAACAAATGTTAGTCATACATTCATACATGTATATCATACCAAATGCAAATTTGTTTGGTAAATATTTGTTCATTGAGCTGTGAATTCTCTGTTTCACTACTACAGACTACTACACCTACAAAATCATTTTCGTTCCTTTTATTGGCCAATTTAACATCGTTATCTTGCGACTTCCAGTGGCCCTGGAGTTAACAGGATAGAACAAGAAATTCTAAGAAAAAAAATTTTTTTTTTCTTGAACGTAATGGTATGTCCATTTCAGACCACGTGCCATTCCCTTGAGTATCATTTCCTTGTTTGGATGCAAATGAAAGAAATAATCCTATCCTCAAAGGAATAACAAGTGGTCAGAAATGGGCAAAACAAACGTCCAAGCTAAAAAGATCTATTTGGTATTTTATTAGTGGTTTCAAGAAGGTATTGAGGGTAACAAGTAATTTTTATATTTGCCTATTCCATTTTCTATTGTGAGATGCAAATTTTAAAGGTTTTTCCAGTTCTGGATGCATGAAAAAATAATCAACAAAATATATACGTACACAATTAATGATCATGTTCATCAAATAAACAAATACATGAAATATTTCACATTCTTTGTTTTGTCATTTTTTTTTTCATTTAAATTAACTTTTTTGCGTTGTAATTAATTTATTCCATTAAAAGCTATTTTGTAAAGAGTAGTATGTTTTTGGTGTGTTTTTCTCTTTTACCGTTTATTTTATAGCACAGAAAAGCGGCGGAAAGTCGTATGTTGTTTTTCCATTACATGAATCTACATTGTAGATCCCATTCAAAATTGTCTTGGACGCGAGGCCAGCAGGAAAAAAGAAGAAAACTTTTATTCGATGGGATTTGTGTCATTAATTTTGTATTTTCCTTTTGGCCTCACATCTAAGATAATTTTCAAAAGGGTGGTTGCCTTTTATGAAGTACAAAGAAAAGCAATTGCTGATCTTGGGAATGCAGCAAAGACCTTTGATCTTTTGTTTATATTACAGAGGATCTAACGGTAGCCGGGGATTTAATGTTACGGTATCTTGAGCTCTAATCCGGCTGCTACATACACAATACAATGTCATGCCACTAGCTTATATATATATATATATGTATATAATTAAGTTTACAGGAATAATTATGATTTAATTTATTAACGTCATTACAAGTATTTTTTTTTTTTGAATTTCTTAGTGGTCTATATTCTCATCCTCAAAAATCATTTTTTGCTAAATTTATCTGAAATAAGCCTAATTAAAATAATTATCATTTATGAATTTAGAATATGTTATAAATCTTTTCAAACTCTTATATCGCTTGATAATATACAGCTAAGTTGATTATCTAGGTGCCATTGGGTGCATATGGTCCAGAGACATATACGGACCACTTGTAGGAGAACAAAAGTACGGTGAGGCCTGGGGTGGGGGCATGAATGCCCCAGAATTGCTTGGTGACATGCCATTATTCATGACAGAATGTGATGGGAAATTTGACAGACTGGGTCGTACTGATTCGTGGGCAGGGCTCCAGATATTCCCACTGCAGCTTGCATACCGACAGGGTGATGGTGGTACTGGTTGTGGAAGATCCTTCGTAATTGGCGGGGTTTTGGGCTTTGGCTTTGGCTTTTGTTCCCCCTTGGTCAGTTGTCTGGCTTTTGCCCGTCTATTTTTGAACCATACCTGGCAAATGTAAAAGAAAGGGTTAGTTTCAATTCAATGTGTGGAGTACTGTTAAGACATACGTGGATCTAAATGCTCATTAAGAAGTGGTATTAGGAAGCAGGATTTAGTCTTAATCTTATTAGGTATTTGTTTTTCTTAGATCAGCTTGAAGTTGCTTTAAACAAATGGTTGGCTATTTGCTGACAGATCGACTTGATAAATGCAGGGTTAGTCTTAGAATGCCATAAACGATTATATCAAGGGATGATCACTGGACCTAGCTACTTCCTATGGTTATCAGATAGATCAAGTGATAAAACAAGTACTGACGACGAAGAGAAAGAGACGATATAATGCTGATGTACATGTCATTTTTCGTCCTACTTCTAGCTGACAATGGCAAATGAAATTTTTGCCCAATCACTGTACCTTTCCATTCACGTGCAGCTAACAAGACGAGAAACACATGATGAATGCTAATTATTGATATCACTACACTAATCAGCACTTAGCCTTTGATTTCAAAGAGCTGTCATTTTATTTTGCAAGTCGTTTTGTTGGGCCTTGTAGATACCTAACTAATCTCGTATCCAGATCTATATAATCGTGGAACGCACAGTAATTTTTCTTTCCATCATTTTATTTTCCACAAGAGCCCGAGTTAAGTGAGGGGAAATAAAAAGAAGCTTATGACCAATGCGTGGATGATAAGGATGATTTCAAGTGGCATGTCCAGCCCACTGTCAGCAGGCTATTCTCACAAAACGGAAACCCACATTGTGGAATTAGATCAGTTCATGTCCAAAGCTTTGACAAGTTCTGTGTATCGCTCCATCAGACTATGGCGTCAAGAAATACCTAATCGTTCATCCCAGATAGCATTTAAGCTTGATATAGTAGAAAATATCGTAAAATTGAAAGAAAATAATCAATAGGTTGGATTAACCGACTTAATTATACGATAGGACGTTTTACGTAATGCATTTAGGGTTATATAACTGGATTAAGAACGCTTTGATTGACACACTGATGCAATAGCCTTCAAGCTACGTGTCCACTTTATGTCATACTCTGGTATTCCAAATAACTGTTAAGTAGTTTGTCCAAGTTTAAGCTAAGAAGATAGCTGAGTTACTTGCACAGTGTGCTGCTATACTTCGAGTAATGGATAATAGACATTTACTATGGGTCGTGTTGGAGTGCAAAGGATTCAGGTGTACTTCATTACAGAGCATTTGTTTTTTTCTCTCACATGACAAAGATGGTTTGGTCGAACGGAAAGATCAACATTCCTTGTTTGTTGTGCAGAAATAAAGATAAAGTGCTGTAAGATGTTCGAGATTATATTATCAGTTCTTTTATCTATAGTTTATAAGTCGAAACTAATCTACTCGTAACTACCCAGGAGGGGTATACTTTAGACGTTTAGACTTGAATACCCTCTCTTATATTTGCCCTCTTACTAAACCTTTAAATATTCCAATAAACATAACTAGCTCCATCGTAAATCATAGCTGAATGTTACCTCAGAAATTATCTTCAAAAGACGACAAGAAAGGTCTGTATCAAAGTATTAGTTCGTTACTAAAAGCATTAGAAAAATAATTAGGCATTTTACATGTTTATTTTTGAAATCCTGATTGTATACACGCCCTGATAGCCATTAGGACTTAATTCCAATTATAAAAAAGAACTCTCAGAAACGTTTCCGTCAGTCTTTGTAGCTATAACCCTCCCATTCATTATTCCTTAGATTCTTATCAATAAATCTCTAGAGCATTTGCCTTTTTTTAAGAATCGATATCTGCTTGTATCTTGAGGTAGAAAAAAGCTCAGCTCCTTGACTCCCACCTGCATGTTTCCTCTTACATCAAATCCTAATTACGGTATTTTCATACTCTTTCAATGCAAATGCTCTTTTGTACTTAGAAGAATCTGGTTTAGAGGTAAAAATACTTGGTCGAGACGGTAAACATGTCAATTTTCGATCTGTCAAGAAGGCTTTGGGTTCGTGAACTCGAGCGGTTAAAAATATTTGTTTCGCTGTTTTTGCTTAATATTAAAACTTGCTGATTAGTTTAGAGGAAGGAAGGACAAAATACAACCAGAAAGGGGTGAAAATGTAACGTATTTTGTAAAGGCATTAAAAGTTCCAAAAAGTTGTCCATTGTCGATAAAAAATGGCATCCCTCGAGCGACTTAAATCCCTCTCAACTATTTGACAAGCATTTTACCAAAAGAAATATGAACTATTCATAAAACTTAGAAGAAGAAATATTTGATATTCTAAATCAAAGAGTTTTGGCCTAATAACAAAAATTGATACAAAAATCTGAAAATTATGTCAAAATGTCAAAAAGGTTTTGCTCATTTTGTTCCGCTTTCCTGATCCATTCACCTGTCGATGGCACATATGAAAAATGAACGAATCCATGGAACAAGTTGTTTGCCAATTTCTTATCAAGAAAATCAACTTTTTGTTGCAAGATAGTTTTATCCATAAACGTCTCACTTGTGCATGTACATTTTAGGAAAACTGAAAGAAAATTAGTATGGCGAAACAGAACGAAACGACGATATCAGAACGACCTTTTGGAATTAACACGAGTTTGGGTGTATTGACCAGGCATCAAAAAAGATCATCTTAAACAAAAATTATAGCAAAAAGTTCATCTTTTTGTGTGTGTTTATTTCTAAGACTTAACAAGAGAAGTAAAGAAGATTTGGTTCACTTATTCATCGTCTTTCAATAAGCTACAATAAAGAAAAAACACGCTCTTTAAGGTATTTAGAAACACATAAACCTTCAAGTGACAGCAGAAATCGCTTTACTAAGGGTATGGTTTCACGTCGTAAGTTTCTTTGTTTTTCCCTGCCACTAAATTGATTAATTTTCACATTAAAAAAAAGGCAATACCTTTGTTTCTTTTTGGACAATTAAAAAATTAGCTTCATCAACGTCTTGGATATTTGCCACAATATCCGTTGAGACGAGATTAACTTAAAACCCTGAATCGTAGTTTTAGCGGGGGAAGGACAACACCCAATTATCATCAAAGTAGCAGCAGATGAAAAATGCACAAATGCTATTAAAGACAAAAAAATATATCTTTCACAAACCATAGAAGTGTTAGACCTCACCTGTACTCTGGATTCAGGGAGATTTATCTTCATAGCAACATCTTCTCTCATGAAGATGTCCGGGTAACGAGTTTTGGAGAACAGTTCTTCGAGAATTTCGAGCTGATTTTTCGTGAACGTGGTACGTTCTCGTCGCTGTTTTCTTGGATATCCTGTGCAAAAATGAAAAACACATTATGAATAACATAGATAATTCGAATATTAACAATCAGTTCAATGGAGTACTGCGATGCAATGCAATTTTGCTATTATCTTGTACTTCCACACAGCGACTCAAAGCAAAAAAATTACAATTATTACAGTTAAATGTCACTAGCACACTTTTGTGTGCTTTTTCACTATTTATTGATATATATATATTCTCCTCTATAAACATCCTTGCTCAATTCTTTTGTTGAAAAATAAAATAAAATAAAATAAAACGAACCAACCAAAACAAACTGAAAAATCGATCCCATCATGTTCACAAAGCTGGCATTTCCCATTTTCTTCAATTCTTGGATTTCAATACATTTTTGCACTTTTCATTTTCTAAACATTTTCGTTTTTCTCCAAAGAAACCTTGTACTTGCTCTATGACAGCTATCATCCTTCTCTATTTTCCTTCTTTTCTTTGGATAGTTTTTAAACATTCTTAACCTACTCTTTTAATTTTTCATATTTGTCATTTTTTTCAGTCATTGCACTCGGTTGAATGATATCCTTTAAAGCTCAGATACACGGCGCAACATTGCATAAAACATCACACTAAATTATAAAAATTTGAACGTCTGTTTTATTTTGTTGAGGTTCTTTGTATTATCTTTGTAAATTAAACAAAAAAATCGAGATTTTCTATGATCTGGCTGCTAAAATAGTACTGTAATCGTAATGTTGCACCATATATCTGAGCCTATTCAGTATTGTGTACATATTTCATGAAGAATTCCGTCTCATGTTAGAAATAAACATTGGAGGACCATGTTGGCCAAAACGACTTAAGGTGAAAACTTGTGTTTCTTTAAAAGATTACGTTTCAGAAAAAAACTTTAGATATTTTTAACCCTTTTTCTTCAACATTAAATTTTTATTCGGTTTCCCAACAACCTATAGGCACACAAAATCTTTCTGTATACTCGTAAAGTCAACAAAGACTTCAGTAAAAACAGAATATATAATATAATTGAAAGATCCCTAATTTCGGTTCATTTGGTATATTTGAAAAAGCTAATACAGAGTTTGCTTTTCGCAATACCATCGTTGGGAAAAACGTTTCTAAATGATGATTACTTCCACTTGTTTTTCAACTGCTAAATAAACTCGAATGAAGTTTTCTTTTCAAAGTGGTTATTGGACAAACACAAACATACCAACGACATACACATCACTTTTGTTTGAACTTGGACTGATTCATTGTCGTTTGAACAAGAATAACTTAAAGTTCTAATTTCCTGCATTTCTTTCTTTGAGGACAAATAAGTTGTACTGAGAAAAAATTCTTGGTTTTTCCTCATTTTAAAACCAAAGAATTCCAGTCATTAAAAGCATTTTTGTGTGAGTTTTGATAATTAAACTGTTTCACCTAGGAGCGAGAAGATTCCGGATCTAGCTAGTTCAGTTAATCAAGGAACTGATTTTTCATGATCCCCAGACGTCCACGTATCTTTTCTAATAGCTTTTCTCCATTTTTAATCTTCTGCTTTTTCTGAAAGGAGAATAAAGGGCAAACCACAAAAAGGCTTGTAGAAGTCATGAACGAAGTCTCAATGCCAGAAAGACACGTTGGCCGGAAAAGTCCACTTTAAGTTTGTCCTTGTTCATTACAATCAAAGAAATGAAATATTTACCAGAGGAATGCTGTAAATCATATTGCAATAAAAAGAACAGTTGAAGAAATTAAAAGAGAGTAAATTTCTATTTCCTTTTGTCACTTAACTAGTGATTGTTTTCGTTTTTAAGAAAAATGGAGAAATTGAAGTCTTGAACGATGTGTTTGTTTTCTTAAAGCGATCCGTTTTTCATGCGAGGTGCTTTGATAATAACACAGCAAGAGCTTGTTCTGGTGGTATCTCGTCAGTGCACGAACCACATTTCTACGTTTCATCAGGTTTCATTTCAACCTTCAAATTCACAGCTCATTATTTGGAATCGTATTGAAATCATCATTGAAAGCTTTAAACATGAGGTGCTTGAGTACGAGTAAAAATGATGGAAATCGAAGAAGGCTAAAACAACGGGACCAGTCGTTACATGCGTCCTGCTGCCCGAGATGAATGTGGCTTCTACGCTCCTGTTGCTAAATTTAGACCAAATTCAATACATAATAAGAATTTAGTGATTATAGCTTTGTAAAAGTGAAAACAACAATTTTATTTTAAGAAATATTTCTGAGAAATTGAAGCAAAACCCGTCATTTTATTGCATACGAGAGCCTACAATTACCTCACTGCTTGGTTCTATCCCCAGGGAATGTTGGTTTCAGTTGAGTAAAATATTAGCAAAACGTGCCGCTTAGTTCTTATAATGGACTCTAAAAGAAGTAACTGTTCTTAATAAAGCTTTAGATTCGCTTTATTTTATTAGCGACACGACGTATCATGGTTTTTCTTACTCCGTCTGCAGACCATTTTGAAAGGAGCCTTTTACGAAGACCCTGAAATACTGACGTGCACTTGATGGATTTTCAACACATAAAATGGTTCGCCAAAAGTTTATACAGGTTAATTAACTAAGATAAAATAGCGGTGCTCTGGGGCGAAACGAAAAGAAAACTTTACAATCATAATAGCTTTCTGAATATATCCTAATTGATCGAAAAACCGATCTTTTGTGGAATCGAAAAAGGACTTACGCGCCAAAGAAGCAGGAGCAAAGCCTCAGGGCTTTCTTCCAAGAATTGTGTAACCGAAATCTTTCAAGCGTTTTAAATTCAATTATAAGAAAATGATTGTTGGGTTGAAGATGATATATTGTTTGAACATATGTGGTTTCTTGAGTTCTATTTATTTTTGCCTTCAATATATACTCCTTTGTTGGCAAAGTCGTGATGTTCAATAAAGTACAATCTACATTCTTTGGTCCTGCAATCTCAGGTTTTCTTTACAAGCGACATAAAACGTTTTTTATTCTCTTCTGGATTTCTAATAATTTCTTAAAGTTTTTGAATTTTTTTCTGCAACCTAAGCCTTCGATACAGATTTTGATATTTTTAAGCAAGGGATTTATGCTTATCCTCCACTACTCAACCCTTCTTAAAGCTAAACCCTTTCCTGTCGCCCCAAACAACATGGTACATCATTTCACACACAAAATAACAATGCACGATAGCCCTACCGTAAGGCGGCCCTGCTACCATTGGATTGAACATATCGGCAGGCCTTGGCGGAATATTCAAGCCTCCTAAAGGACAACCAGGGTAATTGTTGAGAAAACCAGCCATGTTGTATTCTCTGTGATACGAAGTCAGCAACAGTTCTAAATTAAGACGAAAATACAGTGTGTTACTAGGCATACATTGTCCATGTCAGTTGTCCACCAGTTAGCCCACACCCCCCATGGCTTATAAATATATCCTTATTAAAACAATTGGGGCCGTGTAGAAATCTTTTTGATAAGTCACCTTTTACGCAATGAGGGTAAGCCAAACAGACACCTAAGTGGGATTTGTCCTCTTTTAGTCTTGATAAAAAACTGAGCTGGTTTACTTCAGTCTAAGGTTTCGTCTACGTCTTTCTGCCACTCAGAGCGCAACTGAATGACTGTCGTAAGCTGACGAGCTGTTCTAGTCCCGCTCCAACTAAGAACAATAAGAAAGCTCTCTGAAGTGGCAGTGATTCTGTATCCCGTTAATGAATAAATCTTTTCGGCACGTGCGCTGTTTATATAAAACGGACACCTTGGTGTACTTGTTAATGTGGAAGTGTAATTTTTCTCGGCCAGATATGCAAAGGCGGCAAAGGCCTTTTTTGTTAGTTGCCTAGTATTCTACAATTAACTGAAAAAATACTGATTTGGGCGTTCCGTTTAGAACCGCTTGACTGCATATGACTATTTGTTCTTTATAAAGAAAAAAATTACTTTGGAGTTTCAAATAAAGCAATGTGGGAGGTCAGTGGAGCATTATTGTCATGCATGTAAAGGAAGCCGCGAGAACATCAAGAGAAATATCCCGTTTGGGATTAGGAGTGACATAGGAGTCACGTCAGTGACTGTTAGACAAAAACCCAAAATACACTATACAACAGAATTCATTTACTCTCGATGATTATTCAAGTTGGCTTTTAAATTGAATCTCGCTCGAGTTGGCAGATCGTTTTTTAATACGCCTTAATGAAGGCCTCAAAACTTTATATCCTTCGATTAACTCGTTTCCGAGGGCGTCGACAATAATTGGAACACACTTAATAAGAAAAAGAAAGCACGTTCAACTAGTTTTCAAAAAAAAATTAGAAGAGGTTCAAATTTTGGTTTTGAGTTATATGGGTTGCAATGTACATTGCTATGAGGAATATTTAAATTAATATACATTGTACAGATACTCTCTAGTGACGAGTAAGTACTGAGACAAGGCCAAAAGAACACTAGCTCTGAACATATGTTGCCGAGACTAAAGGAAAAAAACTTCCTTCAAATTATGTTTATTGTATTTCTCAATTTAAGGAAAGAACATCTAAAGTACGACATACTCATGTTTAACAAGGCCGGTATCGATTTTTGAAGCACTTTTTCAACAACTCTGTCAATAGAAGCGAGGACTTTAAACTTTCTCACTGTCTTTCAGATGTCGTTAAACGTTTATTTACTTTACCACTACATTAAATTTCCTCCTTGATTTGTAGAGCCGAGTGTTTATTTGCTTCTCAATGGAGATGGAGCTCTTTGTTCACGGAAATCAAATCTTTATTAAACAGTCTTTGATAACTGAACAACAAAAGTGATGGCCTCATTATTCAATTTACCCTCTCTTCAGCCACACATTTGCGTCTTTGTTTTATATATTATTGAAGTTTCTTTTTCGCTGTAGCTTAATAAAACGTTAATAGGGCTGTTGGTTTTCAAAAGGAGCCGTCAAACTAGCGGTTCTACTGTACATCTGAAAACCACAATTTTTTTCCATCGTAAAGAAAACGTGTGAAGCGAGAATATGTTTGTCAAAGATGGAGTGTGTCAGTGCTAATTAAAAACGATTGTCTTTGACAGGAGAGTGAATTTTAGTCTAAATATCCCAATAAATACTTCCGTCAATTTCCAATAAATTTCGATTTGTTATTATGTTTCTTTCGCTTGAATCGTGACAAAAATGTCTTTAAAATGTGTCATTAATGAGAATTTTGGTATAATTCGGTAAACAAATCACTGGAAAGTGACGGGTTTTGAAACAAATCTGGGCTCTCTATATCAGGCTGACACAGAAAACAGGGCATCGCCAAATTTAAAATGCCCCCCAAAAAATGTTATCGGAGTATTGTACAACATAATTTTCTCAAGACAAATGCTATATCGTATCATCAACTTTGCAAATATACCTCTGACTAATTAGTGTTCGGATACAACACATACATGAGTGGTAATATTGCTAGCATCTTAAGGTGTGGTATACAGACATTCAGATATAGGTTTTCAGGCTTTATAATATTAATTAAATTGCAAAGGAATTATAGAATTTCTTCACGTTGTATTTTTGACATACTTGCCTTTATATTAAAACTCTCGTTTTAGTCTACCGCAAGAATCAATCAACCGCAATCGAGAAGAGCTGCTTGATCTATAGGTGAATCAGTATAAATTTTTACTAAGTGTGGTTCTGTTGCAATGAATTGGCATTGCCATAAGATCTTATATGAGTTTTCAAGTATAGACCCTTTCCTGTCCGAATTTCCCTGGAGCCTTCATGAAGCGGAAGTGGTAGTGGAATGCCGGATAGCTTGCTGTTTTAGCTAGCCTTCGCGAAACAGCAAGAACTGTTCAGAAACCACATGCAAAGATGTGGCAGTCACGAATTCCTAGGATGCCCCAAATGGAAATACTTTACGCATACAATATTTTCGTGCCTGTTTCTGCCGTCAAGTTATGCCTTAGTCTAACCAAAATATTCCCAAACCATTGATATCAAACTTTAAAAAATTAATACACGAGTCACCGGAATTTTAGTTTGATCCTTGGAGCAGAAGAGGAATAGTTCGACATTAGAAAAGCTCACAGTTATCGCTAGATGCAGCAAACTTCACGTCCATTGCAATTGTTTCAACTCGTACAAATGCTTAGACCCAGAAGATCTCTTTTTAGCTTTCAGGAAAGAGCATAATCCACCACAACAATTGTAAACGGTTTGTGTCATTTCTAGGGCACAGGAAGCTATAAAGTTTTGTAATCGAAGTGAAATCAACAAGGTGAATATGGCCTCAGGTTCTGCTGCTAGTTGTAGGTGGCATTGACTACTATATTGTTAGGGCAACATGCGTAACTATCTGAATATTACAGTAAGCCCTTTAGAGATTCGCTACTATTGTCGTCTCTGAATATACTATCGGGCAGTTGGAGTAACTTAGTAAAAACTACACTCGCATCCATGCTCCAAAATTCCATGCCCACACTTGAGTATCATCTTCAATGATGATACAACTTAAGAATATGAACATCTGTAGATGCTTCTCTTCAATTTTTTTTTACAGCAACGAAATTGGTTTTAAGGCTTTGCAACCACAGTTGACGGATGAGATGAAAGAAAATTGATTTACCTGTCTTTGTTCCCTGTCTTGGTGTTGATGGCTCATGAGGTGCAAAATGAAGACAAATTTGTGGTAGACACTGATCACTTATCAAACCGATCAAATCAAAACGACCCAAATACTCAACTCAAAGAAGCAGTTAATGTAATCAGTTGCTTGTCCATTCTTCTACCAAAGAAAAATAACTTCCAACATTTCAGGCATATAATATTTTTGTGATATATCTTATCCAAAAGGTATGCTATTTGCAAGGTTTGCGAAGCCTTCAAAAGTGGTACGAACTCGTGCTCGCGTTGAAGCAACGCAGACAACAGAGAACAAGGAATGTGAACTTTTGGTTAAAACGCTTAGGCCTAAGACCGTGTTGCTAAAGATTCCATTCAATCTAAACGTATTAGATGCTGTTTTCGTGCATTATCCATCGTTATAGAGTTTGTAATTCGTTTTTAATTCTATCCGTCTAATCCCTCTGCTATGCTTTTCTTGGCATCAGTTCTCGCGTTTCATTCCTGTAAAACTACGTTCTCATAAACAAGCGAGAAACAAAATATTTCACGCCTTAAAAAGATCAAGCTATTTTTTACCTTTTTCAGTCTTCTATTCTTCTATCTTTCTTCCTGAGTCCAAGGAGACCGCGCACGTTGATGTAATTTAATGTGCGTCAAAACCTTACACAGGTCATGTAATGCGATACCTTTGGCGCGAACAGTAAAGACTGAAAAAATAGCCACATTCCCCTGATTTTTTTTCTAAAATTCATATTCCTATACCTTCTTTTTCGAGCATAATTAAGATATCTTGATTAAGGTTTTTCTCTTGGACTGGCGTTATTAATAGCACTTGCAATTGCATTTTTTTGTTGATCTTCAGCGAAAATTTCCTAAATTTCGAAACCCTTTTCTTTAGAAGAAGGCTCATTCTTAGTTTCAGTAATATCTGTTTTGGTTGTCACTTTATTTTAATCTAATTTTAAGTCTCAATAATATCATTATTGTTCCTCAGCTGCCTGAAATAATTTGGGAAAAGAAGAGAAAAATGCAACTGTATTTCTCAGTTGCTTGTTTCATTATGATGATGAAAATCAAAAATGACTGATCTGGTATTTCGTTTGGAGATTAGACAAAAGGTGAAGCTTACTGCAAAAGCCTGACAGAAACAAGAACATAGTTAGAACCTGCATGATTTTTGGAAAATATTTTTTCGTTAAGTTTGCTACTCAATTATAAAAATCAGTGTACGATCAGTTTGACTAAAATAATTTCTTTTGCTGTTGATACGGCTTTAGAATTTTGTTCAATTCGTTGTCTTGCATTGGACAGTAAGCAGTTCAACTAAAAAACAATCAAATTTTAGCTGGATAACTATTGTGACTCATAGAAATCGAAGGAGAAAATGGCTAATAAACTATTCACACATGAGGTGCTTCTTCTTGCACAAGACAAAACAAAATTCCCAGTCAAATACTAACTCTTTTTGTGCATTGAAATTTTGCTGTTTGCCTAAGGTGTCTTCAGCTCATTTAGCTTAGTCATGCTTAAACCGAATAAAAACAGGGATCGCATGGTTTGTCATGATTGATATCCAGGAAATCAGTTCGCAGCATGATCAGTCGGATCCCAAATTTTCCATACTGGCTTATTCTTGTGATCTTGACCAGGCAACATATATGAACAAAGTTCGTGAAGATGAATCCGTTGTCTTTACAATTGAATCTGGCTACATGGCCGTATTGGATGATGAGTTTAAGAAGGATTTTGTATCCCAGGACCTTGTTTTTCCTAGCTTTCACTGTACTATTTGCGTGCGCTGCGAGCTAGAGAGATGTGTACCTTTACACCTAGCATATATGTACACAGAACAGAATGAAAAAATGGCATTACGAGGAGAGAAGCCCCAAAACCACATAGCACTGGGGCATCTGCCGGAGAGAGGGAGGCAAAAAAAAAGCTTTTGCTTATAATGAGCAAAGAATTTTTTTTTCAACTGCAATATAATATTTTCCCCCTCGTCTCGAAGCAAAGCAAGAAGGCAAACACAGGCTTTTAGCTATAGTGAGATGATGGCATGAAATATCTTATCGTGACCAATGATGATATCATGGCAACGACTTGAGCTAATAGGTAAAGTTATTGATTACAATTTATAACAAAATATTTTTGCAGAGAATGGAATGAATGCAATACTATATCTGTAACTAACACTGAGAAGAAGAAGAAGAAGAAGAAGAAGAAGAAGAAGAAGAAGAAGAAGAAGAAGAAGAAGAAGAAGAAGAAGAGACTTCGGTTGGAAACAGATAATTATATACATCAGTATACACCACTGAAAGCGATGAAGATACACGCGATTAAAAGAGTTTACTATTTGCAGAAAGAAATACTTAGCTTACAAAATCAAAATCTTATGTACTATTTGTTTTCAGTGTCCCTTTTGTTCCTTCAAATACAGCGGATTTTGCATCGCAATAAAGCAGTCTGTCGCGCTATCCTTTCAGTGAGCCGTTTCAAGCACTTGCTCGCCATGCTCGTCAGGAGAGAGCATCGACGCACTTTTAAATAAAAAAACATTGAAAAACACTGATAAAATGATAGAATTAATTTCTTCTGGGAAGCATTTGGTCAACAAATGAATCAAGTCGTACCAAAACAGTGTGTAAAAGTCACCTTATGCCATCAAAAACACTCGTTATAACCGAACAAAGCAAAAAGCAGCAACAGGAACAACAATCATAAAACACTGAGCTAGCATTTTCCGATATTTTGTCAATTTTCTTTAGAATATTTTACAGTAAGCTCAAGCTGGAATTGTTCAAGGAATCTTTCCTTCAGCCGGCTTTTTTATCAACAAAAGTCCTCAAATCTAACCATGTGGCGAGCCACTAAGTCACCAAATCAAACAAAGTCTGCAGCGTACCTCGAGAAAACAAACACTGACTGGATGCATCTTGCATACTTTTATCTCAAGCAAGGAGTCTTAAGCAAGTTCCTTTAAGAAGTTGCATCACTTACTTGGCTTTATACACTTGAAACTTCTGCTGTTCTTTGAAAAGGTTCAAGTTAAAAGATGTTATAGACAGTTAAAGGTATCCTATCCCAGAAGCCTTAGCCGGCGTCAGTGTATGACAATATTAAACTACTATTATTGTTTTGGTACTAAAAGGCTAAATTCATTCGCTTTGCATTCCAACTGGTCTCAGCGGAGGTTTCCGGCTTAGCTCTGTTTTATAGCCTCGCAAGTAAATAATGTCTGGCCTTAAGTTTAGAATATCTATCGGCCCGATAGACAATTAGTGAGGAACAGAAATACCGAACTACACAGGGGACCTTGATAAGACTTTACCCAAACATCGATAACATTACATCGATTTATTGGTCATCATATATGGGTTTTAGTTCCTTAGAGTCCGATATGAGAGAATCAAATTTAAACACAGAGAGTAAGATCGAAACGTAAGGAGAAGAGAATCAAAAACAAAGCAAACTAAGAGTAAAAATGACACGAATGAGGAAGATTTCAAATTGTTTTTGAAGAAAAAAATATGTATATCATTGATTAAAAGTTAGCCTGGAGAAAATGAATATCAGGTTTTCTTTCAGTAATGATGTTAAAGTGACACGAACAATTCGTTAATCTACAAACACATATTAAACCATCCGAGAAATAGATTTGATTAAATAAAATGAATACGAGAAAGAAAGAAAAATTAAGGCCGGTCGAATACTCATTAAAACAAAATTGACAATTGCAATAATTTTCGAATTTCATGTCAGTAGTATCATATCACTTGAACACATTCTAATCATCAGTATTCCACATTTGATTGTTTATTCAATACTATCTTTGTACAGAAAATTAAAAATCTTACGTTTTGTGTTTTTGAGACATAGCAAGTGGATGCTAGCTCTTGTCAACGCCCCAATAAAGAACAACGCTAGAACATACAAGCAAATCAAAGAGAAACTTTTAATTTTGGATTTGAATAAAGATCCGTAAAGAAAGCTTTTGAATCATGATTCTAAATTTGCTTCGCAATGGTTGCTTAATTTTCATGTGCTAGCTCCTGGAAACCGTTATGCCAAACGTTTCTGACTCTATCGCGAAAAAAATATTCTTGAGTGCAGTGATTTTTCTTACAACTATATAAAATCAATGCTGGATACTTTATTCAGCTCTGAACCACAAAAACAAGTACGATGAGTACACAGTAAGCTTGGAAAATGTATTTATCAAAATAGCAGAGATTTTAGAAATTTTTTTCAGGAGAAAAAAACCCGCCCCAAGAGAGTCTCGATTACCTAGGGTATTAAATCAAAGTAGTGTTATCTCCCAATTAGATTTCTAGTCCTGATATCCTTCTATCTTGCTAGAAATAAGCTTTGTTTAAATCTTTCTTATCTCAAATTGTAGTATTTAAAATGAATAATGGCATTACTAAGTAGAAAAGATACACAATATTGGTGAGGGTGATCTAATAAGGATTATGATATCCAACAGATCAGGACTTAAGTTGAATAACAGGTTATAAGGATTTTTTTCTTGACTACAGATAATTATTTCTTTGTGTATTTTGTATCATTTTATTGAATTTATGAATGTAGTTGCTTACTATTATTTATTAATTTATTCCCAAAAACTCTTGGTGAAGAATTGATACTGATTTAGAAGAAAATTTCTCTCTTTCTTGTCTTCCTTCCTTCATTCATTCCTTTCTTTCTTTCTTTCTTTCTTTCTTTCTTTCTTTCTTTCTTTCTTTCTTTCTTTCTTTCTTTCTTTCTTTCTTTCTTTCTTTCTTTCTTTCTTTCTTTCTTTCTTTCTTTCTTTCTTTCTTTTTTTCTTTCTTTCTTTCTTTCTTTCTTTCTTTCATTCATTCATTCTTTCTTTCTCTCTTTTGTTTGTTTGTTTGTTTGTTTTTTTCTTTCTTTCCTTCCTCCTTCCATCTTCCTTCCTTTCTTTCTTTCTTTCTTCTTTCCTCCCTTACTTCCTTCTTTTCTTCTTTCTTGCTTTCTTCTTTTCTATCTTTTTCCCTCTTTTAGATTTTCTCTCCCTTACCTTTCTTCTCTGCTTCTTTTCTTCAGTTTATCTTGTTATTTCTTTCTTTTTCCCTAAGTTGTAGTATTATGTACTAGTAAGCACTAAAAATCCTCAAAATTACCTTCAGAGTAGCTTCAAAATCAAACCAAAACAATACCAAGATCAAAGCAAAAAACACTAAGGCTTATAACTTAAATTTCAAAAGTTATAGATATGTCAGTCAGTTTTTTGAAAGTTATGAATATGTCAGTCCTAGCTCACAGATAACATTTAGTTTCAGAGAACCCAAAGAAAGTAACATGTACATATAGTCACCTCTGTTAGTACACTAAAAGTCTTTGAACTGAAATCGCGATTCGTTGTGATATTAATGTTCGCAGAAAACAATAAGAACCAAACTGTTGCACAAATTGAGTAAAAATTAATTAAAATTTTAAAAAGACACCCTTCTGAATTTAATGGAGTGAATTTTGATGACAGGTATTAGTTTATTCAACTAGCCAGGTTAATTGTATTGTTTTCCAGGACCACACCCAATTATTTTTTTATACCTGGGTTTTTTGTTTTCTGTTTTTTGTTCTATCTTGTTTTTCTTGTAATTTTTTTTATCTGAATCTAGCTAAAAGATGTCCAAATCTTTTTGTAAAACCAAGGTTTTGTTGGGCTATTGGATTATAGTCTTTCTGTGTCTCATTTTAAACCTTCTTTTAAGACGATTATCTGTCAAAGAACTCGATTATTAGTTCAAAAAATTCATTTTTTTTTCTCACTGGTCGAAGCTGAACACATAATACTGACATTAAATGAAGAACCAAGCTTCAAAGAAACTGGGAGCGTAATGATCCTAAATGTTCCTGACAGACTTTGAGGAGAACTATAGAAACGTCTATTAGCAGAACGTGCCCAAACGTGTTGTAACTATTTCATCTTTTCTGCAACACCTTGAATCTATACAGTAATTTTGTTTTCTTTGTGAAATCAATTTTTGTTTTTCCTTAAAAATTATTGCTTAAATCTCACAAGGACAAAGTAATATATGATTGTGTGAATTTAGTTAAGCTGCAGAATCACTAAAAGTTTCTACGGATATCATGAAGGATATTTCTGATGAAGTATGCTTTTCTTTGTTGAGCTCTACATCAAATTTCATTGCTCAAATCTCACAAGGACAAAGTAATAAATCATTGTGTGAGTTTAGTTAAGCTGCAGATCTACCCCATGGAGGATTCAAAGATATTTTAAGATGTGAAAGTTTCTAGGGATCATTTGAAGTGGGTCTTCCTTTTCATGGTTTATGTGACACTAAGCACACTAGGAAACGTCAATGGCAATCAATCTAGCTTAAGTTCCGTGTCATTTATGATTGCACTACGGCAGCAGGCAGGCAGATATTTTTGCCAAAAAGTGGGTCCCAATATATTTGATCTGATATATATGAGATGCTGGCCGTGCAATAACATTCATCTGCATCCGCTACAAGAATGGCCACCTTAGTTAGAGAGAAACATTAATTTCGGGTTATAAAATCAAGACAATAAAACGATTATAAAACAAACTTCTTTAGGATAAAAATCCGATACAAATCGTCTAAAAATCAATCATAGGTTAACATTGTTTTATACTTTATCTCTGGGCAGGCGTTTATCGACAGTTATCATGAACCAGCACTTAAAGCCGAGCTATGCCCCGCCACAAACTTAGCACTGTAATGCTTGGCTCAAAAAAAAAACAAAAAAAAAAACACTAGAGCTATCGAGAGAGCTGATACAAACCCAGACCTACTTTCGTAGGTCGTTTTCTCCGGGTTATCCAGTTTTCCTTCTTCAGCAAAACCTAACAAGCTAAATTCCAATTCAATTTGTCAGATCTGTGAGTTAGCCGTGCCCTGACTTTGATCAGCCAAGAAGTTGTTTCGTATAAAATTTGAAGCTTATAGTTACAGTTCCAATTGTAGTAGAACTGTAATGGAACAAAGAGAATGTTTCAAAAACCATGACTATTTTGATAATTAGCTGTTCTACCCAGTTATTTTGGTTCTGAAATTGAAGAAAGAAAACCTATCGAATAATAAACGGTTTTGTAGTAAAAAAAAAAAATGGCTTGGGATGCAAAATATGGCTATAGCTAAGGTTCAATGTCATAGACTAAAGTGAATATCATTGATACTAAATAAAAGGACCGCCTTGTCCAAATAAACGCTCACAAGTCCTTCTTCCGTCCTGGTTTAACTAACTGAATTCTTATGGAAAACCATTCTCATTCACACTGGTTAAAATAATAATAATAATAATAATAATAAAACAAATATGCGTAGCAGTTCAAAGAACCTCTGAGCTAAGCTGTGCCAGGGTAGAGGAACTCATAATTTGCTGCAGGAAATATATATATAGAAATAAAAAAAGACGAAAATTATGAACCTTTCCTGGTTAAAAAAACTATTACGTGAGACACTCGTACATTGCATGTATCATATTGTAACACAGCGTCCCTAAAATAGTTACAAATATTCCTTGATTGGAATATACTTCGCTAATGCAGCTTGTGCAGATGGTTGAAGTTTTAAAAATTTTGGAATCATGAAAGAAAATGCAGAAAACATTGTTTTCTTGAACAAACATATTTTGTATATTATTGGCATTTTCCAAATTTGTGTTACTAGACCGACTTACAAGAAGATCATTTATGTTGAATAACATACCTTTGATTTTTCCCCTAGCTAGAGGTGTAAATAACTAAAGATTTGTACTTTTGCAAAATAAAGAGTTGGGAGGGAAATAAAAATAAACAAAAAATTTTTAAAAAAAATTTAAAAAATTAGAACGGTAAAACTGACCAGAAAAGTTTGGTGAGATATTAGTGAACAACTACAGTCACTACAGTACACGCTTGGACCATGGCTTCCTCGAAACTAATTTTACCCTTTTTGACATCTAATTCCATGAATTTACACTGTCTGCGTATATTTACTAGACTTTTTAAATCCCTATTTCCTAAATTTAAACAAAAAGTAAAGTCCCAATATTCTTATTTCTCATTTGATTGATTTGCAGCCTTGAGGTTGATTTGGTGGTTTTTGAAACGGGATGAAAGAGCTTATAAAAAAAAAAAAAAAACTAGTTAGTCTGGATATTCAGAATTTCTCTCTCATCCATAAAATCAAATATTCATTTCTAATAATAACTAATTTCATTGAAAATCTCCAGGTAACTTTTGTTCCTCTTCATTGGAATTCTTAACAGAATTAATTATCGACTTGTTTTGACGAGCTTTGGGAATCTTACGTACGGCAAAGAAAATATGTGAAGTACAAAAAAGTTCTAAATCTCAGTGAAACCAAATCGAACAACATGAGCCGTCCATCATACGAGAAAACTTAGCAGTTACTAAAAACACTTCGAGGGGCTCCTCTGAATACTGATATCCAATGCATAGAGATTTTTTATGTTTGAATTTTTTACACAAGGTTTCTGTCTCTGTCTCGCTGGGTCACAAAACTTTGAACAAAACTGTACTTATATTTGCCATAGTCCATGTTTGTGGTTTTACTGGAGCTTTCTAAAACAACACGCCATTGGTTAAAGAGGTTAGCCGAACAACATCTTGTAAATCGATAGAGAACAATTTCTTTCCACTTAGAGCAGAGTGTTAGTGACGAGCGTCGAGCTTGTATTGGCTTGGTTTGTGTATTTGTTTTTTCGTATTGATAAAAACAACATCTGATAGAAGACGACGAATCTAACGCTTCAAAGGCTTAGCTGATCTTCCTTCTTACTTTAAGTCTTTCGAAAAATCATTGAACTTTAGTCATGCTTTGCTACAGTCAAAAAAACCGTTAAATACCGAGTTAAACAAGTTCGACTTACCTTGCTATCACGACAGCCTCAAGACGGAAAAATTCTAAGAGTTTCTCGTGGTTGTGATCTTAGCTCTTGTCTTCGAGATGAACACTAGCAAATGCTATCACTACCTATAGAGGTTTTGATTTCTGTACCAGAGAGGAAATTATTCTCATTAAACGAGCACGGCGCTCTCGCGGGTACTTAAACCCTCTTCTAATTACCTTCTCAATACGTCATTTGTAACTGGCGTTAAACACTTCAGCTGGAGTAACTCCGAGTTTAATTCTAATTCACAGCCAGAATATATTGCATTGCCACACCTGTATCTGCCAACCGTATCTCCTTGTTTTTATACAACAGTTATTATTTAAACGGGAAAGATATTAGATTTGAAGTGGAAAGTCTGTAGTGTTGTCATTGTAATGAAATAACTGTCGGTGTCCTTTCTCCAGATGACCAAGGAATTTTGAGCGGCATAAGACATAGTTTCAAAAGGCGAGATTACGCAAATGAATCTCATTTATCTTTCCCATTATTTCCACGACTTTGTGTGAACCTCTGTTGAACAATAGCTTTACAATAATCGGCCTTTTGATCAAGTGTTTTGGTATATTTCTAACTCCCAATGTTTTGTGAAAATCCATGTTTCCACAAAAAACAGTCCTACCGTTCAAAAACCAGCTCCAGCTTCTTATCTCAAGAAAACTAGATTTTTCAGAAACTAAGTGGATATTCTTCACATTATGCTAAGCAGTTACGATCTAATTTCGTTGGAATACTAAAGGATTTTTCCAAAGCTTAATCCTGTAAATTTTTCGTTTGATGAAAAAACGAATAATCTGTCTTCCTGATGTAGGCTTAAAAGATCCCGACTCTATCAATGAAAAGGGTAATTATAGGTCATTAGCAAATCTTACACCAGTTAAGCTATAAATAAATGAATGGTCGAAAATAAAAGCCATATTTCATATGTGAACAGTTTTTGTTGCCAAAAAAGTTATAAATATTTGGCATCTTATTGTGATACATTGTAATAGAAATATTTCAATAAGAACTTGAGGCTTTGTGTGTATAGACCAAGTTTAACATTTCTGTATTTGTAATAACTTATTTCTGTATAACTATTAGGGAAAGGATATGTTCTTTTCCTTGAAATACTAGACTATGTAATCATGCTAATCTTCATAGGTGGGGATGTTCCGTTAGTATGTTTACTTAAGAGATATCTTAGTATCGATTCAGATAAAGGTCTTCAGCACACTAGTTGATGGAGCGGTCTAGCTATTCAATCCTTCAAATGATTCATTCTATCAAGTTCAAAAAGCATGGTATTCTCTCTCAGTGTGTTCTCTTACTTCAACTTGAATTTCCCTTAAAGTACTTTTTTTGACATTTTTTGCTTCCCATTACATTTTTTCTTTATGATTTATGATTTTATTATTATTATTATTATTATTATTATTATTACTATATTTTTTTTTGAAATTTACTGGTTTGTTTCATTAAATTGACAAAATTAAGCAAAAAAAGGTATTATTGTTTTTCTTTCTTTCTTTCTTTCTTCTTTTCTTTCTTCTTTTCTTTTCTTTTCTTTCTTTTCTTTTCTCTTCTTTTCTTTTCCCGTACTTTTCTCTTTTCTTTTTCTCACTTTTTTCTTTCATTTCTTCATTCATTCTATTTTTATTTCACATGCAAACGAAACTACGCACATCTTAACACATTAAACATAAACATTGAAACTGCTACTACGCAATAATTCTTCATCAAAATTCCCAAATTTTAATTCCTTGTGGGGTTAGAAAAAACAGTGAAGCCAGAGAAATACCCCATAGCACACCACAGAACCTAACAAAGGAACCCTGATCGCACAGATGAGAAACGAGGGCGCATGTTTATAACTGTTAACCTAATACATAGAATGCAAAGAATTCCAAACTCAAAGACTTCGATTTTTTCTTTCGGTTTGTCACCAAATCAACCTTTCTACCACGGATCGGATATGAATTGTTCCAAGCCCCAGCAGGTGAATAAGAAAACGTTTCTTCACAATTTCTTAACATTATTTTCTTATACTGGCGACAAAATGAATCATTGCTAATTATTATAACTTCTAGATGTAGCTTATTTACACCACCAACGAACAAAGCTGATCTGATTGCCCCCTATGAATGAACATCTATGTGAGTTCAAGCTGTTTTATTCGACATGTGCAGATCTTTGTTCACATACACTTGTCTGATATTCTTCTTTTCTGGAATATTAGCGAAATGAAAGGATTATTTCGTTATTGAATAAGACCAGTGTATATATGATTTATGCGCACGATTAATCAAGGATAAGACGCCCTAAGCAATATGACTGATGCGGAGTATATCCAATACCTGTTAATTGGGTTAACGTGGTCCTTAGAACCAGGGTGAGAAACGGGATCTTGATTTGAATGGTTTCTTGATCGGATTTTTAAGCCAGAAATTGAAATTTTGTTAAAACAACAAAATCAACATTCGGTTTATAACGTGCTCATCTCAATATCCGTTGGAATTAAAGACAATCCGATCTAGCTTTGGATACGTCTGAAATTAAAATCGCAAATTAATATTAAGCTTTTTTCCTTTCTTTTCTTTTCCTTTGGTTTTCTTTGGTTTCCTTTACATTGCTTTGCTTTGCTTTACTTTACTTTACTTTACTTTACTTTGCTTTGCTTTGCTTTGCTTTCCTTTCCTTTGATTTCCTTTCCTTTCCTTTCCTTTGATTTCCTTTCCTTTCCTTTCCTTTCCTTTCCTTTCCTTTCCTTTCCTTTCCTTTCCTTTCCTTTCCTTTCCTTTCCTTTCCTTTCCTTTCCTTTCCTTTCCTTTCCTTTCCTTTCCTTTCCTTTCCTTTCCTTTCCTTTCCTTTCCTTTCCTTTGATTTCCTTTTCTTTCTTTTCATTCATGCTCTTTTACTCTTGCCTTAAATACAAATTACGCGTCGTATACTCGATATATTGTCATTTCTTCGTCCTAGACATCCATGTCATGCCAAAGATACTGGCTGAAGCATGTGTGTCTTTTATAGTCTTGCATTTGTTAGCAAAATGCACCTTTAATAAAGAACAGAGAAGCCCTAAACACAAAAGTCGACCAATTCGTTCGCTATTCGGCTAACGGTCGGCCAAGGTTCGGCTAAAAGTCGGCCAAGGTTCGGCTCGTGTGAACAAAACTAGGAAATAAGCCCATTTTATGACTCGATCGGCTGCGCACACCGAGTAATTATAAATATCAGAGAGAAAAGTGGAAAATACTGCATAATAAGTGCATATAGTCCGATCAAAGATCACTAGTACTACAAAACGAGTCACAAAATGCTGTTCATCTTTCTCCTATTGCGATTCTAGGTGTTTAGCTTATGTGAGGTCATTATCGCCTTTCCTGGAGATTTTTTATATATTTTTTACGATAATAGTATTAAGTAGTAGTAGTAGTAGTAGTAGTAGCAGTAGTAGTAGTATGTAGTAGTAGTAGTAGTAGTAGTAGTAGTAGTAGTAGTAGTAGTAGCAGCAGCAGCAGCAGCAGTAGTAGTAGCAGTAGTAGTAGTATGTAGTAGTAGTAGTAGTAGTAGTAGTAGTAGTAGCAGCAGCAGCAGTAGTAGTAGTAGCAGTAGTAGTAGTATGTAGTAGTAGTAGTAGTAGTAGTAGTATGTAGTAGTAGTAGTAGTAGCAGTAGTAGTAGTATGTAGTAGTAGTAGTAGTAGTAGCAGTAGTAGTAGTATGTAGTAGTAGTAGTAGTAGTAGTAGTAGTAGTAGCAGCAGCAGCAGTAGTAGTAGTAGCAGTAGTAGTAGTATGTAGTAGTAGTAGTAGTAGTAGTAGTAGTAGTAGTAGTAGTAGTAGTAGTAGTAGTAGTAGTAGTAGTAGTAGTAGTAGTAGTAGTAGTAATAGTAGTAGTATGAAGTAGGTCTTCACTCTTCACTCCCACCCCCTGGGGTTTCTATAAATATGTCTCGATCCGAATCCTCACTCGAAAAAGAGTGACCCCCTCCCATAATAAAAATAAATGCCAGTTAATCTTTCAGTCTCAGCTCTTTCAGAAAGCCGCATGAAATCCGATTTTGATTCCGTCGCACGATTCGACTTTTACTTTCAACGCTATCCTTTCGTCATGAAAAAACGAAACAGCATTCAGTAAGCCTATTAATTATTTGCTTAGTCCTATTCATGAATTCTACGGCAAATCGGATTTTCAAACCTTTGATAAAGCGATATATTTAGATTTTTCTCCTCTACAATGGTCCGATAGCTGACACACCCATCAAGAAACACCCATGTCAGATAAATCCAATATTGTTGGTATATTTTCAAAACTACTTCTAAATACTTCCTTTCACTATTGCATTTATAGTACTCCATAAACATTTCTCCTTGCATTTATAAACATAAATATGAATTTCAGAGCCAACAGACTTTTGTCTTGATTTGTTTATGCAGCCTTGGTTGGTTGGATGGTTGATTGATTGGTGACTAGTTGGTCGGTCGGTCGGTCGATTCGTCGGTCGGTCTTTTGCAATTGTTTGCCTGGTACTCAGTTAAATCTTCACTAACAATCCCACAGATAAAACTAGACAAGCTTATTTGAATGAACTTCTGGCTAAGATAAAGATGTATGCTTTGATAAAGAGTCTTTGATAAAGAGAGTTCTATCACAGTATTTGTACAAAATCTCATTAATCAACTTTAAAAGGCTTCTCAGCTTCGAGGGTTTTTCACCAGGTTCCGCCCATGCAGATTCCTTGGCACCCGAAAACTGAAACAACTTCGAAATTAATTTCTTTACTGAGATGTTTATACGAATTTGATATGTCCTTGTCACCATAATAAAATGTTTTCACCAAGCCGAAACAGAAAGTCGTATATAACTAGTATCTTTATCGAAGTAACAATATTTGTCGAAGAAACAATATTTGTATAATGATCATCCGGGTGGATGTAGGTAGTCCTGAGAAGGACTGTTTGATGTGACTGACGTTCCGACAACCTGAACGAGTATCAACCAGTACTAGTCAAAGTGAAACAAAAGACGTCAAAAGTGAAATTAGTGCCTACCACTATCATTCTCTTAAAAAGTGGGTGAAGATGGCTAATAATTTTTTTTATACGGAGCTAAATCTAACGCAAAATGATATCTCATTTTCGTAAAAAGCCCCTCCTTCTCGGCCATTCCTACAATTCATATTCTGATAAGATGTTCTTAGAAAAAGGGTTTTAATCCAGCAGTATATTAGTACCAACGAAACATCTTTGTTACTTTATAATCAAAACCCTCAACAAGTTGTTAGCTACTTCTACTAGATAGTCCATACTTTCTTTCTTAAACATAGTCAAAAGAACTTGATTAGAAAGCCAACCAATGCAATGTAACGCTTACTGTGAAAATGTTTCTCACATTTTTGAAGATTATTTGGTTCAGTCTTGGTCATCCAGATTTCTGACGTTTCTGATCAAAACTTAGAAAACATGTTATACTACGAAAAGAGGGGAGAACTTTAACTAATCTGTTTTATGATAAAAGGATAAGAAATCTAGCTTAACGAGGTGTGATAATTAATCAAATCTTCTTTCGTCGGATAATGATATCAAAGACAACTTGTTCAAGTCTGGTTGAGGTGTCTTCAGCAAAAAGTCTAGATAAGCACTGAGTAGGTTTATCGATATGAACAAAAACGCCATCAACATCATTGTTTAAAAAATAAATAAATAAACACATTAATGAAAAAACAATAAAGACAAAGAACAAACAGAGAAATATACTTGTATACTTGTATGATGGTGGAATAATGGCTTACCAAATTAATAGTACTTGAGCCTCGAGATTCTTATCCCCGGTGCTGTACGCAATATAAGAGCGTGTAGCGCGCAATGAACAGTCGAAAAACTTAACGCAAGATTTAAACTGGAAAAGAAAAACCTTAAACCACGTGTCAGGAATGGTTTGACGAAAAGCTGATAATGAAGAGTGATTCGATTTATGCTAGTTAATTTATGCGATGTTGGTGTATGGATACTGACGGGATGACCTCGTGTCACTTGTGGAGTCTGCTCTACTTGTTTATATTTTACTTTCTTTCAGTCTTGTTTGTAATTATGTATAAACATTGATTTAGTTCATTATCTTTCGCTTTCCACTAATCTGATTTTGTGTCCCTCGTTGTCAAACTTTGTCTTAGCTGATCTCAAGACCACCACACCCTAACCCGTGCTGGCGCGGTAGATCAGACTGTGTCAGTATTGACCTAAATTAGAGTCAGTGATAGTTTGGTCATAAATGTGTTTGATACGTTCTCTCCTGTGCTACGACGGTTCTCCAGTTTCCTCCCTCTGTAAAAATCAACATGTGAGTGAGCGTTGTGTTCATAGAATATCAAATGTAGTGGTAGTGTGTGTGAGTGCAAAGTATCCTTAATTAGTGCAACAGTGCTAGAACGACTAGACTCTTAAATAAAGAGAATTGATTAAGTTCATTATCTTTCGCTTTCCACAAATGTGATTTTGTGTCCCTCGTTGTCAAACTTTGTCTTAGCTGATCTCAAGACCACCACACCCTAACCCGTGCTGGCGCGGTAGATCAGACTGCGTCAGTATTGACCTGAATTAGAGTCAGTGATAGTTTGGTCATAAATGTGTTTCCTCCCTCTGTAAAAATCAACATGTGAGTGAGCGTTGTGTTCATAGAATATCAAATATAGTGCTAGTGTGTGTGAGTGCAAAGTATCCTTAATTAGTGCAACAGTGCTAGAACGACTAGGCTCTTAAATAAAGAGAATTCTTTATTAATTTTTTTTATTCTTATTGACCACGTATACTAAACACGTATGTGCATATTTGGCATCGATGTGCGGTTACCCCCTCAAGGGTATAGCCCAAGGCTTGTTTCTGTTCAAGAAAGATTAGGTGTTAAGCTTCGAGCGAATTTCGGTTTTCTTTAACCTAGCCGAAGTCGAAAACTCAGAAATTCTTCTTTCTCCAGCGCGCAAGAGGAACATGGAGTATCCAGCTCATCTCATCTAATAAATCTCCAGTACAATCTCCTTCTGTTCGAGTTAATATTCATGATAAACAAAGTCCATAATCCTCATTATCACTAAATCTCCTTCGATCTCATACACTTTCAGTTTGTACTGGCCCTAGCTATCTTGGCTCAAGTAAAAATTATAATAGGGCGGATGAACCAATGTTCTCGTAATGTTGTTCCTTAAAAATGATATCTAAATTTAACTGAGTTTGAAAAACTTGTATGTATTTGACGCCACAATTGGAAATACGAGAAATCCGCCAGCTCTCGTGGAGAAATTTCCTATACCAAAAGCTAAAAGGAGCAAGTATTTTCACTCGTGTTAATGCATGTTTACAACCTGTTGCTAGTCTAGGAAACACTTTATCAGTCAAAGATATTATATTCTATATTCTAGCCATGATGAATAAGGTTTGAAGGAACCAACTACTGAAGTCCTCGTAGCGGTGGATATGCAGTCTATATCTCGTTCAGGTTTTATATATTATAGGTCTATGATTTGCCATCCAAAACTGGACACAGTACGTTGCAAAGATGATTTTTTTCAGTTTATCATCTCTTGGGCTTCAATAATAATTCAATAATGTTTTTTGTTTCATCTCTTTGGAGCACCTATTCAATATAAATATCAGACTTTTCTATCATTTGAATTCAAGTGCTTTCGTTTCATATATTTTTTTGTACTATCATAAGACATTATCATAATTATTATCACCCTAGACACATATATTTTCTAGTTTGCCCCAAGAGCAAAAGCTCCTTGGCTCACTTACTGTCAAAACTGTGAAATCAGGACAAAAAACTGGTACAAGATAAAGAAAAAATATAGACGGAGAGATGTATAATAAATGTAAATTGTAAACACAATTTCTGTGCTCAATTCGCAGACTCGTCCTACTTTCTTTTTTCTTAAAAAATATTTTCGGTTTTATAAGACGACCAAAACTTAGGCTATGAAAAAAATAAATGATATAAACCCTTATCAAACCCTAAGAATGAAATCCGTCAGAGGAGTACTTTCATGATCTGTGATCCGCGAAATTTTTCATGCAGTGTCCCCCGCCACTACCGTTACATCGTGGCGATCGAAATTCGCTTGCTTGCTGGCTGAATGTGACCGTCAAGAAGAAAGGACGTACCAGTGTTGTTATCAGTCCCTCTTTCTTACCTGGCTTTGACTGACTGTTGGTTGAACCAGAGGTAAAGGAGTGGAAGGAGAACAATGCTAGATTAAGCACTGGTCTTTCTTTCTTCTTGCTTTGCTTAAAATTTGTCAAGCTTCGAGTTCAGTACAATATTTACGTACGGAGTCAAAATAACTTACAAGATGAGTTGATTGTCCTTTCTACTGAAAGCCTTTATCTCTTCTCTCTTTCTTGAGTGGCTCATATATTCTATGAGCTAATATACATTTTTGGAATTTATGTCCTGATCTAATTTTCTAGATGAGCTAATAACAAGCTTGATGTGACTGTACTGTTTACTGAGTATAAAAAGCATCGATTGATTGCTCTACCAACCTACTTCGTACGAATTCGTAAGCATTCTTTTCAAATTCCTCTCATTATATTCTGTACTTTTCTGAGAGCATAACTTTATTCCCTGGTTGATCATGAGATGAATGCTGCACTAAGAATAACGCAAGGTAGGGCGCTATCGGCCATCATTCAACTCGTTCCTTTCAAGTTTTTCTGTGTTTGGGGGGAGGGGGCTATTCTATGTGTTGGGGGTTATTCTGTGTGTTTTTGGAAGAATAATGTCTACCCTTATTCAAGGAGATTGAGAAGAACAGCACTAAAAACAAAATTGAACTTTCTTCCTCAGTTACTCTTCGATTATATTTTTTTACGGGGGGATGCAAAAACATGATTGTTTTCTTTTCTTTACTAGGTTGGTAATGATCAGTGCAATCTTACCACGATTCTAAAACAATACTACAAATATTATATACATTGTAATTATATGATTTCTTCCCAGTTATTAAACTATTGTCTTATCCAGTTTGTGATGAATTCAATACTGGAAATCAAGCCTCAACAAAAGCAACCTAAAGTACTTACTTGATATTTCGAGTTCATAAAGAAAAGATAAACATAGAAGAATATAGATATGGACCAACCTTGTTTTTGCAAAACGTTTTTGAATTTTCAAGTAATTTCTGCTGAACTCCTAGATCCTTTATTTCACAAAACGACAGAGAACATGCCGCTATTCAGTGGGTTGGGTGGTGACAGCATTCAAAATTAACAGGTGAATTATAATATTATCGTAACATTTGTTCATAGATACCTACTTTGTGCTAGCTTGTGTCATGTGTTATGACTGCTCACTCTACTCATTTCCATTAACCAGTCATTCTTCGTTGGACAATTAACTCAGTCACCACGTTTATTTGGCCAGGTGGAAAACAACTTCCTTTTTTCGATACCGTTTTCGAATCTCACTTATTCAGCTCTTTCGTCCGGTTGTTTACTGTTACAATTACCCTCATGCTGTATCCATTATTATCAACAGTTTATCATATAAATATAATAAAAATCATATTTGTTTTATTAGAACAATGATTATTGATCCGAGATAATAGACTATTAGTGTTGACGAAGAGAGAAAAAATCAGTAAGGTGAATGCTAAGCAAGAGAAACAAAAGAGGGACCGTCGTTACGTTTTACTATTATGGAAAGACTTTAAATTTTTCCTCCGTTTCTTTTTAAAACTTGAAGGAAATTCTAACTTGGGATCGATGTTTCACCCCAGAATATTGACCACAACAACTGAAGATCGGATTAAGGAAGTAATTGTTGAAAACAGGAACACTATCAAAAATAAATAATGCTGTTGAAAAGTGAAATAGAACATTAGAAGGAATGCATGGAAACTAAGCCGATTTTTTTTTTTTATTTGAGCTTAATCATTCAAGAATAGATGTCAACTTTTTTAATAATTCCAAAAGCATTGTTTTATGGTTTCAGCTTCACTTGAGCACTCAATAAGCTTGTTATGATTCTGGGGATAAGTTCTCATGATTGAACTGAGTCTAAGAATAGAATTATTCCGCAGGTACGGCTCGTACCCGAGATCTAGATGATGAAAGACCGGAAATGGAGCTCGGAACACGCGGATACATAATCGAATTTTTTCGAAGTATAAACAATTTCCATCAAATGGATAATAGTATATCTCATTAAATCCTAGAAATACTTCAACATGACTCACGTCTCATATCTTTATAAACTTTTACAAGTTGTTTTTGGACGCTATATTTAAAGATCTAGAAACCAAAGCTGATGCGTAACATATCCATGATCCATCGTATCATTTTAAGCTAGTTGAGGCAAGCCTTGGACCACAATCTTTCCATTCGTAGCCAGACGTATATATTTGTGTGCGTGTGTATATGTAGTACGACTCCTCGATAGAAGAAAATGTCGAAAGCTTCTGCAACGCAAACATGTTTCTAGGTGTCTTCAAGGTCTTAACCACAGCTACTAATGCTAACATGGCAAAGATATCAAATCCCTAGGATAAATATCAAAGTCGACAAAGCTCTTAAATGCTCGGTAATTACACGCAAAAACAATTTCACACCTGATATATATAATACTCATAAAAGGTTAATCCCTACTTTGGGTATAAATCCAATCATCTCAAGAGTAAAACTATAAGCAAAGGACTCTACATTTCTTCTGAGCTCTGTTACCGAGTGAGAGACTTCAAGACGTATCAACAACGATTATAGAACAATTCGTAAACTTACCGCTCCCAGTGAGGACAAACAGAACAGCGGCGCTGTGTGTACGAGGAACTGCGTAGATGCAAAAGTTAAGCCAAGATCTAGAAACGTCTGTTCTGTTATACTTTCGCCTCTCAGAACTTCCGTTGAATAGAGAAACCTAAGATATCCATGATTCTGTAGTGTCGGAAAGGTCACTACCTTTGAGTTTGAAATAAGACACACATTGCGCGAGGCCTGTTACACAATTCGGCTTTTTCAATCACATGTTTAATGCGCATGCGCTGAAAATTCCCTCGGAATTTTTCATTCTTCTTTCACATTGATTCTGGAACGAGAAATCGTGGAAGCGTCATCTTAAAGCAAGGAGAGCGCCAATATTCAGTACTGCAAGTAAGTGGAAATAAGTTATTTTACTATCATATCATTATGATTCTTCTTAGTATTAATTTGTTGTTAGATCGATATTAGGCATATATAAGTCTGCTATAGTTCTTTTAATAAGTCTTCTGTCAATGACATTGAGCTTATCGGATGTCATTAATGATAGTGACGACCGACTATTACCAGACTGCAGGCGAATACTTCCCCTATACATGGGGTGTCGATGCTTGAAAGACAAGTTACAAAATGGCGGCACTTGGTCAAGACATCTTCATAGTATCATTAGGAAAGGTCCAGTGCTATTCATTTGTCATTGACTTTGGTATACGTATCATAATCTTATCGCAAAGAGAAGGATTTCAAGGATAAAAGATGTGCTTATATAATGGTATCACTCAAACGATTACTTTGAGATGATGTGGTCAAACTGCTGATTGACATCCACCATTCACGCACGAAAAAACCTCAGGTCCTAATAACTTTCACTCAATATTTTTCTCATCTTTCTTCTCATTTATTCCAAGGTATTCAAATTCCATAGAATCAAATCTTTTGTCTTGTTTTTCTACAGCTCAAGAATTGCGTGATTAAGCCAGTTTGTGTTATTGAGAAGTGGATACACCTTGTCAAAAAGTTAACTCAGCGATGAATACAGTAAAACCAGAACAACGCTGTCAGTGTTCCCCCATGACCCAAATTTAACGCTCTCGCGTAAGAAATTTGTGGATTTCATTCAAAATATTGCATAACAATGTATAATTTTTCAGCAAGGCATTGCCTTTGGGCATTTAGATTCTTACTTGGGGCTTCTATCCTACCACAAGGACACTCCCGCCCCGTGATGACGTCATATGTTATATGTGAGAGTATTGCCTGTCAGCGTAATTTTGTTGGATTCTTGGAATGCGAATAACCTTCCAATTGTAGATAATTTAATTAGTTCATTTTGGCCGACATTTTGTCTATAGCATCACTAATGAGTTTTTATATATTACTGGTATTCAATCATTCACATGAGAATGATATAACAAAGACATCGCTGCCATGTTCAGTTGGTTGAAATAACAAAAGAGACTAATGATTAAGTCTTTTGTTGAATTCAAAGAGGATGTGGGTTCCTTGCCATAGGCAGTCGAATGTAGAAAAGTTGTAGTATACATTCATACACATTTTGAAAAACTCATGAATATTTAATGAGGAGAGCAAAATAGAATCATCGACCATGGAGGAGGTTTTAAAATCTGATAAAATATTATCTTCTTTTCTATAAACTTTAACTAGGATTTTCTCTGCCAAATTTGGTTCATTCTTAAAAAATTCAGTAGAACATGTGAACATACACCTTGAGGTGGTTTTAGACCCAAGAAACACTCCCGCTCGTATATTAAACAGTACATAGTAATACCTCATCATCATCCAGCTTAAAGGTGCTAATGAGATGCATGAATTTAATGTATATCTCATGGAATTGATATTTCCAATACTTTTTATCCATAAATAACATGAAAAATAGGATTTCAATAATACTTTAATGATTTCCCATGGCAGACAAACTGATTTACGGGAAATTAAGCGTATGATAAAAATTAAGTACAATATTATAAATCAACAAATTATTAGATAACATAAGATATTATTTGAGATGTATTACACCATTTTAAGGCCTAAAAAGTAAAAACGTATGAGCAAATTTAGATTATTTTTTCGTGGATATATAAACAGTAATATTTTAGGAATTTTGAAATAGTTGTCATATATAAATGTATACCACAATGTTTCTGCAATTGAGCAAATATAGCCAAGTTTCAATGAAGTTAAGTTGGTCACCTGAAAAGCTACAAAGCTGATAACGGCAAGGAATATGGGTAGATGCCATGTTTCAAATATTGATGGACTTTGATAGAGACATTTTCCCATTTACAGTTTCACTTACTGTGAGCATACTCAAGCTGCAGTTTGTATCAAAATCCATATTACATATTCCATCATTTTATTAAGCTGTTGCAAATCATTAACATAATTAACTATAGTTAGACTGCAGCTGAACTCGACAGAACTCCAACTTCAGTACTTCCTTCGGCTCCATCACTTCGGGACCCACCCCGCCCAAAAATTTAGCTCATTGCTGTGCCTGAAATTATACCTTACAATTTATACCTTACCGCTGAAAAATGTCGGTTCTCGAGCAAAATATCAATTTGAGTTTATTCTGCAGCATGCGTGAATCTCTGACAGCAATGTCCACTCAAATTCGATACATGTCTTGCAGGGGCATAAAACCTTTTACTGGTAGAATCTTCGAGTTCATCGTCAGTGATGACCCATGTCTATTTTTATTTGGAGACATTTCATAGATACGTGTATTACAACATTGTAAAATATGGACCCCTTTAACTCCAAACAAAACAAAAGAATTTCAATCTCCTGAGAATTGGAATGCATCGTTTTGTCCTCCAAATTGAGCTGCATTCCGACGTGCTGCAAGGGGTCTATAGACACGTTTACCCAGGGTTAGCCTCATTTGAGCATCAATATTTGCCTGAGTATCAGTATCAGTTAACAAATACCAACAGTAAAGTTAAGAGTGCACAACTTCAACCACATTAACACTTTGAAATTCCACGGACCTTCACTAGAACACATGAATATCATTCTATGCAACATAAAATTAAAGTTGAGAATTGATTCCAGTCACTTCTTTTTCTGTGCAGATCTTTCAACGGCTGTGTCGGCTCTTGAAGTAAAAGCAACACGACAAGTCTCAACCGTTTATTTGTCAATGAATGGCGAACCCGTTAGGGACAGCGAGTCTGCAGTACGCATACCAACAGAAAGAACAGGGCGTCAGCTTTTCCTGACCCTATTAACAAAGTGTGAAGATCCACAGACCCAGCTATGTACAACCCTAAAATAATTTACTTTGACACCAGCGGGCAAATGCCCGTAGAGAAAAATAGAATTTTAACCCTCAGAGAATAAAAGAGTTAATTGAAAGAAATGTAAAAGGAAATAAAATATGGGTTGTCTGTGACTTGGAATACAAGCAAGGCCTTCGTGTGTCTGACTCGATTGTGGCCTTAACGTCAGTATGGAGAACGTTGATATATATTGATCAATACATCACAATATTTAGTTTCTGCTACGGCCATGATTACGTTATTTTATTAAAAAATAGTGTTAATTTTTCAAGTATTTTATATTAAAAAGGAATCGAGAAAAAGAAAGACATAATTATTTGGCGGATCAAAATGCAACATGGACTTTTTGTTGAATTATATTTCTTTATCTCCAGAGGTACATTTGCTATCACAGTGCCCTTGTATGGTGCAAGAGACAACAGAAACGTTGTCATATAAAAATAAAAAATAACAAAATAGAAATTACAGCGAGGGCACTCGAACCGTGAACACTTCAAGTTTGTTTTTTTATATACATTTTTTCGCCATCCAATAAGAAGCCAGATTCATAACGAGGCTCTGACATTATACTTAAATATGATGCTAGAGTGTAGTTATGAATCTGGTTTCTGATTGGATGATGAAAAAATGCCATAAAACTCGAAGTGGTCACAGTTCGAGTGCCCTGGCAGTAACTATTTTTGCAAAACAGTCGTAATTATTTCACTGTTTTGAAGGTATAGACTAATATTTTTGAGATTACCTTGTTGTTATATTACTAAACAGTTATATTCCTATCAATCTAGAGGGCTTTAGAATCAAAACAAAACAAAATATTTCTAATCAATTCCTATTTGTTATTCTATATATATATATATGACACCGTTCTTGCAATAAGGTGTAAATAGATTGGGCAATAAAATGTTGAAGGATATTATGCGATTCCGAATGGTCTTACTGATATAATGATTACATATGGTGTTAGTATCAAGCAGTGAATCCCCTGAGGCTACATCACCGCATTCAAATACCACGCAGTAGTGGTGTGCATTCCAGCACATGTCTACGTCATATTTTAGGGTAGAGCAGAGCAGGCGGGGAAATTCAAACTTCCTTCACTCCCCCAGCTTCCTCTAGAACAGCGGGTTTCAAAACTGCTCAGGTAAGTCGTTGGACGATTCAAACAAGTTATTAGAAATTTTCTTTTGAAGCAGTTTTATACTCGAATTATAATTATTCCAAAAATTAAAAGAAAAATGGGGTGTCCATGCAGAGCTCGTTTTTGAGAAAATGAATTTTGAATATTATTACATCTTGAAAAGTTTTCGAAAGAAATATTGCGGAAGCCAAGCTTTGCACACAAAAAATCATAACTGGAAAACTAAAAAAGATATGGAAGTAATTTTCTAAGGACATATATTTTAAACTAATTTTCAGACGAAGATTAAATATAAATATTTAGCGAAGAAAGTTTCAGAAGAAATGGGGTGTCCATGCAGAGCTCGTTTTTGAGAAAATGAATTTTGAATATTATTACATCTTGAAAAGTTTTCGAAAGAAATATTGCGGAAGCCAAGCTTTACACACATAAAATCATAACTGGAAAACTAAAAAAGATATGGAAGTAATTTTCTAAGGACATATATTTTAAACTAATTTTCAGACGAAGATTAGATAAAAATATTTAGCGAAGAAAGTTTCAAAAATAATTTAAAATTTCAGCATTTTGTTAGTTCAATGAACTGTAAGTCGTTCTCAAATGATGACCGACAAAAACCCATACAACGGTTTTTTCAAACTTTCTGAAAAGATTGCTTTTTTACGTAGTACCTGTTGTTTTTAGAAAATTCCAAACGTGTATGGTTTCTCAATAAAATTTTGAAGGATATTTATATACAGTTTTGAGCGGTTTTTGTGCGCGCGCACAACGTGGGGTTCAAATATTGAAAGTTCAAAAGGAGTCGTATCATGATATTGATCCATTATCCTTTATATCCTTATTATAAGAAACCGGACAAATGATGAAAATTAATAAAACTTGCATTCTCAAATAAATTTATTGAAAATATTGAAATATTTTTATGCCTTTATGTAAAAAAAAATATTAAGGTATGAAAGCCGAAATGTTTTTTTTTTCTCAGAAAAATGTTGTTGCACTAAAGATCGATTGAGATTATTCTAGTGTAAAGGGCCCCAGAGTACCTTGTTACATAAAATTTTCGCCACATTTTAATTTCACGATTTTCGCGATTCCAAAAAAAATCGCGAAATTAAAGTGTTGCGAAAATCTCATGAAGCGAAAATTAATTATTGGCCTTCAATTTTTGAGAAAATAAAGAATTAATGACCATTAAAAGGCAGGGATAAAAGACGTAATAACTGAGAACAAAGCACTCACTGCAAGTCATGACCAGTCAAAGTCAAATAACAAACGCGAAATCATTTTTTTTTGTTCAAGGAATGTGTATATTTGGAAACAAATTATGAATGATTTTTTTGAATCAAATCGTGAAATTTAAGTGACTTAAATATGATTTTTTCGCAAAATCGCGAAATTATAGTGTCGCGAAATGTGCGTCCTCCGAAATCGCGAAATCAACACGTCACAAATATTTTATCTAATAAGGTAGCTCAATATTGCCTTTATTGCCAAAGCTACATGATTTATGAGTTCAGATATAGTTAATACAAGCAGTGTCTCCGCTCTGACTGGCTCAACATAAATAATGATGATTATTTCTAAAGTTAGATATGATGCTTCCACTGTTGGTTATTCTTCATGCCTTGGTTCTGTTTTTGTGAACAATTTTCCAGATTTTGTTTTCGTTTACGGCACTATGGAAATTGGGCTCCCTGTGATGTGAGCGATATAAACCTGATGTAACGCTGAGCTGTGAGCCAACGAATATTTCAAATGTAGTCGTTATTATATGAAAACAAAATTAAGTTGAGATAAATCTTGGTGCATTTGTGTGATTTTTAGCTGTGGATGTTTTCGCATTGTGTCGTACATTTTTTTGTCATTGGGATTCTCAATTCAAAGGCCAAAAACTCATCAGTAAAAAGCAAAGAAAGAAAGAAAAAGCTAGAAAACAAATGAAAGTATGTATATATAGGCAGAAGCACTGAGAAAAAGCAGACTTTGCAGCGAACAGCGAAGAAAGAAACATACACAAAAAAAGTTGTATATAGAAAGCAAGATTATGGCCGGGTCTATCAAGAGCTGCAGGAATTGACTAGATAAAGTCAGTAGATGCCATTTACATGTTCCATCTTGCAGATTAAGATTTATCAGTTCCATCCATCCATCCATAACAGTGATTAGAGCAGCCACCACTAAAGGAAATATGTAGCTTGCGAATCGATAAGGGTAAGTAAGGTTTTTGACAGTGTTAAATGGATCCACGCCCCATGACGAAGACAGATGGACATGGAACACAAAAGATCTTTTATAACACGTGAGATAAACAGTAACAAAACAACTCATTGATATGTATATACTGCCTTGCTCAAAGACCTCTATCAATGTCTCCTTCTGATGGGAAATTAAACACTACCACTTCGTTAATGTCAGTTTAATTGGTCCAGTACGGTTAATTCTTATCACGACCATGTCTTAATATGTACTTTGGTGCCCCTTTAAGCAATTATTAGTACAAAGAAGGCGTAACTTAAAAGATTACCGTCGTAAGCCACTTGTAGATGTCTGTTCGGTTTGTCAAGGCTAATGGGAAATGTCAATCGAATTGAAAAGCCTTATCACAGAAGACCCAAAACACATCGGAAAAAAAACCTGGAAGAAAAATTACAAATCTTTGAAGTGACATGTGATTACATCCCTTGGGAGAAACTTAGTGATGTTCTCAGAATTAGAACTATAGAACTGGACTAAGAAAAATATACCCAGTTTTCGAGTTGCACTGATAACTTAGTAGCTAATCATGCGATCAATGTGATGTGACATCAATGCAGTTTATCGACCAGTCATCAGCAAAGGTCCTCAAGGTGTATGGTTTTCGAACGGTACTCTGTCGTTTACTATCTACGACTTTTCGTATTGAGTTTCAAGCAAGTTGTCACCATGATGAAGGAGGCATTTGCACGAAAACGTTGACATTTGTCTACTAGATCAAACTGACATAAGCTTTGCAAACAACAAAGGCATCAAACCACGATTCCCAGCCTCTTTATAGACCTAATCCTCTCCGTGTCAAACATAATAACCCTTCTTCTGATGGATAGATGAATTTATAGTCCTTTTAATCAAGCCTTACTCTGAAACAAATGTACATTGCTTTCTAAAACACTCTAATCTTATCTTAAAGCATCTTTTATTAAGGTTGTGAACTTCTTAAAAAAAGCATTGGAAATTTTGCAGTTCTCAGTATGTATGTTTTAATCATTTTGTGTGGAAAAACATGTTTTCAAATTTTCTAGCTTAAGATGCTAGGACAGAGAGACCTATTATCAAATAGATAGAAATCTACTATTTCACCTCGTTTTCTTTTAGTTGATTTAAACTGAACTCAAGTATACTTTGAAGACATTGTTTACGAAGAAGAACAAACCCCAATTGTTGTGTTTAAAGCTTTCCCGCCACAGAATGGGAAGGCGGTGAATAATTAACCAGTATATGAAGGTCAATTCATGAAAGAATAGAGGCTGCTTCTGGGACAATTAATTTTGACTCTTTCTCTTTGGTTTTTACTTGATTTCGCTTCTATTAATTTCATTACTTTTCGCTTCTCTTCTCATCTAGATATTGTCTTGTCTTTGCTTGTCTTGTCTTGTCTCAGTTGTCTTGTCTGTTCTTGTCTTCTGTTCTCTTCTGTTCTCTTCTGTTCTCTTCTGTTCTCTTCTGTTCTCTTCTGTTCTCTTCTGTTCTCTTCTGTTCTCTTCTGTTCTCTTCTGTTCTCTTCTGTTTTCTTCTGTTCTCTTCTCTTCTCCTCAAGACAACATAGCTGTAGCTCAACCCCTTAGTTGTATTAATTGCCTGGGGGAAGTGAGGAGTCCTTGCATGTTTTTGGCTCCAAATAGACCTCTTTAGCTTCATATGCAAATTGACCATTTCAGACCACATGACATTCCCTTGAGAAATGTTCTTTTATTAAAATATTTACACATGAAAGAATCAACTTACAAGAGAGGCCGCATCACGTGGTCTTTTAAAAATGGGCGTTTAAAAATGGGCTCAACAAACAACGGAGGTGAAAGAGTTCTATTGATGTGGCTTATTCACTTTAGGGATAGGTACCTAATTGAGTAAAAAAAAACTTTCAAATTTTCATTTATCGATACCCTCAAACAACCTCTGGGCTGATAAACGTCAAAGTACGGCTAACGCACAGATCGAATATTAAACAGTCCCTTTCACGGTTCCCTGAAAGGTAGCCATGCCTTTGCATCGAAGCGAGAGCAACGATAGAGACATGTGAATAACAGTCCAAGGTATTAAAAATTGTCTCTATAATTGCAAGGTGATCCCCCCGGTCTCATTTCGATGCAAAGGCACAGCTACCTTTCAAGATGGCGCATGGAAAGTAAATGGGACTATTGGAATTTAGCTTGTTAGTTATGGTGGAGGAAGAAAAGCTGGAGGGAGAGATCAACCAGCATAAAAAATAACATAACTAATAAGCTTGGCTAACTAAAGCTATAGGGATTGCTTTCGTCAGCTCAAAGAAACTGTATTTAGAGTACATTACGCATTGAACAAAACTGGCATGCTGGTCCAGCAGGGGCCGCGGAGCACCCTAAAAGTGCCAGAATTTTTAAAGCTGCCCTAGGGGGTACCCTAGGCCTGTGGTCTTGTCTAACCTTATATGCTAAGATTGGAAAATATAAGAGACTAGTATGGGAGTACCAGCCCCTCCTCCTCCGCGGTCCAAGAAGTCCAGTTCAAAGATACATGTCAGTAGTTCGATATTATACTAGTTGTCCATTCGTTTGTCCGTGATAGCGTGCTGACTATCAGGTATTATGACTTTCTAATCAAGCAAGCTTATGTCACCGAGGGGGTACCTTCTATTCGTTCCATGCCTATTATCCTAATTAAAAGCTTTTCATTGCTTAATCTGCAGTAGGGGAGAGATACTTTAAAAACGAAGCAAAACATAATACTTGTGTTTGTGTTGGTGGTACAAGGGAAGAGAAGGAAGCTCTGCTGAAAAAAATCATTGACATATTCAAAAAGAGCACCTTAAAGTTAGTACTATTGCTGAGTTTTAGCAATGCGTCCCAGCCATAAGATCTTTGCTAAGTTTCGAGTTTTGAAAAAATCATTAATATTTCCAATTACATCAAGAAATACTAAAACTCAGCAATAGTACTAACTTTAAGGTGCTCTTTTCGGATATGACAATGATTTTTTCAGCAGAGGTATTTTTTGGGAATTTGTGTCACGTGACCAGATCCTGCAAAGGGCCTATTGGTAAACACGTGTTTCCATAGCTCAAAATGCGCTTTTCGAGAAAGGACTGGAATCTAACCCTAAGGGTGTTTGGGCTATGTAAACAGGCTTACCATATCGTTAGGTGGAATCGATTCTAGAGTTGGTTAGGTTTAGGGTAACATTCCAGTCCTCTCTGGAAAGGGCATTTTGGGCTATGGAAACAAGTATCTACCGTTCCAATTCCCAGAAAAGTAAATCAGCTATGGAGTTAATTTTTTTTTGTGTGATCACGTGTTGCGAAGTGACTTTGTGCCCCCAATCCTCCACCCCCACCCCCACTCCCAGTTTTTCAAGGCTTGCTACGACCCTGATTGAACTAATGTTGACAATGACACAAAACGTTAAGAACCATAATATTATCAGTTCGTTCTGATTCAAGTTAACCATTTTTTTCTCAGTTTTCGAGGTATTTTTAAAAACTGACTATTTTTCGCGAAGAAAAATAAGAAAAAGAGATAGATAAAGAAAGAAAGAATAATTCTAAGTAGAAACAAAACGAACGAAAACAAACAAGCAAACAAACAAAAAAAGTAAAATTCGATTCCTCAAGAAGTTATTTCAATAAAAAAAACAATTCTCAAAAAGAAAAGCATATCTCATCTCTCTTTCGTGCGTCGTCCAAAATATCTTGATGAAACCAAATTGTTGTGATGACTGATTGGTTTCCGTTCCAATACCGTCTCTTATCTTCAAGGCCACCGGGAAATAAAGCACCAAAGACGAGGAAACGCGAGGCAAAAGACGAAAGATTGGTTTACGAGAGTAAACGTCAGTTCATTGAAAATCAGCTAGGACTAAAGCCATTTTAGGATTTCGGTTTCTGCTTCAATTTCCTGAAAAACACAAGAGTCGATTTATCACTAATTGTCCAGAATTGAATGAGAACCATTAATTATCTTGGGAAGGAAAATTGTAATTTTCATTAATATCTTTATCTCCTGTACTAGATTGTGTTTCGGTTTAGTAGGGTGATATTTTCTTTCCACTGCAGAAAGACTTGAATATGACATTTATATAGTAAGTGGTCATACGATAAGAGATAATATACTGAGCGAATGTTCTTTGAAATTATGGTTACTAAAAAAGGTAAAGAAAGAAAGGAAGAAAGAAAGGAAGAAAGAAAGAAAGAAAGGAAGAAAGGAAGGAAGAAAGAAAGAAAGAAAGAAAGAAAGAGAGAGAAAGAAAGAGAGAAAAAAGAAAGAAAGAAAGACAAGAAAGAAAGAATGAAATAATACACCATATAATACAAGACAAATAAATTTTTGCTGGATATCAATACTATAAGCCGCTACAATCCCCGAGACAACGACTATTTACAAACCCTCTAACCTTTCTTTCGCAAACATTGACGATAATTTTCAGTTCAAAAATTTCCCCGTTAAAATGTTTCATGTCAATCTTTTTAAAGATAACATCCGATACGTTTTTATTTTAGCTGCTCATAATAAAAAAATCATGATAGTTCAATTCTCATTTCCACTTTATCACGAGTTATCGTGGAATGATCTACAAATTTACCACCCAGGCCTAGAAAAGCTCTCTTTTTAACTCTTAATAAAGTTCAGTTTTTATCGAGGTAACATTTTGAAGTTGATACATTCTTTGATTCACAAATTAACCGTACATTAAGTCAAGGAAGTCAAGGAAGTCAAGGACAAAACCAAAAACAATTACCGGTGAACATGTACCGAACTTCTCCAGACATTAAGGCGAAAAACGAGAACGAAATTCCGCCTAAAGCTGCCGCAAATTTAAAAAGCTTTTTTTGTCAAAATATCTCAAATTATACTCTCCGTGGACCGTGAAAAGACACTTTAGAAATCGTTTCTGTAATCAGTAGTACTCCATTCACATTTCTCGACTCCAGAGGAGGTGATATTTAAACTACATTTCCTTTAATCAATTTACCCAATTACTGCTTAAAAACACTTTGACGTTTATCGATGAAGACCACATGGTCAAGTCAAGCGTGCCAAATCTTTTTTCCTGAATAGAATGATTGTATTTTCTCATTTAAAGCTATTTTTCGAGTTGATTTTCAAAGTGTTTAATTGTTAAAGTCAACAAACTCAATGATGAATTGATAGCCGGGGGGGGGGGGGGGGGGGGGGGAGATACTTGTCGTGCCTTTTAGGAGTTAATTTTTGTTATTTGGTGGTACCTTTTAGGGTGTTCAAACAAAAAACTAATTGATAAGCTGTAAAATTCGGTCATTTGGTACCATTTAAGGGTGAGAATTGCGATTGTCATGAGTACGAGAAAGAGAATTTTAATACCTTTTAGGGGTCATTTTCAAAATTTCCTACGACCATCCTTGCCCTCCTATAATATATGAGAGTCCTCCCCCCCCCCCCCCCCCCCCCCCCGGATTAATAAAAACGTTTTACTCGGCAAATATAAATATTCCTTAGTGTTGTATGGCCGTCACTTTATATACATTTATATGACGCGGCTCTCTGGAAAAGCTTCTTGTGCATAATTACAAGGTAGGATGCATGGCTGCTGTAGTTCACTCGCAGGCTTTAATAAATTACAACTGAATCAGGCCTCAACACGAAACTATCGCGTGCCCATGCTCGCAATCATTCCCAAGTTTCCGAGAAAACAAAATGGAACAAATTACAAAAGAATATTGTTAGTTGACAAATTTTGTATCCATCCATCCATCCATCCATCCATCCATCCATCCATCCATCCATCCATCCATCCATCCATCCATCCATCCATCCATCCATCCATCCATCCATCCATCCATCCATCCCATCCATCCCATCCATCCATCCATCCATCCATCCATCCATCCATCCCATCCATCCCATCCATCCATCCATCCATCCATCCATCTATCCATCCATTCACCCATGCCATCTCATCTATTCCATCCATCCATCCATCCATCCCATCCCATCCATCCATCCATCCATCCATCCATCCGTCCAAGCGAGGCTTCAACATACGTCAAACTTTTTTTGTTCATTCAATGACGACCAACACAAGGTCCACAGAAAACCACAGCAACCCTTGAAATACTGACAGTAATCGTCCATAGACCTTTCCCGAATTTGCCTTGAGTGACCACAAAACAACCTCGACCTCGACTCCAAGTCGAGATTGAACTTCATCAAATACATGCAATAAATGTGTGAATTACACATCAAGTCCATCCTCAACTTGGAACTATTGTTTCGTGGTCATTCAAGGAAATTCAGGAAAAGTCTATGCTGTAAGACTGTAAGACTTCAAATTTTATTGATAGTTTGAAATATCAATTGGCTGCTGCTGTCATAATGCCGAACTCGAAGCGGCCTTTTCAAAAACGCTTGGATTTCATTTAAAAAACATTACTTTCAAGTTCATTTATTTAGTTCTCTGGTGATTGTATTTCCTCGGTGTAGTCTATTCATTAAGAGGCAATCTATTGTCTAATTACCTCAATTCATGTCACTTCATGCCAGTTCACTTCCAGTTACTCGAGTTTTACGTTTCGGTCATTTTGATAATGATTTTTACAATGAGCTGAGGATTGAAGAGGTTGACCTAATATATTATTTATACAAGGAACATAATATAGCTGGGAGACATTTTTTTTCTTTCTTTCATTCATTCTTTCTTTCATTCTTTCTTTCATTCTTTCTTTCATTCTTTCTTTCATTCTTTCTTTCATTCTTTCTTTCATTCTTTCTTTCATTCTTTCTTTCATTCTTTCTTTCATTCTTTCTTTCATTCTTTCTTTCATTCATTCATTCTTTCTTTCATTCTTTCATTCATTCTTTCTTTCTTTCTTTCTTTCTTTCTCTCCTTCCTTCCTTTCCTTTCGTTTCCTTTTCATTTTCTTCTCTTTTCTTTTCTCCTTCTTACTTTTCTTTTCTTTTCTTTCCTTTTTGTTTTTCTTTCCAGTTTTCTTACAAAGTGTGGTTTAATTCTTTCTTGTCTTTATTCTTTTTCATCATTATTGCAAACTCTATTGAACATGACGCCGGATGTTGTCGAAACCTCGAGACTTGTTGTTATAAATTTTGTTGTAAAAGTTATCATTAAATATATATATATATAAAAAAAATGATTTTTTATTTTTTGTTTGCCACCCACTCCCAGTTTTATTTCTTCCTTTCCATCTTTATCAAGCCCTTTTCTATTAAAACTTAAATTGTCCTTTTTCTATAGCTATCAAACATAGGACCTGAAGATCTCCCACACATCCAAGTGACATCACTTATACTACTGCCCGATCACAGTGTAGGGTGAAATCTGGAGCCTGATAAATAGCATGATCCAACACTACTATTTTTCTAGGAATTTCAGGGGTATTTTGTCCCACATGGTATATACTGGGCCGTAGAAAGCCTTGAAAACTGGGTTGGGGGGGGGGGGGGGCAGTGGGGGGGGGGGGGGGGGCAGTGGGGGGGGGGGGGGGGGGGGGGCACAAAGCAACACGTTACCACGACAAATGAAAATTTAATTCCATACTTACTTTACCTTTTTGGTGGAAACCGGGAGGGGGGGGCGGCTTGTTTTTGACTGTGTAGTGACCTAATTACAGTACATTCGAGTCAGCTCATTTGCGGGTGGTCTAAAGAACATGCATGAGGGGAAACAATAAAGCATGATGTATAGATATAGGCAAAACAAAACAATTTATTTGGTCCTGATATAAGACTTATTAAAGAAATATTTTTTTTCGAGAAAATTTAATTTGAGAGGAATAAATATAGACCAGTGAACTGTCTACTAAAAAAAAGAGTTTATAGTTTGATACAACAACTTGATTCAGCCTTTATTCATTACCGATGCAATGCTTTTTAATAGAATAAGATCGATCCCCTATTGGGAAGGTAACATTTCAGCACCTCGGGGGGGGGGGGGGATCCGGCTTTATAATGGACTATACGGGGATTAAAAGGGATACCTTTTTGCTAAAATTTGGTATACAAAAGGGTAAGAGGTCGAGAGTCCGGGCGGAGCATCCCCGTATGAAACGACCCGAAGTATCCCCGTCAGCACCAAAACGACCATACCGGTTACGCAAGTTTGACAAGTCAGATATAGTAAGTGTTTTTATAGTGTGTTCCTGTAAACACAAATACTGCTAGAACCAGACGAACTCACACATGTCAAATAACCTGTTATAGTGTCTGAGTAAGGGAAAATACGTATTTTACACACTCTACCGGATAATGGTTCATAAAATGGTTTCTAAACGTGCGTTCAGTGACAGCGGAACAAACTAGCAGTGCTTGTATCAACGAGCTACTTTAAAGTGAATCTTTGTTCAGTATTTTCTTGACCACCTTTGGTGTTTTTGTAATGATTGTGTATATAAAAGGTTTGTTTTTGAATTTACAGAATCAATAATAATTACAAGTTTGACAATCGGGGTATGAAGGGGTACTCAACATTGATTTTGTTTGACGAGGGGACACTTAAGAGTTTTGTCAACGTGAAATCTGTGACACTCTTTCAACATACAATGCGTGGAAGTTTGGAAGGGAAAGCAAAAACAAATGTCAAGAGAGGAAGAGATCTAGAAGAATAAACTAAATTGAAATAAAAAGAGAGTGGGAGAGAGAAAGAAAGAAGAAAGAAAAGAAGAGAAGAGAAAAGAAGAGAAGAGAAGAGAAGAGAAGAGAAGAGAAGAGAAGAGAAGAGAAGAGAAGAGAAGAGAAGAGAAGAGAAGAGAAGAGAAGAGAAGAGAAGAGAAGAGAAGATGAGTCCTTTAAATGCTGCGGTAGAAAGAAAGAAAGAAAGAAAATTCAAGAAGAGTGTAAGAAGAGCGGGACTACTAGGAAGCAAAGAGTCAAGGGTATAACTCAATATTCTATCATTTAAACATGAGTATACATAGTTATAACACTCAGGGGCTTCTCTAATAATGTTACGATATATTTACAAGCTTTCAGTTTATGGCAAGCAAGATTACCAGTTTTCTGGCCCAGCTCACTGAATGAAAAGCAATTAGTAAAATGATATGGATTCGCTTGGCTTGTGACCTCACAACCAAGGTCAATTAGGATATGAAATACTATATCGATATAGGCCGATATACACCGTACTTATCAGTTTAGAGCTCTCCTAAACGTCATCCTACCAGACTCGAGCTAATTCAGCCTTGGTCTTCGAAAGATCCGGGTCGCAAAACCGGTTCTACTGCTCGTCGAAATTCATGAGGAATCCACAAACATGACGAGCCATTTCCTTTGAATACGTAGTTTATGTTGGAGCCTACAACTCATCACGTACTAGGAACGCCCAGCTCTGACCAGCAGAGAACGGATGCAATTTCACATCGACGTTTACCGGATGCCAGATCTTGAATTCCTTTCGCGAAAACTAAAGGGTCTTTGATTTGAGTTTACTATAACGCGATTTTTACAAATACGAGCCCTAACGGACGAAGCCAAGGGCAGGCTCAAAGGACCAATACAAGAACTCGACCTATTACGACGGAATTAAGTAATTAGTCACGCTGAATCACGTGTGAAGCTGTTTCAAATTTGAACAGTGAACTTTCTTGGAAAGCAGTTAATGGTGGCAATTAAGACTCTATACAATTAAACGAGGCCCATCTTAATCATTCTACAGCTCTTGGCACTTACAAGGTGGGTAAAAATACACAATAGTTGAATAGTTTACAAGCTGTGAGGGTCATTTGAAAATACGTGGAAGCAAAACAATATGGCGTCACGAGTTTGGTTCTACTTGACCAAACTGAATACGTTTTTTACCTTAATCGATTATTACAAAGAGATTTATTTTTTAAATGTTTTGCTCTTGTCAAATTAACCCTTAAGAAATCGGAGTTAAGCCTGCCACACGCCTGTCGGCCAACCTAACCGGTACTTTAGCTTCTCGACTTGAAAGCCAACTATATTATTAGAATCTACCGAAATTTTCGAATTCAACTTTATCTACTCTTTTGAAGAGGCTGACTCAATTCTTCCTCCTTCTCGGTACATCGTCAATTTTGAATTTAGAAATTAATGGTATGGCTTTTTTATTTGATTGTAAAAGATAGCAGAACTCCTCAAAGAGATAGCATTTGATAACCTCGGCCGACAAGAGATTGCAGTCCTTAGCGGTATCAATACCTCAACCACATGTTTTCTGACTCAACAAGCGAGTTTAGAAATCTAAAACCAGTGTAAAAAATATGAAATATTGTCGCAAATTTGGGCATGGAGATAACAGAGAAACTATCTAAAACTTTGAAGCTATTTTTCCTGGATAAATATTCTTAGAAAATAGCAAAATGGTTTAATAGTAGTGTACAAAGTTAGTTTATCTTTTGGGAACTATTTAGGATTGCTGTGTTGGCGCTTAACTTCGCCAAAGTGTTGTTCTAACAGATTACAGACGCGCAGAAATAACGTTTTAACCCAGAGAGAATAGATTGTACCACGATAGCTACACCAACTGATAATTATAGAGTCAATAATCCGAGAATAAACAGTGTTCGAGTGGTGATCAGATCATGATGGCAATGAAATCGAGCTACACTTGAAACAGTTGAAATTCTTCGAGGTACACTGAGCTGTGGTAATTGATTCTTGTTTGGGATTTCGGACCATAAACACTTCATAAGCCATTGAAGTGACCGGGAAAATCAATTTATTGACCAAACTGAAGTTACAGTTTTTGTTCCTCGTGTCGCATTCTATTCTTCATAAGCGCTTCAAAATATACCAATTAGCAGATTCTTATTTTCCATGGCTCACTGCCCTGAATTCAATATTAACTTGATAGGTTCTTAACCTTGTGCGGTTAACCGTTCCGTGGTAGCGTCGTTCGCATCACTCCTAAAACACAAAATACATGACTCAGCTTCTAGCTAGACATTCGCTTTTACTTTCATAACATACTAACACCTTATCACACGCTAACTAACCACTCCACTCTTCTGAAAAGGGAGTTCCACAATCGAAGTTTATTTCTGTTGCAATTGCAAAACTTAAAAGGTTAATGCGATATACCGCCTTCGAGTTGTCGTAGCTCTTAATCTAAGTGGATTTAAACATCTTCGATAGGTAATCTTGATAGGGTGTTTAAGGCAGAACCGACTGTGACAATTTTATCATGGCCAGCCGTTAGCATCCTTAAGGTATTGGAGTAGCCCTGTCAGTACTATTCTGTAATTTGTCATTAGTATCGGCAGCGCTCCACAGCCGAAGATTCATTCTGCCAATGTGTCGGCTTTAGGACATTTAATTTAATTACAGTGTTGTAACCCCCCAAGCTTAGTCACGCCTGTAAACCGCCTGCAATAACAATCGGCTTGACTGAATCCACATCAACCAGTCGGTACGATTCCAAGGGAACTCCACAATGATCTTTAATTGGAATAATTATCACAGAGCTGCGGCTCGAACACGAAATGTCACTGTTGATTCTTGTCATGTTGGCGCTAAATACTAGTCATATTTGGAAGAATTAATACAATTTATTCTATAGAATGAGCTACGGATCACTGAAGCTTCAAATTTGCTTTGACTATGTTGTCCACACGTGTCCCACGAAGGCTCTGCTTCGGTTTGACTGCCCGTCATCCAAACTGTCTGTCTGTCCAACTTGGTTTTAAAGCATGCTCCTTATCATTCACGACCAAATGTTTTTGGAGATTCATTTGTCGTCATATGACAACTAGCCAAATTTGACATACTTCTTCGTTAGATGAATCTCACCGTCTTTTTTACATGTCATATTTGTATCTTTCTCTCACTTCCTGTCATACCAAAACCACAGTCTGTAAACTTTGACGGGTCTCAACTACTTAAGGTGTGATAAATCAATCAATCCAACCTCTTTAAAATACTCTTCAAGTCTTTTCTCCCGTTTCTTATTTCTCTTTTCTCCCTTTTGTAGCTTCCCTTTTCATGCTCACTTCTCTTTGTTGTTCTACCGTGACTTTAGCCTAGCTTTGAACCACAAGACCAAACTACTTCTTGGGAACTCTATACCGGATATCTTTATGAGTTTTCAATTAATTTTATAAGCGGAAAAGAACCTTGAACGTGCCTTTTTTCACACTTTCTTAAAAGTGTTACTAAAAATGTGTTGTTTTTTTAATGTTGGCGCTGTTTCAAGCAAGAACAATTGATCTCTGACTTCGATTGTTGTCTGTTGTTCAGCCTCAATCTTAAAATCGTGTCAAGCAAGCAATGTAACTGTTTAATTCGGTTGAATATCTTACCAAAAACTAAACTTTTCGTTCTTAGCTTTGTTCTTATATTATATAGTCAGCTCTGTTCTCGTTAAATATAAGTTTTTTTTCTCCAACAGATTTTCAACATGATATCTAAAATAATTTCAACTTTCTTGGATCATCTTTAGTAAGTTTTTGGGGACATTTTTGGCCAAATACTAATCGTTTTTCTTTGTTCATGGTTTTACATTCAGCTCTGTCCTTGAAAATAACTTTTATTTTGCCAAAATATTTTCAACATATGATAGCATCTAAAATAATTCCGACATTTATCTTAAGTAATTTTAATAGCTTCGGTGAGTTATGATGTAAAAAAAAAATATTGTTTACACATTTTTCGTACTTTATCTAGAACAAATCTTGAACTATGAACAACATTGGCCTAACGAGGAATAAATAGTCCCAAACCAAATCACGGTATAAGTTATGTAAACTAAATTCGAACTTTGAAATATTGTTTGTCAAACAAAGGGATTATCTGGGCTTACAATCTTAAACAGTTTTGTAAGTGTTGTGTATACCAATGAAGTAGACTGACCAGAAATGATTCAACTATATTTGCTCTGAACTATTTAACAGTTTTGCGTTTATTTGAGTGAATTTTTTGCAACGCGCTTGGTCGCTTTGGATGACAGAGTAGCGAAGACATTATTGTAGTCACACATAACGTTTCTTGTACCGACGAGTCGCGAAGCTTCATGATCACGCCTTCTTTAGGACAAGTTCATAAAAAATTAACTAACTACCGTTTTGATTAATTTTCTTAAATATTCCGTATTGCGAGTGAATTCTTTGTGTCTGCAAAGAGATAGTAGTTTGTAGAAATAACTAAAACTGTCGACTCAAATGGATATATTCCAAGCAATAATCTAGAATGACACAGTTGTGGATTTTGCTATCAAAGGTTCATGATTATCATGCTTCCCCTACAATTCATTCCAGTCAAAAGTCTGAAAAGATATCCTATGTTTTCTAATTTAAAAATAAATATAAATGAATATACCCTTTGAAACATCCGTTTATTATGACTCCACGTCAAGCATTTTTCGTATATATTTTTTGTGTTATTTGCCATCTAGTTTTTCGTCATTTTTGTAAACGGCTAACTCTCTCTCTCACTAGGGTATAGTGTCCTTGATTCAACTACTTTTATTCAGTTAGTATTTGAACATTATTAGTTTTCCACTTGCCAAATCTTATGATAGTTCTTAACACCCCATAATTTCGAATCCATCATTCAATTCTGTTATTGTATTGTAGCATTTTTTACCATCTTTACCTATGATAGTGATACGACTAAAATGAGAATACAATCTAAACTGCTCACAGCCCTGGGAATGAATAGATCTATCACTTATCATTCTTGGCTGTTATTAACATCAATGAGTGCCTCATTCTTCCTTCTTAATATATTTTTCTTCTATTTCCTTTTTCGTTTATCATATTTCATGGTTAACTAGCGCCGTGAATTCTAACTTAATCATCTCAATGTAAAAGCAGAATCATTTGAAAAAGCACGAGCAACAAGAGACAATAACCTGAGGATATAATCTACAAAATTTCTGCGTCTTTCAAAATGTTCACACCAAAGTGACTCGAAATTTCCCCTCCAAACTCACGAGTTGATTAAATTTAATAAATCAAATCTATTCTTGACAGAATTCAGGGTTTTATTTGAACAGTAACTCAAGCAACGACCTATACCATTGAGCGTAGCCTTCTGTATTTTATTGCAATCTAGAAGAAGGTATTACAGTGAATAGAAACGATGTCCGGCTCGTTTAGTGTCTTTGCCGACGCTACTTCTTCATTATCTTCAATGATTTTGGCATGTTTATAGACTGCCTATACCAAGCAGAGGCCATGAACTTTGTCAAGTAGTTGTTTCCCCTTGAAAATATTTAGGCAAAACATTATCAGAAGAAATTACTAGTTTTCTACTGCCTTGGCCATCCTGAAGTGGATTAGGTTGTCAGTGTTTGAACACGATTGTTAGCGAGACAAGTGGACATCCGATCTACTTTGGCTATCAGAGTTCAAAATGATTCCAATTTCCGAAATTTCGGTCAGAACCCGAACGCATCAAAATCCATCTGCGAAAATACTCAGAGCTCATCGGCTCGCTTTGCCATGTCTCCTATGTCTCTTCACCGACGTAATTTCTATTTTATTGCCGCTCCAGAATCGGCAATTAGATCTCTCAGGTGTCAATAGAAACAATTTTATTAAAGTTTTAATTTGATTAGCGACCACCAAAAATAAAGGCGAACGTTGAATTACTCTTTTAAGTATCCTGCAGGCCGTACAGTATTTAGATTGAAAGGATATTATTACCCTAATATTGTTTAATATCTCAATTTTGAATGCGGCGGTTTCTTTTGTTCAGAGAATGTACCAGGTCATTTGCATTTCAACTTTGATTACTTACTAACGTTTAAGCAAACTTTATACTCCTCAGGAAGGCACTTTATTCCGAGAGCTTGGTGTTTTATACATTTTAAAAAAGCCCTTGAGGTTGTTTGAAAACACTAGCAGTGTTAAAATCAATCATTAAGGATACTGTGATGAGAATTCGTTCAATACGAGTTTTTTTTCGGCAAGTGTGAGCCGTCAACCGGAAAAGGCAGGGCATTGGATATTACGGACCTTTTTTGCGAAAAGCGACTGAGCTTTATGATGCAAATTACGTAATAAACTAATCAATAGACTAATTTCTGGCCTTTCTTGTCGCTCACACGAACAAGACGAAATTAGAAATCACCGACAGGCTAGAACAAAAGGACCCAATAAGTGTTTTCTGTGTAAAGTTGAGCGAAAAAATGAAGTGAGACATTAAATTAAGTCAATTAACTAGAGCCATTGGATAACAGCTGCAAAGAAATGGCTTGCAGTCGCAAACAATCATTTTGGAGCCGGCTTTTGTTTGGTCTTTGAATCGCTCTCAGTGGTGTATAGCGTAAAGGTGCCATATCAGCTACTTTAACCGTGTTTATAGGCTGTGGGCTCGTTCTTGAGGGCTTTACTTAACACTCTTTGTAAAAAAGGTAATACTGAAAGACCCAGACGTTTAGTTTTGATACAAGATTTATTCGCTGGTTTTTTTTTGGCAGATAAAATCGATAAAAATAACTCATTCTTGTCGAAGTATTCTCCTCATGATTAATGGTGTTGCGTTAAAAAACTGTGGCACAAAGCTGATAAATTCTCAAAATGTTTGAAATTTACGAAATTCTATTAGTCTTATTCTTTATCAAATCACATGATGAAGCCTTTGAATTATTTCTGCTTCGATATTTCTATATCTGTATCAAACCTCTATCCCAATTGCTAGTTCCTTGTATCTTTTCGTATCTTCAATTCTCCCGCTGCGATTGAGTGACAAATAAGGCAAAATAGTCTTCAACTGCTCTTCGGGACGTCAATCAAACATTTCACCGTAACACGCAACTCGCTTAGTCATTATAAATGGGTAAAAATTGACTGACCAGATCTTACGATCCGAACTCACTCTAAGCTATACTACAGCGGTAAGATACAGTGAACTTCAGAGGTAGGCTAACAATATTTTAAAAAGGAATTTTGTTCTTGGACGTACAGATAGTTGAGGACAACACAAGGATTTTGGGCCGAAACTGAAGCGATCCTGCGACGGTATTTGCCCAGTACGACATTCTGGTTGGTAAGTAAATCTTAAAGACTTTTGTACAGTTTTATTTAAACTCTATATTCTTGGAATCATTACGACTCGAGGCTATTGTAGCCTGGAAGTTTTGTGCTAGAAAAATCTTTGTTTTAGTTGAACCAAAATCATCCCGCTTGCGCAACTGAATTCACTCTGAATTCACACCGACAACCTCTTCAGCCAGCGTACATTTCCGCTCTCACCATAGAGACGACTGTTTCTGTTCAAATCATCTTGATGAAAAATCTTTTTGCTCCACTCCTTTGATCTCAGAACCAAAACCTTGCTTTGAATGCTTCATGTGCTATAATTATAAGACTTGGTTTTTATTGAGCGTAGGAATGATTGTAGATTTTCTTAGATCGAACTCCACTGCTCTTTTGGTGAACACTAGGGTCTATTTGAGTACCGAGTTGCTTACTCATTAGAGATTGTCCGATACTTCTAAACTGAAACTCTTTAAGATTGTTTTGTTTAGAATTAACTCGTCTAATTTATAATAGCCAGGATAAAAACACTCGATTCTGCAGCCTACCGGTTGTTTTGACCACAGAATAGGTCAACAGAATCCTTTACGCCGTGAAATGGAAGCGCCGCTCGTACATAGCTTTTTCTGTTGCATATCAGCTTTTATTGAACAAGCAGACAGAAGTCATTTTATAGGTTAAAGTGTTGGCTAGTTCAAAATCGTGACAGCTACTCTTGTAATTTGTGCCAAAACGATTCTACGCTTTGATTGTCACGGCAGGAATCTTTGCCCACAAATAAGCCCCTCGCGTAGTGGGCAAAACAACCATACAAAGAAACCCCGCACTGCACTACAAAGAAAACATAATAGAACGCAACAATTAATAACGATCGTTAAAACGTACAGCCTAGTGGCTTGTTTTTTCGTACCTAACTCATAATCCACATAATCGCTTGTAAACCTCGAAGGGAACGTTCCCTAATACCTGACAAATAGTACCGTTATTTTACATTGCCCGGTACGAGCACGGGGGCGATACGTAACGACCTGATAACGCTTGCTCAGCGCCTAGGTACGTACTTGCTTAAAAAACAGTTGTGGATGGAACAGGAAACGGACGTTTCATGCTGGTTTTAGCGTAGCAGTGCCTAACCTGGGGGTGACTTATTTCCATTGGGACGCACGAAACACTTTTGAGTAATATTCTAATACCACGGTGAAACATTTGCAGTAAGAGGGGTTATTTTGCTAGATAAGGAGATACCGTTATTAGCTTTGAAGGGTGATTTGAAGTGCTGCTCCCTTTCGGTCTAAGCTGGGTTTTTTTTTTTGGAATAAATAGATAAGAAGAGATGATTTTTTCGTTCTAAATGATTTAAACAAGAATAAAGTCTCGTGCATTCTTCACATATTAGGCTCGTGTGGAGCCCGGTGGGTTATTTTGTCCATGGTTTCTAAGATTTTCAACTTACGTACTGCGAGGTCTACGACGACAGCTTTCCTTTAAGAACAATCATAATTAATACTCTTTATTTCGAAAAATGTGCTTAATTTCTAAAGCGAAATAAATTTTACAGTCTTATTAGGTAAACATCACCGAAATGTTACATACCATATTTCACGTAAAGCGAAAATGGTCTCAAAACTGAGATCAAAGCTAGGAATCTAGCGAGGGAACTCGATAGCTTTTCAAAAGCAAGTTGTTTGCATAACGATTTCATTATTTCGTTTACAACCATTTAATTAAAAAGATTACCTCAAACTTTAATAATTTTCACTTTAGGAAGCTTCCAATTCAAAGTACAATTCAAGGCGTTTCAGAAAAAAAATCTAAGCAGTGAGTAAGTTTGCCACTGTCAATGATGTGCGAATTTTACAGAGGCTCAGCAAACATTTCAAGAGGTTTGCAAGACATTTACCTGTCATTATATGGTGTGGCGACTTGTATTGCGTTAAATATTTGCATTGAAAGTAAACTCAAGAGATTATTCCAAGTGTTACGGAAGAATAGCCCGAACAATACTTGATGGCGACCCGTCTTCCAAAGAAAATAAATATAATATTATATTCTTTTCTCGAGCACTATAAGTTAATATAATTATTTAAACGAAGTTGGAAAAATTTTCTTCTTCCGATAGCTCATTTTTTACGTATTATACTAACACGATCCTTTTGCTAGTTAGGCTAAAGGTCTTTCAGTGTTTCTCGACATTACTAGTCATATTTAATCTTCTTATTTCTAGCAAGGTTTCACGTTAAGGTCACTTTTGAAGTAAGATAATAATTATCTTAGCTTCGATGTTAAAAACCGTGCAAAACAATTCGTACTAAAGTCCAGTGGAAACAAGATACACGTTTTGATTTTTACAACAAAGACTTTTCAGCTGAAAGATATGAACAGACGATTTATACAGCTTCTTCAGATCCCAAACCAGTTCCATTAAGATTGCAGTTGTTTGAGTCAAATAAAATCAAACAAATGCATGCATGTAGCTGGAAGATTTGAAGGTGCCCATAATTTTTTCACGTAAACGTTTATTGGCTCATCAGATAAGTCGTGCTTTAAACACAGTAAAAGGCTATGTTTATAAACTTATCCTTATGTTATCTCCACAACACTTGCCTATTGCCTTTTGGAATATCAGCTTCAGGAGATGGCAGATGAAGATTTGTCACAACTGTGTGTGACATGGGAAGTTATCATCCATCCTAAACACTTCTGACATCATAACTTACTTACGGTTATAAGTATCTTGGTACTTAGGGGTATGTGAGTGACAGGAAAACCTGCTCAATGTCAGAGAAGTGTATCGTCTCATTGTACATGTTGTGAGAGGAACTACGCTCACTCGAACTCAGCCAACATTTGAACCAAGACCTTATCGTCCTTGCTTACCCTAAAATAAATACTTTCCAGTATACTCAGGCCTTCCTAATCAGTCCAAGAAAGCCACAAAGATAATTGATAAACGGTGAGTCGAAAAGTATAGATTTCTTTATTCAAAAGAAGGAAAAACTAGCAAGGAAAGTGTGTTGTGGTACTCGACAGAGCTTTGGCTTCGATACGATAGCTTTCAAAGTTTCCGGGCTTAATTCTCAGAAGACGCTGTACGAGCCGTACTGGTCCTTATGTCTTCCCCTATTTCTTTATCCACATCCTCTAAATGTAAGTTATACATTTGTAATTGATAAATAACAGATCTTTTAGCAGCGTAATAAGGTGTCTTTGGAAAGCCATTCAAACGTTTTCCATGGGTTCTCTTGTTACCACACACAACATTGTAATGAGACTTTACTTACTGTGTGAGTCTCGAAAGCTTTACGTGCTTAACAACAAAGAAGTAAAAAGCTGCAAGGCAGATGCATAGAGCCGGATACGGTGAAAGCAAAGCTGAATGGTGAACGAGAGATAACAATATTTTGTGTACATATTTTGTGGGGTGAAAACCCAAACAGCCAAAACAGCCCAAGCCCTTAACGAGAAGCGAAGAACTTCACTATGTACTGAGACTCATTCATAAACTAACTCGTCCAACCATTTGAACATCCGTTTCAACATTACATCAAAATACTGGTCTTGTTTTAGTGTATTTTAAATGAATTTTCAATTCCTTTACTTGAGTTAAATATCGTAGGGGTTTATAACGAGTTTTAGGAATATTTATCGTACTTTGGGTATAATTACATGTTTAATCGAATGTACGAGAAGAAGAGAGACCGTGTTAATCGAGTTAACAAAAGTGTCTTTCGCTTTACAAACTTTTTCACTGTTGTTAACTCAGAATCTTGTGGATTGTTTTGTTTTGTTCAATTCTGTTCCCAAAACCGTCGATTGTTCACTACAAAGGACAGTACCTATATATGTAAGAGTATATGTCCGAGTAGGAATCTATAGACCTCTTTGTAGCCTCTGACTCCAAAAGTAAAAAAAATGTTTACAAGATCATCTCTGTTTAGGCGCAAGGTATAATTAGATTTGTAGCTGCTTTTTTTAAAGAGAGAAATAATTAAGTAAAAGCGAAACAGTTGTTTCAAAGTTAGGTAGAAAGTTCTGTACTAGCTGGTACTTTATTCATTATTTGAACAATAATGAATGAAGTTCTTGATCTATTCCTGTTCCATCGATTTCTGGGAAGCTTGCTCTGGGTTTGGCTTTGTGTTTCGTTCTTTACTATAAAAAAATATGAGCATTAAACAAAGACAAAAGATCATACTAAAGAATGAAAGATTTTCCATGTCTTGAATACACAAGGACTTGTAAAGCATTTTCTGTCTTTTTAGGTAATTGTCGATTGTGAATGAGGACGTGGACACGGACTCTCACCGAGTCGCTTTCCAATGCTTCACTAAAAGGTTCTCCGATGTTTATCGAAGATTATTGATTTGAAAATACAGATATATAACACGATACTGTCAATATTATCTGTGTACATTTAAAACAAAGGCGACAAAAGATTACAAAGGCTTACAGACTTTAAAAGCTACGGATAACAGTTCTCTGATGTCTAGAAATTCTCTGTCCAGTTCGAGTCAAATTGAAGAGATGTCCACAGAACATTCTAAGAATGTGTTCTAGAAATTTCTAACTCTTTCTTTGAGACAATGAATTTTCCAAGGCCAAAACTGAATGAAGTTGGCTGTCCAAAAGTATTCAATAAAGATGTAAAGGGCTACCTTGACCAAAGTTGTAAGCCTATGAAATGTTTATTTGTTGAAAGATTTGTAGTGTTATGATGGACTGATTCACGACTTGGTGTCGTCGCCTGTTTTTCTAAGTACTGTTCTGTTTCTAACTGTTTCTTTTTTAATTAAGAATTGTGAATTGAACTGAAGCAAGTCTTTTTATTGAATGTTGTGTGATGTTCCTATTGTGCTGAGCCAAAAACTCTTTCACTTAATTAGTATGCTATTGACTGAAATAACCAAAGAAATTGTAATCAAAACTGTTGCTCTTAGAGTCTATTTTGGATGAAACAAATAGCATATGATTAATACTAACAGAGTAGTTTAAGACTTTTAAGTCCTAAATTCTTATGGTTAAGAAAGGTTTTGCTAATATGTTACCATATTTTATGACACCAAACCAGTTACTGAAATTCTTGTATTCTCTCTGTGGAAGCGTGAGACTGCAGCACTTCGAAGCAGAACAATGTCCCAGTTTCTGAGCAAAGATCCTTCTATTATCAACTTTGGATGCTTTTGGATTCCCCATTTTCGTTCCGTGTCTTAGTTAAAATCTCCTGCTGAGGGTGGGAGGGATCAACAATTTGAGTCGTGGAAAGATAGCATTGCACTTCTTTGATAAACGCATTTCTGTACAACTATCTTCGGCGTAAACTCTTCAACGTTATGTAGATAAAAGAGCTAACAAACGTGCAAAACACTTAACCACAACGTGTAGAAGGTCTTTCTTTTATTTGAATTTGATAGATGTTCGGATGCATTAAAGCTTTTACGTTGAGAGGGGAATGAGCGAAAAGAAAAGACAGAACGATTCGATCAAGTAGCGAACAAAGACAGATTTATCAAGGTGGACCGCCCATCTTTGAGTTGTGGTTTGACGCATTATCATGAAAATGGTGGGCTACGAGATTGAAGCTAATCTGACAGTGAATAGTGACAGTGTTTGACCACTAGATTTTGTACGATATATTTTCTTAACGCTGATGTTCTATGGAACCACTTTGGAACAGCACATTAGAGATACCATGTTCGTGCTTAGTCGTTGCTAGATCAGGCTCAAAATGGTGTAAAAAGTACAAAAAAAGCGTGTTAGTGTCAGTTTTTCCTGAGTGCTTTATTTGGCCTTTAGTTTATTTCGGTGGAAAAAAACCTGTCTTTGAGCACACAAAAAAGATCTTAACAGTCTCTAAACAACATTAGCTTAGCAAAGCAAACCCTTCCAGTTAAAATTCAATTCCTTCGCTCGTTTTTCAACGTAATTGCCAGCATTATTGATCAGCAAAAAGATGAGAATTTCAACACTAAATGCTATGTTACTTTTTACTTTCTTCCTTTCACAAAAGGCCCTTTTTCTCTTTTTCTATCAAAGCCAAAGTCATTATTTAACGAGGATAAAATTTCCTTTGAAATAAGAAAAAAACTTGTCCGGCGCACAATTTACAAATGACAATGTTGATATTTTTTCGTCATCGACTTCTCAGTTCTCAGAGCCAGTGAGCGCCGTTTCTAACTGTTCATTTGCTCTCCAACTTTTTTAACTTCTCTCTCATTATTACTTACTTTATAGAAGTCTGGAGTATGAAGGTCTGTAATTATTTGCAAGCGAAAATGGGGACCATTGTCAAAATTGATTTCCTCGCCACTTTCTCAGACAGCAAGAGGGTGTGATTGTCTTTGACAAGGCTGTTTCTTTTTAGGTATAATTAATTGAAAAAAAGTGAAGGGATTTGATTTTATTTGTCTAGTTTGTTTAGTGGCTGAGGGAACAAGTTTGCCATAAGAACAATAGACCTTTGAAAAACCCAAAGTGTAGCTGCAAGAACATTTTTGGGGGATTACTAAGATTGTTCATCATCTGCAATAAATCTTTCTTCGTTTTTAGGTGTCTTTATATACAGTTTTTCTTCAAGAAAGGTTATATGAATGATTTTGCTCGAAATCTAACAGAATTAAGCATTACTCAACAGCTGACATTGTGTTGTGTTTTGTATCATCATTAAAAACTAAGTCTTCACTGCTACAAGAAATTCTCTCAAAATATTTTTTCGATTGATGCCTTACAAATTCTTTAAAAACTCCAAGGAAAGAATTAAAACGCCAATAACCTGTGAGTTTTAGCGAAAGGAAATGTCTCTTATTTGCTAACTACACTGTTATGTGCAGAGGGAAAGTAAGCCGAGTGCCTTAATGCATCGTTTTCAGGATGTGAGTTAGTGAACTTAATATCCTAAATTGAAACACGACGGTACTTTGCCCTTTACCACAACTTTCACCTAATAAAGCTTAGTTTTTAAATGAGTTTTCATGAAGAATAGGAACCATGTTTCCTTCCTTGTAGTAAACAAGCAATTGTGACTGTGTTACAGCTGTTATTGTTGAGGATTCCATTCCAAGTTTTCGTTGTCAAAGCTTTAAGTTATGCATGCACATTTGGCGTGTTACTGTCCTCGGGCACTTTTTACCTCCTTTTCTGGCCTTTTTGTTATTTTTTGTTTTTCATTAGGGATTTTTAGCTTTTAAGACAAAGGGGCAAGGAAAATTGCTTTGCGATTTGACCCTGTGAAAGCCTATAACTGCTATTGATTTGGCTGTACTAGACGCACTAGGTAGCGAGCACCCCGAGTGACTTAGAAGATTGTCTGTATTAGAACAGATTTACCTATGGAATAATCGATAAAATAAATTAGAACCTAAAGGTTTTATATCGAGTCGGTTCTAAGCTGCCAGAGAAAGGTTAAATGTTTTGTAACAATGCAGTGTTATTATAGCTTAGCTTGTCCGTATATCTACTTATGGACGTCACCAAAGGTGAAAACATTCATTCTGTCTAGGCACAGCTATAGTTCCGAATCAGCCGTTGACTAGCGTGGAAAACTCAATCTCTTTCCTTTTAAACCACCACTTAAATACCTTGGGAAATGGTACTAAAAATTACAGGTACTTTTGTTTTGTTTGGTTATGGTAACGACAAAAATGGGTCCGAAAAGAGCAGTTAATTTGAGCGAACATTTCAACTCATCTAGGTCTCTTCCATGACCCACCCTTGGCAAATTACACAAAGTTTCACCGTTATTATGTACACAAAACTTAGTTCTGGAGGCCTATGCTTTTATTCGTGCCAATTCTCGAAAAAGGCAGCGCTGCTTGAGAATTGGCGAACGAAAAGAACGGCGGAGCTACACAGTACATGTACGATTGTCCGCTCATAGAGTTGGCAGACAAGCAGGCCGGATAGACATCACTGTCAGCAGCATTAACTCACTGTAAGTAAACCAAAGTAATGAAGCTTGACCTGCAGAGCGTCTCTAATGAAATCATAAAGAATCTTCACTGTACTAGGTACATGTAATTAACTAAACTGACCCATTTATATGTACAGACCACTAAAATGAGTTTTAGTTAGTGTACTGTGAAGTATTCTAATAGAAATGACTGAATGAAATCTCGCAAGCCTTCCAAATGTTATTCATCGATAGATCGCCCCACTATCACCTTTAATTTAACCCAACCTTATTGATTTCTGTAGTGAATCCAAGAGACTATGTAAAGAGAAAAATTAGAGCATTTTGTGAAGGGAAAGAACGCCCTCAACTTAGGCATTTAAGTTTATTTAAACTCAAAAAAAAATCATAAATTTGCCATGTTTTGAAACGGTTTTTCTACGAGTCCTTCACTCGTTACTTTTGTGTCTCCAAACGATTTATACTATTTGTCCTTCACAAATAATGTAAAGTGGTATACATTCGATTAAAATGGCATTGGATGCTCTAATTCTTAACACAAACTATTAACGTCTCAAAAAGCAGAAATTACTAGAGCTGTCTCGAAGTTTTCACTCGGAATTTTGTCGTTTTAATTTCTGATGAAACATGACACATTTTTAAGAGCCGAATAAAGAAACCCCGTTGTTCTTGGACCGTTTGTACTTTTCCAGTTAACTAGATCAACTTGTATCCTTAATTTTTGGTCTTTAAGGAGAAAGCTATACGACAAGAACAATAAGTCGACGCTTTTTGTTAAATAAAACACAACGCTCCATAAGTGATTTTTAATGGTTCATTCATTTCTTTGTAGTATACTAATTTGTTTTTCGGCTTATGAGCCCACATCTAACTCACTATCAATTTAGTTTGTTTTGTGGGCTATTTCTACTGACTGTAACAATGCTATATAAAACAAATTACGGAACGGACATTGGGTGAACATCGGTAAATGATATAAATCTAAAAAGGGCGTAGCGCATTTCAAAGAGTGTCCTTTTACCTACTTCTGTAGTTTTTATTGTCTTTGTGCGAAGAAATGATGGCAAAATCGTCTACAATGTCATAGATTAATTCCACCTTCAAATTTTTCAGTATATTTGATTTGAATTCTTCGCATTCACGAGCAAATAAGGTTAAATCTCTCAGACTCGTTGAAAAAGGACGTTTCGGTCTTGAAGATGGAAAAAAAAAGATCATGAAGAACAATAATTGACGTAAAAGAAATACGATTCCTTTCTAAATTGAAGTTCTTGCCAAAGAAGTAAACACCTTTTATAATGAATTACAATAAAGACTCGAGTTGGACTTAACCTTCATTGAATAGTGGGCCGGCATTAATGATGTCCTTCCTAATAAGCAGTAGCCAACACAACTCTAGTCCCAGAGATCTAAGCCTATTGGACTGGTGATTTACAATGTGTGTCATTTACTTCACATATGACATGATGGCATTCCGGCTTAAAAATGCTATCGCGAGAGCCTTACTCATTCACCTAAATCCGCTTTAATGCCCCTGTGACTGTCAAAACAACTAGATGTATCACTTCGTCATTTTTCATTTTCCCTTCATTTTGATTCCTATTTTTTGATTCTCGAAACTAAAAGTGTCAAGGTGGGATATGTTGGGCAGTTGCTTCGTCATTACTGCAGATTAACTGTTATGGCAATGACCAAGGAAACAGAACTTGAATGATGTAAAAAAAACATGTTTGAACTTTACAAAAACTTGTTCTAAATCAACCAAAAGGTATATTGAAATAACTTTTATTAGCATGCAAAAATGGGACCGAATCTTCTCTGGGAAATTATACTCTTAGAACCTTTACAATTTGAACATTTTATAAGCTTTTTTTGACAAAGACGAAATTATAGAATTTCTCAGTGATCTTTAGAAAACCCACAAATGTGATAATCACGTACATGAATAAGTTATATATTTATCCCAAGATTCTAAAATTATAGGAGCTCGATATCTGTACAGTCATTAAGTTGCACTGACACATCTGCACATCGTATAGTGTAATGGCACCAACGATGATCGAGGAAAGGGTACTAATCTCCCCAAGTCCATTGTACAACCTTGGGCTTATCAGGGTGCGATATTCCTGAACGTTTTTCCTTGATTTCTTTCCGGGTAACTGATAAGGTTTACACCTGTACGACTAGGAAAAGGGCTTGAAAATACCCTAGAATTGTACGTTTGTCATCAATATGGGATCTTCAATGGAAAGTTCCATGACCTGCAGGATGTTCTGATAGCATTTATTGGATTTGTTTCATAGTTGTTTGTGCTACTTTTGTTCCTTGATGTCACCCTGAATTCATTCTTCTCATGCAAAGTTTAGTAAATTGCCCTCTACTGGTTCATATATTTTGTCCTCTTCGTATCCTTGAATCGCTTTTCAAACAATTTGTTTATTTTTCGGCCTGTTATTTTCAGGACATATTATTTCTCTAACGGTCTGTTTGTTTTGATAAGATATCCTTGCGGAGCAGTCAAGCCGTCTACCTGTGTGTTAAAATCAATATGTTGATCCTCAATATAGGCTATTCACTCGAAGATTCAAGTCGTGCTGGTCTGACAACTGAAGGACTCCAGCATCCAATGGTATTGCCCTTGACTCTAATATCCCTGAAACTTGACAAGATTTTGGAGTCCAAGTCGTTGATTTTGAATCCTTTCTTATACTTGATCTTCTCTTCGCGAAAACCTCGATTACTTCCTTGCAAAGACTAATTTTTTTTTTTTTTTGAAATTTCGAGTGACAGAAAAAATTGTATAAGAAACTACATGTAGATTTAGTAGGAAACCTATATTTTTGAATATTTTGTTTATTTATCTTATTATTTTATTATTACTTTTACAACAACAAAAATTACATTCATTTTCACACATTTGTTCATTTATTCATTACTTCTTTTCCTTCCTTTCTTTCCCTGCTCTATATCTGCCGTTCATGACTGTATTTTTGACCAATTTACTTAATCTTGAAAGTTACTAATTCAATTCTTTATCTCGATATTTGATCTGGGGTTTTTTTTTTTCGGACTCGTTTGCTTCCCGGACAGGGATGCTCGAGAGAAACCTTTTCTTGGCCTTAGCTTTCAGTCAAGTAATAGCAAGACTATTTTTTTGGTTGGAGTGGGTAAAACACTTGGTTTTGTCATTTCACAATACTTTTTTCTTTGTTAAATTAAAGTGTTTTTTTGAAACTATGACACGGATTTGTGGAAATGGAATTCGGAATATAATATATACTGCGATGAATAGAAAAAGGAAGCGGCCGTTTTGCTCTACGTTCGAACAAACGCCAACTCGATAAACCTGACAAAGAATCCCGCCAAGTAATTTGTTTCTTCCAGTTCCTGTCTGCGTGAAAATGCTTTGCCTCATTTTTCAATTCCACCCAGTCTAACCTTACACCAAGAACTGTATTGCGTGCTTCAAGAGCAGAAAGCCTTTTTATTTCGGGTCTCAGATGTCCAGCCTAATGCAACGAGAGGATAACGGCTTATTCCCAAAGTTTTATTACTTCTCGAATCTTCAAGATCTTTTTTCTAATTTCCTGCTTGCTGAAATAACATGCCTTAAGTGTTTTTTCTCCGCCCAAAATATTATGTTTAGAGGGCATTTGAAACAAGTTCTTCTTATAGGTCCAAAATGTTGCAATGTGGTTAACCACAGTCTAAGTGTCTTAAAACCCAGAGGCCATCAATCAACTCTTAATCTGGATCGTTTTGCAGCTTTTTATAATACTATTTGAATTACACATTCGGGCCCTGAAGTGAAAGTAGAGCAGAGAAGGACAGTGTACTTAGCTAAGCGAGCTATTCGCACAGTAGTCGGACCGCCCCAGGGTATAACAAAACGAACCTATTATCAAGATATTTCAAAGGCGAATTGCGTAGCGGAAAGGCCTACTAAATTGGATACATAAGTTGTTAAAGATCCTTGACGAAGGTCAGTGTGCTAAATACGTGTGGACATCAAAGGTCACATCAGAATTCCTATAACAGAAACAGTGAATCAGTGAACAGTTCAGGGAAACCTTTAGAACTATAACCACAAAGCCATCCTCTCGAAACTTTTACAGAATGAACAATTCAGTAACTTCAAAGATGGACGAGATTTTGTACTTTTAAACTGTTTCATTTATCACAATTCGTTTTTTTTTCCTAAGAAAAAAAAAAGTTTAGTATCGGCATGACTTTTCAGGGAGGAATTGGAAAACAAACCGGAATCATTCTTTTTTATTTGTCTTAAGCTGAGTTTAGTGTTCTTTGTCTGATAATATTCGAGATAGTGAAAAATTCACTTGCGTTCGCTGTAGTTTGGGGCGTTTCTCATTTTGAACAAATGATAGATGTCTACTACCTGAGACTGTTCGTCTAAGATACTACGACTCTACTCTATCTTCATTTCCAGTACCCCTTTCAATAGCTTATATTTAAGCCGAGGTAAAAGTCCTGGCGTCAGAGTTCTTCGCACTTGTTGAATCATATCTCACATTTCTATCTCTGCTTCTCTCTCTTGAACGAGAAACACAACCCTCGCCTTTGTGTTTCATCAATAGGTTCTTACACCAAGCTTAACAGAGTCCAACTATCCGTTTTATGTCACTCCAATATATTCTTAGGTCTTATGTCATTATCTCTAGCTTCGTATTCTAATCCTTCGTAAGATTAGAACTTGTACTTCTGTTCCAATTAGATACGTGCTATTCGCACTAAAATCCTATGCCCGCTACATTGAAAACATTTATGATAATTTAGTTCCCTTGCTATAGAACCATAAGCCAACCTTTCAACGATAACTGCTACGATGTTCAGTTTTTCGCACTGTTGAGCAAACTTAGGCCAAGGAAAAAAAATGGTCCATTTGAAATTAACAAGGTACTTTTCGCAATATTTGTCGACAAGTGGTCCTTCCTCAACATGTACAGATCTTGGTACTTTTGTTCAACTGATAGCCCCAGTTAATTCCTTAATTCACATATTAACTTGTTATTTGTTCAGCAAACAAAGCTATCTTTTCGTTCGCGTTTTCAAGGAATTGTAAAGAATAGCCGAGGGTCCACGCAGATAGAGAAAATTACAGAGGCCATGTGTGAAAAATGGACTTTCAAAAGCAACTCTCTTTACACAATAGCCTGTTTTGTGTTCGATCACTTCGTCATCTTTTATTACTGCCAAAAAAAAATCCCTGAAAAATATTTCACACGATATTTTTTACAAATTTTAATCTTAAAAAGTTTGATTTTTTCTGTGAATAAAATATCTGTTATCTTTAAGTTCGTGAAATGGTACGCCTTTATCAACCCTTAGTTGAATGAAACTTTGAAAACTGTGATTTTGTCTCAGCAGTTTTGTTTCTAGTTCGAGAATCTGCCAAAACGAAGTAACTTTATGCCAAAAGTTATCCTCTTTTGGTCAAAAAAATTTTTTTTTGGCTGTTGCCATATCTTGCGTTTCTTTCAGCCGATATTAGAGAAAATCAGAATTGCGATAGAATCTTTTCTGCAGGAATCACAGTACTTATTGATTAACAATATCAACAATTTAGAGTTATACATCTGTTTCTGTCGTCGAGCACTACATATAAGTCACCTTTACCAAGTTGTCAGAAACAGATCCTTCAATTTTCAACAAAAAAAAAATTGGAATTCGATCTCTTATAATCTGACATTTCTCGAAAGTATTCCATTACGAATGGTGTTTTTTTCTCGTCTTTATCTTCTAATCCATCTTCCCAAGTTTATTCTAATGCTTTTATTATTATTTTCTATTTTAACAGAACTAACTAAGTCGCTATATTTTGCTTTGGCAATTCTTCGTTTGTTTTTCATTGTTTTTCTAAAAAAAAAAAATTGGTTTCAAGAATTTTTTCCATATTATATTCTGAACGCTCCGACGTGGAACAGAGGAGTTGTCAACAATTTAGGATAATGCAGCTCATCTTCAGTTTTTCGCCTTTCAAGCCTGCAGCTTTAGCTTTGTAAAATAATAGACTTACAAATTGGATTTAATAAAGGTTCGGGAGGAAAATGATACAAACATTTAATTTTCTTTTTCGAAAAAATAGAGCAACGTACTCATCGTGATTTTCAACCTTTGGTATTTTTTATCGATCGTGCGGGATTCTAGATATTGATTTGAAATTTTAGGATAAGAATAACTTCAGCAACTGTTTTTCGTCTTCTTTCTTGATTGACAATTATGTTTAGTGCCTCGAATATTTTGAACTGCTAAAATAAGTCAAGCGACGCAGATTAGCGACTGATGACAAATCCATGGATGGCGACAAGCACTTCACTGCTCATCTACTCCGCCTCCATGATTACGAGACTAGAAACATGGAACTCACATAATATCAGCATGAAAGAATTAAAAACTTAAAAGTATCCCGTAGGCAATCTTCAAACTCAATTGACTACCTCGTACTTCCAGGTTACTTTCTGTATCGCCATTTAAAAGGAAGTTAATTGATTTGTAAAGACGAATATGGTTATATATGACAGACAAGTGAAAAACATCCAAATCTGGACGTCTTACTGAAAGACAATACAAGAGACACTTCCGACTTGTAGTCACTTTGCTGCTCGACAGAAAACATGCGTTTCCGCTTATGCGAAGAAAATACCATTTGTCATGTTTAGTTTCGAATCTGTCGCCGTCTTGGAATGCTGGAGTTTTTGTGTTCTAAGATTTTGACCTAAAAATACTTTGCCTGCAAGTGAAGAAAGTGCTGTATGGTTTAGAATTTGTTCACAGATTATGAAAACACCATTTAGATGTGACAAAACTTTAGAGTGCTTTTATATCATCAATATGAAATTCCTTTGTGAGTTTCTTCCCAAAATTGCGTCCGTATCCACTTGTCAATGTCAGAAAACCATTTTAGAAGCCCGTGATAATAGCACATTTGATTGGCTTCTTCACTGACATCTGTCCATCAAGATCAGTCAGAGTCCAAGTGGCTGTTAAATCATCCCACTGCTGGCTTACTTATATCCTTTAAATGATTGACAGTTAATCATGGGTGGTGGGCAAATCTTGTTAGAATTCGATTTCGTGGTCATTTTCATTTGACATTTGGGTAGTTTGCTTACCCGATCGACGACTGACTTGTCAGGCTCTCTATCGTTGAATCACAACCTTTCACTCCGGCTGGCCCAGCTTCCACATCACATAATCACTGAATATTTCTTGGAGGTTAGAACGCTGTATTAATAATCCGACTTACATTTCGTGTTTGATAAGTATCGATATCTTTTCACGGGTTGGAAATTCTAAGATTTTAAAGAGTGGATCTGCATGTATTGTCATTCAATTCAAGCTGAGCGATTCCATATATGATGAATTTCTAACATAACTGCGCTCAGTATATTTAAATATGTATCGAAATCCATGTTAACTAGCTCTTTAATCACAGGACATAGACAGTTATGTAACAAGATTAGACATCAAACCAAATCCTTTGTTCATTTTATTCATTTTTCCCTGCAGAAACAAATTGATTCTTGCCACGTGTGTTACCTGAAGACAAGCAACAGTTCTTACCATGGCGGGGTACTTTAGCCATGTTCCATCTTATCCGATTTCTACTCATGGTATGGCAATGACACCGCCCAACATTGATTTCTTCAATCATATGGGCTCCAATTCCTGTGGTATGTATAGCGACGTTACCTTCTGTTATAGTTTCATTTTCCCCCTCAATTTAAACGTTTACTAAAACCCTAAAAGCAGTTATCAGTATCACCGTCAGTACGCAGTTTCTCACAGGGCTGCCACCAAAACCGAAGAGTTTTGTTGGACCGTTTTTTATCAAAGCGAACGAAACTACGAGCCATTCATGTAAAAATAGAAAACTAGTAGCTGTATAAACGTTTTATCAATTTGGCCTTAGGATAACTACAAGTTGCTTTTAATCCGCGCCATTTTCATATGCCTATGGCTATAACGTTGACAGCTTTGAGTTTAAAAGAATGCTACAATAGCCACTTTTCTTTTAAGTTCTCTGCATTTGCTCACGCACGAACCCCGCTATTTTTATCATGAATGATTTGAATTATTGCACATTGAAATTCATTTGTCAAAAAAGAAACCGTAATTTTCCGTGCTGTGGTTAGTGAGAAAATGCTTGTCATTTCCTCAAACGTGATCGTGCCATTCCATCTAACTACTTCATAACGATCTTATTTATACTTAAGTTATGTTAAATAACTATGAAAGTATGTACCATAACAATGTTTACTTAGCAATTTCTAAGAGAAAACATTACTGTTAGCACCCATTAAGTGTTTACAAGCTTGTGACATTGGTTCGTTTTTTCGTTTCAGCTCATCCATCAAGAAAGCAACGAAGAGAACGAACCACGTTCACGAAAAATCAACTCGAAGTCCTTGAAGAATTGTTCGCTAAAACTCGCTACCCGGACATCTTCATGAGGGAAGAGGTTGCTATGAAGATAAATCTACCTGAATCTAGAGTACAGGTGAGGAATGCTGGCGATAATGATTCGATAGTCCTTGGATTTACTAACTTCATACATATACTATATAAATGGTGGCCACGAAAGACCAAAGTTTGATATTTAGAATTTGATAAATTACCGAATCTGAGGGTAGACGGGGATCTATCAATGTTTTGCATCTTTACTTGACAAGGTTGCCAATAGATTGAATTAGAATTTAGAAGTTGATTTTTACGGAGGGAAAAAACTGTAGAAAAACCCTCGAAGCACAAGAGGAAACCATCAAGCAACTCTTCTTGGTGAAAAGGTGTCCAGGAATCGAGCCCAGGGATAGAGGGAGCGCATTTAAAAACATCGGTGGTTCATCTGATAATTCCGTTCATTCAAGTAGTTTTAACGCTCAGTTTTCAAGTCGTTTAACTTCGTAAAGATCGTTCAAACGTATTATCCACTGCTTCGAGTCACAACTAACTTGGAACCACTAACATGACTACGAATGAGAATGTCTGCTCAGTCACATCCTATCTTCTTGGGTATCATAACTAGCATGCGTAAGATAGCATTTTTTCCCCCGGATAAACAACTGAATGAAAAGTAAGCTCGGTATAAAAGCGAGACTACTGGTCTATAACATGCTCACTGAACTTAGGGATAGCACTGAGCATTCAATTTTAAAAACCTTCAAAATATTTCGATACCGTGAAACAACCTCTGGGCTTATATTAGTCGGGGCACGACTTGCTCAAAAATTGAATTGGGATTTAGCGTGTTAGGTTTTGCGGCCGGAGGAAAACAGGGGAGAATCTGGTGAATAATACTCGAATCTAGCGACCCAACAAGCTTAGTAAACTGTAGTTTTGAGTCCAGGAATCAGGCCAATGACCCCAGAGGTGAGAGACGAGTGTATGAATGGTGAGCGAGGCCTTTTTTCAAGAGACTTCAAACAATTCTGTTTTAGTTAATTCTGATCTTAGGTGTTAAAAAGAGAACGAAGGAAAAGACACTTAAAGAATGGTCACTTTGTCTAAAGATTCTGGTCTAGTTATCAAACTGCAACCATTGGTACCAAAGCTAAAATGTTAATTAACACTTTTGAATCAATAAAAATTGTGTGAACATTTTCAGAAAAGTTTAAGATTAGAAGCATTTGCAAAAAAAAAAATCATCCAACTAGGTCTGCCCGAGTCGTTCTATTCATATTTTCAACACTATTCAATTCGGCTTAGAATTCTTTATTCCTTTCTCTTGAGTTCCTAGTTTAAAACTGTCCTGACGTATTTCCGCTTACTGAACTCACTCGCGATAATTCAAATGATTTGTGAAATACTCACTGTTGTAAAGATGTTGAGAATTGTGTTTTAAATTTACAGACTCTATAAATTTAAATACAGTTCTCAGCCTCTTCACAACAGTATTCCACAAATACGTAAATGATCACGAGTTTGTATGACAAGGGATATAGCATGTATATATTTTATTTATTTAAAGGCTTCCACTTAACACAGGTACATATTACAACAAGTACAAATTTTAAAGAAAGAAAAAAACGGAGATAAATCCAACATTTAAATAGTTAATCTAAGTGAGGGAACAACTAACGGACTCGGAAGGTCCCGGTGAGGTAGCCGTCCCATATACCTCCAGCCATACAAACGTTTGTAGCTGTGTCAATTTTCAAAAAAACATTTTCTCGGTCTATATATAAAACAGTGTGTCTTTGTAGGGTTACTAAAGTAAAGGTGCTCTTTCTAGTGCTGGTATTGGTTTATAATTTTAACTAATTTGAATTTTGGCCACCATTTTTGAAAAAAGGTATTTTACCGTAATGAGTTTTGACTTTTTCTTTTCTTTTCTTTTTAGGTTTGGTTCAAAAATAGACGTGCCAAATCAAGGCAGCTTGAAAAATCTTCAGAAAATAAACAAAGTGGTGAGAAAAAGACAACACCACCAACAACTCCAACATCTCCACCAACGCCAGTCAACAACACCAGCAGTAAAGAACCTCAACCACCAAAGAAACCAAGCCCTTCACCCTACGACCTTCCGAGTTGTAGCGGGAACTTATGGCATCCAACAGCGACGACTCATTCAATGTTACAAAACCAAAACTATCCACCAGTGCTGACCAATACCTCAGGGCCAGTGTTTATGCCACCACCACCGCCTCAGGCTCCGTACCATAGACCAGTGTCGAACCCTAACTGTTCGTATAATATGCCTTCACCGTACATGCACTCTAATTCACAAATGGGAAATATGTATGGTCAAGCGCACATCTAACCATCCCGGCTCGCTAGTTTTTGCTTTTGAAATGTACATATTGTCTGCTGGATGAAAGTTGGCTGTGGTTCTTATTGGGTGCTTTGAGTCATGTGATTTTGTATCATGTGACATAGGTGATGGCAAGTTTATTTAAGGAGAAGTTTCTTCGATTAAACGATGTCGGGCATGTGAGCCGGAATCCCGTACGCACACGTACAATTTTTGAACTTGTCTGCTCAGCGTTCCATACGCCTCTACCGTCCTAGCTACATTACCAGAGGATTTGTAGTTTTCAACTACTAAAATTGGACAAAAGGCAAAATGAACACACAAGGTGTCATGCCTTGAGCTGCAGGGATTAAACACACGAACTTATAAGAAATAAGTATTGAATAATTTAAAGTTTAATTTACCTACATCTTAAATGTTATATTTTACTAAATAACGATCGCCAAACATCATCCATTATTGATTTTCGTTTCTTCTCAATCCAAATTCAATTTAATCTGACGTCCAAATTTTTCGTCTTTGTAATTGCCTCAATATTGTTAGATTTTAAAAGCAGTTCGTCGAATTTGTAAAGAAATATGGGTTGAAAATATTGTTGTTTAGGCTTGGAGTTATACAGAGCTGGATGTCTTAGTTTTAAGTCAAGAAAGTAGGAATGATGTTAGCTACGTTGGTAGAATTATCTATTTGTGCTAACATGAGGGATTTTAAAAGAAAAATATTACAACTTGGAAGTCCTAAATTTCTAAAAGATTAAATGTGTGAAATCCTGGAAAAAAAAATCAATCTTAGTTCATACTGGAAGGTTTTGTACGGATCCGAATTTAAGCGCTGTGATTGGATGCATGATGAGAATTCGTCCTCGCTTTTTGATTGGTTGTGCGTGGGAAGCCATTTGATAGCTCAAACATGCATTTTTCCGAATTTCGCTTTTTAAAAAATACCCTTATCATGAACATCTATCATGTATGTCTAGACCCCTTGCAGCACGTCGGAATGCAGCTCAATTTGGAGGACAACTGAACAATCGGTTCCAATTCTCAGGAGATTGAAATTATTTTGTTTTGTCCTCCAAACTGAGTTGTTTTGACGTCACATGAAAGGGGTTTTGTATACGAAACCTGATTTCCATTTAGCTTTTTCTAGCATTTTAAACCATGATTTTAGAAAACATGTCATTAACTTTCGCTGCTTTTTTGGTGATTTTCTGACTTTCCCATGTTTCCTCTATGCTTTCACTGTGGTAAAGATGCCGCGTCCATTTCTAGATCTGTTTTTTGAAATATTCCTCTGTCGTAAAAAAGGAAGAAAAAACAAGAAAGAAAGAACACTAGAGAAAAAGCACATGTGGAAACCAGGTTTAGCAAGCATTCTTTGCTTCTTAGTGGAGCAAAGTATATTCTCTCACATGTCCTAGGCCTAGTTTTATTGAGTGTACACTTGGCTATCCCAAACTTTGGATATCACAAGACGAACTAGGAAAAAATACCTACAGAATAATCTCAAATTTAATTATTTTCTGATTACTTGTTCAGATGAATTATTACTTAAAACAAAATATTGCTAAAAATACAGGGCGTTATTTATGGTTATTGAATTGTAATGTGATTAATTAGCTTCGCAAATATATAATTATATAATATCCAGATTATCTCATCGATTATCTCAAATAAATATAGAAGATATCTATACAGTGTTCTATATTTGATGCATGTCTATCAGATTAGCAAGTATGAGTGAACCAAGGACGAAAGAAAGAAATGATAAAATAAAAAAAGATAAAAAAAATAAAAAAGGAAAGAAGAAAGAATGAAAAAAAGGATAAAAGTAGAAAAAAATATTTAAAAAAAGGAGAGAACGAGGAAGGAAGGAACTGGAAAGAAGGAAGGAAATAAAGAAAGGGATACAGCTCTCGTGTTTATCAGAGTTGGCATCAGATTAGCAAGTATGAGTGAACCAAGAACGAAAGAAAGAAAAAATAAAATAAAAAAGAGAAAAAAATAAGGAAAGAAAAAATGAAAAAAATTATAAAAGTAGAAAAAATTGTTAAAAAAAAAAAGAGGAGAGAACGAGGAAGGAAGGAAGGGATAAAGCTCTCGTGCTTTCCCCGTTCATCATGAATGTATCCATTCATGTATCCAGTTTCAAGGCGTTACAAATCATAAAGAAAAAGATAATGCTCACGTGCTGTGGAGCTGCATTAGTGCCAAAATAAGTGGGCTTTCATTTAATTTTCATATTTCTTGGCTTGTTTTTAACTCGTAGATACTCGAAGCGTAGAAACAAGTTATTGTGAGGGGTCTGAATAAGCAAATGTGTCACTCACTCACTCACTCACTCACTCTCACACACTCACTCTCCCACACTCACTCACTCACTCACTCACTCATTCATTCACTCGCTCACTCATTCATTCACTCGCTCACTCACTCACTGAGATGTTAGCAGATCGATATTTGCAGGGGCGTAGCGAGGACCTTGAAAGTGGGGGGGGGGGGGGGATGGAGGGAGCGCCCAGTATAAAAATCAGAAACCAAACGTTTTATATATTCAAACATTGATTTCAATTGGGAGGGGGGGGGGGACACGTGGAATGCAGCTCAATTTGGAGGAAAAATCCATAAGTTCCAATTCTCAGGAGATTGAAATTCTTTTGTTTTGTCTTCCAAATTGAGCTGCTTTGACGTCACGTGAAAGGGGTTTACAGTCGACCAACATGGCGACTAGTGGACTAGTGACGTAACCTGCACCCCAGGAATTCGAACTAGATTTTCAGTACTTTGAATTCATCAAATAAATCGCTAACCTTTGATAAGGAAGACAACTCTAAGCAATTACCCTGTCCACTGATAATTGTTCTGGTAGCATGTCCAGCATCCGTGGAGCCTAGAAGTATTCTCTGGCTGATCGGCAGTAGCAACTGCCGTCTACGCGAAAGATTCGAAAAGACAAGTATTAGAGAGCACTGTCAGAAATATTATGAAAACTGAGTAATAAAAGCTCATTACCATTCACAAATGTGCGTCGGAGCCCATGGAGTTGGATATTTGAAGCCACAAAGAAACGTTTGTCCACAGCACACCCGGCCGCATGGCGTATTTGCATTGATAGTAAGACGATGTCTTCAGTGCGAATCTTTTATGAATAGACCCTTTCTGATGACGTCAAAGCAGCTCAATTCAGAGGACAAAGCAAAAGAATTTCAATCAACTGAGAACTGGAAACCTATTGTTTTGCCCCCTAAATTGAGCTGCATTCCAACTTGCTGCAAGGGGTCTGTGAGAGTTTAGCTTATGTGTGTGTTTCGCATAGATTTCATGGATCCCTTTGTAATAAGCCAATTCACAGTTTAAGAATCGTCTTCAGTGCGCATGCGATTTTATCCCGAATTTCTCACCTTCTTTTGTTTAATTAAAAACAAAAGAAAGTTAAACAAAAGAACGAATGCGCACTGAAGACGATTCTTAAACTGTGAATTGGCTTTATCAAAGATATAATACTCAAGGGAATGCTACAGAAAGCCTGCTGAAAGCCTAAAGCTTTTATTCACGATAGACGTCATGATGTTTTCATATATATTGTAATGCAAATTAGCCATGCAGTCTTCGAGGGGGCAAACATTGGAAGAAAAGATCATTTTTAAAAGATCGGCTCGTTCTAGAGATTTTATCTTTATGTCAAACATTGTTTCAAACTATACAAACAAACTATTGGCTGGTAAGCTCTTGCCATCCAGCACATTTTCCCATACAAATCCTTATAAATCAATTCAATTTCATATTTAATGCCATTTCTCTTGTTTCCCTTGTTATGAGCTCAAACTCTGCTTCTCTACTAATGTCAAAGTGCTCTTTTCATTTCTGTTGTTCATTTTGACACAGCTACTCGTCGCGTGACCTGTTAGTGCAAGTCGCCTATATTTTCTCTTATTTTTACAATTTGTTTAAAACCTGCTAATCAGTCAGTATTTACCCAAACTTCCTGAAACTTTGTAAACTTATTAATTCTAGTTTGGTCTTTCCTGTGATGATTTATTTATTTATTTTTTAATTGGATTAATATATCGACACTCGTTCCCAATCCCTTCCTCAATTAATTCCAGAATATACTCCAATATTACAGGAACGCCATTGACTTAGCGACGCTAGTGGGGGAATGACGGGATCCGGAAGCGCCTCACAGCGGCTGCGCAGGAGGCTACATTGACTAAACCAACCGGGTATTCGAGGAGTGCCGTGGAATAGCCTGATCTGAAATGGGAAATGAAAACAGGGATTTGTAAAATATTTATTGTCAGTTCATTTTTTAGTTTCCCTACGCGTTTAGGAGATGTTTCAGGGGCGTAGCGAGGCGAGATGTTTCAGGGGCGTAGCGAGAACCTAGGTTCTGAGGGGTTTCGCCGAAGCAAAACAAAAAACAAAAAAATCGGCGCCCCCCCCCCCCCCCCCCTCCCTACGCTACTGATGTTTAATTTAGTGGTACGTACTGATTGTATTGACTCATGAAGAAGTGCTCAAAGTTTACTCCATCAAAATTCTTTCTTTTTGTTTCTGGTGGTTTCTTATACATTTTTTAAATATCATAAGACGCATTTACAACACCTTTTCATTATTTTAATACACAACACGACAGTTTTAAATTTAACAAACATGTTTTGACAGTACAGCCCTGCTGCCACCATATCTGTGTAAATGGTTGCAATAGACCATTTTCGAGATGCGCGGGCACTTTCAAAAATATCGCTGGCGCAAACATGATCTCGAGGCATTTTCGGGCAGATTCAACTTGCCCGAAAATGCCTCCTTTTCATGTCTGCGCCTGCGACATTTTTGAAAGCGCTCGCGCATCTCGAAGATGGTCTTTAGATCAGTCCTCAACTTACTATGCGAGATTTTTCACCAGGTTAATACCCAAAAGAGAGGTTTGCTATTGGTGGAAAACTGAACGCATGTTTACACCATCATATACACTTTGTGACATAAGGCACGGCGGTTTTTAGTATGGAAAACGGACGGTACTGACTTACAGCACGTATACAGTACGACATACCGTAACACTGAAATAACTTCCCAAAGGAATGGTTATCGTATGAGTGGGAAACATACGGTACTGACTTACAGCACGTACACGGTACAACATACCGTAACACTGAAATGACTTCCCATGAGAATGGTAATTTTATCGTATGAATGGGAAACGTACGTTACTGATTTACAGCACGTACACGGTACGACATGCCGTAACACTGAAATGACTTTCCATAAGAATAGTTATCGTATGAGTGGGAAACGTACACTGACTTCTACAGTCAGTACTATCTACATTCAGTACAGTACTGTATAAATACTACTGAAGACAAGTAGTACAACACATTAATAATACAGATACCTAAAGTGGATTTCATCAAGTGGCCGGAAACGATAGCTGTTGTCAGTCCGTAATTGCAACTTACGTCCAAAAGCATAGGAAGCAATTTCAACGGCATGTCGTAAAGTATCGTAGTCAGTACTGTAGGCAACTGGCCGAAATATTTTCGCTGCATGTGTTCAAACGAAATCTGTTCTTAGATTTTGAAACAGTCATTTAAATTGTCACAGCATGAAAACCACAGAATATTTATTTATTCATATGAATAAAAAAATATGTAATAATAGGCTTCCTTAAAGTCGAGAAAGCCCCAAAATATCAAACTTCCAAAAAGAACAAGAGTCTAATCAAGGGATTTTCGAAAAAAAAATATTATCGAATATTATTAGCTTCTAGTTGGCTATTTAATGCTTTAAGACTTGCTTTTCGGCTTTTGCCTTTGCTTATTCAATGCTCAAACAACCCTGTATCAGGAACTTGATTTAAGGGAGTTTATCTAACCACTTCGAGTTGAAAAATTACCAAAAATAGCTTTAGTCATTTAAGCATTTGCTTTAACAATACATCCATCGACTAATTTTTTTTTTTTACTTTTAAGACGAATTTGTATGATTTTAAAGTATTTTTCAATGTATTTTTCTTGACGATTCACGTGTTATAACGTTTTTCACGTATTGTAATAATAATAATAAATCGAATCAAAATTTCCATATATTTTTCTCCGATTCGCTTCCGGTTTTTCCCGAACACATTCGACCAATCAAATTGAGTATTGTAACGCAATGTTGATTCAGCCAATCAGAGGGCTTGGTATTTCTGCACGTGGAGTTAATAGACGATCAAGTTGTCAAGATCTTCCATGTGCTTGTTATCTGCACTCAGATCTACTTTGATTTTATTTGCTATCGATCCACGATGAGTTTCTTGAGCGATTATGAAAAGCGCATGCTTAAGAATAGAGAAGAAAACAAGAAGGTCCTTGCAAGTCTTGGTTTAGATAAGGTAAGCTGTGAAGTGTCTTGCATGGAGCGCTTCTTGCTTTGTTGGATGTTGACAGCTTCACATCCCAAGCATGCGTTGCATCCTTTATTTAAGATGAATTCCAGAGTGTTTACTACCTACAAAGCTGAATTTTTGCCTTTTTTGTTCTTTCTAGCCCTTCTTTCCAACCTTGAATGCACAACGCAAAGTACCGACTAAACAAGGTACAAAAAGAAAACGCAATGAGGATCAAAAACCTCGCAAAGCTCAGCGAAGCTCTGCAGACAGTTTGCAAACGCGTGAGGTTGTTCAGTCAAGTGAGGATGACTGGAAAACTAAGTATGGCAGAAGACGTTCAGGACGATTGATGGGGAAGGTAAGCTTAACTACTCTAACTGTATAAAAATTAGTTCAAAAGACGAATAAATCTTTGCACTTAAGATGTCATTGTTATTTTATGTTTTACTAAACAACACTGGGCACTGTTCTCTTAAACAATGATTGTTTATTCGTCCTCGATTATTAAGCTATTTTTGAATTATTTATTAACCACCAAAATTATTCATTCGTATTTTTATTCATAATTGCTAATACTTAAAAGTCAAGGTTGAAGAATGCTTTGCTTAGCTATATGTACTAATTCGGATTTAATTTTAAATGCGAAAGTTTATAGTTTTTACAACTTTTCTATGAACATTAACGTGACATATGCAAATGAGGTCTGAAATAAGCTTACCTTAAAAAATTTAAATATTTCTCGCCTGTTGTAGCTGGCTGTCAGTCTGCCATGCAGACAAAAACAGGTATTATATTACTTCTAATAGCACAGCTGTAGCTTTTTCTTTCCTTACTCAAATTAACAGTTACCACTTGCTTCAAGTGGATTAGTGTTTGTCTGTCAGGACAATGTAGATTTATACATGTATGCCTAATTCAAAAAAGGTTGTCAGGGCCATAGGAGATACATGATAGGCCATTCCAAGACGGAAAGGAATTATGGGCATTCAACTAAACACAAATAATTAAGGCCAAGCTCCATGTTCTTGACGAGAAGAAGAAGAAGAAACACAAGTCATTCTTGGAATGACCTATCTCCTATAACTTATCGCCTCTCGTCTGTCATCTTTGGCTCCAACAACCTTTTTTGAATGGATCTTTTGTATCCTTTGCATCAATTCCCAAAGGAACTCAATTTTGGTAGACAAAACAATACAATATCGATTCTCAGGAGATTGGAATTATGATCTTTTGGCCTCCAAATTGAGGAGGAAGGTAATTTAACTAAAAACTAGCTAGAACTGGTTTGATCTTCTCAAGTTTATGAATCATAAAACCTCACTTTCAACTTTTTCATTGCAAGGTATTGTGTAGGCGCAGGCATAGTTCAGTTGGTTAGTGTCAGAGCTAGAGGTCATATGGTTCAATCCTCAGATCTCCGCATCTGTTTCTACTTGTCTCTGTGTTCTATATAGCTGTAGCTTTAAATACCAGTAATAAGATAGTTTAAGGGGGTAATCATAAAGAGCACACCTTCAAGAGCTTCATACGTGAGCCTCTGGCTTGGAAGAATGGCAACCACTCCCTGCATTATTGAAGTAAAATAAATTACCATAATTGACCTTTTTTACCTATATTTCAAAAAGGTTATCAGGACCAAAATAAAGGAGATAGATGATAACAATAACAATAATAATAATAAATTAAATTTTATAGTGCCTAACTCTGTTTAGCCCAAAGGGACTGTTTACAAAATTATTATGAATAAAACTAAAAGAATAGCCAATAAGTGATAGGAGATAGGTATTCCAAGACCCAAGAGTTGCCAGCAGAAACCTGAAGAAAATCGTTATTTTATTTTATCAAGCCGATTATGCCAGGCCCGCTGGATGAATATCTTTGATGTAGAGTTATTTTGTTTATATGAGGCTTAGAATTTTCTTATTGGATAATACAATAGTCTGATCTCCCACTTAAAAAATGCTCCCTTACCAGGGGTGGATCCAGGATTTTGTTCAGGGAGGGGTGCAGGGGATAAATTCAGTCCTGGAAGAGATGCATCCCTTAGAATCCCTTAGAGAGAAAACTTTCATATTGCACCCTTACCCTGGATCTGCCCCTACTTCATGCTTATGTAGTATAATAAAATTACTGTTAGTTTGATTGTAGTAATTATATATTATTTATTTTTGCTGGGATGATATATTTTCTTAATATCTGGGTTTTTTTTTTTTACCTTTTTAGGAGCCTGGTAATTTTCAGGGTCTCAGTTTGGAAGAAGAAGATGAAGAGGAAGAAAAACCAAAGAGAATACCAAGAAATAGAGAAAACATTTTTGGGCAAATTCCTGGTAAAGTGAAGTATTTTTAGGAAACCTAAAATAACTGGGGAGGAGGAAGGTCAAGGTTGGGGAATAAATAAGATAATGAATATTAGAAATAAAATAATTAATAAATAAAAATTAATGTGAATTAACAGTGCATTCCACAGTCTGAGTGGCTCTTCTTCCACTGCATTCCAATTACATTTGACTTAATTATTACTTAATATAATGAAAATAGTGATTCTTAAATAAGTATTTTCCACTTTTAGGTATTGAAGTTGGAACATTCTGGAACACAAGACTTGAGTGTTCTGCTGATGGTGTCCACAGGTATTTTAGCTGAAATTTGCTATTATTAAAGTATACAACAAGGAAATGTGAGAGGGGGTGCTGAATTCAATTTAGATATTAAAAAATTAAAAGAAGCAGAAACCATTTTGAATATTGGTATAGTGCAAGCGTTGCAAACAAAATGACATCACAAGGCCTTTTGAAAGTCACCTGGTCATTTTTCAAGGCAATAGCAAGATTTCAAAACAAAAATATATCACTGAGTAGATACAAATATTTTTCCACTAATCATGGCTTGAAAAATGTCCCCAGGAAGTGGCCAAATGACCATGTGACTACCAGGTCTTGTTCAAATTCCTAGAAATGACCAAAAATATAATTGTCTTATACACTTTAAGTATATTGACATGTTGCCTGTTATCTGTTCTGAATGATATCTGTGGGGGAGGGGAGGGTGAAAGGCAGTGATCATGAAATTACTGTGATTCTCAATATTCTGCTTTTCAAATTGTGACTGTTTTTTTTTTGTTTTGTTTTTTTGGCGGCAGGGAAAAACCAAATTCTAGAGGGAAGCTCACAATTACTGAGTTTGCAGAATATCGAAAATCAAACTAAGCTAACTTTAAGATAGCAAACTGTTATCATTTTGACTATTGATATACCCAGGGGCATTGAATTCGAAATTTATGAATCTTCCCAATTAAAGATTTTGGGAGGGGGTTCTTGGATTAAGTTTTGAAAATAAATGGAATGCTTTGGAAGACTGGAAAGACTCTTAGGTCTAGTTTGTTATTTTGATTTTTAGTTTCTGGAAATATCTAAATTGATGCTCCCCACAGAGGGGAGATCAATTTTGCTGGTTTTCACAGCCATCGTGGTATAATTTAACAGACTTTAAAAGACTAGCTTGACTGCTTTTTTTTTTTTTGTTAATTGAAAACCAGAAATAAAGGGTACATGGACTGAAGTGTCTTTTTCCTGTATACGTACGTATGTTGTTTGTAAATGCTGACCACCCATGGTCTGATATGTGTTCTCAGCTTCATATCTTTCGTTCTAGGCCCACTGTTGCAGGTATCCATGGAAACGCATTAGAGGGATGCTATTCCTTAGCTCTGTCAGGTGGCTATGAAGATGATGTAGATTATGGAGACTGTTTTACTTACACTGGTGAAGGTTAGACTTATCATGAACATTATTCAAAATTATTGTATAGCTCAGATATGCACATTCTGATTGGTCAAGAACTGTGATGTACATGTATTAGTGAATGGGGCAATTTGCTTCACCTCACACATATATCCAAACAAAATTACTTTTTTTGCTTTGCCAAAAAGTGCTGCATGTAAGAAAATGTTTAAAAACTACAACAGATTTTTCTTTCTTTCTATATGATTAAACAAATAAATCAACTTTTTTTCCATGCTCTGTTCACAGTATTACAGCATTTACGAAGTGTCAAAGCCCTCAAGAAGTTTGAAGATTACTTGTTTCTTGCTGCATACGTATTTTCACACTTCTTTCATGCTTTTTTTTTTTTTGATGCTGTATTGCTGTCAGGAAAGAGCATGAAAAAAGCATACTTTAAAACAAACCAGAGTCAACTAATTGATTTAAAATGAAAAAAGCTGTTTAAAATATTTTATTAGTGATATGTGATGAGTATGTTTATAATTCCTTTTAAAGGTGGAAGAGATCTTAAAGGCACCAAATCTAATCCCAAGGTAACAAGATAAATCATATGAAAGTTCAAATAAATGAGGTTTTCAGGTTTCCACATGTGGCCAGACCAACTTTTAAGGGCAGGACTGGTCATTATATACCGGGGGAGGGGGGGGGGCTTGTGCATTTTGATTTTGATTTGCCAAATGTTACAACTTGTACAAGAAATTTCATTCTATTAAAGAAATAATACTAAAGAGAATTGATATGTGGTGTGATATGGGAAAACATTCTGCCCGATGTAGAGGTCTATTCACATTTAGAAAAAACCTACTAATGGTCTATCACCAATCGAGCCCTGTGATTGGCTGAGCTACTAGGGGTCTATTAGTGATAGACCTCTAGTAGCGAAAAGCGCCGGTTTTGAAAACCCAAAAAAATACATTTAAAGCAAAATCCAATACTTTTTGCAACATTTTATTGGACCAATTAGTAGGTTTTTACTGAAACAGTTAGACCTCTCACCCTCATGGCCTACGAGTCAATAGCCCATTCGGCCTTTGGCCTCATGGGCTATTGACTCGTAGACCATTCAGACTTGAGGACTAATTGTTAATTAGTCCCCATTTAATTATGTTGATCAAGCTGCATAAATTTTTCAGTCATTTTGAATTTTAAATTTGTGTTTCCATTTCCTTACAGAATCTTCGCACAGCTCCTCAATCTAAGGACCAAACTCTGACTCGAGGTAGGAAAATGAGGTTGAAAGAATTTGATCACCACCAAAAATATTTTTATTCATATCATAAGTAAGGATGGATTGGTTAACAAGGGGCGTGGGGTAAAAAGGGACACACCCTTATTCAAAGGTAAACAGCTTGATGGAGGAGTTGGAAGCTACAAAATTTTGCTGAATAGGGGCTTTCTCCCTTTTCAACACATGATGGTAGCCATGACAGGAGGCAGGAATAATTGCATCTGGATCTTACAGTGTACATGAGAAAGAATTCCATTTGCTTCCTGTCATGGCTGCCATGGTGGTACAAAGCATTTATAACCAAATTGATGGATAGAAGATACACTGGCATGGTACAGTAAAATAAAAGAACTTTACACAGGGTAGACCATTCCGCTACAAGCCGCTTAATCCATAGGGGCCCTACAATAGACCTCTTTACCTTCGTTGTTTGTTGTGCCCATTTCAGACCATATATATACCACTCTTGAGAATTGATTCTTTCATGTGTAAATATTTTAATAAAAGAACATGAATGTCATGTGGTCTGTAATGAGCAATTTGCATACAAAGCTAAAGAGATCTGAATCACTATACACCCTGTATATAACACCTCTCCCGCTCATAGTGGGAAGCACGGGTGGTGTAGCGGTGAGAGCGCTGCCCTCTCACCAAGGCGACCCGAGGTCGAGCCCCGCTTGGCTCGGTGTTGTATGTGAGTAGAGTTGTTTGTTGGTTCTCTCCTGTGCTTCGAGGGTTTTTCCGGGTTCTCCGGTTTTTCCTCCCTCCTTAAAAATCAACTTCTAAATTCCAATTGGAATGCAGTGGAGGAAGAGCCACTCTGTGGATTCCACTGTTAATCACATTTATTATTATTTATCATTTATTAGTTTTTATTATACCAAAATTGTTTAATATTTGAACACTTTTCATAATTAGTAACGTGGAGCTCAATGAGAAAATGCCTGGTTCTTCTCCAACGTTCAGGAGGTCTAGCATTAATCCCCCTGTTCATGGTAGATATAGATATTTCCAGGAACTACACGGGTTTAGTGTCAATGTCATTTTCTTTCCAGGAAACATGGCTCTCACGAAAAATGTTGAGAAAGGACGACCTGTGCGAGTGATCAGGGGATATAAGCTGGACAGTCCATTTTCACCAGAAGAAGGCTACAGATATGATGGTATGCTATACATTTAATATACAATTTTGATCTCTGGGGGGGGGGGTGGAGTTGATCTCGGGGGGGGTGGAGTGGGGGGGCTGAAAGTCAGAGTCTCGTTAAAATTACTTGTTGCTTCTCTGATGTGATTGGAGATTTTTGTACCGCGCGTACCCAATGTGCAGTATTACTGAACGGGGCACGGAAAAAATCGTTTGTTAAAAACTGAGTTGTTATTGCTTACTATCAATTGATGTCACTTCCAGTAATATCTGTGTTTTGACTGGCTTTTAGAATGTTGAAGGTTGTCTGCGTATCTTGTTTTCTGGTTTTATGTTGTAAAATAGTCAGATAGAATACTTTGAGGAGTTATTTTGACATGATTTGATTTAAGAATCAATCATGTCTGCGGACTCTTAGCTTGTTGATCCGGATAGATGTACATGTATGGGAAAATACCAGTGTAAGTTTTGATATGATGTATCTCTTACCTTATTCTGCATTCTGTTGTAGGTCTGTATACCGTGGAGAAGTACTGGCAGTCAGTAGGGTTGAGTGGCTTCATGGTATACAAGTTTGCTTTAAAGAGGTCCGATAACCAGCCCCCTGCCGTGTGGCACACCAGTAAGGATGAGGTAAGACACAACAGTAGTACGTTAGAAATACATGTATCGCGATACTATTATACACCCCTTGCATGTGACGTCAGAGTAGATAAATTTGGAGGACAAAACAAAAGAAATACAATAAAGGTAAAAGTAAAAATCGACTTATTTAAGTATTGTTATTTAACGACTTAGGTAACTCGTGACAGTTAACGTAAATGTTAGTGATAAACTTGAGGCCGACGGTGTGCTCATTGCGACGCGTAGCGGGGTGCTTCTCAACACTTCTCGATTGTTCTACCAATCCCCAAGTGCTTTATAACTTCACATCAGTAGCACAGCAATCAAGTCTTTGATCTCATACGTAAAGTACGAATTAAAGTGGCCATTATTTTGGACACGCGTGACGAAACAGAAAGTGCGCGGGAGTGCTGTGTGCTCTCATAATGCATGCGATCCCCACCCAATCAAAATGGGAGATATACAATAGTTATTTTATAAAGCACAGTACTGAATCTTTCCGGCTGTTACTTTAGGATGAAAGTGTGGTAGAAGAAGACTCAGAAGTTTCCGAGAAGGACAATACTGTTTCACCTTGCAAATCCCCTTCAAAAGATAACACAAATCCTGCAGAAACGTCTTCTGTAGCTGCCGATTCAGGTCAAGACAACAGCACAGACCCTGGTGACAGTAAATCAATCGAAAATGGCGCGAATGAAAAAAGCGCGAATAGTGAAAATGGCGCGAATGAAAACGACGCGAATAAAAATGTCGCGAATAATGAAAATGGCACGAATGAGAAGAGTTTAAGCTCCACACAACAACACGATGAAACTGATACTGATATGAATACAAGCAGTAATGAAAATGTTGAAGTAAGGAAGGATGAGACTAACCAAGAATGTGGTGGCATTGCTGCTGCTGCTGGTGATAATGAAGATGATGACAACATGAACGCGACCTCTGGACAGAAAGGTGGCAGCAATGAACCAGCTAATGTCAAGGCCACACAACATGATGCTACTGATGATAATGATGAACTTCACGTGACCAAGGCCACTCCGCAGGAAGACGATAAACAAACAAGTCTGAAAGTCACACAAGGTGATGCTGATGATGCTGATGATAATGATGAACTTCACGTGACCAAGACCACTCCACAGGAAGACGGCGATAAACAAACAAGTCTGAAAGCCACACCAGGTGCTGATGATAACGATGAACATCACGTGACCGAGACTACTCGGCGGGAAGACAGCGATAAACCAACTAGTCTGAAATCTACACAAGGTGACGAGAATGACAATGGTGATAACGATGAACATCACGTGACCAATGCCACTCTTCAGGAAGACAGCGATAAAAATACTAGTCTGAAAGCCACACAAGATAACGAAAATGATGATGGTGATAAAAACCCTAAAAGTGCTCCCAAAGACCAAAACAGCGACGAGAAGAACGCCCAAGTCGAAAACTAAGTATATCGTTAGTGAAATAAGTAAATAAAACCGCGGGTTATAAAGTGAATAAGGTCACGTGGCAGGACTCAAAAGAGATTGATTTCACCTGGAGATTGTCATCAATCAGTGTTTTACTTTCAAAATATAAACGCAAAATATAGATTTCGAGGAATTTTTATACATCGATTTAGTCTCTCAAAACTTGATCAATTCATGGTTCCAACTCAGACAAAAGAATTAAACCAATCACTGTTCCAGCAGTTTTCACAATGGAATTAACAGCTTGTCCCAGTGTTTGTTTTAAAGAATAATACAATGATTACAAGGTAAATTTCTTTCATTTTTACATTTAGCGATTGAAACAATTAATCAATTTTCCGCGATCGAGTTTTAGCTTCCGATATATGCTAAGCATATTGCAACAAGGAGTCGGAACCATGAGTTATCATAGATTTCAATTATTTTTATAACTTTAGCTGCCATGTTGGGCGATTTGTAATCTCAACATGACAGCAATTTCTCTTATTATTTCAAGCCACACCTTAGTGTAATTTACTTAAAAAGCTATTGTTTTAACGCGTGCATAAGGCACGATAATGTAGGGAATAGTGTTTTTATTCATTTGTACCAATATTGCGAATGCCTAGATTTGCATATCGGGTTTAGGGACGTGTTATAGCCATTCTCAGACACCGCGCACTGTTGCGATTTTTTCTGTCGCGACAAAGTAGGGTTTGGTGGACGTCAATCAAAGCGTTTCCATGGCACTGTCATGGAAACGCTTTGATTGACGTCCACCAAACCCTACTTTGTCGCGACAGAAAAAATCGCAACAGTGCGCGTGTCTGAAAATGGCTGTAATAGCATGCAATCTCGCAGAATTAAGCTACGGACACACGGTGCACTATTGCGCGCAATGTCGCAGGCAATCGATGTTGCGAGCCATATCACAAGACAAAATTTGTTGCACGCAATGTTGCTGTTGTTGAAAACGATTCTACTTCAGCAACATTGCCTGCAATATTGCACGCAATGTTGCACCGTGGGTCTGCGCCTTTGCATGGCGTCTATAAAATTTAACGGAGTTAAGTGGAATTTGTTAGCGGACATTCAAAAGTGTTTTATTGTATACACAAACCTCATATTAAATATTAATAATAATTTATGTCTATACACGTCCTCATAAAATATCAGTTTTAGAAAACTCTCTTGTTTGAATAAAAGCTTTTTAATAAATTAGTATGACTATCATCACCGGTCACCACTATGAACATATCTTTCAAACGTTTCTGGAAAACGATACGATAAATTCGTAGCCGTACAATAATCATTAGAACATTTTTCGTATGAGTGAGAAAAGCTAGGGCATGTTAATACACTATAATTTTTTTGAAAAACTTGAATGTGTCATCTTCTTAAGAACTGTAAAAGCGTTGTTGGACATACGGGATATTAACGCTATAAAAATCATAAATTATTATTATTAATTAGTATTACACTGCAAGGCACTGACACGGTCAAGACAAGGCGCGGTCCGTACCGTACGTTTTTCATAGTCGTACGAAAACTGCTCTATCTTACCGTAGCTGTAACTACGCGTTGTGATTGGATGAATAACTGAAAGACAATGGGAAGCCATTTTAATGAAAAAGGCATGTCGCACCGTGTACGTGCTGTAATTCATTATTGATGAGTAGACGTACTATTACGCGTTGTGATTGGATGAATTACAGTCGTCCCGCGGTTACCAATGAGTTAAAACATATACTTTTACTGAATCCTCTCCACAACGGCCACCTCTATAACGGCAACAAAATTTTATCCTGACGGTGGCTGTTGTGTAGAAGTTCGACTGTACTGACAGACAATGGAAAGCCATTTCAATGTTACGGCATGCCGTTCATTTACATACGTGCTCGTACGAAAATCGTTCTAATCTTGACCACATGCTTTGTATTGTTTATTTACTTGATTGCTTGTTTGTTTTTCTTTTGCAAAAATCTAGTTCTCGTTTCCAAGAAACACGCTGTCATCAATATCAAACGAAAGCCTTTTCGGTGATCCTAGTCCGCTAGTACTACTAGTAGAGGGTAAATCCGAGTAATCAGTATAAGACGAGCCGTTACTTTCTGTCCTTGAACGGTTTGGACTTCTATTTGGGACAACTAAGTATCCAGGCGATGGAGGTAAAGATTCCTGGTCACTGAAGTACGAAGAAGCCAACGAAAGATTTCGTAGGAATTTCGGTCTTGCTCGCAGATGACTAGTCGTTGATGTCTCGGAGCATTCTGTAGCAGTCGATATTCTTTCGGCATCACTATTGTCCATGAAAATACACGGAGGACATTTTTTGGCTCCTTCTACGTCGTCTTCTAAGGAGAAATCTCGTTTGACGATGGTTGGGATGGTTGCTACTTGGTTACCTTTCTGGGCGATATTTTCTGTGTAATAGAAATTGAAAAATACTGCGTAAGCACAAAAATGAAAACAGAAGACAGTAGTAGTAAGCTGGGTGTCCGCTTACAGCGTTTTCCAATCACAAGCGCGTCGCGACAAAACAAGATTTTAGTGGACGTCAATCAAAGTGTTTCCATGACTGTCGGAAAACACAAAGTTATCAAGGCACGTGCCACGTGGAATGTTGTTGAAGCACCTTGATTGACGTCCACCAAAACAAACTTCGTCGCGACAGCAAATTTACAATTTCTCGCGTGTGATCAGTTGCAAAGCGCTGTATATTTCAACCCACTATGATCTTACCTGATTTTTTTTCCATCGCTTGCTTCATCCTCAATCTGAACCTGGCTGTAGCTAAGGCTGTCATACCAAGCTCACGAAAGTTCATAATTTTTCGATCTAATCCCAATCCATCCAAGTTATCAGCAGCATCTGAGATATGAAGTGAAAAACAGACTTATGCGGTGAATACAATGCAATGCAAAAACAACCAATTCGCATTTTTCACATTTGCTTTTGTTGGGATAGCTTAAAAATTGTATGAAAATAAAACCTTTTTATATCAGACTTTTTCCGCAAAATACTGAAATTTGTTTTATCCTGTTTCCCGGTTTTAATCCCTCCTCCAAACCTAAATTCCAATACGATCTGTGAGTTAGTTGAGCCTTGACCTTGATCATCCAAGTGGTTGCTTCAGGGCTGGATCTGTGAGTTTGCTTTACCCTGACTTGGATCAGCCCAGAGGTTATTTCCGGGTTCGATCTGTGAGTTAGCCATGCCCTGACTTAGATCAGCCCAGAGGTTGTTTCAGGGTTCGATCTGTGAGTTAGCCATGCCCTGACTTAGATCAGCCAAGAGGTTGTTTCAGGGCTCAATCTGTGAGTTAGCCATGCCCTGACTTAGATCAGCCAAGAGGTTGTTTCAGGGTTCGATCTGTGAGTTAGCCATGCCCTGACTTAGATCAGCCAAGAGGTTGTTTCAGGGTTCGATCTGTGAGTTAGCCATGCCCTGACTTAGATCAGCCAAGTGGTTGTTTCAGGGTTCGATCTGTGAGTTAGCCATGCCCTGACTTAGATCAGCCAAGAGGTTGTTTCAGGGTTCGATCTGTGAGTTAGCCATGCCCTGACTTAGATCAGCCAAGTGGTTGTTTCAGGGTTCGATCTGTGAGTTAGCCATGCCCTGACTTAGATCAGCCAAGAGGTTGTTTCAGGGTTCGATCTGTGAGTTAGCAGTGCCCTGACTTAGATCAGTCCAGAGGTTGTTTCAGGGTTCGATCTGTGAGTTAGCCATGCCCTGACTTAGATCAGCCAAGTGGTTGTTTCAGGGTTCGATCTGTGAGTTAGCCATGCCCTGACTTAGATCAGCCAAGAGGTTGTTTCAGGGTTCGATCTGTGAGTTAGCCATGCCCTGACTTAGATCAGCCAAGAGGTTGTTTCAGGGTTTGATATCTGTGAGTTAGCAGTGCCCTGACTTAGATCAGTCCAGAGGTTGTTTCAGGGTTCGATCTGTGAGTTAGCCATGTCCTGACTTAGATCAGCCCAGAGGTTGTTTCAGGGTTCGATCTGTGAGTTAGCCATGCCCTGACTTAGATCAGCCAAGAGGTTGTTTCAGGGTTTGATATCTGTGAGTTAGCAGTGCCCTGACTTAGATCAGTCCAGAGGTTGTTTCAGGGTTCGATCTGTGAGTTAGCCAGTCCTGACTTAGATCAGTCCAGAGGTTGTTTCAGAGTATAAATAGAATTTGAAGGTTTTCGTCAAACAGGACATTTTCAAAATTCCTTACCAAAATCAAAATCTCCATTGCTTACGACTCCACACAGTATCATTGGATGACGAAGAATAAACCAATAAGCTCGTCTATAGTGCTTCCTTATTAGGGCATATGATAAAGGATTGAGAAGAAGGCTTATTGCCACCACATGCAGCTGGTATAGCGAGATGGACTGAGCACTGATTGGTGTTCGACCAAAATGATGGAGCACTATAAGTATCTATGAAAAGAAAAGAAAAACAAAGTCAATTGTAAGAATGATAGTGGTGAGCAGTATTTTGGAATGTGGAATCCGAAGGCTGTAAATATACCTTTCTCGAATTTGCTTGAGTGAAAACAAAGTAAAGGCTCCATGCAAGTCGAGGTTGAACACATCAAGTCCAAACTCGACCTGATGCCACTGTTTTGTCCAGACTCTAGAACCTTACCTTTTCATATACGTTTGAAGAAAAGGTACCCCTTTCACATATATACCTTTGCTTGAAAAGATCTCTAAACTCGCGTCACATGCACTGAAATTCCCAACCCTTTTCTATATCTCTGGCCTTAAAAAAAAAGGTTACCCCTTCGGATTGAGCACCCCGTATAGATGAAGCACACGTCTTTGGCTCGAGCTTCTCTTTCTGGTTGACAACACAAGGTGGTCAGTGTTTGACCACCATTTGGAGCAGATAATGAGATTCAAAGACTTTTATAAGCTGATTGAAACCCAGCAATTACTAATAGGAGCAAACTGTTTTATTTATTTAAACATTTAACGACAAAAATAAAAAGTTCTCGTTATTTCCTTGTTTTTTGTTGGTTTTTTTTGTTTTTTTTTTTGTTTTTTGTTTTTGTTTTTTTTTTTTGTTTTTTTTTGTTTTGTTTTTTTTGACTTGGGCATTCATAGTCTAATGAGTACTACTTCTAATCTTACAATGTTGATCTGAAATTCTTTATTCATTTCCTCAATTATTATCTCGACATATATTTCGCGACGCTTAGATTTCACGATTTTCCGCGAAATTATATCCGGCGCAACAAAACATGTTCATATCATATAAGATAGTTCAGTTCAACTCTTAAATGAATGAATTTAAAGACAAAAGGTTATATAGGAATTCCCTATTTTCCACACATCGGTTCACTGTAACGACACAAGGAATTCAATCGAGACTGCAACGATCAAATTTGAATAATCCTTTCAAACTATCTTGCAGTCTGGAATGAATGCTTTGTTGAGCAGTGAACAGATGTATGGAAAATGGTGAATAATTTATTTTTTCCACACACCAAAACTTTTCCTGGACAATTTGTTTTTAATTTCATCTGAATTCAATTTTATTTTCGCTCTTGATAATCAATAGAAATTATCTTAAATCAAACCATGTTCATGAACTCTGATAGTGTTATTTATGTTCTTTATTCTCTGGTAAAGAATATTTCTAATTCTCATTCAAATTTATTTTTTAGTTTCCCATATTAATTTGCCCGCGGGTGGCATAAGTGGTCTCGGTGAATTCAGAGAATATAATTGCGTCTTTGATATGACTCACACGATTACACAAATTGAGGTCCTTACACTTGAACTGAGAACCGTTCATCCGCTCAAGGGGAAATTGTCGATGAAAAAGAAAAAAGTATTTGAAATTTGTCTCAAAAATAACCTTTTCCATACATTAATTGGTTCAAACTAGAATACAATTCGTCTGTAGTTCATATTATTGTTTGATTCAATTCAATTGAATCAGTTAATGAACTCTTTCGAAAAAAAAAACACTGATCCACGTTTCTAAGTAAAATTGTTTAAAACTTGGCTTAAAACTAAGAGAAATTATAAGCTAATATGTAAAGTAAAATGATAGGAGAATGATATTTATTTTTTGTCTGTCTTACAATTTTTTTTTTTTTTTTTTTTTTAACATAGAATGAATGAACTCTTTCAAAAGGCACTGTATAATTCGTGGAAAAAACGTTAGCCAAATATCACAAGAAAACTATACCATCCCTGTCAGCTTAAGGCGATAGTATATAGAGTTTTCGAAGAATAATAATCACAAAAGGTCGAAAATTATTGCCTATCAATATTCTTCATCGCGCGGATGTACTTGAGCAGCTGGTCTCAGCTATGACGTTAACATCACAATGGTGCATCATTTTCGTGCCCTGTAAATGGTTTCTCAGCTTATATTCAGTAGTTAGTTTATGGTTTGAGGGATTCGTGGCTATTTTGAGCCGTAGAATTTGACAGTTCGTTTTGTCAGCTTAAGATATGTTTCTTTTCAATAAAGGAGTTTTACTTGAAAGCCCAGAACGAATTATTAGAGTGCCAACTTTCCTGGTTTGCGACTCTGACTGACTAAGGTGTATTCTGCGGTAATAAAATTTGTCACTTTAATTACTACTATAATCTTCTATTTTTTATACCTAAATTGACTAAAAAGACTCGAGTTACGACTAGGCTTGGACTTGAATATGGATCAGTGTGAAAATCAAATTTATCAGTCGTAAAACAACACAATAAAATGGGGGAAACATACCGAAAACAAAAAAAGAAATCAAGGACTTTGTGAGAAGAAATAACTAAGAGAGACGAACGAGCCGCACTGTGCTTATACCAGGAAGTTATATGTGAACAGTTCTGTTCAACAACATTGAACCTAGTGAAGTGGATTGAACAAGCGTTCATCGTCACACCCAAATATCTGTCTGAAAACTTTATCGATGGTTTAAAATATTCGTTATCTTTATACCGTTCTTAGTCAACACTTCAATGAAAACGAGTTGTATAAAGATAACCCCCAAAGAGCAATCAAATTATGATCTTGTACTTCAATTATTTCCTTCAAAAATCTTGACACAATATCAAGAAGTAAAAGGAGTTTACGTACCTGAACTGGAAAAAAGGAGAGCGGAGAGTAGAACGAGACGAAGGCCATGATCTTGGCGTATTTCATGTCACTCTTTCTTTTCCTCGAATTGTTTCCGTATTTTGACCGGTAACAACGGTCTTTCCCTGGTCCTACATTAGTGGTTTGCTTTCGATTGCGGTTGATAAAGTAAGCCACTACAGCAAAATTACAGACAGTCATAACAACGACTGATATTGAAGAATCTATTGAATTTAAAACTACATAAACGCTTGTAAGAAGATGATAACGACTTGATTTCCAGTGGTAAATGCAGCGCCACCAATCCCTTCGAAATTGATTTTGAGAGGCCATTTCCACGACAGGAAGGACGGCTATTATTAGACTGTAAATCCCAAAAACTACAACAGCGACTCGAATCGTTCGGAGTCGAATTTTTGAGCGATAGTAAAATGGTTTTGCGATAGCTAGAAATCTGTCTAGGGTGATCATAGTAGAGACGATCATAGAAAATCTCCATAAGAACAGGGATATCAAAACGACCAAATAGCACGTAGTCTCTCCTCCAAGCCAAACGCCAAACGTACTGTCTACGACCAGTAAAGGGAACTCGGTCAATGGTGTTAAGAGATCCAATGCTGCTAAACTACCCAAAAGGAAGTCTGTAGGCTTTTTTGCCTTCTTTTTCCAGACGATACACAAGGTCATGGAGTTCCCAAAGATGATAAAAAGCGAAATACAAGCAAAATATATAGCTGAAATTTTTCTCTTTGATTCAAATGTCGAGTTGACCATCACAAGACCAGATTGAGATCGCGAATAGTTTCCTTCCATTTCTGTATAATTTATCGGTCTTAACTGCATCATATTTCACAAAATCCTCAAATCAACGAACTAGTACGAATGAGAAGATAAACATGAGCAATGGCGAGTAAAACATACTTTTTTTGTTGTATTATACATATGTTGATTTCCGGTTTGAAAAGTGAATTCAAAATTGTCTCGTCTCTCGATCATTGCAACTTCAATTGAAAGGTAAAAAGAAAACCAGAGAATAAAGCAATCTTGAACTTAATGAGGTTCAATGATGTCATATGACGTTGATAATTGAAATTGTTCGGGTGTACGTCTACGCAAAAGGTTCTATGAAAACAATGATCTTTCTCGCGATTGGACGTCAAATTGTCTTGTCTCAAAAAGAATCACTGATGGAAAGGCAGATATTTAAGATTTGCCCGACCACTCGAATTTTGAAGTGGCCTCGAACCATATCCTGAAAAAAAGAAAAAGAAAAAAAAAAACAATATAACAAAAAAATAGGTTCTCAGAATTTATTGGGTATGTTTTATCTGTCCTAGCTATCCGTTAATAAAGTCACTGTATTTAATGAAAACCCTTCAATTAAATTCCAAAAATAGCCCTACAGGCTAAAATAAAAGCTGTCAACAACGGCCACCTCAGTCATACCTTTTAATTTAAAAGCCTTTTTTATTTATCTAGTTATTCAGTGGTTTCCATTTGTGATTTAACGTGTTTTTGTGTTTTTATTATTGTTCCAGGTGATCTGGAATCTAGACTCGAAATGCATTGTTTGTCACAGCGAACATTTCCAAGTGTTTTCTATTATCTCTTGTTAAAATGAAATATTTTCCACCTACGACGACGAAATGCTTTTTTTAAAAGGTATTTGGTGAATCTTTGCACGGAAGAGTCTTATTTTCTTTATTTTCGAGCAAAAGATGTTTTAAATCGAGCTGAAAACCTGGAACTAGGAAACATTGAAAATGTTCGCTGATTGGTTAATCCCTTCGGCCTGAGAGAAGCGATATCACCTGGCCTTGTTGTTGTTGTTCCTTTTGCTTTGTTTCCGCCGGGCAAAATGTTATAATCATTTTTTTAAAATTATTTACAGGTTTCCATATGTGATGTAAGGTGTTTTTATGCTTTATTATTATTATTATTATTATTATTAGTATTATTATTATTATTATTGTTATTGTTATTGTTATTGTTGTTGTTGTTGTTGTTGTTGTTGTTGTCTTAAGTTTACAATAGAATCATTTCTATCACAAAAATTAAAATCGTCACGGTAAAATTATTAATAGAAATAAAGCCTGGGGAAGCACAAGGTAACAACAAGAGCAGGAGAAACAGGAAAAACAGGTTCTGTAAAACATGATAAAACTGAGCCAGGTATTAAGATGCAACATTTATCGTACCCAAAAGATTTCTTTCTTACAAATATTTCATGCTTGAGTATTGCAAATATATGAGAGTATTGTATTTCAAGAATAACTAGGAAGCCAAAAATGTTTGAAAGCCAGATTACTATAACTAAATTTTCTGAAGTTGGTTGGAGTACAATGGACTACTTCGACGATGCGGCGGCCATTTTGGTAGGGACAAATATACAAATCTTTGTTACACTTATGGCATCGATTTAAATTAACGTTTCACGCCTAGACAACTTGGCAAGGGATAAATTAAACGAAACTCTCTATTTTATCCGACATAACGCCCCATAATGCATTGCGATTCAAGATGTGAAAATAAGGACTGATACTACGTAGAAAAATGAAATGCTTGTCACTTAACCAGCATGATAGGACCAGAGAAACCCAGAATTTGTTTTTTCTTTATCAGATCCTATGTATACCCCGGCATTAATTCAGATTCAAGATGGCCGCCGCATCGTCGAAGTAGTCCATTTTGTTATATGAAATAGAGTGTGATATTGAGTGACATCAAAATGATGAAATTGATATCCCCACTCCCACCAGTGGCCAGTGGGGATACAATTTATATCAACACTGGTGGTGTCAAATTTCGACTTTTTGCTCAGCAAGTCTCAAATTCTCCATTATTTTTCATTGAAGATTTCACATAATAAACAGAACATTACATGGCCGCTTGGAGATACGAATTTTATCTTCTCCGGTGCTGATATTATCTTTCACTCGTTCGCTACGCTCACTCGTAAGAGATAATATCAACACTCGAAGATAGAATTCGTATCTCCGCGCGACCATGTAATATCCTCTATATATAACATCTCAATATAGAAAAATAAATAAATGCAATCACACATGTACACTCACTCATGCATACTAGTACTAAAGAAACACTGGATATTAAATAATTAAGTATTCTTATTATAGAAAAATTAAATGGACGAGAAAAGATATAAATACTTATAACCCAACGATGAATTTTCGCGCGCTGTCATTGGTTCAAATGGGTCACGTGCAGGACGGGTATCAGGTGATATCCCCCGTCCGAAGTGATATTCGTCCAGCAGAAGGTAAAAACGTTAAAAAAGAAAAGAAAAAACCCGGAAAACAAAGAAACTCGGTTTTTACAAACAAGTGAGAGTAAAATACAAAGACTGGTTGAGAAAACTACGCCAGGAAACACGAAAAAATCAACAAAATATACTGTAAATGTCTTCAATGGTAAGCATCCATGTTTCGTGAATGAAGTTTTTGGTTTGTTTTCGAAATTGTTTTTATAAACTACTAAAAACCAACAAAGAATTCGACAACAAATGTCAAACAATAGAATAATTCAATGTCAAACAGCTTTCATTTACCAAAATAATTGTTTTTATATCCAGCTTGGAGACGAGAGAGAATTATTTTTTGAAAACTCTGAAGATGACAAGTCGATGCAGTTTGCTGAATTCATTTCAGTGAAGTCGTTGGGTTATAAAATAAATAAACCCCCTCTGGCTCACTGGGATATCGGCTGTAATGTCCTTGGATGAGGAATGGTCCTCAAAATATCATATTTGCCCTCGAAGCTTCGCTTCTCGGCCAAATGTTCTTTTTTCGGACCATTTCTCATCCTCGGACATTATCAGCCGATATCCCAGCCGCCAGGAGGGGTTTATTTACTAAATAACTGAAAGTTTACAAACTGTACAAGAAGTCTTATACTAATACTCTATGATTATTCTTTTGGCGACTGATAAAAAAAATGATAAAACCGATTCTTGCATGGTCATGGGCATTAAATTCCTTACTTTCTCAAAAATGAAAAGTCACTTATTTTTCGCGTCATTTTTATTTCGCGTTTTTTTGTCGAATTCGCGAAATTAAAGTGTCGCGAAAATTTCAAAATAAGGTACACTCCGTTTTGTTAGCAAAAATATTGTCACGAATAGACCTTATTCGCCCGGTGATCACGTGACCCGTATTGGGTAAACATTCAAAATCAAGATGGCGTCTGACACTCCTATCAGCCACGTGCCGGCGATTATTTGGACCAAGAATCTTCGAAATTTGCCGAAATTTTCCACTAAACAAATAGAAAAACATCTTCAGAGCTGCGGAAAAAAAGAAATTGGTTCAAGAGGTTACAAATTTTTTTCTGAAAATTATATTCACGATTGCTATGTTGGATACGAGAATGCTGTTTTTACCATTAAAGCAAGATGCTTTAAGAGCCAGAGAAAAAACGAGGACCCACATAATTTAACGTTGAATTGCAAAGCTGATAGTGGCGGATCTGCAAATATCATAGCAACGTCGTGTTCCTGTAAAGCTGGGTAAGTATTAATGATTTACAGCTACTAATAAAGTTCTAACTTCACTCTTATAAGCTTTAAGCTTACTGTCATTTCTTTCATTTCTGTTTAGGACAGGGGGACACTGTCATCATATCTTTGCTCTCATGTTTCTGCTAAATCACTGGTGCCAACTAAATCTGAGTGAGATCCCTGCAGATAAGACCTGCACTAGTCTACCACAGAGCTGGGGGAAGCCACGTGGAGAAAAAATAGCACCTGAACCTGTAATGAAATGTACTTTTGTCCAGGCTAAGACTGATCAAGAAGGGAAAAGGAAGCGCAATCCAATTAGTTGCAAGCTGTATGATGCCAGATCAAAGAAGATTGCAAAACAAGGATGGGAGTCTGAAAGGGTTATGAATATGTGTAGTCAGCTGGGGAAAGACTCCAATCCACCACCCTTCTCTTACCTATTATCTGATCAGGAGTGTTCCTCAGTAACTGATACTGTTGTAGGCAGTGTACCAGCAGGCTCTTATTTGAGCTATCAGTTATTTGACCAGAAAGGGGAAGCTACTTTATTTACTATAGACAGACCCAATGAAAACATGATCATTAATGACCCAGACCACAGCATAAAAACTTTCCCACAATTACCAATGGAAAATAAAGATGCCCCTGTCTATACCATTTCAAGCAATTTAGAAAAATCACAAATAGATTTTCTAAAGGAGGTTGCCTTAAACTTGAGGGAGTGTTGGGAAGTTGAGAAATTGACTGTGCTACAATCAATGGAACCAGAATGGATGAGACAGAGATGCAAACGACTGACAGCATCCAATTTTGGCAAACCTATCAACAGAAAGAAGCCACCTACTGAACCGTTCTTGAGAGATATTTTTTGTCCAAAAGACTTATCAAAAGTGTCATCAATTCGACATGGGAGACAACAGGAACTGATTGCAAGATCAATTTACAGTAAGAAAATGCAGAAGCAATGCAAAAAGTTCATTGTTTATGATGCTGGTTTAATAATAAATCCCTCTTATCCATACCTTGGGGCCTCTCCAGATGGCAAGGTCTATGACCCTACAGAAAAAGAGCCATTTGGCTTGCTAGAGATAAAAAACCCCTTCAAATGGAGAAACTGTACATTTGCACAAGCCTGTGAAGACAGATCTTTCTATCTTCAGATGCACGAGTCAAAACCAAAGCTGAAACAAGATCACAGCAGTGGGTATTATGCACAGGTGCAAGGACAGCTTGCTGTTAGTGGACTTACTTGGTGTGACTTTGTAGTTCACCTCTCTAGCTCACATCAAGTCAATGTTGAGAGGATTTATTTTAATAAGAAATATTGGGAAGAAACTCTCTTTCCAAAATTGAAAAACTTTTACTTTGATCATGGTTTGCCTTTTTTGGTATACATGAGATCAAAAGAATAATGATCTACCAGTACAATATATCTTGTGTAAAACTGTAAGGACATTCCTTATTGTAACTCTAAGGCCAATATGGGGCAGGTACATTGGGGTTACAGTCACATGTTCAATGTAAAGTATAGCAGTAGATTTTTAAGATACAGCACATAGTCATTTAAGTTTACATATTCTGTTTCAAGACATGTTCAAGTTATTTAAGAATTGGGTCCATAAAATTAGACAAAGTACAACACACAGTCCAAATCTGATTTATAATCCCAAACATGTTAACTGGAATTTCATTAGAAAATATTCGAAATCGTCGAACTTTCCCAATTGCTCTTTCAATGTGTATGCGATGTTTTGCAATTGTTTGTGTCTTGATGACATCACTCTCTGTAAACGCTGTCTGGTCTCTAAGGAATGGGGGGATATTAAGACAGAGGTTTATTTTCTTGAGATCCTCTCCAATGTCAAAACCCTTGTCAGCCATCACACAATCATTAGCTTGTATTTCTCCATTATCTACTTTATCTTTTAGGATGTCAAGAAATCCACTTCTTTGTACAATTTCCTTATCAGAAACTGATCCTGTATACAGTTGAGAAATAAATACAATTCCACCCTTTGGATCAACTCCAATGAGGCTTTTCAGAGTGTTTGTTGACTTATAATTGGAGTAACTCTGAGACTGCCTTAAGAGGGATGATGGGGTCTGTACTCTGAGTTCAGTTGCATCAATAATCACCACTGTGTTAGGATACTGCTGCTTAAAATCTTCAGGCATGTTGTTGATTAAAATGTTTCTGTGAGGCCATATCTTCAAAGTTCCAAGACGCAAGTACAAATAATTCATCCATGTTGTAAAAAGTTTTGACACGGTTGCTTCACTTACATAAAATCGTACAGACATGTCTACATTTGTTAATCCAAGTCTGAGCTTCATTAACACCAACAAAAATTCATCTTCCACGCTCAGTGTGGTTCTCTTTTGGCTGTTAACTGATTCTTCATCTGCAGAGTCCTCGGAAGATTGAGATTCAGCAGCAGATTCAGGATCAGAATCGAAAAGGAAATTTGCATCTATTCGCATTTTTTTTGCTGCTTTCGAATCCCAGTTCACAATATGTGATCTGTCCAAATCAGGAAACACAAACTCCAACACTGATCTAAATCTCTCATATGATTTAAAGCCTGTAAAATGGGAGAAATACTTTGCTTCTTTTTTGGGGGACTCGCACAAAGACTTTAGAACATCAACAAAAAACCTGTGAGAACATGGAATCTCAAGGTCAGTTTGTATACCTCGTGAAATGCCATTATCACCATCTATATCACATTCGCCTTCCCCTTCTGATGCCGTTGCTGTGAGCTCCGCTTCCATAATACTTTGATGTTCCTTTATTTTTGCTCTCTTTGCAGGAAGAGACCTTTCCTTTGTTTTTTGACTCCACGAAAATACACTAGGACACGCTCCCACTATCAGCCTTTTCTTCTGACTGAAAGTCGATATGTAATCTTGTTCGGTAAAATGTGCGGAGCAGACTTTAGTGCTTTTGGTGACTTTGAAGTCCTTAGCAGGGTCCCTCTTGATTCTTGAAATCCATATCTATTAATATATTAAAGAGTGAGACCCAAAGAAAGATTATATAGTTGTTCTGATATAAAGTTCCGACTTCAATACGATCGAGCGAAATTGAAACTTTACCCATGCAGATGTAAACGACGATCGAGTAAGAAAACACCTACCTTGACTAGCTTTTGATCGTCTGGGAAGCCGTGAAATGTAAGTTCTCTCGACGTGGAATTGTTTTTACAATCGTACACGCAGCAGTAATGGACCATGATAGCTTTTGTTTCAAAACAAAAAGACAAACAAAACCTCTAGTCAACCATATCTCTTTACTTCGATTAGGTTTATTTACCCAATACAGATCACGTGACTACTCAGTGACGTCACCGTCGAATAAGGTCTATCGCGTGCGTACATACAACTGAGCACCAAAATTGGTACAAGGATTGTTCTAGATGTAAGAATCATTTATATTAAAAGGGTGCCACTGAGATAAAAGCAATGAACCATATATAAAACACTTTTTTAACAGCATGGAAAAAATCAGTTTAAAAAAAGCAATATTGCTATTATTTTATAAAGAAAAGCCTTTACTTAAAGCGATGGATGGCAATCGGCAAGTGGTTGATTTCGTTGATTTTCCGGAAACGTTTTCAAAAAATCATGCTGCTAATTGTTCTGCCCTTAATCAACATATTGTTGATATTTTGCTTGAGTAAAGATGAGTTGACAATCTTCTTTCGTCTGTTTCGTGTGGATTTCTGTTAATATAATTTAACAGTTAAATTATATTAACAGAAATCCACACGTAGGATACCATAGGGAAATTAGATTGGAAAACAAAGGCGCGCGCGAAAAAAAATGTTCTGTTGCATTTTTTTACGGATTTGTTTGCTCATTCGTATTATAGAGGACATTATCTTGACCTGGAATTAAAAAAATCAATTAAACGCGATTTTTTCCCGATTTTATTTTCACCTTTTACTTTTATCTAAATTGGGCTCCCTGTGGTTTGAGCAATGACTCTGCACTACACACTATTCAACACCCAGCACTTGTGGGACCCATTAAGTAATCTTTGCGCTTGCGTTGACTAGGTCGGGAATTTTATTATTATGCCGCAAATCAACAGCTTTCTAAAACTTTGTAATTTATGCATCGTACGAAAGGTAGCAAATTTCCTAAGAGCAGTTTTATTCCACGGTAATCATAATATTACAAACTAATAGCATGAAATTTCGGGTGATTAGTGATTAAATGCTCCCTCGGCTTTCGGGGACATTTAATCACTAATCTCCCTCAAGTTTGACACAGTAAATCACACCATACTGATTAGGAAACTTAAATTGCTGGGTGTTACTGGACCATCCTAGAGATGGTTTCATTCATATCTTAGTTGCAGGACACAGAGGACAGCAGTTTTATTTGCTATTTTATATATTTTATCTTTTATATTTTACTGCATCGCATATTTTTTATATTTTGATCACTGAATTTTCTTATATTTATTTATTTACTTAGTTTTATGTTATTTCTATTATTATTATTATTATTATTATTATTATTATTATTATTATTATTATTATTATTATTATTAATATTTATTTCCAATTTGCTTAACGTTTGCTTACAAAATTCTTAGCTTACCGAGTCCAATCCGTGAACCTTGGGAAAACTAGAATGTATTCACTGATATCATTATCATAGGTTTTGGCTGCCAAGAAAAAAGAGCAGCCATTGGTGGAACATACATGTATTTAAAAAAAATACTCTTCAAAACATTCTTGCCCAAAATGTGATTGCGAACACTTGTCTTAAGGCATAGTAGGGTCTAATTATAAATTTTGAAGAACAAAAATAGCGTGAAGTAGTCCAAAATTGTGCATTTTGATAATACTGTATGAAATGTGCGCGTTTTCCCAGGGGGGAAATGCCATAGAGAAATGACTGAATTCTGCTCGAAACAGGGCTAACATAAAATCAATACCATGCTTATATTCCCCTGCTTTTTAATTCGAGAAATTTATTTCACTTAAAGTAGAAATATTTGTTAGTAAATTTTCATACATGAATATTTCATGGCATATTTCAGAACAGAACATTACATGGCCGCTTGGAGATATTAATTTTAGATATATATAGGATATTACATGGCCGCTTGGAGATACGAATTTTATCTTCTCGTGCTGATATTATCTCTCACTCGTTCGCTGCACTCACTCGTGAGAGATAATATCACCACTCGAAGATAAAATTCGTATCTACGCGCGACCATGTAATATCCTATATATATCTAAAATTGGTACTTTTATGAATAAAAATGACTTACCTTGATAGCTTGTTTAATGTTTTGATGTCTGGTCGATTTTGAAGCCATCTGAGAGAGTTTTTACGGAGTCATCGTCATTTTGGTTCCCCTACTAAAGAAAATGCAAAGGCTGCACACTCACGGCGACACCGAACTCTACTCGGAGCTCAATAAATCCAAGAAAAATTAAGCTACGGCCATCATTTCACGACAGAATCAAAGTAAACATACCAATGCTTCTCTCCAGTACGCTCAAAGTAGCATTCTTTCTAAAACGTGAATGCTAGAAGATATTTTCTTCCATAATAAATTCACTTCTGACTCTGTTGTTTGCCTTGTGATGGTCGCCATAATGGGTCCTATACGCTCGAATTTCGACTTCGTGCGCTTTAAGAACAATAGGTGCATCAAAGATTGTACGAAATTTGAACATCTTTAGAATTTGAGCAAAATAAACTCGTATTTCATTGTTGTGATTAACAACGAGTCGGGCCATACCAATGCACAACACTTACGTATGCTGAAATTATGACTTGACTACAACTATTGTTCAACAACAATGAAACACGAGTATATTTTGTTCGAATTCTAAAGATGTTCATATTTCGTACAATATTTGATGCGCCTAGGTTCTTATGTTATTCAAAGCTCCTTCAACATTTCCATTTTTTAAAATATCCATATTTTTGATTGTTAACACCTCTAAAGAGGGGGGTGGATATCCACTCTATCCACACCCCCTGTATCCCCCCGTATTCCCCCCTGCACAGCTATACATCATGACTTCATAAGCTCATAAGTGTTTGTCTATAGCCATTATGCTGCAAATCAGTTGAAGTCTGTAGGAAAAGAGAGGAAAGGAAAATGTGTCTAAGTTGTTGAGGTGTACTACCTCTAGTAGTACTACCATGCCATAAGCGTGCACATTCTACAAAGCTCCATCAGCCGTCGAGAGAAACATTTAGCTGCGCATACTGGCGCGAAGGTTCCCGCCGAATGTATTGAATCTCCATCAACCATGACAGATGTCAACATACAACTATGCAGAATTGTTCTCCAATTTAATATTTTCTTCTTGAAAATAAATAAAGCGATAACTCTTAGAGGGAAAAGAAGCTAAGAGGGGCGAATAAATATTTTCAGAAAATTACAGCAAATACAACTTATTTGCAATCCTCGTATGTGAAAAGAATCTGAATAGTGAAACAAAATGCTCGCAGCGACAAAAGACGTAAAATAATTGTTCGTCTTTACTAACTTGTTATCATTCTTGTTTCTGAGTTTTTTCTACAGATATTCTTGTTGACAGCTATTTCATAAAAGCTTGGTGAAGGTTTTGCTGCATGTTGCTTGTGTATGTAAATAATGTCAACACAGAAGAAAATATGCCGGATTTACAGACACGGTTTGGGAAAATTCCATATTGTTGAGACATTTCGCTGACTGTATTCACATCACCCATAGTATTGGCAAGTTCGAGTCCTGCCAAGGGCATATGATATTTTTCTCTTAATTCTTCACCCATAGTATATTTGGGGCTTGTTATACAACATGCAATAAAACTACACTAAGGGCTTTTTTTTTAAATAGCGGTGTATATTAGCAGTAAATGGCATTATAGCCGGACTGCTTTCTGCCGCCCAAAATATTCTTGATACGAGAGGACGGGGATTTTATTGTTCTGCCATCTAACCACAGGCAGCCCAAGTCGTATTATGGGCGCCACTATGTGATGGTGCAAAACCTCTAATCCTAGTAAATGGCATGGCGCCCAAGTTATTCTTGATACGGATGATTGGCAAAAGCTTTATTTGATCAAATATCCTGCAGGAATTTTTTAGAGAGAGATTATTTAAAAACATGATGATTAAAAACTCGTTTTGTAAGCATACATTTCTACGAAATTTAGGGTTTGGTAATGCAATTTAAAACGCATTTGCAAGGATATATGTGGTTCGCGCCACCATCATTAACTACATGGCGCCACTAGTACTCCACATAGCTCATTCAGTCGAATATTAGCAGAACTCATTGGCATGTAGAAGTGCGATATACAAATTCGTTCTGTTAACCCGTTAAACAAAGTGTGCTTATTTAAGTGTAAAAAGTCAAGAAAACTCAATAGAAAACAAACGAATCAGAGTGAAGTAGAGTGTATATACGCTCAAGTGTATTTCACGGGTTTATGAGAACAGCTCTATTAACTTTACGCCAGAATGTGCAGCTAAATGTTTCTCCCGACTGCTGACAACTCTATAATATACATTCTGAACACATGGACAAACTTAAATTTTCCTTTTCTGAGAAAGTTTTGATTGTAAACCTCGCTTTCCCTATATACAGACAACTGATTTGTAGCATAATAACTATAGACAGACAGTCAAGGTTGCATGAGCTTAGCAAGTCATGAAGTAATGCTTTGTACTGAACTTCTTATGCACTTCAACGTGTAGTAGACCGTACTAGGAAAGGCGTAGTAGACCGTACTAGAAAGTTTTAAGCGCGTAATACTTTGCGCATACATGTCATTTGTCAAGTCTCGAAAAAATGAACAAACACAACACGAGTTATCGTAGCAGAAATACTTTATCGACGCACCGGCTCGAGTACTGATCAACTGATCAACTTAACAACAAATAAACCTCTTTAGCTTCGTATGCAAATTGCCTATTTCAGACCACTGACGACCTTCCCTTGAAAAATGTTCTTTTTTAAACATGAAAGAATCAACTCCAGCCTTGCACCAGCCCTATGGAACGCTCTTCCATCAGACATTAGATTTATTTCATTAAGTATTAATTCTTTCAAGAAAAAACTCAAGACACTGTTATTTACTAGGGCCTTCTTACAGCCATAGCTGCTAGAATGATTTATAAATCGTGATTACTTACCTATTTTCGACACATATTTATATTATATTTACATAATTACCTTGTTTATTTGGCGCCAATGCCTTAGATCTTAGGTTCGCTAAGGTCGTGTTGCATGCTGACGACACTGCCTTGTTCTTTGCTCATAAAGATGCCAAGACGATCGAACATGCTCTACAATATGATCTCAATAATCTGAATAACTGGTTTAATGATAATCGTTTGTTAGTTAACTGCTCAAAGACCAATTTAACGTGATGTTATTTGGAACAAGTCAGCGGCTGAACATGAACATATCATTATCAGGAACAACTCTACAAGTCTTGAACTCAGTTAAATATCTGGGCCTTATTTTTGATTCTAAAATGACTTGGCACGAACACATAGATCACATAGCCAATAAAACATCGAAAAGGCTTGGTCTCTTAACTAGAGTCAGAAAATATATAAATACTGATGTGAATAGACAGCTTTATGATTCTTTGGTTCAGCCATTATTTGAATATTGCGATGTAGTATGGTCCAATGCTGATAAGACTAGCCTAGAGCAACTTTTTCGTTTGCAGAAACGTGGCGCGCGTCATTATTCTTCAGCGTAAAAATTTGAGAAACTAGTTCTGTTCATTTATTTCGGGAACTTGAATTGGGTGGGTTTCTTTAGCAAAAAGATGGATATTTCATAAGTGCTTAATAAGTCACGATGCTCGTTTTTGCGCTAGATGCTCTTCAAATATAGCAATTTATAGGTTTTTGGCGAAATGTGGTTGCAACTGGAAGTCAGAATCAAAAACCTTTATTCTCGGTTCAGAGTACTTCTTTATAACAAAACGTACCTAGCTATAATTCAAAGTTTCCTAATTAAGCTATACTTCTAAATGTTTCAAAGTAATTGAATGACTGTTATAGTTGAAATATTAGTGAAAAACGAGAATATGTGCGCCTCTACGAATGTCAAGAAATCGCACGCTTCAACTATTATCGAAATATTTCAAAATTTATCCAATAAATTTTCCTTGATATGATATATAATGCGCAGCAGCAATTCTAATAAAAATATCAAATAAAAAATAGGGGTCACCATGCTTGTTTTAGAGATATTTCGTGAAAAACATCACAAAATGGTCGAAAATGGGGCGAGTTTTAAAGAATCGCGATTTTTCCTCTCAGACAAGAGAAAAACATTGAAATTTAGTTTTGAATAGAATTTTTACCTAGGATATAAAAGTAAAATGCCTAATCTGTGTAGTTCCGTGTTTTTAGTCGTATGCGCAGAAAGATGCGCAGTTTAAATGGCTTCTGCCCGTTCTTATCTAAAGAAGATATTTTCGTACGTCTTTTGTTCCAACAACACGAGATTTCGAAAATGTCGAAAATGTTCGTTAGAGAAAAAACGTCTAATGTAGTTTTCTCTCTATAGCTTTTTTTCTTTCACGACAACGGGCCAGAAAACGCGCAGACCTTTACAGTTATTGTTAAAAATTGCACAATGTTGGACTATTTCACGTTTTTATTATTTTTGGGACACATTTTAGTAATTATAACTGAAGTAATTTAGCCTTTGCCTTCAAAATAACAATTACCAAGGATTATGAATGTTCTTGTCACTATGTTAGCCTTCAACATTTATAATTAGAACCTATGATTAAGAAGACAAGCGTTAACTATCACATGTTGGACAACAGTTTTTTTTGCGTTGATGATGGATCTCTATTCTTTGCATTGAAATATCTTACGGCATATTCCTGAGGCATCCTTCCTGTAGCACTTCATGCAACCGGAGACAGTGAAGATGGTTCTCTTTTCTTTGCAGCCATATATCTTACGGCACGTTCCTGTGGCATCCTTCTCGTAGCACTTCCTGCAACCCAAGGGATTGAAGACGGTTCTCTTTTCTTTGCAGCCATATATCTTACGGCACGTTCCTGTGGCATCCTTCTCGTAGCACTTCCTGCAACCCAAGGGATTGAAGACGGTTCTCTTTTCTTGGCAGCCAAATATCTTACGGCACTGTCCATTGGCATCCTTCTTGTAGCACTTCTTGCAAGGTGCGTTGATGATGGCTCTCTTTTCTTGGCCGCAGCCAAATATCTTACGGCACTGTCCATTGGCATCCTCCTTGTAGCACTTCTTGCAAGGTGCGTTGATGATGGCTCTCTTTTCTTGGCAGCCAAATATCTTACGGCACTGTCCATTGGCATCCTCCTTGTAGCACTTCTTGCAAGGTGCATTGATGATGGCTCTCTTTTCTTGGCAGCCAAATATCTTACGGCACTGTCCATTGGCATCCTTCTTGTAGCACTTCTTGCAACCTGCGTTGATGATGGCTCTACTTTCTAAGTTGTTAATGTACTCCATATTCAACTGACTTTCGGCATAAAGCGCGGCAAACAGAGTTGCCAAAAGGGCAAAGATGAAAAGTGATTCCATTTCAATTCTGTGTAATTTAAGGAAAGTAATTAAAATTATTAATAATATTAACTTTTTATCGCAGCAAAAATGATCATGTCTTATGTACTGAACGTTTTTTACCTGAATGAGAGGGCTTCTTCTGGTTCCTGATCTTGTGTACTTTAGAAAATAATGACTCACACCTGTATCGTTATCTTATATATGCAATTCATGAAGCATGCATCATTGATCGCAGTGACACACTCCATTTCACCTTGTGTTATCCGTGACGCTTTCAAAAGGAGAAAACGCGGGTAAAATGGTAATAATTATAAGACTTCATCTCTGGTGATGGCAAAAACTTAATGTTCAATTTCAAACACGAGTTGCCGGTGTTTCAATAACTAGAACTTTGGAATTGAGTTGAGTAGGATTTTACGGGGCTTCCGTCACACTAAATCATCTGGTACAGCATATGTGGTTTACTAATTAGATTAATAACTTTTTTCAAATTTATTGAAATTATGAGAATGAGTAGCAGAGATGGATATTTATGGTGTTTTTACTATCTAAATAAATTTCTATCGTGATATCAACAGAGCATGATTTTTCTAGCTCCACAAAATTTGGCACGATTGAGACTTCCTCTAAGCGGTAAATAAGGCACCATCGCATCCTACACGGAGGGGAACATCGCGATTCGTGCTCACACAATGAGATAGGAAGCATCGTCAATGTCTTAGCGATTGCGTTTTGGCGCAAGTCAAGGTAAAATTAAGATGCGCGGGAAAAAGATTTGAGTAATGCATTTGGGTGAATTAAGTACTTAAGTACATTTACAGTCGAGACGGCTCCAGCTTACACCCTAGAACCATTAATGAATTTATTATTCGAACATTGAGTTGATTGATGACTCTGACTTCAAACTTGAAAAAGAATTATCTACTAGAATTTTGATATTATTTTTCAACAATTGTCATACCAAGGTAAAAAAAGAAAAAAAATCCCCAGAACTGAAGGCCATCACTTAGAATTTTAGTCCTGAAATGAACATTACGTTTGGGGTATTCCAATTTGTTATGAAAACTCAAAGTGAATAATCAACTCAATATTCAATATTCAATAGTCAATATTTAGGCCGTTTTGACTGTAAGGCGTCAAAACTTAGGCGTACTTAAGTGCACTTAACTTGACGGAATTCAAGTACCAAATCGTTGCTCAAATCCTTTTCCCGCGCATTTTAATTTTACCTTATGATTCCAATATTTTCGCAATAAATATTTTGTAAATAAACCCCTCCTGGCGGCTGGGATATCGGCTGATAATGTCCGAGGATGAGAAATGGGCCGAAAAAAGAACATTTGAACAAATGTGATATCTTGAGGACCATTACTCATCCAAGGACATTATCAGCCGATATTCCAGTGAGCCAGAGGGGGTTTATTTATTTTATAACCCAACGACTTCACTGAAATGAATTCAGCAAACTGCATCGACTCGTCATCTCCAGAGTTTTCAAAAAATGATTCTCTCTCGTCTCCAAGCTGGTCTTAACACCCTATTAGCTTTACAGTTATTGGTTAGGTCCAGTACCTAAATCACAATTTATATAATTAACTTTATTCAAAATGCTTGTAAATGAATATTATATAGGTACGAAATAAAGATTATTGTAAGATTATTGTAGCTGGATATAAAAACAATTATTTTGGTAAATGAAAGCTTTTTGACGTTGAATTATTCTATTGTTTGACATTTGTTGTCGAATTCTTTGTTGGTTTTTAGTAGTTTATAAAAACACTTTCGAAAACAAACCAAAAACTTCATTCACGAAACATAGATGTTTACCATTGAAGACATTTACAGTATATTTTGTTGATTTTTTCGTGTTTCCTGGCGTAGTTTCCTCAACCAGTCTTTGTATTTTATTCTCACTTGTTTGTAAAAACCGAGTTTCTTTGTTTTCTGTGTTTTTTCTTTTCTTTCTTTTTTAACGTTTTTACCTTCTGCTGGACGAATATCACTTCGGACGGGGGATATCGCCTGATACCCGTCCTGCACGTGACCCATTTGAACCAATGACAGCGCGCGAAAATTCATCGTTGGGTTATAACATGTAATATAGTATGACAGAAACATTAATACCAGAGAACAGCATCTGTATCAGTCGGGTTGTCCTATATATTGACAATCAATTGATCAGCAGGAACAATACTCTAGGACAAACCCACTATTTCCCTGCTACTGGTAGTCTTGGAATATCAAGATCTCAAGACTTCTCACTACCCCCTACCCCCTACCCCCTACCCCCTACCCCCTACCCCCTACCCCCTACCCCCTACCCCCTACCCCCTACCCCCTACCCCCTACCCCCTACCCCCTACCCCCTACCCCCTACCCCCTACCCCCTACCCCCTACCCCCTACCCCCTACCCCCTACCCCCTACCCCCTACCCCCTACCCCCTACCCCCTACCCCCTACCCCCTACCCCCTACCCCCTACCCCCTACCCCCTACCCCCTACCCCCTACCCCCTACCCCCTACCCCCTACCCCCTACCCCCTACCCCCTACCCCCTACCCCCTACCCCCTACCCCCTACCCCCTACCCCCTACCCCCTACCCCCTACCCCCTACCCCCTACCCCCTACCCCCTACCCCCTACCCCCTACCCCCAACCCCCTACCCCCTACCCCCTACCCCCTACCCCCTACCCCCTACCCCCTACCCCCTACCCCCTACCCCCTACAAAACCCTTAAGACAAGCAGTTGTGTCAAAATGAAAAGAAAAAAAATGAAAAAAGGACCATCCCATTAGCAGGGAGGCGAAGTTTCAGCTCATGATGTTGACTATAGGAGATAGAATGGTATATTTTTCCGAGACGTTAGGAGGACCAAAGCATGACAACAAAGAAATGATTGACAAGTCTAGATCTTATCTCAAGCAATTCAAGCAGTATTCGCCATCTCAGTTCGCAGTGGGGTATTTTTGCGATCTTTTGCATTGGTCGTTTTAGCTTCGCGACTATTCCATATTGTTGAAAAACATCTACCTACAGCTCACGGATATGCCGATGATACATAACTTTACATTTCGTTTCGTCCAGGACTCGAGTCTTCTCAAGATGATGCTGTGAGTGCGATGGTTGACTGCATTTCTGAGATTAGATCGTGGATGGTCCACAGTCAACTTAAGCTCAATGACAAGAAATCTGAATTCTTGATTATTGGTTCGCTCATGTTGGTAAAGTCTGCTGTAAAGCCTTTTTTGGTCTTTACAAAATTAAACAGATGAGAAGGTTTCTGTCTGAAGAGTCTACCAAAACACTCGTTCATGCCTTCGTGACCTCTCACTTGGATTATTGCAATTCATTACTCTATGGAGTGTCAAAGTACCAATTGCAACGATCGACTTCAAAAAGTGCTGAACGCCGCTGCTCGGGTTACATGTTCTATACCCAGATTTGAGCACATAACACCTGTATTGATGCCGGGAACTTCATTGGCTGCCTATTGTCTTCAGAATTCAATTTAAGATTGCCTTACTGGTTTTTAAGGCTCTGAGGGGAATGGCTCCATCTTACATATGTAATCTAATCACTGAACAAACACCTTGTCGCTACGCACTTCGTAGTGATAATCAGCAACTTCTCAAGATCCCTAGAACTAAATGTAAAACCTTTGGAGACCGTGCATTCGCAGTTGATGCCCCAAAGATATGGAACAGCCTTCCACAATATATCAAAGAAAGCAATAATCTCAGTAAACAGCTTTAAGACTAATTTAAACTAGCCTAACTTAAAGTTGGAGAGTGCTGCCTTAATATTATTTTGCCCGCAACAGTACTTATCATTTGTATCACACAAGATACAAAGACATACGGATTTACAAATTGAATTTTATTTAGAAACAGTTGTTTACATTGTTTCTTTAAAAAACTCCCGTAATAACGGGAAAATGTATTTAATAACTGGAACAGGAATTTTATAGCTTGAGTTGACACACTAAACCCATGAAGGCTTGGCTTTCGTCGTCCGATGAGTCGTTAAGATAAAGCTAAAGATAAGAAAGATATATGGTTAAGAAATATTGCTAATTTGTTGAAAATACAACAGAGCGCGAGATGAAGTTTTGGCGTAGGTCTACTTCGCACTTCGAGCACGTGCGTGACACAAATTGTGCCGAACTAATTCTGTAAATCAGAATATAAAGGCTTATCTCTTTCAATGACTTGGCAAAACGAAATTGTTATACTGAAGAAAGAAATATTTTACATAAATATCAGTATTTTAGTTAGGAAATACAACAGAGCGCGAGATAAAGTTTTGGCGTAGGTCTACTTCGCACTTCGAAATTCAAGCGCGTGGGTGACACAAACTGTGCCGAACTAATTCTGTAAAGACAAAGGCTTACCTCTTTCAGTGGCTTGGCAACACGAAGGGCTAGAAGTGAAGAAAGAAATATTTTACATAAATATCAGTATTTTAGTTCGGAAATACAACAGAGCGCGAGATAAAGCTTTGGCGTAGGTCTACTTCGCACTTCAAGCGCGTGGGTGACACAAACTGTGCCGAACTAATTCTGTAAAGACAAAGGCTTACCTCTTTCAGTGGCTTGGCAACACGAAGGGCTAGAAGTGAAGAAAGAAATATTTTAGTTTAGATAAATATCGGTATTTGTGTTCAAAAATACAACAGAGCGAAGTAATACTTGCAAGAACAATACAAACTACATACCTTGAAACAGTCTGGTGCAAAGGGAACGAAGACCACGAGTTTCCGAATATTTATAGTCAGCGCCCGAACTGCATGGCGGTACAAGTAAGCCGGTGCATTCTGGGATGGCGACAACAAAGAAATGTATTGTTCTAGACTGTCGACGAGCTGCATTGTGGGTCAAGTGCAGATCTCGATTTCTCCTGCCTTTTACCTATTGTCTGAATTAGGATCGCTACCTTGCTTCGCTCGCTTCAGGCTCGCTCCGCTGCGGCAGCAAAAACTGTTTTATTTAGGTCTGCCTTCATTTTGTATAATATTTTAAATTCTTATTATTGTTAATAATTATTGTTAATAATTATTGTTAATAATTATTGTTAATAACTATTATATATATTTTATACCTTGCATGTTGTTAAGAGCTTTAGACTTTAGATTAAAGCGCTCTATAAATTATTAAATTATTAAATTATTATTATTATTATTATACCTATTGTTCTTATGTTATTCAAAGCTCCTTCAAGATATCCATTCTTTAAAATATTCATATTTTGATTGTTAACACCTCTAATGAGGGGGATGGATATCCACTCTATCCTCAACCCGCTGTACCCCCCCCCCCCCCCCGTATCCCCCTGCACAGCTATACATCATGATCACTTGATAAGCTAAACCTCGACTATCGTGATGAACACAAAAGTGTTTGTCTATAGTCATTATGCTGCAAATCAGTTGAAGTCTGTAGGAAAAGAGAGGAAAGGAAAATGTGTCTAAGTTAGGTGTACTACCATGCCATAAGCGTGCAAAACTCCATCAGCCGCCGAGAGAAACATTTAGCTGCGCATACTGGCGCGAAGGTTCCCGCCAATTTAATTTAATCCAATTTGACATTTTCTTTTTAAAATAAGTAAAGCAGCAACAACTCTTAGAGGGAAAAGAGCTAAGAGTGACTTATTTGCAATCCTCGTATGTAAAAAGAATTTTAACAGTGAAGCAAAATGCTCGCAGTGACAAAAGACGTAAACATCGTTTGTCTTTTATTTTACAAATTAGTTATCAGTCTCTGAGTTTTTTCTACAGATGTTATTGTTGACAGCTATTTCAAAAAAGCTTGGTGAAAGTTTTGCTGCATGTTGCTTGTGTATGTAAGTAATGTCAACACAGAAAAAAATATGCTGGATTTTCAGACACAGTTTGGAAAAATTCCATATTGTTGAGACATTTCGCTGACTGCATCGCATCACCCATAGTACATTTCGGGCTTGGTATGTAACATACAATTAAACCTACACTACGGGCCTTTTTTGAAATAGCAGTGAATAGAGGTTTTGCACCCTCACGTGATGGCAGCCGTGTTGCATGGCAGGAACAATACAATCGTTTTACATGAGAAAAAATTCCAGGCAATTCCCGAGAGGAAAGGGATTTGATTGTTCTGCCATCTAACCACAGGCAGCCCAAACTGTATTATGGGCGCCGCTATGTGATGGTGCAAAACCTCTATACCAAGTAAATGGCGCCGGCTCTAAACTGCTTTCTGGCGCCCAAATTAAACTTGATACGGATCGTGGGCAAAAGCTTTATTTGATCTTCATTATTATCTCAGGATATCATCGGCTGGATGAGAGCAGTATTTGAAACTGGGCCTCAAATAATTGTTTATACATTTGATAGGCAAGATTGCTAATAATATAACGTGTGATCCCTTTATTGAGAAAATCTGACACTTTAAGTTATGGATAATATATCCAAGCTTAAACGCTTGAAAAACGGAGAAAATACACCATCTAATTAAACTTGAAAACGTAACCTACTTTCCATGCCCTTCGATTTAGGGACATGGTTAGTAATCATCATCATCTTTTCCCATTAGGCTCGTTTTTGGCTTTAGGGCGCTACTGTCTCGATAGGATATGAAATCTCTGCTCCATGGCCAGAAGTCGCATGAAGTCCAATGTATTCATGGTTATACCTCTAGCCTGCCGGGTATCTGTACCCAGCAGGGATTCTATCTCAGGCCATATAGTCCTAGAGGTCATTCTATCAAACCAAATCTGCTTCTGAAGTGCACTATTTTCCATTCTGCATATGTGAGCAATATACTTGAGATGTTGGAGGTAGCAGAAGTCCTGGATTGGTAGAGTATGTGGGAACGGTTCCCTGTGCGAAATTGGCGTTGCCCCATATCACAAAATGGCCGTCTTGGTGATGGTAATAAACGGGGTTTCATAAGCGGGTACTTCAAGCAAGCAAAGCACCTCAAGCAAGCAAAGCACCACAAGCAAGCAAAGCCCCTCAAGCGAGCAAAGCACCTCAAGTAAGTAAAGCAGAAAAATAAATTTCGTATCTCCGCTCGCCCATGTAATATCAGCAGTATACCCCCCCCCCCCCCCCCCCCCCAGATAACCGACTCAGGAATGTGCATTCTTGAGGGTAACTTAAAAATGTAGGACTTCACATTCTTGAGTGTAGCTTGAGAATGTAGGGAAGAGAACGAAAGAGAATTTTGGTCTGATAATCTTGATTACTTGAATAGATTATTGTTATTGTAAATTCATCGCTCGAATGAAGACTGTATTGTTTAAAATTTCTATACCACCTGAAGATTGTATTGTTTAAAATTTAAAGAAATTTAGGCATGACACACTCTTGCTCACTCGAAGAGATAATTGTTATCGTACATTCATTTGTACATTCATCGCCACCTCGAGAATGTTTTTGCTAACATTTCTACACCTCTTGAAGATTGTGTGAGGAGAGATTTGTCCTAAGGGACGGGACGTGAATAAGAAAATACAGTAACAGAAAAATAATTATATCTAATTAAGGAAAACAGATGTTGTTGTTCGCCGTAGTGCCATAAAGTCTGAAAAGAGATACTGACAGTTCGATTCCAAGATAGAGAGCAGAAGAAAACATGACAAGTAAAAAGACTGTTCAGAAACTGCTCATGTTTGCGGAATCGAGATGTCAGTACTACTAAATGAAATTAATTGCGGCAAAGGAATAATTGACAGATCGGTAGATGCAAAACAACAATTCTTAATTGGAAATGTTGCTGAGATGACATTTTGTAGATAATATTATCTTGTAATCATAAGTGACAATTTATGGTTTTGCTAGCTCGAATGCTGCTGAAATATTCATAGCAGGGCGCTGTCAGCTAATGCCTGATATCCCAACCTTGGAGCTAGCCAATTTCGTTAAATTTCGTTTAAAGACTAAATTCTAGTTAAGCACCTGTCAGGTCGCTTAAGGGTCTAGCGACGGCATAACTTTGGTTTAACCCCAAGTACGATGAGTAATAGAATTTTAACATAGTTCAAATTCCTCCTCGGGAATTGGGAACTAGTCGATTATTATTCATCGTTCTTAGCAACCAATCACAACGCTAGTAAATGACGTCAACTGATATTAGGCTTGACGTCACCTTGTCAACCTCGTAACCATTATTTAAGGGATTGTAGCACGTATTTAGACTCAGAACAGAACAGAGAACACAGAGAGACAGAAGGAAGAACAGAAGAGAAAGCAGAAGAGAGTTAGCTACAGCGAAAGACACAGAGTCAAAGACAGTACAGAGTCTACAATAAAGATCAAGTACAACCAAGAAAGTATCTATATTTTGTGCCACGAAGGGACGAGCTAGTTCCTCACCGCAAAGGCAAAAACCCTCGTGACAATTGTATTGTTTTAATTAGCCCACGATAAATTCTTGAGTGTACCTTGCGAATGAAGTGGGAGAATCAGGAATGTAGGCTAGATCAAAGTATAAATTCAAAACATGAGAGAAAAGATATAAAAACTGAGTTACAAGAGTTCACACTGCCCCACTTGCACTCAGATAATTCAGAGTAAGAACATCATGGCATCTGGAAAAGCAATGAAATTAGGAGACCGTGGATACGTTATTTTTTTGAAAGAATTTCGAAGCGAGAAAAATATATATATTCGTAAGCGAAAGCAAGATCTATCAAGCGGGAAAACTGTCATAAGTAATTCAGGAATGTCTTTGACGTTGGATGAATAGACATCACTGAAGTCGGCAATTAAAGCAGTAGATATGGAGTTAGAGTCAGTGTCCAGCACATCCAAAGACCAGACACATTTTGCGAATCAGTCTCAGAATACCAATGTTCATCAGAAGCCTCCATTTCCCGGATCATTTCAAACCCTTCAGCACAATGGCAATGCGCAAAATTATGAGGAACAGGAAAAAGACTATTTACCTAGAACTTTCACCACTTCTGAATTAAACTCTATTTTTGACTACCGGTTAGTGCTCCGAACCTGCTCCTCACTGCTCCCTGGTAGTGCTCTTTTGCTCGGCAAGTGGTCTTGCCCTGCTGTACTTGATAAAATATGACCTTAATAGGAATCGAATCCATAACCTTCGATTCTGAGCCGAGCAAAGGAGCACTACCAGGGAGCAGTGAGGAGCAGGTCAGGAGCAGAGCACGAGTCTGTGAGCAGTTTTAAAAGGAAGGAAGGAGGGACATAAATTGCGGGAAACTTTCCAGGAAGATCATTTCACTTAACATTCAGTACAAGAGACAAGAGAAACATATCGTCAACTAAGCAGTTCTATTACTGTGGCAAAACCTTTTCCAGTGGTTATAATAATCTAAGACGTCATTTAGACGATCAAATTTGCAAAATGAACGCTGTCGAAGAAAATGATTCAAGATACGACGAAGAAACTTCAAGCGAAGATGAAATTGCAAGTAGTGTCGAGGAAGATCTAGACACGAGTGAATCAGAGTCAAATGATACCGAAGATGATGAGGATGATGATGAAGATGAAAACCAGCCTTCAGGTGACTGCTGGTTTCCATTGATAAACGAAGCCATGGATCGTCACGAAACGGAACTAGAAGCTCTAGAAAACGAATACATGGAAAGAGGCGAATCTAAAGAATGGGCAGAAGTGCATGCGTACAATAAGATGATATCCGTATTTAGAAATGAACTGAGAAACGTATTGTTTGAAAAATTGAAATGGATTCACGCGTTTAAAAAAGGTCCTTATTATCGTAAAATAATGAGAACCCGACAAGATTTACTAGACAAGGGGGATTACGACTGGATGGAAGCAACCCAGGTTGCTATTGATCATCGTAAATTTCTCTTGAACAATTTATTCGCTGTCCAAGAGTTACAAACACAAGACACAGCAGAAGACATCTACACCAAGGGATAATAGCTCTCACAGACAAACTGTAGTGGACTCATTAAGCCGGGATAACCTATCTGAGAAGTGCAAAGAATGATGCCTGTCAACACAATATGCCCTCCTGGACTAAACTAGCTAGAAATTATATCGAACATGTACATTGATTACTAAGAGACCAAACATTTGCATTGTAAACAACCTCATTACTTTATTTTACTTTTTAATAAAAGCTATAGTATTACAGAAACGAAATTTTCTCTTATTTTATGCTTTCTGTGTTATTGAATACCCGGGGGGGGGGGGACTCCGGGGGTAAAGTATCGGGTATGCTCGTCGGAAATTTTCAAAAATACCCCTAAAAGATACCGGAAGGTTTTTCAAAAGGGCGTGGCTTGGCAAATTTTAACCCCTAAGAGATACCACAAAAATAATAATATCCAAAAATACTTTAAATTACATTGAGTAATATTCTGAGTTTACGAAGGCATACGTATTGCGTTATTATGCAATGGGCTAGTTCCTTTTTCAACACCCTAAAAGATACCAGAAAGTGCTGATTTGCTAAACCTCAAATTTTAGACCCTAAAAGATACCAAATCGCTGATTTTTACCCCTAAGAGATACGACGAGCATACCCGATACTTTACCATCGGAGTCCCCCCCCCCCCCCCCCCGGGATTGAATATCGGTACATATCAGTACATTTCAGATCCCCAGCTGGGTACCTGGTGCTGCACAGCCAACCCTTGCTCTGTCAGTTCCATTTCCGGACCGAGAGCTTCAAAAATAGAGTTTAATTCAGAAGTGGTGAAAGTTCTAGGTAAATAGTCTTTTTCCAGTTCCTCATAATTTTGCGCATTGCCATTGTGCTGAAGGGTTTGAAATGATCCGGGAAATGGAGGCTTCTGATGAACATTGGTATTCTGAGACTGATTCGCAAAATGTGTCTGGTCTTTGGATGTGCTGGACACTGACTCTAACTCCATATCTACTGCTTTAATTGCCGACTTCAGTGATGTCTATTCATCCAACGTCAAAGACATTCCTGAATTAGTTATGACAGTTTTCCTGCTTGATAGATCTTGCCATGCTTTCGCTTACGAATATATATATTTTTCTCGCTTCGAAATTCTTTCAAAAAAATAACGTATCCACGGTCTCCTAATTTCATTGCTTTTCCAGATGCCATGATGTTCTTACTCTGAATTATCTGAGTGCAAGTGGGGCAGTGTGAACTCTTGTAACTCAGTTTTTATACACCCTTTCCGAGAAACTTTGTCACCCGTGAAGTGAAAAGCCTACAAACTAGTAGCGCATGGGACTGTGGGTAACCTATATATACTTTATTAGAACGCATGGGTTTCATGGCCACATTGCTACACTTGTCAATATATTATTGAAAAATGTCCATTTTGAATTATCAAACAACAAAAAGGCGTTCCGAATCACCACATTAATTATCTGAACTCATCCATGATCCTTTGCGCCACTAGCTTCATGCTTTTCACGGGTGACAAACTTTCTTGGAAAGGATGTATCTTTTCTCTCATGTTTGGAATTTATACTTTGATCTCTAGCCTACATTCCTGATTCTCCAACTTCATTCGCAAGGTACACTCAAGAATTTAAAACAAAACTAAAACAATACAATCTTCAAGAGGTGTAGAAATGTTAGCAAAAACATTCTCGAGGTGGCGATGAATGTACAAATGAATGTACGATAACAATTATCTCTTCGAGTGAGCAAGAGTGTGTCATGCCTAAATTTCTTTAAATTTTAAACAATACAATCTTCAGGTGGTATAGAAATTTTAAACAATACAATCTTCAGGTGGTATAGAAATTTTAAACAATACAATCTTCGGGTGGTATAGAAATTTTAAACAATACAGTCTTCATTCGAGCGATGAATTTACAATAACAATAATCGATTCAAGTAATCAAGATTATCAGACCAAAATTCTCTTTCGTTCTCTTCCCTACATTCTCAAGCTACACTCAAGAATGTGAAGTCCTACATTTTTAAGTTACCCTCAAGAATGCACATTCCTGAGTCGGTTATCTGTTATATGTAGCTCAGTAAAAATCAAATTCTAGAAATTTTGATATTCAAAATCCTTTTATTAGAACACAAACTTTATTCTAACTAGACGCTCTTGGAGCGTTCATTGGGTTGCCTGTGCGAGAGCTCCCCCACTCCCCAATCCTCATACTCTATTATTTCTTACCAAAGTGTTCCTTTTGGGTTCAAAGTCCCCCTTTATCAAAAACATTTTAAATTCTAGTAAGACATTAGTGTTGCGTTACTGACTTGTCAACGCATATTATATTTCTACTTGACCTACTAGAGTACCTTTCAAGACTAGCTGATGAAATAAACATATCTATTTCAGTATCGAAACTGTTCGCTGCAAAACAAACGTTTTATCAATGTAAATACTCTTAGCCAAAATGTGTTTAACTGGTCATTTGTTTTTCCCTCAGTTTTTGTTTTCTGTATTTTCATAAATGGAAATATTCAACAAGTCTTGGCAGTTCGCTTTCTTGTAGATCACTATCAGCTCGTCTGACTTCTACAAGTTCTTGGAGTCAGCTTTCATCAAAGCTTTGTTTGTCACTCGTTTTGTACTTTGTCTCTCGTTCTGTAGTTTGTCTCAGTATATTTTTTTTGTATCTGAGATCTGGTAAGATCTAGTTTGATCATAGCTAGGTAGTTTATAGATTATCTTAGTCTATTTTGACTAGTTTAAGCCTATTCAGTGGTCCTAATGTGACCGCGGCCTTTGTCTAGATCTACGATTCTCATACCGTAGTTTGCTCATAGATTCTCAAAGATAGCTCATAGATTCTCAGACTTCTCTCTTTGAGTATGTGGACCAACCCATTCCAAAATCGCTCAATAACATCTTTTAGTTTGTGTCTACCACGTACGGCGTGTGTGTTTGTAAGTAGTTTAAGCGTAGCGTTAAAAAACCTAAAGACAAAAGTACGCAACGTGGAACGTGCCTAAGGACAATAGTACTTCACGAACCCTGAACGAATGAATTTATAGTGACACAACACTAAAAGCTATAAATACATCGTCCTCGATGTCGTGTGGCAACTTCATTGGACATTGTTTACAAGTTCTCGACCAATCATGATGTGTGAAATTATGGTCTACCTGACCACGGAAAAACGGATCTCATTTTAAGACTGGTTTGCTACCATAGCAACCCAGTAATTAAGAAACCAGCGAACCCTGAAGTAGCCAGTCGTTTAGCCCGCAAATAACGTCACTCTATACAGAACAATGAATTACCAAAAAAGGTAAAGTGGCGTGATGTTGATCCACAGGTTTCATTTTCGTTTTCAGCCAAGCTTAAGAGAGTTAAGAGTCCCGCGTTATTTCTTTCGTCATTTCTTATCCCACAACTTTGGAACTTATGTAATTATGTCTTAACCACTTCAAGGCCATCGACTATTGAATGTGAGAAAACAAACGTCCTTTCGCTCCTCGTTCCTCCGCGAGCTAATTTAGCTTTGGCGGAAATGTAGTCGGTTATAACACTGCAGTCTGTGGTCACTCGATGCTCAAGTTAAAGAAGAACAAGAAGTGAGTCATATTCTACTCTTTAAGGTAAGATATAGTCATGACTTTCAGAAGAAGAAACAATTTTTCTTTTGTTGTTAACTATTAATTTCTCCGACCAAACCAAGAATCTTTGTCGTATTTCTTTTTTCTTGTTAAGAGAATTAAACTAGTTTTATGTTTTTGTAAAATCATGGGGTTTTAATTATAACCCTCTTCATGAACTCCTAAATATTTCCAACTAGTTTTAGTAGTTATATATATATATATATATATCAACTTTATAGTTTTTTTCGATCGGCGTCTTCAAACGGAGTATTCCTATTTTTAATAGTATTTGATACTGATATTCACTGTAAAACGTGTAGTTTTAAAAGTTTTGCGTAGGGATGAAGATTATGTTCGTTGAAACGGCTATTAATTCAGGGTTATCTAAAATGAATAAAATTAAGACAAATTTAGGCTTTTATACCACCACCAGGTTAGTTTAGTTTAAAATATAAATACGGCCTGGATTTAGCTTAGAACTGACTCTCCCGCACCCCTTGTCCCAACGATGAAGTATAGATTTTATTTGAAATGAAAACGTTTGTAATTTTTAAACTGAACATTGCCAAAGCTCCTTATAGTTTGTACGTTTGAACGCGACACAAGTTAGTAACCTTGGAATGCAGTTTTACAAACAGTTTCTCTTTGCCCACGGTTGTGGGGTCAAGCATCAAAAAGGTAGACAAACATTCTGACATACGCTCTGATTGGCCGAAAAGCGTTCTAAAAATAAACAGTTCTGAGAAAATGATAACTCTGAAGAAAGACAAGTGAAGTTGTTGAAATGAGCTTAGCTTCTCAGTTTCACATAGTTTTAATTGATACGTGAGGGGTGTGAATATGCCAATGTGTCGCTCACTCACTTCCCTGCCGGCAGAGTCTCCTTTTCTTTTCTTTTTTTTTTTTTTGCTGGTAGACATTCGCGGGGAAAAGGAGACTCTCCCCCGATTCGTCAAATTATTTGATCTAACCGCCGTCCATGCATGCCTACAAAAAAAAAAAAAAAAAAAAAAAAAAAAAAAAAGAAAAGAAAAGGAGACTCTGCCGGCAGGGAAGTGAGTGAGCGACACATTGCATTCCAAGGTTACTAACTTGTGTCGCTTTCAAATGTACAAACTATAAGGAGACTCTGCCAGCAGGGAACTCGCTCACTCGCTCCCTCACTATATGCTGTTAGCAGATAGATATTTAAGAGGGTGTCTCTCTAAGAACGGAGCACGGGCTCTCGGTTCCAAAAATATATTTCTCTTATATTTTTACCATCGAAAGTACTATCTATCCTCACTTTTGAACTCGAATCGTTTTAAATTGAATTTTCGAGTCGCTATTCGAATTTTTGCCAAACGACCCCAAATCAGCCAAAAGACGCTGATTTCCGAAGTCGCCGAGACCTACTTTCAAAGTCCGTTTTCTCAAGTTTTTTCTGCAAATGAAAGCTTATTTTTTAGTTTAAACTGAAGCTTAGTGCAACCTCTGACTAGAAACGGCAATATTGTTTTGGAATGTGCAAATTACGGGGAAAATAATCCTAACTGATCGAGACTACTGAACGCGTGACCTAAAAAAACTAAGATTAGTGGACTTAGAAGATTGCACATTTCTCACTTGTGGCACCTAACCAAGCTATAAAATACCATCCTACCTTGAGATAAGAAGCTATTTTGTAGATTTATGCAATACAATTGGCGGCAAATTGCGTTTCTAAGAAATGAGCTAAGTCGCAATTTGAGTTGAGTCTGTAACGCCTACTATTTTGCTCATTGTCCCCAATATTATTACTCAAAATAACATATAATGAATAAACCTTATTGTTACATGTTATTTATTCCATTATGAAAGATTAGTCAGTGTCGCAGAGCTAGACTTGTTTTAGCGATACTTAGCTATTTTGAAATTTTACCACATAATATTATAATTTTTTGATTTGCATATCTCATAGTCGGGAGGTCAATCATTGTTATATTTTATAAGACTTATTAATTGATAAGGAAAACACAATAGAAATTATTGTCCGTGGAGGAGGTAGTATATCTGATACAAAATCGTTCTGATTTGCATGAACGTTAACTCCAATTTTCTCAGCCAAATTCCATTTTATCTTTAAAATTTTAGTAGAACTCGAATGTATACACCTAGACGTTTCATAAGTAATATACAATAATCGTACGCGTGTCCGTGTTGTATCAGATATACTTATCACTCGCCTTCGGCTCGTGGTTGTATGTCTGATACGACACGGCCACTCATATTGTATATATTACTTAAAGATATCCTCGTTTTTTAACCTCAACTGACATAATTATGCTACAAACGTTAAAATAACTTTTTTGCTTTTATAGAGCTGGAAATTTCTAGCTGTTTTTAAAAGTCGAAGGTTATATGATTTTGATACTGAAATTTAAGCGTGTATTGCGTTAGCAGTTACCACATGACTTCGAAATATACTTCCAATGCTGAATCTAATGTCCTTGCGCTAAATACCAGTGAATCATGAAGAACCCTCAATAATAGTTATGGATATCAAAAGAGCGCAAAATGATATAAAGGACCTGAAAAACGGTTAAGAGAGGATGTCAGTAAGGCTCAAACATGTCGTGGCAAGTCTCAAAAAATCGATTTTGCTCAAACTTTCAGGGTTGATAGCCTATTATGTCCCAATCATCGTGGTGTATTTAGTTTGCGAAAATATTATTTTGTTCTTGAGAAATAAGGATTTTAGTCGGAACGGGTAATTATGCTAATTTATAGAGCCTCAAATTGACCAACTTCAATGACTTCATGTAACGAAACTATCTAATCTATGGTATTGATAATATCATATTCCTTTTGCCTATCATCTATACTTCTTTCACTGTCATTATGAAAGATTTCTTTACAATGTGGAATTTATCGCGAATTTTCTCATCAGCCCTACTTTTTCTTACTGTAAAAGTAGCTTCAAAACAAGTGACATTTTTACTATGGCCGAAACATTAGAATCAATTGATATTTAGGGTATTAATAGAAGAGGGGTTGATCTTCATTTGTGCCAAAAATTAGCATGGGTAAATTCGTTTTCGATTTTCTACAAGCGGCCGAAGTTACCAAAATATGCCGTTTCTTCCGTCCCCGTCTTAGCTTTTGAAATAACCAAGAAAGACAGGTCTGTCAACACTAAGTCAAACGCTTGTACTTTCAACAATGTTTTATTTTAAACATAATTATAAGTTTCTAACCTTGTCGATGCAGACTTTTTTTAAAAGAATTAAAGTCCTTTTTGAGGTATTCTAAACGAAGAACCGTGATGTTTTGGCATATCATGCATGTTATCTGTGTCAACAATGGCTTTCAAAACAACGACTGAATACGTCTGCAATGCCGCACAGTTTCAGTCTCTTATACTTAGCGACTGCCTATACTTCCCAAATTAACTGATACATTGATAATGGGCTAAAGATCCCACTTGATTTCTAAAGTTAATCAGTGAAATCTAATATAAAGAACTGAATTTATGAAATACTCTGTCCTTCGTCGACGAGACACCAATAATGATATGCATATTGAATTACGTAGCATTTGATTGACGGGCTGAAATCAGAAGTCGCGCGTTTTCTATCGATCTGGCACTGCGGTAAGTAGAAGTGCACTTTCTGCGACCATATGAAGTAAAAACTTTCTGATTCGAAGGTTGTGATTAGTTCAGGTTTGGTAGCCCACAGAAATTAAAATCTTGCATATAATTATTTACTTTCAATATGAACTTAACTCGATTATTTGGATTTACGCATGCATGCCTAAATCGTTTGAGCCGTCCATGCATGCCTACAAAAAAAAAAAAAAAAAAAAAAAAAAAAAAAAAGAAAAGAAAAGGAGACTCTGCCGGCAGGGAAGTGAGTGAGCGACACATTGCATTCCAAGGTTACTAACTTGTGTCGCTTTCAAATGTACAAACTATAAGGAGACTCTGCCAGCAGGGAACTCGCTCACTCGCTCCCTCACTATATGCTGTTAGCAGATAGATATTTAAGAGGGTGTCTCTCTAAGAACGGAGCACGGGCTCTCGGTTCCAAAAATATATTTCTCTTATATTTTTACCATCGAAAGTACTATCTATCCTCACTTTTGAACTCGAATCGTTTTAAATTGAATTTTCGAGTCGCTATTCGAATTTTTGCCAAACGACCCCAAATCAGCCAAAAGACGCTGATTTCCGAAGTCGCCGAGACCTACTTTCAAAGTCCGTTTTCTCAAGTTTTTTCTGCAAATGAAAGCTTATTTTTTAGTTTAAACTGAAGCTTAGTGCAACCTCTGACTAGAAACGGCAATATTGTTTTGGAATGTGCAAATTACGGGGAAAATAATCCTAACTGATCGAGACTACTGAACGCGTGACCTAAAAAAACTAAGATTAGTGGACTTAGAAGATTGCACATTTCTCACTTGTGGCACCTAACCAAGCTATAAAATACCATCCTACCTTGAGATAAGAAGCTATTTTGTAGATTTATGCAATACAATTGGCGGCAAATTGCGTTTCTAAGAAATGAGCTAAGTCGCAATTTGAGTTGAGTCTGTAACGCCTACTATTTTGCTCATTGTCCCCAATATTATTACTCAAAATAACATATAATGAATAAACCTTATTGTTACATGTTATTTATTCCATTATGAAAGATTAGTCAGTGTCGCAGAGCTAGACTTGTTTTAGCGATACTTAGCTATTTTGAAATTTTACCACATAATATTATAATTTTTTGATTTGCATATCTCATAGTCGGGAGGTCAATCATTGTTATATTTTATAAGACTTATTAATTGATAAGGAAAACACAATAGAAATTATTGTCCGTGGAGGAGGTAGTATATCTGATACAAAATCGTTCTGATTTGCATGAACGTTAACTCCAATTTTCTCAGCCAAATTCCATTTTATCTTTAAAATTTTAGTAGAACTCGAATGTATACACCTAGACGTTTCATAAGTAATATACAATAATCGTACGCGTGTCCGTGTTGTATCAGATATACTTATCACTCGCCTTCGGCTCGTGGTTGTATGTCTGATACGACACGGCCACTCATATTGTATATATTACTTAAAGATATCCTCGTTTTTTAACCTCAACTGACATAATTATGCTACAAACGTTAAAATAACTTTTTTGCTTTTATAGAGCTGGAAATTTCTAGCTGTTTTTAAAAGTCGAAGGTTATATGATTTTGATACTGAAATTTAAGCGTGTATTGCGTTAGCAGTTACCACATGACTTCGAAATATACTTCCAATGCTGAATCTAATGTCCTTGCGCTAAATACCAGTGAATCATGAAGAACCCTCAATAATAGTTATGGATATCAAAAGAGCGCAAAATGATATAAAGGACCTGAAAAACGGTTAAGAGAGGATGTCAGTAAGGCTCAAACATGTCGTGGCAAGTCTCAAAAAATCGATTTTGCTCAAACTTTCAGGGTTGATAGCCTATTATGTCCCAATCATCGTGGTGTATTTAGTTTGCGAAAATATTATTTTGTTCTTGAGAAATAAGGATTTTAGTCGGAACGGGTAATTATGCTAATTTATAGAGCCTCAAATTGACCAACTTCAATGACTTCATGTAACGAAACTATCTAATCTATGGTATTGATAATATCATATTCCTTTTGCCTATCATCTATACTTCTTTCACTGTCATTATGAAAGATTTCTTTACAATGTGGAATTTATCGCGAATTTTCTCATCAGCCCTACTTTTTCTTACTGTAAAAGTAGCTTCAAAACAAGTGACATTTTTACTATGGCCGAAACATTAGAATCAATTGATATTTAGGGTATTAATAGAAGAGGGGTTGATCTTCATTTGTGCCAAAAATTAGCATGGGTAAATTCGTTTTCGATTTTCTACAAGCGGCCGAAGTTACCAAAATATGCCGTTTCTTCCGTCCCCGTCTTAGCTTTTGAAATAACCAAGAAAGACAGGTCTGTCAACACTAAGTCAAACGCTTGTACTTTCAACAATGTTTTATTTTAAACATAATTATAAGTTTCTAACCTTGTCGATGCAGACTTTTTTTAAAAGAATTAAAGTCCTTTTTGAGGTATTCTAAACGAAGAACCGTGATGTTTTGGCATATCATGCATGTTATCTGTGTCAACAATGGCTTTCAAAACAACGACTGAATACGTCTGCAATGCCGCACAGTTTCAGTCTCTTATACTTAGCGACTGCCTATACTTCCCAAATTAACTGATACATTGATAATGGGCTAAAGATCCCACTTGATTTCTAAAGTTAATCAGTGAAATCTAATATAAAGAACTGAATTTATGAAATACTCTGTCCTTCGTCGACGAGACACCAATAATGATATGCATATTGAATTACGTAGCATTTGATTGACGGGCTGAAATCAGAAGTCGCGCGTTTTCTATCGATCTGGCACTGCGGTAAGTAGAAGTGCACTTTCTGCGACCATATGAAGTAAAAACTTTCTGATTCGAAGGTTGTGATTAGTTCAGGTTTGGTAGCCCACAGAAATTAAAATCTTGCATATAATTATTTACTTTCAATATGAACTTAACTCGATTATTTGGATTTACGCATGCATGCCTAAATCGTTTGAGCCGTCCATGCATGCCTACAAAAAAAAAAAAAAAAAAAAAAAAAAAAAAAAAGAAAAGAAAAGGAGACTCTGCCGGCAGGGAAGTGAGTGAGCGACACATTGCATTCCAAGGTTACTAACTTGTGTCGCTTTCAAATGTACAAACTATAAGGAGACTCTGCCAGCAGGGAACTCGCTCACTCGCTCCCTCACTATATGCTGTTAGCAGATAGATATTTAAGAGGGTGTCTCTCTAAGAACGGAGCACGGGCTCTCGGTTCCAAAAATATATTTCTCTTATATTTTTACCATCGAAAGTACTATCTATCCTCACTTTTGAACTCGAATCGTTTTAAATTGAATTTTCGAGTCGCTATTCGAATTTTTGCCAAACGACCCCAAATCAGCCAAAAGACGCTGATTTCCGAAGTCGCCGAGACCTACTTTCAAAGTCCGTTTTCTCAAGTTTTTTCTGCAAATGAAAGCTTATTTTTTAGTTTAAACTGAAGCTTAGTGCAACCTCTGACTAGAAACGGCAATATTGTTTTGGAATGTGCAAATTACGGGGAAAATAATCCTAACTGATCGAGACTACTGAACGCGTGACCTAAAAAAACTAAGATTAGTGGACTTAGAAGATTGCACATTTCTCACTTGTGGCACCTAACCAAGCTATAAAATACCATCCTACCTTGAGATAAGAAGCTATTTTGTAGATTTATGCAATACAATTGGCGGCAAATTGCGTTTCTAAGAAATGAGCTAAGTCGCAATTTGAGTTGAGTCTGTAACGCCTACTATTTTGCTCATTGTCCCCAATATTATTACTCAAAATAACATATAATGAATAAACCTTATTGTTACATGTTATTTATTCCATTATGAAAGATTAGTCAGTGTCGCAGAGCTAGACTTGTTTTAGCGATACTTAGCTATTTTGAAATTTTACCACATAATATTATAATTTTTTGATTTGCATATCTCATAGTCGGGAGGTCAATCATTGTTATATTTTATAAGACTTATTAATTGATAAGGAAAACACAATAGAAATTATTGTCCGTGGAGGAGGTAGTATATCTGATACAAAATCGTTCTGATTTGCATGAACGTTAACTCCAATTTTCTCAGCCAAATTCCATTTTATCTTTAAAATTTTAGTAGAACTCGAATGTATACACCTAGACGTTTCATAAGTAATATACAATAATCGTACGCGTGTCCGTGTTGTATCAGATATACTTATCACTCGCCTTCGGCTCGTGGTTGTATGTCTGATACGACACGGCCACTCATATTGTATATATTACTTAAAGATATCCTCGTTTTTTAACCTCAACTGACATAATTATGCTACAAACGTTAAAATAACTTTTTTGCTTTTATAGAGCTGGAAATTTCTAGCTGTTTTTAAAAGTCGAAGGTTATATGATTTTGATACTGAAATTTAAGCGTGTATTGCGTTAGCAGTTACCACATGACTTCGAAATATACTTCCAATGCTGAATCTAATGTCCTTGCGCTAAATACCAGTGAATCATGAAGAACCCTCAATAATAGTTATGGATATCAAAAGAGCGCAAAATGATATAAAGGACCTGAAAAACGGTTAAGAGAGGATGTCAGTAAGGCTCAAACATGTCGTGGCAAGTCTCAAAAAATCGATTTTGCTCAAACTTTCAGGGTTGATAGCCTATTATGTCCCAATCATCGTGGTGTATTTAGTTTGCGAAAATATTATTTTGTTCTTGAGAAATAAGGATTTTAGTCGGAACGGGTAATTATGCTAATTTATAGAGCCTCAAATTGACCAACTTCAATGACTTCATGTAACGAAACTATCTAATCTATGGTATTGATAATATCATATTCCTTTTGCCTATCATCTATACTTCTTTCACTGTCATTATGAAAGATTTCTTTACAATGTGGAATTTATCGCGAATTTTCTCATCAGCCCTACTTTTTCTTACTGTAAAAGTAGCTTCAAAACAAGTGACATTTTTACTATGGCCGAAACATTAGAATCAATTGATATTTAGGGTATTAATAGAAGAGGGGTTGATCTTCATTTGTGCCAAAAATTAGCATGGGTAAATTCGTTTTCGATTTTCTACAAGCGGCCGAAGTTACCAAAATATGCCGTTTCTTCCGTCCCCGTCTTAGCTTTTGAAATAACCAAGAAAGACAGGTCTGTCAACACTAAGTCAAACGCTTGTACTTTCAACAATGTTTTATTTTAAACATAATTATAAGTTTCTAACCTTGTCGATGCAGACTTTTTTTAAAAGAATTAAAGTCCTTTTTGAGGTATTCTAAACGAAGAACCGTGATGTTTTGGCATATCATGCATGTTATCTGTGTCAACAATGGCTTTCAAAACAACGACTGAATACGTCTGCAATGCCGCACAGTTTCAGTCTCTTATACTTAGCGACTGCCTATACTTCCCAAATTAACTGATACATTGATAATGGGCTAAAGATCCCACTTGATTTCTAAAGTTAATCAGTGAAATCTAATATAAAGAACTGAATTTATGAAATACTCTGTCCTTCGTCGACGAGACACCAATAATGATATGCATATTGAATTACGTAGCATTTGATTGACGGGCTGAAATCAGAAGTCGCGCGTTTTCTATCGATCTGGCACTGCGGTAAGTAGAAGTGCACTTTCTGCGACCATATGAAGTAAAAACTTTCTGATTCGAAGGTTGTGATTAGTTCAGGTTTGGTAGCCCACAGAAATTAAAATCTTGCATATAATTATTTACTTTCAATATGAACTTAACTCGATTATTTGGATTTACGCATGCATGCCTAAATCGTTTGAGCCGTCCATGCATGCCTACAAAAAAAAAAAAAAAAAAAAAAAAAAAAAAAAAGAAAAGAAAAGGAGACTCTGCCGGCAGGGAAGTGAGTGAGCGACACATTGCATTCCAAGGTTACTAACTTGTGTCGCTTTCAAATGTACAAACTATAAGGAGACTCTGCCAGCAGGGAACTCGCTCACTCGCTCCCTCACTATATGCTGTTAGCAGATAGATATTTAAGAGGGTGTCTCTCTAAGAACGGAGCACGGGCTCTCGGTTCCAAAAATATATTTCTCTTATATTTTTACCATCGAAAGTACTATCTATCCTCACTTTTGAACTCGAATCGTTTTAAATTGAATTTTCGAGTCGCTATTCGAATTTTTGCCAAACGACCCCAAATCAGCCAAAAGACGCTGATTTCCGAAGTCGCCGAGACCTACTTTCAAAGTCCGTTTTCTCAAGTTTTTTCTGCAAATGAAAGCTTATTTTTTAGTTTAAACTGAAGCTTAGTGCAACCTCTGACTAGAAACGGCAATATTGTTTTGGAATGTGCAAATTACGGGGAAAATAATCCTAACTGATCGAGACTACTGAACGCGTGACCTAAAAAAACTAAGATTAGTGGACTTAGAAGATTGCACATTTCTCACTTGTGGCACCTAACCAAGCTATAAAATACCATCCTACCTTGAGATAAGAAGCTATTTTGTAGATTTATGCAATACAATTGGCGGCAAATTGCGTTTCTAAGAAATGAGCTAAGTCGCAATTTGAGTTGAGTCTGTAACGCCTACTATTTTGCTCATTGTCCCCAATATTATTACTCAAAATAACATATAATGAATAAACCTTATTGTTACATGTTATTTATTCCATTATGAAAGATTAGTCAGTGTCGCAGAGCTAGACTTGTTTTAGCGATACTTAGCTATTTTGAAATTTTACCACATAATATTATAATTTTTTGATTTGCATATCTCATAGTCGGGAGGTCAATCATTGTTATATTTTATAAGACTTATTAATTGATAAGGAAAACACAATAGAAATTATTGTCCGTGGAGGAGGTAGTATATCTGATACAAAATCGTTCTGATTTGCATGAACGTTAACTCCAATTTTCTCAGCCAAATTCCATTTTATCTTTAAAATTTTAGTAGAACTCGAATGTATACACCTAGACGTTTCATAAGTAATATACAATAATCGTACGCGTGTCCGTGTTGTATCAGATATACTTATCACTCGCCTTCGGCTCGTGGTTGTATGTCTGATACGACACGGCCACTCATATTGTATATATTACTTAAAGATATCCTCGTTTTTTAACCTCAACTGACATAATTATGCTACAAACGTTAAAATAACTTTTTTGCTTTTATAGAGCTGGAAATTTCTAGCTGTTTTTAAAAGTCGAAGGTTATATGATTTTGATACTGAAATTTAAGCGTGTATTGCGTTAGCAGTTACCACATGACTTCGAAATATACTTCCAATGCTGAATCTAATGTCCTTGCGCTAAATACCAGTGAATCATGAAGAACCCTCAATAATAGTTATGGATATCAAAAGAGCGCAAAATGATATAAAGGACCTGAAAAACGGTTAAGAGAGGATGTCAGTAAGGCTCAAACATGTCGTGGCAAGTCTCAAAAAATCGATTTTGCTCAAACTTTCAGGGTTGATAGCCTATTATGTCCCAATCATCGTGGTGTATTTAGTTTGCGAAAATATTATTTTGTTCTTGAGAAATAAGGATTTTAGTCGGAACGGGTAATTATGCTAATTTATAGAGCCTCAAATTGACCAACTTCAATGACTTCATGTAACGAAACTATCTAATCTATGGTATTGATAATATCATATTCCTTTTGCCTATCATCTATACTTCTTTCACTGTCATTATGAAAGATTTCTTTACAATGTGGAATTTATCGCGAATTTTCTCATCAGCCCTACTTTTTCTTACTGTAAAAGTAGCTTCAAAACAAGTGACATTTTTACTATGGCCGAAACATTAGAATCAATTGATATTTAGGGTATTAATAGAAGAGGGGTTGATCTTCATTTGTGCCAAAAATTAGCATGGGTAAATTCGTTTTCGATTTTCTACAAGCGGCCGAAGTTACCAAAATATGCCGTTTCTTCCGTCCCCGTCTTAGCTTTTGAAATAACCAAGAAAGACAGGTCTGTCAACACTAAGTCAAACGCTTGTACTTTCAACAATGTTTTATTTTAAACATAATTATAAGTTTCTAACCTTGTCGATGCAGACTTTTTTTAAAAGAATTAAAGTCCTTTTTGAGGTATTCTAAACGAAGAACCGTGATGTTTTGGCATATCATGCATGTTATCTGTGTCAACAATGGCTTTCAAAACAACGACTGAATACGTCTGCAATGCCGCACAGTTTCAGTCTCTTATACTTAGCGACTGCCTATACTTCCCAAATTAACTGATACATTGATAATGGGCTAAAGATCCCACTTGATTTCTAAAGTTAATCAGTGAAATCTAATATAAAGAACTGAATTTATGAAATACTCTGTCCTTCGTCGACGAGACACCAATAATGATATGCATATTGAATTACGTAGCATTTGATTGACGGGCTGAAATCAGAAGTCGCGCGTTTTCTATCGATCTGGCACTGCGGTAAGTAGAAGTGCACTTTCTGCGACCATATGAAGTAAAAACTTTCTGATTCGAAGGTTGTGATTAGTTCAGGTTTGGTAGCCCACAGAAATTAAAATCTTGCATATAATTATTTACTTTCAATATGAACTTAACTCGATTATTTGGATTTACGCAAAGCTTACAACTCTTTAATTTGTAAAGCAGATTTTTGCAAAGGATATATTATTGTTAGACAGCTAGCCATATAAACGTATGGCTTGACACACATAGGTAAACTTTTGGTAAAATTTCGCCTATAAATCTTCTCGATCTACTATATGTAACGTATGTAACGCAAATATTCCAGTTATAAGACCCCTCCCGGGTTTACTTAAGCTTACCCCTAGTATCTCACGTTCTTGTTCCCGATAACACAAAAACTGATTGATTCCAGTCTATTCCAAAAGCTACTTTTTTCTTGAATGAAAGCCATCAGAAAGACCGTGAGAATAACTTGTATAAGCACAGATCCTAGGTCCTCGCTACGCCTCTGGAGTTGTCACCCTTGGGAAATCGTTGTTTCTTTATTTTATTTTCCCACCCTATAATGAATATCATATGGTAAATGTATACCGAAAAAAAGATTGTCTGAAAAGCTAGATTTATCTCGGATATAAACTTTTATAAAGAGCCAATTTCGCGGGCTTTATAACACCTCAGTTTTGCAGTTAAGTTGGAGTATCGGAATTACCCAGAATCCCTTTCGCTATCGTTTCATTAAAATGACCCTTGAGGCATATTTCTGATGAGAAAAGAGTTTTTCATATGACTGCGAGAATCTCGTGGCATAAACGCGGCCGTGACACGTGATTTGCATTTACTATTTGGTATTCGATCGCGAGACGTTCAATAACTTTTTGGGTCAAAGATTTAAAATTATGCTTAATTCGTATAGTCTGGCATCCAATTTAATTCTCGAAACACGGCACGGAGATGGCACGAACACGGCGCGGATACAGTCAAGTCAGTATCACGACGCTGTCTAGGTACGCCAGACCAGGAACTTTTCACAGTCATAGAAATCTCTCCAGGTGTTGTCAACGATTTTAAAACAGTCACGATTTTATACAGCTCCAGCTGTTTACCACACTGACGATGAGATCAATGTACGGCTTTTTCCGCTTTGCTTGAATACCAGACGTGTCCAAGTTACATGAAGCACAGCAAGTTCACAGATGTTGAAAGTGTCATATGTGATGGGATGACTGAAGTGCCAGAACACTCAATACCTCATCTTGAGGCTTCGTTGGCATCCTTTTCAGCCTCTCCGTCTTCATCAATGTCAATTTCATCTGGAATGACTTGCTTTGCTTAAATCGACGCCACAATTTCCACCAGCAAATGCTTTAAACGAACAATAAGTTTCCATGTTTTAAGTTGGAGTTTCTAGTCCTGAAGAAACACCGCAGGTAAAGGCGCGACTTCTGATTACAGCCCGTCAATCAAATGCTACGTAATTCAATATGCATATCATTATTGGTGTCTCGTCGACGAAGGACAGAGTATTTCATAAATTCAGTTCTTTATATTTCTCAACGGTATCGATTAGATTTCACTGATTAACTTTAGAAATCAAGTGGGATCTTTAGCCCATTATCAATGTATCAGTTAATTTGGGAAGTATAGGCAGTCGCTAAGTATAAGAGGCTGAAACTGTGCGGCATTGCAGACGTATTCAGTCGTTGTTTTGAAAGCCATTGTTGACACAGATAACATGCATGATATGCCAAAACATCACGGTTCTTCGTTTAGAATACCTCAAAAAGGACTTTAATTCTTTTAAAAAAAGTCTGCATCGACAAGGTTAGAAACTTATAATTACTGGGTTGCTATGGTAGCAAACCAGTCTTAAAATGAGATCCGTTTTTCCGTGGTCAGGTAGACCATAATTTCACACGTCATGATTGGTCGAGAACTTGTAAACAATGTCCAATGTCCAATGAAGTTGCCACACGACATCGAGGACGATGTATTTATAGCTTTTAGTGTTGTGTCACTATAAATTCATTCGTTCAGGGTTCGTGAAGTACTATTTTGTCTGTAGGCACGTTGCGTACTTTTGTCTTTAGGTTTTTTAACACTACGCTTAAACTACTTACAAACACACACGCCGTACGTGGTAGACACAAACTAAAAGATGTTATTGAGCGATTTTGGAACGGGTTGGTCCACATACTCAAAGAGAGAAGTCTGAGAATCTATGAGCTATCTTTGAGAATCTATGAGCAAACTACGGTATGAGAATCGTAGATCTAGACAAACTAGTCAAAATAGACTAAGATAATCTATAAACTACCTAGCTATGATCAAACTAGATCTTACCAGATCTCAGATACAAAAAAATATACTGAGACAAACTACAGAACGAGAGACAAACTACAAAACGAGTGACAAACAAAGCTTTGATGAAAGCTGACTCCAAGAACTTGTAGAAGTCAGACGAGCTGATAGTGATCTACAAGAAAGCGAACTGCCAAGACTTGTTGAATATTTCCATTTATGAAAATACAGAAAACAAAAACTGAGGGAAAAACAAATGACCAGTTAAACACATTTTGGTATTTACATTGATAAAACGTTTGTTTTGCAGCGAACAGTTTCGATACTGAAATAGTTATGTTTATTTCATCAGCTAGTCTTGAAAGGTACTCTAGTAGGTCAAGTAGAAATATGATATGCGTTGACAAGTCAGTAACGCAACACTAATGTCTTACTAGAATTTAAAATGTTTTTAATAAAGGGGGACTTTGAACCCAAAAGGAACACTTTGGTAAGAAATAATAGAGTATGAGGATTGGTGAGTGGGGGAGCTCTCGCACAGGCAACCCAGTGAACGCTCCAAGAGCGTCTAGTTATGTTTAAAATAAAACATTGTTGAAAGTACAAGTGTTTGACTTAGTGTTGACAGACCTGTCTTTCTTGGTTATTTCAAAAGCTAAGCCGGGGACGGAAGAAACGGCATATTTTGGTAACTTCGGCCGCTTGTAGAAAATCGAAAACGAATTTACCCATGCTAATTTTTGGCACAAATGAAGATCAACCCCTCTTCTATTAATACCCTAAATATCAATTGATTCTAATGTTTCGGCCATAGTAAAAATGTCACTTGTTTTGAAGCTACTTTTACAGTAAGAAAAAGTAGGGCTGATGAGAAAATTCGCGATAAATTCCACATTGTAAAGAAATCTTTCATAATGACAGTGAAAGAAGTATAGATGATAGGCAAAAGGAATATGATATTATCAATACCATAGATTAGATAGTTTCGTTACATGAAGTCATTGAAGTTGGTCAATTTGAGGCTCTATAAATTAGCATAATTACCCGTTCCGACTAAAATCCTTATTTCTCAAGAACAAAATAATATTTTCGCAAACTAAATACACCACGATGATTGGGACATAATAGGCTATCAACCCTGAAAGTTTGAGCAAAATCGATTTTTTGAGACTTGCCACGAATTTTCAAATTTGTTTGGTTTTTGCTGACATGTGCTCTTAAGTACAAGGGAAATTATTTGTGTGCGATTCCTGTGGTTTAACAATGTTTATTACGAAAAGAACAAAAGAATGGCGAGACTGATGCAATTAATATCCATCGAAAAGCAATGGATCAATATTCTTTTGGTTTACTATGTAACACCTGTAACATCTGGTTTCACTACTTTTGTGCTTGTCTTACCTTACGAATTCATCCAAATTACGAATTCATCCAAATTATCTTCCATAGTGAAGCTTGGATCTGTCCGCTCTGCTCCTTCTTTGAAAGCCATGGGAAAAATATATTACCTGTGAGCAATGGTGAACCACAGGTTCCTGTCTTGGTCCCTTACTCTGCCTGATCTATGTTAATGAGATTCCTTTTGTAAGCTCATCATGTTCTACTCACCTATACGTTGACGATACCACTCTTCACTACTACTCATCATCCGTTACTGGTGTGAATATCACTCTACAACAATTTAAAAATTTCTTTTCCTTCTATCAGTGATATCGTTCGTCAAGGTATCTTGACACTATCTACAAATGTACGTATTTTGATCCTCACACTAAACGAGTAGTCGGATTTAATCATGTTCGCTTGGTTGGGGTGTGGTGCGGATAAGTGGGAGGCATGTGGGGGGAGGGGGTGGAGAGTATCTGGTGATACCACATTTGCCTAAAAACCTTAAAAACCTTATAAAGTGGAGTATATCACCAAGTATCGACTGCTCCTTTTGCTTTAATCCTGAAACTCTTCTTCATGTCGTCGCTGGATGTCAGCACTACCTCCAACGGTTTACCTGGAGACATAACTCAGCTCACAACTTTCTTGCCACTTTACTACGACCTGTTAACAATTCTTCCCTCTACGCCGACATTGATGGTTTTCACAGCCCATCTGTCATAGCTGGTGATGCCCATCGTCCCGATCTACTGCTGTTAACTGATCATCTGAATGCCTCTATGTTCTAGAACTGACTGTGGGGTTTGAGTCAAATCTCAAAAATAACGCTAAAAAGAAAAAATACGAAAACACTGTCAAAAGCTTTTAAAAGTAGTGATTTCAAATGCGTTAAATTTGTAAACCTGTCTATAAGTTCTCTTGGTGTTTTCTCTGATGAATGTTCCACTTTTATTGAAATGATTAACAACATAGGCTTTAACAAAGAACACCAAAAATATGTAATTAGAAAAATAACGAATATAGCCATAAAATCAACCTACTACATTTTTTGTTGTAGAAACAAAGCTTGGAATAATCCTGATTTGATGAAATTTTAATTCTTAATTTTTAACTTATTATTATTATTATTATTATTATTATTATTATTATTATTATTTTATTTTTTTCTTGTTTGTTTTGTATCGTGAGTGCGTATTTGTGTGTATTATCTTCAATTCAAGTAGTCAGTCGTAAATTACTTATTCGTAGTGAGATTTACAATTATAAATGTAAAAAAACAACAGCAATGAAATAAACCAGGTGATCTGAGGAAAAGCGATTAGCCAATCAGATTGCGAATCGTGATATCCGAAAAAGAATCAATCCCATGCGTCTTTTCGAGCTCAATCATGGATATACAGAGGGAAATCAAAACAAAACCAAATAGCATGCAAGTACAATAATGCTAGGAAAAGTGTCATTTAGCCGATTATTTAAGGCTAAAAATGTTTCTACTTCAAAGAATATGTTGTCTAGATGAGACTAAAAATATTTTTTCATCGGTTAGGTTAATATTCATGGTTTTTACTGGGTTGCTATGGTAGCAAACCAGTCTTAAAATGATATCCGTTTTTCGGGCGTCAGGTAGACCATAATTTCGCACGTCATGATTGGTCAAGAACTTGTAAACAATATCCAATGTCCAATGAAGTTGCCACACGACATCGAGGACGATGTATTTATAGCTTTTAGTGTTGTGTCACTATAAATTCATTCTTTTAGGGTTCGTGAAGTGCTATTTTGTCTGTAGGCATGTTGCGTACTTTTGTCTTTAGGTTTTTTAACGCTACGCTTAAACTACTTACAAACACATACGCCGTACGTGGTAGACACACACTAAAAGATGTTATTGAGCGATTTTGGAACGGGTTGGTCCACATACTCAAAGAGAGAAGTCTGAGAATCTATGAGCTATCTTTGAGAATATATGAGCAAACTACGGTATGAGAATCGTAGAACAAGACAAACTAGTCAAAATAGACTAAGATAATCTATAAACTACCTAGCTATGATCAAACTAGATCTTACCAGATCTCAGATACAAAAAAATATACTGAGACAAACTACAGAACGAGAGACAAACTACAAAACGAGTGACAAACAAAGCTTTGATGAAAGCTGACTCCAAGAACTTGTAGAAGTCAGACGAGCTGATAGTGATCTACAAGAAAGCGAACTGCCAAGACTCCTTGTTGAATACTTCCATTTATGAAAATACAGAAAACAAAAACTGAGGGAAAAACAAATGAACAGTTAAACACATTTTGGCTAAGAGTATTTACATTGATAAAACGTTTTTTTTTTTTTTTTGCAGCGAACAGTTTCGATACTGAAATAGATATGTTTATTTCATCAGCTAGTCTTGAAAGGTACTCTAGTAGGTCAAGTAGAAATATAATATGCGTTGACAAGTCAGTAACGCAACACTAATTTCTTACTAGAATTTAAAATGTTTTTAATAAAGGGGGACTTTGAACCCAAAAGGAACACTTTGGTAAGAAATAATAGAGTATGACGATTGGTGAGTGGGGGAGCTCTCGCACAGGCAACCCAGTGAACGCTCCAAGAGCGTCTAGTTTATTTCTCGATTCCTTGGCAGGATTTAACTAAAATTTCCACACCTTACGCTGCTCTTTTGTCCTTGGCAATCTCCAGGATGCTTTGAACCTTAAGAAAATCCTTTTATCTGTTATCTATAGTGTTTCGTTTTCAATAAGAAAAGACTTATTGGCGAATAAGTCGCTCAAAATAAGCCTATTTTCAAGAAGGCCGCCATGAAATTCAATTGAGCGTACGGTGGATGATGGGATTGATTCTTTTTCAGATCAGGAAATCATGCTTTGCGCGCCTAGTCAGATCACCTGGTTACTAAGATCACAGCCCTATAACTTTACAACAATATTTTTAGTCTTAGATAAGTTGATATTCAATTAATGGTAAAAGAAATATATCAATATAAAAAATAAATAAATAAAAAATATTAGAAAATATGGAATGGAAAATTAAAAAAAAGAATACCAGATAAATAATAAATAACTAGATAGCTGAGTGACAGTTGAGGGTGTGTGTGTCCATTTTCGCTTTCTGTGTGCAAATGAAATTAATTTAAATTCGGTTATTATTAATTTTTGCACTTACAAAAATTTATAGGTCTTTTGCACTGCGACATTGACGTTTTGCCGGCGTAACCACAGCAAAAGCTAGAGACGAAAACCTCAACGAGACTCCAGTGATCTTTGATATGTTTGGTCTGTGTCACGTTGTTGTATCCAAACATGGAATCTGATGTAAAACCTACTCTCATTCGTGCTGCTGAAAGTAACAATGAAAGTGAAGTAAAGAAACTGCTTGATGATCGTGTTGATGTCAATGAAACTGACGATCGGGGCAAGACAGCCTTGTTTTATGCTGCACAAAATGGCAATGAAAGTATTGCTGTGTTATTAATTGAGGCTGGTGCTGATGTTAATGATGCAAAAGATAATGAAGACAAGACAGCCTTATTTTATGCAGCTGCTAATAAAAGCATAGAAGATGCATGTGGTATTCTCGTGGCATTAGTTGAGAAAGGACAATCCTTGGTCAATGAGACGGATATCTATGGTAGAAACCCACTGTTTTATGCCATAACAAATTCCATTCCCTTTACTCGATATCTTCTTGACCACCAAGCAAATCTGCATGCAATCGACAACTGTAATGTGAGCATTTTAACATCTGTCATTGAATTCTGCTTGATGAAATTAGAGAACCAATCTAATCCTACTTTTCTGTCTGAAATCCTTTCTCTTCTTCTTGAGAAAGGATTGCAAAGGCACAGTATTGTTGAGTCGATACTTAACCTTGTCTTCTGTAAAGCTCCCCTTTTATTTTGTTCAAATGAAAAGGAAACCGCAATTCCAGGGTTATTGAACATCAGGACAGATGATATTTTGAACGCCTTGAGAGTAGCTTTAGAATATGCAGATGAAGCTATCATTGAAAAGATACTGAAGGTGGAGGAGAAAATCAGAAGCGGCGAAATACTTGAAGCTCTTGACTTGCTTTCTCAATTGGGAGCAAATTCAAACAGTACTGATTCTGCTGGAAATACTGCTCTCCATTATACCACCGTCCTACCACTGATGGGTGTGCCTCAAGAGTCAGTCATGATGATTTTTACATTTTTAAGGACAAAAGGGTTACAGCCCAGCAAACCAAACCACCAAAGTCAAACACCTCTTCTCTTTTGCTTGTCTGCAAACAACTGGAAAATGACAAGTCCGAGTAATCATGGGTCGAGAATCACGACGTTGGTAGAAGTTTGTACACTTTTGCTGAAAAACGGATCCAAGTTGGGTGAGACGCTACAGAGTAAAGAAACTGTCTTTCATTTAATGATGAAGCTTTTCCAGCAAGTGTTCAATATTCATGATAACGGCCTTAAAGAGAACATACTTCAAGAACTTATCAAACTATTGGAAGTATTTGCTGTAAAAGGAGAAAAGCAGAGAAAGATTGGTAACAAGAATGATGACAGCGGTAACTCTCCACTTCACCTTTGGGCAACACTTATCTTACCATCACCCCAGGACTACACCAGCAATATTTGTGAAAATTACACATTTGAGAAAGTTTTGAAGTTAATATTGAACAGCCTACTGAAGTGTGGAGCAAACGTGAATGACAGAAATAATGAGAATGAAACTCCATTGCATCTTTGCAAAAGCTGGACCGCTGTGAAGCTGCTGATAAATGCTGAAGCAAACCCCAAAGATGTGGATTCATCAGGACGTTCACCTCTCCTCGTTGCAGCAAGGAGCAAGACATTTCTCAAACATCCAGATAGATTCTATCCAGATTTTACAGATGACCCGAAAGCATTTTGGAGAAGTGCCCTCGAAAAGGGACTTGATCCTTGGACTCCTGATAAAAAAGATGTGTGCGTTTTGAGTGTTCTACTCGAATTAGAGTCTTTTCTTCTTGCTAGAGATTTAGTTGAAGCCGCTTGCTACGAAAAGCTAGGTAAAACGGACATCACAATGTCTCTTTTAGTTACTATCTGTAAAGATAGATCGAGGCAGACACGCTGGAAAAGCATTCTCGTTAAAAGAATCTTGGAATCAAGAATAAAACTTCCTTTTCCAATCCATGCAGCGCTTCAGTGTTGCTGTAGAAATATAAAAGAATTTGGAATGTTTGACGAAGAGGCAAAAGCAGCAGAAGAATCCAACGAGACAATTTATAGGATCTCGGGGGAGCAAGACAGGAAAAAGAATGATAGAATATTCAATTCTGTCCATTGTGAGATTGCCAAGAAACTTCTCTTTTCTGGCGCAGATATTAAGGTTCGAGATGCAAGTGGTGAGTCATGCCTTGACATAGCAGAGAATTGTCCAGCCCTAATGGATCTTCTGACGAAAACGGTAGATGAGAATTCTGTTTCTATAGTTATTCCTTGGACTTCTGCATCCAAACTTCATACAAACATTCTAGAAAAAGTTGCTAAGCAACAAGAGTGCGATTTTAGCTTGGGTTCATATTGGTATCATAAGAACGCTATAAAAAGCGGAAAGTTTGGTGAAATTTTTGCAGGAATTAGCGTCAATGATGGAAGAGAAGTGGCCATTAAGCGTATTGAAAAATTGCGCATGCTGCTACCACAAGACAAAAGAAATAGAAGATATCTCACCGCTCTTGCTGACTGCCAACAAGTGGTTCGTTATTTGTGTTTCATTAATAACGAAAATGATGATTTTTCCTACGTAGTTTTGGAATTGATGGAAGGAAATCTCGACGAGTATCTTAGTGGGGCTTTCGATCCACATCAAAGTATTCGACTTTGTCAAGATGTTCTTAAGGGAATGCAATATCTGCACGAGCACAATGTCCTTCATCGCGACCTGAAGCCTGGTAATATCCTCTACAAAGTCCGTCCCAATCTGTGCTTGAAAATCGCAGATTTTGGTCTCAGTCGGCGAATTGATAGCAGTGGCTCTAGCACAGTGTATAGCATTAATTCTGGAACTAAATGCTGGATTGCTCCAGAAGTGCTGAGCTCTTCCGTGGACACTTACGAGCATCCTGAATCAGATATGTTTTCTTGTGGGCTAGTTCTTCACTATATCCTGTCTGTGAAAAAACATCCGTTTTATCCAGCTGATCGTGCCAATAAGGGAGAATCACAAGCTGCAATCGAAACTGAAGCCAACATAATAAGTGGCATAATGGAAGGATGGGATGACTCTCTTACTCCTGAAGCCACTCACCTCTTGAGCAACATGCTTGATAGCAATGTAAACAGACGGCCAAGCGCAGAAGGAGCACTAGATCATCCTTTATTCTGGTCGAATGAAAAGAAAGTGGATTTCTTAAAAGCTGTTGGTAATCAGAAAGAATTCGAGTGCCCACAATCAAAGAGGACGCCGCCTTTGTCCCCAGTGGAGACAGACCTAAAGAAAGGCTTCGGTACCTTAGTTACAAATAGAAAGTGCAAGTGGCCATGGGATGACCCGGGGTATTTGCACATGCCTGCTATTTACACGGGGATGACAGGAAGTTTTCGAAAATCTTACAAAACCTCATCTGCAGTGGAATTAGTGCGATTCATACGAAATGTATACGTACACTACAGAGAAAAAACATTTGTGTTTGTGACAGCAGAAACAATCGAATATATGCTGTTTGAAGTGTTCGTGTTTCTGAAGTATTTTCCTGATCTTTTGATAGAAGTCTACAAGGCTGTGACCACTAATCGCTGGGATCAGACAAGGGATGACATCCGTTCTGTCATGAAAACTAAGTAACAAGTCAGCTTCAAATTTGGGATATTGACACTAAATGGAATTGTTCTTTCCAAATATTCAATTCACTTTTCATTTTTCCTCAAGACTGTCCCAATAATAATTGTTCGATATCTCTCATCCCTTTAATTCGTTTAATTTTTTTTTCATAATTAGTTTTTGTAATATCATGATTACCTCGGGATCCATTGTTTCCAGAGGGATGTTTAAGGTCTAACATCCCCCTGGATGAATAGTGATGAGGGATATCTAGTCTAAATATCCCTCATGAATATAATCATGAGGGATATTTAGACTAAATATCCCTCATGAATATAATCATGAGGGATATTTAGACTAAATATCCCTCATGAATATAATCATGAGGGATATTTAGACTAAATATCCCTCATGAATATAATCATGAGGGATATTTAGACTAAATATCCCTCATGAATATAATCATGAGGGATATTTAGTCTAAATATCCCTCATCACTATCCATGAGGCATGGTCCCTCATTTGACAATCACCGGGACCATGGCTGGGTAGCATCGACCCAATCGGAACTTTTGCGCAATGACTATGGACTACACACTATTGAACACCCCAGCACTTGTGGGATCCATTGAATAATCTTTGCGCATACGTTGACTAGCCGAGAATTTTTCTTACTATTTGTGACGTAATCAAGACGGTTTCAAAACACTTCATTAATACCGCTCTAGGCCAACCAAAGTGAATTAGAATAAAGCACCACGAATGAATGAATGCTGGTTCAATTCGCCATTGTCGCATTTAACAAAGGCGAATTCCCTTAAGTATGCCGCATATCAACAGCTTTGTAAAACTTTGTAATTTATGCATCGTACGAAAGCTAACATATTTCCTAAGAGCAGTTTTATTCCTTGGTAATCATAATATTACAAACTAATAGCATGAAATTTCGGGTGATTAGTGATTAAATGTCCCCTCAAGCCTCGGGAGGTTTAGTTAAAGTCCCTCCGCCTTCGGCGTCGGGACTTCAACAAAACCTCCCTCGGCTTTCGGGGACATTTAATCACTAATCACCCTCAAGTCATGCTATTACTTATAATAATATCATGATTACCTTGGGATCCATTGTTTCCAGAGGGATGTTTAACGTCTAACATCCCCCTGGATGAATAGCAATGAGGGATATTTAGTCTGATTATGATTATGATTATATTCATCACTATTCATGAGGCATGGTCCTTCATATGACAATCACCGGTACCATGGCTGGGCGCATTGACCCAATCGAAATTTTGCGCAATGACTCTGCACTACATACTATTCAACACCCCAGCACTGGTGGGATCCATTGAATAATCTTCGCGCATGCGTTGACTAGCCGAGAATTTTTCTTACTATTTGTGACGTAATCAAGACAGTTTGAAAACACTTCATTAATACCGGTAAGGTCAACCAGAGTGAATTAGAATAAAGCCCAACGAATGAATGAATGCTGGTTCAATTAGCCATTGTCGCATTTAACAAAGGCAAGTTCCCTTAAGTATGCCGCATATCAACAGCTTTGTTAAACTTTGTAATTTATACATCATACGAAAGCTAATACATTTCCTAAGAGCAGCTTTATTCCTTGGTAATCATAATATTACAAACTAATAGCGTGTCATTTCGGGTGATTAGTGATTGAATATGAATTAACATTTAATCACTAATCACCCTCAAGTCATGCTATTACTTATGATAATAATTTCTACAGTACTGAGGTTACAGTAGTAATAGACAATACCATTTTGAATATCCACTAGTATATTGTAGTAAGCTTTTATACTTTGGTAAGGTATGGCACACTGGTGCTAATAATAATCATAACTAGCTGATGTAATAGATTACAGTAGTAATATCCACTAGTATATTGTAGTAAGCCTTAACTTTGGTAAGGTATGGCACAGTGGTGCTAATAATAATCTTAACTACCTGATGTAATAGATTACAGTAGTAATATCCACTAGTATATTGTAGTAAGCCTTAACTTTGGTAAGGTATGGCACACTGGTGCTAATAATAATCTTAACTACCTGATGTAATAGATTACAGTAGTAATATCCACTAGTATATTGTAGTAAGCTTTTATACTTTGGTAAGGTATGGCACAGTGGTGCTAATAATAATCATAACTAGCTGATGTAATAGATTACAGTAGTAATATCCACTAGTATATTGTAGTAAGCCTTAACTTTGGTAAGGTATGGCACAGTGGTGCTAATAATAATCTTAACTACCTGATGTAATAGATTACAGTAGTAATATCCACTAGTATATTGTAGTAAGCTTTTATACTTTGGTAAGGTATGGCACAGTGGTGCTAATATTAATCATAACTAGCTGATGTAATAGATTACAGTAGTAATATCCACTAGTATATTGTAGTAAGCCTTAACTTTGGTAAGGTATGGCACACTGGTGCTAATAATAATCTTAACTACCTGATGTAATATATTACAGTAGTAATATCCACTAGTATATTGTTGTAAGCCTTTATACTTTGGTAAGGTATGGCACAGTGGTGCTAATAATAATCATGACTAGCTGATGTAATAGATTACAGTAGTAATATCCACTAGTATATTGTTGTAAGCCTTTATACTTTGGTAAGCTATGGCACAGTGGTGCTAATAATAATCATGACTAGCTGATATAATAGATTACAGTAGTAATACACATTACCATTTTGAATATCCACTATAGTATATTGTAGTAAGCCTTTATACTTTGGTAAGGTATGGCACAGTGATGCTAATAATAATCATGACTAGCTGATATAATAGATTACAGTAGTAATACACATTACCATTTTGAATATCCACTATAGTATATTGTTGTAAGCTTTTATACTTTGGTAAGGTATGGCACAGTGGTGCTAATAATAATCATGACTAGCTGATATAATAGATTACAGTAGTAATATCCACTAGCATATTGTGGTAAGCCTTAACTTTGGTAAGGTATGGCACACTGGTGCTAATAATAATCTTAACTACCTGATGTAATATATTACAGTAGTAATATCCACTAGTATATTGTTGTAAGCCTTTATACTTTGGTAAGGTATGGCACAGTGGTGCTAATAATAATCATGACTAGCTGATATAATAGATTACAGTAGTAATACACATTACCATTTTGAATATCCACTAGTATATTGTAGTAAGCCTTTATACTTTGGTAAGGTATGGCACAGTGATGCTAATAATAATCATAACTAGCTGATGTAATAGATTACAGTAGTAATACACATTACCATTTTGAATATCCACTATAGTATATTGTAGTAAGCCTTTATACTTTGGTAAGGTATGGCACAGTGGTGCTAATAATAATCATGACTAGCTGATGTAATAGATTACAGTAGTAATATCCACTAGTATATTGTAGTAAGCCTTTATACTTTGGTAAGCTATGGCACAGTGGTGCTAATAATAATCATAACTACCTGATGTAATAGATTACAGTAGTAATATCCACTAGTATATTGTTGTAAGCCTTTATACTTTGGTAAGTTATGGCACAGTGGTGCTAATAATAATCATAACTACCTGATGTAATAGATTACAGTAGTAATATCCACTAGTATATTGTTGTAAGCCTTTATACTTTGGTAAGGTATGGCACAGTGGTGCTAATAATAATCATGACTAGCTGATGTAATAGATTACAGTAGTAATAGACATTACCATTTTGAATATCTACTTGTATATTGTAGTAAGCCTTTATACTTTGGTAAGGTATGGCACAGTGGTGCTAATAATAATCATGACTAGCTGATGTAATAAATTACAGTAGTAATATCTACTAGTATATTGTAGTAAGCCTAACTTTGGTAAGCTATGGCACAGTGGTGCTAATAATAATCATAACTAGCTGATGTAATAGATTACAGTAGTAATATCCACTAGTATATTGTAGTAAGCCTTTATACTTTGGTAAGGTATGGCACACTGGTGCTAATAATAATCATAACTAGCTGATGTAATAGATTACAGTAGTAATATCCACTAGTGTATTGTAGTAAGCCTTTATACTTTGGTAAGCTATGGCACAGTGGTGCTAATAATAATCATTACTAGATGATGTAATAGATTACAGTAGTAATAGACATTTTGAATATCCACTTGTATATTGTAGTAAGCCTTTATACCGGCTTTGGTAAGGTATGGCACAGTGGTTCAAATAATAATCATTAAAAGCTGATATAATAGGTTACAGTAGTAATATTCACTACCATTTTGAATATCCACTAGTATATTGTATTCAGCCTTTATAAATGACTATGTTATATTGATTATAATCAGGGTTATCTAAAATGAATAAAATTGAATTATAGACCATATGAAAAGCGAGAGTAAAATACTGGGAATTAGCACCATGGCAGATCAATGATTTCAAAAATATATTTTGATTACGAGAAAGAGCATGTCTAAATTAGTAATTTGGTAGAGTTCTGTTGTTATATGTTAAATCACTGCAGAGTTATAAGCATTTGAAATGTACCAAAAACATGAAAACGAGGCTGATAGGCCCTTGGTTGTTGTTTCCATACAAATTTTTCGAATTTCAAACAGCTGTAGTTTTTTATAATTTCATTTTACTAAACTGAAGATTACTAGATTAATAGATTTTTGAAGATTACTAATTTTGATATACTATTTTCAATGAAAGCAATGGTGTTTTCAATAACTTATAAGCTAAGCAATATCCATGGCCACATGGATTTTTTCATATGGTGTATAGAAAATAAAAATAATTTAGATTTTATACCACAAACTGGTTGGCTCAGGTGGTTGAGGATAGTATATTGTGAACTATGACTAGATTTTGCCTTCAACTCCACCCCCCACCACCACCACCCCCCTACACCCCCGTCTCCTTTCCCTTCCCAATTTGTGCCGACTATTAATTAATTTAAAAAACATAAATAAGTGAGCAATCAAAAGTAAAAGAAGGAATGATAAACCAGATCAACCTAAATTTAAAATATACGAAAAGTAATGTAAAATAAATAATAACTAGCTAGGTGGGGTGGTGTGTAAGGGAATGCATTTTCTTTCTTCTAAAAACACAAGTAATCACCCTCAATTCGCTAAGTATTAATTTTCCCAATTACAAAATTTATAGGTCTCTTGGACTGCGGCATAAAACAACGAGAGATGCATGGAAACCACAGTATGACTCAGTGATCTTTGATATGTTTGGTCTGTGTCACGTTGTTGTATCCAAACATGGAATCTGATGTAAAACCTACTCTCATTCGTGCTGCTGAAAGTAACAATGAAAGTGAAGTAAAGAAATTGCTTGATGATCGTGTTGATGTCAATGAAACTGACGATCGGGGCAAGACAGCCTTGTTTTATGCTGCACAAAATGGCAATGAAAGTATTGCTGTGTTATTAATTGAGGCTGGTGCTGATGTTAATGATGCAAAAGATAATGAAGACAAGACAGCCTTATTTTATGCAGCTGCTAATAAAAGCATAGAAGATGCATGTGGTATTCTCGTGGCATTAGTTGAGAAAGGACAATCCTTGGTCAATGAGACGGATATCTATGGTAGAAACCCACTGTTTTATGCCATAACAAATTCCATTCCCTTTACTCGATATCTTCTTGACCACCAAGCAAATCTGCATGCAATCGACAACTGTAATGTGAGCATTTTAACATCTGTCATTGAATTCTGCTTGATGAAATTAGAGAACCAATCTAATCCTACTTTTCTGTCTGAAATCCTTTCTCTTCTTCTTGAGAAAGGATTGCAAAGGCACAGTATTGTTGAGTCGATACTTAACCTTGTCTTCTGTAAAGCTCCCCTTTTATTTTGTTCAAATGAAAAGGAAACCGCAATTCCAGGGTTATTGAACATCAGGACAGATGATATTTTGAACGCCTTGAGAGTAGCTTTAGAATATGCAGATGAAGCTATCATTGAAAAGATACTGAAGGTGGAGGAGAAAATCAGAAGCGGCGAAATACTTGAAGCTCTTGACTTGCTTTCTCAATTGGGAGCAAATTCAAACAGTACTGATTCTGCTGGAAATACTGCTCTCCATTATACCACCGTCCTTCCACTGATGGGTGTGCCTCAAGAGTCAGTCATGATGATTTGTACATTTTTAAGGACAAAAGGGTTACAGCCCAGCAAACCAAACCACCAAAGTCAAACACCTCTTCTCTTTTGCTTGTCTGCAAACAACTGGAAAATGACAAGTCCGAGTAATCATGGGTCGAGAATCACGACGTTGGTAGAAGTTTGTACACTTTTGCTGAAAAACGGATCCAAGTTGAGTGAGACGCTAAAGAGTAAAGAAACTGTCTTTCATTTAATGATGAAGCTTTTCCAGCAAGTGTTCAATATTCATGATAACGTCGTTAAAGAGAACATACTTCAAGAACTTATCAAACTATTGGAAGTATTTGCTGTAAAAGGAGAAAAGCAGAGAAAGATTGGTAACAAGAATGATGACAGCGGTAACTCTCCACTTCACCTTTGGGCAACACTTATCTTACCATCACCCCAGGACTACACCAGCAATATTTGTGAAAATTACACATTTGAGAAAGTTTTGAAGTTAATATTGAACAGCCTACTGAAGTGTGGAGCAAACGTGAATAACAGAAATAATGAGAATGAAACTCCATTGCATCTTTGCAAAAGCTGGACCGCTGTGAAGCTGCTGATAAATGCTGAAGCAAACCCCAAAGATGTGGATTCATCAGGACGTTCACCTCTCCTCGTTGCAGCAAGGAGCAAGACATTTCTCAAACATCCAGATAGATTCTATCCAGATTTTACAGATGACCCGAAAGCATTTTGGAGAAGTGCTCTTGAAAAGAAACTTGATCCTTGGACAGCTGACAAGCAGGGCGAGTCTGTTTTAAGTACTCTGATTAAGGCCGATGCATCGGCTCTTTCAAGAGCTTTAGTTAAAACAGCCACTTGTGAGGATACTCCGTTTTTTATTTCTCTTTTAAATATAATATGTAAAGATGGAGACAAACATTGGAAAGCAGATCTGGTCGGAGACATCATAAAATCGAGGAAAAAACTATCAATGGATTACAAGGAAGCTCTGCGCCATTGTTGCAGAAATATTATGAAAGCAAACAAAGCCAACGCAGACATAAAAGAGGATTGTGAACAGAAAGTAAAGTCATCTGTTCATTACAAGATTGCTGAAACACTGATTTTGCATGGCGCCGATTACAAGACTCCGGATTTATCAGGTCTATCTTGCGAAAGCATGCAAGAAACGTGTCCTGTACTCAAAGATCTTTTTTCGAAACCCATAGATATTGACAAAATTCCCAAATTAATTGCTACATGGAACCCCTGCTCCAAACGGTACGAGGTAACATTAAAGAAAGTATCCAGGACACTTGATACTAAAAGAATAAAAAGCATTTTGTATCACAAAGAACATATTGCAAGCGGAGCGTTTGGTTCTGTATTCGTAGGAATCAGTGAGAAGGATGGAAGAGAAGTGGCGATCAAGCGCATCGAAAATCGTGTGATCAACGAAAAGGAAATGGAAAATCTGACACGTCTTGCAGACTGCGAACAAGTTGTTAGCTATTTATACTACTTCCCAGAAGAGAACTTTTCTTACATGATTTCAGAATTGATGGAGGGAACGCTTGACGAATATCTAGCAGGAGATATTGACGAAAGTAAAAGTGTTCAACTTTGTAAAGATGTGGTGATGGGACTAAGATTTTTGCATGAGCTTTCCATCTCCATTATTCATCGTGACCTCAAGCCAGCTAATATTCTCTATAAAAACCATCCTAAACTATGTTTAAAAATTGCTGACTTTGGTCTAAGCCTCCTTATTGGTAGCAGTTCTAATAAAGGTAATGATGAACACGTTGGCACAAGGTGCTGGAGAGCTCCGGAAGTATTGGAGGCCTCAAACAGTCATTCATTGTCATCAGACATGTTTTCCTGTGGGCTGCTCCTCCATTACATCTTGTCAAGAAAAAAACATCCTTTTTCTCAAGCTGATTGTGGAGGAAGTTATCGAAGTATTCACGAAACGGAAAAAAACATAATGAAAGGCGAAATGAAAGGTTTGGAAAGCTCCCTATCTCCTGAAGCCACTCACCTCGTAAAATGGATGCTTGAACACGATAGCAAAAAACGGCCAGCAGCAGGAGAAGCACTGGACCATCCATTGTTCTGGTCAAAAAGGGAAAAGGTCGATCTGCTAGTTGCTGTTGGTAATCAACCAGAATTCGAGTGCCCACGTTCGAAGAGAATTGCAGCTTTTACCCCAGTCGAGATAGACTTAGAGAAGAGCTTCAGTACCATAGTCAAGTATGCAAGCTGGAAGGACGCGAGCTATGTGCACATGCCTGCTATTTACGCTGAAATCCTTCAAATAAGTGGAAAGAGTCGGGCGTATGACACTCACTCTGTAGTAGATTTAGTGCGATTCATTCGAAACGCTCACGCACATGTGACCAGCCAACAAGCAGCAGTCAAAAAAATGTTACTTGACGACATCGTGTTTCTGGAATATTTCCCAAATCTTGTGATGGAATTGTACAAGGCCGTAACCACGCATGGCTGGGATCAAAACAGAACGGAAATTGGAAACGTAATCCAATGTGATCAGAGACAGCGTTCTTTCCGAAGAGGTGCCAATGTAAGACACAACAAAGACGTTAAAAATTGGATTTCCGTTTCCCAAAAATTTCAGAAACAGCTGAGCAGAGTTGCTAGTAAACAAGAATGTGTGACTGTGGAAGTATATAGATATCACAAGGACCCTATAGCAAGTGGACAGTTTGGTGACATCTTTGCAGGAATCAGTGTAAATGAGGGTAGAGAAGTGGCCATTAAGCGCATTGAGAAATCGCGTATGCATCGACCACAAGACATAAGAGAAATAGTCAATCTTACCACTGTTGCTGACTGCCAACAAGTTATTCGTTATTTATATTTTATCAATAACGAAAATGATGATTTTTCCTACATAGTTTTGGAATTGATGGAAGGAAATCTCGACGAGTATCTTAGTGGGGCTTTCGATCCACTTCAAAGTATTCGACTTTGTCAAGATGTTCTTAAGGGAATGCAATATCTGCACGATCACAATATCCTTCATCGCGACCTGAAGCCTGGTAATATCCTCTACAAAGTCCGTCCCAAACTGTGCTTGAAAATCGCAGATTTTGGTCTCAGTCGCCGAATTGATAGCAGTGGCTTTAGCACAGTGTATAGCATTAATTCTGGAACTAAATGCTGGATTGCGCCAGAAGTGCTGAACTCTTCCGTGGATGATTACCACCATTCTGAATCATCAGATATGTTTTCGTGTGGCCTAGTTTTTCACTATATCCTGTCTGTAAAAAGACATCCATTTTCTCCAGCAGATTGTACGAATAAGACAAAATTTCAAATTTCAAATGAAACAGAAGCCAACGTAATCCATGATTCATTGGAAGGATGGGATAAGTCTCTTTCGCCTGAATCCACTCACCTCGTTTTAAAGATGCTTAGAAAATGTGAGACTTCGAGGCCATCCGCCCTAGAAGCACTAGAACATCCTTTCTTCTGGTTGAATCAAAAGAAAATAGACTTTTTAATTGCCGTAGGTAATCAGCCAGAATTCCAATGCCCTCGTTATAAAAGATCATTACCATACAGTGAAGTCGAGATCGTCTTGGAAAGAAGTATGAGTACTATTGTTGAACATGTAACATGGATCGACCCAGAGTATCAGATCATGCTTGGTATTTACAGTGAAATTATGACTAAAAGGCATTACAACACCTCATCTGCAGTGGAGTTAGTACGTTTCATACGAAATGCATACGCACACGTCTCTAATGACAATCCATTAACACCAATACCAATCAGAAAACTCTTGCTTGAAGACTTCGTGTTTCTGGACAATTTTCCAAAGCTTTTCATAGAAGTATACCATGCTATTACCACCTTTCACTGGAATTTTAGGGAGGAAATTAAGTACGTCATGAAAAAATAATAAATAAGGTAAGAATAAAAAACATTGCTTTATTAAGCTTCATTCAAAGGTTACCAACAATTGGGATGTTCACTTCAAAATACTTCAGGTGAAGTAGCTTTTGTTACCTGAGGGCGACGGCAATGAACCGTAGCGCTTGTCGTGACATGCTGGTACTAGTGATTCTGCAAAAATAACTTCAACAATACAACATTTGAGAAACCTGCTGAAAGCAAGAGAGAAAAACTCAAAGAGCTTGCTTTGCAGATATCAAGAGCAAACAGCTAAGATAAAAGAAACAAGATTAAGCAAAACGAAGCAAAACAAAACACTGAACAAAACAAAAAAGGGCCAATTTTCCCCCAGAAAACAGAAAAAAATTAGTGGACCAGATTTAGTACGGGAAATTTAACATGTTGCAAAGATAAGAGGTTCTCATATGCTTTTTTTAAATATTTATTTCAGGTTATGTGGAATATAAAGCGAAGAGATTGATTGCTGTTATCTTTACGTACCTTATCAACTGCTAGTCGCCACTACGAACTTGGGTGGCATGCAACAACAGAAACGATTGCATATCCTTATACAATAATCATTAGTTAAGGTGACTGCCTACTTTTAAACGCTCGGTTTGAGCCAACGATGTGCGCGCGCACAAACCCCTGAATAAAATACAAAATTTGATTGAGGAACCATACACGTTTTGAAATTCAACAGGGCAAAACCCTCAAATTTTGCACGGGACTCTATTTGTATAAACTAAATTGAAAGAACTTTTCAAATTCTACCTTATATATCAATTTTAAAGTTCTAACACATGAAAAGATCTTTGTAGAAATTTTTGTTCAACTTTATGAGTTTGTTGAGAACACTGAAAGGGCGAAATATGAGCAATCAATGTATTTCCTTGTCTTTTATTTCAGCGATTTGAGCACTAGGAAAGGCGCTTTATAAATAATAAAGTTATTATTATTATTATTTTTTTATTATTATTATTCAAAAATATCCATTTCATATTGTATAGATCCATTAAATGCTCATTATCTCGAAAATGAGCTAGGGACACCCCATTTTTCTTTCCATATTCGGAATCAGCTTTAAATTTCACTCTTTAAAATGTTAGTTTAAAAAATCAGTAGTTAGAAAAATTTCTTTTACACAGGCGATTTTTGAGGCGATTTGGGTCATAGTCAAACATTACTGACAAAGAACTAACTTGTTAAGTTTCATTCGGGACACCAAGATTATCTGAACAAATGTCTCTTTAGAAGCATAAGTCAAAATTTAGACTATTTTCAAAAAAACTCGCCGCAAATTAAATCCCAAGTGTAAACGGGCCTTTAGAAAGCTATTACATACATCTTTTTTTAACGCTGACTACAAAAATGAGAAAGCACAAGCTTTGCACACAAAAAGTTATAACTCATAAACTAAAACAAACAATGGAAGTAATTTTCTACTTTAAATCTTATTTTTCTTTGAACTTTGTTTCTATTGCTTAAGTAGTCAGCCTTTATACTTTGGTAAGGTATGGCACAGTGGTGCTAATAATAATCATGACTAGCTGATGTAATAGATTACAGTAGTAATAGACATTACCATTTTCAATATCCACTATTAGAAAAAACCTACTAATGGTCTATCACCAATCGAGCCCTGTGATTGGCTGAGCTACTAGGGGTCTATTAGTGATAGACCTCTAGTAGCGAAAAGATTTGGGTTTTGAAAACCCCAAAAAAATATATTTACAGCAAAATCCAAAACTTTTTACATCCTTTTATTGGACCGATTAGTAGGCAATTTACTGCATGGATGAGGTTGAGCATGATATCGTGATTATGAAGTCGAAGGCCATGTTATCTGCCGAAGCTGAAGGATGAGGCGGATAAAACGGCCGAGGTTTTGATAATTTACAATATCATGCGAAAACTGAATTGAATAATTATTTTATAATACATGCATTTCGTAAAAAAAAGAATAAAGATTAAGTTCTACTTTAAGAAAATAGGAAACGTATCCAGCTGATGTGAACTAGTGACGTAGAAATGACGTCACTGCAAAACTGAGGTGTCATGAAGCATGCGAAAATTGACTTAGAAAAGTATATATTTGAGTAAATCTTGACGGTTTGATGTAATTTATCATTTGTATGCATTCATTTGTATGATATTCATTATTGAGTGGGAAATGGAATAAAGAAATAACCGTTTCCCGAGTAGCTGGGCTACTAAGAATGACACCTCAGTTTTGCAAATTTTCTCTATTCTGATTGGTTAATTATTTTTTCTCAGATCAGCTGGATATCAATCTCTATTGTGGCCTTGGGTGAACTCGCTATGATAAATGTATTATTTGTAGGTCAAACCTTTATACAATTAGCTAGTATTGGACGATGCTGAGTATATATGATTATGAAAAAAATTGCTTAACGTGGAGAGTGGTGTGTGTGTCATATTTTTTCATATCATACGATAGCCGAATAATTGTTTTATCATTAATTCAACATATTTTCAAAATATACTCAATTCAGTCATTTAGGAAAGAATTTCAAATAATTGAGTGAGTAATGTGATCGTCCGGGTGAGTGTAGTCTTGAGAAAGACAAGACTACCGTAGAATGATCAAGATAAAGAAAAAATCAAATCAATTGTCTATATAATGGATCGATTTTCACTTTCTGGCGAGGGCTACCATGAACTAACGCAGCTTGAACCAAACTTGCCGAAGTCATACCTTGTTGAAGGGTGTGTAAAGTCACTAAACAAACGTTGGAACGTTACCAAGACACCCGGCATTTGTGCTGGTGCAGAATTGCCATTTACGTTGCTATTGATGATTCATGATCATTATGCTTTTACGGTTCAATTTAAGCGATACTTTTCGAAGGTTTTTACAAGTAATTTGGCTCTTGTAGATTCTTGTGTTTGTAGGCTGAAGCTTTTGTTATTAGTCAACAGGCGGACATGCGAAACTTTCACACATCGCACTGCTCTTCGCACTTTTATAACAAAGGATATAATTACAAGAATAAAGGTCGGGGTATCAATAGAAATTGTAAGGCATGGTTCGTCGGAGACATTCCCTTGAGAGACGTTTAAAAAACCAATCAGAACTATTGATGTCGATAATTTATTCAAATTATGCCTTTTTTGAATAATTTGTGAGCAGTAAGTAAATGTCCAAAAAGACAATGGGATTCTGTGCGATGACTCACCCGGACGATCATATGACTCAACTAGTACACCTGGGTTCAAACCATTTACTCTCAATTTCAAATATGTTGGCAAACCTTGCCTGTTGGGAAGCCATCTTTGTTTGGCAGCTATGATGACGTCAATATTTCAATATTTTTTAAATTATTGGACGAATGACTTCCATGATGCAATAATTGAAAAACATAATTGGACGAATGATGTTTCTTTCCAAATTTGGTCATTGAATGCTCGTTATGAAAAATGAACCGGGGGCTGTGGGCCAATCAGAAATATTTTGAATAAATAATAATACATCTAAAAAAACACTATGTACACAGTACCTTTAACAAAAATACATTTATCATGTCGAGTTCATACGATATCAGGGATTGGCTGATGGCTCTCGGCCAATTAGCAGCGAGATAGTAATTAAAATGTATAATAATAATTATCATAACTAATGTAAAAAATCACACTGAGTAGTAATTAAAAATTGTGAATTAAACATAAATGCTATATGCATTAATAATAGTAATTCCTTGGCATCCCCCCTCCCTACAGTTTGGCAAATCACAGGTAACCCAGGCTATCCTCTTTCATAAGTAAATGTATGAAGTAAATATATTTTGAAATAAAGCTTCGGGTATATAAAAAACGGAAGTGTACTTACCGTCTTGTCTTAAAATTTCCGATTTCTAAGCCTTTTTTAGCGACTTTACGTACCCCCTCCACTTCTCTTCCCTAAAAAATCCCAAGGTTGGATTAAAGCGGAGACTAGATCACTAGATATGTGCAGCACGTTCAATAAAAAAAAGCTTTTTTCGTACAATACTGCACTTTAATTGAAAGGAAAATACCAGATATCACTGTACGCCAAAAATTAGTATTATATATTTTTAAAAACTTGAAGCATGTTTGATTTTTATTATGTAGTTAATACACCAAGCGTTCCTCGTTCATTTGAAAAGCTTCCGCGCGATATCAGAAAGGATGCGCAAAAACCATGCCATCGAACGTCCTTAAGTAAGCCAATCACCTCAATTAAACAAAGCACCTCAAGTAAATAAAAACCTCAAGTAAACAAAGCACCTCAAGTAAGTAAAGCATCCCAAGTAAGTAAAGCATCTCAAGTAAGCAAACCACCTCACGTAAGTAAAGTATCCCAAGTAAGCAAAGCACCTCAAGTAAGCAAAGCACCTCAAGTAAGCAAAGCACCTCAAGTAAGTAAAGTATCCCAAGTAAGCAAAGCACCTCAAGTAAGCAAAGCACCTCAAGTAAGCAAAGCACCTCAAGTAAGCAAAGCACCTCAAGTAAGCAAAGCACCTCAAGTAAGTAAAGCACCTCAAGTAAGTAAAGCACCTCAAGTAAGCAAAGCACATCAAGTAAGCAAAGCACCTAAAGTAAGTAAAGCACCCCAAGTAAGCAAAGCACCTCAAGTAAGCAAAGCACCCCAAGTAAGTAGAGCACCTCAAGTAAGTAAAGCACCTCAAGTAAGTAAAGCACCTCAAGTAAGCAAAGCACCTCAAGTAAGCAAAGCACCTCAAGTAAGCAAAGCACCCCAAGTAAGTAGAGCACCTCAAGTAAGTAAAGCACCTCAAGTAAGTAAAGCACCTCAAGTAAGCAAAGCACCTCAAGTAAGCAAAGCACCTCAGGTAAGTAAAGCATCCAAGTAAGCAAAGTACCTCAAGTAAGCAAAGCACCTCAAGTTAGCAAAGCAGGCACCTCAAGTAAGCAAAGCACCTCAAGTAAGCAAAGCATCTCAAGTAAGCAAAGCACCTCAAGTAAGTAAAGCACCTCAAGTAAGCAAAGCACCTCAGGGAAGTAAAGCACCTCAAGTAAGCAAAGCACCTCAAGTAAGTAAAGCACCTCAAGTAAGCAAAGCACCTCAAGTAAGCAAAGCACCTCAAGTAAGCAAAGCACCTCAAGTAAGTAAAGCACCTCAAGTAAGCAAAGCACCTCAAGTAAATAAAGCCGGCACCTCAAGTAAGCAAAGCACCTCAAGTAAGCAAAGCACCTCAAGTAAGCAAAGCACCTCAAGTAAGCAAAGCACGTCAAGTAAGCAAAGCACGTCAAGTAAGCAAAGCACGTCAAGTAAGCAAAGCACCTCAAGTAAGCAAAGCACCTCAAGTAAGCAAAGCACCTCAAGTAAGCAAAGCACCTCAAGTAAGCAAAGCACCTCAAGTAAGCAAAGCACCTCAAGTAAGTAAAGCACCTCAAGTAAGCAAAGCACCTCAAGTAAATAAAGCCGGCACCTCAAGTAAGCAAAGCACCTCAAGTAAGCAAAGCACCTCAAGTAAGCAAAGCACCTCAAGTAAGCAAAGCACCTCAAGTAAGTAAAGCACGTCAAGTAAGCAAAGCACGTCAAGTAAGCAAAGCACGTCAAGTAAGCAAAGCACCTCAAGTAAGTAAAGCACCTCAAATAAGTAAAGCACCTTTAGTAAGCAAAGCACAAGAAGAATATCAAACAAAGGTTTTGCCAATCATCCGTATCAAGAATAATTTGGGCGCCAGAAAGCAGTTTAGAGCCGGTGCCATTAACTTGGTATAGAGGTTTTGTACCATCACATGGCGGCGCCCATAATACAATCAAATCCCTTTCCTCTCGTATCAAGAATAATTTGGGCGGCAGAAAGCAGTCCGGCATTTACTTTGGTGAAGGTTTATTGCATGTTGCATACCAAGCCCGAAATATACTATAGGTATGTCAATGCAGTCAGCGAAATGTCACGACAATATAGAATTTTCCCAAACCGTGTCTGCAAATCCGGCATATTTTCTTCTGTGCTGACATTATTTACATATACAAGCAACATGCAGCAATATTTTCACCAACCTTTCTTGAAACAGCTGTTAATAATAATATATGTATGTAGAAAAAACCCAGAGACAAGAATGATAACAAATTTGTAAAATAAAAGACAAACGATTTTTACGTCACTGCGAGCATTTTGTTTCACTGTTCTACTTTATTTACAGACGAGGATTCAAATGAGTTGTATGTTGCCATTTTCTAAAAATATTCATTCTTCTCTCTTAGCTTCTTTTCCCTCTTTTTCTCAATTTTAAGAAGAAAATATGAAATTGGCAAGAAATACTTTATAGTTCTTTGTCGAGATAAATGGCGGTTGATGGAGGTTCAATAGATTTGGCGGTTACAAAGTTGTTCTCATTAGAATTAATCCGTGATACAATGAGGGAAGTAGAGTGTAATATGCTCAAGAGTATTTCACGCAGCTAAATGTTTCTCTCGACGGCTGACAACTCTATGATACACATTCTGAACACATGGACAAACTGAAATTTTCCTTTTCTAAGAAAGTTTTGATTGTAAACCTCGCTTTCCCTATATACAGACAACTGATTTGCAGCATAATAACTATAGACAGACACTTTCGTGTTCATCATTATAGTCAATGCTGAGCCTAGCAAGGCATGCAGTAATGCTTTGTACTAAACTTCTTAAGCACTTCAAGGTGTAGTAGACCGTACTAGAAACTTTGTATGCGCATACATGTTATTTGTCAAGCCTTGTTAACTTTAGCTCCTAAGCCCTAAAAATGGACAACCACAACTCATGCAAGTTATCGTAGCAGAAATACTTTATCGACGCACCAGTTCACGTACTGATCAACTGATCAACTTAACAACAAATAAAGAAACCTCTTTAGCTTCGTATGCAAATTGCCTATTTCAGACCATTGACGACATTCCCTTAAAAAATGTTCTTTTTAGACATGAAAGAATCAACTCCCTAGAGTGGCATATCATTGTCTGAAATGAGCACAACAAACAACCAAGCTAAAGAGGTATATTTACATAATTATCTTGTTTATTGGGCGCCAACACCTTCGACGCTAGGTTCTTAAGGCCTGTTCACACTGGCGATTTTGGCGGCGATTTTAGGTGAGATTTTTAGTGCTATTTAGTGCTACCCTCGTAAAAACAAGGAGTGTTTTTTTATTATTTTTTTTTAGAAACGTAGCGCGCGTATTATTAGAGAAATTAGTTCTGTTCAGTTATTTCGCGAACTTGAGTGGGTTTCTTTAACAGAAAGATGGATATTTCATAAGTGCTTACTGCAATTTTCATAAATATGCGAACACTGTAATTGCGAGTTACTCGCTGGAATTTGGTTTTTCCCTGCCGCCAATCATAAATATAAAAGGCACCGACTGATTATTTTTGATTGATGGAAGCGAAAAACCAAATTTCAGCGTGCAGCTCGCAGCTACCGAGTTCGCATTCACGACTACAATACTAGAATCCGTGAAAACATACATATGTCTAAGATATCTTAGAAATCAGGTTCTCGTTCTTTTTCTTATGTCACTACTTCTCATTTTGATAATTTTTAAATATAAATGTGGCATTGCTCGTGTGAAACGCTGATTCATTCTAATTATCATGATCAATACTACTATTATTTCTAAACCACAAAATCACAAAAGAATTCGTACATCTTTTGTTCCAACAGCACGAGATTTCGAAAATGTTCGTTAGAGTAAAAACGTCTTACTAATGTAGTTTTCTCTCTATGGCTTTTTTCTTTCACGACAACGGGCCGGAAAACGCACAGACTTTTACAGTTATTGTTAAAAATTGCACAATGTTGGACTATTTCACGTTTTTATTATTTTTGGGACACATTTTAGTGATTATAACTGAAGTAATTAGCTTAAGGTTCCACACAATTTAGCCCTTGCCTTCAAAATAACAATTACCAAGGATTATGAATGTTCTTGTCATGATGTTAGCCTTCAACATTTATAATTAGACCCTGTGCTTAAGAAGACAAGCGTTAACTATCACATGTTGGACAACAGTTTTTTTGCGTTGATGATGAATCTCTATTCCTGGCAGCCAAATATCTTACGGCACTGTCCATTGGCATCCTTCTTGTGGCACTTCATGCAACCGGATACATTGATGATGGCTCTCTTTTCTTGGCAGCCAAATATCTTACGGCACTGTCCATTGGCATCCTTCTTGTGGCACTTCATGCAACCGGATACATTGATGATGGCTCTCTTTTCTTGGCAGCCAAATATCTTACGGCACTGTCCATTGGCATCCTTCTTGTGGCACTTCATGCAACCGGAGACATTGATGATGGCTCTCTTTTCTTGGCAGCCAAATATCTTACGGCACTGGCCATTGGCATCCTTCTTGTGGCACTTCATGCAACCGGATACATTGATGATGGCTCTCTTTTCTTGGCAGCCAAATATCTTACGGCACTGGCCATTGGCATCCTTCTTGTGGCACTTCATGCAACCGGATACATTGATGATGGCTCTCTTTTCTTGGCAGCCAAATATCCTACGGCACTGTCCATTGGCATCCTTCTTGTGGCACTTCATGCAACCGGAGACATTGATGATGGCTCTCTTTTCTTGGCAGCCAAATATCTTACGGCACTGTCCATTGGCATCCTTCTTGTGGCACTTCATGCAACCGGAGACATTGATGATGGCTCTCTTTTCTTGGCAGCCAAATATCTTACGGCACTGTCCATTGGCATCCTCCTTGTAGCACTTCTTGCAAGGTACATTGATGATGGCTCTCTTTTCTTGGCAGCCAAATATCTTACGGCACTGTCCATTGGCATCCTCCTTGTAGCACTTCTTGCAAGGTACATTGATGATGGCTCTCTTTTCTTGGCAGCCAAATATCTTACGGCACTGTCCATTGGCATCCTTCTTGTAGCACTTCTTGCAAGGTGCGTTGATGATGGCTCTACTTTCTAAGTTGTTAATGTACTCCATATTCAACTGACTTTCGGCATAAAGCGCGGCAAACAGAGTTGCCAAAAGGGCAAAGATGAAAAGTGATTCCATTTCGATTCTGTGTAATTAAGGAAAGTAATTAAAATTATTAATAATATTAACTTTTTATCGCAGCAAAAATGATTTTCATGTCTTATGTACTGAACGTTTTTTACCTGAATGAGATAGGGCTTCTACTTGTTCCTGGTCTTGTGTACTTTAGAAAATAATGACTAACACCTGTATCGTTATCTTATATATGCAATTCATGAAGCATGCATCATTGATTGCAGTGACACACTCCATTTCACCTTCTGTTATTCGTGACGCTTTCAAAAGGAGAAAACGCGGGTAAAAGGGTAATAATTATAAGACTTCATCTCTCAATTTCAAACACGAGTTGCCGGTGTTTCAATAACTAGAACTTTGGAATTGAGTTGAGTAGGATTTTACGGGGCTTCCGTCACACTAAATCATTTGGTGCAGCATAATTCGTTTACTAATTAGATTAATAACTCTTTTCAAGTTTATTAAAATTATTAAAATGAGTAGCAGAGATGGTCATTTATGGTGTTTTTACTATCTAAATAAATTTCTATCGTGATATCAACAGAGCATGATTTTTCTAGCTCCTCAAAATTTGGCACGATTGAGACTTCCTCTAACGGCGGTCAATAAGGCACCATCGCATCCTACACGGAGGGGAACATCGCGATTCGTGCTCACACAACGAGATAGGAAGCATCGTCAATGTCTTAGCGATTGCGTTTTGGCGCAAGTCAAGGTAAAATTAAGATGCGCGGGAAAAAGATTTGAGTAATGCATTTGGGTGGATTCAAGTACTTTCAAGTACTTAAAAGGCAATGGGCTCGCGCACTCGTGCGCATCTTTCTGCGCATTTTTTTTATTATTTAGAATTGTATAATATATTGACCAAAATGTGTACATTTACTAAAAGTACATTCACAGTGAAGACGGCTCAAGCGTACCCCCTAGAATTCATTAATGAATTTATTATTCGAAAATTGAGTTGATTATTCACTCTGACTCCGAACTTGAAAATAAAATTATCTACTTGAGTTTTGATAGTATTCTTCAACGATTGCCATGCAAGATAAAAAAAACCTCCCCCAGGAAGGCCATCACTTAGAATTTTAGTCGTGCATGAAATGAGTATTAAGTTTGGAGTCTTCGGATTTGTTATGAAAACTCAAAGTGAATAATCAACTCAATATTCGATATTTAATATTCAATAGTCAATATTTAAGCCGTTTTGACGTAATTGAAGCTTTTAAGCCGGCGTACTTAAGTGCACTTAACTTGAATTCACGTACCAAATCGTTGCTCAAATCCTTTTCCCGTGCATTTTAATTTTACCTTATGAATCCAACATTTTCGCAATAAATATCATGTAATATAGTATGACAGAAACGTTAATGCCAGTGAATAGCATCTGTATCAGTAGTGTTGTCCTACATATTGACAATCAATTGATCAGCAGGAACAATACTCTAGGACAAACCCACTATTTCCCTCCTACTGGTAGTCTTGGATAATCTAGATCTCAAGACTTCTTACTACCTCCTACCCCCTACAAGACCAGCAAGTTGTGTCAAAATGAACAACAACAACATTAACAACAACAACAAAAAGTGAAAAAAGGACCTTCCCATTAGCAGGGAGGCGAAGTTTCAGCTCATGATGTTGACTATAGGAGAAATGGATTTAATGGTGAAATGATAAAATGTTTTTCCCCCGAGACGTTAGGAGAACCAAAGCATGACAACAAAGAAATGATTGACAAGTCTAGATCTTATCTCAAGCAATTCAAGCACAATAATCTATTCGATCACGTATTCGCCATCTCAGTTCGCAGTGAGGTATTTTTGCAACCTCTTGCATTGGTCGTTTTAGTATTTTCTTGGGATTAGACCACATCGATCGAGCATTTATTAACAGGTTTGAAGATATTTGCAGATTAAACAAAACTTTAAGCTCAGTAGCGTGTTTGAATATTTCAGTAAATTCAAATCTCAGAATAGAATAGAATAGAATAATTTGTTTGTACCATGGACAGCTCACTGTAGGAATTTACAATATACGAATAAAAAAAATCATGATGTTGACAATAGGAGAAATGGATTTAATGGTGAAATGATAAAATGTTTTCCCCCCGAGACGTTAGGAGAACCAAAGCATGACAACAAAGAAATGATTGACAAGTCTAGATCTTATCTCAAGCAATTCAAGCACACTAATCTATTCAATCACGTATTCGCCATCTCAGTTCGCAGTGAGGTATTTTTGCGACCTTTTGCATTGGTCGTTTTAGTATTTTCTTGGGATTAGACCACATCGTTCGAGCATTTATTAACAGGTTTGAAGATATTTGCAGATTAAACAAAACTTTAAGCTCAGTAGCGTGTTTGAATATTTCAGTAAATTCAAATCTCAGAATAGAATAGAATAGAATAGAATAATTTGTTTGTACCATGGACAACTCACTGTAGAAATTTACAATATACGAATAAACAATTATAAATAAATCAATAAATATATGCCTATTGCTGGCTTTCACCTATGTCATCGTCAATTCAAAACCAAAAATTCGCATTATCATAAACTACGAGTTTCATAATCTTATAACGCGCTCAAAACCACATATATTGCTCAAGTTTCAAGGCTGTAGGTCATTTCGTTGCGGAATTATAGGCGAGAAAACATGACGCGATTTTTGGTAAAAAATTATGGAGCGGCCATATTGGTGTTCCACTCTGGTGCACCAATATGGCGGACGAAACATCGGCGGTTTCAAATGATAGAATATCCAATATTTTCGATTAAATTCCACTAGAATATACTTGAAATAGAGATTTCAAACGTACCCAAGGCAAAAACTTTCACCTTGGATAAATTATTTTTGATTTTCATCGTTTTTTAGATACACGTGACGGTATTGCGTGACACAAATTCGACATTCATAATTTGGGAACCAAACATTAAAATGACTCGAACTTTTTTGCTGTGACCCAAATCACGGATTTCTAAAATACATTTTAGAAATGTCACTATACAATGTATAGTTTAGATTTAAGTTTTTGATATTCTGGAATAACTGCCATTAAACTGGCTAGATAACCTATCATAAGTGTTTGATGTCTTAGGGTCGTCACGTCGTCACGCAAGATAGAAGCATTGCGTGACGATCCTGAGGCTATTTCAGACCCAGCCAGGGGTATTTTGGTATCAGGGCATTTTTAACCCCGGTATTAAAAGGATTTGCTCCAGGACTGAATCACCAGTGATTTAGATAATGAAGACAGGATGAACAACATTTCTATACGATATTTGAATAGAAAATTTGCTAATTTGTTCGTAGAAGGGAATAAGTAGTTCATTTCTTTCCCTTGGATTGCTGAGGCCGTCAGAAGGTCAAAATGAGAAGTAACGTAACACGCGTAGTAACGCAACGCCTTTTGTCAGGGAGAAAATCGTAGCTTTCAACTCTTCCAGAAAGTTGCATTTGTATGTATGGTTTAAGTTAAATAAAATTCACATCCCTTACAGTATCTTTCAGTAAGTAATCACAACGGGGCCGCATCTTAGGGTTAACTATCAACTAGTATGTACATAGGGAGAGCGAGGCAAATTTTCAAACGGCTCAAACTGCCCCTCAAAAAGACTATTTCAAGCCAATATTTTCCTTACCAAAATATTTCTCAATTACCAGAAACCATTTGTAGAGACTTTTCTAAATCATAGATCAATTTAAGTCCTCCTGTAAGCATACTTTCAAACCATATGTAATCGTTCACTCGTTAAAACAGTTGACGTCGCAGTCCACTTACTCTACGCTTGGCCTACCTGTGGTTTGGTGGGCAAATTGTTGTAAACAAATGGCAAATCCTCGACCTGAAAATACTTAAGAATATTAAATTTTAATAATCAGTTTACAAAAGTCTTTGATATTTTTTTATTATTGAAATACTCAATTTACAATTCAAAATTTCTTACTTTCAAAACTATAAACACGTCAGTCCTAAAAATCAGTAATTATTAGTACAATAGGGATGTTTGCAGTATCCTAAACACGTGAAATAATTAGGCTGCCCTTAAACGTTACCGGACGAATTTTTCACCGTTCAAAAAGTTGTATGCTAAGGCGTTTCGTTTATATGTACACGGTACTGTGCTATCAGGACAAAAATTCAAACACCTAGCCGTGCAAATTTAAGAGAAGATTCCGGTACGTAATGGTCAAATTGTTGTATTGTTAAAATTTCATCCGGTACCTTATAAAGGTGATGTTACACGAGACGGTTTGCAACGACGATTTTTCTCGCAACGCTATTGCGCGAAAGGTTTATACCAAGTAACATGGAAGATGGAACATGCATTTTGTAGAGTAATTTCGACTTCAGGCAACATGTTGCGAGTTTCTGATCTGAAGTTAAAACCTCGCGACTCAAAATGACGAATTTTTTGCAGCGTTGTGCGAAAAATCGTCGTTGCAAATCGTCTCGTGTAACATCGCAAGACCAGTAACAAGACCAGTCTTAGAATAATAGAGGTTAGTAAACTTTACTTTTTTTTTACTTTACCATTGCGGTTTAATAGCGAAAATATTACTTCTATTTGGCAATAATTACACATTAACAAGTATCTTTTTGTTTCAAGGGTTAGATGGTATCACTCTATTTTAACCGATTGTTTTAGTGACATTGTCGGATTTCATATCGAGTAAAGGGACTGGGGAGACCGTACAGCTGTTGACCAGGTTGGATAGAATGAACATTATTAATACATTTGACAAGTTTGTCAAACGCCGTCCGATTTAGACTGATTGAAAAAAAAATTACTGGAAAATGGAGAGATTCACGACATAGTTTTCACGATTTTCCGGTTTCGATCCAGTCCTCTCGCGATATGAATTCGGCAAAGGCATCTCATGTATGCGTACCAGTAAGACCGCTGAAAAGTGGTGATTTTTTTATGAGTCTCGTTAGTTTTAATTCACGGATTTTTACATAGAGATAAGAGTTTCAGCTATTATATCTATACCAAGAATAAAATGTTGAATCAAGGGCTCGAACAGGGTTGGTCACTTGATCAAGTTGACCGGCCACAAAACAACTCGTGTTTTTGGGTTTATACATAACAATCACTACATAATGAGGTTGTTTTGGTAGGGGGGAAGGGTGGTGGGGGGAGTTGAATGTGCGAACAACAATATATGAACAACCTACAAAAAAAGCCTATTTTTTTTTCAAATTCCTGTTCAACTCAGCTGCCTCATTTCACTTGACGCCATTTCCTGTCTCGTGCAGAATGTTCATCAGCTGAATCACAAGTTTTCAATAGAATTCTTTCTGGCTGACTTCACATGGTGGTCAGTGTTTGACCACCATTTAGAGCAGATAATGAGATTCAAAGACTTTTATCCCAGCAATAGCATATAGGCAAAATATGATAATGAATAGACCTCTTTTGAAGATGATTAGATAGACACAGTGATACCATATGACATTGCAAATTACACACATTTACGCTGTTGAGGCGTGATTATCAGTTCCGGATCCGACATCAGCTGCAACTGGTTCGGAGATATCTTTGACATATTTATTGCGCTTGAAAAAGTTCAACTGAAAAGGAAAAAAAAACAAGCATATTTAGTGGATCATTTTGATTTGAAAATTGAAGCGAAGGTGATTGATATTGCAGTCGTTCTCAATTAATAGATCACCTTCCGTATGAGTGGTACGTTATAAGCCAAAATAAACCATTTTCGAATATGGCGTCTATGACGTCAAACGAGGAGAATGAGAATGTCCCGGATGTCGAAACCCAATCATTATCACTCATAACATCCGGGACATGCTCGGACTCCCCGTTTGACGTCATAGATGCCATATTCGAAAAGATTCTATTCGTCACCGCAACTACTACGGAAACCACCGAAATGTGGAAAAACATGTGGAAAAACATGACATTGTCACGCCCACAAACATTCGTTAGTGGCGGTATGATGAAAGAGCAAACCGAGAGCAAGCTAGGAGCCTTTTTAAGACAGGTTTTGGGAAAATCACAAAGAAAAAACGAATCAAATACGAAACCAATCTAAAGTACAAATATAAAATGTATTTCATTGGGAGAATTCAACCATTTAAGCGTCATGAAAAAAAGGTTTTTCCAACTTGCACGTGCCTTTAGGAATGCAGACAAGACCGTTAATGTTTGTGGGCGTGACAATGGCATGTTTTTTTTCCTTGCATTTCCACAGTTCGGTGGTTTCCGTAGTACAAGCGTACCGTATCTTACCGTAACTGCGCGTTGTGATTGGATGATCAGTATTTTGAATAACGGTTAACTTTGGGACAGTTTTTGACCAGTTATCCCCTCCAAAAGTAAAGCATTTTGGGGTTATGGGAAAGTAAAGAATTGAGAACGACTGTAAATGGGGGAATATTCGTGCAAATCAGAATAATTTATCACTTGAGAACTATAGATTAATAAGTGCTCTGGAAGAAATTAACGACGTGCAATTTATAAGTAATTAACTAAAAGGTAGTAAAAAAGACGAAAAGGAAAGAAAAAAAAGAAAAGAAAACCAAAAGAAAGATAAACTAACTAAAAAAAAAAAAAAAAAAAAAAAGAAAACAGAAAGGAACGTGTGAAATTTTTTTCTCAGCTTTCCTAATCTGCAAGAAGTATTTGATAGCCAGCACATCCATTTTCAATGTGCAGTCAGTCTTTATATTCTTTATATTTTAGTCAAGACCTGATTGCGGTAACACCCAGGGGCGGTCTGCGGCCGGTAGATATAGTATATATAAAGTAGGTACATTTTAGTAGATTGTGAAAGGTTATGTGCTGTACATGTTTGGGTACCACAGAAACAACCAAAGAAAACAAAAAGTCACCCAAAAAAAAAAAAAAAAAAAAAGAAGCCCAGCCACTAACACCAAAATATTTTTCATAAAAAATCAAATCGGACATAAATATCCCGCCATGAAAAAAACGTTGATAAACTTCCAGAGCCGTGTATCAGTGTTCAATAAGTTTTCCACACCTTGATTAGGAAACCAATGGATCATCCGTCTGTGGGTTTGAAATATCCTTTACTCTTTTTCGCTTAAAAAATCCAAGCTGAACGAAGAGTAGGACAGCAAATGAGTTAAAAAATGAATCACAGAATAAATGCTTCAAAAAATGACTGGATTACATAGTGTGAATACGGAAGTGAATGTGCTAACGGCGACGAAGATGAGGACGGTATGTTGTAACGAATGAACAGATAAACTAACGGTACTGATGTAATCACTTGAGTAAAATACGATGCAAAGATGACTGGGTTTACGGTATGGACTGCACAAAATACGCTCATGATCACTTCAATATCAAATGATAACATAAAATGGTAAAAAAAAGATGTTAGTGTTTAGTGATAAATAGGTTAGAAAATCTGAGCTACTAAATTAGAATGAACGAAAGGTATCATGAGTCATGAGAAAATAGACAAAAAGAAAGTTCTAAGTACACAAGAGAGCTAAATTAGAGATTAGGTGCGTAGATAAATATGTTAACATCTGTGATTGGTGATCAAGATAATGATAAGAAAGAAACAATCAATCAATATCCCTTACCTTATACATGATTCCTACAGCAATGGCTAGCAAGATAACACCTCCTAAAGCAGCCAGAAAATACACCCACCATGGGGTCTTTTGCTTGAACTGTCCAGTAGAGACTGGACTTGCATTGATAACTATCTGAAAAGAATTAGAAATGCTGTATAAATAAAGATGATGATGATAGTATTGAGAAAAACGTTCGAAGAACAAAAGAAGATGAAGTGAAGAGCGTTATAGTGAGGCATAGCTTAGTTGGTTACTGCGTGGCCTTTAGAGCTAGAGCAGAGACGGATTTTTAAAAGGGGATGGCTATTACGGCTGCTTTGCGCCAATACCTCAGGAAAAACGGCCATAAAAGTTGGCGGTTGAAAAATGTCGAAAAATGAATGATATCTCAAATTGACGGCAAAGAAATTTGAGAGCTTAAAGTAAACCAAGTGAACATTTATCGCGATAAATGTTTTCAGTTATAAACACATTTACTTTTGTGTAAAAAAGGGGAAAAACTAGTTTTATACTTTGCCTTTACCCTTATGGCCAGGTCTGCGACAAAAAAGAAAAAAAGCAAAAATCGTGAACTTTTGAGTACAAGCACCAAACTTGGCACAAATGTTCCTTGGGGCATGTTAAACAAATTTAGGGGTGAGTGCCAAAAAATGGCGGTCGGGGGGAGGTATGTCACACTCGACCAAATTACGCTCCATTCAGTTCAATTGCCATTTTTTATTATCACCATTCTTGAAACAAAAGACTATAAATCACAAAGGTTCGAAGGCTTTAGTAAATTCGATCTAATTTTCAATACCAAATCATATAGGTAGTTTATCAGGGATAAGCCAGTGAACTTAACAATTCCTCGTTAAAGACCCGATAAGCAGAGTTGCAGAAGCCCGCCAAAATGAGGCATAACTTAGTCAACCCCACAGCATGGTCCGAAAACTATCAGCTTCAAAGCCCTGCCAAGGGCATATGATATTTTTCTCTTAATTCTTTATTCTATTATTCACACCGAACGCATTTCATTTTCACTAGTATTATCCTCATTTGTGCGTAAATATTTACGGTGTTCAGCTTACCCATGAGATTAAAATCGCCCTGGACCCCCACAGTTGCCACATATACAATTAACATTGCCTGGCTGCGTAACCAGCGTGGTTGGTCATTGTAGTGTAGTGGTTAACACGTCGGACTAGTATACCGAAACCGTGGGTTCGAGTCCTTTTTTTCCTGCCAAGGGCATATGATATTTTTCTCTTAATTCTTTATTCTATTATTCACACCGAACGCATTTCATTTTCACTAGTATTATCCTCATTTGTGCGTAAATATTTACGGTGTTCAGCTTACCCATGAGATTAATATCGCCCTGGACCCCCACAGTTGCCACATATACAACATTGCCCGGCTGCGTAACCAGCGTGGTTGGTCCTTGTAGTGTAGTGCTTAACACGTCGGACTAGTATACCGAAACCGTGGGATCGAGTCCTGCCTAGGGCATATGATATTTTTCTCTTAATTCTTTAACTTAAACATAACATGCCTAAGTTCGTTGATCTTATCAAACCATATTTTTTTCTCGGGATTAGCCGTGTTGTGAAAACGTCATTAGGTATACAATAAGGCCTCAAATGTTGGCCATTAACGCATAAGATAACTGACCAATAAAATTGGTTCCTATAGATAGAACCGGTCATTGTTTTGACTTTATCCTTTTAAAATTACAAACGATTCATAATCTTATCTCAAGAAGTGTGAGAAACAAGAGGATGAATTTCGAACGGCTTGTGTTATTCCTGGCATACTGTTTTTTGCATTTTATCATTGTTTGAGGCCTGCTCTGGGCGGTTTCAGCTCGCAGCACTAGTTATTAAGGCGCTGATGTGCGAGTTTGAGCGAGTAAGGGGAAAATGTGACAAATATTATAAATTAAAAAAATACAAACACAGTAGTATACCTTTTTTATATGTTCGGGAAAAAACGAACATTTACATTAAAAATCTAAAAAATCTAAAATCTATTAACTTATAATATTAATAAATAATATTAATCTTAAAAATAACTGAAAGTTCGGGCTTGAATTAAGTTCATGGCAGTTGAGATAAGGTAATGGGGATTGTTTATTTCTTACGTGTTACATTACTGAATTTCTAGCGAAATAGAAAAGAAGTGAACCTGATCTAATCCCTGCATGGACTCTCCTCACCACTACCGCGGTATACGCCACTTACATAAAAGCAGTTTATAATCACAGCTTAATTCAATAGAATTCATCGGTATGAATTACATCTGTACTAATTACAACTGATATTATGAAGTAGATGCCAGTCTCTTCCAAATGTTGCTAAGAGATAAAAGGTTATACTAATCACCTTGTTATGATAAATACCCTCCACTGTAAAGTAAATTCACTGAATAAAGCATTGACTTTCATTTGGCGTTACAATTCTAGCGGGATATATACATCGTTCAACAGTTGAAAAGGTAATACTTCAGTGAGCGAAATTATTGGACTATTTTTATATATTTATATAATATATATGTCTAGATGAAATTTTTGGAAGTTTTTATTATTGTTGTTACCTTTTCTGGTTCCATGATTTTGCATTACGTTTTTCTATTTAAAGTATTCTTTTTTAGTTAATTAAAGTATCAGGAGGGGTTTTGAACCCCTAAACGCGCTACCTCAAATTTTGCACGGGCTTTACAATATTTGCACGGACTTTTCACGTACCCTCGATAGTCCCGTTGACCTGCTGGTTTTAGTCAATATTTGTATATTTTTTCAATTTTATAAATTTATAAAAAAATTTACGGACTTCCGAAAATCTGATCAAAAACACATCAGTAAGCAGTCCAAAATGGTTTATCAGATTTTCGATAAATGACTATTTCAGATCAGGCGCTATTGTGTATCAACTGATTTGGATGATAAAGTTTTGATGTGCACGATAAGCGATATATTGACAAAGAAAAAGAAATCCAAAATCTGAGAAAATCTTTTTTTAACGAACAATGCGTGGTTTATAACCTTGCAAAAGCTTGGGTTCAATCCGATAAAATCTGATTAAATTAGAAGGTTTTAAAGATGCGAATTTGCGTATAAACTCACAGATCCAACCCTAAAACAACCTTTGGGCTGAAATTCAGGGAAAAATGGGAGAATCCGGAAAAAAAACCACTTGATTCGAGGGAGAGATCTAACAAATCCTCTTACATCTGATGCCGAGTCCAGGAATCGAACCCGAGACCCCAGAGTTGAGAGATGAGTAGAAGACGAATACCCAACAAGGTGACGTTTAAGGTCAAGTTTAGGAACTTAGGACAAAAATACTCTCGTCTACAAATATCAAAATATTTTTAGAGAAAAATTAATTACATAATCGACGATTTTACGACTTTTTTTGATCACAAGCAGCATTAAGTTGCGTGCTGTGTACGTGTTTATGTTAAGCGTTTGCAAGGACCATTTTCAATTGGATCTACTTTCATAAATCTTTTAATTAAAATTAATTAGTCATAATAATTTGCTATCATAGATCTCGAGGATTAGAACGAACAATAGCGGAATTAGGCCTGTTGTTAATGAATCTGAATACACTAATGAACTAATTAATAACTTTTTTCTTGGATTAGTCAACACTCGACACAGAATAGACCTCTTTAGCTAGTGTTTTAGTCTATAAGACCCCTTGCACGTAATGTCAAAGAAATCTATCGATTACATCTTTTATGGTCAGTTTTTAGGCCTATATTTGCCGCGCGTGCCACTACTTGCACTCGATACATTTTCTCCAAACTCGGCACAGACAAAATTATGACAATCCATTTACCAAGAATCTGAAGTTTTCGAGCCAATTAATCGATTTTTGAGCGAACAGGAGGACGACATGAAATACCACTGTTAGAAATTCGGCCCGTAACGGCAAACGCGACTCAAAAATACAATCTCGAATACACTGTTAAAAGCCTAAATACATGTTTGAGCTACTACATGTTCTAAATCCAGGGGGAAAAAAACAGGTGATACGAACGAGTTAAAGAAAAATATTATGCTGCAATTATGTTGGAGTTTCGATGATGGCATTAAATTGTAAGATTAATTAAAAATTTTTGATTTGTTTTAGGAAATAGCTTGGTCAAAATGAATGCAGTTATTGGAGTGACCCTTCTGGTGTTAGTAGCAATTACTAATGGTATGTTACAACTCGTAAGGAAAAGTCCATCCATCCATGCATCCGTAGAATTGACCATCAATTCGGCCACTCACTCTATCACTTAAGAATAACCTTCAAAATTTATCAAACCCTGAAACAACTCGAAACCTAACAAACTACTCACATGACGCAAAGTCCGCCAGGAATCGATTCGGAAACCCCAGAGGTGAAAGCACTACCGCTACGCCACCCTTGATTCCCCATCACTACCCGGCCCAACAGATCGACATGGGAAGCACGAGAGCGATTGCCTTGCATCAAGGCGACCCGAGTTCGAGTCCCGCTGGGCTCGGTGTCGTATATAAGTAGAGTCGTTTGTTGTTTTTCTCCTGTGCTTCGAGGGTCTTTCCGGGTTCTCCGGGTTCTCCGGTTTTTCCTCCCTCCTCAAAAATCAACTTCTAAATTCCAATTGGAATCCAGTGAAGGAATAGCCACTCGTTGGATTCCACTGTTAATTCTCATTTATTTTATTTTTTATTCATTTTATTGGTCGGCGGCAATTGCACAACTTCATTCTCTCGACTCATTATTGTTTATCGTTGGATGCAGGCCAAGTTTTACAGTTCCGTCGCGAAAGGAATCCACAGTGCAATATTGTTCCGCCATTTCGCAACAAGTGCGGAGAAGACGGCGTAAGCAAAGAAGACTGTGCGGCATTGGATTGCTGCTATGGATTCGCTTCTCTTCCTGGAATACCCAGATGTTTCAACAAGAAAGCAGGTAGATAGATTTGGTTACTTAGTAACGATGGTTGGGTAAGAATGTGCATGTGGAAAGGGGCCGTAAAGGTGGGGAATAGGGTAAAACCTAAATGTTATAGAGCCCTGAAACAACCTCTGGGCTAATTCGTGCCCTGACTTAGATCAACCCAGAGGATATTTAAGTGTTCTATCTGTGAGTTAGCCGTGCTCTGACTTAGATCAGCCCAGAGGTTGTTTCAGGCGGGTTCTATCTGTGAGTTAGCCATGCACTGACTTAGATGAGCCCAGAGGTTGTTTCAGGCGGGTTCTATCTGTGAGTTAGCCGTGCCCTGACTTAGATCAGCCAAGAGGTTGTTTCAGGGTTCAATCTGTGAGTTAGCCGTGCCCTGACTTAGATCAGCCCAAAGGTTGTTTCAGGCGGGTTCTATCTGTGAGTTAGCCATGCACTGACTTAGATGAGCCCAGAGGTTGTTTCAGGCGGGTTCTATCTGTGAGTTAGCCGTGCCCTGACTTAGATCAGCCAAGAGGTTGTTTCAGGGTTCAATCTGTGAGTTAGCCGTGCCCTGACTTAGATCAGCCCAGAGGTTGTTTCAGGGTTCAATCTGTGAGTTAGCCGTGCCCTGACTTAGATCAGCCCAGAGGTTGTTTCAGGGTTCAATCTGTGAGTTAGCCGTGCCCTGACTTAGATCAGCCCAGAGGTTGTTTCAGGGTTCAATCTGTGAGTTAGCCATGCCCTGACTTTGATCAGCCTCTTTCAAGAACCATTTCACTTATTTTCATATCTGTATTGCTTAGGAGTCCCAAATCCAGGTGAAGTCAGTCCTCCTGGCCCTAAGCCGCCTCAGATGAAGTGTGATGTTATCCCCCCGTTCCGAACAAAGTGTGCAGATGACAACATATCTAAAGAAGATTGCCTGGAAAAAAATTGCTGTTACGGATTTGATACTCTGCCAAATATTCCCAGGTGTTATAATCAGGGATAAGGTGAGCATCTTCCCTTTAAGCTACGTCACAGGTGGCTCGTCCTAGCTCCTTTTTATTTGCATTTCCTCCCCAACAAATAGCTATGCTCGAAGAGCTATATCTCGAAAACGAATGGATCAAATTGGAAACTGCAAAATAAAGAGGTTATCAGCTGTTTTTGAGCCTTCTAACAGCATTTAGCTTGGGCGTAAGGTTTCCCTGGAGACCTTGTGTCATTCCCTTGATGGATCTTTAAAAGCACTACCCGTAAATAAAGTAATCATACTGAAACTTTGATTAAAAAGATAATCTGACAACTGAACTTCGTATTCGTATGATCACGACGTCCGAAAATAAGTTTCGTGTAACGATCGTAAGCAGATGACATAAGACGATGGAGAAACGTTTAAATACCGACATGATAACATCTTAGTGAGCGAGTGATTGAGTGACACATTTGCATAGTCAGACCCTTCACAATAACTTGATTCTACGCTTAGCGTATCCATGAGTAAAAAAACACGCGAAAATTATTAGAGAACCATCCTCAGGTGAGCAAAATTAAACTCTATTTCGCCTGTTAAAATAAGGAGTTGACGTTATAAATGAGCTAGTTGCTGCTTTTCCACAAATTGTGATGCAAGGTAGTTTTGATAGAGACACGACACATAGCATACGCCTTATGATCGAACCTTTTCACACACTTGAAGATGTAACGTAAATGTTGTATGTACTACATTGATTTCTTAACACGATAAATACATTGATAACTGACTGAATGTATTTCTCTCCGCAGATAAATGATGGCTCAAAAACATCGAAAGTTAAAGTCCCTATCAACTCTGACGGTTTAGTTTGAAAATCACTTGTCATATGTAGGGTATAATATATAGCTCTTATTAACCGAGTTTGAGGCCGTATCTTAAGTACTGCTTTATGGCCCAAGCGCGTAGCGCGCATTCTATATCCTGTAAAACTGTGCTATCGTATTATACCCTACAAGTACAAATGATTTTTAAACTAAACCGTTAGAGTTTATAGTTTAAGAAGCGGATGTCTTAGATAGTACTTAGAACTGAATGTAAAACTGAACTTCATGTCATGAAACGATGAAATAAAAATAATGGGAATAAACGAATGGAAGAAATGTTCTTAAGATTATGAGCAAAAAGCTCTAGAAGCAATAGGCATTGGCCGATATGGCACACCAACCATATACAGCAAGAAACAGAGCGCTGGGTTAGAGCGTAAAGGCCGGCATGCTTTCAAAGCATTAAATATGAAAGGATAACGAATCCGCAAAGACCCTGTAATCAAGGGAGACACACAACAAATTCTACTTACATGTAATACCGAGACTACCTTAACAATTTGAGTTTGATCAGCTCTGTGTGTCCGCCGTCCGGTGTTTGCCCAGTGTCTGTTTTTTGCCTAACCGACTTACCCCGCGCGCTGTGTTCCATGTGCTTCATGTGCGACGCTTCATCGATTGGTAAGTGTTTGTTTTCTCTGTATTTTCTCCCCGTTTTTTTGCTCTCTTAGTGTAGTCATTGTGAGTCTAATGTACCCTGTTCGTGACGTGATACATGTTTTAATTTAGGACCTTTTTCCTCTGGTCTCTTAAGACTTTACTGTGTTTAGCATACAAAAAAGTATGAGAGACTGAAAATTAACTTGATAAGAAGATACAAATAATCCAAAGAATGTTCCTGCTTACCTTGGTAACGTCATTCTCCTCGTCTGGTTGAGTGTAGCGGTCGTCCGGTATCGATACAGAGGCATGTGTTTCTATTCTAACTGAACCTGGGTTTTTCTAAACAAACAAATAATTGTATAGAAATTAAGGGTTCGCACAAAAACATGTTTGCGTATGGACAGCTGGCCTCATATGAAAAACATAAGCCAACATGGAAGGAAATAACTGCGTTTTCAAAAATATAGGTATACTCGTGGGCGGCATCTCATAAGAAAAACATAAGCATGCAGGCGGCGCTCTTAAAATTTCGGTCGGGGCGTTACTGAATTCAGGGGAAGCGCATTTTTGAGGAGGCGCTCTTTGATATTTTGCTCATATGCAGCGCTTAATTGAGTTCGGCGATTATACGAGTAAATACGATAACTATGATAAAACGTTCGCTCTGAATTGGCTTAGCAACTGACCTGGTCTTACTTTGTGATTCGATGTACGCTGTTTTCACAGGAAATCGTAAAAACAAAAAAAAACAAAAAAAAATTTGCCCTGGCAATAGCAGGTACGGCCGGTAACGAAACGATTTATAATAAATTTGAAAGTAGAATTTGATTTTACTTATGGCAACGCCGGATTGCGTCTCCGTTGCACCCTGTAAACCCTCTTGCAACTTGCGTCGCCACATTATTGTGAGAGCTGAGAGAAAATTGTTCCGTTTAATCGCGCCTTAACTGCAGTAACTGCTTCCTCGTGCTTACCTTGATCAGAGTACTTTGCCACAACCGTGATCTAATGGTGATTTCTGCTTTTTCTCCAGGAAGCAATAATCCTAGACTACATTCGAATCTTTTGCAAGTAGAACGTCGGCAATCCTACAAAAAATCATAAAATGCCTTGAATAAGTCTTATTGCGTTTGGAGAAAGCTATCTCAAGGCCCGTTTACTATGGGGCGCCATGTGTAAATTTATTATTTATCTGTTTTACTTACATTTTCTTGTTATTTAGCCTATTAAACTCTGCGATTTATATATCGCAAGCTTACGAACTCGGCGATTTATATATCGCAAACTTGCCAACTCTGCGATTTATATATCGCAAGCTTACGAACTCGGCGATTTATATATCGCAAGCTTACGAACTCTGCGATTTATATATCGCAAGATTACCAACTCTGCGATTTATATATCGCAAGCTTGCGAACTCTGCGATTTATATATCGCAAGATTACGAACTCGGCGATTTATATATCGCAAGATTACGAACTCGGCGATTTATATATCGCAAGATTACCAACTCTGCGATTTATATATCGCAAGCTTGCGAACTCTGCGATTTATATATCGCAAGATTACGAACTCGGCGATTTATATATCGCAAGATTACCAACTCTGCGATTTATATATCGCAAGATTACCAACTCTGCGATTTATATATCGCAAGATTACGAACTCTGCGATTTATATATCGCAAGATTACCAACTCTGCGATTTATATATCGGAAGCTTGCGAACTCTGCGATTTATATATCGCAAGATTACGAACTCGGCGATTTATATATCGCAAGATTACGAACTCTGCGATTTATATATCGCAAGCTTGCCAACTCTGCGATTTATATATCGCAAGATTACGAACTCTGCGATTTATATATCGCAAGATTACCAACTCTGCGATTTATATATCGCAAGATTACGAACTCTGCGATTTATATATCGCAAGATTACGAACTCGGCGATTTATATATCGCAAGATTACTAATAGACTGCGGGCTCATATTTTAGCAGCGGTAAAGCATTTTGATGAAGGCGCTTTGTTTTGGCGCGAATTTTAGGTACTGAATTTTTCGAAAATGGCGGAGTTAAGTGGTGCATCGAGATTTTTATCAGGAATAGACCCCTTGCAGCACGTCGGAATGCAGTCCAATTTGTAGGGCAAAACAATAGGTTCCAATTCTCAGGAGATTGACATTCTTTTGTTTTGTCCTCCAAATTGAGCTACTATGACGTCACGCGAAAGGGGTCTATACGATTCATGTTGGCAGTGGCGGATCTTGCATATGTGAAGGGGGGTGGCTTGCCACCCCCCCCCCCCCCCCCCTTGGAACACAATGGCGCAGCGGAACTTTCTTCTTTTTTTTTTCTTTTTTCTTTTTGCTTTGCTTCGGCGATTTTTGGGTAGGTGATCGACCCAAAACCACCCCCCCCCCTTTAAAAATCCTAGATCCCCCACTGTATTGGCGACTCTCTCCCGATCAAACTTACAGGAGAATCGCAATACCGACTTTATTTTATCGTTTGTAGAGCAGTACAACTAAACTTTTTCCGTGGTTAAGAATTTTTTAATCAGGCGAGATTTTGGTTGTCATGAAGGAGTCTCCCTAGCTACGGTACTTTGGCGGCTGCGTAGGAACCTGGAACCTAATGTCCCGATACTGATATAAATCGCCGAGTTGGTCAGTAATCTTGCGATATATAAATCGCAGAGTTCGTATATCTTGCAATATATAAATCGCCGAGTTCGTAATCTTGCGATATATGAATCGCAGAGTTGGCAAGCTTGCGATATATAAATCGCCGAGTTCGTAAGCTTGCGATATATAAATCGCAGAGTTGGCAAGCTTGCGATATATAAATCGCCGAGTTCGTAAGTTTGCGATATATAAATCGCAGAGTTGGCAAGTTTGCGATATATAAATCGCAGAGTTGGCAAGTTTGCGATATATAAATCGCCGACTTCGTAAGTTTGCGATATATAAATCGCAGAGTTTAATAGGCTAAATAACAAGAAAATGTAAGTAAAACAGATAAATAATAAATTTACACATGGCGCCCCATAGTTTACACTGGCGATTTTTGCGGTGATTTGAGGTGCTATATTTGCGGCGATTTTGGTCATAGTCATGACTGGTAAAGTGAAGTTTTATTCCGGACACCAAGATTACCTGGACAAATGTCTTTTTAGAAGCATAACACAACATTTTATTTTCAAAAATTTTTTTCGAAAATTGCAACACCACAAAAATCGCAGCAAAAATTGTCCGTATAAACGTTCCTTTAGCTTCTTGCTTGGACATGTTCTCCCAATGCAGATTACTTGTCGACAAAATTTTCTTAGAATCTTAGATATCAAAGTTAGGCAAACAAACAAACAATACCTAAGGGAAAACATTATTCGTAAGTCGAACTGAATACTGGTCCACTCATACAAAGTCAGTTCAGGTTGAAGGCGCGGAAATTACGAGCAACAAAATCGTGCATCTTGTGAATAATAATATAATGTATAAGCATATTGTTTTCATATACAGCTTTTTGCAAAAAAATATGGCCGTTTCAAGTATATATATATAGAGATTATCACATGTTAAGAGCTTGATATCGTTTTTATTCACGAGTTTCCCGTATCATATCGCGAACGAACGAGTCGTCGAGTTGCCTATCACTAGAAAAAGCTGTATATAATGTGAAAAGAAAGAGTTTTTTGAAAAAAATATCAGGAATGACATTTTCTGATGCACTTTTGATATACTTGTGTATACACTTGAATTTATAATGTAAAAAAAAAAAAAACACGACAACATCAGCCATGCTGTAAAAACCCATCTTGACTCACCAGATATGTAGCATCACGTCTTTTTCGTCTCGACTCTTTTGATTCACTCGTGATATTTCCAACCTGAGATACGAATATTCAGTGAAAAAAACATCACAAAGGATAATCGCTATTTGAATTAGACTTAAAAATCAACTACTAAATTCCAATTCAATCTGGCATCGAAAGCCTAAACATGAACCTCTGGATCTTTAGAATAAACAGTCACTCTTGCAATCACTTCCCTGTGAACTACTGCTAAAGCCTGGTTCGCACTTGCATCGTAGTCGTCATCGTAAGCAGCATACGCAGACTCAGTAGCCTACTGCTTATTAACAGCGCCTGTCTTTTTACAAACCTAGGTGATGAATGCGATACTGCGAGTCTGCGTATATTGCTTATGATTACGATTACTGCGCTAGTGTGAACCAGGCTTACTAGCTGCGAATATCAATATTCTGTGAACTCGATGTGAGCTGTCCGATGGAATTTGATTTTTCACTGCCACCAGTCAAAACTAAAAAAACGGCACCGACTGATTAGTTTTGATTGCCGGCAGCGAAGAAGCAATTTCACAACAAGCCGACCTTACTGAAGGAGAAATTCAACAATTAATTATACGGGGTATGGCGGGGAAAGCGCGCGCTTGCCGTTCACGTAATTTGAATAGTTGTGGGTTCCCTGTGCTTTTTAAAAGGCCTTCCTTTATTCCTAGTTTTGTAACAAATTAAATACTTCTGGACCTTCTCCTTCACATACCGGTATCTTTTCCGGGTTTAACACTCCCTTGGTGATGCAGCTCCCACTTGCTCCAGTCAGCTGTCGAAAAAAAGCGGAATATTTGAAATTCTTGTTTGATGATAGTAAGATAGATCTCATGTACACTAGCATAAGAACCCGGGCATCAAAACCAAAACCACAGCGCTCACATCGGGATCTACTTCTTCAGCTTGGGCGTGATGTTGTATCATTTCAGACCATGTGTCATTGTTTGAGTTGTATCCATATTCATGTGTCTTCTCATGCACAACCGTTAAACAATGAAATGATACTCTAGGGAATGACACATGGCCTGAAATGGGAAAAAATTCCGTCCAAAGCAAAGTCTATGACACTTCCATTACTACTATAGACCCCTCGCAGCAATTTGGTTTTCAGCTCAATTTGGAGGCCAAAAAATAGGTTCCAATAGGCAATGTGCATCAAAGCTCACAAAGCACTCTGAGAAACCGAGCCCTGCAGAGATGAGACAGGAAAATCAAAGGAAATATCAGAAAAAAATTACTCGAAGGAAAGATTGTCAGATGAATGTTTAGAGAAGCCAAATGAGTGAAAGGACTTGGTTTCCCATCATGCTTTGTGCTAGAAATTCGAGCTTATGCACATTGGCTAAGGAGATTGAAATTCTTTTGTTTTGTCCTCCAAATTAAGCTGGTGTGTCGACACGTGCAAGGGGTCTATAGCAATACTGTTACCAATACTATTACAACACGAAGAATAACATTACGATTTACCTCTACTTGAAGCATGTATAACAAATAGCCCTGACTTTCACCCAGATATAGACTTGGAACATTAATAACGATCACAGAACCGTCTACTTTACTTGGCCCGTTGTTTTGTACCTAATCAGCAGTAAAAAAAAGGGCGGAATGAATGAATGAATGGATGGATGGGAGGATGGGAGGATGGATGGATGGGAGGATGGATGGATGGATGGATGGATGGATGGATGGATGGGAGGATGGATGGATGGGAGGATGGATGGGAAGATGGACGGATGGATGGATGGATGGATGGATGGGAGGATGGACGGATGGATGGATGAATGAATGGATGGATGGATAGATGGGAGGATGGATGGATGGGAGGATGGATGGGAGGATGGACGGGTAGGAGGGTGAACGGATGGATGGATAAGAGGATGGGTGGATAAGAGGATGGGTGGATGGTAGGATGGATGGATGGGAGAATGAACGGATGGGTGGATGTCAGGGGCAACGTCAAAAGTATTCAATACGAATCAAGCATGATACTCACGTCACTGTGGCGGCAATTAAGCTCATGAATTTTTCCCACACTGTACGGTTCAATACTTTTGACGTTGCCCCTGACAACATGCATTTTTCAACGACAAAACTTCGTGACAAAACTTTGGTCGTTCCAAGCTTAAAGGCGCGATTACACGGTGCAACGAAGCATTGCACCGGTAACCTACACTGCAATTCGCAAAATGTTGCGAGACAAGTTGCAGCAATTGTTACGAAAAGTAGAATTCGTTTCTACTTTCGGCAACGATTGCGTCTTCGTTGCATCGTGTAAACGTTCTTGCAACTTGTTTCGCAACCCCGTTGCGAGACAAGTTGCAGAGAAAAAGCGTAGCATGATTACAAGATGATTTTCAGTAATACGTACGATAATTGTCTGTGCAATTTTTGGCCCGATATCGCTCTGGGTCTTGATCTCTGATCTTTCCTTAGCCCTGCCTTCGTATATTACCTCATTAGGAACAGATGAACTAAAATTAGATTAAAATATAAGTTTATGAATTAATAGAACAAGGATGTGTTTTGAACACCTCATACATGTTGAAACGGCGACGACAACAACAGTAACAATGAAAACAACAACAACAAAACAACAACATGAAAGGAAGGCAATAAACAGAAAGACAGACCGCAAGGGATCCGGGGGGGGGGGGGGGTGAATACCTTCCTGGGACAACTTTGTACCCTTAGTTCGAAGAAAACAGATACAAAATAATGTTTTTCCCCTTTGATTCTAAGGAGTGCATCCCTCCTTGGGCGGCTACGTAATGATTTTCTCATTCTTGGATGGTTTTTTTTTGGGGGGGGGGGGGTTGCTTTGTTTTCGGGTGTGGATGCCGTTACAAACGCAGCACCCTCCCTGAAGAAAATCCTGAATCCGCTCCTGTACAGACAGATAAAACGGACAGACAGACAGACAGCAAGACAGACAGGAAAACAGCCAGAGTCAATATCGGTTTGTCAATAATTTTGTACCTAAAGAAATATTATTCTCATTATTATAAAACATACCCCACGACTTCCAAGTCTGCCTCGAACTTGACTCTCACTTTAATTTTGTCTTTATTGTCTTTCTCATTCTTATCTTCATTGACACTGAGAATGAAGGATGGCACGGTTAGAATGTAGAATCGAGATGACTGGTTTTAACAGACCAGAATGGTCCTTGTTTTTATAACTGCATGTGAAAGGTCCGCTTTACGAAGACAACGACCACGCTTGCTCAACCAGATGTGGGATGGACGAGTCGTATATTAGTAGGATCAATTGCTGGGTTTCAATCAGCTGATATGCTATAGTTTTTGAATCTCATCTGCTCTAAATGGTGGGCAAACACTGACCACTATGTGCTCTCAGCAAAAAGGAATTCTGCTGAAAATCTGCGATTCAGCTGATCACGATGAACATTTCGCACGGTACAGGAAATGACGTCACGTGAAACTAACCATTATAATAAATTACCTTTTTGCCGTTATGGTGATGTAGAAATCATTTACGAGCTCTGTCGTCCCAAATTTAATGCCAAAAGTTTTCTAATAAGAAAAAAAGTCAAATAAATTGGCTTACAATTTGGTTTGACATCATATTTACGCCAAACCTAGCGACATCAAAGACGACCGCCTTATTATCCCTTGTTTTCAATGCGTTCGGCTCATGTGAAGTTCGACGTCTAAGACTAAGCTCAAACTTCGAACTTCACATGAGCCGAACCTATTGACATCAAAGAAGACCGCCTTATTATCCCTTGTTTTCAATGCGTTCGGCTTATGTGATGTTCGAAGTCTAAGACTAAGGTCAAACTTCGCATGAGCCGAACCTAATGACATGAAAGAAGACCGCCTTATCATCCATTGTTTCCAATGCGTACGGCTCATGTGAAGTTCAACGTGAGATACCTACATTCGAGTTCCCCTTGAGTGGATTACCAACAGTACAAGTAGCTGTTTCTGTTCCGTTACTGGTAGCAGATGTAGTACACTGCACTTGCTGATAAAATAGAAAAGAAATCAATAAGAATCAATCGACCAGCCAAGCACCCACCCACATGTACAACCCAGCAAAACACTCCAACCGACAAAATCGCCAAAAGACCCTCAGCTGTAATTAGCTTTGGCCCTTTTTCCCATTTTAGACCACGTGTCATTCTTTTGAGAATAAGATTCTTTGTTTAAGTTGTATCCATATTCACGTGTCTTCTTATGTGCAACCGTTAAACAAAGAAATGATACTCTAGGCAATGACTCGTTTTCTAAAATGAGGAATCATTACACCATTACAAGGTTAATTAAGAGATACAGTATATCGATTTGGGCAGTTCGTAGCCAGTACCGCGCTCTCCCCTCATTAATGCGACCCGGATTCGAGTCCTGCCGGGCTCGGTGTGGGATATATATGTGAGTAGAGCTTGTAGTTGGTTCTCTCCTGTGCTTCAACGGTTTTTCTCCGGTTTTTCTCCCTCCGCAAAAATCAACTTCTAAATTCCAATTGGAATTTCAGTGGACGAACAGCTACTCTGTAGAAATGACCCTGCTAAATCCAATTTATTTGTATTTTTATTTTAAATCTCGCTTCTTTAGTGCCCGTTGTCATTGTACCCCCACCCCCGTCCCCCGCTGCGGCTTTTGAGAAAGGCTAACATATATATATATATATATATGTGCATTGACTTACATCAGACGATCTTGGTCCAATGTAGTCAAAGGTTGTCGGGTAAGAAATAAGAACTTGAGCGAGATATGCTGCATCGGGAGCTTTGTTTTTCACATCAACGACCAACGTCAACTCTTGTACAGTACCTATGCGTACTTCTTTTAGATTCCTAGAAAGGATTTAAACACAAACGTAATATTTTCTATGACAAGCTAAGCTAGAAAATAAAAGTTAGAAAATAAAAGCTAGAAAATAAGTCTAACGATTCAAAAATGGTATTACGCGGAGTGGAGTGGAGTGGGATGAAAGTGAAAGTGGGATGGAAGTGGGAGTGGAGTGGAAGGGGGTGGAAGTAGGAGTGGGGTGAAAATGAAAGTAGGATGGAAGTGGGGTTAGGGCTATGGGTGGGAGTGGGAGTGGAATGGAAGTGAAAGTGGGATGGAAGTGGGGTTGGAAATGGTAGTGGAAGTGGGAGCGGAAGTAGGAGTGGGGTGGAAGTGGAAGTGGTAGAGTGGAGTTATTGAATGTAGCAAAAGAAATAATCGTTGATTACATGTACATTATCATAGTAGAAAAGAACATTTATTACCCTGGTATTACAAGCTTGCCCTTCGCACTTAAGTCTGGTTTACATATATCACTTCCACATTGTTTTTGAATGGTTGCCTGAAAAAGAGGAAATTAAAGAAGAGTAACATGGTTGATCTACGCTCCTAAGACGTCGTCCTCTCACCAATTCAAGCCAGGGGTCAATGATTCGATCCCCTAGTATGTGAGTTGAGTTTGTTTGATGCATTGTTCTATCTCATGCTACGAGGGTTTTAGCCGGGTTCTCCGGTTTTCCTACCTCCGCAAAATTCAACAATTCTAAATTCTAAATCGATCTCAGAATCAGAGGACCGTATGTTAGATAACTCTTTGTGTTAATACGTCTTTACCCTTTTTAAAATAAGGACTATATTCATTTTTGTTTACACAATCTAAACAAACAAATAACTGAAAAATGTATACACTTTATTGCCTGGAGATGGATCTATGATCCAAAAGTTCGGTTAGAATAAAAACATATATGTAGAGAAAACATTCTTGTTATCGAATGACAACTACATACAAGAAACCTTGAAAAAATAACGATTGACTCACAGACAGACAGACAGACAGTAAGACAGTAAGACAGACAGACAGACGAACAAACGAACGAACTAATGAATGAATACAGAATCAACTTACAACAGCTCGAGTCAGTTTGGATTTGTAAGAATTGAGGACGGGGCAAAGAACTTTACCACATGGAGTGTCAGCAAGATCAAACGACAAGTCAAACGTCAACACACTCAGGAGGTCTGCGATGCGATCTTTTTCCTGAAACGGTTCAAAGAAAGACAATGAAGTCACACTTATAGTCGCACACGTTGAAATATAATGATCTCTTTTACTCTCCTTAGAGAAAAGAAGACAAATTTCCCATTTTGGGCCACATAATATCTTTTTAATATTTCCACATGGAAAATTAATCTCCGAAGAGTGCCATCACATGGTCTGAAATGGGCAACACAAACAACGAAGCTAAATACGTAACTATATGGATATGTAATTGATAAGAAAACGCCTTCCGCAGATGTGTAGTTGCGCAGTTTTTTCCTCTGCGAACATAAAGTGTTGCGCGCAATCTTGCAGAAGTAGGACCGAGATCTATAACGTTTTGCGCAAGAACTTCTTTTGTATATGAGCAAGTGTACGGCGTTCTTGAATATTTTTTTTCTTCAAATTTGAAAACTGCTGCGCGTAATCTTGCAGAAGTAGGACCGAGAAATACATGTATAACAATGCGCGCAAAATTCCATTGCATTAACATGTCTTCGGCGTCCATTGCAATTGGAATGTTGTATCCACTTCTTAAAACTATTACGCGCTAAGTTGTAAAACTAGGATTGTTTGGGCTTATAGCTTGATAATAAGCAAGTCTGCTCGTAATATTGTAAATATATCTGCGACGTTCGTGAAATAATGATATTATCATCAAAGGAAATGTGAATACCTGGTCAGAATACACTCATTAGCTTGGACGTAATGGTTTGTTTTTTCAGACCATGCGGTGTCATTCTCTTTAGAATAAGATTATTTGTTTGAGTGATATCAATATTCATTTTTTTTCCTCATGCACAACTGTTAAACAAAGAAATGATACTCTAGGGAATGACACGTGGTCTGAAATGGGAAAAGCTTGTGCTCAAGTTAGAATTGCTTTATGACTTTGTTGCTGGAAGAGTTGTTACGCGAGACTTAGATAGAAAACTTTCGTCATCAATGAGGAGCGTATGTTATTCGAACGTTATAGGATTCTTTACTTACCCTCAAATGTACTGTATATGGTGGTAAACAGACTTTGACATTGCTTTGAAAAGGCATCAGTTGTGTTCGGCTTACGACGAAGCTTCTCTGGCTGTTGTTGTAGAAGTACATTCGCTTTAATGCCGGATCAGAACCCTTATCTCTGTCAAGCTCGACTTTGTAAGAAATAGTAAGATCTGAAAAACAGAAGTCATAGCTATACTTAGTCTGCACTTCATTGCCACGAGTCGTATGGATAGTCCTCTTCGTAGTTCCCTGCGCCATCTTGAAAGGTAGCCGTATCTTTTTTTACCATAACTTGTAAATTTCTCGCGCGCTGATTGGCTGAGAGCCATGTTCGATAAGAGGACAGACCGATAAGATGACGAATCGCTCGCGCACGTAGCTAGCGCGCGCTTGAAACGGTTTTTTCTTTCAAACGTTTTCTTCGTTTTTGGATCTTTTCTTTGCCTGTTATGGTAAAAAACAAATCGAAGTGATTTTTCATGGTCTGTACTCCTATTGAACATAGAAATGACGTCAGATATGATCCAAACTCAAGTGGAACCACGAGCGCAGCATGGAAAAGTCACTTCGATTTGTTAAGCATAGAAGCGAGACATGACGTGACCTTGCAATGATAGAGACATGTGAGTAATTGCCAATGGTGTTAAAAAAAGGTCTCTATCATTGCAAGGTCACCTCATGTCTCGCTTCGATGCAAAAGCACGGCTACCTTTCAAGATGGCGCAGAGAACTGTGAAGGCGTAAGCACTCGTTCACACATCGGTGAACACTTGTTTCCATAGCCCAAACTGCCCTTCATCGAGAAAGTACTGGAATCGATTCTAGGGTATTTTTGGCTATGGAAGCAAGTATTTCCCATTCACATCGGGCGAAAGAACCTTCATTGCCTCATAAAACAATAAAACGTATCACAATAGACAGTATCACAATAGATCAATGCCTCATTCTATTGTTCTATAAGACAATGGCAGATCTGAACGAGTTGTGAAGGGAAATATTTAGAACGTTTCTCGTCCAACATCTCGTCTTAAGTTCTTTACTCTACTAACCTGTACGCTGTTTTTCTAGGTTTCTGAAGCACACAGTCATATTTAAACTGGAAGGGAAGAGCCAAAGGACATTAAAAAATTATGTAGGAAATCAGAGAATCAGAATTGTCTTCACCTCAAGTGCTTTAAAAAACCTTCCCAAATAAAAATTTCTATTTCATTTGCACGCACAAGAAAAAACGAGGAGGCACGGCGGAGAAGAGCAGAATTCGTATGACTGCTAAATGGCTCAACCACGTCAAGGTAAGGAAAGGACGACTATACCATTGTGCGAAGTTGCCCTGAGATTTTCACACCCGAAATCAGTTCTTCTAGTTCGGTATTGCACCTTATTCCCTCATGAGACAAGGCGACAATATTGATGTACCAAACAATGGAACAGATTTTGCATAAAAAATACAGTGAAATATTCGGAACATAGAAAATGTGTTGTTTCGGTACACCAATACACGCATCAAGCATTCCGCGCTACTGCTCTAAGCGCATGCTCAGGGGATTAAAAAGTGGGATAATATTTTGTAAAATATGCAATTTTTTGGCATATTTGACTCAAAATTCGCTTAACGGTACGTGATTCTGAATATTTAATGAAAATTGTGTTTGACAAGAAAAATACAACTAAAATATAACATTTTTTACAAAATATCATCTCACTTTTTAATCCCCTGAGCATGCGCTTAGAGCAGTAGCGCGGAATGCTTGATGCGTGTATAAGGCTGCTCTGACGTCATGTAGTTTCATTTGCCGTACCAACAAGGACAAACAAGAACAAAAAACGGACGGCTTTATTGCATTGCATTTTGTTACTGTTTTAGGGGACGTAATAGATACCATCCTGGAAATATTTCCCTTAAAACAGTCCCACAATGCACTGCAATGCCATATCGACCTAGTTTTTGCCTCAAGGTCGGAACAGAAAATTGAGTAGTGGTCATCAGTTCTGCTTCCAGACAAACATTTTCCCCCTTGATATATTTACGTACCATTTGTGTAGTGTATTATCAGCTTCTTTACAAGTCGTCTCATTGTTCTCAAGTACGATTCGCTGCACGTTCAGTATTACGTCAGCCTCGATGTTAAGAACCTTTTGTGTCCTAAATAAACAGATTGCCAGTTCTTGTTAGTTTTTTATATATCCCGCGTTCTAATTGGTTGCGGAAAGCATGTATTATGAAAGCAATCAGGACGCGCGCGCACTTTCTATTTCCTGACTTGTACACCAAGTCACATGTCGTTTTCATGCGGAGCCGGGAGGAAAACCGGAGAACCCGGAGTAAAACCCCCGTGGCAAAACATAAAACAAACATTCTTCACATGCCATGATGTGGCGTCCGAGGGAATCAAACCCACGACTAAACTTGTAGGACTCGACCAGTGGAAGACGAACTGAACGGTTTACCTGCCTTCCTAGGATGGTGCGAGGATATTTCGTTTCCCTGAAATGGTGCAATATTTTCCCAAAAGACCCCTTGCACGTGACGTCAGAACTGTTCAATTTGGAGGGCAAAACTGAGAATTGGAACCTATTGTTTTGCCTCCAAATTGAGCTGCATTCCGACGTGCTGTAAGGGGTCTATTCAAACCACGTGTCATTCCCTAGAGTATCATTTCTTTGTTTAACTGTTGTGCATGAGAAGACACATAAATATGATACAACTCAAACAAAGAATCTTATTCTCAAGACAATGATACGTGGCCTGAAATGGTAAAATATTGCACTAACGAATAACGTCTGTTCACTGGGGGCACAGGGTCAAATTGAAATACTTACATAAAAAGCACCGCTTGGTCAGATCCAAAAGCACCGACTGCGATATCTTAAAAAAACGAAATTCAAAATACAACAAAGTTTCAATCCCAGTAACGTATATTTGTACATATCAAATCGTCTAGCCCGACTTAGCTTTTTATGCCTATACCATTTGTGTTTTTTGGCATATCTTTTTTGTGTTAGTGGTGGTGACCATTCATTATGAAAATCAGTAAAATTTACAGCGGAAGACAACTCAACTAAACTGGTTGAATATAGACCCCTTTCGCGTGATATCAAAGCAGCTCAATTTGGTGGCCAATTAAAACAAAAGAATTTCAATCTTCTGAGAACTGGAACCTATTGTTTTGTCCTCCAAATTGAGCTCCATTCCGACGTGCTTCAAGGTTTCTATATCGCTTATAGCCTCCATTCTCGGTATGTATCTCTCACAGCTACAAACAACAGAGAGAAGGCAAAACAGACGTCCGTGGAGATCCTGAGGATCGAACCGTGGACCTTTAGCTCCGAAGGCCGCGCACTAACCAACTGAGCTACGCCTGCTGCTTAAAAACAAATATCTTTCAAAGTCCGAGTCTTTCAAGAAGGGAGATAGGTTATCATATGAAGGTTTTGTTGGATACCTGGATAGCCATTGTCATCAACATCGAGACCTCCTGTGATAGACTGACCAAAATGGGAAAGACTTGGCTTCACCTCGGATCCCTTGATTTTCTACATGGAACAAGGAGAGAGAACAAAGACTTTGATGAAAGATGCTCATTATTCAAATACAACAAGAAAATTGATTGGTTAAAGTACTCGTATAGATAGACCTCTTGCAGCACGTCGGAATGCAGGTCAATTTGGAGGGCAAAACAATAGGTTTCCAATTCTCAGGAGATTGAAATTCTTTTGTTTTGTCCTCCAAATTGAGCTTCTTTGACGTCACGTGAAAGGGGTCTATTCCTTGTAGAATGTTTCAAATGCAGCTCAATGTGGCAGAGGGAAATGGAGTTTTGTGTTCCTAATGAGTACATTTGCCTCAATGACATTGTTTTGCTCTGCAAACTGGGCTGCACTAAACGTGCTAGAATAATTAAGCCGTGCTTACGTGCTTACGTGCTCATGCAGATTTATTTCAACAGGAGAATAAGATTGCATAGATACTTAATCTTCACCTGTTTGTACTTCGGGTCAATACCGTTCTTTGTACCATGGTAGATGTACACAGCTCCAGTGCCTTCATATGGGGCTCCAATAGCTACATCTACAAAAAAAAGAATCAAAATCCAAGGAAAAAATATATGAAATCTTGATGGAAGTGCGAATAATCACTCATAACAGACCCATATTCAGTTTGGGCATATTTTTTTTCCATTTCAGACAAGGTGTCATTCCCTTGAGTATTATTTTATATATTATTATTATTTGAGATTTTGTCCCCAGACTGGTAGGTACAATGCACTTCCAAATCCAAATCATTCATAAAGCACGGACACTGAGGGTGGTCACTGCCAGGGTTTCTTTACGTCCCTTCGATGCAGGGTTAGGCAGTGTGGAGAGACGGGACCGCCATTTTACGTGGTCATCCGAGCCACGGGAAGGTCTAACCATTTGTAGATGTTATTACAAAGGCAGCACCTTAATAACCCACTTTCGATATTCTGGTTGAGTGATCAAGCAAAAAGCAGCTCAAGACGAGGCTCCGGGGAAACAATAAAGAATCCTAATATATTCTTTTGTTTCCGCGGAGGCTCGCCTTGAATTGCTTTCTGCGTGATCACTCAACCAGAATATCGAAAGTTGGCTATTCTCCTCAGTTATTTTAAGACCCTGAGTGTTGGTCCAGCTGGGACTCGACCCACGACCTCAACGGTTTTCATTCTCATGGGAATAAATAAGGCGCTGTGTGGTCAAGGTCCACTGACTAGCACGAACATCACTGTTACATGACTCACCTTCAAAGCCATCTTTATTCAGATCCCCTACACTAGCTATTGACGAACCGAATCGACCTTCTGCTACCTTGTCACCGGTAAGATCCATATCGGACATTAGATTTAGAGCACCCTATAGATGAAGCATACAATATGATAAGCAAATTGATCAAGAAATAAGGAAGGTCTAAAAAGCTTTGACTCTTGCGTATCACAGCTTTGGCCACTCACGACAAAGCTAAGCTTTATTGTGAAGCCCAGAATGATCGAATTGTAATTTGGAAGTTGATTTTTAAGGAGGGAGGAAAACCCTCGAAGTACAGTAGAGAACCAACAAGGAATTCTACTCAAATACGCGGAGACAAAACGACACAGAGCCCGGCGGGACTCAGCTCTCACCACAACGTCACCCGTGCTTCCCTAGTCTACTCCTAGTCCATGCTTTCTGACAAGTTATTGTTCACAAAACTCGTAATAATGAACACACGTGCTTGTGCACTCACCCTTTTATTGTTCATGTAAACAAAGACACGTCCCTCATCTCCGACATCAGAGTAGAGTGGAGCACCAACCAGCATGTCTGTGTAGCTGAAATAAAAAGAATATATTAAAAGATCTTTGTCTATACAGGGTTTTGCTGTAAACCTTTCCCGAATTCGCTTGAATGATCACAGAAAAACACTATTTAAAGGCTGTTTTTCTGCATTTGTCCACTCCAGCCTCCCCTTGAGTTTATTGTTTTGTGGTCAAACTCACATACCCTGCCACTTCATTCAATATTCTACGCACACAACGCTCACTCACATGAAATGACGAGAACCACAACACTACTACCAATATACCTTACTTACCCATCTTTGTTTAGATCCACAGAACACAGTACACTACCAAAGTAGCTTCCCATCTAGATCACAATCATAAGGTACGGTTATAGGACAGTATAAATTCATACTCTTTCTATAAATAGTTAGGAATCAGTTACCTTAACATTCTTTGGCTGTGGTAGCGCTGCACTGACTGTTAGCTGCCCTTCGATTTGGTAAATAAGAACCTAGAAATAGTTTAGAAAATAATTGAAAATATCTAAAATCTCCATTCCATGAAGGTAGCTGGTGTACTGACCATGGTGTTCAGAAGGGATAAGAGTTCTGTCTGCTTCCCGTGGGGTCACTAAAAGCAGTAGGGCTATCCTACATTCATGCAAACGAGGCCCGGGGATACGAGGCCTTTAACTATGTACCTAGGCAATGGCTCGGATTCAATAGTGCTGTTAAGTGTGATGTCACTTGTATAAAAAAATAAAAAAAAAATAAAAAAAAAAACAAGTTCTGGGTCAAAAACGAAAAGCAATTCTATAAAGATTTTTCTTACTTTCTCATCATGTCAGGATTTGTTATCCAAATTTCTAACTGTTTCAGGTGGAGGATTATTCATTAAGAACATTTTTTGCTTTATTTCATCGTGGTTTTTTTTGTGAGCAGTTGGACCAGGAAATACGTCACAACCGTTAACAGCTCCATAGACCCCTTGCAGCAAGTCAGAATGTAGCTCAATTTAGAGGACAAAACATTAGGTTTCCAATTCTTAGGAGATTATATTCTTTTTTTTTCTCCTCCAAATTGAGCTGCTTCGACGTCACGTGAAAGGGGTTTAAAGGATATACCTTGCCCTTGATGTTCTCTGCCCTTGGTGCACCACCAGCAATTCCTACAAACAAAAAGCACAATTATTAGTAAACCATCGGCACTAGCATTGTCCGTTTTTTGTTTTTTTCTTCAATCTGTGAGTTAGCCGTGCCCTGAATTATATCAGCCCAGAGGTTGTTACAGGTTTCGATCTGTGAGTTAGCCATGTCCTGACTTAGATCAGCCCAGAGGTTGTTTCAGGGTTCGATCTGTGAGTTAGCCTTGCCCTGACTTAGATCAGCCAAGAGGTTGTTTCAGGGTTTGATCTGTGAGTTAGCCTTGCCCTGACTTAGATCAGCCCAAAAGTTGTTTCAGGGTATCGATAAGACGTGCTACTTTTCCCCCACCACCTGCGATGTTGTCTGCGAATTCGCCTTCTAGCATCGCGTTAATATAAAAATGACCAAAGTTCACCGTAGTTTTACCTGTCTTATTGGAGAGGCCAAAGAATCCACTGGTCACTGAATAACCTGAATATAAAAATGTCGTGTTTTAATAACCTGAAAATTGACTATTCGACTGTCCTTACATAACAACCTACCGGAAGAATTTTAAACCTTTCAAAAATTTGACATGTACGTATCATTTAAACGGAACCATCTCTTTACTGCGATTCTCAATATTCTGCGAACTCAGACATTTCAATGGCTTTTTGTGAAACTGGTTTTTCGCTGCCGTCAATCAAACTAATCAGTCGGTACCTTTCATATTTTTGACTGGCGGCAGCGAAAAACCAAATTCCAACAAGAAACTCGCAACTACCGAGTTCGCAGAATATTGAGAATCGCAGTAATTTGTACGGCTAGGTTTGAATTTTTGTCCGGATAGCACAGTTCCTTGTAAACGGACACTTTTTTAAACGGTTAAAAATCCGTCCGGTATTATGTGAGGCCAGCCTGACTGTAATCTCGTGGAGAGGCCTTTAATCACTAGTATAGTCATCCCCTCCCACACGGCTCAAAAGCTGTTCAATCTATAATAAGTATCATCTATACTCACCCATGTAGGTACCGTGGGGAGGACTTTTGTCACTATAGTATCCCCTCCCACACGACTCAAAAGCTGTTCAATCTATAATAAGTATCGTCCATACTCACCCATGTAGTTACCACGGTTGATTTGGTCTTGTGTCGAAAATGTAGTTTTTTTAAAAGTTGGAGAATATGTGATTACTCCACCTGGTATATGAAAACACAAAAGACGTATTAGCTACATTTCTCTCGAACAATTAAAGATAAAACTTCTTATTTGCGAGGTACATTGCACCAATTCCCCACCCCCTTAAAAAATTCCCATCCCCATCCTACAATAGGCTAGTCACTGAGGGTGGTCATTGCTGGGGTTTCTTTACGTCCTTTCTTCTTCGTCCCTCCGATACAGGGCTAGGTAGTGTGTAGAGAAGGGAACGCCATTTTACTTGGTCATCCGAATCACGTAAAGGTCTAACCATTTAGATATGTTATTACAAAGGCAGCACCTTCTCCACAGTTATTTTTTTTAAATAACTTAAAAGACCCCGAGTGTTTGCCCGGCCGCCGGGACAACTGAGCCATCCGGGTGGCGTTAGCTTAGGGTGGTATTGGACTCAGTGCTACCGCTCTGTCTATGACAGTGTAGTTTAAGCCTTGAGTTGGGGTTCGATTTTTGAATTAACCGCATATGCCTAAGTTGAGCTGGTTTGTTTTAAGCATACGTTGCCACCAGGATTTTCCCCCGGATTCTCCAATTCTCCTCCCTCTATAAAAGTCAACAAAGCACTTAAGAGAGTCATTACGTTAGTTGATTGTATCGCTGTGTGTTGTAAGTAGTGAACTTGGTACTGTACGTTGTTGAAAAATTGAATCAGATTTCCCCAGGTAGTTAGTCCGCATACCTTTCCAGAGACTCACACCAACAGCGCCCATCGCGACATATTGTTTGTCTGCAGTTATTTTTGCACTAAAGCCAGTCTGACAGTAGCCATAGTAGTTGTTGCCTTTCTTCTCTGTAATGGGAAAAAATCAGTTTACAAAAGCTTTTTTGGGGAGACCGCTTAACAGGCACGGATTCAGCTCCCAAAAATTACTGTTTTAATTTCTAGGTACCAAAACCGCTAGACTCCGTCGCAGACGTTTTTAGGGTAATTACGTCGTCACGCAACGTTTCTCTCCTCACTAACGTCCTGTACAGGACCCGAACTGATCCCCGCGTATTCTACGGAATGGACTCAAGAAAACTATAATTTGTGAAAGTCATATTTATTGATTAATATAAATCATTTAATTAAATAACAATTGCATGTCTTGTGATTGATTCTCGTCATCAGCTTCTAAAGACTGTGAAGCACATAATAAAATAACAATCCATAGGAATATAAAGTATCGAGACATGGTCAGTCAGCTCGTGTTGTAGTAAAACCTTGACACAGGCAACCCAAATACTTAATCAGTTAATAGTTTGGTTAGCTATTAATAAGGGCCGGATAAATTTTTATTAGATTCCTAGTTACACTTTTCCAGCCTTAGACTATTTTTTTTACCTTGTAATTTATCAATTATCTTCGATATATATAAAAGCAGAGTTAATAATAAACAATCAATAAATATGACTTTCACAAATTCTAGTTTTCTTGAGTCCATTCCGTAGAATACGCGGGGATCAGTTCGGGTCCTACCTTGGGATCAGTTCGGGTCCGAGATCAGTTCAGGTACAATAACAACAGTTTTGGGGATCAGTTCGGGTCCTGGGATCAGTTCGGGTCCCAGGATCAGTTCGGGTCCTGTACAGTGTTGGATGCTGTTACTAGACAAATTTTTAAACTGTGATCGAGTAAACGACTTACTCTCATAACATGGGTTTATGGTTGTTTTTGAGCGGATCAGAGATGTCTCAACTTCAAAGCATCGTCCTAGGACCCATTTATATTGGAAGGTGGAAGATGCACGCGGTGGCTCGCCACGGTAGGCATACCTTGGGGCACAAGTCTGTTGATTTAACAATACTGGTATAAATGGCTGGTGTATTTTCAATGAATGGAACATGAGGTCAAAGGGGGTCCAGATACTCAACGAATGGAACATGAGGTCAAAGGGGGTCCAGATACTCAATGAATGGAACATGAGGTCAAAGGGGGTCCAGATACTCAATGAATGGAACATGAGGTCAAAGGGGGTACAGATACTCAATGAATGGAACATGAGGTCAAAGGGGGTACAGATACTGTATGAATGAACATGAGGTCAATGGGGGTCCAGATACTCAATGAATGGAACATGATGTCAAAGGGGGTACAGATACTCAATGAATGGAACGAGGTCAAAGAAGGTCTAGATACTCAATGAAAGGAACATGAGGTCAAAGGGGGTACAGATACTCAATGAAACGAACATGAGGTCAAAGGGGGTCCAGATACTCAATGAATGGAACATGAGGTCAAAGGGGGTCAAGATTCTCAATGAATGGAATATGTGGTCAAAGGGGGTACAGATACTCAATGAAAGGAACATGAGGTCAAAGGGGGTCCAGATACTCAATGAATGGAACATGAGGTCAAAGGGGGTACAGATACTCAATGAATGGAACATGAGGTCAAAGGGGGTACAGATACATGAAGTCAAAGGGGGTCCAGATACTCAATGAATGGAACATGAGGTCAAAGGGGGTACAGATACTCAATGAAAGGAACATGAAGTCAAAGGGGGTACAGATACTCAATGAAAGGAACATGAGGTCAAAGGGGGTCCAGATACTCAATGAATGGAACATGAGGTCAAAGGGGGTACAGATACTCAATGAATGGAACATGAGGTCAAAGGGGGTACAGATACTCAATGAATGGAACATGAGGTCAAAGGGGGTACAGATACTCAATGAATGGAACATGAGGTCAAAGGGGGTACAGATACTCAATGAAAGGAACATGAGGTCAAAGGGGGTACAGATACTCAATGAAAGGGACATGAGGTCAAAGGGGGTCCAGATACTCAATGAATGGAACATGAGGTCAAAGGGGGTCCAGATACTCAATGAATGGAACATGAGGTCAAAGGGGGTACAGATACTCAATGAAAGGAACATGAGGTCAAATGGGGTACAGATACTCAATGAAAGGGACATGAGGTCAAAGGGGGTACAGATACTCAATGAAAGGAACATGAGGTCAAAGGGGGTACAGATACTCAATGAATGGAACATGAGGTCAAAAGGGGTACAGATACTCAATGAATGGAACATGAGGTCAAAGAGGGTAAATACTAGATACTGAATGAAAACTCACCACAACTTTTCCATTTTTACCAGTACTGTCAAGAACTGCACCAAGCCACTGATTTTCTTTTGTTTCCATTTCCAGCAGAGTTGGTTCATTATTGAGAATGCCTTGTCTTTTCTCATTTGCTTTAGAAACGAGAAAAATTGAAGGTTTTTGATCTATTGGTTCCTTATCATAACACATAAATTAAAAAAAATAAAATTTTCAATTTTTCAATCAATTTTCTGTGGGGGCCTTAAATGTCCCTCAAGGAGCTCTGCTAATGAATCTTTAAACAACCGGGACAAATTTCCTGGGCGTTGGGTAGAGGTGGCCATTGTAGGGAGGTGGTCATTAGTGGAGGTTCGACTGTTAGGGCTGGGATGAGTCTTTAGCCACCCCATTTTTTGCTAATATCTACTATAAAGTTATTTTCAAGTCTTGAACAGTCCCCCATATTTAGTATCATACATATTACGTATTATACGTATATACTTAAATAAAATCTATAAGCCCCATGCATGCATACATTAATAATAATTATTAAGAGTGCATGTTTTTTCATGTATGTAAAATTATTTTTTGAAGTATTATTCTAGAGAATTATCATTTGTTGGTCAATGTCCGGCCAAATTTGGTGCTTGACAGGTCAAATATTGTTTTGAATGGACATGTTGACCCATCATACAATTTTGAAAAAAATAAAACAAAATATTACACATATTGGACATCTTGACCAGCCGTGACGTATATGACTGGCCATTATTTCAAGCCCTGCATAGTAGCAATCATGCTTGAGTGGTATTGAATTGCTAATTTGTGTCTCTATCGCATTAATCCACAAAACTTCATGTTCACTTTACCCCCACCAATTCCTATAGGTCTCAGATCGACCATTTCAGATCTCCCGTTATAAACGTTAATTGAAATAGGTGCCAGATTGGGGTCATTTCAGATCTCCCGGGCCGTTATCAACATTAATTGAAATAGGTGCATGTACATCATTCCAAGATGCAACAAATACCTGTTGTGAAAAACTTGTGTTTCTTATTCTTATTCTCATTACAAATGTGACAGGTTATAGTGTTAATATTGTCAGTGGTCTTGGAATGACTTAAATGGCTATCCCCAGCTATCAATCATCTAGTATATCCTTTGGCTCTGACAATCTTTTTCGAAAATTGTTTTATATCACAGTACTTGTGAGAATACATGTACATATTCTATTTAACAATTATTCAAAGATAATCATTATCACTGAGTCTGATCAAGATCAAGGTAAATAATTGTTTTAGCATCATTTCAAAAGCATCTATTTATTTCTAAAATGCAGATATTTTTCATATTTTGAAAGAGGCTATACGTACGCATATCGACAAACAAATTGTGTGCAATTCTATCTAACTAGTAGGTAATTATAAGAAATATTTCAAAGTTCTCGACCAATCAGCATGTGAAATTTTCTTTAACCATCTAGCTGGATAATGATACTAAATTGCTTCATTATAATACTTTGAATATCTTTTTACCTGTGTTGTCTATTGGTATATAAGTACAGCTAGGAGATGATGATGGAACCTCACACTTGAAAACCGCACCATAGTTTTTAAGATTTAATGACGATGAACTACTACCCAATGCAGAAACATTACTTAATGGTGCACCAACAAGTAACCTAGAGATTTAAAGGAGTAATTAAAACATTTAGTAAAATAAAAAATCACATAAAAATAGATGAAATAAGATAATGTGGTGAAGATTAGTAAATGATTACTGCAGTGATGTTGAGAATCAAGGACATAGAGGTATCGTATACTTGCCTCTAGACTCTCAACTAAAGCTGTTACTTCTTAATTTTAACATTATAATATTATATATACGATATGGATTCAAATATGTGAATGAATGAATAAATGAATGAATGAATGAATAATTTGAAAAGAGAAAATAATAATAATAATAATAATCAATAATTGCAAATGAGTGTTGCTGTTACTTCTTAATTGAAACATGTAAAGATATATTTCATAAATTAATGTGAAAGAACAAATGAACAAATGAGAAAATGAAAAAAAGGAAGAAACAAAAATATATGGCTGATTGTGTGGATGGATGAATGAAACAGAATGAAATGAAATGCAGTAGTTGACACCAGTGTGCACAATAAAATTGAATATACAGCTATTTCAAAAAAGGTTGGTGAAGGTTTTTTTGTATGTTGCAACTTGCTTGTTGCATGCTGCGTAGTGCATGTTGCTTGCATGTTACTTGCATGTTACTTGTATGCTACTCACATGTATACTAGAAGCTACAAGTGACTCATGGGATATTCCACAGTATGCCACTCGACCCATTTTATAACTTGTATTTATCACACACCATAGAAAATACAGGCAATCAAAAATCAAGGAAGCCATTGTATATTCGTCAGTATTTCACTCTTCCTTCCCATCATTCACTGCGTGTTGAATCTCACATTTGTATTTTCAATGATGTGGAATAAAATGGTTATACAATGGTTTCTTGTGGCATACCATGGATATCCCACTCATCACTTGTATTTTCTTTGTTTACACAATCGCCTAAAGGCTTGTGTGTAAACTACAAGTGACTCCATGGATATTCCATGGTATGCCACTTGAAACCATTGTAATTAATTTTTTTTTCAAAAAATCAGTCATTTTTATATTTTTTAAAAATCCTGATTTTAATTTATTTTACTAACAAAAAATATGATGAAAACAGTAGAAATAGTAATACACAGTTCTTTCAAAACATACAGTGTTTTATAAGGGCGTGGATAAAATCATAATGAAAGAAAAACAAACAAGCAATCATCAAGGATATTTGTCAAAAAGGTCGGTGCATGGAGACAAGTTCCTCAGATTAAACACTGAACATCACCACTTCACCTTTATTCCCCAAAGCTTATCGAACAGATAACTAAATTTAGGGATTTGGAATTCAAATACACTTCATTACAAGCTAGAAATCGCGATAAGAAAAGACGAATTAATTGAAGACATTAATTGATAAATCTCCGTAAGCATGCATTAGAAAATAATTAGTTTTTATCCATAAATAGTTCAAAGGACTTTTAATCTTAAAACTTGTCATTTTTATGACTAATATCGCAAAACATTCGCACAACGGAAGGAGAACAATTAAAGGATGTTGGAATGGATATTTGGAGAATAAAATTACCAAATTTGTTTAAGAGAAACGAAGAACAATCGAATCAACGACGGAAGTGATGTGTTGGATTACATGAAATTATCCATACATAAATTACGATTTTCTTACCGACTTTTTAAGGAATTTGGCAAAAATCCTGATTCTGTAATTTTTAGGTTACGATCCTTAAGCTTGTAGTATTCAGCTTGATCAGTAAAAAGGAATTTATGCAAATTTTGGAACTATAATTTTTCTCATGAGTAGTCACTAAAGTCACACAATCATGTTAAATTTATCGCCTTGCACTCGAAGGTCACTAGAACATTAGAGCCCAAAAATAAATTGTATAATTACCTTGTTTTGAAGGCAAATAATAAGGAATACTTAATGTATTTAATTTTTTTTAGAGTTAATTGTCTTAATTGTGTCAAGATAATCACGTTTGATAGATCTAAATTTATAAGTATTTGATCACCATACAACTGCTTGATTTCGTGTTTGTAAATACATATGTTTAGTCTTTCTTCTAATTCAGATTTCCCTCACGAATAGCACAGGTACTAGAAGTCTTATTTACGGAATGATTTTGATAATTCAAATGAACATTTGTTCAAGAAATCGCAAACGAGTTGTAGATGAATTAAGTAAATAAATAAAGCAATCCTACACAATCAACTCCAAACGAACAGTTCAACTAGAAGTTTAGATTGACTTACCATTTCTTCGTTGAGTAAGAATGTAGAGCTACAGAATATCCAAAATAACTTCCTTTGTGGCCTTGAGGGGGCGAAAATATCTGAGCTTTACTTGTATCAACATTGAAAGCGTCTAAATTCCAAGGCAGAGTGATTACGAGTAGAGCTATCAACGTGAACTCCATGCCTAAAGTTCGAAGGAATAGTTGTTGAAGTGTCGTTGAAGGTCAAAGATCCGTCTCTCTGAAACATAAGTTCTAAATTACATATTGCATAACATTGGCTCGCTTACACTACGTCGAAACGTATGCAATGCTGCCACAAAGTTTGTTAAACTAGTAAAGTGATAAATTACTCCCAGCTCATTCATTCTTATCATACAGAATTGATCCAGACAGCTGTTGACCGCGACGGATGTGTCATAATTTTGAAACTTACGCTTGGAAGGAATCCAAAGTCTGTAGACTAAATTAAGACTCGCTTGGGCAAATGAAAAGGGAGGCAAAAAGCTCTTGAGTATTCAAGTCTCTCGGATCGATAGATCGAACAGCTTTGACGTGCTTGCCGCTGCTCCATATACTGGACCCTTACGCTTCACTTCCCGTCCCGTAGTACCCTCGAAGCCCGGCCCCTCCTACGGGATCAATGCGGGAACGCCCACACATAGCTAAAGGTGAGATATATTGGCTTAGTTGGATTTTAGAATAATGTTGTCGTTATATTGGATTTAGTTTTAAATTTGAAACAACGGAAGTCTCGAGTGCTTGGACATTATTTACAACATTATATGTTTTTTAAAAGTCCTTTAGGAGATTAGTACCGTGAAACCGCAACAGACCTGATTACGGAGCAAGTTTCGTCAGGAAACTTTACCGTATCACGGGTCAGGGTCCTGGTATGGGTGCAGCACTGAAATGGCTTCCCGTTGCAATTTGGAATTGTTCCTATCTTTTATCCAATCATGAAAAGCCTAGCCTGTCACGTACATTCGAATTACTAGTACCGTATATTTACTCGATTAAGCGCCGCGGCGCTCTTTTAGATTTTTAGCGGAGCTCCCGCGCGGGCACCATACTTAAGAAAAAATGGTAACCCATCGACTTGATTTTTCATGGCTTGATTTGTCCATACATACATACGTCCGTGTACCACTTTGCACAGGGTTCCCGCGCGCTTTGCTTACTCACAAATACACAGAAAAATTGCAATAATGTAGTCAAAGATGGATCAAGAAGTATTTTTTCCTTATTTTTGCAATGCGAAAAATACGTTTAATCGAAGTCATGTCTGTCTTAAAGTGAACAAAAACAGTTTTTCGACTTTAGCGACTTGTTAAAGAAGATTTAGCGAGGGAAAGCGAGGGAAGATTCTTAATCTTACGATGAATTAAGTTTCGTGACTGAAACTTCAGTGAGAGAAAAAGTGGCCTGTAGACCAGAAAAACCTGATTATACTGCAAGAGTGATATTTCAGTTTCGTAGAAAACACTTCATAGAAGGTAAATTCATTAATTTTAACTAATATTTCGTAAAAAATCGACAAGAAATGTGTAAACTAGCTGAAGAAACTCCCAGACAAGCCAAGGACGTTGGTTCGGCAAACATTGTCAGAGAAACTTGGATAGTTTGTCGTTTTTACTGCATTCTAGATTTTTATCATCTTTTTCTTCATTACTCAGTGTGAACCAAAAAAGCGATATTTGAAGCTTTGATTATTTGTTTTTGATCCCATTTCAAGAAAAAAGGCTAAGACTTATAATTAGTAAAAAGACTTGGTTCTTGGAAAAAATATATTTGACGGCCAGCGAACCTTACGCGAAGTCAAAACAAGGTTCCAGTTTCGTAATCATATGAATATTTTGACATTTTTATAGATAATTTATTCTAATGTTGAATGAAATATGAAAAAGGAATACATATCACACCAAATAATTGCTATTTATCGGGCTTTTCCAGCTATTACTATTACACAATCGCAAAAATGATGAGCTTGTTTTTTTTATGGATAAGCTTATGTTTTTGTAAGATTTTTCGCTCGATGATAAAGTTAAGAATAAATCTAAAAAAAAAATACTTTTCAAAGACCAACTTACTAACAAAGAAAATTATTATCTTGCATTAATGAATATGTCTCTTTTTACGTGTGAAGTTCAAGTGAATGTAAGCTTAAGCTTATCAGTAATATTTTTCGACAATTTTCAGTATAGTTTACTTTCCACCTAAAAAACTTACAACTTTGATTACTAAGATTTGCTGAATAAAATCCTTCGTTCTATACATGTATTCATATGTTCTACAATCTATAATTATTATTCTTCGAATTGAAAAGTTCTCTAATGCTTTTGAAGGCTTAAAATAATGGTTTTTCTTTTAGTTTTTCCTCCTGAATTCTGGTAAAATCAAACAATGTGGTAACGCTATAACCCGAGCGTTATGCCGCGTCACACAATTGTCACGCTTTTAGCACTAAATATACTATTTATGGGAGCTCCGCTTTTAGGCAGTGCCTAAATCTATATATTAGTGTTTCGGTTGCGGCCCTTTATCGAGGGGAAGCACTTATTTCAGGCTGCGCTCTTTGATATTTTGCTCTTATGTGCGGCGCTTAATCGAGGGCGGCGCTTAAACGAGTAAATACGCTAATAGCTAAGAGAAAAAGCTACGAGTTAGTCAGGTTCGGCACATTTTAGGTTCATGTTTGGATAAACAAGAACAAAGGCAGTGGGTGCAGTTACCGGCGGCCGTCCCACAACCGTAGAGACCCCTTGCAGCACGTCGGAATGCAGCTCAATATATTTGGAGAGCAAAACAATAGGTTCCAATTCTCAGAAGATTAAAATTCTTTTGTTTTGCCCTCCAAATTGAGCTGCTTTGACGTCACGTGCAAGGGGTCTACTAAACCACACTAAAAAAACGGCCGATGTGGATGAAAAACTGACTGACCAAAATGATAAAACAGGAATACAGCTGCGCAACCATTTGCAGTGCTTGGATCTGGCTTGGATCGATACAGAAACCGTTTGAGTGTAACAGGAAGGCTGGCTGCCAAGTTTACCCACAGGGAGCTCGTGCCCATGAGATAAAAGTGATAGATGAAAATGACTGAAACAGATATAATTCAAAAAAGGTAATCTTTAAATTATTTCATTTTCACCTACCACCTAGTGAAGCCGGGTTTCTGGATTTGACTGGGGGGCAACCAATGGTTGACTGGGGGGCAACTAGTTATTCTTGAATCAAATCATATCAAAATAACTACTCAAAGTATTCTATCTGACTATTTGTACAACATGAAACCAGAAAACAAGATATACAGAAAACCTTCAACATTCTACAAGCCAGTTGAAACGCAGATACTACCGGAAGTGACGTCTATTGATAGTAATCATTGACAGAAATAAAACAGAAAGATCTATTATCCTGATGTTTTAAAAAAATCTGAATTGGTTTCAGCGTTTTTATCATTTTGACTCACCCAAAATAACTCATTCGACAAGATGACGACTTGTTTCCATTCAACTTCCTATTCCCGATCCTCCCTGCGACCTTGTTACCAACGTTACATGTTTCCGCTCATGACAAAAGCCGTGTTACGTACATCGCGCAATCTCGTCTGAAACGTTTACACAACGGAATTACGTGATGTTCTACGCAATGAATGACGAAAGAGATCGAAAATTTGAAGTTGAGTTGTATGTTTGACGAAAAATGACGTCAAAAATTAACCAGAGTTTTAGTAAGATTGCGCAATTCTTCGCGGTGAAAACCGCCTTGCTACGCTCCCGCATGACGGCAGTCAACGTTGGTGAAACGCGCGTTTTGCGGGACACGATCAACATCAGGTCTAAGAAGTTTGTCTAAGATTAAAATAATTATTTAGTCCCCTGACCAGGGGCTCAACTGCAACCCGGCCCGAAATCAGCTAAATAGAATAGAATATTCTTTTTCTTACATCATTTAATTTTTTTGAGAAAAATAATTATAACCAATGGAGACATGAATTTTAAGATTGCTTGAGTTATAAGTTGTATGCCCCCTCCCCTACTAAGGATTGTGAACGGACTCTGAGGGCAAACCTTTAAAACACCACAGGTAGCCCAGAACAATATTTTTATTACACCGTCGGCGGTACTCTATGATCCTAGTAATAGCAAGATTGGTGATCGCAGATGGGGGTAAGAGGCAAAAGAGAGTGAGCGAGATGATAGCCAATCAGCTGTTCAACAGCTAGTCATTATTTTGCTATCGCTTGACAGTCAAGTGCAGTCGCTTATCTTTTTCTTCAGACCGAACGACTTCAATATCAATAGATTTGAATTAAACTGTCAAAATCGTCTTTACAAATATTTGTTTTTCGGTGCACGAGGAGCCGGAGGCTGATTTTCAGACCTTATAAAGCGATAAGGATACGAAAATACACGTTCGAAACGTGCCACAACCGAAGTCGACCACACAATGACAATGATTGAATGATGACTGAGTTATGAGATCAAAATGTTAACTTACCTTTCTATGTTTCTTTCTGTGGTGATAACTATACTAAACCAAAATAGCAGGAGAAAAACTACAATTCAAACTTAATTTCTTGGGATAAATATCTAATGATATGACCAAATACGACAGGGAATAATTTGACTTGAAATTGTGTGGTTTCGGTGACAAATATCTAGCTTATTTTCGGGGGCAAAAATCTAATATTGTGGTCAAACATGACGGGGAATAAATTATCTTGAAATTGTGTGGTTTCTAGTCATAGAGCATCACTCATCGCCTAACCATATGCGGCAACAAATCATGCTGTTGGGGTGGAATTTTTGAGGCATCTTACCTCTTACCCTTTAACCATTCATCAGCTGGATATACAAACGAAGATGTTAACAGCATCAATATTTTCTCGGAAGTCTGTTCTCGCTGCTGCGCGTCTGAGCAAATTGAAGTAATTTTTTCTTAACAGCCTTAAAACTGAAATAATTCTGGCTAGCTCTCCCAGAGCGGCATTACTTAACCGCAATAATAATGGCCGGAATAGTCCAACATCAGAATGGGAAGTTAATTTTTTTTTCGAAATTCTTAAAATGTCTTGAACTCCACCTTTTCTGATGTTAGAAGCATTAGACCTTTCCCGAATTCTCTTGGATGATCACGAAACAATGGTTTTAAGTCGAGGTTGGCCTTGATAAATAAAAGACTCAAGTTCAGTCTCGACTTGAAATTAACCATCGTTTCGTGATCATCCAAGCGAGTTCGGGAAAGGTATATTGTACATAGGAACTAGAAGATTTTTCCTTTGAAAATCAAGAAATAATCAAGAATTACTGATTTTGAGGAATGATTTTCACCAAAACTGAAACTGACTCAGTCATTTCTTAAACTTTTTTCCCATTTTGTCACGAAATGAAATAATTTTAGTAAATGAAACATTTCAGATCCACAAAAATATCTGCTTACATTGTTATTCATTTATTTAATACATTAAGCAGTTAAGCCATGAATATTAGTTAAATTGATAAAGATTTATAAAACGTACAAATCCGCTAAAGCAAGTCTAGTCTAGATCTGGAACGATAATTCATTAATTCAGTAATTTACAATGTCTTATCATGACTATTAAGATTGTATTAAGATATTCATTAATCTTCGCATGAAACTGTGAAAGGATTTTTGGCAATAGAATCCTAACAGAATCCAGATGTGAAGAAATAATTATCGTACATTATTCTGCGAGAGAAATCGAAATATCCTCACGTACTTTCATCTCCTGAAAGGAATGAGGGTCGCTCCCGTCACGCAATGAGACGGATATCACGCAACCTACATGTAAAATAATTGTCACGATATTTGTCACGTTGGTATGTCTAACTTGTCACGTACGAATTAAGTCACGCCATCCCTAGCCAGCCAATGAAACTTCTCTTATTTGTACATTGAGCCGGTGCGACTTTTGAGTGATCTAAGCCTCTTTACTTGGTTGTGTCCAGTGCAGATATGGCAAAACGGTCCCTGGAAAAAATCAGAAAATACATCAAGCCTAACCTCAATACTCAGAGTTACTCCATTTAGTGCGCGAAACATTTCACTTAGTTGTTCTCCCTAAGGCGTTTTCTTTTATCTTATTATTTTTAGAATAAAAGATAAAAGGGGTACCAACTTAACACTATATATATCGTCTCCTGGGGTTAAGCAAAAGAACTGGTACTTTATATGGTAGTTCTCGGCGTATTCTTAGTCGCTTGCCTGAAAGGCAAATATATTCGACGCGGCAAAAGTTCGACGCTTGAACGGGTTCTTATTTCAGTCCTTCTTTAGGGCTAGTCTAATTTTTCAAAAGTGAAACAAGCCCTGAATAAAAGTCCGAAACGTCGGCAACCATTCTGTTTAATTCCTCACAATATCCAAAATATCAAAACAATAATATATTTTGGAAGATTATATATAATCATACTATACAAAATAAAGCCTAGCTTCAAATTTTCTTCTCAATACATTGCAAAAAAAACAACAACAAAAAAACAAACAAAACGGAGTTTGGGCTACCTTGGAGGCACAGGAGAGAACCATAACAATAGACTCCTTGCAGCACGTCGGAATGCAGCTCAATTTGGAGGGCAAAACAAAAGAATTTTAGTCTCCTGAGAATAGGCAATATGCATCAAAACTCACAAAGCACTCTGGGAAAGTGAGTTCCTTAAAAATGTAACAAGGAACTATCAGAAAAAAATTACTCTGTTATTTTCGTCGCTTAAATCCTTTTATTTCCATAGAAAATATCGAAGGAAAAATTGTCAGATGAATTTTTAGAGGAGCCAAAAAAGCGTAAGAACTCACTTTCCCATCATGCTTTGTGCTATAATTCCGAGCTCATGCACATTGGCTATTGGAAACAATTGTTTTGCCCTCCAAATTGAGCTGCAAGGGGTCTATTCTGCTCAAATGTGAACGGGCGGATCTAATTAGCAAACTCGCGACCACAGCGTCGAGAGGTGGCGCCTGGGAGGAGGACACAACCTTTGTTTCTTAACTGGTTAATTATGATGAGCGAGTAAGAGGCGTTCTACGGGAGAAAACCATCTGAAGGTCTCAATAGATAAAATTACTTTCGATTGATTCTATTCTTCTTAAAACACGCGCAAAAAATAGTGCAGCTTGACGCGCAGCATTGTTGCTTCAGCCTAAGTTGTAGAACGAATATTGATTGGCTTACTACACTACCGGAAGAAGCTTTACCTGCTCTTTGCAACTATACTACTGACACAAGGTGCAACAATTTTGGGCAATAGTTTTGCAACAATTTTGCGCAAATGTTGCAGGCAATCGATGTTGCGAGCCATGTCACAATTTGTTGCACGTAATATTGATGAAGTAGAAAATGATCCTACTTCTGCAACAATGACTGCAATATTGCGCGCAATGTTGCACCGTGTGTCCACACCTAAGAAAACTTGTTGTACATAGTAACATAGAAGATCAATATTCGCTCAAAAACCTACTTTGCAACGTTTTTTCTCGCAAAAAATCTCTTTGGATAAAAATGTAGGTTTCTCATTTTACTGAACAGCAAAGAAATTTAGTCCATGAAGCACTTGCCACTTGTATCTTGTTGTAGGTACATTTGCTTGAAGGCTCGTGTATACTAGAAATACAAGTACCTCATGGAATATTCCATGGTATGCCACTCCAAACCATTGTAATAACTAGTATTTTTCATTTGAAGTCAACAGTTACCAAGAGGATAACAAGAAGCACCATAAATAATTAATTATGGATTCCTAAAGTTCAACTATGTAGCATTAGAAGAGCATTGCGTTACAGTGGCACAAAGGCATAAAAAATTTTTGAAGAATTTATAACGTTTTAGTATTCTGTTATTAGAGAAATAGTTATTTATAAATGGTTATTTATAATTTAGAAATACCTATTTATTACATATTATCACTTATTAATCTGTTATATATTTTTCTCTTTCCTTTCTATCCAACATTTTTCATTTTTTTTAAATATTTATTTATTCATTTATTTATTTATATATTTATTCATTTATTTACATATTTAGCTTAGATAGCTTTAGCTAAATAGTTTTTTCTTTCCCCATCACTAAATAAAGTATATTATTATTATTATTATTATTATTATTATTATTATTACTATTATTATTGACATTTTATTATATTTTTTGAAATTTTTTGACACAACTTTGCTTATTATCATTATTATTATTATTATTCATTTTATGAGCTATAACCGTTTTCCTTTCGTCGCCACCCGCGACGTTTGATGTTTCGTTTAAAAACTAGCATTTCAACGGCCGTCATTGAATAAGAAAAACAATATGTTAAGGGAGATTTTGTGCTGAATCAAAGATTTTAAACCTCTGTTCGTCTAAAACCTTTATTTCAGTCTAGAACTGATTTCTCTCAAAAATGTATTTCTTTAGATTCGTTCTTTAACTGACGGCCGTCGAAATGCTGGTTCGACAACGAGACACCAAACTTCGCGGGTAGCACTTCAACAAAAACGGTTATAAGAAATCCCTCTAGACACAAATTGCTCTTTACAAAATCTGTTTAAAAGAATCACTGAGGGGAAGAACTGGGGTTTTTGTGGTTTTGTGGGCAGTTACATATTCCATGTGTTTTAACATTGTCTTTATATTTGCACGATGCTTCAGCCACAGACTGAAATATTAGAAAGTGAAATATGTTGAAGTACGGTGTTTCGTTTACCCTCGATGTCTGGAAGATTCTAGAAGTGAGTCCATAACCAATAGATCAAGTTGACCTTCAGGACAAACTCAAGGTTAACTAATCAGAATTGAGGATTCGACATCGTATTTTGATTAGCATTTCCCATTATTCTGCCAAGAGAATTCACGAAATACGGGTTCTTCCTTCTTTAAATTAATCGTAAGCACTAGTCGAACTCATGGCGGAATTCTATTTCAATCAACAAGAAAAGTCTACATTGTATACTCGGAAAATGCTCGAAAAATGCTAACCAAAAATAGTGACCCATAATTCCTTTCGGGGAAGGCTATCAACTCAGCTGGCACAGAATGTTTACTTTACTACAACTACGAGTGCACTGTAATCAAAGTGAAGACGCGTCCTTTTCCCGCCAAAACTACCCCTTGAGACAGGGCTATTAAAATAACTTCCTCGTCCAAAACGAAAGGCAGTTTTATAAACATTTTTCTTACTTCATGACAAAATTTGTTGCCCAAATTGCTGATTGTTTCAGGTGGAGATCAAATCATTGACAACAATTTAAGCAGTTACTACTAGTATCAGTGATTGGACGTTGGACCAAGGCTCTATAGCTTTGTGTGGATTGAAACGAAGCAATATCAAGTTTCGATACCTGCACGATATCTATTGATTTTGGATGGTTTTTTTTTGCATTCTCTTCCTTGATTCGAGGGTTTTTTTCCGGGTTCACCGGCCAATTCTCCTCCATATACAGCACGCTAAATTCCAATTCAATCTGTGAGTTAGTCGTGCCCTGAATTAGATCAGTTCAGAGGTGGTTTCAGGGTTCAATCTGTGAGTTAGCCGTGCCCTGAATTAGATCAGTTCAGAGGTGGTTTCAGGGTTCAATCTGTGAGTTAGCCGTGCCCTGAATTAGATCAGTTCAGAGGTGGTTTCAGGGTTCAATCTGTGAGTTAGACATACCCTGACTTAGATCAGCCCAGAGGTTGTTTCAGGGTTCGACCTGTGAGTTAGCTATGCCTGACTTAGATCAGCCCAGAGGTCGTTTCAGGGTTCGACCTGTGAGTTAGCTATGCCCTGACTTAGATCAGCCCAGAGGTTGTTTCAGGGTTCGACCTGTGAGTTAGCTATGCCTGACTTAGATCAGCCCAGAGGTTGTTTCAGGGTTCGACCTGTGAGTTAGCTATGCCCTGACTTAGATCATATGTTTTATATTAAATTATGAAGGTTTTTAAAAGCTACTAAAACAGCTATCGAAAAGTAGTAAACGACAACAAGTATACATACCACGGCTCGGAACGATGGCAGGCAGTCTTCATGATAAACGTGTTTACAGAAAAATACAGCGATATTGGACGCCTTACGACTATCTGTTGTCATGGAAACAAAACATCGTATTATCATATGATAACTTCAGTCTCGTCCGACAACAAATGGTAAAAGTGGTAATGTGTGTAAAAAATATGTAATATGTTTTTTTGATCTTGAAAAACATAGGTCACGTGCAAGCGCAATGTCACGCCATATGAGCACAAAAGATGCGCACAAACAATGCACGCGATCGTCTTTAATAGAAAGGCTACAGCTAGAGTCACAACTTCCTAACTTACCTTCAGCTATGACTGAAGCACGGCACCCTGAACAAGTTGTCTCTTCTGCGAAAATAGGATAAAAATAGATATAAGATATTCATATTATATGATTATCAATGAAATACCTATATTTATTATATGAAATAGAGTGACATCAAAATGATAAAATTGATATCCCCACTCCCACCAGTGGCCAGTGACTTTTTGCTCAGCAAGTCTCAAATTGTCCATTATTTTTCATTGAAGATTTCATATAATAAACAGAACATTACATGGCCGCTTGGAGATACGAATTTTATCTTCTTGTGCTGATTTTATCTCTCACTCGTTCGCTGCGCGCGACCATGCAATATCCTCTATTTATTACACATTTAGGGTCGATATCCGCGAAATAAAGCCGTGAATAAAAACCATATCAGTGAAGTGATACGATATCACTTCACGGCAAACTGTCCAATAAAATCTCGCGATATATAATAATATATAATCCACCCTTAATGTGTAATAAACAAATTATATCATTTGCTTTAAAAAAAATGCAATAGTCAAACTCACCATCTACGCTAACACCACGCTGTTGTACCTTGTTTAGCCTCTGCATCAGCGACGCACTGGAGATTGACAAACAATAGAATAAATACGAGGCTGACTGACATGACGGACTGAACTAGGCGCGAATCCAACCCAAGAAAATAACCGTTTTCCAAGGTCGTGTCGGGGTCCAAAACCGTATCTTTTATAATAAATGTAGCTATAAATGAGCTCTGATTTTTACTGCTACTTTGAAAATCTTGACCGTGTTCTGGAAAACAAAGTGAACTGCCCTGGAACCACGTCTGTGAACTGGCTCAATAGGAAACTAGGATGTTTCTTACTTTTCTCTATATACAATATAGAATATATGTAAATCTAAAATCATTAGCTTTGGCTGTGGGACAACCACAACAGAGCTATGCTCCAAGTACTGTGAAACCCAGAATCGAATTGGAATTGGAGGACCTGGAAAACCCTCGAAGCACAGGAGAGAACCGACAGACAACTCTACTCACATCTGACACCGAGCCCGACGGGACTCGAACCCAGGTCGCAAGGGTGAGAGGCGATGTATTAGCAGCGCACACTATTCAAGCTAAAGGATTAAGTTAAACGTTAAAGCTGAAGAAGCTACCAGTAACCCAGGTATGATTAAACACAACTGCTGCATCATGATCCATTCATGCCCTTAAATTGCTAGCATGCATTGCATTGTCACGGAGGAGAGAAGAGAAGGAAATGTTCCTCGTAAAACCAGAACCTCGTACAACTCAGGCTACGCTGTTAAGGCGCGATTACATGGAGAAATTTTCTCTGAAACTTGTCTCGCAACGGCATTGCAAGTTGCATGGAGCATTGTGACGTCTAACCTACAGTGCAATTCGAAAAATGTTGCGAGACAAGTTGCAGCATTTGTTGCGAAAAGTAGAAATCTTGCAACTTATGAAAATATTGTTTCGCGTAATCGAACCTTTACTGCATGATATCAAAATATTTCTTACCTATCTTTTACAAGGATTTTCTTGCAGCCTTCTCTTAATGAGATCTGATAAAATACGAATAATAAAGCAAGAATGATTACAAGAACTGCTACAGTTTCTTGCCCGGCGCAAGAGAGAAAAACCGGGGTACCCGGAGAAAAACCCTAGGAGCATAGGAGAAAACCACCCATCAAAGAAACTTAGCTCGCATACTAGCTTGGGCGAGCGACTCGAACGCGGGCCTCCTTCCACAATCATTAAATCGGGCGACCACAGTCAAGTTCAAATGAGTCTAATTAATGATATCACATACCTGTAAGTTGTAATCTTGCAGGATCTTGACAAGTGAATCTCTTAGGCCAGGGATTTTCATACCTCCTGGAATACGCTGTTGTACAACATGGAAAATAAATGCTTATCTACTGTTCCTTGCGCGCACGGACATAACAGTACCGCACACAATGCAACAATAGGGACCTTAAGCAACTCGAAATCTAGGACGGGAACGTCAGTATGTGAACGAGAAAAGATGATATCGTTCTCGCCAAAATGCGATTTTCAGCAATTGCACGCCGTTAACGTCTTGGATTAAGAAGTAACACCTATTTCCAGATCTTCCTCTATCATTGAATTACAGTTCTGAAACCCCGGGTCTCACGTCCCCGTCCTAGATTTCGAGTTGCTTAAGGTCCCTAATAAAATGTATCGACAGGGTGCGTGCTACATCTCCAAAACATAATTCAAGGAGTTTTTAAGGATTTTTCAAGGTCCAAAATGACGATTGTCAAGGATCAGTTTGTTTTGGGATTTTTTTTTTATTAAGTCATTATTAAAGGGTATTTTTGCTCACGGCTTGATAACATCGATGTAAAATGATGGAAAGTAGCTTGCCAACCTTGTCGTTCTTGGAACAAAGTTACAATCAAATCGAAATAACAAGCGATTTGGGAACAAAAAATAGGTTTCAGATAATCATAATAAACTAGGTATAATATTCAAGGGCTTTTCCAGGAGTATTCAACAGCTTTTCTATTTTCAAGGGCTTTTCAAGTGCACTTAAAAATGAGTTTTGAATTCCAGGGCTTTTCAAGGATTTCTAGGAGTAGCATGAACCCTGTATCTACCTTGGTAAATTTGGGATCTATCTAAATACCACAACCTCCGATCCCCTCCCTAGGTACATCCTTGCTTCAGTATCCTAGGACAAATATATGTGCCTACCTTGATGAGTTTAATAGGATCCACGTGTGTTCCAATGTTATGAAGAAGACAAGTGATGAATGCTGAAGTAGAAAATACCTTAAATCAGTATACACTCCAGAACTCGCCTTATGCACCTCGACCTATATGCACCTATACCCACTTTTATCGATGCGCGCGCGGCAAGAACGAACCGATCGCGAATAGTGGAAAGAGATTCAAAATTCTCTTAACGGTACGTGAGTCAAATATACCAAAAAATTGCATATTTTACAAAATATTATCTCACTTTTTATTCTCCTGAGCATGCGCTTAGAGCAGTAGTATAGCGCGGAATGCTTGATGCGTGTATTATCATCACAAAGTCTTTAAGCAAGATTTAAGATAATCCAGAACAGGACCCACTTTTCTCACTAACTAAACAGCGCGCGCGCAGTGAATACGAAGAACACTATCTTACCAGTCTCTTTCCACTATTCGGTTCGTCCTTGCCGCACGCGCATCGATAAAAGTGGGTCCAGCTTTGGACTAGATTTCACAGAAGTATTGCAAATGCTTCACTCATCCCAATAGACTTCTCGAACAAGCTAAAGAGGTCTATTTAGATAACATTGAATAAGGTGAAACGAAGAATACCTGGTTTGTCAAGAGAACACTGGATCAGATCTTCCCACAAATCTTCATCATTCTGTTCCTTGCAAAACTCGATCGCCTAAAAGTGACAAACCTCAGTTAGATCTGATAAACGATTTTTTACGTTATTCATGTTAATTCAAAGTGTGTACCTTTTCTACATCCATTAGTTCTTCGATTATCAAATGTAAAGCTTTCTTGTTGTTTCCCATGCGACCTGGAAGTAAAAAAAATTGAATCAAATGGGATGAGATGGGATGGGAAAGACGCGTGGATGGATGGATGAAGGATGAATGGGGTGATGAAATCATGGGTGGATGGGATGCGTTGGGTTGGGACGGAGAGACGGACGGACGAAAGGTGATGAATGGACGGAAGGACTGTGGCCGAATGTAGATGGATGGATGGATGGATAGACGGATGTAATGAATGGACGGACGGAATGGCCGAATATGGATGGATGGATGGATGTGATGAATGGACGGACGGACGGACTGGCCGAATGTGGGTGGATGGATGGATGTGATCGGAATGGACGGACGGACTGGCCGAATGTGGATGGATGGATGGATGGATGTGATGAATGGACGGACGGACGGAACAAGAAGACAGTTGTCTGTACTCACTGTGAAGAAAGACCATCTCTGGAATAAGATGTCGCTGTTCACACTCAGCCAGTGCCTGAAATAAAAACAAAAATATATTGAAAAAAAAAATTAACTTGTATAGTTCAACTTAAACATGAAACCTGACTGCAACTTCAACATTTTCAAATTTGTATAGTTGTTTTCTTTTAAATCATGGAAGCTATGCAATACACACTTTGCCGCAAGAAAAACTGCCGGAAACATGTGTAACCCTATGCTTTAAAGGAATTACCAAGCGTCGTAGCTCACCTTTTGCAGAGGGTAGTAGTTACTGTTGCGTAAGAAAGGCAGGAGACGATCACGATCAAACTCAGCATACAAACCAACCTAGATGTAATAAATAGAGGATATTACATGGGCGCGCGGAGATACGAATTTTATCTTCGAGTGTTGAAAAGATCTCTCACGAGTGAGTGCTGAGCGAACGAGTTAGAGATTTTCAACACGAGAAGATAAAATTCTTAAAATGTAAATTCTTAATGCAAATGTCCTATTGTGTACTTACTTGCAGTTCGTGGTAGTCCATGCCAGCCTCTGGGTCTTTTTGTAGCAGAGCATCCAAGTACTAAAAAATAGAATTCTTGATGTATTAGAACTATTAGTGCATCTAGGTCACGACTCACCCAAACTGTTAAACCAAGATTGGAAAAGAAAAATAGAAAAACAAAGAAATACAAATACAAAACGAAAATAAAGGGTGTGGTCCTCGTCTCTTTGGGACCCCTAACTGTATCCGCCTCGGTGCAAAGTTCTACTTAATATATTAGAACAAGTTTGAATTCTTCAAATAATTACAACTTATTTGTGGTAATAAAGTCACAATCACTGATGTACAAAAGAAACCAGTTTGAAAAAAAAATTTGAAGCCAGGCATGTACCTTATGTAGAAGTTGTGGACGCTTTTTAAGTTGGCTTACAACTTCATCAACCTGTGAATGTTTGAAATGAAGAGATGAAATGAAGATAACCATAGGAGCAGGCGTAGGTCAGTTGGTTAGTGCGCGGCCTTCGGAGCTAGAGGTCCACGGTTCGATCCTCAGGATCTCCACGTCTGTTTCGACTTCTCTCTATTCTGTGTAGCTTTAGCTTTAGATGCCCTTAATAAGGAGCACTGATAGTTTGAGGGGGTAAAGGGCGCACCTTTGAACGCTTTTTACATGAGCCCCTGGCTCGGGAGAATTGGGCAACCACTCCCCGCGTTTCGAAGTAAAATATTGGCTTTACCTTTTTTGCTTTTTACCCTTCAATATCTTATGAAACAGTCTGCTATAGTGAACTCTCTCAATCTATGATAACCGTTATTAGTAATAAATGCAGTATATGTTAGATTAACTTACCGGAACCTTGTCCAAGTTATCGATAAACATCTTGGTAGCTTTCTGTTGAGAAAAAGGAAGAATGAGTGAGAAATGAATGAAGGAATGAAACTTTATAAAGGAATGAAAATGAAAAATATAAGGAAAGGAAAGGGAAACTTGAAAAGATATGGGAGCTGGGTAGAATATAGAAGCGTCCCTTAAAAGCAGCTATTCGGGGAAGGGAAGGGAAGAAATAGGAAGCAAAGCAAAGCAAAGCAAAGCAAGGCAAGGCAAGGCAAGGCAAGGCAAGGCAAGGCAAGGCAAGGCAAGGCAAGGCAAGGCAAGGCAAGGCAAGGCAAGGCAAGGCAAGGCAAGGCAAGGCAAGGCAAGGCAAGGCAAGGCAAGGCAAGGCAAGGCAAGGCAAGGCAAGGCAAGGCAAGGCAAGGCAAGGCAAGGCAAGGCAAGGCAAGGCAAGGCAAGGCAAGGCAAGGCAAGGCAAGGCAAGGCAAGGCAAGGCAAGGCAAGGCAAGGCAAGGCAAGGCAAGGCAAGGCAAGGCAAGGCAAGGCAAGGCAAGGCAAGGCAAGGCAAGGCAAGGCAAGGCAAGGCAAGGCAAGGCAAGGCAAGGCAAGGCAAGGCAAGGCAAGGCAAGGCAAGGCAAGGCAAGGCAAGGCAAGGCAAGGCAAGGCAAGGCAAGGCAAGGCAAGGCAAGGCAAGGCAAGGCAAGGCAAGGCAAGGCAAGGCAAGGCAAGGCAAGGCAAGGCAAGGCAAGGCAAGGCAAGGCAAGGCAAGGCAAGGCAAGGCAAGGCAAGGCAAGGCAAGGCAAGGCAAGGCAAGGCAAGGCAAGGCAAGGCAAGGCAAGGCAAGGCAAGGCAAGGCAAGGCAAGGCAAGGCAAGGCAAGGAAAGCAAAGGAAAGCAAAAGAAAGGAAAGGGAAGGAAAGGAAATGGGAGGAACCCTACTAGCAGGTAAAGAAGCATGGAGCATGGCCGAATGTTACTACTTACCCCTGGGGCAAAGTCCATCAGCATGATAATCTTGTCTTGAATAGATTTGAACAGATTATGTGCGTGAATCAGTTCGAACACATCGTGGTGCCCGAGCCTAAAACATTTTGTAATAGTTAGGTCAATCAATAGACATAAAGATCTCAAACACAAGAGGCGCTTGAGAGTCATATTTAAAGCTGCTAAGTAAACATAAAAAAGATTCAATCCTTAAGAGTGAGAGTCCTTCTTTTTCTTATCGCATACAAGGCCTTGAGATGTGTTATCCTTACTTTAGAAATATCGCCAGACTTTTGTCATATCGCTTTTGACGAGTGTACCTTAATAATAATAAAAAAAATCAAATTAATGAGAAAAAAGAGGAAATATTTGTAAACATAACTAGTACATATAGATCTTAACCGTTCGATCGGAAGGACCGAAATGGGTACACTGTCTAATAGACTTCTTTACCTTGGGAATAATGTTTTCCCATTTCAGACCACGTGTCATTCCCTTGAGTATCATTTCTTTTTTTTAACGGTTGCACATGAGAAGACACATGAACATGGATACAACGCAAACAAAGAATATTATACTCGTCCACAATAACTGGCATGCCCTGTAAGACGCAGTGCGTCCAACGTCGAATTAAGGAAGATAAGCGTAATTTCTTTTCGTTTTCTTTTCGTTTCCGCTTTTTCTATTTCTTTTTTCTAGTAGCCCAAGTCGTCCGAGACTAATTAGACCTTTTTGCTTTGCCACTATTTTCGACTTCGTGCACTAAAAAAAATATAGGTGAGATCAAAGATTGTACGAAATTTGAACATCTTTAGAATTTGAACAAAAAATGCTTATATTTGATTGTTGTAATTAAGAACGAGTCGGGCCATACCAATGCACAACACTTACGTATCTTGAAATTATGACCTGACTACAACTATTGTACAACAACAATGAAATACAAGCGTCTTTTGTTCAAATTCTAAAGATGTTCAAATTTTGTACAATCTTTAATCTCACCTTTTGTCTTTTTTAGTGCACGAAGTCGAAAATAGTGGCAAAGCAAAAAGGTCTATTTGCTACTAGTGATAATACCGAGATTGTTAGTTTCCCATAATTCGAAACAGTTTACATCTCATCACGCGTTATTTATAGATACCTACATATCTCCCAGGGTCTCGAGCACTAAGTGATTGTTGGTGCACGAAGTCTAGGGCACGAAGTCTAGTGCACGAAGTCGAAAATAATGGTAAAGCAGAAAGGTCTATTTGCTACTAGTCATAGTCCCGAGATTGTTAGTTTCCCATAATTCGAATCAGGTTCCATCACATCACATGTTATTTATAGATACCTACATTTCTCCCAGGGTCTCGAGCAGTAAGTGATTGTTGGGATCCTTTTCGAGTTGCTCCTACAAAGAAATGAAAATTACGATTTTAGAAACTCGTTGAAAAGAACTTTACACACGAGCTTTTAGGCGAGTTTGTATACAAAGAAAATACAAGTGACGAGTGGGATATCCATGGTATGCCATGAGAAACCATCGTATAACCATTTTATCCCACACAATAGAAAATACAAATACATGGATTCAACGCGCAGTGCATGATGGGAAGGAAGAGTGAAATACCGGCGAATATACAACGGCTTTCCTGCCTTCTAATTGGCTGTATTTTCTATGGTGTGGGATAAATTGTTATATATATATATATATCTCAGGTGATTTTGAGTCACGTGGTTTCACCCCAAGAATAGCTCAAAATTACCAGGGGAAAAGGGTTGATAATCAGTTCTAGCGGAATTTTGAAAGTCTCCCCGTGCATACCGGTAATATCTTATGGGCTATCTGTGGCTATATTCTGGGTTTTTAAGGTAACGTCATACCTGGACAGCACTGATGATAGCTTGAACACTGTACAGTTCGGCTGGCCATTCTTTAACCAGATCCTGGAATTTCTGTTCAAGTAAAACAAGAGCACTGATTGACTTGCATCAGGAATCGAGCATGAATCTGGGTGCAGACACACCAAGTAAACAGCTTTATCATATGACCGTATTTCACTGTACGCGTGATTCTAAGAAAAACCTTTGGGGAAAATGGCGTCAGCAAAAAACGTACGCTTTTCCGAAAAGTGTAATAATTTCCCGTTCGGACTCGCCGTTCGGACTCGCTGCCGATTTTGATTCGCATTTATTAAAAACGCTTTGAAATCGATTTTTTATATGTGGTCATATGATAAAATGCTTATTGACTGAGTAAAGGTCGGTCCGAACGGGAAAATATTTGGCTCTCGGTCCTTGGCACGGAACTCGCTGCGCTCGTTCCGTACTTCAGGACCTCGAGCCAAATATTTTCCCGTTCGGACCTCCCACTCAGTCAATAAGTACATAATTATACGTTTTCACCAAAAAAAATTTTTTTTGCATGAGTTGCCAAAAGCTTTGACATGACTTTAATGCAATAAATATATAAATATGTTGCAATTCCCCTCAAACCCGCGGTACTTGAAAATACATTTCGTCGAACCTCAAATTCCAATTTCCAGGGGGACAAGAGCATTCCTACAGAACCCCCAATTAACCACCCCCCCCCCCCCCCCACCTCAAAACTATGCTCTGCGATCCTTGCGATTATAACCTTGTAATCAGTACATTTGTCAGAATTAATCGTTTACTAACCTGGTAATCAGTTTTTAAGAAGTCATAGAGAACCATTTCATAAATTGCTGAGCTGAGCTTCACGTTTTCTCTTGGAATGTACGGAGCTATTGCCTATGAATGGGGAAAAAAGAGTTGGTATAGACCCCAAACACATGAAGATAAAACAGCTCAATTTGGAGAACAAAACTATAGGTTTCCAATTCCCAGGAGATCGAAATTCTTTTGTTTTGTCCCCCAAATTGAGCTGCTTTGACGTCGCGTGCAAGGGGTCTATAATTACACTATACATGTATGTATACACCATGGCAGCCATATCGTTATACCCAGGAGAATAAAAACGTTTGATCAAAAGCACGTAACCTCATCCTGAAGCTGTTGAATGCGAAGCTACAGGGAAAACTAGTGTTCCAGTTATCATAGCTGCCGTTGAATCAAAATGAACACCAGAAAATGGTCACCTATTTCATTATCATTTCATTCAGTTATATTGCTTGGTTTCACGTGACGTCATTTCCTTCTCGTGCAGAATGTTCATCAGCTGAATCACAAGTTTTCAATAGAATTCTTTCTGGCTGACAGCACATGGTGGACATATCAGTGCTTGGCTACCATTTGGAGCAGATAATGAGATTCAAAGACTTTTATCAGCTGATTGAAACCCACTAATACATATATCGACCTGACCTCTAATTGTTATAAGGAAAACAGCTTGTTTTTGGATTGCTGTGTTTGCAGCGTCTCATGGTTACACAGATGGCGTCAAGATGTGGTTAACACCACGAGACGATGGTGGTTAGACAAAAGGCGTTCCGTCAGACATTCGAGAGAGAGCTCGAAAGTTATTTGGGCCGCATTTTACAGCCGTTCTTAACCACCTGCGACCATCGAGATATCAGGTTCAAACACATTGAAGTTCCGTAAGGGTGGATGATAATAGACCTCTTCACCTTGGGCGTAATGTTGTCCCATTTCAGACCACCTGTCATTCTTTTAGGAATAAGATTCTTTGTTTGAGTTGTATCCATATTCATGTGTCTTCTCATGCACAACCGTTAAACCAAGAAATGATACTCTAGGGAATGACACGTGGTCTTGAGAATAAGATTCTTTGTTTGAGTTGTATTCATATTCATGTGTCTTCTAATGCGCAACCGTTAAACAAAGAAATGATGCTCTAGGGAATGACAAGTGGTCTTGAGAACAAGATTCTTTGTTTTAGTTGTATCCATATTCATGTGTCGCTAATTAAAGAAATGATACTCTTGGGTGGTCTGAAATACTCAGGTGTTCTGAAATGGGGAAACATGATGCTCAAGTTTAAGAGGTTAGGCGTTGGGGGAAAAACGAAGGCGGGCAGCAGGCTGGTCAAAGTCCACGGCTAAAGTACCTGTTCGTTTTCTAATAGATCATGGAATCAAAAATTCTGGCCACAGGTATTTGCCACGAAGCTATACGCGTGACAAGAGCAATGTTCATTTCTACCAAAACCCGATTCCACGGAGTTTGTGCCATAATAGTAAAGATAATTTCAAAACTGTTGCCATGGAAATAAGACGTTTTTTGAATGTTAAAACAGTTAAACAAGAATTCTCCCAGGCCCTCCCTCAACGGTAAGGACTTGGTCGAGAGAGGTCTGGGTAACAAAGACTAGATCATCAAGTCTCCAACACACGTCAGAACTGTTGCTTGCAACATTGCTTTAAGTGTTTCACGTAGTAGTGTTTCCTGTGACAAAACTACAATCCAGGAAAGTTACTCTATACATCGCAGAATTCTGGTCAGCGGTAAACGGAAGGTCACATTTTATTGGCCGAAAAAATCCCGCCAAAGCCAGCAACTGACGTTGCATGCAATACAGTTTTGCACGTCAATTGTGCGCAACAGTTGCAGATGTGCGCCCAAGATAAAATTTCGTGGACGTGCGCATCAGTTGAAGAACCGCAAATAGTCCCCTTCAAAGTTCCCTGTGCCACCTTGAAAGGTAGCCGTGCCTTTGATCGAACCGAGACATGAGGTTACCTTGAGGTCAAAGATACCTTTTTAACACCTTGGGCAATTATTCACATGTCTCTATCATTGCAAGGTCATCTCATGTCTAGCTTCGATGTAGAGGACCGGCTACCTTTCAAGAGGGCACAGGGAACTGTGAAGGGACTATTCGGTGCAATTTGCTTGCGTAAGTGCAACAGTTATATCGTGTGTCAGGGTCTAGTGATATCACACCTTTAACTGGTGTTTCCGCGCAAACTTGTACACTTCGTCTTCCCACAGCTTCTTGTCATCGTTTAACACCTTGACACACATTCTTGAAAAATAAAGCAATTATTATTAATAGAACTCGCAAATATTGTTCTGCTTAATCGGTAGTGCATTCGCCTCTCGGATTCGATTCCTGGACTCGGCATCACATGTGAATAGAGTTTGTTGTTAGGTCTCTCCCTTGATTCAATTTTTTTTCTTCAGGTTCTCCGGTTTTTCTCCCTCCCAAAAACTCGCTGAATTCTGATTCAATTTGTGAGTTGGCTGTTCCTTGACTTAAATCAGCCCAGAGGTTGTTTCTGGGTTTGATCTGTGAGTTAAGCCATACCCTGCCTTTGATCAGCCCAGAGGTTGTTTCTGGGTTTGATCTGCGAGTTAGGCATACCCTAACTTAGATCAGCCCAGAGGTTGTGTCAGGGTTCGATCTGTGAGTTAGCCATGCTCTGACTTTGATCAGCCCAGAAATTGGTTCAGGGTTCGATAAAATTGGAACAAAGAGTAAAGAGAGCAAGACGATAACCTTGTTTCTTCTTCCTCCTACCTTGCAGCTTGTTCGTAGTTTTCTTCATCCATCAGGGACTTGAGATACGCTCGACCAATATCCTGAAACAACAACAAAGGTTAAACTAACAATAACTGCCGGAACAGCAGCGCGATTTGCCTCAGTAATCTATTTTCATGATTCTTCCTGCAATTCTTAGGTTGCAATTTTGGTCGTTGTGGCTGTTGTTGTTGTTGTTTCCGCTGTTGTTGTTGCTGCTGCTGTTGCTGTTGTTGTTACTGCTGTTGTTGCTGTTGTTGTTGCTGTTGTTGTTGCTGCTGTTTTGTTGCTGCTGTTCTATTGCTGTTGTTGTTGCTGCTGTTGTTGCTGTTATTGTTGCTGTTGTTGTTGCTGGTGTCGTTGCTGTTGTTGTTATTGTTGTTGCTGTTGTTGTTGCTGCTGTTGTTGTTGCTGCTGTTGTTGCTGTTGTTGTTGCTGCTGTTGTTGTTGCTGCTGTTGCTGCTGTTGTTGCTGTTGTTGTTGCTGCTGTTGTTGTTGCTGTTGTTGCTGTTTTGTTGCTGCTGTTCTATTGCTGTTGTTGTTGCTGCTGTTGATGTTGTTGTTATTGTTGTTGTTATTGTTGCTGTTGTTGTTGCTGATGTCGTTGCTGTTGTTGTTATTGTTGTTGCTGTTGTTGTTATTGTTGTTGCTGTTGTTGTTGTTATTGTTGCTGTTGTTGTTGCTGATGTCGTTGCTGTTGTTGTTATTGTTGTTGCTGTTGTTGTTATTGTTGTTGCTGTTGTTGTTATTGTTGTTGCTGTTGTTGTTATTGTTGTTGCTGTTGTTGTTATTGTTGTTGCTGTTGTTGTTATTGTTGTTGCTGTTGTTGTTGTTGTTGTTGCTGTTGTTGTTGTTGCTGTTGTTGAAAACAAAACAAACCTGATAATTGTGTTTCTTGACTTCCTTTTGGTGCTTTTCTACAGCTGTCAATGCCTCCTGAAAGAAACACGGATTATTTGATGTACTGATATGTGTTACCATGGAATCGGGCGCAGCGTATCTAGGGACAAAATGGATGCCCGGAAGCTCCATAATTGTATCCCAGTTAGGACCTGCAAAAGAGTGTCACGAAGGGGTCCCTTTACGAAGAAGAGTTGCATGGTGTTCTGCCAAGGAAGGAAAAATCAATAATCCCGAAAAACAACAAGCACTTGAGAAATATACACAGACTCAGTATCGCAGTTATCACCTAGGTGTGGAAAAAGACATGCACTGTTAATGAGCAGTAAGCTACTGAGTCTGCGTATGTTGCTTACGATTCCAACGCACGGGTGAACCTGGCTTTAAAACAGAATTTAGGCAAACAGCAAACAGTCAGTACTAACCTCGTATTTGTTATGGCTCACCAGCCAACTAATGTGATCATCCATATCTCTAGGCTAGTGGTGACAAAAAACAATCAATGATTAGAACAACATTAAATTCTCTAATCCAAACGAAACAAAAAACAAAAAAACACCTATTCTGAATACTCCAGTTTCACATACGGTGGAAACCGCTGTTTTTGAAGAACACAGACTCATTTGCACAGGCTTAGCCTCCTTTATAAGTCATCTATTCCAATACACCATTAAAAGTCCGTGGGATTGGTATTATTCCACTTGCACATTCTTTACATTACAGTTGGCTGTTGCTAATGATTTGCAAAAGTCAACCGTAATGTAAAGAATGTGTAAGTTGAACAATACCAATGTTTTGAAATCCCACGGACTCTTAATAACGTCGTTGAATAGCTGACTCATAAACGAGGCTAAGCCTGTGCAAATGAGTCTGTGACCTTAAAAAACAGCGGTTTCCATCGAATGTGAAACTGGCGCATTGCGCTGAGGAGCATTAACTCTGCTCCAAGCCTTGATTTTGCACCTCTGAAGAAGGGAAGAATAGAGGAGAGGAAAATATTGGAGGAGGAGGAGAAAAGTGGACAGAAAGGAAGGGAGGACTATATAGGAATATAGCAGAAGAGAGACAAGGTATAGACCACAGGAAACCCAATTTAGATAAAGTTAAAGGTGGGAAAAAAATTCGCACGCGCTTTTGTTTTCCTAAATTATTCCCCTTTGGTACAGTATCTTATGTCGTTTTTTTTTTTAATAAATATTCTTAAGGAAGAAGTGGAGGGAAGGATGGGTAAGAAGGAGATAAAGAAAGAAAGAGGGAAGGAACAAAAACCGCAAAATGGAGAAAGAAAAGAAGGAATGAATGACAAAAGTGAAAAAGGAAAGAAAAGAAAAATGGGAGGGAAGATAGGCGCAGGTAGAAAAGTGGGACAGAACAGAATAGAGCTTATCGGCATGAACTTAATATTTTTCTATTTCAGACAACGTGTCATTTTCTTGAGAATATGAATTTTCTTTCAGTTGTATCAATATCCATGTGTCTTCTTATGCGCAACCGCTGACCAAAGAAATGATACTCTAGGGAATGACACGTGGTCTGAAATGAGAAAACATTATTCCCAAGCCAAAAAGGTCTATCCAACTTTCAAACTTTACCTTAGCCAAAACAATGTCTTTTGGACTGACAATATAAAACAGGTTATCTTCTGTTACGTTCTCTGAAAGGATAAAATGTCAGATAAGATATGGATAATAAAATGGATCAGACTAAGTATAGCTTTTTGTGCATTCTGTGCATTTCACGATTTAGTAAAAAGATTAACAAATAAACTTATTAATTTTTACATTTTATATAGAAATTTATTTTACTTTAATATAATATATTTAATGTGTCCTTTAATTTATATCTTTAGATTATTTATTTTACTGTGGTTTTTATGGTATCATCCCTATTCATAGTTGTGACTTTTTGTGTGTTTTTTTTTTTTTTTTTTTTTTTTTGCTCAACGCAAAGCTTTCACAAGATAATGGGGATCATGGTAGTAGCAGTAGTGCACTTGCCTTTCTGGGTCTCGTTATTCACCGTTTTCCATACATCGGTTCATTGGTCAAACACAAAGCATTCAATTGAGGTAGTTTCAAAGTTATTCAAATTTGAACCTTGAAGCCTGGATTGAATGCTTTGTACCTAGTGAACCAATGTATGGAAAATAATAAATCAAGAGTTTGTTGGGTCTCTCCCTTGATTCAAGGATTTTTTCTGATTTTTCAAGGATTTTTCTTCCCAAGATATTGAATTGCAATTTGATGTGAGAGCACTAGTACTGTAGTGTGCCCTGACTTTCATTAGCCCAGAGGTTGTTTCAGGGTTCCATAACTTTGAGGCTTTTAAAAAGATTTCTGCATTAACAGGACTCCCAAATATACTATCTTAAGAAATAAAATACCAAATTTTGTTGTTACAGTAAATACCACATTCCAAAGCACCCTACTACGATAGATTAAGTGAAGGCTTAACAAAAACTAAAAAACAACTTGAATTAGGAGACCATATCGCATATATAACTTTTTTGAGTGCACTTATTTTTCTAGATTTTTTTTTTATTATTTAAAACTTCTAAATCCATGCCAGAATTTTATCAGCTTACTCAGTGCAATTACTTTACAAGATCTTATAAATAGTTTTTAAACTAATAAAATTTAAAAATCTAATAAAATTTGTTGCGAGGGGGTCATCTTACCATAGCCACTTACTGATGGATACTTTATTACATCAACAAAACCAACTAAAAGTAATAACATGCAGAAATGTTTAGCAATAATCATATCCATTTAGAAACATTAGCAAATCCTGCAATCTGATTGGCTAAAAAGTGTCCGATTTAAGCATTAATCGCACTAATTATTTTGAATCATTAATAGCATCATTTTGTCAACAGTTACTCTTGAAGCTACATATAACTGTTGAGTATTTGAATATATTGAGATTTCAAAATGGATATGATTAATAGGTAATAGAACTTCATGTCATGCAATTTTGGGCTGAAATCATGCTTGTGATTAACAAATTTCACTCCCGCTATGCTGTCGTGCAATTTTGTAATCACTCTTGTGATTTCAGCCCAAACTGCACTACACTCAGTTCTATTACCATTATTAATTCAGGGTTCTGACTCAGATGATAATGAATCAAGTTAGTTTTTTTATGGAGCAGTTTTATCAGTAGAATAGACCTTATACAGTAGCTTGGGCGTAATTCTTTTACATTTCAGACCACATGTCATTCTCTTGAGAATAAGATTCTTTGTTTGAGTTGTATCCATATTCATGTGTCTTCTCATGCGCAACCGTCAAACAAAGAAATGATACTCTAGGGAATGACACGTGGTCTGAAATGGGAAAACATTATGCACAAGCTGAAAACGGCTATCAAAATCTTGTCCCACATGAGGAGTATGAGGACAGTAAACACTTCAAACAATTTATAATCAATTTTCCAAGATCAGAGTTTTTAATTCTGAGATATTCTAGTTAATTTGTTGAGCTTGTGGGGCATAGCAACGGTAACTAAGGGGAGTCAGAATCACAAATAGAAAAATCTACTCGCTGTGATTTGAAGTTTAGTAATGATGACTGTGATCAAATGGTGTTATTCTAGCAGCTCCGGTAGAATATTTTAACATTTTTTTATCATTTGATAATTCTTGATGATTTAGTGGTTATTATAAAATAACTGTTAAAAAATCCCATGTTCTGATTGGTTGAGAGCTCATCATGCTTCTCCTAACACTTCTCTTGTGATCTGTCAACCCTCATATACTTTTATAACTGCACATTCAAAGCATACACATGTGCAGTTTCTATTTCTTCAGTTCTGTAGACTCTACAATCTTGTTCCCAGAGGTCAGAGGTCAAAGGTCAGATAAGGCATACCATGCTAACTTACCCAAGTAATAGTCATCACAGGGATAAATAATGTTCAAAGGGTCAAAGGTCAGACAAGGCATACCATGCTAACTTACCCAAGTAATAGTCATCACAATACAAAATAATGAAGGGTCAAAGGTCAGACTAGGTCTACCATGCTAACTTACTCAAGTAATAGTCATCACAGGGATAAATAATGTTCAAAGGGTCAAAGGTCAGACAAGGCATACCATGCTAACTTACCCAAGTAATAGTCATCACAGGGATAAATAATGTTCAAAGGGTCAAAGGTCAGACAAGGCATACCATGCTAACTTACCCAAGTAATAGTCATCACAGGGATAAATAATGTTCAAAGGGTCAAAGGTCAGACAAGGCATACCATGCTAACTTACCCAAGTAATAGTCATCACAATACAAAATAATGAAGGGTCAAAGGTCAGACAAGGCATACCATGCTAACTTACTCAAGTAATAGTCATCACAGGGATAAATAATGTTCAAAGGGTCAAAGGTCAGACAAGGCATACCATAGTAACTTACTCAAGTAATAGTCATCACAATGATATAGAATACTGAAGGGTCAAAGGTGAGACTAGGTCTACCGTGCATACTAACTTACCTAAGTGATAGTCATCACAGCGATAATGGTGATATCCCCTGATGGACAGAGCATCGGCTGAAATCTCTTCATGTTCTTTCAAACCACTTATCGACAAAATACGGAGTTGAGGTCGCTTGGCTGATACATTTTCAACTTTCTGGAGTACATAACAGTTAAAGAGACAATTATTATTTAGTATTTTTCAAACAACATTATTATTCATTTTTCATATTTTCTAGTCATTACTTTACCTTATTTTCACCCTCTTCAATGTTAGTCAGGTATGATAAAATCACCTGAAATCAAATAAAAAAATTACCAAAAACCTTGGAAAATTCCCAACCACATGCTTTTCAACCAGAATAGTCCCCTTCACAGTTCCCTGCACCATCTTGAAAGGTAGCTGTGCCTTTGCATTGAAGCAAGAAGAATGGTGAGCTTGCAATGATAGAGACCTGGATAATTGTTCAAGGTGTTAAAAAAGGTTTCTATCATTGCAAGGTCACCTCACATTTGGCTTCAATGCAATTAGGCATGGCTACCTTTCAAGATGGCACAGGGAACTGTAAAGGGGACTATTTACAAATGAAAATGAAATGCTATGGCCGAGGACCCCAACTAACTATATACAGACTGAGGGTAATCAGTTCTGGTGGAAAAGGGTGAGAAAAGAAAAACTGACTTTCCAACCAGTGTTACAAAAATTAATTGCTAGGGCAGAGCACCAACGCTAACTACAAGACTAATACAAACAGGAAAAGTTCAGATATGAGAGAAAAACTGAAATTCCCATTTTTACAAAAAGAAATACAATGGACTTTGAACAGACTTGCACCACATTTATTTCCATTTTTTTAAAAACCTTTGTTTAACTACGCATAACCTCATCTTGAAGTGCTTGAATGTGAGGCTGTGCTGGGAAAATCTATTGTTCCAGTCAATGTGGCTGCCGTATGACAAAGGTCAATGATGCAGTATAGTATAAACATATTTTTTATCTTATCTGGACAGACTCACTTACAATGTTATCTCCGAGTGTTGCAATCCCACTGATAAAATAATCCGTCTTGAAAATGCCAACTGCAATGAATTTGATGGGTTATTGTTGAAGTGCGACCCACAAAGTATGATATAATGGTTATAAATCCAAGAACAATGTGAATTCCCTCGATGTCAAAGCTCTTTCACTCTTCGGGTTAAAGTTTTGAGTAAATATGTTTTTAAAAATTAAAAAAAATATCTATTATTATAACTTTATAGGGCATTGTGGCGCATTTTGCGGGCTAAAATACGAAAATCAGCGGGCTAAAATAGATTTTAGCCCGCTGCCATCAGCCAATAAGACGTGATGTCGTATTTTTCAAAATATGTAGTCGTTTATTCCTTTTGTAAATGCCCTAAAAAGTTATAATAATAGTAATAGAGGCGATGTTCTCTGGCATAAATATGTTTTTGGCCCTTCTCAGTGTTCATTTTAACCCTCGCTTCGCTCAGGCTAAAATGAGCCTGAGTCGGGCCAAAAACACATTTATGCCCTCGAACATCGCCTCTATTGTTATATTATTCACTGAAAATGAGATGAATGATCAAAAGAAAAAACGGAAATATTTTGCTTACCAATTTCAACATAGCGAGGAGGAAGATCACGAACCTCATGCTCTCTAGTTTTAACCACACAAACCTACCACAAAAATTAACAAAATCTTACTATTATACTTATTAATTACAGTATTAGTCATAAATTTACACATTATTGAATATATTATTAGTTTTAGTATTTTGATTTATTCATTATTTTTTGCCAAGTTCAACTTCATCATCAAGGTGACTTTGTCAACTGTCAATCAGTTGTTGGCCATTAAAAAAATGTTAAATCTTGACTGATAGTCGGCCATTAAAACACTGTATCTTAGGCCAATCAGTCCTCTTCACGTTCCCTGTGCCATCTTGAAAGGTAGCCATGCCTTTGCATCGAATCAAGACATATGAAGTGAACTTGGAATGATAGAGGCATTTTTTAACACCTTGGACAATTATTCACATGCTTTTATCATTGCAAGCTCACCTCATGTCTCGCTTCAATTCACAGCTACCTTTCAAGATGGCACAGGGAACTGTAAAGGGGACCATTAGAACCAACCCAAAATAAAGTGTTCATTTTTGCAGAGTAGGAGAACTACAGATTACAGATCATTAATTTTGTGAATGGACATGATTGTTTTTTGGTTTTCTCTGCATGTGGTTTGAGGGTTCTCTCAGGTTCTCCAGTTTTCCTCCCTCAACTTCTAATTTCCAAGTTGACAATGGAATGAGGCTCACAGGCTTTGTTAGCCACCAGCTATTACAGCACTTTCCAATCACACACATGATTTACCATCTTGACAAAATAAGTTTTTGGTGGATGTCAAAGGGTTTCCATGGCATTGTCGGAAAACACAAAGTTATCAATGCACGTGCCATGTGGAATGTTGTGAGATGCCTTGATTGACATCCACCAAAACCAACTTTGTTACAACAGCAAATGGTACAATTTTACACATGTTATTGGAAAGAGCTGTAAGTAGATTGGAGAACATTGGGTGTTTACCGTAATACTGTTTGCCCATCCAATCAAGAGAGTCACACTGTCACTCCAGTTGAGATTACATCTGTACAACTGTGGTCTTGGACTATGAATTACAAACATACTGGGATTTAAAGCCTTGAATAAAGAGGAGTGAAGAGAAATGAAGTGAATAGAAGGAGGGGGAAAAACATTAAGATTAAAAGGAAAGAACAGTGAAGAGCACAAATGAAAAGGAAAAGTGAAAAAAAAAATAGATAACAAGTAAAGAGCATGGAATGGAAATTAAGAGAAATCAAGTAGTAAATCAAGGAAAATAAGCAAAACAAAATGGAGTCAAGTGAAAGACACTGAAGTGCAGTGGGAAAGTGCAAAAATGGAAGAGGAGTGAATTGAAGTTAAGTGAATAAAAGTGAAGTAGGAAGGGAAGGGAAATTTGTTGAGTGGAATAGAATGGTCTGGAGTGAAGTGAAGTGGAGTTAAGTGAAGAAAAGTGAAGAGGGGAAGTGAAGGAATTTCAGTTGTCATGTAGTAGAGTAAGGTGAATTGAAAAGAAAAATATTTCTTTGATATTTACTGTGATACTCAATATTCTGTGAACTCAAACATTTCAACTGCTTGTTGTGAAATTGTCTTTTCCCTGCTATCAATCAAAACTAATCAGTCGGTACCTTCTATATTTTTGACTGGCTGCAGTGAAAAGCCAAATTCCAATGGGCAACTCACAACTACCGAGTTTGCAGAATTGAGAATCTGAGTAGTATTGTTTTGTCCAATGTTTACCTTCCTGGATCCCTTTTGATGTATGTAATAACTCTTTTAGAGCTCATATCAAAGACTCTTACACCCTATCCAAACACATTAATATGTACATCAGAACGACTATTATTAATAGTTTAATGACATAAAAAATGGTCAGCATTGTGTCTATCAGCATCACCAATGCCATATACACCTAGTATTTCAAAAAAGATTCTCGCAGCCAAAGGAGTTATTGGCATTATTCCAAGATTGAAAAAAAATTGGACATACATCAACCAATAAACACATTATTGAGGCCTTTAAAATGTAAATGGTTTCATTGGCTACAAAAAACACTGAATATCTCAACACTAATCTCTGTGTTCTAAATGAGAATAACAATAAGAAACACAAGTCATTCCAGCTATTCTTAGAGCTTGGAATAACCTTGGAATCTCCTATTGCTTATCACCTTTGCCTATCGCCTTTGACTCCAACAAACCTTTTTGAAATAGGGTAGAAAAAAGGAGCTCACAGGTTTGGGTGTCAGGAAGGATTACATCATAGTTATAAGGGAATCATGTGGACACAGAGTTAAGTCGATAAACATGATATGCGATATGATGTTGGAATGAAATGTATATAATTATGATCATACCATACTGTGAAATGGACTCAGAAAAAATTCTGAGCCCCAGATGGGAATCAAACCCACGACCCTCTGTATACTAGTCAGACGCTCTGCCACTGAGTTACAGGAGACTCTAATGGTGAGTCCTTAACACACAATACATCCCTACCACATCATTAGACCAAGCAATGAAATGGGACTTCCATTTTATGGTTCTGATAGCTCCCTCTCCTTCATGGAGTACTGTGGTCTTGTTCCTAAACCATCCTCTTTCTGTCAAGACCAACTTAAATAAAAACAAGAAAAAACAATAAATACAGCCTATTAGATCAGCTTCTCTCTGTCAAGAGCAACTAAAATTAAAACTTATTAAGAAAATCAATAAGACATGAGTTTAAATTAATCATCCTTGTTTTACAAGGGTAGCACTTAAAAAAGCACATTAAAGTACCTGTAGTAACCGACCTAATATTTTCAGTGTTCAATATACAGTATATTCGAAATTATTGGGGAAGCCCAGCCCCCCAGGTCCCCCCCCCCCCCCCCCCTGCGTTACTAATGTTTCCCAAAAACAATGAGAGGGTTAAAAGGAAATTGATGTCTTCTTTGTTGCTTTGAGTGCATTATTTTTTTGGAAAACCATTTGATGGTCACATTCACCTGCCCTCCTTTCACCACCCCACTCCCCCTTGTACATACATACATACATTTTATTGGACTCCCCAATAGGGCTTTTCAGGCCAATTTATAAGCAATAATTGAAAATATAAACAGTTTACTATGGAAAACCTAAATTTACAATCAGTTGAAATTACTATAAAATAATGTATAAACTAATAAGAAATGAGAAATATTATTAATATATAATTAAGCCATTCAAAAACTCTCCGAAAAAAAAACAAAAAAAAAAAACAAAGAAAAAACAATTTAAAACAATTGATAAAAGCAAGTTAGTTTAAGTTTTGCCAAAAAACAAAATCAATGCAATTTGATGTAATACCTTTTCTCCTCCAGTGACATACATCTTTGTCTGTTTTGAGGAATAATCTGGGTCCAGTGCCACAGCCTTGATGTAAAAAACAACATGAGGATCAATAAAACAATTAGGTAGTGGTACACCATTTTTTCTTTACCATTGTCAGCTCAGGCATACGACGTACATATTACATGATTGCGTAACTTGATGAAAGTACAGTAGAAATTAATCTTAACTTTTGCATAATCTAACCTTTTGATACATTTGATACATACCTTGATGGGAGTGTCAAAGTTAGTCTGTACATTGTTTTCAGAACTGTATAATCCATTAATAACCACCTGCATCATTAGTTAAAGATACATGAAAAGAAAAAGAAGAAAATTATACTTAAAGACTGTCCAGGTTTATTTTTAAGTCTAAAGTTCCACTTTGTATGACAAAGGAAGATGAAAGTGAAAATCTATCTATATCATGAGTCATAAAATATTGCAGAGTGCGACCCCGTCACCAGAAGTTTTCAAATAAAAGGTGCCACAAATGCCCCCCCCCCTCTCTCTCCCTCTTCAACAATACTAAGAACTTAAAAGGTGAAGGGCATGACCCCCCTTTCTAAGTGCTGGTGAAGAGCCAGGAGTGCATGGGATGTGAGTGAAGGGTTCCAGGGTGGAGGGGGATGTGCGAACACAGGCATCCCATCATTTTTATTTCTCCTAATATTCATTGTTCCAAGTAAATAATGGAATGTCAACTTATGAGTACTTTCTTACCCTTCCGTCATCAGAACAACTTGCAACATAATCACCCTTTTCGTCAATGCTGATCTGGTTTACAGCAGTTGTATGCTGTACAAAAACAATGGATAATATTATTATAGATTTTAATCTTTATGTTTTTATGTTTCTTTGGTTGTCAGCAGAAAACAATTCTGAATCATCATAACTTCCTTCCAAAAAAGAAATGCATTCTGACTTCCCTGCTAGCAGGGTCTCCCATATAGAGGAATCCTGGCAGAGAAAATAGGAGCCTCTGCCGGTGTTCATGCTGTGCATTCATTAATGAAAAAATACAGTTATAAAGCATGCAGGGATTGGCAGAAAACAAGAGAAGACTGTGTTAGAAGATCTGATGCATAATTGCATGCATGTAGCAGTGCATGTGCTTTTCAACACTTCTTGAGTGTTCTGCCAATCCCTAAGTGCTTTATTTAAGCATCAAGAATCACTTTGCATGTTTGTATCATGATTCATAAACATGTGGGATGTTGGAATAGCATTAGAAAAACTCAAAAATCATGACACCAAAGCCTTTCGACTTTTTCTATGTATAGAGATGGACTTTTTATCATTATTAAATATTCATGATTGTGCTACATACTGATGGGAATTCTTTGCTTCGTATGTTGTTGCCAAGGTGATCCATGACATGAACTACACCATAATGCGTACCCAATGCCAGAAACTGAAATAAACAACAACATATAAAAAATATATTTATCGAAGTAACAATATTTGTCGAAGAAACAATTATATTAAAATTTTGTATTATGATCATCCGGGTGGATGTAGTCCTGAGAAGGACTGTTTGATGTGACTGACGTTTCGACAACCTGAGCGGAAGTCATCTTCAGAGTCAAGTGAAGGATAAAGGCATGTTTCATCAACAAATATAATTGTTACTTCAATAAATATACATTCACCTGGCCATGGGTTCAAACCTTTCTTTACAATATAAAAAATATATAATTTAAAGTGTTCTATTTTGGGATGCATATAAAGTATGGTGCATATTAGAATTTAGAATCCAAAAAAATTTTGATAGACCATAGATGTTATTATACAAAGACAGCACTTTCTCTTTCTCCTATTTTAAGACCCCTTTCACGTGACGTCAAAGCAGCTCAATTTGGAGGACAAAACTGAAGTTTGGCAATTAAAGTTGGCTACATTTACAAAGAAATGTATCAGAAAATATGTTGGTAGGCAACAGCTTGCCAACCCAAATATTTTCCATACATTTCTTTGTAAAGGCAGCCAACTTCGGTTGCCCATATCTTCGGCGCTGCTCAATAAAACCACAGTCTTCAAACTTTCCAATTTTACTAATTTTAGAGGACCTTCCTGAAAATCATCACCAATGAGTGTGGCTTCCTCGTTAAATATAATAATAAAAAATAAATAAATTTCGATGTGCTTTTTTCAAATATTACATTTTTGTTTTTGTTGGATTAAGATTCAAAATGTCACACAAAACCTGTTAAGCCCTCATTGGAATTCAGTAGATGAAAAATCCCATTTATTCATCCCACCCATTTCTTGCGTTCTGCGAGGGAACACCTTACCTTTGAATGCACAGCCATACAACTTGCACATTCCTTTCCTTTCAGGATGTCATTTACTGCGTTACCCAGTCTTTCATATTTGAGCTTTGGTTCCTCCTCTTCCTCTTCTTCAGACTCTTCTGAGTCCTCCTGCTCTTCTTTTTTATCCTTTAAAAGTTGAATATTCAGATTACTAAATATATAATAGTACTTAAGCTAAGCTCTGACTGAAATGGCTTACAGTACAAAACAGTACTTGTATGTCGTTTCATCTACAAGGGCAGGACAAATAAGATGGGACATATATATACAGTAAGTATAATTATATAATGGACTACTTTGACGATGCGTGGCCATTTTGGTAGGAGGCAAATATACAAATCTTTGTTATGCTTATGGCGTTGATTAAAATTAACTTTTCACCCCTAGACAACTTGACAAGAGACAAATTAAGAAGATGGACATGAAAGAAAGACAAATAAACGAAACCTTCTATCTTATCTGATATTTTGGTTTTCTTTTGCCCCCAAGACGCCCCATAATGCATTGCGATTCAAGATGTGAAAATAATGACTGATACTATGTAGAAAAATGAAATGCTTGTCACTTAACCAGCACGATAGGGCCAGAGAAACCCAGGATTTGTTTTTTTTCTTCATCAGATCCTACATATACCCCCAGTATCCGTAAAAAGTTATTTTCTTTAATTCAGATTCAAGATGGCCGCGGCATTGTCGAAGTAGTCCATTGGCTTACACTACTTTGCGGAACAAAACAAAATGAAATGGAATGTTGGAGTCTACTTTGCCGAAGGAAAGGCTATTTATTGTGAAACGTGTTTTAATAGCCTCAAAAGTGAGTTGGAAAGCTGCATGTACAAAGACCCTGGCTATCTTATGTATAAGAATGTAAACTATTGCAGGGAAAGGGAAGATAGACACTACACTTGAAGGTATGTTATTGTATATTGAAGGTTGATATTGTTATAAATTTAATTTATAAATATTTTGTTTTGTTTCGCTTCTTTCCACAAAGTAGACTCCAACATTCCATTTCATTTCGTTTCGTTTCATTTTGTTCCACAAAGTAGTGTAAGCTGTAATAATTGTGATGCAGTGATGGATCCAAGATTTTTGCTAGGGGGTCCAAAATTTTGGCTTAGAAGAGTTCAACTACTGAACCAAAAAAAAAAAGAAAAAGCAAGGGGGGGTTGAACTGCTGATCGAATAAAAAAAGATTTGTTTTGAATTGAATATTTTCTAATGAGGGGGTTTGTTGATTGTCCACAGTTAAGGGGGTTCAATATTAGGATTTGGATGAACCCCCTGAACCTCCCCTACATCTGCCCCTGTAATGTTACATGCTGCATTACTTGCAAAAGATAAAACAGAACCATAAGCCTTTATCTGTGCAAAATGCATTGCACTTTTGAAGCCGTCTTCCAGTATAATTTGAAATTAACATAAGCTTAACCCATTACTGTAAAAACTTAAATTTGACGTTTATTTCAACGGTTGAATACTTCAAAAATAACACAAATAATATAACTATACGTATCTGTAATTATTTACAGGGAAATACAAATATATAAGACAAAGCTACATTGAGAAAGGAAGGCGAATTCATCCATGAGAAAGGAAATACGAAAATATGTTTTGAATTGTGTGCATAACTGTGATAACTGAAATGTTTCTACAGTCTTGGATGGAATTCTATATTCCAAAGGATACAATGAATATTAAAAATATTAAAAATTAAGACTCTTGCATGAAAGGTTGAAATCATTATAAATGAAAGAAAGTTGTTTATTAGACTGACTTACCTCAGCCTTGTCCGCCATTTTGGGAAGTGAAGTTCTCAGGCCAGGCTTCGCTGCACAGGACGACCACAGGAAGCCCACAAACGTAATGAACTTCAACGCGGCAATCCGGAAACGTCGCCGAGCTTGTGCAGGAGCACGAGCATTTACGCATGATAGCTTTTATTTTAATCACTGATTTTATTTCAAAGACTGATTCTACCAGTGGCTGTGTATTTGGTCAACTATATGTAAAAATCGTTTGACTGCGAAGAGAGAAAGCTAGTTCATATGACATGAATTTTTTTGGGTCGTTTCTAGAAGAATGATAGGTGCTGAATGCGATTCCGATATCAAAATCACTTTTAAAAGAACCAAGAACCATTTTGAATGGTCGTATAGGGCAAGTGTTGCAAACAAAATGACGTTACAATGTCTAGTCACATGGTCATTTGGTCGCGCACTGAGGGCATTTTTCAAGGCATATAGCATGATTTATGAAAAGATATTTGTAAGCGCTACTTTTGTTTTGAAATCGTGCTATATGCCTTAAAAAATGACCATGTGACTAGGCCTTGTGACGTCATTTTGTTTGCAACGCTTGCCCTAGCTATACCACCAGTGGCGTAGCGAGGACCCAGGATCTGGGGGGAAACCTAAAATAAAAACCAATAACAGCAAAAATGGGGGGGGGGGGGGGGGGGGGGGCATGTGGTCGCCCCCTCACTACGCCAGTGGCATTGAAATCATACATCAAAGAAAAAGCTTGAGCCCTTGCTACGCCACTGTATACCACCATTCAACGACCAAAATAAATTTCATGTCAAATGCACTTTTAAAATAGCCAATGTGCATGAGCTCTGAGTTCTTACTCTTTTTTGGCTCCTCTAAAAATTCATCTGACAATTTTTCCTTCGACATTTTCTATGGAAATAAAAGGATTTCAGCAGACGAAAATAACAGAGGAATTTTTTTCTGATAGTTCCTTTGATTTCTCTGATGCATTTTTAAAGAACTCACTTTCCCAGAGTGCTTTGTGAGCTTTGATGCATATTGCCTATTGACATAATCACGAGGACAATTTAATTTTCGCATCACTTAAGGCACTTGGATGAAAACGCCCCCATTTTCGAAAGTCCGAATAATTCAAATATTTGAGGATAATATTACTCAGTTACGATCAGGAAAACCAGATTGGCAAAAATCGTAACCTGGGAGCCACTTGCAGTTGAGAAATGTTGGTTTAAAAACTAAAAGAACAATAGGGTTGAGTAAATGACGTCATTTACTCACAATTTAGATGCTGAAAAAAATGAACAATTTTTACCCACCACTTTTAACTGTGAAGAAAATATGTTGCTTGGATACTATTAGAGCCATATAGATAGATTTAACCAAGTTTCAAGTCATTTCCAATTTTCATCGATTTTCGTCCAAGTGCCCCTTTAAGTGATAAGGTCAGTATATGAAAACTTCCTCAAGAACTCCCCCAACCACGCCCATTCTAACACATGCCCAAGAACACAACATTACTTTTCGTGGAAAGAAGTGGTTTATTAAACACAAATACGTTATCGGAGTACAAAGGCAAAAATCGGTCCATTTTTGAATCGTAATTTGTTTCTGTCGTTTGAACCGATATAAAATATATTTGACCTATTAGTATTACTATCGTGAGCCTTGAAAGTGGCGCTCAATTATTTATTTCATTCATTCACTTTGCACTATACAAGACCAGCCATACACTGCGATTGTTTTAGTACAGTTTGGTCAATTCTTCTTCGCACAAACTGTAAATAAATAAAGATAAAACTTAGACCTTGAATCCAGCCTTTTTCGACTATTTTTGTCTTAGTGATATTTTTTCTTGTAATTTTGTACGAAATAAATTTACATATCCACTTGAAGGAAATTGAGGCAATGGATAATGAATTTTATGGGGCAATGAAGGGCTAATGGCACTAAATTCTATACTAACCTAATGAGCTAAAATTTGTATTACCCCCACCCCCACGTGGTGGAGAGTGGTCTATTAGTTCAAAAAACCAGAGACACTGACAATGCACGACATCCCTTTTAAAAAATTTACAAAACAAATTTACATACAGATAGACAAAAAATCCTGTATATTACAAAAGAATGATGCATTTATGATATAATAGTGGATTTGCAGCAAGGAGTGCCATATTGCCATATTGAGCAGAGAAAAGGTCTTGAGAAGGTTAATTTGAATGTAAATCTACTGAAAAATGAAAGAATGAATGGCATGAAACAACGACCGCCATTCTAAATTACCCTACACAAATTGAGAATTGAATAACCAGTGGTAAATCTTTGGACCAAAGAATCTGGACAAGCGCAGCAAAAAATTGAAAACCAATAAAATCGTTTCATTGTCCAAAGTCTGTTGTAAAAGATAGCGACGGTTTTTATGCTTATCACTGAGGGGCAAATGGTTCGCATTGACACTTGGGACAGATTCAGCGACCTGTAATTAATTGCGGACTTGTAATGAATTTTAAACATGACAGGAACGATGAGCACTGCTCAAGTATTAACACGTATGGATGTGGATATTCTCTACTACTGTACTCCGACCTCGTACACTAAGCATCGACATTATTCAAAGAGTTAGTGAAACTAATTCAGTTCTAGAAACGAAAAAGAAAAAAATTAACCTATAGTAAAATCATAAATGAAGATTAAAAATAATTCCTACAAATATACCACGGACTAAGGTGGCTCCAACTTAATTGGGAGTGGATTTCGTGATTTTTTTTTAACTCGCTCGTATCGCGTTAAAAAGACTCGGATATTAGTGAATTTAACACAGTACAAAATAAATTCTTGTGTCGGGTTTGCAGTTCGAATACACCGATAAAACCCAAAATGTTTCAGCTACTACATATGTAAATTCAGAGTGTTTTTAACGCGATACGAGCGAGTTAAAAGTCACGAAATTAGTGCCCCTTTAGATTAAGTTGTACCCACCTTAAATAAAGTTAATAAATCAATCCCAGCGATGTTCTATGAAACAAAAATGGTTTGCATTGCAGATCTATACCTTGATGGAACACTGACATTAACTTTGAAAGGCTTTTCTAAGATCCAATCAAATCTCCAGGAAAACCATTTCAAAGTCATGTCCTACAGCTTACGTTTTCAAAACTCGTATCTCAAAACTATAAGCGCTTTTCTGCTTTATCAAAATGCTATTTCTAAATCCTTGATAACAAAATTTCGAATAAATACAGATTTGGCAGAAGCGAATGACTTTAACTGTCGATATAAGTAAGTATGTTTTATGTTCTTAGCAGCAGTACTCATGGTCCTGTAAGCCAAACCATTCTGTACGTATAGAAGTGAATTTGTAAACTTTAAAAATTGATTGAATTGTATCAGTCATGTTGCATTAACAACATCGATACTGTTCTGTCTTTTGAATGGTACTTCTGACCTTCCAATGCTAATTTCGAAATCACTGCAGAAAAAGAAAAAAAAAAAAATATGAGAACAGGGGCGTTGCGAGCACATAGGATCTGGGGGAGGGGGCACGTGATAACTGCAGACGAAAATAAAACAAAGTGAGCAACATCGCCGCGACAACTGTGGGAATAAAGCTTTCCCTAAAAAAAGGGGGGTCAGGGCACCCAGAATAAAAAAGTAAAAAAAACAAATTTTTTAGTTACCTAATTACAAAAAAATTGGAGATGGGCAGTGTATGAAAATGAATAGTTTTAGTACGATCTAGAACTTCTCGTATCCATTCGCCTTGCTTGTACACTTATCAATGCTTTGCACGGTGGGGGAAGGGCGGATATACAGGCCCGTATATGGCCGTACATCTATTTTCTAATATTTTTGACGCAGAGTATTACTCGGGGTGGGGCAGGGTGGGGGAGGGTTTGACACTGTCGGCATATTTCTATTTCATTGATTTCTCTTGTATTGCAATCCGTCCCTACTTCTTTACCTTGGGCATAATGTTTCCCCATTTCCGAACACTTGTCATTCTCTTGAGATTAAGATTCCTAATGCACAACCGTTAAACAAAGAAATGATACTCAAGAGAATGACAAGTGGTCTGAAATGGGAAAACATTAAGCTCATGCTAAAGAGCACTATCCAATTTAAAGTGAAAGTCATTATGCTACTAACCTGGTAGCATTCGTTAAACTTGTCATACCAGAAGATTTGTTTGTAGTCGATGACGATGGAGAATTTGTTGATGTCGGCGAAAACGGTGCATTACCGCGAACCAGACTATTCGACAATAACTGGCTCGAAGTACTTGAGTTGAGAGGAAAGTTCAGTGCATAAACTGCCTTAATAGGAGCAGTTGAGTAGACATTTTTATTCGGAGTGGAACTCACAGTACTATTACTAGTCCATGGGCCGATTGCCGGCCAACTAGATTGAGAAACAATAGGTCCATTTGGTAGTGAGTTACGAGTATTTCCACCGTGTGAGGTCGGATTGGAATGTGATAAATTTGTTCCTATAAGTCCATTTGTCGGAGAAGTGTTTAATGAGAATTTGGATCGTGGTTGCGTTGAAAAGCTTCGATGTAGTCGAGGTCTTGGCTGGCCAGTCGAAGTGCTTTGAATTCCAGGCGTCGTTTCAGTGGATGATGATGATGATGATGGCTGAGGCGGCGGACTCGACGTAGTTTTTGTCGGAGATTTTGGTCGATAATGAGGTCTGTAGTGGATAAAACAGAGAATAAGTCAAACCGGTAATTCTTGTATGAAAAATAGCACTATAACTTCTCTCATAACTTCTGCTGTAAAGCCCCTGCACAAGCTAGTGACACTGAACAAGTTTCCTGTCATTTCTTCCTAGCTTCCTAGCTCAAAACCGCCACCCGGTTAGCTCAGTTGGTAAGAGCGTCGGTCTGTTGTGCGGGAGGTCGTGGTTCGAATCCCGGCCGGACCAACACTCAGGGTCTTAAAATAACTGAGGAGAAAGTGCTGCCTTTGTAATCACATCTACAAATGGTTAGACTTTCAAGTCTTCTCGGATAAGGACTTTAAACCGTAGGCCCTGTCTCCCAACCCTTCCTTAACCTGTAAATGGGGGACATAAAAGAACCTGTTGAATTATTCGTGTAAGAGTAGGGGATTGTCTCCCGGTTCAACAGCCTATCACAATTTGGAGGCATAACACTAATTACTAACAATTCACTCATGATTGTAAGCTGCACGGCTGCTAATAGCGCCTAAATATGCAGCCCGTAAAGTCCTCCACTGGTAAAAATTGTAAAGCGCATTGAGACAATGTGAAATGCGCTATATAAGAACCCATTATTATTATTATTATTATTATTATTATTATTATTATTATTATTATTATTATTATTATTATTATTATTATTATTATTATTATTATTATTATTAGCTTCTCATGTTCTTAATGGACTACTTAGACGATGCGGCGGCCATTTTGGTAGGGGGCAAATATACAAATCTTTGTTACATCTATGGCATCGAATTAAATTAACGTTTCACGCCTAGACAACTTGACAAGAGATGAATTAAGAAGATGGGCATGAAAGAAAGACAAATAAACGAAACCTTCTATTTTAACCGATATTTTTGTTTTCTTTTGCCCCCTGGACGCCCCATAATGCATTGCGATTCAAGATGTGAAAATAATGACTGATACTACGTAGAAAAATGAAATGCTTGTCACTTAACCAGCATGATAGGGCCAGAGAAACCCAGGATTTGTTTTTTCTTCATCAAATTCGACGTATACCCCGGTCTCTCGTAAAAAGTTATTTTCATTAATTCAGATTCAAGATGGCCGCCGCATCGTCGAAGTAGTCCATTACATTACTGTGCTTACATTGTCAGCCGTTTCCAGCCCGTCAGATGATCATATGGAAAGAAACCGTTCGGTAGACTCAGAGACGATGACATTGATGAATTTAATAATGTTTCAAGATCTTCGAGGTTTTCTGATGCTGGTGTCCACGCTCGATCGAAATATATTCTGCAGAAGAAAATAAAATTCAACATGTGTTACAAGTGTTTTAACAAGTCTAACCCATGAACATAAGTCCAATCATACCATCGAGTAAGCAAGAGACCTCTTTAACTTGGGCGTAATGTTTTCCCATTTCAGACCACGTGTCATTCCCTAGAGTATCATTTCTTTTAACGTTTGCGCATGAGAAGACACATGAATATAGATACAACTCAAACAAAGAATCTTATTCTGAAGAGAATGACACGTGGTCTGAAATGGGAAAAAAATTACCTCCAAAGGTCCATTCATTGTAGACATAGATATGAACCACCAATCGAGTTATTCTAATTACAGTATTAACACTGACTGTCCTGTTTTTACGAGGGAACGAATTTAGAAGTTGATTTTTGCGAAGGGAGGGAAACCAGATAAAAACATACGAAACCGAGCCTGACGGGAATCGAACCCGGGTCGCATTGGTGAGAGGTGAGGGCTCTCACCTCTACGCCACCCAAGCCTCCCATAAACAGCATAGTACTTACCTTCCTCCTCGTCCTATTCTCCGTCTAGCAAAGCCTATTAGACTGTTGGGCCTGGATATTGATGTACAATTGTACCGGTATCTCTTGTCTCCTAGACCTCCCTCTGATGGATCTACCCATGGATATGGGGACGGAGAGTCGAACCGAGCCTGAAACAAACATAATTCATTAGCGGGAGATTGAAATTCTTTTGTTTTGTTCTCCAATTTGAGTTACTTTGATGTCCAGGAAAGGGGTCTAAAATGACAATCATAAAGTGTGGACTAAAAATAATGGCTAGTCATCGGACAAAGTCTGGCCAAAATTGTCACTAGTCCAGTGTGACTGGTCATCATGTTCAGCGATTCAGCAGTCATTATTTTTAGCTTGGATGTGTCTCAAACAAAACTTTGAAATTGAGAAACAAGAGAATCAATTCTATTCACAACTTTCCATACACTGATTCACTGATCAAACACAAAGTATTCAGGTGAGGCTTAAAGATAGTTTCAAAGGATTTTCAAATTTAAAACCTTGCAGCCTCACTTGAATACTTTGTGTTTTACCAGTGAAACGATGTATGGAAAATGGTGAATTGCTCCCAAGACCTCTTACAAACAAAAGTACAAAGAATATGCAAAAAGTACAAAGAATATGCAAAAAGTTTTGAGAACAGCTCTTACTGGTAGATATTTGACACCCTTCTTTCGTTTAAATGCAAAGCGACCATCAGGTTCTTCCTCGTCTTCTTCAGGTTCTGATGGCAATTCCAGCTAAGAATACACAAACACATAGGTCAGCTATATAGAACTTTATATTCTCACTTCAAATTAGGTTAGGCATAGAAAAAATCCTATTGTTACAGTGAGGACACTTGAACCGTGAACACTTTGAGGTTTTTTCATACTTTTTTCTACTTTATCCCTTGTGTGAATCGATTGGAAATATGATTTATTTTGAACAATAAGATTATTTGAGTTCAGTGCTTCATTTTCAGAAAGTTTGAAGCAGTAGAAAGTTCATAAAATAAAAAATATAAAAATATCAAGTGTTCATGGTTCGAGTGTCCTCACTATAAAAAAACCCACAGTTGCTAGGGTTACTAGAGTTACACAGATTAATTTTCATCTAAGCCACTCTAGATAGAATTGGAAATTAGAAGTTGGTTTTGGCAGAGGGAGGGAAACTGGAGAACCTAGGGAAAAACCCTTGAAGCACAGTTGAGAACAAGTGGCATACGACACCAAGCATGGTGGGACTCAAAGCCGGGTCACATTAGTAAGAGGAGAGCGCTCTCACTGCTACGCCACCCATGTTTTCCTAAAAGACTCTTGTTCCAATGTTCATATTTACATGACCCAAATAGCTATAATTCGAAATGCCTTAGTTTTTGGCTTTTGTCAATCAAACACAAACAGTTGGAGTTAGAAAGTTTTCATTGACAGAAACCCATACGTCTCATATTATACGTACTTGTGAAGGTGATAATTGTCCAGTCTCTTCCTCATCACTAAACATAGATACTCCTTCCGTTGGTACTGTGTGTCCAATTTTGGCATGATGATGAAAACCCTTGGGTCGTTTATGGCTTAAATGGGAAAGAAAACATAAAATGAGTGGCTATCAAAGCATAAAGCTGTAAGTGGTGTACTGTACTACTGTAATACTACAGCAACCTTGATTGCCCCCACCTTTGATTTTAACTTACCCGGCTTCAATGTAATCATTCTTGTGCAAGTGTGCTCGCTCCTCCTACAAAAAAAAAAAAACAAAATCAACTCAGAAGTAATTTTTACTAAAAAAAATTATAATTAATGAAATTATTCAGTGGGCCAATGTGACAGGGAATTGGGGGGGGGAGGGGGGAATCTGAGTCCCTAGCAGGATTTGAACCCATGGTCTTTCGTATTGCTCTACCACTGAGCTACAGGAGACTCTTGGTGAGCTAATGACCAATACTGGCTTGTCTAAAATCTTGGACAAAACCTGTTCGGACTTCTTCACTTTTTGTACTACCAAATGTAAAATTTTGCAAAATGCTCCAAAAGTCCCCATCTCCTCCTATCCAATGTCGCCTTGAAAGGTTTGGTGGTGACTTGGCTATTAGGACACAACATTGTCTGGGGAGGGGAGGGTAGGTTTTGGCCTAAAAGCATAGGAAAGAGTGGAAGAGTCCCAACAAATTTGTCCAGGATTGTAGATCTTGTTGCAATGGCCTGCAATCTGCTAGGCTCAGATGCATGAATTCATAACATATTCAATCAGTCAATACTTATAATAGGTGTAGAATAATTTTAGAAAACATTAAAAATTATTCTGCCTATTTAAAACCTGATGCAAATTTCATAACAAAGTATCAGCTGCATATTATGGCAAACAGGATTATTTTTACTTACATGTTTTCTTTTCCTCATCAATTCTATATCTCTATGTACATCAGTATTGGGGCCAGGAGTAAGCTGTTCACCTTGCACAGTCGACGGTACAGTAAGATTGATTGCCGGTGGTTGATATCTGATTAAGTCGAGGCACTGTTGTAGGATTTGACCAGTGAAGTCTCCACTACTGTACCTGAATTGAGAGTGATTTTAAAGATTTTTTTAGAAATTAGAAATGACCTTTAAGGCACGATTACACGATTACACTGAGCAATTTTCACTGCAACTTGTCTTGCAACGCCGTTGTGACACAAGTTGCATGGAGCATTGTGGCATGTAACCTACAGTGCAATTTGGAAAATGTTGCGAGACAAGTTGCAGCAATCGTTGCAAAAAGTAGAATTGTTTTTTTTACTTTTGGCAACAACTTGTTGCAAGTCAAGTAACAGAGAAAATTGCACACAAAAAATTTCATTGAGCAAATACCACCTGCAACATTGCTGTTTCCAGCAAATGAATGTAATTATGTTGTGCTAGTTTGAGTAGGATTCTTTGATTTACAGTTTGTTGTAGCAAACGTTTCTATGTGTGACAACCAGCAATATGCTGTTGCCAACAACACTTCATAGAAAAGTTGTACATATTTTGCTATTTACCTTTTCTCAAAAACGTCAACAGTCAATTCTAGCATCTCTTTTTTAGTTTGTTCTCTTCTCTTCACCATGTCCAATATAGTACTAAAACAACAAAGTAAATGATCCATTAGTTTAGTATTTGGTAAATACTCAGTAGATATCTGTTATTAAAGACAAATATCATTTGAAATTCAAGTCAATTACTGCGATTCTCAATATTCTGCGAACTCAGACATTTCAATGGTTTGTTGTGAAATTGGTTTTTCGCTGCCGTCAATCAAAACTAATCAGTCGGTACCTTTTATATTTGTGACTGGCAGCAGTGAAAAACCAAATTGCAACAGGAAACTTGCAACTACAGAGTTCTCAGAATATTGAGAATCGCAGTAAGCAAAAAAAATAAAAATCTAAAAAATGTATTAAGCTTTTGCTGTTCTACAGTATCAGAGCATGTGACAATCACCACAGAGCCAGGCTCCAACTAGGTGAAGCACAAGGTTGAATTGGAACTTGGAAGTTGATTTTTAAAGTGGGAGGAAAACTGGTAATTCTGAAGAAAAACCCCCCAGGCACAGGAGAGAACAAATCTGCAACTCTACCCACATACAACAACGATCCTGGCAGGACTTGAACCTGGGTTGCATTGGTTAGAGGGGATGCATTAGCAGCGCACACTACCTGGGCCAATGAAATGAGTACAAAAAAGCAACACATTGCAAACTGCCGACATGTATCAAGAGGAACTTGAATTTAAATAGTAGAGGGGTACAGGTATATACTAACCAAGCACGCTTGAGATCTCGTCGAAGCTTAAGCATCTTCTCATAACCAGCTTCATCATTCTTGCGATTCTAAATTCAGTAACAAAATTGATGTTATTAACTGTTATACTGCTTGGAGGCTTCCTTTGGTTAAAAAGCTGTTTCTTTAACACTTTTTAAATGTGAAATAATGTGCTTTCAGACTATGCACCAGTAAGATGATAATTAAATGAACAAATACTATTTATAATAATAAAATTCAGGGAAACATAGTAAAATGAAAGAAAAAAACAAATACTAAGAACAAGTTTTTTCCCAATAGAAAATAAAAAAAAGTTTATCTAACCTTCCTCGTCTGCATCTTTTCTGTTCTTCGTCTAAAGGCCACATACGGATCATTTGTCGATGTTCCATCACGTTTTTCTCCCCTCACTTGAGGGATGAGGCAAATGGAAGGGTCATCCAACTTTTCCCGCTTCTTACTCCAGTATTCATAAATCGGTTTGACTATATCTTCACTTTCTTGGAGTAGGGCTTTGGCATCACTGTACGACATACAGGCCTGGAAGGATGCAGAAAAAATTCAAAAATAAGTACAAGAAAGCATAAATAGGTTTTTCTAAATATTTATATTATGAATCCAAAATAAATAGGCATTATTTTCAGGTTATCTTGTCAATAAAAAAAATGAAATTCTAACCCCAAATCACAGCATTAATAACTTTAAAGCCAAAAGTGGTAAAAAAAACAGTACTAATGATCTATTCTTGTAAAAAGGGCTATATAAATAATAAATTATTAATATTATTATTACTAATTAAAACTATACAAGTTCTTATAATTTCAACTTTTCCTGAAATACTTTATACTTACTTGAGCTCCCATTCCTTTTTCCAGTCTATCAAGTATTGATTCAAACTGTAATACCGAAAGAATCTCCTAAAATAAAGCAAAAAATGTTTAGCTAAGTTCAAAACCAGATCACCAACTCACATGCTGCATGAAGAAATCAAAGTTTGTATATTTCTCATATCATTAACATCCCAGTTATGAATCCTTAGGGATACCCTGGGTTTTACAGTCGATTTTGCATAACTTTACCCGAACAACTTCCGAACTACAATATGTTCAGATATTTCCAAGTTCAACAACCAACTTCAAAACGAAGTATGTTATGAAGTTCTGAACTTCCCATCCAAGTTCTGAACTTCCCATCGAAGTTCTGACCTTGGTTTGGCTTGGGAAAAATTATGCGAAACCCACTGTAGAATAGAGCAGTTTTGGTACATGTAGCACTATGAAAAACTTAGGACATGGCGCATTGCTGTGACCAATGTCAGTGCCCTGCACTATGCCAGGTACGTGTGAAAACAATTGAAATTCTGTGCCCTGACCATGACTTTTTACACTAATACAAAAATCTGCTCAATCAATGTATTCCAGTGAGGCTCAAATTTCAAAGCGTATTTTTAAATTTTTGGGAATTATGAGGCTAACCCTGAGTAAATGAATCAGTAGCGAAGCATTGGTATTCTACAGGAGCCTATCATACCTTTTTCTTGTTAAATCCCTTGAGCCATTCTTCATCTTCACTGTCCATGTCATATTCGGGAACATCCTCATTCAATCCGTATGCTAATAGAAATATAATTACAAAAGATAACAGGAAGTATTAATGGTATATCATTATCAAGTTCCAAAAATAGTAATATCAGGCATGGGCATTTACTAGATGCAAAAAAACAAAACCATTTCCCAATATTTTGATAAAATTTTGAATACTTATGACAGTTAGAACAATCCAATGTTAGAAATACAGAAGTGAAATATAGACCATCACTATAGACCCTTTGAATAAATTCTACGATGCTGTATTTTTCGCATTTGACAAATTTATTCTTCTCAATTTCATTCAAAAAAACAAATTTCAAAAAAATTAATTTGATGTCAAAAGCAGAAAATATAGCATTGTAGGATTTATTAAAAGGGTCTATTACAGTGGGCCATCTATACCACGGCTACCAAATTTAGGTTCCCAAATTTATCATTAGTCAGTCAGAAATCTTTCTTTTGAATAACAGGAGTCATGAAGCCTTGTAAACAGGAGTTGGGTCTGTCAAAACAAATCTACCCACTTTCTAATTTGTTAAAAACTTTATTAGATTAACCCGGTAAAACATGGTACATTGTAAACCATCACATATTAGAGTGTGCACTATGCACTTTTTTGTCTTTGTGATGCCTTACGGTGCATTTCTAATGTCTGAACTACAGGTACACAAAAAGGAAACTTTTGATGTTTCTAGAGACAACCTTCAATTCATCTCCATTTTGGATAGAAATAACATGACAGTCCTAGGTATATTTCTCCAATCACAATTCAGATACCAGCAGATCTGGTGTTCATGCTATTAACATTTTGAGCATCATGACCCAAGATTGATTATGTCCAAATGATGCTAATTTTACACCATTTTAGTTAGTTTTTCATTTGAACATCCTAAAAGGTATTAAATAATGAAAACTAACCCCTGAAAGGTATGACAGCATCCCTGCCTCTTTCATATTGGAGTCCCCCCCCCCTGGGGTGTTATACTGAACCTCAAGACAGCACTGTAGGATATGAGTAAATGGATGACATTTCCCAAAACAGACTGATATCATCCAACAAATGACAGTGGTTGTATTTTTACATTATTTAAGCAGTGAAGAGGTGTTTCACAGTAGCCATGGTAATAAGGCAGGAACAATGGAATGTTTTTGCAGGAAAAAAAATCAAATTTCCCAAAGGAGAAAATCCCTATTATTTTAACCCACAGAATGGCAACCTTGAAACCTTCCTATAGCAGTGCATTTCCCATGAATTCTCTACAAAAAAATTCCTTCCTTCCTTTCTTCGTTCATCCATACACACCTTGTACATGAATGTACTGCTTGGGCTGTTTGAAGTTATTCCGAACAAGACATGGAACATTTTTCAGCTCTTCACTATCAGGAGTAGGAATAACAAGTTGTTGAGTGTCTCCGTATACTTGCTGTGCTGATATGGCTCTCTGTAGATGATGTTCCTGTTCGAAAAATAGCATAACAAATTTGACTGACTTATCCAACTTCAAAATTTGCAACAAAGAAGAATTTACAGTGCAAAGACACTAACTGGTTCACTAAACAAAGTTTACTATCACAGGGCTTACTGTGAAATAATGGCTGGTCTGTCACTGATCATGACGACTTGCCAAATTTAGTTTTAGCTCAGTTATACCTTGTTTTTGGCAAGGTAGGGGTTTGAGGGGACAAGTTCAGATTCCTGCCGGACATTGTTGGATGGTGGGCTGTAATTTTTAGCCCTTCCATCATAATGTAGAATGAGAATAAAGCAATCCAACTTAAGTAACAGATAAAAAATATGGGAATTTGCAATCATTCATACAGGGACATGGTCTTTCAGATTGAAAAGGCTGTTTTTACAAGTAAGATCCTGACTTTCTGATCAGCTCACATGAATAAGGTCTTTTAACTCAAGACCTAGCTTAAACATCTATGGGCTAGCAACAAGTTTAGACTGATTGGATCTGATGAGATTCAAATATAATATTTGACAGAAGAGCTTTCGAATAAAAAAAATGAGCCAACAGTAGAATACCCCAACACCATCAGTAATCAGTTGTCACAACTCTTTGAAGAATGAAGCATACAAGAGCAGCACTCAATGATATTTATGTGAGATTGTACAATATTCTACAGATGCATCCATTTGGTCAGAATTACCATCATAGTTATACCACTGCATAAAGTGCAACTTTACAAAACTTTAGAAAAAAATTAATTTAATGTATAATAAATAGAAAAAAAAGTTAGAACTTATGTCAACTACATCATAAAATTACAGTGAAGTTCTTTTATCTTGAACCTTCTGGGGCCAGCGAAAAGCCTTGAGAAATGAGGGGTTTAAGATCTTTGTGTTACTTGCAGTGACACAAGTCAACAGGATACTGCCTCAAGTTTGAAATAAGGGAAAGTTTGAGGTTCAAGATAACTAGATTCTACTGTATACATGCAAGTAATTCAACAATATTTGCAAACACCTAGAACACATTAGCATACATCATACTAAAATGCAAGGTTCAATTGGAATAGCACTGCTTTTGCAATAAGATTAAAAGAACATTTTTATTCATTACACAATAGAATCATAAAAACTCCAGAAGATATGGACCCAAAATGTATAAAATATTCCATGAAATCCATTCAACTTGCCGGTACTACAAGTTAGTGTGCTGTAGTAATACTGTCTACTACTAGAAAGTTCATCAATGAAAACTCTTCCTAATGGTTTGCATTTCTCGGGTAACAAGTGACTTTACTCACAGGAAGAGTATTAGATATTAAAAATTACTTAAAAAATCAATCGAACCTAGAAATCCGGCTTCGATCGTAAAGTGATTCAAAAATGGCGGGTCTAGGAATCGAGATCACGTGAATGAGGTCGATTTCAACGAGCCTGAAAATGGATGTATTTGAGAATACGCACAGCAAATGCAATCCATGTACAGCAAATGCATCTGCATTTTTTGAGCCAATTTTGCAATGATCGATTTATCCAAGCACATGAGCTTTGTACACAAACCTTTACAAAGAAATGAGCATAATATTAAGTCTATGACTCACCGATTCCTCTTCTTTCTCCATTCCAGTCGGCATCTGAGGAACTGCCCGGTTAATTGTGCTGAATTCCGATAAATCCGGCAATTCCTCAGACTGATAGACAGGAAGACCCTTATTGGCATCGAGCTGGCGAGCTCTGAACGACAACTTACTCATCTTTGATGATTCCTTTCACCGAAAGCGGCACTCAAAACTTGAAATCTACAACACTGCAAAAATCATGCAGGAGCGAATAATGTTCGTAGTTTACACTTCGAATATTGTTCTAAAACATTTTATGGTTATTAATGGGGGAAATCGTCATCTAAGACGTATTTAAGCGTGTTTTCTTTTTGGGATCTCGATTTCTCGGATCCATCATGGCGGCCAAAAAACGCTCATGGAGTAAAAAGTACCCGACATGCATCACGGTGAAACCCTGCGCGCGCATCTTTTTGGTGCAGAATTATGGCATTTGCGGGCTCAAATACGGGTGCAAGCCCGCGCTTTTTCTTGCGTGGCTTCTAAAAATAAAACTAGAAAAAAATTTTATAATCAAATTATTTCTTTTTATTACGTAATTATTATGTAATCCTTGAAAATAAATTTTTGCAAGTTTTTCTTGCGTGATGAATTACTATTTTCATTTCTCGCTGTAATGAGTACGTGCTAAGATACTGAATGGCTTCTGGCTATCTGAAGTCTTACATATGGACAAGCTGGTTCCGTTTTTCAAATCCTCGCCTCTTATCAACACAAAAGCGTGCATACCACAAGTTTGTCAGACAAAAGGCCACAACAAGATATTCTTAGATATAGCTTCATGTATTTGAAATACAAAGTTATTCTATAAATTTAGATATTTAGGTATACACGCATCAAGCATTCCGCGCTACTGCTCTAAGCGCATGCTCAGGGGATTAAAAAGTAAGATAATATTTTGTAAAAATGTTATATTTTAGTTGTATTTTTCTTGTCAAACACAATTTTCATTAAATATTCAAGATCACGTACAGTTAAGCGAATTTTGAGTCAAATATACCAATAAATTACATATTTTACAAAATATTATCCCACTTTTTAATCCCCTGAGCATGCGCTTAGAGCAGTAGCGCGGAATGCATTAGCGTGTATAGTTTGAGGCCAGAATTAAGGGAGTTGAATACTTCTTTTGTTAAATGAGCGCCACTAGAGGACAGGCATGATGATTATATCTTTCTTATCTTAAGGAGAGTAGTTTTTACATGTTAATTCAGTTTCCCCTACTACTACCATTAACCTTTTTCCCCCTGTTTTAATGTATATTCATTTATTTTTTTTAATGGTATAAAGTATTATTAAACTTAAACTAAACTCCATTTCTTTTTTTCACATTCTTCTCCTTTTCCCCCCTATTTTTTCAGCCATTTCTCCCTTCGCAAACATAATACGTTCATTTCAGATCCCCCTCGCAGTTAATTATTGCACAACCCCTAAAGATTCTATAGAAAATTATTTTTGAAATGTAACCCGAGAGAATAGGAGTGACCGGTGGGGGGGGGGGGGGGGGGGGGGGGGGTTCTCCCTACAATGGACTATACGGGGATGCTTCACCCGAAAGGGGTACTTTTTTCAGGCCGCACGTATAGCAAAGGGGTGGAAGTTTGTGAGTTTTGGTATAAAAAGGGGTAGATTTTCTATAAAGTTAAATGAAAGGGGTACCTTTTCAAGCAAAAAGGTATGAAAGAGGGGTACTTTTTCGCTGATATTTGGTATAGAAAAGGGTAATTATAAGTCGATTAGAAGTTAGAAGTACTTAGAAGTAATTAGAAGTACCCCCACCCCCCCACCCCCCCACCCCCCCACCCCCCCCCCCCCCCCCCCCCCCCGTAGAAGTGAGTGGTGGTCGTACGTGAAGAGGTCCCAACAAGCTTTGGTAAGTAAATGTTTCGACCTACCCCCCCCCCCCCCTGATAAAATTCCTGGATCCGCCCTTGTGAAGTGCGAGAACAGGGAATTTCTTGTAACAGTCCCCTTCACATATCTCTGCGTCATCTTGAAAGGTGGCCGTGTCTTTGTATTGAAGCGAGACGAACGGTGAGCTTGCAATGATAGAGCCCAACACTCTTTTCTTTCAAGGGTTATAATAAGCATAATAAATATAATTTGATGATGGACGTCGTTTCTTCTATATAAAGCTCAAGTACTCAGTACAAGAAAGATCAAAGTGGGAATATATGATTATGTGTTTAATAAATAAATAATGAAATAGACCCCATGTGACGTCAGAGAAACTCAATTTGGAGTAAACAAAACAATTTTAATCTTCTGAGAATTGGAACCTATAGTTTTGTCCTCCAAATTGAGCTGTATTCCGACGTACTGCAAGGGGTCTATAGTGTCCATTACAATATATAGTTATGAGAAATCACACGATTTGGGGGGCTTTCAGCAACGATGCTGCTTACTGAGTTCACTGACTCTCAATTTCAGCACTTTTTTCAAGAATCAGATGATGATGATGTCAGTAGATAGTGTTAGCGATGCTTTTGAAACTTCGTAAGAAAACCCGAGAGGATCATTAATTTAGTGTTCTTTCACTTTTACTCTTGATCATATCTCTCATACGCAGGACGGATGTTGTTCATGATGATGATAACTGAGTTCAGACGTCAGTGATTCTTTTGCCGCAGAGCGATGATGGTGACAATGATGATGATAAATGAGTGGATGCATGGTGATGGCGACTTCAGTCTTTATAAGATCATTAGTATCTTCTGTTAATTTAGCTGATTTCCTGTATTTTTTATACTGCAGGCTGGTGATGGTGAAGATGTTGCTGCTGCTGCTGCTGCTGCTGCTGCTGCTGCTGCTGCTGACGATGATGATAATGAATGAGTTGATTGTGATGTTGGTGGCGACTTAGTTCAGTCTTTATAAGATCATTATCTTGTTTTAATTCAGCTGATTTTCTTAATTCTTCGTACTGCATGACGATGATGATGATTGACTTGATGGCGATGGTGGTAGCGATGTACATTCAATTGATCCTCTGGACTCTTGAACCAGTGTTGATGATGATGAATGACTTGATGGCGATGGTGGTAGCGATGTACATTCACTTGATCCTCTGGACTCTTGAACCAGAGATGATGATGATGATGACGGCGAAGCTCTTACCTCTGTCGTCCTAAGACTATCATCTTGCGCTGGTACTTTTGATTCCTGTACTGATGATGATGTCAAGGCAGAAGAGGAACCATCTTCCTGTACTGGCCATGAGGATACTTCTACTGCCTCGTTCAACAACATGCTATCATCTTCTCCGGATAACACAGCTGGTGATGTTACTAATTCACTCGATACATTCAAATCTGATCCCGTTGATATTGTTATTGTTTGGTCTTGAATCCTGGACGATTGATTGGATGGTGGGATGGATTGTGCTGCTAATTGTCTTTTATCGTTCTGAGTCTCCATTTGTTTTGGTTTAGTATTACTGGCAGAATTTTTCTGATTCGAGTCTACTGAAACTTTCTGATTTTTCTTTTTCTGGTCACTAATTTTCGGTTGTGACTTCCCCCTTTGAGCTAACCTAACAGGTCCAACAAAATTCTCCCGGGCTAACTTCATGCGATTAGCTTCAGCCCTGCTTTGACTAGCGTTAGTATTCTCACTCATCACTATGCTTCCGGCACTAGTTTTGCCACTAGGGGCCTTAGGTTTGCTCGACTCGTTAAATCTCTTATCTCCGGCTTTTCTTTCTCTTTCAGAAATTGATGGATCCGAAGAATATTTCCTTCCTGACACGTCAACAAGCTTAGCTCGATTAAAATCTGAGCATGAACGACTAAGTCTGTGTGCGGGTAACCCTACTGCGTGAGTTATCGAGCTTACAGCTGTGTTAGACGAATTTGGCCTTTTCTTATTTGATGTGCTGGCAGACATAGGCCTTGATGTCGAAACATCAGCGCTAGCTGATCTTGAATTCCGCATATTAGATTCTTGCCTTGACAGATTTTGCGAAACTGACGCATTCAATGTGGTGTTGTTTGCTGCAGTGCCTTTCACAGTTCGAGAAGTTGAAGGTAAACTCCTAGTTGGTGTAGCATCTTGGACGCTCCTTCGAGTCCTCTCTGAAGTAACCGAACTCTTAGGCCTGCCACGAGAGGCCAGTTCAGTTGCCGATGTTGAAGCCCTGTTTGAAGTGGCATTTTGGACGCTGCTTCGAGTCCTATCTTCGGAACGGCTAACCGAGCTTTGAGGCCTTCCACGAGCGGCCAGTCCAGTTGCTGATGCTGAAGGCCTGTTTGAAGTGGCATCTTGAATACTACTTCGAGTCCTATCTTTGGAACGGCCAACCGAGCTTTGAGGCCTTCCACGAGTGGCCAGTCCAGTTGCTGAAGCTGAAGGCCTGTTTGAAGTGGCATCTTGGACGCTCCTTCGAGTCCTATCTTCGGAACGGCTAACCGAGCTTTGAGGCCTTCCACGAGAGGCCAGTCCAGTTGCTGATGTTGAAGCCCTGCTTGAAGTGGCATCTTGGACGCTCCTTCGAGTCCTGTCCGAAGTAACCGAACTTGGAGGCCTGCCACGAGAGGCCAGTCCAGTTGCTGACGTAGAAGGCCTGTTGAATGTGGCATCTTGGACGCTGCTTCGAGTCCTTTCCGAAGTAACCGAACTTGGAGGCCTGCCACTTGGAGGCCTGTCACGAGTGGCCAGTCCAGTTGCTGATGCTGAAGGCCTATCTTGGAAGCTCCTTCGAGTGCTGTCTAAAGAACCAGCGGAACCTTGAGGCCTGCAACGAGAGGTCAACCCAGTTGATGATGCTTTTTGAGACGATGGATTTTTAGCGGGCCTTTTGCCGAAAGGTGGTCTCTTTGTTGGATCAGATTTTTTCGGATTTTTCGCCTGCCCAGGAAGTCCAATATCTACAAACAATCCTCCTGTAAAAAGACATTCACAAATATTTGAACAAAAATTCTAATTGCATGACAGTATTGAAGAAAATAGCTGGTTACATGGAATTAGTACCTTTCGATTTTCGCACTTCATTTTGCGTTTTTGGACCAAGATGTTTCCAGCCTTCGGTATGAGAAACTCGGTGAAGATTGGACACGATAAACTCCTGACATCTGCTTTGAAGACTGTCGACTAATTTGTACGATTCCTGTGCAAAACAACATAATTGACAAAAGATCTGAAGTGAGCATGGGCTGTTAGAATCATGGAAGACCTTTTAATGTCAGGGGTGAATCAAAAACCACGAAAATAAATTGCAACTCTCTAAAGGCGCGATTACACGGAGAAATGAAACCGCAAATTCAACTTTTCGCAACGATTGCTGCAACTTAATTAAGATTGCCTCGCAACATTTTTTTCAAATTGCACTGTATTGGTTTACAAGCCGCAATGCTCCATGCAACTTGAGTTGCAACGCCGTTGCGAGACAAGTTGCAGAGAAAATTGCTCCGCATAATCGCGCCTTAAACCTTTCGAAATGATTTGATGATTTATGATTTATATATATAGCGCCCTTTATATATGGACATAATCGAAGTCGCTTTACAATCATGAGAGGTGGTTTGTATGAGGTGTAGGCACCGAGGGTGGTCACTGCCAGGGTTTCTTTACGTCCTCAGTGGTTCTTTTACTTTTTAGTGATGAAGTGTGAAGAGACAGGATTAAGGGGGGACTTACCTATTTACCAGCCACGGTTGCTATGGAAAGGATTTAAATCTCTAAAAGAGTATATTATAACTTCATAGATAAAATCAATTTGTGAAATGGATAATTTTCTGATATGTGCGATGACGTAATTTCTCTTACGCAATTTATGACGTCATTGTTCATTAAACATTTAAAACAAGCGTGCATTTGGTCGGATTGACTCACAAATAAACGAAATCATAGCTGATATGAATTGAAACAAAGTTAAGCATTATTGTTGAAAACGGTGAAAAGGCCAGGCTACCAAGCCATGTTGAATTTTTTAAATCTAAATATTTTCCCACTCTCTTAACGTAGAGTAAAATCCATGCTTAACTTTGTTTCGATTCATGTCAGCTATAATTTCGCTTATTTTTGGGTCAAACAGACCTATTGCACGCTTGTTTTTTAACTTTTTATGAAATATAACGTCATTAATGACGCAAGAGTGATGACGTCATCACACATATCAAAAAATGGTTCATTTCACAAATTGGTTTCATCATGAGCTTAAAACATTAGAAAAACCTTTTAGGCATTTTTAAATCCTTTCCTCAGCAACTGTGGCTGGTAAATAGGTAAGTCCCCCCCCTAAAGTGGTCATCCGAGCCACTTGGAAGTCTAACCGTTTGTAGATGTAAATTCCAAGGCAGCACTTTCTCCTCAGTCATTTTAAGACCTTGAGCGTTGGTCCGGCCGGGACTCCAACCACGACCTCCCGCACGAAATTCCGGTGCTCAACCAACTGAGCCAACCGGGCAAAACATCACATACATGTTCCATATGTCATACCGAATTCGAAATCCGAACAAACAAATATTGATTTTTCTTACAAACCTCGGAAAATTGTTTCTCAAAACTTTCTTCTTCAGGAACATCAGCGTTGAGAATATCTCGAAGACTCATGGTTTCTTTAAACTGTTCGCAACAGTTGTTAACAGTCAAATGCTTACCAACTGCCGTAAGGATCTTTTCCAGTAGTGGGATAGACCAACCTACACCCTGAAAGAAAATATAAATCTTGAGAATTTTGAATAAAAAGTCGTTCTATTTAAAGAGGGTGGTGAAGGGGTAAAATAGGAGCTGGGATTGACCACTTTGGAAACGAGTAAGGGACTGGGACGAGTTTTGAATTTTAATCTAATCAGCAAAAAAGTCTTGTCATCTGATAAAGCATCTCAAGATTAGTAAGTCTGGCAAATTCGAACGTGTTTCGTTAAAATAAGCTGAGTTACAAGCCTTCAAAAGTGTTGAAAATTTACAAAGAATGTATGAAATTGGTTACAGGGGACGCTTGTCGACGCTTGTCAAAGACCCTGAGTGCTGGTCCGGCTGCCGAGGCTTGAATCCAAGTCCTCTCAAACGAAAGTCCGATGCTCAACCAACTGATCCAGCCGAGTGAAACAGCAGAGATCATGGACTAACTTTGAGCAACAGAGATATCGAAACTGGAGAATTCCTTTAAATAATTTCATACCTTCAACATATCTAAGAAGGCTTGTTGCCTTGCGATTACAGGGAAGCGTGATACGATGTAAGATAAACAGGAATCCATGTGAGAAGAGACAATAGGTAGGACTGGTTCTGCCCACTTGATGCGAGGAATACTTGATGACAGCTTCTCCCCGCGACTGAACAGATCCAAGACGTTTGAAGTATTCTGAAATAGGGATTTTTTTATGACTCGAGAGTTAGTATTGGTGTGCGGCTAATTGAAACATCACTGATATTATTCTATTGTTAATAAAATAATGCCAATCAAATTTTTCAAGTGATTGAAATTCTTTTGCTTTGTCCTTCAAATTCAGTGAGCTGCTTTGTCATCATGTGAAAGGGGTCTATCTGATGCTACTGCTTTCCTGCTGCTGTTATTGTTTGTATTGCTGCTGTTGTTGCCGGCTGCTGCTGTAGTTGCTGCTGTTGCTGCTGCTGTTGTTGTTGCTGCTGCTGTTGTTGTTGCTGCTGCTGTTGTTGTTGCTGCTGCTGTTGTTGCTGCTGCTGTTGTTGCTGCTGTTGTTGCTGCTGTTGTTGCTACTGTTGCTGCTGCTGTTGTTCCTGTTGTTCCTGTTGCTGCTGTTGTTATTGCTGTTGTTGTTGTTGTTTTTGCTGCTGTTGTTGTTGCTGCTGCTGTTTTTGTTGTTGTTGCTGTTGTTGTTGTTGTTGCTGTTGTTGTTTTTCCTGCTACTACTACTACTACTACTTTTGCTGCTGCATCTACTGCTTAGCTCTGCGTTCCAGTATTAAAACTTACCATTGTATTTTGAATGATTGCAAGAGTTTCCTCTTGTAATGTTTTGTTTAAACTCGCAAAATGCTTTGTTCCATACACGCGATCAAAGTACCTTGCAATCCATCTGCAAAAATGAATTTGACTTCTTACATAGCAAAACAAAAAGGTAAAGCAGAGCCCTTTGTGTATGTTTTACTTGGCGATAGTCTCCTTCATATTTCCCTGCGCCATCTTGAAAGGTAGTCGTGCATTTGCGGTGAGCTTGCAATGATATATAGACCTTTTTTAACACCTTGGACAATCATTCACATGTCTCTATCATAGCAGACTCACCGTTGGTCTCACTTTGATGCAAAGGCATGGCTACCTTTCAAGATGCTGCAGGGAACTGTGAAGGGGACTATTTTGTTGGAGGCCGAACGGAACTTGATAAAACAGTTAAATTTTTCTACGTTAAATAAAAGTAACTACTTTCTTACCTTAAGGATTGTGATTTAAGGTCCGAAATTTGGAAAAGATCCGATACATCTAGGCAGTCAATCACTCCAGCAATACATTCTGAGCAAGGCTAAAATAATATAAATTGAAAAAAGAAGATTTTTATTGAAGTTGAATTATCCGTTGAATTTGATAATGCTTTGATACCACACTATACCACTAGACCATTTTTCTTATTTCTTTTTACCTACCTTGTGGAATAAGTGACATTTGTCTATCTTAAGCTGACAACAGACCACTTCTTTCAATCCCTCCAAACCGTACATGTCAGATAATCGTAGCACTTCACTAAAAAAACACATGAAAAACAATACCAAACATGCAGGTTTAAGAAGAAACTATAATTTACCTTCTGATAACATTTACCGGGAGCGAAAAACCAGGAAATTTTGGTTGATAAGACAAATCATATCATCTTGACTGGAAAGTTCCGAAAACTAAGGTCGGTCGTGCTGCCACTTTTCCCGCTCTTTTTTCCCAAAAGACGCGTGCATGTTTGAGTCGATATTTCCCGCTACTTTTGGTTCAGTTGATAGACACGCGTATCATTTACCAGACATTTTGCAAGCAAAGAAAACCCATAATTACATGGAAAACATGTCGTGATTTTTAAAAGATCCGAAAGTATGTTCAGCAGATGATGTACCTGTTGGCGTTAGATAATTTCTATGCTTTTCGCTTTTTCCTTTTCTATAGCCTTTGGTTCAATAAAGAAATTTCGAAGCAACATACCATATATCTGTTATCTCCAGTGGTATTCTTGTAATTCCTCCATATAGATAATACAGTACAGCCAGGAAAGCTTTGGAGCTATGGATCCTAGATGTAATAGGTCTTAGTCAGACAAGGATCGTTTCGTAAAACTTACGTGCGTCTATTCTATAACTTACCGATTATAGAATAGATGCACGAAGTGCGTCCGCTAATATTACCATCCTCTGCAACAACAACTTTTTGTAGCGCAACTTTGTTGAAGAAGTAGAAGCCATTTCTACTCTGTGTAACAAAGAAATTTGTTGCGCGCGGGATGGTAATACGAGCAACATTCGCTCAGCAACTTGCAACTCAACAATGTTCGCGACAAGTTGCACGCTTTTCTTGCTCGTTTTTCCGCACCTTTACGTTGATTACGCAAGGAATGTAGTGTGCTAGAATTTAGTAATTGATTCCAAACTCCTAACCCTGCTCATCCAAAGTCTACCTGTGAAACATTCTTACCCATATATTGGAATCTCATTAGCTTGGCCTTCTGTCCATCCACCGTACAACATTGCTGAGAAGTAACTTGAACGAGTACAAAGTATAGACCTGAAAAGTATGCAATCAACAAGACATATTCGTAGACAAAAAAAATCTAAAATATAATTTTCAGGCCAGTAACCAGGGGGTGCATGGGTGCGTTTGCACCCCCCAACCACCCCTCCCCTCCTCACATGCCTGCATTTTGGTACTTAAGTTAAACATTTAGATTGCAGTCAGTTAGTCAGTTAAAGTGAAGGATACTAGTAAATCTTTAACACTAAACAGTGATAGTTAATAAAACAAAATAGAAATAGCAGTACTGTAAGGTCCAACATTAGAGTGCAGTTTGGTCCATTTTGGTCTCACTCACACACCCTGCAAAACATATCCTGGCTACTGGCCTGCTTTCCTTTGATTATTTTAAAGACTGTTACCTGTGAGCCTTTATTCTTTCAGTGTCATTTAGAACAAAGGTAACATCACTAGTTTTGGTGTCATTAACAAGGGTGAGAAGATCTGCTCCAATCTTACAACATGCCTTAAGAGTAATAATTAAATTTCAGCAATATTTAATGATAAATTATAGTTGCAAAATATTAGGTGTAATCAAACAGGGATTTCATTTGAAGCTGGCAACCAGCGAACTCTGGCGTCCACTTTCCATATATCTGAGCCAGTGGCAGATCCAGAGGGGGTTCCATGGGTTTCACGGAACCCCCCTTTGAAAAGGGGCATATGAAATAATGAGAATGAAGTATCACGTATCAGTTGTTGAAAGAGCGAAGACGAAATGGAACCCCCCTTTACGAAATTCTGGATCCGCCACTGTGAGCTGCCTACTTTTGCCATTTCATGTCCCAAATGTACCTTCTACCTCGTGGCCCCTTGAGACAGCCACCTAATGTAGTAAACTATCCATCCACCGACTTGAAATTTTCAAAAAAATCCCTGTTCAAATGGATGTAATTGATTGAACGGATCCCTTAAATAACACAGAGTTTTAACAAGTCACTTAGTTCTAGTTAACAGAAGCAAGAAAAACATTTAACCCTGGATACTGGAGCATGTGCAATGTTCAGGCCCGTAGCCTGCTTTCAGAGTGGGGGCGGAGGGTGCATTCATGAATAATTAGCTCCTGTTATGAGCAAATAAACCTTTTACTATAACATCAATCCTTAAAAAATGCAAAAAAATCCCCAAGTGGGGGAGGGGTGCACCAGCACCCCCTGCAACCCTCAACCTATACACCCTATGCATAAAGAGTAAAGACTGGGAACGAGCACCATGAATCATGATTTCAAAAATATATTTTGATTAAAAGAAAGAGCATGTCTAAATTAGTAATTTGGTAGAGTTCTGTTGTTATATATTAAATCACTGCAGAGTTATAAGCATTTGAAATGTGCCAAAAACATGAAAACGAGGCTGGTCAGGCCTTGGTTGTTGTTTTCATACAAATCTTTCTAATTTCAAACAGCTGTAGCTTTTTATCATTTAATGTTAGTAAGCTGAAATTTTTGGAGATTACTAAAATCGATATACTCTTTACTATGAAAGCAATGGTGTTTTCAATAACTGATGAACTAAGGTATTTCCATGGCCACGCCCTTATGCATAGGGTGTATGGGCCTGGTGTTGTCTGTGATTGTAAGGTATCTTCTAAATATAAGCTAAATTATTGGGACTTATCACTTCATCTCTGACAAGATCAGTTGAATGCTTTGGAGACCTTCATAAGCCACCACAATGCAAGTAGGAAGAAAGAATGACTGCAAAATAAGACAAACCTCCATCTCAATTAAGTTCACCTCTTCTCCATTCAGTCTACCTGTTTTCTTTGTTTCCTTAGTTCTAACACCAGCTCCTGATGACTGACATTCATGCACAGATATTTCACAATCATCTTCTTTTACCTCCTCATAACTGCCACTTTCTTTTACAATTCCATTAGATAAAGATGCCAAAGATATTTCAGTAATATTCTCACTTTGAGTACATGAAATAATTTCTTCTTTTTCAGGCTTTGAGTCCTCTACCTTCCTTGTTTTGTTTGGGCCATTATGATCATTTTGATCCACAATCTCACTCTCCTCTATGCTGTCCTCTAAACCATTATACATCTCATGCTGTTCAGGTTGGACGTCATCCTTTGGATAGAACCAAGACACTTTTTCTGTCCAAGGGTATTCATTTGCAGAATAATCTTGCACTTTATTGTCTGTATATACAGATCTAAGCCAAATACAACATAGTTATAAATTAAAGCAATCAGCTCAATCATAATAAATCTTTTATTTGAGCAAAATAAAATTTGACAATTGTTAAATTTTACCAAGGCAAGAAAGAGCAAAAAGCAACACTCCAAAACAAAACAAAATGTTTGATTTTTATTCTACAATATTTATAACTTACTGTGATTTTGAGCTGCCTATATGGGTTTATATTGGCAGCTACTTGGGGAAAAAATATATTCCGTATTGGCCGTAGTCACAAAGCCCCTAGTTTGAACCAGTGAACCAGTGTTTAATACTCAAGGGAATGGAACATGACCTGAAATGGGAATAAATAAGGCCCAGTTTAGACGTCAAATTTCACAAATCATAGTTAATGTTCAAATGAATTCAAAAAATAGGTTCTGCTCATTTGCATTAGATTCAGCATGTGAAATTTGACATAAACAGGACCTTATTTATTCCAATTTCAGATCATGTTCCATTCCCTTGAGAATAAAACAGTGGTTCAAACTAGGGGCAGAAGTGTCAGAATTGGAAGCATAGTGGAGAAGCTGGAGAAGTTGGAAGCTGGAAACTGGAAACTGGAAAAGCCATTGCACAATGCTACATGACCTATTTAACACAGTTAGTTCTGACCCATACTCTTTAGCTTTGAATGGAAATACAAACCTCAAAAATCCTAAAAATTCTTCTGGCTTTATATCCTGAATATAAATACATGATTGTACTTCTGTTGGTGCAAGTAGCTGAGGAAGAAACTTCTGGTTGAATGCAGGAGCTCTTGCAGACAAAATTGCAACATGTGCAAGAAAATCTTTGTCATCTATAACAAATGTTATATCACAGTATAGCTTCTCATCAAGCAACCTATTAGAAAATATTTTGCAAAAGAATCAATACTTTTATAGCAGTATTCCATGAACAGGGAAAGGAAAAGAGAGTGGACAACTTGTAGCAAGTCTAACATGTATATTATATGAAATGGAAAATTTGTACAAATGAAAACATTCAGTGGAAATTTTTAAGCTGAAATTTATATATGTTCCACAAAAAGTTCTGATATAAGACCCCCTACCTCTAAATGTAGATGCGACCCTATCCACCTCCCACCCCCCTTAGAATTTATAGTCCAACTTCATCAAGTCCTTTTTAATCAAGACTCTCCACTCCAGTAGACCCTTCATGCCACGACATATCTTAGCAAGATTAGTTTGGACCAGTTACTAAGCCAAGTATATACTACGGTAAATATGTAACAAATTTGGACTGTATATCCAAATACCGGTATATATGCATGTGTGACGTGATTACTATACAAAATTTATGACGTAATGTTTCATAAATGCCATTTGACTAAATATTATGTGTATCGCCGTCGAATTGGATAGCAAGTTAGCTAAATTTCTTGCCTCTGTATTGAAGAAAATATAAATAAGCCTTCTTAAAGCTATAATCTACCAAAACACTGATCAAAAATAAATAAAAAATGAAAATAAATCTTACACTTCTTCATGATCATACAACATGCTTCAAGTGTTAACGACCATATATTACGTTACCTTATCATATCACCAACAAGCTCTTGTTCGATTGAAAGTCGTAGACTTTCTCTGACATTCCTCTCCTTTTCTATAAATTCTTTACTCTTTGAAGTGTTAGATTTATTCATGTTGTTCGTTTCTCGAGGAGTAAGCTTACTGTATTTTCAAAATGTTTGCTTACTTGTCAAATATTCCCAGGCATTCCTACCGCTATTCTCAGTCCCTCACGGTCATACGTCATCGCGTTTACGTCATAGATCCTGATCAACGATTCTCAAATTGCAAAAGGAGAAAAATTTAGCAATTTTATGTCACTTTTTGCTTTAAAAAGCTTTTTTGATCGCTCAATGTAAAAAAAAAAAACTCTTAAAAACTTTCAAAATTTTGCCTCTTGTCAAATTTCCCAGGCGTTCCTAGTGCTATTCCCAGTACCTCGCGGTCATTACGTCATATATACGTCATACATCCTGATCAAAGTCTTGTGAAGATTAGGGTCGACGATTCTGAAAAGGAGAGAAATTTAGCTATTTTTCTATCACTTTTCGCTTTAAAAACCTTTCAGAAACTTAGCTGAGATGCATCTAAAGAGTCCTGTATCCGGTCCGAAGAGTAAAAACAAGAAAATGAAGACTTCCCATGTCATTTTAGCGGCGGAGAAGAACGGCAACATGGCGGCCATTCATAGCCAGAAGACAACGATGGTTGACGAATATCGTTACAGTGCTTCTTGCCACTACGAATCCAGGCGTTGTATTTGACATAGGTGAGTCCTTTTTCAACTCTCTATGAAATTCTTAAAGGTATTTTGGTGCGGATAATAATTTTAGTCTGAAAACGGAAAGAATTCCTTCAGCAAAGGACACGTAAGGTCTGACGTACTTCTCATTCCAATATATTCATTTTTTCCAATATTCAAAATCATTCAAAGCCACAATGGTTTCTGTTCTGGTCCTTTCCCCTCAGGTGTATTACTAGCTTTATGAAATCTCAATCAGAGTTCATATAATCTCTGATTTAATTTTGGTTTTGACAATTTTTTTATTTTGATAAATGAAAAAGTGGCAATGATAAACGACGCTTATAAGTGATTCTAAGGGTGTTATGAAATTACGCTTTTAAGAACTAGGAAATATCATTATCCATATTATCCCTATATCTCCTGTGAAGGAATACTTCTGTTCCTAGTTCTCTGTTGCTCAGGGTTAGCCTCGATTTTGTGTTGAGTATAGACGTGTTCCAGTGAATGTCCACAGAATTTCAAAGTGTTTGTATTGTTGAAGTTGTATATTCTTTACTTTACCGTTGGTATTTGTGAATATTCTGATGCTGAAATAAGGCTAACCCTGGGTGAATGAGTCTGTAATCAAAGCCCTGGTAAATCGCTGAGCACGATATAATCAAACCCATGCGCATTGATTAGAGGTTGCGCATTAGCACACATCACCCAACTTCCCTCAATGACTGCTAAATGATAAACTGATTAAACTATTTTAGGAGCTTTTGGCTTGGCCTCTCCACTTCCCTTCGCGGACTTGTTAGAGATCTCAAGTCAAGAAAAAGAAGAGAGGGAAAGAGATGGCTGGGTTGGTTGGAAACAAGACTCTTATGGTCAACCTTTCTTTGACCAAGTTGCTGAACTGGAAAGTATATTGACAAACCTTGATGAATCTGATTCTTTGAAAAGTCCTGTTTGTTGCCTTGAAGAGAAAGAAATTGTCCAAGAAGTGCCACCATTTATCAATACCTTAAAAGAAAGCCCATTGATTTTGTCGGAGTCTTCATTCGAAGACCTTGATCTACCATCATCCATGGATATACTCGAGTCCCCAGATGATGACCTTGAATCATTAGGTACTGGTAGTACTACCTCTGATAAGGTTGCTGGAATAGAAAGTCTGGATCCATTTGCATCAGCAAAAGAAGCAAGTCCCAGGAAACAAGGGAAGAGCAGATCATCATCACCAATTGGCAGCTTCATGAAGACTTTGGATAAGAGAATCCGAAACAATCAGGCTTCTAAGAAATTCAGAAGGACTAGAAAAGGAAAGCAGAGAGCACTTTTTGACAAAGCTCAGGAGTTGGCCAATGAAAATTATGAACTTAAAGTTCAGTTGGAAAACCTGGTCCAAGAAATAAATCAGTTGAAGGCAATCATACCAGAGGACATGAAACTTGGGGTCTAAAGACCATTTAAAGATTGTTTACATAATCTATAGGTCATTGATCTTATTTCATAGAATGAAGACTGTTAGGCCCAATTTAAATGTCAAATTCCACATGTGCCGAATTTAATGTACATGTAAATGAGCAAAACTTATTGTTTGAATTCATTTGTATTAGATTTCACACGTGACATTTGACGTCTAAACGAGGCCTAAGAGTCTTCGGTCTAAAATATAAGATCAATGACCAAAATTAGGATTATTTTTCCTACATTACTTTAAAACTTATTCTAACACTATTAAGCACTTTATTTCTGTGAATTGGTAAACTTTACTGCCATTTCCACTTATCCAAAACTTTAACTGAGTAGCAATGGTATTGTACACAGTACAGAAGGCCAGGGCTAATACAATGACTGGTCAAAGACATTGGCTGACAAAATTGGCATGCATCAAACCAATACCTCTTTGGTGATCATAATGTTGACCCATCTAATATGGCTGGTCATCATGTCTGGACATCAAGCAGGCAATATTTTTAGCCCTGGTAAACATTTCCATTTTGCACCTATTTTTGTACAATGTTTTCTGTTAGACATTCCTTAGCGATACTTATTATCGCTCATTACCTGAGATGAGAATTAGAAATGTTTTTCTTGTTTAGCTTGTTTGATAAACAAGTTGTACCCATTTTAATAATTACATGACTGTGATAAAGATATCTGCATTATTGGCTTTTGTTGATCAAGAACCACAATCCAGTGGAAATTTGATAAATGGGAACCAAAAACCCATATTATTCCAGAATTATAGCATATCTGGGTCATGTTATTATGAAAATGCTTACAATGATATTAGACTTTTACTATAGAGTGGTTTTTGTATGAGTAAGAAACAATGAGGCAAATTGTACTGTATGTTCCATAACCATACCTTATCTTATGGTAGCTGTAACTATGCATTGTGGTTGAATGAATTCCTGGAAGACAATGGGTAGCCATTGAAATGTTATGAAATATTACACTGTGTACGTGCGGTAAGTCAGTGCCATATTTTTTCACGCTTTACGAAAACGGCTGCTTAGATTTTGATAAAAATGTGCTCACTCTACAAACTTTAGAGGTATCATCCTCAAAACAAAGACAAAATTGCCACACAAAACGAGTGAAAGCAAGCTTCTAGTTGATAATATTCTCATTTCAATGACAGTTTAATGTCAGTTTATACATGTAGTTTATAGAAAAATGTGTATGTAGTAAATATATATTAGGGAACATTACTTTAGATGGGAGATGGGTGAGAAAAAGATGTAATCCTTCACTAATTTCTCACCCATCTTTTCCCCTCAAGTAAATAGTTCAACAGTCTTAGACAACCTTTAAAATAGTTGTTAGGTTAATAACATAATTAGTATAAACAAATTATTGAACTATTGCAAATGGTTCAGTGTGATTGACTATTCTATCAATGGTCACTTTCTATTGTCTATTTCCCGTATATCTTGTTTTACACCCATTTTGGACATCCTACGGCAGCCGCCCAAGACTGGGTTTTTGGCTGCTGTCAATTAAAATTTACTAATCACAGTGATACCTCAATTAAGAACCTTATTCGTCGGCTTAATATTGTCTGTGGAATAGAAGTTTCTTTCGTAGTAAATATCGTGCGACTACCTGTCTGTTTAATAAAGGGTTTTGCTTAATAAGACGTCTGCTTAATAGAGGTATCGCTGTATTTTGGTTGGGAGCTGAAGATTTAGGTGGGTGTTATGTTTATCAAAATTCTTATAATACTGCTTGTAGATTGCATATTTTTATTCATAAGTAATAACTTGAATCATTCAAACAAAGAATGATTTGTTGACATAAAATGCAAAATTGTTTTTCAATGCTATTATGGTTTAAACTAAAAAAATTAAAAATAATTTTTAGAATTTTTTTTTTCGTAGTCTGATGCCTTGTGATACCTTGTCAGGGGGGTTCCAGGATATTTTTTAACAGGGGGGGTAGCCATCATTCTCTCACAGTCAGCTATCTAATTGAAATTCTCATAGAAGGGGTTGCAACCCCCACAACCTTACTTGAACCTGTCCCTTCTTGTTGTGTCTACGACAGGGACCACCTAGTGAGTGGACACCAGGGCATATTGAGCCTAGCCTTGCTGGAATTGCAGAACGCATTGCATGGTGGGGCTGTTTAAGGGGAAGCTTCCATACTTACACAGCGTATGTTTTGCTTGCTGATAGGGAAAAGTAATAGGAAATCATGCATGATAATTGTTGTGTTAATTTTCATTTCTTTATGATAAAATGCCAACCGACCAATGATATGAAGCGTCCATCAAAACAGCCCCAAGATGCAACGCATTTCTACAATTCTGTAATGGCAGCAAGAGATTTAGTACTCAAAAAAAATATCTCTTAGAAATCCACATTACACTTAAACTTTCCTTGGTTCATCTGCTCTGAGCATTATTTCTTTCTTACTGGTAATAATAGCCTTTTTATTGAGGATATAAACATTTAATTACAAGAAGAGCTTGACAGAAGGGTCCTCAAACGAAACAAAGAAATAAAAACGAAATTTTGAAATTATATAATTAAATAGTCATCATGAGCAGTATATGAATGGTATGCTCCTTTCTGAGCTCGAGGTCAGGGTAAAATTTGCATATTTTTTATACATTTTTATGCAAATTTTACCCTGACCTCGAGCTCGCGCTGGGATCATAAGGGATTGTGGGAAGACTACGGAAAGTAGCATAGATAGTAGACACTAATTTTCACTAATTTTCAACTGTTTTCTTTTGTTTTACTTTATAATAATAATAATAATAATAATAATAATAATAATAATAATAATAATGACTTTATTTTAAGAATTTAACTTTGACTAGACTGTTACTCACTAATTACAACTTTGTTTCATGGGGCAAATAAAATCACTAATGAAAACAACATACAGTCAGCAGGGAGGTGTGCAGCACCTGCCCGTGAAAACGCTGAACAACAAAAAAAGAATAGAACCTTGTGTCGGATAATATAAAAGAGGTTTAAACTGACCTATAAAAATTTGGATAAAATCATCAAATTAGTTCGGCTACAACTGTAAGTTTTCATCAGGATGACTATAAATGAGCTACGAACCCAGTGTGTTTTGTGTCGGGTATTTTGTAAGTTGCAAAGCAGGGGAAAAAAGTCGGCCCAGGGAGGGGTGCAACTCTCAGAATCAAAGAAAGAAAACATTTTGTATTGGTTATTTTCAAAATAGGGGCACAAAGTTAATCGAAGGGGGTGCGCACCCCCTGCACCCCTCCTGGATCCGCCCCTGCTTCCCATGCACCACAGCTATTGTAATCCTGCAGCATTTTCTTGTCTCTTTTCCGCTTTACTGACTGCTGATGTAGAATTGTAGGCGTTGCCATGGGAATCAAGGGTGGTGTAGCAGTAGTGCACTTGCCTCTCACCTTAGGGGTCTCGGGTTCGATTCCAGGACTTGGAATCACATGTGTATTTGTTAGGACTCGCCCTTGATTCGAGGATTTTTCTTCAGTTTTTTCGATCCGACGGAAACACACGAAATTCCAATTGGATCAGTAAGTTAGCCGTGCCCTGACTTTGGTCAACCCAGAGGTTGTTTTGGGGTTCAATCTGTGAATCAGCCATATACTCTGACTTATAGATCAATCCAGGGTTGTTTCAGGGTTCTATCTGTGAGTTAGCCGTGCCCTGACTTTGGTCAACCCAGAGGTTGTTTCAGGGTTCGATCTGTGAGTTAGCCGTGCCCTGACTTAGATCAGCCCAGAAGGTTGTTTCAGGGTTCAATCTGTGAGTTAGCCATACCCTGACAGTTAGATCAATCCAGAGGTTGTTTCAGGGTTCGATACAATTTCAAGTTAGTATTTTCGAAGGCAGATACGGTTTCTCGGGAGCCTAATATGAAACAACTCAGTTTGACAAAACGGCACCGGCTCTCGATTGGCCGAGACAACAAAACTGGCCATTAAAAAAGGATATTGGAATTTAGGTTTCTAAGGCTCCTTTTGGATATCCGCCTTTGATAACAGCTGTAAAAAAATTGCTCAAATAATTCATTCCTAACTCATCTGATAGCCCTAATTCAAAATTGTTCAAATTCCTATGCAATAGTCCTTGTTAAACTTTCCTATGTGGCTGTTGTTGGTGGTGTTTCTTGTTCTTCTTGCTCTTCTTGTGGCTGTGCCTCTGGCTCTAGCTCTGCTGCTGGTTGTGGCTCTGCAGGTTCAGGTTCTGGTTTTTGTTCCGGTTTAACCTGTTCCTTCGGTTTCTCTGGCAATGGGCTTGGCGTTCGCCGTGCATCTTTAGACTGCGTTTTTTCTTCCTTGGGAATATCGTACTGTGAATCATACGGTGGAACAACACACACAGGCAGATGTGCATGATGTACAACATAATCACTAATACTCCCCAGAAAGGTGCGGCGCACTTTACTAAGACCACGTGTCCCAAGGATGATTAAAGAGACGTTATTTTCTTCCGCTACTTTGCAGATGGAAGGGCCGGGCTGGTATCGCTCATCGTGTACCGCATTTAATATTTCAATCTGAAAAAAAAACAAGAAATGTTGCGTGAGTTGAAGTAAAATACTACATGACGTATCTTCGCAATACGCGTTCGACTATAATAATTTATGTGATTGGGATTTGGGAATTAAGTGTGCGGTGAATGCGCCTGTGAGCTAACCGTGCCCAGAGGTTGTTTCAGGGTTCAATCTGTGAGTTAGCCATGCCCTGACTTAGATCAGCCCAGAAGTTGTTTCAGGGTTTAATCTGTGAGTTAGCCATCCCTGACTTAGATCAGCCCAGAGGTTGTTTCAGGGTTCTATCTGTGAGTTAGCCATGCCCTGACTTAGATCAGCCCAGAGGTTGTTTCAGGGTTCAATCTGTGAGTTAGCCGTGCCCTGACTTAGATCAGCCCAGAGGTTGTTTCAGGGTTCAATCTGTGAGTTAGCCGTGCCCTGACTTAGATCAGCCCAAAGGTTGTTTCAGGGTTCAATCTGTGAGTTAGCCGTGCCCTGACTTAGATCAGCCCAGAGGTTCTTTCGGGGTTCAATCTTTGAGTTATAACCGTGCCCAGACTTAGATCAGCCAAGAGGTTGTTTCGGGGTTTCAGAGGTTGTTTCAGGGTTCAATCTGAGAGTTAGCCATGCCCTGACTTAGATCAGCCCAGAGGTTGTTTCAGGGTTTGATCTGTGAGTCATGCATTCCCAGACTTAGATCAGATATAAATTATTACAATTACATAAATAGATGTTTACGTTCGTACGATTTTACGTTTCAAAATAACACAGATGAAAAACTGCGACAGATAAGGAGTCAACTGCACTTGACTTGCAAGTGTGTTTCCCTCAAACTTATTTTATTATTAAAATAATTCACAAATGCCATGAAGGTTGTTTGGACTATTTGTCGAACTTTAGTCTTAATTTTCAACACAAATGTCAACTGTTGTTTGAGAATCATTTGAAAAAGTGACTCATCCCAGCTATTTTTATTAAAATAGAAACTTTGTGTAAACCGACACAACCTGTTCTCGGTGTTCGAATATCCACGTAGAATTAACATTCTTTCTCCTGTTTGTTGTATCTACATGACTGAAATCTTATCCGTCATCTTCAGATAAATTGCTCAAATCTTGCGGTTGCTCAGTAATAATTCCCAATGTCACAGATTGAGATCTTCCTCTTTCCCAACGGATACTGCGATTCAAAGTTGTTGTGTCGGGAATTTCTTTGATGTAATTCCCAGACTTCTAAAGCTCTGATTGGATCACTTGTTTGCAATATGGATTACGCGTGGCGCAATAATCTCCTTAGCAATCCATTTATTGGCCCGCATGAGACTGGACTGGGCACGTTCTTGTCGCGACATGTATAACTGACTGAGTTCAGTTCAAAAAATTGGCGCAATGAAAGAAGAGGCCAGTATCTGGCCTACAATATTCTCTAGATGTATTTATTTATTTCAATAAAGTTAGTCACCAAAAACCTACAAAGCTGAGACCGCTGAGGATCATGGGAAACATCTCATATCAAACAGCTTTTTGAAACAAACTGCAGCTTGAGGATGGTCACAGGAGGTGAAATTGTCACTGGTAAAATATCTCAAGTCCATCAATAGTTATCGAGCGGTTTAAAGAAGTCAAAATGTATTTACCCATAATCCTTGTCGGTCTCAGCTTTGTATTTTTTCTGGTTTCTAACTTTATTGAAATGAGTGTATGCTAGACAGTATCTTATTATTCCTTGTGATCTGGAATATTTATTAAACTGTTTCAATCCCTATTCCAATGTATGAGTTTTAGACACTTCATAGGGTATAGGACAAGTTCGAGTGAAAACAATGGTCCAAAATCGTGCCCGATTTGATTGATTGAAGTGATAGGTACCCGAAACCTGTTTAAAATGCTCGATACTGGGTGTCCATAGTGACTATTTCTATTCACAGCTACGTTGTTTAGCATACATGAAAACAGACAGTACATTCATTTCTGTGATTTGACTTCTAGTTTTGGAGATATTTGAGGACAAAATCCAGAATTTCACTTCCAGAGGCGGTGGGTACCGGGTAACACCACCCCTCACCTCCCCGATCGGGTCCTGTAAGATGACAATTATTATTGTTTTACCCTTATCCCTTAACGAGCAGTTCCAGTATTAGAGGGGTAAAGAGCGAGCAGATCCGGCCTAGAAAAACATTATAAGCCCCTTACAGTACGTGGAAATGTAGCTCAATTTGGAAGACAAAACAATAGGTTCCAATTCTCAAAATATTGAAATTCTTTTGTTGTTTTCCTCCAAATTGAATTGCTTTGATGTCACATCGTAAGGGGTCTATAAAAAGCTTTCGACGTTTATTGACTCCAACATCCTGATCAGACTGACTGTCTGGAAGTCTCAAATACGATAATAGCCTCAAGTCAGATCGGATTTGTTCAAAGCCAATTATTTTACAAATAGATTTATCTGATTCTTGAATGTGGCTTTAGTTGCCATGGTAGCTAAAACTGGATTAACAAACAGGCTCTGAATATCGTTGCCAAGCTGAGGAGATCCGCGTTGTCAGCCAATGATTATCCGGCCAATATTTTATTTTGCACTTCCAAGTTCCCCGGGGGGTACTCCCTATAATTGACTATACGGGGATGCTCCGCCCGAAAGGGGTACTTTTTTTAAGCCGCACGTATAGAAAAAGGGTGGAAATTTGTGAGTTTTGGTATAAAAAGTATATGAAAGGGGTACCTTTTCAGGCAAAAAGATATAAAAAAGGGGTAACTTTTTGCTGAAATTTGGTATAGAAAAGCGTAAGGGATCGAGAGTCCGGGCGAAGCATCCCCGTATGAAACGACCCGAAGTCCCCCCCCCCCCCCCCCCCCCCCGGACCAAGTTCCAACTGTTGCTGACTTGAGCCGAGAATAGCCCCGCAAACAAACGTTGCTCATAAACATATATGGAAATTAATCATTATTTCCTGTCGGTTCCAGTTCCCCTCAGCCAGTTATAACTTACATTTCTCTCTTCGCATATAAATTGGTACTTGGCCAGCATATTCTTGCTCTCGCCTCGTGCCAGCTCCAGCTCTTGTTTCAATTTTTCGTAGTATCCTTCGACGTCTGAAAAAAAAAAAAGAGAAGAAAAACCACGATTCTTATATACCATAATACTGTATCAAACAAACTGTGCAGTGGTTTCTTAGTTTCCATATTGCAGTTTTAGCATAGTTAGAAATAAAACCGCGTTTTCGTGCTCTTATCAAGGTCTGAATGGGGTTGACCTGGGGGGACAACTCTGTCCAAAGACCTGACGTTGCAAGTTGCTGAGCGAATGTTGTTCGTAGTACCACAAAAAATTTTCATTGTTGCAGAAAGTAGTAGAAAAGCTTCTACTTCTGCAACAAAGTAGCTCAACCAAATTTTGTTGTTTTTCAGGGTGGTAAAATGAGCCACATTCACTCTGCAACTTGCAACAATGTTGAAGAATAACTGAAAAACCTTTTGCGAACCTGTGTGTTTGGCGGGAATTTCCGCGCCAAAACGCGCGTTCGATTAACCCCTAACCAGCCATTTCAGCGGGAACTCTCGCAGCTTCCCGGCCGCTGGTTGTCACGCAAGGACCTGTGTTGGATATGAAACAGGGCAGAATGTTTCAGGAACAGTTCCTCTCATGTGTGACGCTCCCGTTCTTATGAAAAAAGGACAAATTTTCCCCGGGAGGAAAACCGGAGAAAAATCATCGTGGCAAGAAGGGAAAATAACTGACATATCAAACAAACTCAAGAATCCAACCCGCGACCCTAGGCTTCGACAACACAGCGGTGAGAGACAGCGCGTAGTCCAGAGCTGGACCCACTTTTATCGATGCGCGCGCGGCGAGAACGAACCGAGTAGCAGAAAGAGACTGGTAAAAATTGTAGCGATAAAATTTCATTTTAATTTTCTCATTCTAATTATTATAGTTCACTCGCCTAAAGGCTCGTGCAATTACGAGAACTTTCAAAACATTACTCGTATCTATTAAAATCCAAATTGTACTCGAGGTCGTGCGATTTCCTATTCTAATTTCGTTTGCGTGCGCGCAGTTTTCCTTTTATTTTTGCGATATGAATTAATCAGTTAACGATAAAAGTGGGTCCAGTTCTGTACTCCCCACGTCGCTGTTATCTGCACCCTAGACGACCTTCTGTAAAACATGCAGCACATTACTTACATGGAAAAGGTGTTGGTGGCTTGGGCGGAAGCTCCAATGTATGAGAAAGGACAAGTACATCATTATCATGACGGATATTTTCACAATACCCTGTAAAAAAAATTAAAAAAGCGAGTCTAAAACATCTAATTAGGTCAAGAGAGCATATTATCAAATAAGAAAGGGAAACCTAATTCTTAATACCGCGCGCGCCATGTGAATTCCCGGTTGGGCTATTTTTAGCATCCAAAGTCGTTTGGTTTTTAATTTTTTTCGACAATATCTATTAGATAAAGCAAAAAGATCAGGATTGGCTATGTTCTGTTCTCTGATAAAACACGACAGAAGCTGTTGAACACTCAAAAAAGACGCGAAATTTATGTTTTTCCCCAAACATCTTTACATGTTTTCGCTACTTCCAGGTTTGGAATGAAGCACATAATTTTTGACGCACTGAAGTAGGGTGAGGCGAAAATTGACTCTCTTGATTTGGTCTATCTTTGCTAAAATTTTATATGCTTACATTTGGTTTGTAAACAGAAATCTGAATTCGAAGAGAAACTTAGTTTAACTTTACAAAAATAAGCTCTCAAATGTTTTTAGAAGCTACTGAATATATTCTATTCATGCGGCTAAAGTCTTTTTGTAGCTAGCTCAAAGTTTCACTAATAAGAAAATTCTACTGATTATGGCTTTGGTTTTGACGGATTGTGTTTCCCATTTCGAGCATGTGTTTTCAATAAGAAAAAGATGAATCAGTTCTCATGAGTTAATACACATTAGACTGGAACGTTGATCAGTGCTTGGGATCTCTCCATTCGCTTAATTTTGTCGAGCCCTCTCAGCTGATCAACCTCTGGGCTGTTGTAAGTCGGGCCGAGCTAACTCACAGATCGAACCCTGAAACAACCATGAATTTCTCTTGAATTCAATTCAGAACCCAAACTAAAGAGCAATATTGACAGATCTTAAGCGGTAACCATGTACGCTGACACCAATCGTTATTTGCTAAGCAACTGAGTATTTGTTAATCCCCACAAATTGACTCGATAAAAAGTGATTGAAATAGGGCCTAATATCAGGAACCACTGCATAGATGACAAAAGTCATCGGAAACAGGAAACGATCAAAAGACATGCCGTACTTTGGCAGTCAATATAATTTGTTTAGCCGTTTGATAACTCGTTTGATTATCTTCTTTAGACCACATATTAAACTAGTTTCCCCTTACAGATTTCATCTCCGTTTTCAAAATTTGAAAGCAACTGATATTCACCTGTAAAGGAAGATTTGAGTTCAAAATATTATTTTCATTTGTTGGAGTTGTCGGCGTTAATATTGAATAGTGAAGCTCGCTCGAGCCGTCTGGTTTCAAGAACTTCCTCGTGGTCAGTCTACCGAGCGTATTTTTTTTTAGTAGCAAATTCACAGTCAACCTTGCGCTAAGGCATGAATAACTTTGTAAACACGATAATAGGACGGACATTTTATTTAAACTATTTCATACTTGTGTTGCTATGCTCTGTCCCTGATATCAATTATCGCTAATGTTTATTCATTTACTTTATAGTTGCTTCAAGTCGATGTTGTACTTTATTTCAAGTGGGCTAAAGTAACTTTTACTTTCCTCTCGAAAAGCTGAGGCTACTGATAATTTTGATTTGTTTACACAGATGAAGAAAACAAATTAACCAGAAAAAAATTGAGCCAATAAACTCAGCAATTAGCATGCAAATCACAAAAAACTCTGGCTTCAAGTGAAGTAGTCAAAACCCACACAGCTAGCAGTGGCGAACGATCCGAAATAACTTCTCGAAAATTATGAAGTGATGCACTTTGATCTTAGAACTCAACCGACAGAAGGCAATTGAAGTTTTAAACGCGAAAATCACCCGACCATTTTTCTAGATATCTCTGCTGTTTTCAAACATGTAAACCGATGATAACACAACAGGTGCTTCCGTTTTTTGCTAATATAGTTAGAAAATGAGGAGAAGAAATATTTTTGATGAGAGATGAGTAATTCTGCATGCTAGGAACACAGATTTTTTGGTGTTTCGTGATATTGTTGCAGCATTTCGCAGACGTACTGCTTCAAACTTTCAGAATTCTCATTTATTCATGAATGGACTGGCACCTTTTAGCGCAAATTGATAATCGCAGGAGGAGATATTTTTGACAGACGTCACCTGGTTGGTTTTTTAAAAAAGCCCTCCACGTTTTGTTGCTCCCATGCAATTTATATTTTGGCTACACAATAGGAAATCATTTCTCCTCGTATTAATAGATTTTTCAATATCAAATACCTCCAGAGCTTTCCTAGTAAGTTCAAGTCAATCTATAGGTTTAAATTATTCACGAGAAATTGTCCAACAGAAAGTGTTATTGTCGTTCGATGCCGTGAGGAAATTCTAGACTGAGTCAGAAAATGCTGTAAAATCGATTAAACCTGAAGAAAACTTGTGCAAGAATAAGATTATTTATAAAACTGATTTGAATCTAGATAACTATTTGATTAATGTTACCAAAGATGGATCCCAAGGCGCCTTAAATTTGACGCTCACAACAGAGATATTGAATAAAATAGTTTCTTTCTTTCCTTCTTCCTTCTCTGAGCATGAAAATCAAATTGGAACTTGACTACAATTAAACTTACAGTCAAAGGCTCTTTCACTGTGTTCACTCCCATCAATCGCGATCAGAATTCTGCGTTCAGCCATTTCTAAATCTTTGAATATATCTTTCTCAATAAAGTGTGCTGGTACTGTGGTCTGCTGGGGACCCAAATCTACATAAAGATGATACTGACGATAGGTGGTCACGATCGCTTTCCGAAGATTTGCCGAGATTTTCTTTGACGTATTTAAAGCACGACTAGAAAAACCCCGCTCTGTACGGTAGCTCTTTATCGTGATCGAGATCCAAGGCGACTCGCGAGCAACTAAATAATTGAAAAAAGATATAATTTGCTTATATTTGAAATATAGAATCCCAACTTGCCACCAGCTAGTAAACAAGTAATTTCCTTCACTTCTTTGAATCGTTAATTAATCTGTTAATAAAGAATCAAGTGTGATTATCGTTCGAGTGGCTTAGCATACTCGCTTATCCTTTTTTTAAGTAGCAACCTTTTTTGCACACAAATCAAGAATTTTCGAAAATTACTGAAAATTTAAGAATTCAAGAATGTGTTCCTGAAAAAAATTGAGTTACGAAAGCGTCGTTTTGGTGTTTATAACCCGCACTTTTTTCAAGGAGTGGTGGCGTTAGCGTGAAATTGAAAAAAAAAATTAAACATTTATTTTTAGGAGAGCTTTGTGAAAATTTCCACCTAACTGTACGTATTATTGCTGGTGGCTCTCGTCTTAAAAAATTAGGCATATATAAATCCATAATATATCGGCTTAAGGTTGCCAAAAAGAACCGACTAGTATTGATATCGAGTGATTGTGATAGTTTATTCTATGAACCATAGTTCAAAATTCGTTTGAACCGGAAAAAAATAACGTAAGTGATGCTCAGAGGCTGTACTGTGTCATGGTGAAACCGCATATCCGAATGTTGATATTTTTGAATTATCTGCACGTAAACAGTGAGAAGCCATTTCGATGTTATGGCATGTCGTACTGCATACACGCTGTAAACATGTAAGGTAAGTTATGCTCACCTTTCAAATATTAACGATATCCTAAAATATATAGGCTGATCAACTCAAAGTCAGGGAACACCTTTTTTACTTCATTAGTTTGAAGGTTAGCATAAGCAGATTGAAAAAAATATGGGAAGCCATTTTTTGATATGTAACGTCATGTCGTACGTGCGTACTGAATAAATATCAAAATTACCCAAACATAAAAAATGGGTTGAAAAAAACAAAACAAAAACAGTCAGTCACTTCGTATGTCTTCAATTCTTTTATTGGTAGAGGTTGGTGGGAATCAATGGGTGAATGAAGAAAATTTAACCATAAAAAATTGCGATAAAAGATTTCGTAACATAATAAAATATGATATGCGACATTTCGATTTAGCCCAAGTCATTATCATGCAGAGAAAAAAGATAAGAAAACTATTTAAAAATCGGTGTTGTTTTGTACACCTTCGAATATCGATACCCTGAAAAAGCCTTTGGACTGATCAAAGTCAGGCCACGACGAACTCACAGATAGCCAACTGATCTGAGAAAAAATATAACCATGCACTCAGTCAGATTTGAGAAAATTTGCAGTGGCGTCATTTCTACGTCTGTCATTTTCTTTTTTTTTTTTTTCACTTTTCACTGGAAAACCCCCTCAATGAGCAAACTACAAGCAATTGTTGGGCGAATTTGAGCAAAATATGCCTAAGGCACAGGCAAATGATTACTTGCGAGACACTAACAAACTACATTTTGCGATTTTATCACCGATTCAAATTTGTGTGTGTGTTTTGCTATTTTTGCTGTCTATAAAATATGCAGTCATTTTCTGCCAACTCAGGCTAGGAAAGCGAGCCATGTTGATAAATGCAACGTTTCTGCGCATTAAACCCCCGGGGGCTAATTCATTTCAGGCACGTTTGAGGGGGGCTTATTGGAGAGGGGGGGCTTAATAAAGAGGGGGGCTTAATAGAGGGGGGCTTATTGATTTTAAGCCGAAACGCACAACACAACATGGTAAACTAAGAATTAAACGGAAGTATTACTATTGACTGTCTCGCATAATCTATAGAGATGATAATTACATGGTATTTTCAACATTTGATTCACTTGTGTTAGTCTCTCAAGTATGATTTACCATTATTGTGTTGTGAAGGGGGAGATGGGGAGGGGGGCTTAATAAATTTCTTCTTTTAAAAAGAGGGGGGGCTTATTAGAGAGAGGGGGCTTATTTGAGGGGGGGGGGCTTAATAGAGGATTTACGGTAATTGGAATGATATTATAACAGAAAATGTTTGTTTAAATTAAAAAAAAAGGAAAATTAAACCCCTGGTTTTCGAGTTTCTCTAGAGATTGTTTCAGAATCCCAGGCTGAAAAGGTGCACGTCCAATCACAACAAGCCAACCAACGCGCGTCTAACTTCCCGCCATTTTTCACTGGTTTCGTGATTCCAGATCAAGTATGTCATTTCAGACCAAACAAAAAAATATTCGATGTACACTAAGACAAAACAAATTAATTAATCTTGATTTAACTTCTAGACTACTGTAAAAAAGGACTGCAGACAAACTCTTACAACCTAATACACTTTTATTCATTCACAGTCATCATAATCAAATCCTTTTCTAACATTTCCACCTTAATAATTTGTAGTTCATTTTCTGTGTATGGTTGAATCAGTGTACGAAAATGAAAACCTTTCATACCTAAACTGCATGCAGTACGAAACAAAGATACGTTACACGTAAAGAAATGAATAAAAATGAGTTTGAACTAAACTATTCATTTTTAGCTTCAGCTTCAGTTGATTCTTCTAGAGGTGGAGGTACGACTGCAACTGGTATGTGAGCATGGTGGACACAATAATCACTCACACTTCCCAAGAAAGTACGGCGAATGGTACCAATACCACGAGAACCCATGACAATCATGTTGGCAGATTCATCCTGAGCAAATTTGCAGATGACTTCTCCAGCTTTTCCATTTTCTTTGAACAGCTTGAAGCGGTAGTACTGAGAAAAACAAACGAGAAAAAAACTTGGTACAGTGGTACCTCTATTAAACGGGCACCTTCGGGACCTTGCCTGGTGTCCGCTTAAGTGTCTGCTGAATGGAGGTTTGTGTTAAATAGATATGGGACTGTCCAACTAGTTGTCCATTAAATGAAGGGTGTAGAGGTGACTGTATAGAATTTACAAACATGGCGGCGATATTTTATAAGAATGTTCCCTCACTTACTAACTTAACAGGGGGCATAGCGGAGCTTAAAAACCCAGAAAGCTTAAATCTCACCCTGACAATGACAATGACAATGACAATGACAATGACAATGACAATGACAATGACAATGACAATGACAATGACAATGACAATGACAATGACAATGACAATGACAATGACAATGACAATGACAATGACAATGACAATGACAATGACAATGACAATGACAATGACAATGACAATGACAATGACAATGACAATGACAATGACAATGACAATGACAATGACAATGACAATGACAATGACAATGACAATGACAATGACAATGACAATGACAATGACAATGACAATGACAATGACAATGACAATGACAATGAGTACTATTATTTTAATAAACTGATCTGAATTAACCATAAGACTAAACAGGTCAGTTAGCTAGCCTTCTCAAAGTGCACCTAACCCCTGATACAATACTTTCAGTATTGATTCTACATGTAGTGAATATTTGAATGGTAAAATATTTCTTGATTTGAGTGTTGAGTCTTTAAGTTATAAAGGTTTATACTTCCAATATGTTAATGACTGTCACGTCTACCCAGGAATTTGAGCATATTTGTTTTACTCGTAATACTAAACACTGGCCATTACAAGACACCAAATTTACAATTTTTAAAATTTATAATATTTTTATAATTTTTAAATACTGTTTGTGTGAACCTGTTAAAGAAATATTTTACAATTCAACTATTCACTTCATGTAGAATCAATACTGAAAGTATTGTATCAGGGGTTAGGTACACTTTAAAACAAGTAAAAACAAGCCGCATTTTGGATGAATTTTTTTTTTTTAAATCGAACCAGCCCCTAGAAAAAATTATGAAATCGTCGGCCTCTGCACAAAAATATGGAACTCAGCCCCAGAAAAATTTGAAATGATGCCCAGAAAAAAATTGACTTGGCCCAAACAAAAATTGAATTTGTTCAAAGAAAAAATTAAAATGGTCCTCATAAAATTTTTGACTTGGTCCCCAGAAAAAAACAAAAATTTGTTGCCAGGAAAAATTGAGAATGGTCGTCACAAAATTATTGAGATGGTCCGGAGAAAAGAAATTGAAATGGTTCAGAGTAAAAAATTGACATGGTCCCCAGTAGACGAATCACAGTCCCTAAAAATGTGCTTACATTTAGAAACATATACTGTCAGTAAGAACTACATCTATAATGTCAATCCAACTAACTTAATAACTTCACAAATTGTACACCTTGAAGAGAATTTGCATAGTACCAGTTGAAAGCCAAGTTCAATGATACTCAACAAAATTGGTAAGAGGCAAAAAAATAATAATAAATAGAAACATGTCCTTAAAAAGCTAATTAATAGCTTCTATTCAGGATAGAATTAAGCCATGATGGTTTTGGCATTGTAATGCAGATTAGTCATGTGGTTGCTGAGGGGAAAACAACTTCAAATCAGCAGATTTCAACTGCTTTATTTATATGATTTTAATGTTTTCCAGTAAATATGTGTTAACATTTTTCTGATAAATGAAAAACTTGAATTTGGACTTCTTTGGTCACTAGTTTAGAAAACAAACAGCTTTGAAAATGTTCTTACTCGATTTTCCAAGTCAAGGACAAATGTAACATTTCAAAACTACATGCAGATTTTTTGGATAGTTTGAAACAATATTTGGCATAAAAATAATCTCTAAGATGAACCAATCTTTCAAAAATGCTCTCTTCTCCCAACGTTTGCCCCCTGGAAGACTGCATGGCTAATTTGCATTACAATATGAAAACCATCATGGCATCTATCGTGAATATCAACCTTTTGGTATTTCTTGAGTTGCTGGGATTTACTGGCACTCCTAATGATGCCACGAAATGTTGGAATAGGCAAGATCATGCATTTTCTGATTCGAGAGATTGGTCCTTATTTAGAGGGTTCTCGGCCCATTTTTATCAATGCACACTTGGCGAGGACAAGCAGAGTAGCAGGAAAAAAACTGGTAAAAATTGTAGTATTCATTCTATTTCTTGTGCAAGCCTAATTTTGCACCAGCCTTTTCAGTGCTTGACCTTCACATTTTTTATCACTCGCCAAGAGATGGCCCATTGGCTAGTGGTTCTCAAGTTTCACTAGCCGAGGGGGCAACAAGTCACAAACTAGTGGACTACTGCTAAGATCGAGCACTGCCCCCTCTAAATAATGACCAGTCCAACCATCGTAGTTAGAATTCAGTTAGAATTCACACTTTTAAGGTGGCTGCCTACTATAGAAAAAATCCATGAAAAAGTTTTTGAATCACAATTTCTAAACTTAAATTTAATGCTGATTTCAAATCTGGAAAGAAAAAAGGTGTGTACATCATTTCAAAAATAGAAGTCAAAAGATTTGGAAAACATTTAGAAATATAGACAAAAATAATTTTTTCAATTATCTTGCCCTTGACAATTTTGCCTAAAACGAGGGCAAAAAATGTACACTTATACTGCTTTTTCTAGGAGTAAAACCCATGTCAGTTTTTTTCAAACTTTGTCAAATGTTTCTTTTTAATTTACTCTTTTGGAAATCCACAAAAGAATTATAGAAACCCGTGCAAAATTGAGTGATTTTCCCCATTTGAAGTTCAAAATGTGTATGGTTCTTCAATAAAAAACTGAAGGTTATTCATGCACACGCACATAGTGGCATCAGGTTGCCTGCTTCATGGCGCCATCGTGATTTCGTAGTACTTAGCATATGCAGTAGTTTCATTTTCTGTAAGTAGGCAGCCACCTTAACTTTTGACAAAACAGCATATCAAAATGACAGAATTACCTTGTCTTCATTCCCAGGATGCTGTTCTTTCTCTTCCTTATTAAGTTGCTGACATTTCCTTCCTATGCTTTCTAATAACTCTTTTGCTTCTTCATCTGCTCTCTTAACAAGATTACTCCACTCTTCATAGTAAGCAAAACCATCTAATAAGAATAAAAGGCATATCATCTCGATAAATAAACCCTTTCATTTTGAGCATAATGTTTTCCCATTTGAGACCATGTATTCCATAAAGTATCATTTCTTTGTTTAATGGTTGTGAAATTTGGAAGACAAGTCATGAATAGGGAAACAACTCAAACAAAGCATCATGAGTGTCAGGGCATGCTCATGGGCTCAGATTGAATGTAATATCTAACACAGGGTTACTTTCTCAAATAATTTTATGCTTTCAAATGGTGTTTCACATATTGCAATTGCTCTAACTACCAGCAAATTCAATAGACCATTGCACATTTGTTGTTGCTCAACCTCAGCCTCGATAGTATATGATATATGCTTTAGAATTTGACTAAAGCTCACGGTAATTTAAGGGATGTATTGTAATTTAGTGATTTTTAAGAGGGGATGTGAAATATTTTTAGTTAATGTCCCACTCGCACACTGTCACAAAACAGCCAAAGACTAATAATTTTCTTAGGATAGAACACTTTTTATTCCCTTAAGAAGGGGGAATTGATCATGGTAGTTTTAGGGTGAAATCTGCAAGGTCTAATGAATACTTACAAGGATAAGGGGCAGCTGGCATGGTTGGCAGTTCGAAGGCATGGATGACAAGAATTAGATCATCTTTTTGGTGTATATTCTCACAGTAGACTGTACAAATAAACAAACAGATGAAATATCAATTAAAAGTATTACAACCAATTCTCTTAAACACATATATTAAAGTAAAATTAAACACCAGAGGGTTAGATATGCATCATAAACATGTACACCTGGGTGTTACAGTGCGGACACTCAAACCATGAACACTTCAAGGTTGTTTTTGACCTTTTTCAAAAACAAAGGAATCAAACATTTTTGAGTTGCCATCCAATTACAACAAAAACAACGGCTGATCTGAAAAAAAAAGTTAGCCAACCAGAATTGAGAAAATTTGCAAAACTGAGGTGTCAACTTTAGTAGTTTGTTGACTCTGGTAATGGTTATTTCTTTATTTTGTTTTCTCACTAAATGATGAATATCACAAAGAGATGATAACTAGCGGCAAGCTAGTGTGGGCTGCGTTGGTGTTTCTAATGAAACAGTATGGATAAAAAGTTAAATTTTACACCGTAAAAAATTACTGATGTTTCGGATGCTAGTCCTTTTACTCTGATGAAGGACTAGCGTCCGAAACATCAGTAAGTGATCTCTCTTATTTTTTACAGTGTAAAATTTAACTTTTTATCCATACTGATGAATATCACAGTATTGTATATTTGTATAAAATATCAAAAACCTCTGCTAAAAATCTAGATTTCTCTTGGATATAAACTTTTGCAAGTCAATTTTCTCAGGCTTCATGACACCTCAGTTTTGCAGTGATGTGATTTATTTCTACATCATTATTTCAGATCAGCTGGTTATTCTTAAATTTCGCATGTGAACTTATGAACTGCTAAATCACATAAATTATGCTGTTTGCTGTGATTGGACAAGGCCTAAAACATGTGTGATCCCTTTTTTATGGAGAGTGCTGATTGGTTAGTTATGAAAAAATGTTAAATAAACCTTGAAGTGTTCATGGTTCGAGTGTCCTCACTGTAATAATAAACAGTTGATTTCCCACCTTGAGCAGTGATAAATTTCTATAAAATACAGATCAATACAGTGTATGTAGTTTTGGCTCATTTGCATCCCTAAGGTCTGAAGCTGTACATTTACATCTCTAACGACAGCTTTTGTGTGGCATAATAATGCTATTGAATTCAACAATTTTGATACCATGATGGACATCAATCTAATATTGTATCCTAAACAAAATTATTTTGCGAATAGAATTAGTCAGGGGGGACATCCAGCTTGCCGATCATTTCAACAGGTCTCTGAGAGGGGACTGGGTATTTATTGCCACTCCCTAACTAAATTAATAACATAAGGCCCCTAATTTTGGACTATTGTTTGGATCTCATTTCCCCTTAGGCTCAAACTGAAAAATCAATAACAATATATCCCTAATTCTGGACCATTATTTCGACCGCAGACTCCTTTGGCTCAAAACTTCAACAAAATATATTTTAGATTATTTCATGCAAGACGAATGCATCTGCAGTCAAGAATCACTCCAGTATCATGAAGTGACAAAAAAGTAATGTTCTATGGAGCACAGGACCTATCATTAACTCCTATATCCCCATAAATAATTCCCATACCACCTTCGACCCCCCTTGGCTCTGCGAACCTTGAATTGACTCAAATAGTGATTTATTTACAGCTTGGTACACAGTTTGCCACGTGTAAACAATGCTAGATAGTTTGTGAATCGTGATTATCAGTTCTATCTGTCATAGGAGCACCTAGTAAGTTAGGATATCGAGGAAAGGATTTCAACGTAATAATTTTTCAGGGGAAACAATGCAGTTTTATTTTGAATATTCATGAAGAATTTTCGTGATGCTCGCATGCAAATGAAACCAATCTTCTCCTTGCACGCATAATAATTTCCCTTATAAAATGCTGTTATTAAATTTTGAGACAAAAATAACTTGACAAAAAAATTTTTTTAGCATATTAAATTTTGAAAGGGTTCATCAGAAACCTTTGTACATTTTTTTCGTACAAAGCTTGCACTCAAATTTTATCTTATGCTATATTTACATATCGGCCAAAAATCAGTCCAAAAAAGTAATGCAATCTGGTATAAGATTAATTTTGCCCGCCCAAAATACTTAAAACATGTCCACAATAATCAAGCAAGTTCCCTATCGGGCAAAAATATCGATAAATTCTGGGTGTTAGCTGAAATATTTGAAGACTTTGTTCTTTATGAGGCGATTCGAATGATCGACAGGATCAGACGAGTTCAGACACAAATATTATCATGTACTTACAATTAAAAGCATTATGGCTGCAAGGACTACCATCTACTGCAAGCACAACCCTTCTTTCGGCCATGATATCAGTGTATTTGTGGTTGGTTTAGTTAAATTTCTTACAGACCTTATCTTGCTCTTTGAATCGCTTCAACAACCAAGAAAACATGGAACCAAAGAAGAACCTTATATCACGCAACACCCTCGTGACTTGACGAAGATTTTCCGACTCATTTCCGACAACTTATCGATGATACTGATAGCCAAAACGCGGTTTCCCTGTGGAATTAAATCTTATTCCACAGACTTTTTTCTGAAAACCGTGGCATCCGCCATCTTTTAGGTAAGCAGAATGATAGCTAAGCCTAGACTGATTCCATAAGTCGTAGTTTTCTTTCCTTTGTGCTTGGTGGTCGCTGAACCCGCGATCAGGAAGAAAACCCACAGAGAGCGAACTGGGACCGACTTATGGAATCAGGCTAAGCTTCCCTGTGCCGGGGTTGGAAGGTACTGGGATTTCAATTGACTAGCCGGCATAAATCTTCACAAGAAACTTTATTGTAATCCTTGTAGTACCATTGAAAACACGTAATCTAAGTTGTAATATATTCTCACTTGGAACCGTACGCACAATGCCTGGGAATCATCAAGATATCAAGATATGGGAGAAGACCTCCGGAGGCGGATGTGAGCAAGCAGCTCACAGAGGGAATGGATGTTATAGGTTGATTCATCGCTGCGGAGAGGAGGGTGGGTAGTCGAGCTAGTAGTTATGCTAGTAAGTAGTTAGTAGTTTAGTGGGTTTTATGATGTAAAACTGGCTATTTATACCAATCCGAGCACACAGGAGTGTGAAATGCATTCTCCTGGGACAGATTCCCCACGACGATCGTGAGAATTGTGAGATATTGTGAGATATAAGGAAGGGAGGGAGGGAGGGAGGGAGGGATAGATGGATGGACGGACGGACGGACGGACGTATGAATGAATGAATAAATGAATGCATGCATGCATGCATGAAAGCGTGAATGCATGAATGAATGAATGAATGCATGAATGAATGAATGAATGAATGAATGAATGAAACACTTCAGTGTCAGTGACGTGCCGTGTATGAAAACATTCTAAATTCTGTGCCGTGTCCGCGCCGTCTCATAACCGTGCCACGTGCCGTGACTTTTCATGATCACACTCATACGAAATCTGCTCTAACTTCGTATTTTCGCGGCACTCGTTGCGTACTCAACCCAGTGCTCAATACAAAGAAACTACGCGTCCAAATGCGCGAATAACATCAACCAATACAGATGTCAAATTCTCTATTAAACTGAAATGTTAATGTTTCTGTTAGATAAAAACTCAGAGGTTCTCATTTTCATTCAGTGAAAAAATGTATCCGGCATATCAGAGACTAATGGTATTTTAGAAAAAACCTACTAATGGTCTATCACCAATCGAGCCCTGTGATTGGCTAAGCTACTAGGGGTCTATTAGTGATAGACCTCTAGTAGCGAAAAGCGCCGGTTTTGAAAACCAAAAAATATATATTTAAAGCAAAATCCAAAACTTTTTGCATCCTTTTATTGGACCGATTAGTAGATTTTTACTAAAACAATTAGACCTCTCGCCCTCCTTGCCTACGAGTCAATAGCCCATCCGGCCTTCGGCCTCATGGGCTATTGACTCGTAGACCATTCGGACTCGAGGACTAATTGTTAATTATTTTAAAGGGGCACTTGGATGAAAACGCCCCATATTTTGAAAGTCCGAATAGTTCAAGTATTTAAGAATAATATGACTCAATCATGATTATGAAAACCAGATTGGCAAAACTTTTAACTTGGGAGCCACTCGCAGTTGAGAAATTTTGGTTTAAAAACTAAAAGAACAATAGGGTTGAGTAAATGACGTCATTTACTCACAATTTAGATGCTGAAAAAAAATATATAATTTTTATTCGCAAATTTTGACTATGAAGAAAATATGTTGCTTGGCTACTATTGGGGCCATATATATAAGTTTAACCAAGTTTCAAGGCATTTCCAATTTTCATCGATTTTCATCCAAGTGCCCCTTTAATTACACACACAAAAAAACTGGTTCCCCCTTTTTTCAGCTCCCAAAACCACATTAAATAAAACTTTCACTAAACCATAAAATAACGTGAAGAACACTGACCATGAAATGTTATTTAATACCTTAAAATTAAATTAAATGGGATTTATTATCATTAACGTTAATTTATCAACAACTTGAAAGGGACGTTCTGAACAATAAGCATCTTAACAGTTCAAACTAAGACTTGATGCCTCACACGATATTAATAAGCTTTCTCATGCGACGTCTGTCCTTGTCTAGGTCTACAAAAAACAGTGCGTTGGCAACTAAAACTGGTATACAGCTATTTCAAAAAGAGCTCAAAAGTAGTGAAGGTTTTGTTGCATGTTGCATGTTGCATGTTGCGTGTTGTTTACCAAACTTGAAATGTAATATATTCATATGTAAATAATGTCAGCACACAAGAAAATATATATACTTGAGAAAATCCGATATTGCTGTGACCTTTCGCTGCTTGAATTCACATCACCCAAACTGCATTTTGGGCTTGGAATGTAACATCAAGACACCATTAGAGCCATTCCCAGACACACGCGCACTGTTGCGATTTTTTCTGTGGCGACAAAGTAGGGTTTGGTGGACGTCAATCAAAGCGTTTCCATGACATTCCATACGCACATGTTTTTGTAGCTTTGTGTTTTCCGACAGTGCTATGGAAACATTTTGATTGACGTCCACCATAAACCAACTTGTCGCGACAGAAAAATTCGCAAGAGTGCGCGTGTGTCTGAGAATAGCTGTAAAGTCTCTTGGCAACAAGCAACAAGAAATAAAACCTTCACAACCTTAAGCTTTTTTGAAATAGCTGTATAGGCATATTCTGCATTTGCAAGAATTCCGCACAATAAAACTCTAGCTTACTTCTTCTTTTCCTCTGTAGCCAACGAACGTACAACGACAACTGGTATGTGAGCATTATGCACACAGTAGTCACTCACACTACCTAGAAAAGTACGGCCAACAGTACCAAGGCCACGACAACCCATAACAATCATTTCAGCTTTCTTGTCTTGGGCAAACTTGCAAATTACCTCTCCAGGTTTGCCGTCTTCTTTATACATCTGAAATTTGTACTAAAAAAGAAGTGTGAAGAAGTAAGTTTGTACATGCATGACCAAACTCTGCGTGCTTAGTCCTGCATCATATAGGGGACCCAATTCAGATAATATAAACTGATTTTCAAAAAAAATGCATAATGATTTTGCTTGATTTTCTCGTGCGCTCTTAGCATATAATTCTAAGAGCCTAAGACAATGTATATATCTTGGCCTGGACCCTAAAAATTCCACAATAGCCAATGTGCACGAACTCGAATTCCTAGCATAAAGTATGATGGGAAACCAAGTCCTTACGCTTTTTGGCTCCTCTAAAAAATCATCTGACAAATTTTTCTTCGACATTTTCTATGGAAATGTAGTATTTCAACAGACGAAAATAACAAGGTAATTTTTTTCTGATATATCCTTTGATTTCCCTGTTTCAATTTTGCAGGGCTCGGTTTTCCAGAGTGTTTTGTGAGCTTTGATGCACATTGAAGTGCGGTTTTTCTATCGTCACTTGTATCTAAATATACCTTTCTAGCTTGGGATGGTTTGTTTTGCCATTTCAGACCACGTCCAGACCCCCTGTCATACCTAAGGGAGCATTCATTTTTTAGGGGGGGGGGGGGGGCGGAGGAATTAAGGAGGGGGGGTCATTAAAAAATTACTAGATAAAAAGGGGGGGTTACATTTTTTTGAATGTTGAACCAGGGGGGGTCATGAATAAGAATACAGTTGTTTTTTTTAGTCTTTTTCTGGAGGGGGGGGGCTAGAACATTTTTATATTTGGAAGTGGGGGGGGGGGGGGAGGGGGTTATCGAAATATTCAATTCCTTACCATGGGGGCTAGCATTTTTTTTCTATTTGATTCCTCTAATTCCTCCGCCCCCCTCCTAAAACATGAATGCTCCCTAAGGTTCCATTGTTTGTTTTATCCTAAAATTTAGTTTTGCTACAGGTTTGAAGTAAATTTTGTTGTAGTAAAACAAATTCCTGGATCTGCCCTTGTATACACGCATCAAGCATTCCGTGCTACTGCTCTAAGCACATGCTCAGGGGATTAAAAAGTGGGATAATATTTTGTAAAATATGCAATTTTTTGGTATATTTGACTCAAAATTCGCTTAACGGTAAGTGATCTTGAATATTTAATGAAAATTGTGTTTGACACGAAAAATACAACTAAAATATAACATGTTTTACAAAATATTATCTCACTTTTTAATCCCCTGGGCATGCGCTTAGAGCAGTAGTGCGGAATGCTTGATGCGTGTATAGTATTTACGTTATTAGTACCTTGTCATTTTGTTTACTGTGTTCTTCACATTTTTTCCCTATTTGTCTTAATAATTCATCTGATTCCTCATTAGCCTCCCTGGAAAGGTCACTCCACTGTTCAGCATAAACAAGGCCATCTTCAAGAAAACAAGACCAAATTATATGTTATGTGTAAGCCTGGGGGGACTCCCATATATAATACTGAGATGGAGATGCTTGTCAGAAATTTTGAATATGACCCCTATAAAAGGTACCCAAGTCCTATCCAGGTGGGCGTGGCAACTAATGATTTTTATTCTTACAGTGGGGACACTCGAACTGTGAACACTTTGAGGTTTTTTCATACTTTTTTCTCCTTTATCCCTTGTGTGAATCGATTGGAAATATGATTTTTTTTGAACAATAAGATTATTTGAGTTCATTGCTTCATTTTCAGGAGGTTTGAAGCAGTAGAAAGTTCATAAAATAAAAAATATATAAATATCAAGTGTTCATGGTTCGAGTGTACTCACTGTAAAAGTACCAACTAATACAATGATAAATGAGTAAATTAAGTAGATGATGAAGCAAAAATGATTATAAAGAATTTCAACAGTGATTTTTGCTATCATTATCCAATCTCAGGTATCATATTAACTGACAAACACCCTAAGAAATACCAAATTCTGAACCCTTAACAGAACAGCAAACATCCCCGCCCTCTTCCGATCAGAGAGCCCCCCTCCCCTGGTATGTAAGTTTTGCAATGATTTACAATACTGGGACCATAGACTGGGGAAGGGCTAATATTTCAGAAACTGCTTCAAATTACTGATTTCTATATCAAATAGAAAATAAGCTAATAATCAAAATACCAAAATTATCTACATTTTAGAAATATATTGATGCTTTTGAATAATCACTTGTGTAATCCTTATGATACTAAAACGACTATTCACCACAGTCTTGGTGATCATCATTGAATATTTACTCTGCCGCTTAAGGACTTGCTAAGTACTCAGTACATACTCACCAAATTAAAATCACCAGTGACTTATTGTTAAATAATGAATTGCATTTGTGTTTTAGAAGGTAAAATTATAATCTAGCTTATTGAATGCAGTGAAGGGGCTAAACCACTTGAAGAGTTAGGGCTAAACCACTTAAAGGAGGGCTAAACCACGTCACTGGGGGCTAATTTAAATCACCACAAGGCTAATCCACCAGATATCTAAATAACACAAGGCAATTGGCAGCCATGTTGTTTATAGGATAAAAAAACTAATGGAACTTTTTAGTAGGACAGGCTTGAGCTTTGCTATAATGTAATTAATTCAAGAACCTATAAGATAATCTTGGGAATCCGGTAGGGTTTACCATTAGTGTATAAGATTCAAATGAATCTTTCTAAATAATGAACAATTTTATATATTCATTCAATTAATTTTTAATTTAATTAATTTAATTTGGAGGGGGCTAATCATCCTTGCTTGCAGCTGAAGAGCTGAATTACGAAGGACGCAGCTCAACGTGGTCGAGTCGAAGGCATACGAAGGCGCCTAGGGCTGCCGCCATACGACTCATGTCTGACCACGGAGCACAGCTCAGATCGAATTAGGGTTGGTTTTCACGGATTCATAAGTATGGCTGTTAATAATCTGCTTTTGAAAGTTATGTGCAGCTACCCTACCTCAGACCCAGAGGGAGGGGGGAGTACTCCTAAACATTTTGTATGGGGATGCTCTGCCCAGACTCTTGATCTCTTACCCTTTTATATACCAATTTTTGACAAAAAAGGTAAAAAATGAAAGGTACATGTACCCCTATCATATATCTTAATTTTGAAGTAGCTAGGGCATGCAGATATAAATATTGATTGTCACGTAAAACTGCATGCAATTTCGGATTCATGTCCTTGAATAATAATTTTAGCTCTACCAGGGCGCCGTGCTTGTCTTCTCTCATGCTCTACAGCTACCAGCATGTTTATTTACAGTAAAGAGATATGCGCATGTGGTTTATACTCCTTCAATTATATATCTACAACCATACAGTTTATACTTACAAGGATAGGTTGCAGCAGGGATGATGTTCAGTTCAAAAGCATGAATGATAAGAATCAAATCATTTTCTTTGTGCAAATGTTCACAGTAGACTGAAAATATAGAAAGGAATATTCAACAGCTAGCTTTCATTGTGAAATTATTAGAAGATTGTTGCCTCCTTGCAGATTAAAGAAACAAGCCACAAAGGAGGCAGTTTACAGATGAGAGGAAAAATTAAAAAGCCACAGAGTAGGCTTTTTATATAATTTATTCCTTTCAATTTTTATCAATTATTTAAAAATTGATGATATTTTGATCAAAGAACAATAAAAATGGAGGAAAGTAAGGCTCCCATTTCTGCTCGATTCAAGAAGTGCATATCTTGCAAAGAGTATTTAGCTCTTGTAACCTCTTGTTCGAGCTTCCTGTGGTGACAAGTCATAAAGTCTACCTACACCAGACATCTTTGTTTTTAAGCCATTGTTGGTACTATTAATTCTTTATACTAGATATCCTATTCATTATTCAAAAATTGATAAAACGTAATACTTCGTAAATGTAAGAAACTTAAAGTAAGAAATACGTCGTATAAAATTTCTTTCAGCCTAAATTTATCAAAACAGTAAGACATATTTAAGACTTTTTAAAACATATGTTTACATCTGAGAAACTACGGTCATGCAATGTGACTAGACTACGAGCCATTTGTGGGTTTGTATTCTAATAATGTGCTTGTATTAAATGTATTCTGGAGATTTCGAAACATATTTCTAATATTACAAAGTAAAAAGCATTAATTATTTCGGCGGAGCTTGTATGTGCAAAGTAAGCTTAATAGGAATAGCTATAGCGTGTATTGAAGAAGCTTTTTGTAATAGGAATGTACAATTAGCCAGATTCAACGAATCCAAGACCAATTAAGCTTACTTACAATTGAATGCTTCATTGCTGTAGCTACTCCCGTCGACGGCTAACACAACTTTTCTTTCAGCCATGTTAACGATCTGTTAACCCTACCAAGCTGTGCTACTGAAAACACTTTCAAATCAAAGAATTTACGCTGCCGTATTTTACAGTCAGCGGGAGGTCACGCAATCAATTAAGTCACCCTTTCGTGACCTGCTATATATAGGCGAGGTTCAGTACTTCATTATCATAACTTGAAATTCAAGCAAAATAGAAAAAAGACATAAAAAATCAAAAAGCCAAAGTCTTGGGTAGTTTTGTAGAACTTTGAAAGCAGCAAAAATTACAAATAATATTTTATAATTTAGGCGCTATAGAAATGATTAAATTATTATTATTATTATTATTATCATATTATTATTATTATTATTATTCCTTTATTTCTCAGCGAGACAAGAACATGACTAAATACAGGTGTATATATATACTAGTTATACAATGGTTTCGAATGGCATACCATGGAATATCCCACGAGTCACTTGTAGTTTCTAATATACACACGAGCCTTTAGGCAAGTGTGTATACAAAGAAAATACGAGTGACGAGTGGGATATCCACGGTATGCCACGAGAAACCATTGTATAACCATTTTATCCCACACCATAGAAAATACAAATGCATAGATTCAACGCGCAGTGCATGATGGGAAGGAAGAGTGAAATACCGACGGATATACAACGGCTGATCCACTTTTGGCTTTTTAGTAAAATATAGTTTGTTTCCTTCAAGTTGTTTATTATTATTATTATTATTATTATTATTATTATTATTATTATTATTATTATTATTATTATTATTTCAATTGACTGTTCATGCCGATAACTCAATAACGAGCGTGAGGGAGCTTAATCTTGAAAAATATAGGTCAAGCACGCGCGTGCCGTCACGACATGCGCAGAACATATGCGCACAAACAATGCCCCAATCGGGTCTCCAAGCCAAAGGTGATTGGAAATCATCTAAGAAGTGATAAAAAACACGGGAATTTTTTCAGGGAGGAAAACATGATAGTTGGTCAAAGTAGACGAGGGAATAATTTTGCACTTGGTTACTATGGACTTGAAGGAGAGACAGAAGAGACTTCTCTCTTGCATAGAACAATGGATGTGGTTAGGAAGGAAGTTGAAAGATGTGATAGTTTTGCAGGTAGGTATATAACAATGTTGCTTGTCTCTGCATGTTCAATATTATGTCTACCTTATAGATCTGTGTCCAGAATTATTTTGGGCTTTGGAAGAAAAGGTAGGAAAAAGTAACGATGTCTTCGTTTTCTAAGAGTAGCATAGTACTTAATATTTAGTAGCTAACAAACCTGACCGGCTCAATCTTGTTCCATGACAAGGGCGGATCCAGGATCCAGGAATTTGTTGAGAGAGGGGTCCAAACGTTGAGGCTAGAGGGGCATGAAAACTTCATACAAAATTTACTTCAAACCTGTGGCAAAACTAAAGTTTAGGATAAAACAAACAATGGAACCTTAGGTATGACTAGGGGTTTGGACCCCCTGAACTTCCCCCTGGATCCGCCCTTGTGTGATTGATAGACTCTTGAGCTCGGGTGTAATGTTTTGCCCACCGAAGACTATATGTGTCATTCCCTTGAGTGTCATTTCTTTGTTTGGATTCAAATGAAACAAAGAATCCTACTGTATTCTCAAAGGAATGATTGAAATGGGTAAAACAAATGCATAAGCTAAAGAGGTCTATTGGAATTTAGGAGATTTTTGTGTACGGTAGGAAAACAGCAATTGTAAATTATAATTAGCTCACTCCTGTCAGCTAACCAGAGGATATTCATGCTCGCTCTGGCATTTGCTGTTTTGATGGGAATTTGCCTCCAGTGCTTTCCTAACCTACCTGAAGTGAAATAGAACCTTTGGATAGGGACAGCAGAACATAGATTTGAGTGTGTGTGTGTGCGGGTTGAGGGGGCGGGGGATTGGGCTAATCTGGGAGTCCTAAAAATTTGGAAATTGAGGCTCTAGAAAATGCAATTTCCAGTGCCACATTTTTTACCCCCTTCATGGTACCTGTTGGAGGTCAGGGAACAACTGTCTGCTGGAAATGTCATTTTTGTTATTATTTTTGCTTTGCAGGTACTATAGTGATGCACAGTTTGACAGGAGGTACTGGGTCAGGTCTTGGCTCACATCTTGTTGAAGCAGTTCGTGATTCTTACCCACTAGCCCATGTGATGTCAGCAGCTGTATCACCCCATCTTTCAAGGGATAGCCTACTGCAGAATTATAACTCCTTGTTGAGACCAAAGTGAAGCTAGCCTCGGATTGGCAGCCTCGGATTCATATTCATTGAGATTCAGAATCATTTCCGGGGGAGGTCAAGCAGGTCATTCTATTAAAATCCTCTCTGTTCCACAAACAGCGCCAAAATTACCAATAATCTTCAGTTAAACTTTATCCGCTGGTTTCTACGATATTTTATGATCTTAAGTAAACTACTAGGCTCGCGACGGAACTAAAGCTTATCTATCTAATAAAGTGCAAGAACCAAAACAAGGCTTCGTTTCTTTTAGAAATGTTGGCCGTTATGGCCAGCATTTGTCGCTCATCTAGCCACCAAAGCGCGTTGGTGATTTTAAAAATCGCGTCACCTGTGAAAGCAAAAAATCGCTCGTGTAGCCGCGGTTTTACTCACAGATCAAATTTGTATTCTTAGCGTGCTGGATTTTGCGGAGGTAGGAGAGCCGGAGCCCTGAAATCATGCAGTGGAGAGAACCAACAACTTCTACTCGCAAGTGATGCTGACTGAGTACAGGAATATGTCGCTGCCCCAAAGGTGAGAGGCACTGAGGTGAAATACCACCACATCACCCTTGATGTGAAATATCATTGGTTCTCGGCTTGGGGTATTTTTAGAAGAGAAAAAACATTTGTAGTGAACCGCGGCCTATAAGGGTCGAGACCCCCATCGTTATACACGCAGAGTCAAGGAAACAAATCAGATCCGAGTCCACCCTAATAATATAGAAATCCCCGAGGTGTGGATGCCGACAATAAGGGGACTCTCCTTTTCAATATACAAAACCATCAAGAGAGCATAAGTAAGAGAGGGAAACTTCTTAATATCGCGCGCGCCATGTGAATTCGCGGTTGGGCTATTTTTAGCATTCGCATAAAGTCAATTTTCGCCTCACCCTACTCCAGTGGGGGAAAACATAAATTTCTCGTCTTTTTGAGTGTTCAACAGCCTCAGTCGTGTTTTATCAGAAAATAGAACATAGCCAATCTTGATCTTTTTGATTTATCTTATAGATAAAATCGACGAAAAGTATTTTATTTTTGAGCACGCGCACACGTCCACGCCATCAAAAAACTAAAAACCAAACGACTTTGGATGCTATAAATAGCCCAACCGGGAATTCACATGGCGCGCGCGGTATTATGAAGTTTCCCTCTCTTATCTATACTCTCTTGAAACCATATGAAAAAGTTGAGAACAGAATATGTCCAATATGCAACAAAGAAGTAGAAGATGAAGCTCACTTCTTATTAAAATGTCTACTGTACGAAGAAAAAAGAAGAGAGCTTTACATGAAGATATAGAGAAAGAGATCGCTGTCAAAACTCAAAATGTCTGATGACGATCTCTTTTTCCTGTTAATAAATCCCCCTAATGTAACACGTGCACAAAAAATAATTGCAAAACATATATATGAAAACATAGTGTTACTAAAGTGAAAAATAACTGAAATTAGATAAATAATATAATATAACATAAACACGTTGATTATGAAGGTAAAAACGAGAAGTGACAACATGATGATCTTTTGGTTTTGAATCTTTACTGAATATTTCGAGGACTGTCCAGTGCTCATCATCACCATTATGAGTGACATGAACTGTGAACTAATATATTTGCATATATCACATGAATCTAATTAAACAGTTCAACTTTAATGAACAAGGACAGTCCGTCTCCTGAGACTGTTTAATTAGATTCATGTGATAAGTTTGGGTAATATTTGGAAAAGACAACAGATGATTTTGCCGACCCCCCCCCCCCCCCCCCCCCCATACACTGATAAATGAAAGCCCCCTAAGAAAACACTCTGGGCGGAGACTTAACAAAACAGCCAATCACAGCACAGATGATCCGACGAGCGGTATATAAGAGACGCACCATCCAGTCTACACCATCGCCTGATGAAGACTAGCAGCTTGCAGTCGAAACGTCGCGGTCTACAAATGATCCTCAGTCGTAAGACAAACGAATAAGTGTCATCTCTTTCTTGGATGTAGAACAACTCACTTGGTATTGATTCCTTTTCCCTCTCAAGGTAAGTCTCAGAGAAATTTGATCTTTAAGTTCCAAAACTTCACTCCTATGACCTCGTCGTTTTGCTATCCACGAGTTAAGATAATGCGATTTTTGATTTATAAAAATTTCTAAAAATTGTTAACAGCTTGTTTTTGAGGAGCACAGAAAAAAATCAATAATAAGAATTGGAAAATTGATAATTTTTTCTAAAAATTGGCACATAGACCGAATGCCAATATGGCCGCCATTGATCTTCAGAAACAGAAACCTAATCTTAAAAAATAAGCACCATCATCAGAAAGTGCAAGCAGAAATATGTATTTTCGTAAAGTTTCATTGCTATAAATAGGATTCAAGTGAAGCTATTTGGAATCAAAATTACAGAGATTTGTATGAGATTTGAGTGATCTGTTTACTTGCTAGCCTTGTTGTGGCGTTTTTCACATTTTTAAAATTCTCATAACTTCTCAAGAATTTCTTATTTTTGTTTCAGACTTTCTAACTTTGTTGATGTCATTCTAATCTATAATTTTAATGTAGTGGTCAACTAAAATATTAATTCAAAAAATTATGAAGTGGTGGCCATATTGGCACTCGGTCAATAGCTTGATTTTTTTTAAGTAGTACATAAGAAAGCAATAATAAAAACTGGGGGTCACGATGCTCGTTTGGATGCTATATGGTAGCTCAAAAACTTGCCAAGTATAGAATTTTCGAACGAAAACACACGTGGTTAGATTTGAAAGTGCGACCTCTATCGTACTGAAAGTGTTTGTTATGATCAAAATCAAACTTTCAGTTACGGGATGCATAAGTAAACAGAGTATCGTGGAAACCAATCTATATTGACATATTTGACTGTTAGGCTTTGTCATCACATCTAAAAGATAAAAATCAGTCCTACTTTACTCGCTGTCCAGACGTTAATATAGACGATTTTCCGCGATTTTCTCAAAAACGGCTCGCTAACTTTTTTCTGTTTTTGATATATAATAACAATAATAATAATAATAATAATAATAATAATAATAATAATAATAACTTTATTTATTTCTATAGCACTATTTCCTTAAAACAGCCCAATAGTGCTTTACACTAATTACAAAACAAATAAATGATATTTACAATTCTAAAGAGTCAATGATATATACAATTCTAAGATCCTAGCTAATAAATTAATATATAGTATCTATATTGAATAAAATAATCCTAATAAAATCCTAATAAATATTATAGCCTATGTGTAAGTAAATTGAAGGTGAAAATAAAATTGATAGGTCACGAGTTTATATTTTCTGTAATTAGCCTTTGAATATCGCGAACTCCTGTGTATTATCCAAGGGGGGAGGGGGTTGCACACAGCACGCGAAGCATCAAGGGGCAAAACTTCAAATTGCCTTTATTTGCGCCTGGACGTCGAGAAGTGAAGAGCTCCCCGGTAATGTAAACAAATAAAGGACACGAGAATATCAAAAGTTTGTGGAGAACCACAAAGTTATAGTTAGCTATTTTATATGTCATACACATATTCTCGAGAGAATAGAATGCGAAATACGAAAAGGAAATAGAAGAGAATAGAATGCGAAATATGAAAAGGAAATAAAAGAGAATGGAATCCGAAATATGAAAAGGAAATAGAAGAGAATAGAATCCGAAATATGAAAAGGAAATAGAAGAGAATGGAATCCGAAATATGAAAAGGAAATAGAAGAGAATAGAATGCGAAATACGAAAAGGAAATAGAAGAGAATGGAATCCGAAATATGAAAAAGAAATAGAAGAGAATAGAATGCGAAATATGAAAAGGAAATAGAAGAGAATAGAATGCGAAATATGAAAAGGAAAGAGAAGAGAATAGAATGCGAAATATGAAAAGGAAATAGAAGAGAATAGAAAGCGAAATATGAAAAGGAAATAGAAGAGAAGTCAAAAAAAAATAAATCAAATAAAAAGTTAGCCTTCTGTTCTGTTTTTTAGTTGACAAACAGTATCGACAAAAAAGTGCATGCGATCGTGTTGAATAAAAACTTTTGGTCCTGTCTATAACCATCGTGAACAATCAAATTTTCAAGCTTTCTTAAAAACCTATTGAACGAACTTCAGGTGGATCCCAACTAATTCAGAGGGAATTTTCAGTAAGATTTTATCTCGCTGGTTTGTCAAAACTAACGCGTCAATTCAACTGGATTTTTCATATGTTGCAATTTGACTCATTTCTCCTAAATCTTTAACTGACATTTTACTTTATTTTCATATTTTCTATAAGCCTGTGACGGCGGAAATACAAACAATATGATGTTTTTCAGTGGCTTTTTTGTCCTCATCCTCGGGTACGATTTTTTTTTTAATTTTCAGAATCTCATCACCTATTACAGATAGAATATTTTGGTTTTTATAACGACTAAAACTAGTTATAGAATAAGCCACTTCACGGTTTCGTCCGCCATCTTGGAATTTGGACAAACGCGGCAAAATTGTAAACAAACAACTGAAACGGAAAGTCGTTTTAGAAAGTACAATGAGTGAAAAGAAAAATTTAAACCTGAAAAAAAAACAAAAATTGGAGCATATTTGGAGCATAGAATGGGTTCCGTCTATGGACAGCAAGGGCATAGCTAAAGAAAATAGTCCTTCATGGTCTCTTGATATTGATCATTTATTTGTAAATAAGGCCAACTTTTATCTCACCAATATTCCACCTTGACAAGCTTATTTTTTAACACAAGAAGGTACAGTACATGCCGTGTATTTGCATGATCATCAACTCAGTGATATTACTTCGACATTTATCTGAGCAAAGTGGCTTCAACGCTATAAACTTTTCCTTGTCAAATATTGCTGAAAGAACTAAGTTAGCAGCTACGAAGGCAAACTCAAAGAAATCTTCAATATGATTCTTGATATCTCAAAAAGTACTGGGGATCGTTTACACCACATGATGTGCGGTAGTTTCAATACGAGATCCCTTTTATTTCAAGAGTATAAACGAGTATAAAGTGTGAAGCAAGCAGTTTCAGGCAACGAATGAGAATAAAATTAATCATAAGCGAGACTTTGAAGCCAAACTTTTATGATACCTTCCGGCAATATAACATGCACTTTAATCCTAAAAAATTTCATCCTAAAAACAAACAAAAAGATACTATAAAGTTTACTAATTTTAGCACTTGTCTTCTCATTTCCCTCATCCATAATGGCTTTTCGCTCTCTCGAAATAGAGGGTTCTCATTGGTCAGTTTTCACTACCATGATTCTTTGCGCGCCGTGTTCAACCTCCTGTCCGCCATATTGAAATCTTTGAAACACAGGAAGCCCCGTCTAATTTTCGGCACTAGTGCGCACACGAAAACATGCGCAATACTGATGCGCACAAAAGCGCAAGCGCATTTCCTTCAAAAAATTGGCTTTCAACTTTGAAATTAGAGGGGAAAAGAATTTTGAAATTTTAAATCCGAAAATTCAATTTATGTGAAAAGTTTTTTCTCTTTTTCCAGTTTATATATCGATGTCTGATTTCCAACCCTTCGCTGATCTTTGAAGAGGAGTATCTGAGGGGAACCCTCTTTATGCTTGGTGAGATATGACGTCAACAATGGTGAGACATGAGTGAGGTAATCAAAACAAGTTCATTCGACCTTGCTGTGAACCAGACAAATAGGGGACGAAATTTCCCATGTATGCAAGGGTCTGGCAATCAAAGTTAACTAGAACTTATAGCTCAAACATGATGGAATAACTACAAGCCGTCTGAATGAAAATAAGGACCATTTAAATATATGTATATGCAAACCGGCTAGTTATCAGTATTACAGATTCTATTCAGTGCCCCATGAATATCCCTGATCTATACATACTTAGGTAGTCTGATCAGCTGCAAAACGAGATAAACATAACGATGAGTGACACTACGAGTACCGACAGCATCATTAGGAAGAGGGGAAAGAGCACTAGCATGGTTTACGGCTGCTTCTGCAGCCTATTTGGACCTTGGACTGACTACACAACAACGGATCTCTCTGTACGGAGAGTGCTTAGGGATAGCCCTGGAACAAAGTGATTTGAGGCTCCTTTTTCTTTGTGCTAATGCTTTCGTTACGTTAGCTAAACCCGTGATGGATGATGAGATGGTCGAGTTGATGGAGTACGCGATGTTAGCCAATTCCCTTTTGGACAAAGAAGAGTATGATGATGCTATTTTATACAGTGAAAAATGTCTTGCCATCGCACAAGAATCTGGTCATAAAGTGGCTGAGATGAATGCGTACACGACTTTAGGGCATGCCAACTTACACAAAGAAGAATGTGACGATGCTATATTATACAGTCAAAAATGTCTTGCCATCGCACAAGAATCTGGTGATAAAGTGGCTGAGATGAATGCGTACTCCACTTTAGTGTATGCCAACTTACAGAAAGAAGAATATGGCGATGCTATATTATACAGTCAAAAACGTCTTACCATCGCACAAGAATCTGGTCATAAAATGGCTGAGATGGATGCGTACATGACGCTAGGGAATGCCCACTTGAAGAAAGAAGAATATGACGATGCAATATTATACAGTCAAAAATGTCTTGCCATCGCACAAGAATCTGGTGATAAAGTGGCTGAGATGAATGCGTACTCCACTTTAGTGTATGCCAACTTACAGAAAGAAGAATATGGCGATGCTATATTATACAGTCAAAAACGTCTTACCATCGCACAAGAATCTGGTCATAAAATGGCTGAGATGGATGCGTACAGGACGCTAGGGAATGCCCACTTGAACAAAGAAGAATATGACGATGCTATATTATACAGTGAAAATTGTCTTGCCATCGCACAAGAATCTGGTCATAAAGTGGCTGAGATGAATGCGTACAGGACGCTAGGGAAAGCCCACTTGAACAAAGAAGAATATGACGATGCTATATTATACAGTCAAAAACGTCTTACCATCGCACAAGAATCTGGTCATAAAATGTCTGAGATGTATACGTACATGACGCTAGGGAATGCCCACTTGAACAAAGAAGAATATGACGATGCTATATTATACAGTCAAAAATGTCTTGCCATCGCACAAGAATCTGGTCATAAAGTGGATGAGATGAATGCGTACACGACGCTAGGGAATGCCCACTTGAACAAAGAAGAATATGACGATGCTATATTATACAGTCAAAAACGTCTTACCATCGCACAAGAATCTGGTCATAAAATGACTGAGATGGATGCGTACATGACGCTAGGGAATGCGCACTTCAACAAAGAAGAATATGACGATGCTATATTATACAGTCAAAAATGTCTTGCCATCGCACAAGAATCTGGTCATAAAGTGGCTGAGATGAATGCGTACACGACTTTAGGGCATGTCCACTTACACAAAGACGAATATGACGATGCTATATTATACAGTCAAAAACGTCTTGCCATCGCACAAGAATCTGGTGATAAAGTGGCTGAGATGAATGCGTACACGACTTTAGGGAATGTCCACTTACAGAAAGAAGAATATGACGATGCTATATTATACAGTCAAAAACGTCTTACCATCGCACACGAATCTGGTGATAAAGTGGCTGAGATGGATGCGTACATGACGCTAGGGAATGCCCACTTGAAGAAAGAAGAATATGACGATGCTATATTATACAGTCAAAAACGTCTTACCATCGCACAAGAATCTGGTCATAAAATGGCTGACATGGATGCGTACATGACGCTAGGGAATGCCCACTTGAACAAAGAAGAATGTGACAATGCTATATTATACAGTCAAAAATGTCTTACCATCGCACAAGAATTTTGTCATAAAGTGGCTGAGGAGAATGTGTACATGACGTTAGGGAATGCCCACTTGAAGAAAGAAGAATATGACGATGCTATATTATACAGTGAAAAATGTCTTGCCATCGCAAAAGAATCTGGTCATAAACTTGCTCAGATGAATGCGTACACGACTTTAGGGGATGCCCACTTACACAAAGAAGAATGTGACGATGCTATATTATACAGTCAAAAATGTCTTGCCATCGCACAAGAATCTGATAATAAAGTGGCTGAGATGAATGCGTACACGACGCTAGGGAATGCCCACTTGAAGAAAGAAGAATATGACGATGGTATATTATACATTGAAAAATGTCTGACCATCGCACAAGAATCTGGTCATAAAGTGGCTGAGATGAATGCGTACAGGACGCTAGGGAATGCCCACTTCTTCAAAGAAGAAAATCTGGTCATCAAGTGGCTGAGTTGGATGCGTACATGACGCTAGGGCATGCCCACTTACACAAAGAAGAATCTGACGATGCTATATTATACAGTGAAAAATGTCTTGCCATCGCACAAGAATCTGGTGATAAAGTGGCTGAGATGAAAGCGTACACGACGCTAGGGAATGCCCACTTGAAGAAAGAAGAATATGACGATGCTATATTATACAGTCAAAAACGTCTTACCATCGCACAAGAATCTGGTCATAAAATGGCTGAGATGGATGCGTACATGACGCTAGGGAATGCCCACTTGAAGAAAGAAGAATATGACGATGCAATATTATACAGTCAAAAATGTCTTGCCATCGCACAAGAATCTGGTCATAAAGTTGCTCAGATGAATGCGTACCTGACGCTAGGGAATGCCCACTTCAACAAAGAAGAATATGACGATGCTATATTATACAGTGAAAATTGTCTTGCCATCGAAAAAGAATCTGGTAATAAAGTGGCTGAGATGAATGCGTACACGACGCTAGGGAATGCCCACTTGAACAAAGAAGAATATGACGATGCTATATTATACAGTCAAAAACGTCTTACCATCGCACAAGAATCTGGTCATAAAATGGCTGAGATGGATGCGTACATGACGCTAGGGAATGCCCACTTGAACAAAGAAGAATATGACGGTGCTATATTATACAGTGAAAATTGTCTTCCCATCGCAAAAGAATCTGGTAATAAAGTGGCTGAGATGAATGCGTACACGACGCTAGGGAATGCCCACTTGAAGAAAGAAGAATATGACGATGCTATATTATACAGTCAAAAACGTCTTACCATCGCACAAGAATCTGGTCATAAAGTGGCTGAGATGGATGCGTACAGGACGCTAGGGAATGCCCACTTCTTCAAAGAAGAAAATGACGATGCTATATTATACAGTCAAAAATGTCTTGCCATCGCACTAGAATCTGGTCATAAAGTGGCTGAGTTGGATGCGTACATGACGCTAGGGCATGCCCACTTACACAAAGAAGAATGTGACGATGCTATATTATACAGTCAAAAATGTCTTGCCATCGCACAAGAATCTGGTGATAAAGTGGCTGAGATGAAAGCGTACACGACGCTAGAGAAAGCCCACTTGAACAAAGAAGAATATGATGATGCTATATTATACAGTAAAAAAGGTCTTACCATCGGACAAGAATCTGGTGATAAAGAGGCTGAGATGAATTCGTACAACATGTTAGGGTATGCCTACTTGAAGAAAGAAGAATATGATGATGCTCATTCATGGTTTACAGAAGGCATTACAATAGCTAGGGATCTAGAAGACAATGATGGCATCATTTCTTTTATGTTGTTTCTGAGGATGATTCATGAAGCAGTTGGTATAACAGAAGAAGAAGAAGACGATTTACCACAAGCTTTAATTGGTGTTAGGAAAATTGAAATTCAAAGCTTGGCCCATTGGTTTAATTGCTATAATCGCTATAGACATCATAGAGCACAACATGAATACGAACACGCCATTTCATGTCTTGAAGAGGCTGAGGTGGCTGTTGCAGCAACACACGGGGATGAGAGTGTTCGATTTAAGTTACTATTGTGGACATGTAAGTACGAAATCTCTGAGATGTATGTTTTACTCGGACAATGCAATAAAGGAGTGCAGTATCAACGAGAAGCACTAGATGTGGCACGCAAACAGGGCACAAAGTCCAATCAGGCAAGATCTCATTTGAGACTTGGAGAAGTCTATTATAAACTTGAGCTATTTGAGAATGCGGAGAAGTCATTCAAAGAATCCTTAAAGTGCTATGAATTGATTTTTGATGGTCTTAAGCAAAACGATAGATTCAAAATAGCTTTTGTTGATAAACACAGAAAGGCTTACAAGATGCTTCTGAAGGTTCTTATTGAAACAAATAAGAAAGAAGAGGCTCTGGTTTTGTCGGACCATTATCGTGCAAAAGCCCTGAAAGATCTACTTGTTTCAAGCTATGGAATGAAGAAAGAACAAGTTGGTAAAGAAGGTTTACAGTACGTTGATGTTCAGTCTCTTTTCTCCAACAGTAGCTACACTCTTCTGTTTTATTCAGTGTGTTTTGAGAAGTTGTGCTCGTTTCTAGTCGAAGCAGGAAACGAGCTTGAATTTTCAGTCCAGCATTTCAAATACTGTGACACATGCCTAGAGACGCTTGTTGATAAAACATTTGACGATATGAAAGTGCGTAAAGCAGTCAACTTTGCCGAGGACAGATCATTAGACGTCATGGACGACTCTGAAGAAAACAAGAATCCAAAGAAAGATGAATTAACACAATTGTTGATGCGAGAGAAAGAAGAAAGGTTGTCAGAACAATGCCGTTCTACGTGTGGAAGCAGAGGAAATCCATCAGAAAACAGTGTTGAGAGCAGCCTGACCAGCAACCTGGAAAAAATGTACCACAAGTTAATACACAATATCAAGTGCTTAATTAAACAAGACGAAATTGTCATCATTCCTGAAGGTCCGTTGTGCAAATTAGCATTTGCTGCCCTACGGGACCCACTCACGGGACATTATTTGTCAGAGACAAAGCGAATTAGAATGGCTCCTTCGATGGCATCTTTAAAGCTTCTCCAAGAGTACCCAGAGGAGCATCACTCCTGTAAAGATGCATTGATTATTGGCGCTGCTGTAGTTGGTCGAGTCATATTGAATGGAGTTGAAACAGAAATACCGTCGCTAATAGGTGTTCTAGAAGAGGCGATCGGCATTTCTGGCATACTTGGAGTTAAACCGTTATTGGGAGCTATGGCTACAAAGCCTGTGGTCATAAAGAGACTTCAAGAAGGAGCGTCCGTTGTTCACATTGCAGCACACGGTAACCTAGAAAAATCCACCATCGTACTTGCTCCTTCTCCTGAAATAAGAGCGGCAAAAAAGATACCAGACGAAGAAGATTACATGCTGACCATGGCTGATGTACAGCAGGCTCAAGTACGTGCACAACTAGTTGTGTTAAGCTGCTGTCACAGTGGACGTGGCGAAATCAAAGCTGAAGGAGTAGTTGGTATGTGTCGAGCCTTTCTCGCCTCAGGAGCTCGTGCTGTAGTGGGATCCCTGTGGGCTATAGATGACGACGCTACTTGGATGTTTATGGAAACGTTTTACACGTATTTGAAGGACGGTAAGAGCGCAAGTACAAGCCTGCATCTGACGATGAACGACATAAGACGAAACCCACAATACAGTGAACCGATGTATTGGGCTCCTTTCTTTTTGATGGGTGATGACGTGACGATCCAGTTTGAAGATTAGCACAGTGAAGATGAGATTGAGACACGTATTGAGGAAATATTCCTCTGGACATTATTTCCATAAACAGTGAGTAACATATGACAATTATCCAGTTTAAAGATTCAAGGACTAACAGTATGTACTCAGTTTAGTGCGAAACCTATTTTAGTTGGGATGGGCGTAGGTCAAGATCACGAAAGCGAAGTCAGTTTAGCACAGAAAATAAAATGTACAATATATTCTTGCATTACTATTATTTTCTTTCTGTGTTATCTTGATTTCAGTGCTTCACAGCAAAAAGTGTTTTGCCAAAGTATACAGCTATTTCAAAGAAGGTTGGTAAAGGTTTTGTTTCATGTTCAATGTTGCATATCAAGCTCGAATTGCACTATGGGCAGTGTGAATGTCATCAGCGAAAGACACAACAATGTGGAATTTTCCAAAACCTTGTCTGCAGGTTTTTCCAGCATAATTTCTTCTGTGCTGACATTATTTACATATGAATATAATGCATTTCAAGCTTAGCTCACACATGTCCAATACACACGACCTGATACGAGTGGTGAGCAACAACCATCACACAACATGCAACAAAACCTTCACCAACCTTTCTTGAAATAGCTGTATATATAGTTTAATATAGTAATATATATGTATACAGTGTAATTCAAGTAAGAGCCACATATAGCACCTAATCTAGGACACCGACCTTGATATCAAGAGTTAACTGATAGGGTCATCCTTCTTTCTGTACTTTCATGTAATTGATATCCGGGATGCACGGGTGACGTGTGGTAGGGATGAGGTCGCTCGCCTCTCACCATTAACTCTGCTGGCAGAGTCTTTAGCGAGGGAAATAAAAGAGAGACTCTGCCAGCAGTTGGGTAACAGTACTCTTGATCGAGATTACAGATTAGACTTGACTTTTGCAAATCATTAGGAACAGCCAACTGTAATGTAAAGAATGCGTAACACCAATCCCACGGACTTTTAAGTTAGTTCCGGATCCCTGCTACGGCGCATCCATTTCGCGCATCTCGTTTTTTACCCTTTATTTGCGTTTTTTTGAAAATTCATCTAAATAATATCTTAATATTTTATCCTTTTCTATAACCTAACAAAATATTTCAAAAACTGACTTATAAACGAGACTAAGCCTGTGCAAATGAGTTCGTGGTCTTCAAAAACGGCGGTTTGCATCGAATGCGAAACTGGTGTATTTGTGCGACAAACCCGCAGAGGACCATTCATCGGAAGAAGACCCGACAATAATAACCTTCCGATACACCCAAACACTCCAAACAAAGGTCCAAAACTTCAAAGCCCCAATGCCTAAGCTACATTAGAAACCCAAAACTAAACAAATGGGAGTTACAAGGAGTCACTGCTGTGAAAGATGAGAAGTAAGCTTGGTACTGACATCCCCTGAGCCACTTCAAAACAAGCATTACTGAAATCACCTTACGATGTCTGGATAACACTGGACGGTGAAAATAAACAAAACATGGACGGTTCTAAGTTGGGAGAGAATCCAGGCTAATAATGAATTCAGGTCAAACATGACCACGGTGAATCAATCAATAATATATTTTATTACAATTCTTTACAATCGTAAAATATTTTAGATAACAAATTTAACAAGGTAATTACTACTCAGAATAACTATGGTAAAACGAGCTGAGTAGCATAAAGGAAGGAAGTGGCTCATGGAATGAAAGTTTTCAGCGTCAGTACACGGGCGATATTTGCAGCGCGATTGTGATTTGGTTGCAACCTCAGATAGCCCTTGTAAACGGTCGCCGATTTGTTTGGCGATTTCAGTGCAACTTGATGAAAAGCGGTATTTTTTGACAGCGTTTTTGCTAATAAGCGTGTAATTTTTCTTCCTCTAAACTCCTACTTACTTACTTTTTTTTGTTTTTGTCTACATACTTTCATTTGAAACCACCATATACAAACACAAGCGCAATTTCCTTCGAAGCCGGTGTCATGTGGGCACAGTAGCATGGTACTTTTCAAGCAAAAATCGCCGTGAAGTTGCATTAGATTTCGAGCTCTACTATGTTTGAATTTGTGGCGACTTGTCACGCGATAATCGACGTACAAGTCGCAGACCCGCCGTTTACACGTTTGAGGTTGCAAACATAAACGGCCTTTCATTTTAATTCTTATTACTTTGAAAAGTCGGAGGTTTGAAATTTCTCTCTATAGATAGTGTTTCGACTTTATTTTTCCTATTTCGATATTGTTGTTTCCTAGTTTGAAGCTCTTAATTATTATACTTTCTTATATTTAACATACTTAACTTATATCGATCCGATATATCTTCATTCATTATCATTATATATTCTTATACTTTGAATTATTGTAATGCGCAAATAGAAATTCGTGATGCCATTGATATTTGCGCAATATAAATGAATAAATAGTTATTATGTCAGTACCGTACCCTGTTCTCAGCCGGTGCTTTCCATTAGTCGGAATTGGCCTGCCAGATCAAGCAATTCTTTATAAATTGCATATACTATTCTGATGGAATGTATACAGCTATTTCAAGAAACGTTGAATACTGAATACTGCATACTCAATAGTGCATTCCAAAACCGAAATGCATTTTGGGTCATGTAATATTCTAAAGCAAAATAAACAGTAATAATTTATTATATTTTTAGTGCATTCCATCCGAGACAATAAACTAGATACATACAAAGAGCAAATCGCTGTATATTTACTTTTTATTTCAAATTAATGAGACCCACAATGCCCTTTGGTCTTTAAATGCACTATTCAGTATGCAGTATTCAGTATTCAACGTTTTTTGAAATAGCTGTATAAAAAACTAGGGAAAACTCTCCCGAGAAAAAGGCCTTCTCCCTTTTAAATTGACCTATCTGGCCGATCATTTCCGCTATGGGAAGCCCCCTCAGTGACATGCGTGATTTTTAGGCCGAAGGTGGGATGGAATCTCAATCTTAGCACAAGCTGACCTGCTATCGTACAGGCATTCTCAACCATGCACTAACATTGATACGATGCCACGATGTTCATTTTCTGATAAATTTTCACACGGCCTTATCCCATATAGATATGAAAGAAAGATGGAATTGCCTTCCAAAAAACCTTCAAATTTTATCGATAGTCTGAAACAGCCTCTGGGCTGATCAAAGTCAGGGCACGGCTAACTAACAGATCGAACCCTGAAACAGCCTCTGGGCTGATCAAAGTCAGGGCATGGCTAACTCACTGATCGAACCCTGGCTAACTCACTGATCGAATTTAGCGTGTTAGGTTTTGCGTGGGAAGGAAAAACGGAGAACCCGGAGGAAAACCCTTGAATCAGTCAAGTGAGAGACCTAACAAACTCTAATCACATGTGATGCTGAGTCAAGGAATCGAACCCGAGACCCAAGAGGTGAGGCGAGTGCACTACCGGTGCGCCACACTGACTTGATGCTCTAAATGTCCTACATATATTACTAGTGTCCCACTCCACATGGTCGTTCTAGATTTTCAAGTAATTGTGGAGTCACAGTATGAACATTAACAAGGGAGAACCCGGGAAGAAGAATCACGAACACCGTTAGATTATCAAGTGACCCTGCCAGTATAGCACTTTTTACCAGTCTCCTGGATAAATATTGGGCCAATAGCTTCTTTTTGTCTCTTTGGGTCAGTGAGAAATCAGCCTTCAGAAATTTGTGTAGCTTTTTGAATCCTTTCTGATGTGGTAAAGAATGTCTACGCCGGGGTTTCGTTGTGCAAGATGAAGCTGTGCTCTCGGATTCTTCATTTTCATCCAGTCTATCTTCGTGATTTTTGTCCGTCTCATATTGATCATTGTTGCCATGAGAACCATTTCCTTGGTAGCTAAGGCACGTGTCACTCATACGCCTCTTTCCCACTGTATAGTATTTTTCTTGGGTTTGGTTGAGCTAGCGCGTGTAATCTACAATGCGACAGGTGTTGCTTGATTTGTTGCTTGAAAAAGGCTCCCACATTTTGAAGAGAGCATGCCAGTCTGAAGACAGGATTGCTAGTCGACTAACTTTCGTGGGTCGTTGGTGATCGTATGTGAGACTGACCTTGATGAGACTGTAAGTCTTCATCTAAACTTGGAGGCACCTTTATCTCTGATAAATTCGTCCTCATTAGTATTCTTTATATAAAGACACACGTGTGTCTTTATATAAAGACCACTTGAATACTAATGAAGATGGCTTTATCGGGTATAAAGGTCCATGGACGTGACGTGTATGAGCGCTTCAGTTGGACCAAAGGCTCATGAGTTATTCATGAGTTTTTGAAGATAAAGTCATATGTGTCTTTATGATAAAAGTTTCTCCGGATACACTGAATTTTTCGGAAATATCGCATAAAACAGTGCTCAAAATAAATTTTAATTTGCAACAAAATATTTGTATTACAACGTAGACTAAATTACTAAGTTATCAAATTAGTAATTATTAAATCCTGGTATTACAGCATTGTATAAATTTGAACTAAATTATCTGAATTACTTTCCAAAGTTATCTCGTTGGTTTCGCCATTCCGAAAAGATTTTAAAAGCCCATTTTGTTGCATAACGAGTTGACTTTGGAGTAGAACCTTCTATAGCTTTCCGGCTTTTCTTCTGCGTCTGTTTTGGGCTGTCTAAAACTCCGTTTTGGTGGCATTCTGCTGCGAAAGTCCGTATATGAAACACCAAATGAAAATGACAACTTAACTGCTTCATGCGAATAAAGTACTGACTCAGTTTAGTGCAAAACCTATTTTTGTCGGGAGGGGGCGTATATACGTAGGTCAAGAGCGAGATCAGTTTGGCACCGAAAATGTAATATACAATATTTTCGTATTACTATTATTTTCTTTCTGTGTTATCTTTACATCAACACCTCACAGCAAAAAAGGGTTTTGCCACTGTATACAGCTATTTAAAAAAAGATTGGTGAAGGTCTTGTTGGATGTTGCATATGAAGCTCAAATTGCACTATGGGCAATGTGAATGCATGCAATCAGCGAAAGGACACAACAATGTGGAATTTTCCAAAACCTTGTCTGCAGGTTTTTCCAGCATATTTTCTTCTGTGCTGACATTATTTACATATGAATATAATGCATTTCAAGCTTTGCTCACACATGTCCAATACACACGACCTGATACGAGTGGTGAGCAACAAGCATCACACAACATGCAACAAAACCTTCACCAACCTTTCTTGAAATTTTCCGTGCACTTTAAGGTATCAGGATATGTTTAGGACCCCTATACGCGCTACCTCAAATTTCGCAGGGGCTTTACAATATTTTACCATAAAATTATACATTTTCTGAAAGCTAAATAAATGTAGTTTGAGAATATGTATTTATAATTGTCTATTTTGGAACACAAACAAGCTATTGTGTTCAAAGTTACATCTTCCGCACTTCGTTTGACAACTTCCGGCAGGATCAGAATTTCCGCTATGATTGCAAAATAGACAAAAACCTTTGATTGAAAAAAAACATTTCAAACATCTGAGACACTATTTATTAGATCGCGTTTTTTTAGATCGTGTTGTAATTTATCATAATCCAAAGTTTCAGTTCGATCTGATTTAATCCGAATGAGCTACAATGTTTTAAAAAAGTTATTTTGGTCACTCAAAAACTGAAGAGAAACTCAATAACATTTTTTGTGTCTCAAAACAGAAAATTCCAAATTAATTTTTGAAAACTATGTTTATTTAGCTTTCAGAAAATGTATACTTTTATATCGTGATATTGAGAAGGCAGCGTAAAAAAGGCTCACGCGTAATGTAGTCTCAAAGGCCTTAAAAGTATCCTGATACCTTAAGTAAGAGCCACATATAGCAACTAGTCTAGGATACCGACCTTGATATCAAGAATTAACTGATAGGATCGCCCTACTTTTATATAATCGGTATTTGGGATGCACGGGTGGCGTGTAGTAGCGATGAGGTTCGCTCGCCTCTCACCATTAACTCTGCTGGCAGAGTCACTCAATTTCGACCGAGCGAAGGGAAATTAAAGGGAGACTCTTCCAGCAGGGTAACATTACTCCTGACCGAGAATACTCCAGTTTCACATTCGATGCAAACCGCTGTGGGGTTTACATTGGTATTATTCAACTCGTACATTCTTTACATTACAGTTGACTTTTGCGAATCATTAACAACAGCCAACTGTAATGTAAAGGGTGTGCAAGTTAAATAATACCAATCCCACGGACTTTTAATGATGTCTTTCAATAACTGACTTATAAACGAGGCTACGCCTGTGCAAATGAGTCTGTGGTCTTCAAAAACAGCAGTTTATATCGAATGCGAAGCTGGAGTATTGGAGAGGCGAACCTGGCCCCGCAGTGAACCATTCATCCGCTAAAGACCTGACAATAACCTTCCGATACACCCAAACACTCAAAACAAAGGTCCAAAAGCCCCAATGCCTAAGATTAGAAACCCAAGACTAAACAAATGGGAGTTAAAAGGAGAGTCACTGCTGTGAAAGATGAGAACTAAGCTTTGTACTGACATCCTCTGAGCCACTTCAAACAAGCAAAACTGAAATCACCTTACTGATGTCTGGATAACACTGGACGGAGAAAATGAATACACATGCATGACGGATCTAAGTTTGGAGAGAATTCAGGCTAATAATGAATACATATCAGAGCAAACATGACCACGAGGCTCAGGGGATGGTCTTCAGTAACTATGCACTCCTTGGTAGCCATGTTTGATAACTATACTTTGTATTTTGTGTAATCATATAGACTGCCAATGAAAAATTGGACATTCATTCTGTATTTATATACTATCAAAAAAAAAAAAAAATGAATGGAAAAAAAATATCGTGCAACACTTGGCACAGTAAAAAATATCGTGCAACACTTGGCACAGTAAAAAATATCGTGCAACACTTGGCACAGTAAAAAATATCGTGCAACACTTGGCACAGTAAAAAATATCGTGCAACACTTGAGGGCGGAAAAATAATCGAGCAAACTTAGAATTGGTCCATCCCCCATTAAATATCAAATAATCCGTCCCTACTGGAAGTTTTTACTCTACTGGTTTCTCACAGATAAAGGGTTTTTTCTCAAGGCAGTGTCTACCAAACCACTGACCATCTTTTCCTGCGGCTGCGCAGTGATGATTGGTCACAAGATGCTTCATGTGGCGTGACGTCATCAAAGCTGTGAAGTTATCATGTGGGCTGCCATCTGACCATGAAAACTGACTGGTATGGCTCGTCCTGTTTAAGCCAATCCAAACAGCTGACAGGTCTGGAATATCAATCGCTGAAAGAAAAAGAAAGTAGGTGAGAAAGAAAGAAAAAGAGAGAAATGGCTGAAAGAAAAGAAAGTAGGTGAGAAAGAAAGAAAGAAAGAAAGAAAGAAAGAAAGAAAGAAAGAAAGAAAGAAAGAAAGAAAGACAGACAGACAGAAAGACAGAAAGACAGAAAGACAGAAAGACAGAAAGACAGAAAGACAGAAAGACAGAAAGACAAACAGACAGACTGACAGAAAGAAAGAAAGAAAGAAAGAAAGAAAGAAAGAAAGAAAGAAAGAAAGAAAGAAAGAAAGAAAGACAGACAGAAAGACAGAAAGAAAGAAAGAAAGAAAGAAAGAAAGAAAGACAGACAGAAAGACAGAAAGACAGAAAGACAGAAAGACAGAAAGACAGAAAGACAGAAAGACAGAAAGACAGAAAGACAGAAAGACAGAAAGACAGAAAGACAGAAAGACAGAAAGACAGAAAGACAGAAAGACAGAAAGACAAACAGACAGACTGACAGAAAGAAAGAAAGAAAGAAAGAAAGAAAGAAAGAAAGAAAGAAAGAAAGAAAGAAAGAAAGAAAGAAAGAAAGAAAGAAAGAAAGAAAGAAGGTGTAGATATAAATTGTCTGAGCTGTTGAATGCACCTTGACTTCATCCTCAAAACCACACCCTAATTTAACATTCGATCACGTACTCTCTCGTGGTTGGTTGACCGTATTCCACTGACATGGATTAATAGCATAAATAAGAAACCTGAAAAACATTTCAAATTGTTGACTTACATTGTGCAAAGTCTTTCTTGATCTCATTGATACTGAGTTTTCTGTTATACATTTTCAAATTGCTCATGTGTCCTTTGAACGAGTTTAAATAGTTTGGATTGTAAAATCTGTTCCTGGTCATCCCAATGGTATAGTAGGAAGTATCCTCGGTCATTGCTCCTGAGAACGTGTCAGGGATGTTTAATGTGTCTTTTATTGTACCATTAATGGCGACTTCTACTGTCGTTGTACTGTCGTCACTTTTCCAGCTTGCAGCGATATGCGTCCAAACTCCGTACTCAATACTAACAAAAATAAGACATGGGCGTATTTTTTTTCAAGCAAATTAAAACTCAGAGAATTGACAGTCAATAGCACTGGATGGAGAGAGGTCCTTATAATATGTAATATCATGATTACCTCGGGATCCATTGTTTCCAGAGGGCTGTTTAAGGTCTAACATCCCCCTGGATTAATAGTGATGAGGGATATTTAGTCTAAATATCCCTCATGAATATAATCATGAGGGATATTTAGACTAAATATCCCTCATGAATATAATCATGAGGGATATTTAGACTAAATATCCCTCATGAATATAATCATGAGGGATATTTAGTAACTAAATATCCCTCATCACTATTCATGAGGCATGGTCCCTCATATGACAATCACCGGGACCATGGCTGGGTAGCATTTACCCAATCGAAATTTTTGCGCAATGACTCTGGACTACACACTATTGAACACCCCAGCACTTGTGGGATCCATTGAACAATCTTTGCGCATACGTTGACAAGCCGAGATTTTTTCTTTCTATTTGTGACGTAATCAAGACGGTTTTAAAACACTTCATTAATATCGCTCTAGGCCAACCAAAGTGAATTAGAATAAAGCACCACGAATGAATGAATGCTGGTTCAATTCGTCATTGTCGCATTTAACAAAGGCAAATTCCCTTAAGTATGCCGCATATCAACAGCTTTGTAAAACTTTGTAATTTATGCATCGTACGAAAGCTAACATATTTCCTAAGAGCAGTTTTATTCCTTGGTAATCATAATATTACAAAATAATAGCATGCCATTTCGGGTGATTAGTGATTAAATGTCCCCGAAAGCCGAGGGAGGTTTTGTTAAAGTCCCTCCGCCTTCGGCGTCGGGACTTCAACAAAACCTCCCTCGGCTTTCGGGGACATTTAATCACTAATCACCCTCAAGTCATGCTATTACTTATAATAAGAGGAAAAAAAGTGGGGGCTATAGATCCCCCCAGCTCCTCCTCCTCCGGGGTATTTTTTTTTAACTCGTGGATACTCGAAGCGTAGAAACGAGTTATGGTGAGGGGTCTGAATATGCAAATATGTCACTCACTCGCTCACTAGCTCAATAAAATGCTCAATAAAACCAATCGTTTTACGTCGTCTGTTTACGAACGTTACATAAGTCGTACTTTCGGATTTCGTACAAATACGAAAGCCAATCGAAGATATAACGATCGCATTCTTATAGGAGGAATTCGTATTCTGCTCTTCCCATGTGGGAGGATATATAGCACTAATTTCAATCCTACTGATCATGCGCACAAGAGTACATAGGACTTTTCTAAATCTAATCTAATGATTTTTTAAGAAATACTATAAATAAACATAGGAAGAAAAAGAAGGTATGTTTAAATATAATTTTTATGTACTGTTTGATAAACGAGTAGGAGTGTTTTATCAGATTTAAAATAACAAGGCGAAGCCGAGTGGTTTTAGACCTGATAAAACACGATCTACAAGTTTATTGAACTACTTCAAAAACTCATGAATAATTCACAAACCTTTGGTCGAATTAGAACGACCATACACGCCACGAACATGGACTTTTATACATCGATAGAAATTTGTACGTAACTGTCATGCGTAGTCGAGGTTTATACGTCACTGTCATGTGCAGTCAGTATTTTGAAGATAGCATGCCAGTCTAAAGACAGGATTGGTAGTCGACCCAATTTTGTGGGTCGTCAGTGATCGTATGTGAAACTGACCTTGATGGGGCTATAAGTCTTCATCTGGAGGCACCTTTATCTTTGATAAAGTCGTATTGATTAGTATTCTTTATATAAAGATCACTTATAAGATACTAATGAAGGTGACTTTATCTGGTTTGAAGGTCCATGCACGTGACGTGTATGGTGGCTCCAATTGGACCAAAGGTTTATGAATTATTATGGAGTTTTTGAATTGATTAGAACAAACTAAAAAAGGAATTTTAGTAACGGCCTTCATGTAGCGTGTTATAGCACTGACTCCCGAAATGACAGTCGGATCTTTAATCAGTACAAAATGAAATTCTTCAAGAAAACAATCGATGTTGAAGAAAGAACGTAGAAAAACTTATCAACCAACAAGATAAAAATTTAAACCATAATTTCTCAACTGCAAGTGGCTCCCAGGCTAAACTTTTCGCCAATCTGGTTTTCATAGTCATTATTGAGTCATGTTATCCTCAAATATTTGAATTATTCAGACTTTCAAAAAATGAGGCGTTTTCACCCAAGTCCCCTTTCAATATTTGAATTTTCGGCCGCAATTTTGGAAAATGGTCTCATTGCCGTCGCAATGGTTTTGTTAGACGTCAATCAAAGGGTTTCCATGACATTGTCAGGAAACACAAACTTATCAAGGCACGCTAGTGCCACGCTTTGATTGACGTCCAAAAACCACTAACTTCGTCGCAACAGCAAAATTAAACGATTTTGCGTGTGTGAATGGAAAGCGCTGTAAACTCTTCGCATGAGTGAAGCAGCGTCTAGAACGGCCCTTAGTAACAGTCCTTGAGTCTTGGTCTAGAAAGCAGCATCATTATAGGGGATTACTAGTGTAACTGTCGAAATGATCGGAAACTACACTTACCTTATTTCAGTTGTCTTGGTAACCGGACTAGTGTCAGTTTTTATCAAAGCTTTAATCGATTGTGTAATTTTCATCAGCCAAATCTGGATACTGGGTTGCTGATATGCCGTGAATATTGTAGGATATCCTTCTATGGATTCGAGGAATCGAACCCATAGAATAATAGTAAATTCTCTTGTTAATCGAACAGCAGGTATTTCAACTAAAGTTTTATCTCCACTGAAATACAGCGCTTTTCGTCCATCAGCCACTTCGTATCGTACCTCACCCGTGGTGATCTGGAACCTTTCAAGATAATAAGAGATAACGTGGTAGAAGTTAGTGTACGACCATGGACCGCGGTGTCATGGAAACACTATTTATGTAAATTAGATGTTTTCTAGAAGTCACGTGATAAAAAATTCATATTCTTCCAGCTGATTTGAAATAGTGACGTAGAAATGACGTCACTGCAAAACTGAGGTGTCATGAAATCTGTGAAAATAAACTAATAAATTAATGATGGTTTAAAACCTTTCACGATAATAAGAGATCACGTGGTGGAAGTTAAAGTGTACGACCATGTACTGCGGTGTTATGGAAGCACTATGGGAAAACGTCGAGAGAGAAAGAGGGCGAACACGAAGTCTTGTAGTGGTCGACGGAGAATAAATTCAAGAAGAGTCAAGACTTCCAGATACAGAGCCTTTGGGCACTCAAGACGAAGTATTCAAATCGGAGTCTATCTATTGTATCACAACGCCTTGACACTCACAACAGACTAAAGCTGAAGCTCAGGAACAATGGTTTAATCCTAATACATTCTTTTGTTCCCCCGGAGCCTCGCCTTGAATTTCTTTGTGCGTGATCGCTCAACCAGAATATCGAAAATGGGCTATTGGAATACGAGGGAGGAAAAATAGTATTTTTGAAAATTTCTCTTGGGTATGACTAATGTGATTAGTGTTAACGTTCCTGCAAAAGTTCTTTAAATAATCGAAGCTCGATATTTTTGCCGTCCAGTCACGTGATGTCCTGCAAAAGGCCTATTTTCTGGTCTTCTCCTTCTATACTTAGCAAATTGATTTTTTCGTTATTTGTTTTTACTTTCAAATAGCGTGACTGAATTTCGTGACAGATTTTAAAAACGCGTCATCCCAATTTCTAACAATTTTATTGGTTTAAAAGTGACAGGTGTAAAAATAGAAGATTTCTATTGGTCAATTGGATGAAAAACACTTTCATGTTTTTTCTTGAAAACTGGAAGGACGTAAGGTACAATTTCTAATGTCGGCGTTTATCAGGTTTTTGAAAGAACTTTTCACTAAACCTGCCACTTTACTTTGGAAAAAAACCCTGAATATTTGCAGTTCCGATAGTGCAACCTTCAAACATGATATTGCATGTCATTAATGGCCAAAATTCTGAAACTAATGGTGACTGTAGACTCGTGGTACTCGTAGAAGTTGAGTCAATCCAAGCTAAGGTCAGAGTCTATGTTCTTTGAAAGTTTTCCTTTGCTTTAAATAAATAAAGGTCTTTAAAAGAATGTCAAAACATTTCTTGTTCATTCCTGGTTGTCTGTTCTCAAACTATACGGTCTCATCTGGGATAGTACTCGAGTTTGGCTTTTGAAAAAACGCAGTTTGGTTGGGATTGAGTTTGTTCATGTTATCGTGCCGTTTTCCTAGCGGCAAGGAAATCTGATTAGTTGAATACAGCCTCATTTGCTTTTCATGGCTTACTTTACTATAAATTCATATTCCTATTCTATTTTTGTTTACTTATCGCAACCTGCATTCTGTCTGCTCCTTTTGTTAAAAGCATCGAGACTTTTGTTAGATGCGTTTTCAAGAACTCTATATTATTATTATTCAGTACTATTATTATTATTTCAAAACTTGGAGAAATCATTATCTTTGTCCGTTTATAGGAAGAAAAAACTTACAAGGATATAATTTTTTCCCCTTGGCCTCAAATATGCGTCTATCCTCTTATCGAACATATTAACCAATCAGCGCGCGAGAAATTGTGGTAAAAAATCAAGCACCTGATCGGTGAAAGGAGAATGAGTTAATCTTAGAGAAATTATTAAAGTACTATAAGATATGGTAATTAAGTAATGCATTTTTTTTTCATCGGTATAAAGTGTTTAAAGTACACATAGTATTAAACGTGTTTTGACTTACTTGATATCTTTGTCTGTACCGTCCAGTCTAAACTGAGCCACTCCACCCTCTAGTGATGTACCTTAACCATAAATAAGAAAAGGTCTTAGTTTCGATACCAGCAGCAGTAGCTTCTGTCTATATATCACTTATTCATCCTTTAGTCTCAGCTTCCTTGTCCCTCTCCACATACTACACTTATCTAATTTGAATAAAATTTCTCCACAAATTCTGGATAGTGTTTTGACTTACCATTCGTGTTGTTCATACGGTCTTTCACGAATACATTGTACGCAAAATCATTTTCATGATGACTGGAGATTGACATGAGGTCTCCACCCAGGGACTGGCAATAACTGCGAGCATCCAACCACGTCATGATCACGTCCTTGATGAGTTTTAGAGCAACTTTACCATACCTATACCAGCCATTCCCAAGATCTGAATAAAATGAATTAAGACTGAGTGACTCGGACTGACTGTAAATAGGGAGCTTGAGATTTGACCACGAGTACGCGAACTACGAGATTGTTCGTTTTAAAGTATGTTACTACAAACTCGTAGTTGTCCTCGCATTGGTTCAACTGTTGTAGTCGTACTCGTAGTCTAATCTAAACTTCACTAATATCGCCTTGAGCGCTCAAAACAAAAAAATCGAATTTTTCTAGTTTGAAATGAAAAAGTTGATAAGTTACTGGTAAGAAATACCAAACAAAAAAAGCTTTACAGAAACAATCTATTCTTACACTTCAAATCTATCAGGGAATAGGCTCGCCTTTCAAGAAGGTTTGTGTTATTGGTATATTTCAAAAAAAAAAAAAAAAGGTTGTCTGAGGCAAAGGAGATAAATAATGGTTTAAGCATGCGCATTAATAACCACTGATTCAACAAATTCTGGCTCTAGAATCGTTTGGAGGAGGAAAGACTGAAACGAAGAATTGCGTAAAGAAAAAATAGTCAAAACAGAAAAAATCAACAAGGAATTTGTTGAATGAGAATGGTTGAACCCGACTTTTCTGCCTTTTCTATGGCTCCTCGGTGCCAATAACATGCAGCTCATAATATTTTGCTCATCTTGTTCAACTATTTTTTCCATTACTGAACAAACCTTCTTTTCTTTTGACTTCCATTGCTTGTTTCAGATAATCGGGCACATCCTGGTGGGAAAAATACTATATTAACCATTCATAGTGTTCGAGATCATTTTCTCATCGCACACCATTGAAAGTACAGCCAATCAGAAGTTTGAAACCCGTCGTATGTTCAGTGGTGTTCCACTTTACTTCCCGTCAGGGATTGCTGCCTAGGTGTCACACATTTTCAATGATGTTGGGTAAAATAGTTACACGATGCTTACTATTTGCACACCATGGGATATCCCACTTGTCACTTGTATCTTCTTGATAAATAGATTATTGAGCAGAAAATGATTTGGTGTGAGTCAGAAATGTCACGGCATACGACACGGTTATGGGGCGGGGAGGACACTGCATCGAATGTCGGTTGTTTTCATACACAGCACGGCACTGACACCTCTCTAAACGGCCACAAAATTTTGTCCCGACTGTGGCTGTTGCGTATAGAGGTTCGACTATGTTTATCTCGCAAAACTCCAAGGTAAATTCATAAGGGCCGTCATGTTATAAAGGCTGAGCTCGTTCGAGAAGGTAGGAAACCAGGGAAAATAATAACTATGACAAACTGCATAGTAAGTAATTAATTTAAGTGACAGTTATGACTAAACGTCAACTCACCCCCATCTGGTAGTAGTCTGTTCCTTCTATAGACACCAAGCTACCAGGACTAGCCTTCTTGCTGGAATTATTCAGATCACATTCAACGGAACCCCAACTAGTATGACGAACGTTGACCGAGAAGCACCATGGTAACCATACACAGGTGTTCCAACAAACTTGTTCTAGACTCGTTGTCATGGTTTTGATCACGTGATTTACTAGTGCCTTTCCTCCTTCTTTGACGAAACGATAAGCTTCACACGATTCGGCGAAGGAATTACGAAATGACGCGAATTGTAAAATGATAACAGCGAGAACAAGGAACTTTGTGTTGATATTCATTTCTGTCAAGAACAACAACAACAACAACAATAATAATAATAATAATTAATAATATTACAAATAATAATGAATAATAATACTTATAATGATAAATAATGATAATGATAATTAAAATAATACTGATAATTAATAATAATTAATAATTAATATTTATTATATTTTTTAAATATTTATTATTAAAATTATTATAATTAATTTTTATTTTATTTCTCATTTTTTATTTATTTTGCAGAAGTTCTAGAATATTGCTAAAAATAGGTATGATGTAAGTTACTAAAAATAGTAACAAATAGAACATCATTGCTCAGAAGCGGCTATTTAAAGTGGCGAAAGCAGGTATAGCTAATTTACGTCAAACGAGACCAGTAAATCCGAGAATTCAAATCTCCGATCAACGGCTCCGATATTCCAAAAAAAAAAAATTCAGTTAAAAATTAGGTTTTGGACGCGCTATCATGAATGATTGTGAAATAATTACCAAAAGAATTCACTTGCAAAACACATCGCTAAGTATCAGCTTCAAAAAAATTATTTTTAAAATAAAAATATTATGAGTTGCCGGAGTTTTGAATACTTGAGTTGGCGCTGAGATTTGGAATTTCAAACGAAGCCGCCGAAACTCCAATCAAAACATTCGGGTTACTACTGGTCACGCGTGACGTAAATTAGCTGTAAGATGTCACACATGTTCTTAGAAAATATAAACAAGCACACGCTAAAACGTTTCCTGTGAGGATCATCGGGGCTTTGTTTCAATTAAGTTATTATTTTTTTTAGAAGACTAGATGATTTTTACGATACCCTCGACATTTTACTATCGACTCTCGACATCCTACCCTCGACACACTCGACATGGTACCATCGACCCTCGAGTCTCGACCAAAACCCAAAGTCGAATGAGAGAAGATTATCATCTCGGCTTTGCCAAGTCACTTACAGGGAATTATCATCCCTAGATCATATAGAGAGAGAGGATTACCACTTATTTTGGGCAAAGCACTGGCCAGTATGGAGTACCTATTCCTCATACCCCTTTTCCCCACAAACTGTTGCACTGTTATTTCTATAGTATAGGCTAAGTGGTTGCAAGCATTAAATGAATCATAATTATTTCCCAAATATATGAAATTTCATGAACAAAACGCCATTCTTATACCGAAGTATAACATTATTAACAATAAATAAAAAGTTCGCGTTAGTTCCTTCATTGTTACTCGAGTATAATGAATACTGTTATCGAGTACTGACTTGACGTCTTTGTTATTCATGCTTCTTGGTGGTTATCTATTAACTTTGTTATTTAGTTTCTCAATAATTGAGGGTCACTTGATTTTCGCGTCATTATATTTTCCCTAATCCATTCCTCTCGATCTCCTCATAAGGTACATCGACTGATTTCAACGAGGAAAATTGCATGTCTTTACTGGAGTATGAATTTGACATGTGGGGAAATGACGACGATGGTTTCTACAATGTTAAACATGACAAAATGTTTTCCTTGACAATCTTACCTGAGTATAAGAAAAACTGGTGACTCTCTGCAGCTGGACTTCTTTCTTTTTACTAAAAGTACTTGCGAACGAAACTGAGACAAACTATAAATAACTGTTTTTAACTCTCTTTTTCAGTGTCCCCTACGAAATCAGAACACAGGAAAACAAGTTCAGTCTCTCTTGTTTTGCTCAATACGAGTTCATCATATCAATTATTTATTCCATGAAGTTTGTTTGATATCCGACCTAATTATTCTATCTTTCCTTGACTATGACAGGTGTTAAAATAGTGTGCCGAGTTTGAAAACTTATAAGCATCAAATGAATTCAAATGAGAGTTCTTCATAACGATTACGAGTCTGTAAGATAATTGCATTTTAGACTCTGTAATTTTAGCGAATAATATTTAATGTTGTTAGAATTACGACACAGAAAAAAATTGCAAACATTAAATAAAATGACGAGCCGTTGTCATTGAAAAATAAAAATAAAAACAATTAGAAACTTCAAATCTGTGTGTGAAGTTTCAAAATCTTTAAACATCAAATGAGCTCAAATGAGATTAGCTCAGTTTTAACTCGAGCAAATATTTTGTTGGAAATTCTTTCAACAATACAAATGTTTAACCTTTTCATGATATCCTATACAGTGATTCCACTATAAAAGAGTCGATCGTAGTATTCGCTCCTTTTCGACAAAGAGCGAAAACACCGACTCATTGAATCAGCCTAGATAGCCTAGTGCTGATAACATAAATGTGCAATTGAACTAAATAAATAAAATAAACGATGGATCGATATATCTTTACTCACTGTAAATTCGTAAATTCGCTCTTAGATCTTGCTAATGTTAGTATAGCCCACTCCTGTTGCTTGGTGTGGAAGGGTTTCTTAGATACATAATATTTTCGATAGTATTCAGCTGCGCGTTGACGAAAATATCACCAGGTTGTCTGACGTCAGAACAACAGGTATTTGTCTCTCTTTCCAAAATAATTTTTTTCGAGGGAAAAGTCAAACGCTCAAAGAATCCGGCAAACAAACTAAAAAGCCATAATACAAATACTTCCAAATTCCAATCTGATCTAGGATATATTCTCGATAGGGATAAACTCTTATAAGAAAACAAAAATGTCTCCTTTAAATATCTCCTTTCTCACTATGATTGTTCGAATATAATTTGTGATTTTGTTTTTGTGAAAAGAAAAGAAGTAGAGAAAGAAAGAAAATAAGAAAGAATGGGAAAATGAGAGAGCACTGAATAGAAATCTCGATCGAGTAGTAGTAATAATGGAAACTTTATCTTGTTGTGTATATGCCGCTTTGAAATACCACGGTGAGGCTAAGGGATCGTCCCTTGCTCGCTCCCCTTCGCTACACTACTGGTGCTGGGGGGGGGGGGGGGGAGTTTACATAACACCTTTCAGTTTCATCGAGGGGGGGGGGGGGCAATGTAGTAATAGCATATTATATGATGATGGGTTCCCTGTGTGTAGTATTGGCATATTCTATGATGATGGGTTCCCTGTGTGTAGTATTGGCATATTATAAGATGATGGGTTCCCTGTGTGTAGTATTGGCATATTATAAGATGATGGGTTCCCTGTGTGTAGCATTGGCATATAAAATGTCAATGCCACTGGCGTAGGAAGTGCGGCGAACTCGTCCCCCCGCCCACAAATTTTTGGTAATAGGACAGTAACAAGACTTTTGGAGGGCATATTGTTTATTTACAAGACCAAATTATACAAAGTTCCCGCAATGTATTAAACACTAATGCTTGCTGTTATTGAGTAGAAGTTATTATTATCAGTATCTAGTTATTTTTATATAGAAGTGATTTTATAGTTTTATATTTTTATTATCAGAAGTGTTTGATTACGGTGGCCCAAAAATGTCACGGCAAAACTTTTATTACTCACGGCAAAACTTTACATACACAATACACATGCATACTTTTATTAATTTTTGAAAGTAACTTGGTTTGCGGTATTCCTGTGTAAATTTCAAGATGGCGGATGAAGTGGACGAGAGGTCACTTCTCGAATCTTTGTTTTATAAAGGATACGAGTATGAGGAAATTCTCTATATGTTAAAAACGCAAAGCAAGATAAACATGAGTCTTAGTACACTCAAGAGAAAGCTGAAGAGGTACGAACTTCAGAGGAACATGGTTGAGTTCGATTCGCAAGAGCTAAGAAACGCTATAATGTCAATATTGGATGGTCCTGGGTGCTGCGTAGGATACCGTAGTGATTGGCATGCCCTACAACGAAAAGGAATAAGAGTAGCAAGAAAAAAGTAGAAGAAATTGTTCGAGAACTAGACCCTGAAGGGGTTGAAGCTAGAAAAGCAAACAAGCTGCGTAGATTAAGTTGCTTTGCGTTATTTAACATATAGAGAATTTCCTCATACTAAACTGATAGTTTTAGTGAAGGCAGTTTAACATTTGGCCTTGTATATTGATGATAATTAGTTTTTATTCAAGTGCCTCCCCAGATCCTGCTCAGTACAATGGGATACTAGACACTTCAATTTACCTTTACATATTTACTTGATCAATATCTTAATCTGGGATGAACGATATCTGGAAAACCTCCTCTTCGTCTTCTAGTTTTGCATTGCTTTCAGTTCATTGCTTTCTGAACTCAGTTCACTTTCTGAAGATATTTCATCCTGTTCTTCCTAGTTTCTCCAATTTCAATTAAAGTGTCGTCATGCTCCCCTTCTATATCAGTTGATCTACAACCACACGCATATACAAGAACACGTTCAATCAACTGTGTCATCTTTCCTCCGGATACTTTAACACTTTTCTATTTTAGGTAGAGCTTCAGCTGCTTAACTGTGAGTCCCTTGACATCTTCATCACTTGTCCAGCATATACAGATCTAGCAAAGAGTTTCTCACAAGTTTATTTTTCTTTGCCTTAGCGTCCGAAAATTCAAGGTGTTGCAAATGTTTTGTTGTAAGGTATCTCTTCCACCTTAGCCTCAGTTGAACACGCTTTTTGTACTGACTTAGTATCAGAGTATTAAGACATTACCCCACCCTTTCCAAGTCCATTATTTAACACTTTGCCACCCCTCTCTCCCACTTTAGAACCCCCTCCTGCTAATTATTTGCCCAGTTCAAAAGTAGATCTTTTCATGAGCCGGTCTTGAATTTTCGGTCTTCTTTCATGTGATTTTAAAAACGTCTAACCTTAGACCTAAGACGTATTGTAAATCAACTAATAGACCTTTTTACCTTGGGCAGTTTGTCGTCCCATTTCATACCACGTGTCATTCCCTAGAGTATCACTTCTTTGTTTAACAGTTGCGCATGAGAAGACACATGAATATGGATGTAACTCAGACAAAGAATCTTATTCTCAAGAGAATGACACGTGGTCTGAAATGGAACAACAAACCAATAAACAAACGAAGCTGAAAGGTCTATTGATCATTCAGGGACCGCTGATATGATTTCCAGGTGATCTGAGGAAAAACGATTAGCCAATCAGATTGCGAATCATTTTTCTGAAAAAGAATCAATCCCATGAGTCTTTTCGAGCCCAATCATGGATGAACAGGGGAAATCAAAACAAAACAAAATAGCATACAAGTACAAATATACAAGGAGAAGTGTCATTTAGCCGAGGATTTAAGGCTTAAAATGTTTCTCCTTCAAAGAATAAGTTGTCTAGATAAGACTAGGAATATATTTTAATCGATTAGGTCATTATTCAGGCTTTTTTATTAAAGAATTACCGTTGAAACGATCTCGAAGAAGCTGCCGAAAAGCTTCCTTGATTCCTCTATTTCATTTGTTATAACATCGCCAGAACCGAACCAAAGTGGGCGGGCACTATATTATGCAAAATTAGAATCATGCAAAATAAATGCCAATCATTCTTATTGTCTTATCTCAATTGTAATTGGTTCATACATCACAACTTAGCATTGAACATAAAGGTTTGTTCGCTGCTTTAAATTATTTATCTACGGCAGATATTTTGCTAGCAAAACATCCTAAAAGACCAAGAGGAAGCGGATCAGTTTGGGAAGTCGAAATATTCATTTAAAGACGTAAATTTTCGGCATACATGGGTGAGAGAAAGATCGTCTACGACTGTAGAATCACGAAGTTAATAATAAAGTTAGCTTATTGAATAATTCTTTGTTTTCCTCATTTACTGATAAACGTTAATTTATCATACAAGGATTTAGAGTTCTTAGCACTGTGGAAGGGATTTTCGCCGTTCGATGCTTCAAGGGAACACGAGGATAACATCATCCCAGAGTATTTTCGGTGCGCTTATATAATTAGTACATAGTTTTTCTGTGTTATGTAGCTCTCGCTCGCTTACCAAGATTATTCCACAAAAATGTCCCGAACACCGTATTATTGTTATATAAGAATCGCTGAGTCTGAACAGCGTCTGCTCTCTATCTTTCCTCGATTTTTCAGTCATTTTCAGTAAAAAAATAACGCCTGCGATGAATACGAAATCTTTTGTTTATGTCGCGCCGGAAGTGTTTCTTTTCAGAGATTAGAAGTCTATGACTGCAAATATTGAGAGACGAAAAACCGAAATGAGTTTGTGGGCAAACCATTTGAAACTTGGCAGAAATATTGACGAAAGTCCAATCCTTCAAACAAGATTGAAGATAGAGCTATGCGTATCCTTGTCCATGATTTTGAGACCAAAATAGTTGAGTGACTTTGCACACTTCCGGTCTTCTTCACTAAAATGGGCACTCGAAATCCCAGTATTTTTGTTGTTGTCAAACCGAATTGTAATTTAAAATTTTGGTTCTGATTTATTAATTTCATTAAAGCTTGAAGGTTAGTTGTTCAACTTCTAAGCCGTGCAGGTGTTGTAATTAAATATTTTGTAAGATATCGAGGAATTAAAACTCTAGCCCCATACATTTTCTGTTAATTTGAGAACTGTAAGTATAGGATTACTCCGTAAGAATACCGCCGCTAATACGCATGTCCGTTCGGAATTTCTGGCGATGGGTAAGAAATTAAAATTATTTATACGGAGCCAATGCCACAAATTACGTATTCGTCTGAGTAGAAAAAAATTAAAGTAGTTCAATCAGCAACGGTGCGTCATGTATGAAACAGCATTGTATTTGTGACAGTAAATACATGTGGTAACCACAGTATCTATGCAATACATGAAGAACCAAGCTACTAAAACGTAGTACCTTTAGTCGTTTATTTCTATGATGGATCAAAAGATTATTGATGCTATTAATCAGGCTGTTGACTAGAAACTTAGCAAAGTACTGGAGAAAGTTTCTAAGATCAATGAAATTGAGCAATCGCTCGCCTCTTTATCTGACTTTTATGCCACTCTAAAGAAGAAAGTCTCTACGATGGAGTCAAGATTAGACCAAGCTACTAAAGATAATTCCACTCTGATCACCAAAATGAACAACTGGACAAATGAACTGAACCAACTGAAGAATGATCTAGATGACATGGAACAGTATATTAGAAGAGATAACAAACGACCCTACTATTATCGTGAAATTTGTACGTAGAGAGGTTCATGACGAGTTTTATCAAGCAAGAAACGGCTTACGTGACTTCACCACTAAGGATCTTAATTTTGAACGACACTTACCAAGACACATCTACGTTAATGAAAATCTAACTCGGAAGAAAAGGAATATTTTCAAACAATGCCTACAAAAGAGAAAAGAACTTCAATACAAGTTCATTTGGACCAAGTACGGGAAGGTGCTTCTCCGCAAAGACGCCCATAGCCCAGCGATTGCTGTTACTTCAGAAAAGGATTTAAAGAAACTTTAAACTACATAAATTCAGATAAGTTACTCATTCTTTACCTACAAATTCATATTTGTATCATGTTACGGTTTAAAAAAAACTAGATAAACATGTCTTTAATTGATACAGATCTTGCAGGATTAGATCCTGACGTACACCTTCCTAACCAATCAAATTTTCAAAATTATTCAATAGAATTCAAAATTATGAAATTTCAAATTGTGTGTCAAGTAAACACTTCTCGGTTTTACATTCCAACATTAGAAGCCTAAATGCAAATTTTGACAATTTTAAACAATTGCTGTCAGAGCTCAACCATAACTTTTCTATGATTGGGCTCACAGAAACAAAGATTAAATCCTCTGACAATTCATTTAATTATAATATACCGGGGTATCATTTTTATTCTCAACCAATCATAACAAATGCTGGTGGTGCAGGTATTTTCATTTCAAAAAAAACTTACGTCTTCTTTGAGAGATGACTTATCTTGTTCGGTCAGAGAATTTGAATCATTGTGGATTGAAATAGAGAGTAATCTACATCAAAATTTAGTCTGTGGTGTCATCTACAGACATCCAAATAATGAAACTGAAGCTTTTATTAGTTATTTAAACGAAACAATTCAAAAATTAGCAAATGAAAACAAATACTGCGTAATTATGGGCGACTTTAATATCGACTTATTGAATTCTTCCCATAGAACTACAGAAGATTTCCTAAATATTCTCGAAACCAATTTTTTTAATCCGCACATTCTACAACCAACACGGATAACTCATCACTCAGCTACTCTGATTGACAATATTTTTTTTACTTCAATTACTCATCATACAATTAGTGGCAATATCATTCATGATTTGTCGGATCATCTTCCTAATTTTTTGATTATCAACAAATTTTCATCTCTTCCAAAGGAATTTAAGATTTCACGTAGGGACTATTCCCATTTTAATGAATCAGTATTTCTTGAAGATATTAAGTCTATTGATTGGGATTCTGAATTTCCAAATGAAGAAAATTCCTCTGTGTTATTTGATCGTTTTTATTCCAAAATTTCCCACATTGTTGACAAACACATTCCCGTCAAACATCTAAGTATTAAGGAAATGAAACAATTAACGAAACCTTGGATATCCAAAGGCCTGAGAATTTCTATCAAAAGGAAAAATAATCTTTATAAAAAATTTATCAAGACTAGATCTCAATACTACCACAATAAGTTTAAAACTTATCGAAATAAATTGAAACATCTTCTAAAGCTTAGTAAGATCAATTATTACAACAATTAGTTTTCTTCTAACCGTTCAAACATCAAAAACACCTGGAAAGGTATAAACAAATAAGTGGTTTTAAAGCAGGAAATACTAGTCTGCCTTCAAAAATACTCACTGCTGATAATGCTGAATTGACAGATTGTACGTCAATTGCAAATTCATTTAACCGATTTTTCACTAAAATCGGCAGCAATCTAGCAAATTCTGTTCCTCTGTCTAACACCTCTCCCTTGGCATTTATGTCTCCATGTGTAGCTGACAACTTCAATTTCTCTTCAATTACTTCACAAGAAATAGAAGATCAAATTGACCACTGAAATCAATGTTAGCAAAGCCACTGGACCTTATAGTATCCCAATTTATATTCTTAAGCTTATTAAGTCGTATGTTTCTGAACCTTTGCGAACTATCTTTAATAGTTCTCTTTGCTCAGGCTTAGTCCCTGAAAGTTTTAAGCTGGCAAGTGTCATCCCTGTCTTTAAAAAGGTTCTCAACTGGATGTTAATAACTATCGTCCTATCTCTTTGCTATCAGTATTCAATAAAATTCTCGAAAAATTAGTGTATAAAAGATTAAATGCATTTATAAACAAAAACAACATTTCATACAATAAACAATTCGGTTTTCGCTCTAAGCATTCGACATTACAAGCTATTTTGTCTATTACGGATAAAATCCAGCATGCTATTGAAGAAAATCAATATTCTTGTGGTATCTTCCTCGACTTAAGCAAAGCTTTTGATACAGTAAATCATGATCTACTTCTTCAGAAGCTTGAACACTACGGAATTTGTGGCCAGGCACTTAATTGGTTTACATCATATTTGAAAAATAGAGCTCAATTTGTATCTTTTGGTTCTACCAAGTCGGATACGCTTCCTATTGATTGTGGTGTTCCGCAGGGCTCCGTACTCGGTCCTCTCTTGTTCCTGTTATACATTAATGATTTTCATAACTCATCCTCTAAATTTGATTTTCACCTCTTTGCTGATGATTCTAATCTCTTCTACAAAGATAAGAACTTGGCATCCTTGGAATCTACTGTAAATGAACAGTTATCGCATGTCCACTCTTGGCTTTGTGCAAACAAACTTTCTCTTAATATAGATAAATCAAACTTCGTAATCTTTCATCCGCCGCAAAAGAAACTATCTTATGACCTGCATGTAGATATCAATAACAAATGTCCTAAACAAGAGACTAACATTAAATATTTAGGCGTTGTTTTAGACAATCACCTAAGTTGGAAATCCCACATTGCTCTTGTTTGCAAAAAAATCAAAAGGAGCATTGGGATTATCAGTAAGGCTCGTCATTATCTAAATCTAGCCATTCTGTGCACCTTGTATTATTCTCTAGTTTATCCCTACCTTATTTACGGCATTGTTGTATGGGGTCACACATACGAATCTACCATTAAACCACTTCTTATCCTACAAAAGAAACTGATACGAATAATGACTTTCAGTGACTACAAGGCACATACTAACCCTATGTTTCTCAAACTAAAACTCCTGAAACTTCCAGAACTTGTTCATTTCTACACTGGTCTGTTCATGTACGATCTCCATGTGGGAAATCTACCGATCTGTTTTTCTTCCTTTTTTACTCAAGTAAAGCAAAAACATAACTATAATACTAGATTGGCTTCTAAGTGTTCCTTTTCGCTTCCAAAAGTAAGAACTAACTTTGGGAAATTCAATATAAGATATTCGGGAGCTAAATGCTGGAATTCAATTGATGAAACTCTAAAAAAACAAGTAAATAGAAATAAATTTAAAGAGAGGCTGAGTGATGAATTACTCTGCTCATACTCTTGCTGAGACTCTAAGCCTATTCATATTTCTCCATTCATATTAAGTCATATCTTAGATATTTGATCCATCCTTTTCCTTTCCTTTCTTCTTCTTCTTTTCTATTACTATATACTTCTTTTTCACTATCAATCGTATTAACCATAACTTTTAATATTATGTAGACCTATGTAATCATTATATATTTTTGTAAAAAGCTATCTACCTAGGCTAGCCCTCGTGGTTATTGTAGACAGCTTGTACCTCGTATCTAAGTCTCTAATTATACTTGTAATTCTTTTTTATTTAATTATTGGTACTTAATAAACGATTGTTGTTGTTGTTGTTATGGGTGGGCAACGTCTGACGTTTGAATTTCATAATTCTCTCATTTATTCCAACACAATATGTACACTTCCACCCCCCCCCCCTTCCTCTCAAATCCTGGGTTCTCCCTCCTTCCCTATATAAGGAACCTTCATATTTCCTTTTTTAGAGGATGATATGCAAGGAGAATTGACCCTTTTCGAATATGGCGTCAATGACGTCAAACGAGGAGAATGAGAATGTCCCGGATGTCGGAACCCAATGATTTCCTCTCTAGCTGATACGAGAAAATGTAACTAGCCAATCAGCGCGAAGCTAACAAGTTCAAGTTGTTAGCATAACCAATGACGGGGAAAAATTGCGCACCAATGACTGCCTTAGTAGGGTAGGACACGGAAAATGTTTTTCGGTATAAACAAAATTGGAACTAGAATTCAAATTTCTCTCATTACATTTTTTCTTTCAAATTCGAGAGCTAGAACGAGCTTCGAGAAAATGCTCAGGTTCCCCTCCCTTGATTTGATAATTGGATGCGGGTTTTACTTTGTCAAAGAAGCTCGTGAACACGAAGTTTATAGAAAAACTACAACGAAGTTTTAGCCGTAGCATCTTAATATCAGCCATATTAAATCATTTTGACAGGCTTTGGATTCCTCTAAGAGTTCTAGCGACGCGAGTTGTGCTGATATGAATTCTCATAATACTCAATAATAAAAACTGAATTGTGGAGAGTGGTATTCGACGCAGCGAACTCCTTTTGCATTTGAAGGGAACTTACCTAAATTCTAATACTAGTTACATGTTCGTATAGATGCTAAGCTTTTATTCTGTGAATATTATACGGTATGCCTTATTCTGACCGGCCGCTTTATAACATGTTCATAACATATTCAAACAGTATTTTTTAACAGTTATCACTTTAATTCTAGAAATAGAAAGCTTGCGAATATCTTGATACGTGTAGAAATACAAAATGCGAATGTTTCAGTAGCTGCAAGCTTTTCAACACTTGTCTTCATTTAAATTCTTTTAAATTTACTGAAGAAGCGAACGAGAGTTGTTGGATTTCCCTTCGGTTTGTTTATATTCTCGCACAATGACGCATTGTAAAAATGCACGGGCTAAAGGCTTACAAAAGGCTAACAACTTTGGAGGGATTGCATGCAGACCTGGTCGCAAATACTTTACCTAGCTAGCTGCATCCGGGACTAAAATGCACTGGATTTCAAAACACCATCATTAACACTCATCACATCCGGGACATTCTAGGACTCCTCGTTTCTGACGTCATAGACGCCATATTCGAAAAGGTCCTATTGCACACACACACACACACAAAATGTGTCTCATGCTACATACATACTTTATTGTCGAGCTCTCAAGGACTTTTCAGAAGTCCATTACATGCGTTTAGTAAATTGTAATCGATTCTAATAATCTAAAGCTACAATAGAATAAATGATTATGACCAGAATTGAGAAGTTGGTGTGTCAAGTTTGACAACTGATGATAAAGATATATAAGAAGTGAAATAATTATGACTAGAAAAATCATAAGAAATTCTTTCGTTTTGTTTCTGGCTGGTGCACAGAAACATTAATTGGGCTGCCTGTGGTAACACAGACCTTAAGGACGTTCGCGGGCAAAGTTAATGTCAATTTTATGAAACATTGCCAGTTGATAAAACAACATGGAATCCACCACATAATAAGTTCCATAAAAATCGGTCGTAACCGTGCAATCCTTCGATGAAAATGACTTAGAAGTCGATCATTTCGGCGCCTATCGTGATCCACGTCATGAAGTGGTGAAAACAATGAAATTATATCAGTGAAAAACTTACAGTTATACAGATAAATGGTATTAGAATGCATTTGTAACTAATAATCTGTTTTGAAAACGGTTTTTATATATAAGGCAATTAAAACTAACACTCTCTTTTTGAGGGACCTGACACAAGTAACTCTCGAACAAAACTGCCGCTTTTTGTTGTTCTCGCGGGTCGAGATGAAGCAAAAAATGTCTCTTTTAAGTGCGATAAGCAATGTAATTTTTTTAAAATAAACAAGTGAATACACATCTTTAGCATTTCATCAAATGTTTAAGTAAAAAATGGGGGTCACCGTTTGTTTTGAATAAACATAGCCGATCGAAATCGTTTTCGCAACGAGCGTGAGGGAGCTTGATCTTGAAAAATATAGGTCAAGCAAGAAGTGCACAAAAAATATCCGCGAACGTTCTTAACTGGAAGATTTTACTCTACTGGTTTCTCACAGATAAAGGGTTTTTTCTCAAAGCAGTGTCTACCAAACCACTGACCATCTTTTCCTGCGGCTGCGCAGTGATGATTGGTCACCAGATGCTTCATGTGGCGTGACGTCATCAAAGCTGTGAAGTTATCATGTGGGTTGCCATCTGACCATGAAAACTGACTGGTATGGTTCGTCCTGTTTAAGCCAATCCAAACAGCTGACAGGTCTGGAATATCAATCGCTGAAAGAAAAAGAAGTAAGTGAAAACATTTAGGACATTTACATTGTCGCGTCATTCAGTTGACCTCTACTACCAGGATCCTTACCACTAATTCCTCAGCATAAATTGTCTTCTATTCTCATGAGGAATTACAAATTGGAATACGAAAGAAAATTCGCGAAGCATTTTGGTAGTGGCGATCAAATGACGCCATCAAGAATACGTCCTATTGATATAGGCTGCTTTTAGGAGGTAATTATAGACCGAATACCAATATGGCCGCCATTGACTTTCAGAAATAAAAGCCTAATCTTAAAAAATAAGCACCACGTACCATCAGAAAGATGGTATTTTTGGAAAGTTTCATTGCTATAAATATAATTCAAGTGAAGCTATTTGGTATCAAAATTACAGAGATTTGTATGATTTCAGTGATTTGCTAGCCTCGTGGTGTTTTCACAATTTCAAATTTTCATAACTTCTAAAGAATTTAATATTTTTGTCTTACATGGATTCATGGCATAAATAAGAAACCCGAAATAAAAACATTTTCAAATTGTTGACTTACATTGTGCAAAGTCTTTCTTGATCTCATTGATACTGAGTTTTCTGTTATACATTTTCAAATTGCTCATGTGTCCTTTGAACGAGTTTGGGATGCTTGGATTGTAAAATTTGCCCCTGGTCATCCCAATGGTATAGTAGAAAGTATCCTCGGTCATTGCTCCTGAGAAGGTGTCAGGGATGTTTAATGTGTCTTTTATTGTACCATTAATGGCGACTTCTACTGTCGTTGTACTGTCATCACTTTTCCAGCTTGCAGCGATATGCGTCCAAACTCCGTACTCGATACTAACAAAAATAAGACATGGGCGTCATTTTTTCAAGCAAAAATCAAAGAATTGACAGTCAATGCAAAAGGAAAAATGTGCTGCACCTCCCCTCCGTGGCCCCTGCCCTATAAAGATGCAAATATGATTCAGTACGTCTTCTACCGTGTATTGCAATGCTTTACCATGTACTACTATGCATTACCATGCACTACAAAGTACTACCATGTTCTCCAAGTACTGCCATGTCCTACAATGTCCCCTATACTGTACTACCACGTTCTTCCATGTACTGCTATGCTCAACCATGCACTGCCATGCTCTATCATCACTGCCATGCACTGCCATGCTCTACCATGCACTGCCATGCTCTACCATCACTGCCATGCACTGCCATGCACTACCATGTACTACCCTGCACTACCATGACTGCCATGCTCTGCCATGTACTACCCTGCACTACCATGACTGCCATGCTCTACCATGTACTGCTCTACCATGTACTACCCTGCACTACCATGACTGCCATGCTCTACCATGCACTACCCTGCACTACCATGAATGCTATGCTCTAAACCATGTACTACCCTGCACTACCATGACTGCCATGCTCTACCATGCACTACCCTGCACTACCATGAATGCTATGCTCTAAACCATGTACTACCCTGCACTACCATGACTGCCATGCTCTACCATGTACTGCTATGCTCAACAATGCACTGCCATGCTCTACCATCACTGCCATGCACTGCCATGCACTGCCATTCTCTACCATCACTGCCATGCACTACCATGTACTACCCTGCACTACCATGACTGCCATGCTCGGCCATGTAATACCCTGCACTACCATCACTGCCATGCACTACCATGTACTACCCTGCACTACCATGACTGCCATGCTCTACCATGTAATACCCTGCACTACCATCACTGCCATGCTCTACCATGTAATACCCTGCACTACCATGACTGCCATGCTCGGCCATGTAATACCCTGCACTACCATCACTGCCATGCACTACCATGTACTACCCTGCATTACCATGACTGCCATGCTCTACCATGTAATACCCTGCACTACCATCACTGCCATGCTCTACCATGTACTACCCTGCACTACCATGACTGCCATGCTCTACCATGTAATACCCTGTATTACCATGACTGCCATGCTCTACCATGTACTACCCTGCACTACCATGACTACCATGTTCTACCATGTACTACCCTGCACTGCCATCACTGCCATGCTCTATTATGTACTACCCTGCACTACCATGACTGCCATGCTCTACCATGCACTACCCTGCACTACCATGAATGCTATGCTCTATACCATGTACTACCCTGCACTACCATGACTACCATGTTCTACCATGTACTACCCTGCACTGCCATCACTGCCATGCTCTATTATGTACTACCCTGCACTACTATGAATGCCATGCTCTATACCATGTACTACCCTGCACTGCCATGAGTACCATGTTCTACCATGTACTACCCTGCACTACCATGACTACCATGTTCTACCATGTACTACCCTGCACTACCATCACTGCCATAAAAATATGGTACGTAGGGGCTTTTTAAGGTTATACGAGGTGGGAGTGGGGGGGGGGGGGGGGGGGGGGGCTCTGGAAAAAGTCTTTGACGTACGTCAATGGCAAGCAGGGCCCTCAATTTTTCATCAGTTTTCCCTAACAATTTTTTGTGAATGCTTCCTTATCATAGTGGATTTCTAGTATAACTGTTGAAATGATTGCGAACTACACGTACCTTATTTCAGTGGTTTTGGTATGGGAACTTGCGTCAGTTTTTATTAAAAATTTGATCAATTTCATGTTTGTACTCAGCCGAATCTGGATACTGGGCGCAGGATATCCATTGAATATCATATATTGTCCTTCTATGGATTCGAGGAATCGAACCCACAGAATAATAGTAAATTCTCTTGTAAATCGAACAGCAGGTATTTCAACTAAAGTTTTATCTCCACTGAAATACAGCGCTTTTCGTCCATCAGCCACTTCGTATCGTACCTCACCCGTGGTGATCTTGAACCTTTCAAGATAATAAGAGGTCATGTGGTAGAAGTTAGTGTTACCCTCTTTGACTAGATCGCCAATTCAACGGCTTGTGTTAAAGTCTTCTTTTTATTCATATCCTCATAACTGCTTAAATCTCATTCCCAAAACTCACTGAAACTACCTCTTGCACGTGACTCACTCATGTCATCAAAGGTGTCGATGTTCACATTAGTACGAGCACGGACCGCGGCGTTAAGGCTGGTTGACACGGTACAGCTTTTTCTTACAACTGTCGCATGCAATCTGCTTACGCCACGCTTCTCGCGCCACGGCTCGCCTTCGGTTCGCTATATAAAAGCGTCTCTGGAAACTGGTTATTACAACACGAAATACGTCGTGTAAATCAACCCTACAACTTGCTACAACTTTTTTTCTTTTCGAGCCACGGCTCGCCTTCGGTGTGCTATATAAAAGCGCCTTGGGAAACTGGCTATTAAAACACGAAATGCGTCGTGTAAATCAAACCTACAACTTGCTACAACTTTTTTCTTGTCATACACAACAATTGTGAACAAATTGTAGGGTTGGCTTACATGACGCATTTCGTGTTTTACGCATTGTACGGATAAAAACAGATATACATTCGATAGAAGAACGTTTAGTTCTATGACAGATTTTATAAAATCTTTGAATATTCCGAAGCATCGCAACGAAAAAGTAGGTGGCTGTTACAAGTTTCAACCCCCTTATGAGTTACTGGACTTACTTGATATCTTTGTCTGTACCGTCCAGTCTAAACTGAGCCACTCCACCCTCTAGTGATGTACCTTAACCATAAATAAGGAAAGGTCTTAGTTTCGATACCAGCAGCAATTCCAATAATTTACAGTTTACAAAAAAGACGTGGAGGAGGATGGTTGATTAGGTGGCTAGCCACCCAAATGAAATAATCCTAATCATGATTGCCCACATGTAGTCATGTATTTAATATACGGATTTTGGATGTAGTTTTACAGTCAAAATGGCTCAAGCGTACACCCCTAGAATCCATTAATGAATTCATTAATCGAATATTGAGTTCATTATTCACTGTGACTCCAAACTTGATAATAGATTTTCTACTTCAGTTTTGATTCGATTCTTCAACAATTGCCATGCCAAGGTAGAAAAACTTCCCAGAAAGGCATCCCTTAGAATTTTAGTTGTGAAAGGAATGTGAAGTTTGGAGTCTTCCGAGTTTTTAATGAAAACTAGTACTCAGAGTGAATAATCAACTCAATATTCGAATAATGAAATCATTAATTGAGCCTACGGGGGTACGCTTGAGCTGTTTTGACTGTAAGAGTAGATTTTTTAAAAAGCAATAAATTAGAGAGAAAAAAATCCTTTATTTTCAGCTTCCTTGTTCCTCTCCACGTACTGTGACTCATCAGTCTAATTTGACTAAAATCTCTTCCTTACGGGACCTATCTCGCTTTATTGGGTGATAAACGTCCATGTACGTGAATGGTCTCTCCAATTGGATCAAAGTCATGAATTATTCATGATCATGAGTTTGAGATATATATATATATATTTATTTATTATATAGACACTTGTATTTTACTGAGAAATACGCCACTCATATTTTTAATATGAACTAGATCCGGGACCTCAGTGACATATTTTCCATCACCTCAAACGTGACGTCACATTCTTTTTTTTCTCACTCAGGATCGGTCAAAATGGACGCCAAATGAGTTTTTTTCCAGGATTTGTCTATATAATAAAAAGAAAATTACACGTTGGCTTGAAGATATGAAGTTTATCTGCGTTCACTTGTGAAATATTTTCACCATGAGAAGATAAACTTCATATCTTCTCGCCACCGTGTAATATTCTCTATATGTTAAGGTTATCGTGATAAACGCATTAAATGAAAATTTAATTTGTGGAGAATATTTTCTCCACAAATTCTGGATAGTGTTTTGACTTACCATTCGTGTTGTTCATACGGTCTTTCACGAATACATTGTACGCAAAATCATTTTCATGATGACTGGAGATTGACATGAGGTCTCCACCCAGGGACTGGCAATAACTGCGAGCATCCAACCACGTCATGATCACGTCCTTGAAGAGTTTTAGAGCAACTTTACCATACCTATACCAGCCATTCCCAAGATCTGAATAAAATCCAGAGTGAATTAAGACCGACTGACTATAAATATTGCCTTTAGCGTTCAAAACGTAAAATATCGAATTTTCTTGCTTGAAATGAAAATGTTGATAAGTTACTGGTAAGAAATACCAAACAAAAAAAGCTGTACGGCAACATTTTAACTTTACACTTCAAATCTTTCAAGAAGTTTTGTAACATTTCAAAAAAGGAGTCAAAAGAAGATAAATAGTGGTTTGAGCATGCGCATTAATAACCACTGATCCATCAAATCATTGCCGAGTTTTATATCGTGAGGGCCTGGGTACGAGTCCCTAAAGTGTGATGATGACAACACAGAACTCACGTAGCCAGAAAGAGCACATCGAGCTATACAAAATTCCGAAGTTTGGTGTTAGTCGGATCAATATTAACTAACTTACAGCCATTCAAAAATACAAAGTGTCAAAATGTCAGGACACGATACATTTCTTTGAAAATTCTAGCATTTTTGAATGTCTGTAAGTCGTTCAATATTGATCCGATTAACACTAAACTTCGGGATTCTATAAAGCTCGAAATGTTTTTTTTGGCTATGTGAGATTTGTGTTGTCATCATCACAATTTAGGGACTTGTACCCAGTGCCACGAGATGAAACTCGGCAATGGCACAATAATCTTCCGGAGGAAGAAGGAAACGAGAGAATTGTGTAAAGAAAATCTAGTTAACGCAGAAAAGAAATCAGCTATAGAAATTTGTTGAATGAGAATGGTTGAATCCGACTTTTCTGCCTTTTCTATGGTTATTTTTGCCCATCTTGTTCAACTAATTTTTGCATTACTGAACAAACCTTCTTTTCTTTTGACTTCCGTTGCTTGATTCAGAAAATCGGGCACATCCTGGTGGGAAAAATACTATATTAACCATTTATAGAGTTAGAGATAGAGTTAGAGTTCCACTGTTACTTTCTATTGTGGATTGCGGCCAGGATGACAGTCTAGGTATTTGCAATGATGTGGGGTTAAATAGTTACACAATGCTTTCTATTTGCACACCATGGGATATCCCATTTGTCAGATACTTCTATCTTCTCAATAAACAGATTATATACTACACATTAACACGCACACATACTATTTATGCTCGCAAGACGCCAAGGTAAATTCAAGAAGGCAGTCATGTAGTTTCATGTTCTATGGGCTTAGCTAGTTCGCTAAGGCGGGAATCCACGGGGAGCACGTGTGGCGTATTGGTGAGAGCGCTCGCTTTTCACCAAGGTTCGACCCAGGTGCGAGCCTCGCCGGGCTCGGTATTGTATATGAGTAGAGTTGCTTGTTGGTTCTCTCCTGTGCTTTGATGGTTTTTCTCTGGGTTCTCCGATTTTCCCCCTTCCGCAAAAGTCAAATTCTATTAGAGGCACTCTGTGGAAATGCATGCTCTCAGTGCTTGTTGAGGCTACCTCAAAAAGTTTGAGTTTGATCAGCTCTGTTTTTCACGCCGTCCGTTTGCCCAGTGTCTGTGTTTTTTCCTAACCGACTAACCCCGCGCGCTGTGTTCCATGTGCTTCATGTGCGACGCTTCATCAATCCTCCCGTTTCGAGTTCTCTTTTACGCTTTTACGCCTCAATTGTGCGTAAATTATGCAGAAATTTAGATAAAACTCGTGAAATTTCAAATCATTCTTATTGTCTTCTTTACACACAGATCTCTTGAATTTCCACGGGCAGTTACTGAATAAAAGAATATATTACACGGTTTTGAGGCTAACACAGCGTAAAAGAGAACTCGAAACGGGAGTATTGGTAAGTGCTTGTTTTCTTTGTATTTTCTCATGGTTTTTTATTTTTTATTTATTTATTTTTTTTTTGCTCTCTTAGTATAGTTAGTCTACTGTACCAAGCTTTTTCGTGATATGATACATGTCTTAATTTAGGATCTTTTTCTCCTGTTTTCATAGGATTTTACTGTGATTAGCGTACAAAATAAAGTTATGTAAAACCAATTGACTTTTTCGGGTTCGGGACTAATAATAATAATAATAATAATAATAATAATAATAATAATAATAATAATAATAATAATAATAATAATAATAATAATAATAATAATAATAATAATTATAATTATAATTATAATAATAATAATTATAATAATAATAATTATAATAATAATATAATTATAGCTTTACACGAAGTCTCAAAGCTTTACAAAAATCCTAATGGAATATCTAAAGTACAATGTGTAAATACAAGAAAAGCTGTTAACAAGCGCTTGTGCTGTAGAAGTTTGCAGACTTTGCAGAAAAGAAAAATGAAAATCGATTAAAAAATAAAAAAAAATTGAAAAATAAGGAAATAAAAAATTGAAAATAGGTTTTTTTAAACTACCAAAAATAAAATTTAAAAAAATAGGAAAACTGCATAATAAAAAAAAAAAAAAAAAAAAATTAAGACAGCCAAATATTCCAAAATAAAAGATAGTGCCCTCCACGTGCCATACCCCGAGCATCCGCAGATCTGGGACAACGTATGGACTTCGGACATGACGGCAATTAAGACCCTCCGCCCTTGGTTGCACGAATTACACGAGGTCATGTTCTAGCCCGGAGGCATCAGGGGAGAGACCAGCCGGCCCCCAGACCATATCAGCTAGCCCCTTGCACAACCTGCCACGCACTGGCACATTGATTTGAAGTGGAAAATAATCTAGTCTATCTGGTGCATTGTTCTCACGGCTATTGTTGTGCTAATATCTTGAAAACCGTGGTCCAGTGGGAAAAAACTGAACTTCCAAGATGCTGAGTCAAGCCCGATTGGGCAAGATCATTAGCTGGATGGGTGACTTGAGACTCGTACCTACTCGAACTTTTTTTTGTCTTTCTTTCGTTCTTTTTTCTTTATTAGTTTTTATGAATTTAATCTTAATACTATCATTCTTTTTTCGTTTTTTCTTCTTTCCAGATACTTCAGTAGATATAGGCCTAGCTTGACTGATTCTGCTCGCTGATCGTCATTCTGAAATCGATTCCTGTCTAGCCACATGATACTTTGCACAGTCTCTGTATAGGTGGCAGAATTCCTTCCTTCCCTTCCTTCTTTCCTTCTTAGAACCTTCCTTTCTTCCTTCCTTTCTTCCTTTCAATATCTTTCTTTCCTACCTTTTTATTCCATCCTTCCATCCCTCCCTCCCTCCCTTGATACCTGCTGCAATGTTGACCTATATAGGTTTATCCACCTGTTCTACTCTAATTATACGTGTTATAAAGAAGAGATCATCGCCAGAAAACCGCCCCGCTATCCATGTCACGCAAGGTTAACCCGGCTCAGAGGAAAATACGGCCGGCGAAAAGTTATAAGACATGTATGGGTTTAAAACAAAAAGTGTCTAAAATATAGCCTGTGTGTTGGCGGATCAAAAATGTGTGCATCACAATTTGTAATTCATTTATAGGACAGTATAACCTGCAAGAAAAATATTACTTTAATCTAAATTAGAGGTTTCCTTTTTAAATTTCAAAATGACTCCTAGAGAAATGGCACTGAAAGCAGACGTTTGTATGAGAACGGAAAAATAAACGAAAGTTAAATTAGTTTGTAATTCGCCGAAACAGAGAATAGACGACAAAAGAAACAAATGTGTGCATTCAGAAATATTGTTTAATTATTTGAGCACCAGCTCGAAACTAAGTCTCGGCTCTAGGATAAAATCCGAGGTTTCCTTTCGATTGCTGAACAATAACAGCAGTTAACAGTTTAAAAATACCTCCATGTTTCCACGTTAAAGTTCGCAAAATGCCCTGACTTCGGGGCTTGATATCTTCGCAAAGAATAAGCCAAATCTCGTAGTCGAAACGCCATTTTGAAGAGCAACTCTCGATCGGGGCACACAATAGCATATTTGGTCCGAATATCCAGTGGGACCCCCAGAAAATAGCGCCCAAAGGTATGTACCATCGCAGGAAGGTCCGTAAGCCCGCGAATGAATCAGAAATGTCAGCGGTCTTTACTAAACTTGCGGGAACTTTTGAAAAACGTGTGAGTTTCTACTAAAAAAATTCTAAGATAAAGTCGAGATGGGCCTTAATCTTGATTCCCTTGTTTAAATATCTTCGATAGAGTAGGTTTTTTCTGTTTCCACTTATTAAACGCATGCGCAATGCGCCCATTGAATACCGCTGACCGCACTTGCATGTCGCGGTTTTCTGGCGATGTAATAAGTATTAAAGGTAATTGAGCACAGATAGCATGTCAAGCTTATGAAAAAGCCAAAGAAAATGTTTTTTTTAGGGAAAACGGCCATTTTTCGTATCCCAATACCTTAATACTAATTTTGTAACAGATCATTTAGTTAAAAAAAGAATAAGTTATATTACGACTGTTTTCATTGCTACGCGCTGATCGAGACAACCTCCGTGACAGGGTATCGGGCAATACACTGCCGTCAATCAATCAAATGGTTAGATTACCTAAAGGTAAATGCCTAGCTCTGACTTTCTAAATGCAGAAACCTGACGTTCGATTGGTCATTTCTCATGAGAACAACTAGGATATGGAACGTTCTCAATCCCCCTCCCTAAATTTGAAATGCTCCATCTGCTGCCTCTGGACTATTCGTTTTCACTTCTATTAATGAAAAACAATATTTGAATACAAAAAAAAAAAAAAAAAAAAAAAAAAAAGAGTTTCGATTCAGCAAACATAAGCGGTATTCAAAAATGAATTGGTTACATGTATTCAAATATTAATCAATCCGTTAAGACGAAGAATTGATAAGAGTATACTGTGCTTCGACGCTTATATGCTAAACATGTTGCAGCTTACGTTTTATTTATATTATGCACTCTTTGGTAATAAGTATTACAAAGTGCGACAGCTTTTTTTTATTACGAAGTGCGCCGAAGGTTATTACAAAGTGCGACAGCTTTTTTATTACAAAGTCCGACGAAGGTTATTAAAAAGTGCGACAGCTTTTTTATTACAAAGTGCGACAAGATTTATTACAAAGTGCGACAGGTATTACAAAGTGCGACAGATTTATTACAAAGTGCGACAGGTATAACAAAGTGCGATCGGTATTACAAAGTGCGACAAGATTTATTACAAAGTGCGACAGGTATTACAAAGTGCGACAAGATTTATTACAAAGTGCGACAGGTATTACAAAGTGCGACAAGATTTATTACAAAGTGCGACAGGTATTACAAAGTGCGACAAGATTTATTACAAAATGCGACAGGTATTACAAAGTGCGACAAGATTTATTACAAAGTGCGACAGGTATTACAAAGCGCGACAGATTTATTACAAAGTGCGACAGATTTATTACAAAGTGCGACAGGTATTACAAAGTGCGACAGGTATTACAAAGTGCGACAGGTATTACAAAGTGCGACAAGATTTATTACAAAGTGCGACAGGTATTACAAAGTGCGACAGGTATTACAAAGTGCGACAGGTATTACAAAGTGCGACGGTATTACAAAGTGCGACAGGTATTACAAAGTGCGACAGATTTATTACAAAGTGCGACAAGATTTATTACAAAGTGCGACAGGTATTACAAAGTGCGACAGGTATTACAAAGTGCGACAGGTATTACAAAGTGCGACAGGTATTACAAAGTGCGACTGGTATTACAAAGTGCGACAGGTATTACAAAGTGCGAAAGGTATTACAAAGTGCGACAGGTATTACAAAGTGCGACAGAGTTATTACAAAGTGCGACAGGTATTACAAAGTGCGAAAGGTATTACAAAGTGCGACAGGTATTACAAAGTGCGACAGAGTTATTACAAAGTGCGACAGGTATTACAAAGTGCGACAGGTATTACAAAGTGCGACAGGTATTACAAAGTGCGACAGATTTATTACAAAGTGCGACAGGTATTACAAAGTGCGACAGGTATTACAAAGTGCGACAGGTATTACAAAGTGCGACATATTTATTACAAAGTGCGACAGGTATTACAAAGTGCGACAGGTATTACAAAGTGCGACAAGATTTATTACAAAGTGCGATAGGTATTACAAAGTGCGACAGATTTATTACAAAGTGCGATAGGTATTACAAAGTGCGACAGATTTATTACAAAGTGCGACAGGTATTACAAAGTGCGACAGATTTATTACAAAGTGCGACAGGTATTACAAAGTGCGACAGGTATTACAAAGTGCGACAGGTATTACAAAGTGCGACAGATTTATTACAAAGTGCGACAAGATTTATTACAAAGTGCGACAGGTATTACAAAGTGCGACAGGTATTACAAAGTGCGACAGGTATTACAAAGTGCGACAAGATTTATTACAAAGTGTGACAGGTATTACAAAGTGCGACAAGATTTATTACAAAGTGCGACAGGTATTACAAAGTGCGACAGATTTATTACCAAGTGCGACAGGTATTACAAAGTGCGACAAGATTTATTACAAAGTGCGACAGGTATTACAAAGTGCCACAAGATTTATTACAAAGTGCGACAGGTATTACAAAGTGCGACAGGTATTACAAAGTGCGACAGGTATTACAAAGTGCGACAGGTATTACAAAGTGCAACAGGTATTACAAAGTGCGACGGTATTACAAAGTGCGACAGGTATTACAAAGTGCGACAGATTTATTACAAAGTGCGACAAGATTTATTACAAAGTGCGACAGGTATTACAAAGTGCGACAAGATTTATTACAAAGTGCGACAGGTATTACAAAGTGCGACAGGTATTACAAAGTGCGACAGATTTATTACAAAGTGCGACAGGTATTACAAAGTGCGACAGGTATTACAAAGTGCGACAGGTATTACAAAGTGCGACAGATTTATTACAAAGTGCGACAGGTATTACAAAGTGCGACAGGTATTACGAAGTGCGACAGGTATTACAAAGTGCGACATATTTATTACAAAGTGCGACAGGTATTACAAAGTGCGACAGGTATTACAAAGTGCGACAAGATTTATTACAAAGTGCGATAGGTATTACAAAGTGCGACAGATTTATTACAAAGTGCGATAGGTATTACAAAGTGCGACAGATTTATTACAAAGTGCGACAGGTATTACAAAGTGCGACAGGTATTACAAAGTGCGACAGGTATTACAAAGTGCGACAGATTTATTACAAAGTACGACAAGATTTATTACAAAGTGCGACAGGTATTACAAAGTGCGACAGATTTATTACAAAGTGCGACAGGTATTACAAAGTGCGACAGGTATTACAAAGTGCGACAGGTATTACAAAGTGCGACAAGATTTATTACAAAGTGCGATAGGTATTACAAAGTGCGACAAGATTTATTACAAAGTGCGACAGGTATTACAAAGTGCGACAGGTATTACAAAGTGCGACAGGTATTACAAAGTGCGACGGTATTACAAAGTGCGACAGGTATTACAAAATGCGACAGATGTATTACAAAGTGCGACAAGATTTATTACAAAGTGCGACAGGTATTACAAAGTGCGACAGATTTATTACAAAGTGCGACAGGTATTACAAAGTGCGACAGGTATTACAAAGTGCGACAGGTATTACAAAGTGCGACAGATTTATTACAAAGTGCGAAAGGTATTACAAAGTGCGACAGGTATTACGAAGTGCGACAGGTATTACAAAGTGCGACATATTTATTACAAAGTGCGACAGGTATTACAAAGTGCGACAGGTATTACAAAGTGCGACAAGATTTATTACAAAGTGCGATAGGTATTACAAAGTGCGACAGATTTATTACAAAGTGCGATAGGTATTACAAAGTGCGACAGATTTATTACAAAGTGCGACAGGTATTACAAAGTGCGACAGGTATTACAAAGTGCGACAGGTATTACAAAGTGCGACAGATTTATTACAAAGTACGACAAGATTTATTACAAAGTGCGACAGGTATTACAAAGTGCGACAGATTTATTACAAAGTGCGACAGGTATTACAAAGTGCGACAGGTATTACAAAGTGCGACAGGTATTACAAAGTGCGACAAGATTTATTACAAAGTGCGACAGGTATAACAAAGTGCGACAGATTTATTACAAAGTGCGACAGGTATTACAAAGTGCGACAGATTTATTACAAAGTGCGACAGGTATTACAAAGTGCGACAAGATTTATTACAAAATGCGACAGGTATTACAAAGTGCGACAAGATTTATTACAAAGTGCGACAGGTATTACAAAGCGCGACAGATTTATTACAAAGTGCGACAGATTTATTACAAAGTGCGACAGGTATTACAAAGTGCGACAGGTATTACAAAGTGCGACAGGTATTACAAAGTGCGACAAGATTTATTACAAAGTGCGACAGGTATTACAAAGTGCGACAGGTATTACAAAGTGCGACAGGTATTACAAAGTGCGACGGTATTACAAAGTGCGACAGGTATTACAAAATGCGACAGATGTATTACAAAGTGCGACAAGATTTATTACAAAGTGCGACAGGTATTACAAAGTGCGACAGGTATTACAAAGTGCGACAGGTATTACAAAGTGCGACAGGTATTACAAAGTGCGACTGGTATTACAAAGTGCGACAGGTATTACAAAGTGCGACAGGTATTACAAAGTGCGACAGGTATTACAAAGTGCGACAAGATTTATTACAAAGTGCGACAGGTATTACAAAGTGCGACAGGTATTACAAAGTGCGACAGGTATTACAAAGTGCGACAGGTATTACAAAGTGCGACAGAGTTATTACAAAGTGCGACAGGTATTACAAAGTGCGACAGGTATTACAAAGTGCGACAGGTATTACAAAGTGCGACAGATTTATTACAAAGTGCGACAGGTATTACAAAGTGCGAAAGGTATTACAAAGTGCGACAGGTATTACAAAGTGCGACATATTTATTACAAAGTGCGACAGGTATTACAAAGTGCGACAGGTATTACAAAGTGCGACAAGATTTATTACAAAGTGCGATAGGTATTACAAAGTGCGACAGATTTATTACAAAGAGCGATAGGTATTACAAAGTGCGACAGATTTATTACAAAGTGCGACAGGTATTACAAAGTGCGACAGATTTATTACAACGTGCGACAGGTATTACAAAGTGCGACAGGTATTACAAAGTGCGACAGGTATTACAAAGTGCGACAGATTTATTACAAAGTGCGACAAGATTTATTACAAAGTGCGACAGGTATTACAAAGTGCGACAGGTATTACAAAGTGCGACAGGTATTACAAAGTGCGAGAAGATTTATTACACTGTGCGACAGGTATTACAAAGTGCCACAAGATTTATTACAAAGTGCGACAGGTATTACAAAGTGCGACAGGTATTACAAAGTGCGACAGGTATTACAAAGTGCGACAGGTATTACAAAGTGCAACAGGTATTACAAAGTGCGACGGTATTACAAAGTGCGACAGGTATTACAAAGTGCGACAAGATTTATTACAAAGTGCGACAGGTATTACAAAGTGCGACAGATTTATTACCAAGTGCGACAGGTATTACAAAGTGCGACAAGATTTATTACAAAGTGCGACAGGTATTACAAAGTGCCACAAGATTTATTACAAAGTGCGACAGGTATTACAAAGTGCGACGGTATTACAAAGTGCGACAGGTATTACAAAGTGCGACAGGTATTACAAAGTGCAACAGGTATTACAAAGTGCGACGGTATTACAAAGTGCGACAGGTATTACAAAGTGCGACAGATTTATTACAAAGTGCGACAAGATTTATTACAAAGTGCGACAGGTATTACAAAGTGCGACAAGATTTATTACAAAGTGCGACAGGTATTACAAAGTGCGACAGGTATTACAAAGTGCGACAGATTTATTACAAAGTGCGACAGGTATTACAAAGTGCGACAGGTATTACAAAGTGCGACAGGTATTACAAAGTGCGACAGATTTATTACAAAGTGCGACAGGTATTACAAAGTGCGACAGGTATTACAAAGTGCGACAGGTATTACAAAGTGCGACATATTTATTACAAAGTGCGACAGGTATTACAAAGTGCGACAGGTATTACAAAGTGCGACAAGATTTATTACAAAGTGCGATAGGTATTACAAAGTGCGACAGATTTATTACAAAGTGCGATAGGTATTACAAAGTGCGACAGATTTATTACAAAGTGCGACAGGTATTACAAAGTGCGACAGGTATTACAAAGTGCGACAGGTATTACAAAGTGCGACAGATTTATTACAAAGTACGACAAGATTTATTACAAAGTGCGACAGGTATTACAAAGTGCGACAGATTTATTACAAAGTGCGACAGGTATTACAAAGTGCGACAGGTATTACAAAGTGCGACAAGATTTATTACAAAGTGCGACAGGTATAACAAAGTGCGACAGATTTATTACAAAGTGCGACAGGTATTACAAAGTGCGAGAGATTTATTACAAAGTGCGACAGGTATTACAAAGTGCGACAAGATTTATTACAAAATGCGACAGGTATTACAAAGTGCGACAAGATTTATTACAAAGTGCGACAGGTATTACAAAGCGCGACAGATTTATTACAAAGTGCGACAGATTTATTACAAAGTGCGACAGGTATTACAAAGTGCGACAGGTATTACAAAGTGCGACAGGTATTACAAAGTGCGACAAGATTTATTACAAAGTGCGACAGGTATTACAAAGTGCGACAGGTATTACAAAGTGCGACAGGTATTACAAAGTGCGACGGTATTACAAAGTGCGACAGGTATTACAAAGTGCGACAGATTTATTACAAAGTGCGACAAGATTTATTACAAAGTGCGACAGGTATTACAAAGTGCGACAGGTATTACAAAGTGCGACAGGTATTACAAAGTGCGACAGGTATTACAAAGTGCGACTGGTATTACAAAGTGCGACAGGTATTACAAAGTGCGACAGGTATTACAAAGTGCGACAGGTATTACAAAGTGCGACAGGTATTACAAAGTGCGACTGGTATTACAAAGTGCGACAGGTATTACAAAGTGCGACAGGTATTACAAAGTGCGACAGGTATTACAAAGTGCGACAAGATTTATTACAAAGTGCGACAGGTATTACAAAGTGCGACAGGTATTACAAAGTGCGACAGGTATTACAAAGTGCGACAGGTATTACAAAGTGCGACAGAGTTATTACAAAGTGCGACAGGTATTACAAAGTGCGACAGGTATTACAAAGTGCGACAGGTATTACAAAGTGCGACAGATTTATTACAAAGTGCGACAGGTATTACAAAGTGCGACAGGTATTACAAAGTGCGAAAGGTATTACAAAGTGCGACATATTTATTACAAAGTGCGACAGGTATTACAAAGTGCGACAGGTATTACAAAGTGCGACAAGATTTATTACAAAGTGCGATAGGTATTACAAAGTGCGACAGATTTATTACAAAGAGCGATAGGTATTACAAAGTGCGACAGATTTATTACAAAGTGCGACAGGTATTACAAAGTGCGACAGATTTATTACAAAGTGCGACAGGTATTACAAAGTGCGACAGGTATTACAAAGTGCGACAGGTATTACAAAGTGCGACAGATTTATTACAAAGTGCGACAAGATTTATTACAAAGTGCGACAGGTATTACAAAGTGCGACAGGTATTACAAAGTGCGACAGGTATTACAAAGTGCGACAAGATTTATTACAAAGTGCGACAGGTATTACAAAGTGCCACAAGATTTATTACAAAGTGCGACAGGTATTACAAAGTGCGACAAGATTTATTACAAAGTGCGACAGGTATTACAAAGCGCGACAGATTTATTACAAAGTGCGACAGATTTATTACAAAGTGCGACAGGTATTACAAAGTGCGACAGGTATTACAAAGTGCGACAGGTATTACAAAGTGCGACAAGATTTATTACAAAGTGCGACAGGTATTACAAAGTGCGACAGGTATTACAAAGTGCGACAGGTATTACAAAGTGCGACGGTATTACAAAGTGCGACAGGTATTACAAAATGCGACAGATGTATTACAAAGTGCGACAAGATTTATTACAAAGTGCGACAGGTATTACAAAGTGCGACAGGTATTACAAAGTGCGACAGGTATTACAAAGTGCGACAGGTATTACAAAGTGCGACTGGTATTACAAAGTGCGACAGGTATTACAAAGTGCGACAGGTATTACAAAGTGCGACAGGTATTACAAAGTGCGACAAGATTTATTACAAAGTGCGACAGGTATTACAAAGTGCGACAGGTATTACAAAGTGCGACAGGTATTACAAAGTGCGACAGGTATTACAAAGTGCGACAGAGTTATTACAAAGTGCGACAGGTATTACAAAGTGCGACAGGTATTACAAAGTGCGACAGGTATTACAAAGTGCGACAGATTTATTACAAAGTGCGACAGGTATTACAAAGTGCGAAAGGTATTACAAAGTGCGACAGGTATTACAAAGTGCGACATATTTATTACAAAGTGCGACAGGTATTACAAAGTGCGACAGGTATTACAAAGTGCGACAAGATTTATTACAAAGTGCGATAGGTATTACAAAGTGCGACAGATTTATTACAAAGAGCGATAGGTATTACAAAGTGCGAAAGATTTATTACAAAGTGCGACAGGTATTACAAAGTGCGACAGATTTATTACAAAGTGCGACAGGTATTACAAAGTGCGACAGGTATTACAAAGTGCGACAGATTTATTACAAAGTGCGACAGGTATTACAAAGTGCGACAGATTTATTACAAAGTGCGACAGGTATTACAAAGTGCGACAGGTATTACAAAGTGCGACAGGTATTACAAAGTGCGACAGATTTATTACAAAGTGCGACAAGATTTATTACAAAGTGCGACAGGTATTACAAAGTGCGACAGGTATTACAAAGTGCGACAGGTATTACAAAGTGCGACAAGATTTATTACAAAGTGCGACAGGTATTACAAAGTGCCACAAGATTTATTACAAAGTGCGACAGGTATTACAAAGTGCGACAGGTATTACAAAGTGCGACAGGTATTACAAAGTGCGACAGGTATTACAAAGTGCAACAGGTATTACAAAGTGCGACGGTATTACAAAGTGCGACAGGTATTACAAAGTGCGACAAGATTTATTACAAAGTGCGACAGGTATTACAAAGTGCGACAGATTTATTACCAAGTGCGACAGGTATTACAAAGTGCGAGAAGATTTATTACAAAGTGCGACAGGTATTACAAAGTGCCACAAGATTTATTACAAAGTGCGACAGGTATTACAAAGTGCGACGGTATTACAAAGTGCGACAGGTATTACAAAGTGCGACAGGTATTACAAAGTGCAACAGGTATTACAAAGTGCGACGGTATTACAAAGTGCGACAGGAATTACAAATTGCGACAGATTTATTACAAAGTGCGACAAGATTTATTACAAAGTGCGACAGGTATTACAAAGTGCGACAAGATTTATTACAAAGTGCGACAGGTATTACAAAGTGCGACAGGTATTACAAAGTGCGACAGATTTATTACAAAGTGCGACTGGTATTACAAAGTGCGACAGGTATTACAAAGTGCGACAGGTATTACAAAGTGCGACAGATTTATTACAAAGTGCGACAGGTATTACAAAGTGCGACAGGTACTACAAAGTGCGACAGGTATTACAAAGTGCGACATATTTATTACAAAGTGCGACAGGTATTACAAAGTGCGACAGGTATTACAAAGTGCGACAAGATTTATTACAAAGTGCGATAGGTATTACAAAGTGCGACAGATTTATTACAAAGTGCGATAGGTATTACAAAGTGCGACAGATTTATTACAAAGTGCGACAGGTATTACAAAGTGCGACAGGTATTACAAAGTGCGACAGGTATTACAAAGTGCGACAGATTTATTACAAAGTACGACAAGATTTATTACAAAGTGCGACAGGTATTACAAAGTGCGACAGATTTATTACAAAGTGCGACAGGTATTACAAAGTGCGACAGGTATTACAAAGTGCGACAAGATTTATTACAAAGTGCGACAGGTATAACAAAGTGCGACAGATTTATTACAAAGTGCGACAGGTATTACAAAGTGCGAGAGATTTATTACAAAGTGCGACAGGTATTACAAAGTGCGACAAGATTTATTACAAAATGCGACAGGTATTACAAAGTGCGACAGGTATTACAAAGTGCGACAGATTTATTACAAAGTGCGACAGGTATTACAAAGTGCGACAGGTATTACAAAGTGCGACAGGTATTACAAAGTGCGACAGATTTATTACAAAGTGCGACAGGTATTACAAAGTGCGACAGGTACTACAAAGTGCGACAGGTATTACAAAGTGCGACATATTTATTACAAAGTGCGACAGGTATTACAAAGTGCGACAGGTATTACAAAGTGCGACAAGATTTATTACAAAGTGCGATAGGTATTACAAAGTGCGACAGATTTATTACAAAGTGCGATAGGTATTACAAAGTGCGACAGATTTATTACAAAGTGCGACAGGTATTACAAAGTGCGACAGGTATTACAAAGTGCGACAGGTATTACAAAGTGCGACAGATTTATTACAAAGTACGACAAGATTTATTACAAAGTGCGACAGGTATTACAAAGTGCGACAGATTTATTACAAAGTGCGACAGGTATTACAAAGTGCGACAGGTATTACAAAGTGCGACAAGATTTATTACAAAGTGCGACAGGTATAACAAAGTGCGACAGATTTATTACAAAGTGCGACAGGTATTACAAAGTGCGAGAGATTTATTACAAAGTGCGACAGGTATTACAAAGTGCGACAAGATTTATTACAAAATGCGACAGGTATTACAAAGTGCGACAAGATTTATTACAAAGTGCGACAGGTATTACAAAGCGCGACAGATTTATTACAAAGTGCGACAGATTTATTACAAAGTGCAACAGGTATTACAAAGTGCGACAGGTATTACAAAGTGCGACAGGTATTACAAAGTGCGACAAGATTTATTACAAAGTGCGACAGGTATTACAAAGTGCGACAGGTATTACAAAGTGCGACAGGTATTACAAAGTGCGACGGTATTACAAAGTGCGACAGGTATTACAAAGTGCGACAGATTTATTACAAAGTGCGACAAGATTTATTACAAAGTGCGACAGGTATTACAAAGTGCGACAGGTATTACAAAGTGCGACAGGTATTACAAAGTGCGACAGGTATTACAAAGTGCAACAGGTATTACAAAGTGCGACGGTATTACAAAGTGCGACAGGTATTACAAAGTGCGACAGATTTATTACAAAGTGCGACAAGATTTATTACAAAGTGCGACAGGTATTACAAAGTGCGACAAGATTTATTACAAAGTGCGACAGGTATTACAAAGTGCGACAGGTATTACAAAGTGCGACAGATTTATTACAAAGTGCGACAGGTATTACAAAGTGCGACAGGTATTACAAAGTGCGACAGGTATTACAAAGTGCGACAAGATTTATTACAAAGTGCGACAGGTATTACAAAGTGCGACAGGTATTACAAAGTGCGACAGGTATTACAAAGTGCGACAGATTTATTACAAAGTGCGACAGGTATTACAAAGTTCGACAGGTATTACAAAGTGCGACAAGATTTATTACAAAGTGCGATAGGTATTAGAGAGTGCGACAGATTTATTACAAAGTGCGACGGTATTACAAAGTGCGACAGGTATTACAAAGTGCGACAAGATTTATTACAAAGTGCGACAGGTATTACAAAGTGCCACAAGATTTATTACAAAGTGCGACAGGTATTACAAAGTGCGACAGGTATTACAAAGTGCGACAGGTATTACAAAGTGCGACAGGTATTACAAAGTGCAACAGGTATTACAAAGTGCGACGGTATTACAAAGTGCGACAGGTATTACAAAGTGCGAAAGGTATTACAAAGTGCGACAGGTATTACAAAGTGCGACATATTTATTACAAAGTGCGACAGGTATTACAAAGTGCGACAGGTATTACAAAGTGCGACAGATTTATTACAAAGTGCGACAGGTATTACAAAGTGCGACAAGATTTATTACAAAGTGCGACAGCTATTACAAAGTGCCACAAGATTTATTACAAAGTGCGACAGGTATTACAAAGTGCGACAGGTATTACAAAGTGCGACAGGTATTACAAAGTGCGACAGGTATTACAAAGTGCAACAGGTATTACAAAGTGCGACGGTATTACAAAGTGCGACAGGTATTACAAAGTGCGACAAGATTTATTACAAAGTGCGACAGGTATTACAAAGTGCGACAGATTTATTACCAAGTGCGACAGGTATTACAAAGTGCGACAAGATTTATTACAAAGTGCGACAGGTATTACAAAGTGCCACAAGATTTATTACAAAGTGCGACAGGTATTACAAAGTGCGACGGTATTACAAAGTGCGACAGGTATTACAAAGTGCGACAGGTATTACAAAGTGCAACAGGTATTACAAAGTGCGACGGTATTACAAAGTGCGACAGGTATTACAAAGTGCGACAGATTTATTACAAAGTGCGACAAGATTTATTACAAAGTGCGACAGGTATTACAAAGTGCGACAAGATTTATTACAAAGTGCGACAGGTATTACAAAGTGCGACAGGTATTACAAAGTGCGACAGATTTATTACAAAGTGCGACAGGTATTACAAAGTGCGACAGGTATTACAAAGTGCGACAGATTTATTACAAAGTGCGACAGGTATTACAAAGTGCGACAGGTATTACAAAGTGCGACAAGATTTATTACAAAGTGCGACAGGTATAACAAAGTGCGACAGATTTATTACAAAGTGCGACAGGTATTACAAAGTGCGAGAGATTTATTACAAAGTGCGACAGGTATTACAAAGTGCGACAAGATTTATTACAAAATGCGACAGGTATTACAAAGTGCGACAAGATTTATTACAAAGTGCGACAGGTATTACAAAGCGCGACAGATTTATTACAAAGTGCGACAGATTTATTACAAAGTGCGACAGGTATTACAAAGTGCGACAGGTATTACAAAGTGCGACAGGTATTACAAAGTGCGACAAGATTTATTACAAAGTGCGACAGGTATTACAAAGTGCGACAGGTATTACAAAGTGCGACAGGTATTACAAAGTGCGACGGTATTACAAAGTGCGACAGGTATTACAAAGTGCGACAGATTTATTACAAAGTGCGACAAGATTTATTACAAAGTGCGACAGGTATTACAAAGTGCGACAGGTATTACAAAGTGCGACAGGTATTACAAAGTGCGACAGGTATTACAAAGTGCGACAGGTATTACAAAGTGCGACAGGTATTACAAAGTGCGACAGGTATTACAAAGTGCGACAGGTATTACAAAGTGCGACAGGTATTACAAAGTGCGACAGGTATTACAAAGTGCGACTGGTATTACAAAGTGCGACAGGTATTACAAAGTGCGACAGGTATTACAAAGTGCGACAGGTATTACAAAGTGCGACAAGATTTATTACAAAGTGCGACAGGTATTACAAAGTGCGACAGGTATTACAAAGTGCGACAGGTATTACAAAGTGCGACAGGTATTACAAAGTGCGACAGAGTTATTACAAAGTGCGACAGGTATTACAAAGTGCGACAGGTATTACAAAGTGCGACAGGTATTACAAAGTGCGACAGATTTATTACAAAGTGCGACAGGTATTACAAAGTGCGACAGGTATTACAAAGTGCGACAGGTATTACAAAGTGCGACATATTTATTACAAAGTGCGACAGGTATTACAAAGTGCGACAGGTATTACAAAGTGCGACAAGATTTATTACAAAGTGCGATAGGTATTACAAAGTGCGACAGATTTATTACAAAGAGCGATAGGTATTACAAAGTGCGACAGATTTATTACAAAGTGCGACAGGTATTACAAAGTGCGACAGATTTATTACAAAGTGCGACAGGTATTACAAAGTGCGACAGGTATTACAAAGTGCGACAGGTATTACAAAGTGCGACAGATTTATTACAAAGTGCGACAAGATTTATTACAAAGTGCGACAGGTATTACAAAGTGCGACAGGTATTACAAAGTGCGACAGGTATTACAAAGTGCGACAAGATTTATTACAAAGTGCGACAGGTATTACAAAGTGCCACAAGATTTATTACAAAGTGCGACAGGTATTAAAAAGTGCGACAGGTATTACAAAGTGCGACAGGTATTACAAAGTGCGACAGGTATTACAAAGTGCAACAGGTATTACAAAGTGCGACGGTATTACAAAGTGCGACAGGTATTACAAAGTGCGACAAGATTTATTACAAAGTGCGACAGGTATTACAAAGTGCCACAAGATTTATTACAAAGTGCGACAGGTATTACAAAGTGCGACAGGTATTACAAAGTGCGACAGGTATTACAAAGTGCGACAGGTATTACAAAGTGCAACAGGTATTACAAAGTGCGACGGTATTACAAAGTGCGACAGGTATTACAAAGTGCGACAGATTTATTACAAAGTGCGACAAGATTTATTACAAAGTGCGACAGGTATTACAAAGTGCGACAAGATTTATTACAAAGTGCGACAGGTATTACAAAGTGCGACAGGTATTACAAAGTGCGACAGATTTATTACAAAGTGCGACAGGTATTACAAAGTGCGACAGGTATTACAAAGTGCGACAGGTATTACAAAGTGCGACAAGATTTATTACAAAGTGCGACAGGTATTACAAAGTGCGACAGGTATTACAAAGTGCGACAGGTATTACAAAGTGCGACATATTTATTACAAAGTGCGACAGGTATTACAAAGTTCGACAGGTATTACAAAGTGCGACAAGATTTATTACAAAGTGCGATAGGTATTAGAGAGTGCGACAGATTTATTACAAAGTGCGACGGTATTACAAAGTGCGACAGGTATTACAAAGTGCCACAAGATTTATTACAAAGTGCGACAGGTATTACAAAGTGCCACAAGATTTATTACAAAGTGCGACAGGTATTACAAAGTGCGACAGGTATTACAAAGTGCGACAGGTATTACAAAGTGCGACAGGTATTAAAAAGTGCAACAGGTATTACAAAGTGCGACGGTATTACAAAGTGCGACAGGTATTACAAAGTGCGAAAGGTATTACAAAGTGCGACAGGTATTACAAAGTGCGACATATTTATTACAAAGTGCGACAGGTATTACAAAGTGCGACAGGTATTACAAAGTGCGACAGATTTATTACAAAGTGCGACAGGTATTACAAAGTGCGACAAGATTTATTACAAAGTGCGACAGCTATTACAAAGTGCCACAAGACTTATTACAAAGTGCGACAGGTATTACAAAGTGCGACAGGTATTACAAAGTGCGACAGGTATTACAAAGTGCGACAGGTATTACAAAGTGCAACAGGTATTACAAAGTGCGACGGTATTACAAAGTGCGACAGGTATTACAAAGTGCGACAAGATTTATTACAAAGTGCGACAGGTATTACAAAGTGCGACAGATTTATTACCAAGTGCGACAGGTATTACAAAGTGCGACAAGATTTATTACAAAGTGCGACAGGTATTACAAAGTGCCACAAGATTTATTACAAAGTGCGACAGGTATTACAAAGTGCGACGGTATTACAAAGTGCGACAGGTATTACAAAGTGCGACAGGTATTACAAAGTGCAACAGGTATTACAAAGTGCGACGGTATTACAAAGTGCGACAGGTATTACAAAGTGCGACAGATTTATTACAAAGTGCGACAAGATTTATTACAAAGTGCAACAGGTATTACAAAGTGCGACAAGATTTATTACAAAGTGCGACAGGTATTACAAAGTGCGACAGGTATTACAAAGTGCGACAGGTATTACAAAGTGCCACAAGATTTATTACAAAGTGCGACAGGTATTACAAAGTGCGACAGGTATTACAAAGTGCGACAGGTATTACAAAGTGCGACAGGTATTACAAAGTGCGACAGGTATTACAAAGTGCGACAGATTTATTACAAACTGCGACAGGTATTACAAAGTGCGACAGGTATTACAAAGTGCGACAGGTATTACAAAGTGCGACAGATTTATTACAAAGTGCGACAGGTATTACAAAGTGCGACAGGTATTACAAAGTGCGACAGGTATTACAAAGTGCGACATATTTATTACAAAGTGCGACAGGTATTACAAAGTGCGACAGGTATTACAAAGTGCGACAAGATTTATTACAAAGTGCGATAGGTATTACAAAGTGCGACAGATTTATTACAAAGTGCGATAGTTTTACAAAGTGCGACAGATTTATTACAAAGTGCGACAGGTATTACAAAGTGCGACAGGTATTACAAAGTGCGACAGGTATTACAAAGTGCGACAGATTTATTACAAAGTACGACAAGATTTATTACAAAGTGCGACAGGTATTACAAAGTGCGACAGATTTATTACAAAGTGCGACAGGTATTACAAAGTGCGACAGGTATTACAAAGTGCGACAAGATTTATTACAAAGTGCGACAGGTATAACAAAGTGCGACAGATTTATTACAAAGTGCGACAGGTATTACAAAGTGCGAGAGATTTATTACAAAGTGCGACAGGTATTACAAAGTGCGACAAGATTTATTACAAAATGCGACAGGTATTACAAAGTGCGACAAGATTTATTACAAAGTGCGACAGGTATTACAAAGCGCGACAGATTTATTACAAAGTGCGACAGATTTATTACAAAGTGCGACAGGTATTACAAAGTGCGACAGGTATTACAAAGTGCGACAGGTATTACAAAGTGCGACAAGATTTATTACAAAGTGCGACAGGTATTACAAAGTGCGACAGGTATTACAAAGTGCGACAGGTATTACAAAGTGCGACGGTATTACAAAGTGCGACAGGTATTACAAAGTGCGACAGATTTATTACAAAGTGCGACAAGATTTATTACAAAGTGCGACAGGTATTACAAAGTGCGACAGGTATTACAAAGTGCGACAGGTATTACAAAGTGCGACAGGTATTACAAAGTGCGACTGGTATTACAAAGTGCGACAGGTATTACAAAGTGCGACAGGTATTACAAAGTGCGACAGGTATTACAAAGTGCGACAGGTATTACAAAGTGCGACAGGTATTACAAAGTGCGACTGGTATTACAAAGTGCGACAGGTATTACAAAGTGCGACAGGTATTGCAAAGTGCGACAGGTATTACAAAGTGCGACAAGATTTATTACAAAGTGCGACAGGTATTACAAAGTGCGACAGGTATTACAAAGTGCGACAGGTATTACAAAGTGCGACAGGTATTACAAAGTGCGACAGAGTTATTACAAAGTGCGACAGGTATTACAAAGTGCGACAGGTATTACAAAGTGCGACAGGTATTACAAAGTGCGACAGATTTATTACAAAGTGCGACAGGTATTACAAAGTGCGACAGGTATTACAAAGTGCGACAGGTATTACAAAGTGCGACATATTTATTACAAAGTGCGACAGGTATTACAAAGTGCGACAGGTATTACAAAGTGCGACAAGATTTATTACAAAGTGCGATAGGTATTACAAAGTGCGACAGATTTATTACAAAGAGCGATAGGTATTACAAAGTGCGACATATTTATTACAAAGTGCGACAGGTATTACAAAGTGCGACAGATTTATTACAAAGTGCGACAGGTATTACAAAGTGCGACAGGTATTACAAAGTGCGACAGGTATTACAAAGTGCGACAGATTTATTACAAAGTGCGACAAGATTTATTACAAAGTGCGACAGGTATTACAAAGTGCGACAGGTATTACAAAGTGCGACAGGTATTACAAAGTGCGACAAGATTTATTACAAAGTGCGACAGGTATTACAAAGTGCCACAAGATTTATTACAAAGTGCGACAGGTATTAAAAAGTGCGACAGGTATTACAAAGTGCGACAGGTATTACAAAGTGCGACAGGTATTACAAAGTGCAACAGGTATTACAAAGTGCGACGGTATTACAAAGTGCGACAGGTATTACAAAGTGCGACAAGATTTATTACAAAGTGCGACAGGTATTACAAAGTGCCACAAGATTTATTACAAAGTGCGACAGGTATTACAAAGTGCGACAGGTATTACAAAGTGCGACAGGTATTACAAAGTGCGACAGGTATTACAAAGTGCAACAGGTATTACAAAGTGCGACGGTATTACAAAGTGCGACAGGTATTACAAAGTGCGACAGATTTATTACAAAGTGCGACAAGATTTATTACAAAGTGCGACAGGTATTACAAAGTGCGACAAGATTTATTACAAAGTGCGACAGGTATTACAAAGTGCGACAGGTATTACAAAGTGCGACAGATTTATTACAAAGTGCGACAGGTATTACAAAGTGCGACAGGTATTACAAAGTGCGACAGGTATTACAAAGTGCGACAAGATTTATTACAAAGTGCGATAGGTATTAGAGAGTGCGACAGATTTATTACAAAGTGCGACGGTATTACAAAGTGCGACAGGTATTACAAAGTGCGACAAGATTTATTACAAAGTGCGACAGGTATTACAAAGTGCGACAGGTATTACAAAGTGCGACAGGTATTACAAAGTGCGACAGGTATTACAAAGTGCGACAGGTATTACAAAGTGCGACAAGATTTATTACAAAGTGCGACAGGTATTACAAAGTGCCACAAGATTTATTACAAAGTGCGACAGGTATTAAAAAGTGCGACAGGTATTACAAAGTGCGACAGGTATTACAAAGTGCGACAGGTATTACAAAGTGCAACAGGTATTACAAAGTGCGACGGTATTACAAAGTGCGACAGGTATTACAAAGTGCGACAAGATTTATTACAAAGTGCGACAGGTATTACAAAGTGCCACAAGATTTATTACAAAGTGCGACAGGTATTACAAAGTGCGACAGGTATTACAAAGTGCGACAGGTATTACAAAGTGCGACAGGTATTACAAAGTGCAACAGGTATTACAAAGTGCGACGGTATTACAAAGTGCGACAGGTATTACAAAGTGCGACAGATTTATTACAAAGTGCGACAAGATTTATTACAAAGTGCGACAGGTATTACAAAGTGCGACAAGATTTATTACAAAGTGCGACAGGTATTACAAAGTGCGACAGGTATTACAAAGTGCGACAGATTTATTACAAAGTGCGACAGGTATTACAAAGTGCGACAGGTATTACAAAGTGCGACAGGTATTACAAAGTGCGACAAGATTTATTACAAAGTGCGACAGGTATTACAAAGTGCGACAGGTATTACAAAGTGCGACAGGTATTACAAAGTGCGACATATTTATTACAAAGTGCGACAGGTATTACAAAGTTCGACAGGTATTACAAAGTGCGACAAGATTTATTACAAAGTGCGATAGGTATTAGAGAGTGCGACAGATTTATTACAAAGTGCGACGGTATTACAAAGTGCGACAGGTATTACAAAGTGCCACAAGATTTATTACAAAGTGCGACAGGTATTACAAAGTGCCACAAGATTTATTACAAAGTGCGACAGGTATTACAAAGTGCGACAGGTATTACAAAGTGCGACAGGTATTACAAAGTGCGACAGGTATTACAAAGTGCAACAGGTATTACAAAGTGCGACGGTATTACAAAGTGCGACAGGTATTACAAAGTGCGAAAGGTATTACAAAGTGCGACAGGTATTACAAAGTGCGACATATTTATTACAAAGTGCGACAGGTATTACAAAGTGCGACAGGTATTACAAAGTGCGACAGATTTATTACAAAGTGCGACAGGTATTACAAAGTGCGACAAGATTTATTACAAAGTGCGACAGCTATTACAAAGTGCCACAAGATTTATTACAAAGTGCGACAGGTATTACAAAGTGCGACAGGTATTACAAAGTGCGACAGGTATTACAAAGTGCGACAGGTATTACAAAGTGCAACAGGTATTACAAAGTGCGACGGTATTACAAAGTGCGACAGGTATTACAAAGTGCGACAAGATTTATTACAAAGTGCGACAGGTATTACAAAGTGCGACAGATTTATTACCAAGTGCGACAGGTATTACAAAGTGCGACAAGATTTATTACAAAGTGCGACAGGTATTACAAAGTGCCACAAGATTTATTACAAAGTGCGACAGGTATTACAAAGTGCGACGGTATTACAAAGTGCGACAGGTATTACAAAGTGCGACAGGTATTACAAAGTGCAACAGGTATTACAAAGTGCGACGGTATTACAAAGTGCGACAGGTATTACAAAGTGCGACAGATTTATTACAAAGTGCGACAATATTTATTACAAAGTGCAACAGGTATTACAAAGTGCGACAAGATTTATTACAAAGTGCGACAGGTATTACAAAGTGCGACAGGTATTACAAAGTGCGACAGGTATTACAAAGTGCCACAAGATTTATTACAAAGTGCGACAGGTATTACAAAGTGCGACAGGTATTACAAAGTGCGACAGGTATTACAAAGTGCGACAGGTATTACAAAGTGCGACAGGTATTACAAAGTGCGACAGATTTATTACAAACTGCGACAGGTATTACAAAGTGCGACAGGTATTACAAAGTGCGACAGGTATTACAAAGTGCGACAGATTTATTACAAAGTGCGACAGGTATTACAAAGTGCGACAGGTATTACAAAGTGCGACAGGTATTACAAAGTGCGACATATTTATTACAAAGTGCGACAGGTATTACAAAGTGCGACAGGTATTACAAAGTGCGACAAGATTTATTACAAAGTGCGATAGGTATTACAAAGTGCGACAGATTTATTACAAAGTGCGATAGTTTTACAAAGTGCGACAGATTTATTACAAAGTGCGACAGGTATTACAAAGTGCGACAGGTATTACAAAGTGCGACAGGTATTACAAAGTGCGACAGATTTATTACAAAGTACGACAAGATTTATTACAAAGTGCGACAGGTATTACAAAGTGCGACAGATTTATTACAAAGTGCGACAGGTATTACAAAGTGCGACAGGTATTACAAAGTGCGACAAGATTTATTACAAAGTGCGACAGGTATAACAAAGTGCGACAGATTTATTACAAAGTGCGACAGGTATTACAAAGTGCGAGAGATTTATTACAAAGTGCGACAGGTATTACAAAGTGCGACAAGATTTATTACAAAATGCGACAGGTATTACAAAGTGCGACAAGATTTATTACAAAGTGCGACAGGTATTACAAAGCGCGACAGATTTATTACAAAGTGCGACAGATTTATTACAAAGTGCGACAGGTATTACAAAGTGCGACAGGTATTACAAAGTGCGACAGGTATTACAAAGTGCGACAAGATTTATTACAAAGTGCGACAGGTATTACAAAGTGCGACAGGTATTACAAAGTGCGACAGGTATTACAAAGTGCGACGGTATTACAAAGTGCGACAGGTATTACAAAGTGCGACAGATTTATTACAAAGTGCGACAAGATTTATTACAAAGTGCGACAGGTATTACAAAGTGCGACAGGTATTACAAAGTGCGACAGGTATTACAAAGTGCGACAGGTATTACAAAGTGCGACTGGTATTACAAAGTGCGACAGGTATTACAAAGTGCGACAGGTATTACAAAGTGCGACAGGTATTACAAAGTGCGACAGGTATTACAAAGTGCGACAGGTATTACAAAGTGCGACTGGTATTACAAAGTGCGACAGGTATTACAAAGTGCGACAGGTATTGCAAAGTGCGACAGGTATTACAAAGTGCGACAAGATTTATTACAAAGTGCGACAGGTATTACAAAGTGCGACAGGTATTACAAAGTGCGACAGGTATTACAAAGTGCGACAGGTATTACAAAGTGCGACAGAGTTATTACAAAGTGCGACAGGTATTACAAAGTGCGACAGGTATTACAAAGTGCGACAGGTATTACAAAGTGCGACAGATTTATTACAAAGTGCGACAGGTATTACAAAGTGCGACAGGTATTACAAAGTGCGACAGGTATTACAAAGTGCGACATATTTATTACAAAGTGCGACAGGTATTACAAAGTGCGACAGGTATTACAAAGTGCGACAAGATTTATTACAAAGTGCGATAGGTATTACAAAGTGCGACAGATTTATTACAAAGAGCGATAGGTATTACAAAGTGCGACATATTTATTACAAAGTGCGACAGGTATTACAAAGTGCGACAGATTTATTACAAAGTGCGACAGGTATTACAAAGTGCGACAGGTATTACAAAGTGCGACAGGTATTACAAAGTGCGACAGATTTATTACAAAGTGCGACAAGATTTATTACAAAGTGCGACAGGTATTACAAAGTGCGACAGGTATTACAAAGTGCGACAGGTATTACAAAGTGCGACAAGATTTATTACAAAGTGCGACAGGTATTACAAAGTGCCACAAGATTTATTACAAAGTGCGACAGGTATTAAAAAGTGCGACAGGTATTACAAAGTGCGACAGGTATTACAAAGTGCGACAGGTATTACAAAGTGCAACAGGTATTACAAAGTGCGACGGTATTACAAAGTGCGACAGGTATTACAAAGTGCGACAAGATTTATTACAAAGTGCGACAGGTATTACAAAGTGCCACAAGATTTATTACAAAGTGCGACAGGTATTACAAAGTGCGACAGGTATTACAAAGTGCGACAGGTATTACAAAGTGCGACAGGTATTACAAAGTGCAACAGGTATTACAAAGTGCGACGGTATTACAAAGTGCGACAGGTATTACAAAGTGCGACAGATTTATTACAAAGTGCGACAAGATTTATTACAAAGTGCGACAGGTATTACAAAGTGCGACAAGATTTATTACAAAGTGCGACAGGTATTACAAAGTGCGACAGGTATTACAAAGTGCGACAGATTTATTACAAAGTGCGACAGGTATTACAAAGTGCGACAGGTATTACAAAGTGCGACAGGTATTACAAAGTGCGACAAGATTTATTACAAAGTGCGATAGGTATTAGAGAGTGCGACAGATTTATTACAAAGTGCGACGGTATTACAAAGTGCGACAGGTATTACAAAGTGCGACAAGATTTATTACAAAGTGCGACAGGTATTACAAAGTGCGACAGGTATTACAAAGTGCGACAGGTATTACAAAGTGCGACAGGTATTACAAAGTGCGACAGGTATTACAAAGTGCGACAGGTATTACAAAGTGCGACAGGTATTACAAAGTGCGACAAGATTTATTACAAAGTGCGATAGGTATTAGAGAGTGCGACAGATTTATTACAAAGTGCGACGGTATTACAAAGTGCGACAGGTATTACAAAGTGCGACAAGATTTATTACAAAGTGCGACAGGTATTACAAAGTGCGACAGGTATTACAAAGTGCGACAGGTATTACAAAGTGCGACAGGTATTACAAAGTGCGACAAGATTTATTACAAAGTGCGATAGGTATTAGAGAGTGCGACAGATTTATTACAAAGTGCGACGGTATTACAAAGTGCGACAGGTATTACAAAGTGCGACAAGATTTATTACAAAGTGCGACAGGTATTACAAAGTGCGACAAGATTTATTACAAAGTGCGATAGGTATTAGAGAGTGCGACAGATTTATTACAAAGTGCGACGGTATTACAAAGTGCGACAGGTATTACAAAGTGCCACAAGATTTATTACAAAGTGCGACAGGTATTACAAAGTGCGACAGGTATTACAAAGTGCGACAAGATTTATTACAAAGTGCGACAGGTATTACAAAGTGCGACAGGTATTACAAAGTGCGACAGGTATTACAAAGTGCGACAGGTATTACAAAGTGCGACAGATTTATTACAAAGTACGACAAGATTTATTACAAAGTGCGACAGGTATTACAAAGTGCGACAGGTATTACAAAGTGCGACAAGATTTATTACAAAATGCGACAGGTATTACAAAGTGCGACAAGATTTATTACAAAGTGCGACAGGTATTACAAAGCGCGACAGATTTATTACAAAGTGCGACAGATTTATTACAAAGTGCGACAGGTATTACAAAGTGCGACAGGTATTACAAAGTGCGACAGGTATTACAAAGTGCGACAAGATTTATTACAAAGTGCGACAGGTATTACAAAGTGCGACAGGTATTACAAAGTGCGACAGGTATTACAAAGTGCGACGGTATTACAAAGTGCGACAGGTATTACAAAGTGCGACAGATTTATTACAAAGTGCGACAAGATTTATTACAAAGTGCGACAGGTATTACAAAGTGCGACAGGTATTACAAAGTGCGACAGGTATTACAAAGTGCGACAGGTATTACAAAGTGCGACTGGTATTACAAAGTGCGACAGGTATTACAAAGTGCGACAGGTATTACAAAGTGCGACAGGTATTACAAAGTGCGACAGGTATTACAAAGTGCGACAGGTATTACAAAGTGCGACTGGTATTACAAAGTGCGACAGGTATTACAAAGTGCGACAGGTATTGCAAAGTGCGACAGGTATTACAAAGTGCGACAAGATTTATTACAAAGTGCGACAGGTATTACAAAGTGCGACAGGTATTGCAAAGTGCGACAGGTATTACAAAGTGCGACAGGTATTACAAAGTGCGACAGAGTTATTACAAAGTGCGACAGGTATTACAAAGTGCGACAGGTATTACAAAGTGCGACAGGTATTACAAAGTGCGACAGATTTATTACAAAGTGCGACAGGTATTACAAAGTGCGACAGGTATTACAAAGTGCGACAGGTATTACAAAGTGCGACATATTTATTACAAAGTGCGACAGGTATTACAAAGTGCGACAGGTATTACAAAGTGCGACAAGATTTATTACAAAGTGCGATAGGTATTACAAAGTGCGACAGATTTATTACAAAGAGCGATAGGTATTACAAAGTGCGACATATTTATTACAAAGTGCGACAGGTATTACAAAGTGCGACAGATTTATTACAAAGTGCGACAGGTATTACAAAGTGCGACAGGTATTACAAAGTGCGACAGGTATTACAAAGTGCGACAGATTTATTACAAAGTGCGACAAGATTTATTACAAAGTGCGACAGGTATTACAAAGTGCGACAGGTATTACAAAGTGCGACAGGTATTACAAAGTGCGACAAGATTTATTACAAAGTGCGACAGGTATTACAAAGTGCCACAAGATTTATTACAAAGTGCGACAGGTATTAAAAAGTGCGACAGGTATTACAAAGTGCGACAGGTATTACAAAGTGCGACAGGTATTACAAAGTGCAACAGGTATTACAAAGTGCGACGGTATTACAAAGTGCGACAGGTATTACAAAGTGCGACAAGATTTATTACAAAGTGCGACAGGTATTACAAAGTGCCACAAGATTTATTACAAAGTGCGACAGGTATTACAAAGTGCGACAGGTATTACAAAGTGCGACAGGTATTACAAAGTGCGACAGGTATTACAAAGTGCAACAGGTATTACAAAGTGCGACGGTATTACAAAGTGCGACAGGTATTACAAAGTGCGACAGATTTATTACAAAGTGCGACAAGATTTATTACAAAGTGCGACAGGTATTACAAAGTGCGACAAGATTTATTACAAAGTGCGACAGGTATTACAAAGTGCGACAGGTATTACAAAGTGCGACAGATTTATTACAAAGTGCGACAGGTATTACAAAGTGCGACAGGTATTACAAAGTGCGACAGGTATTACAAAGTGCGACAAGATTTATTACAAAGTGCGATAGGTATTAGAGAGTGCGACAGATTTATTACAAAGTGCGACGGTATTACAAAGTGCGACAGGTATTACAAAGTGCGACAAGATTTATTACAAAGTGCGACAGGTATTACAAAGTGCGACAGGTATTACAAAGTGCGACAGGTATTACAAAGTGCGACAGGTATTACAAAGTGCGACAGGTATTACAAAGTGCGACAGGTATTACAAAGTGCGACAGGTATTACAAAGTGCGACAAGATTTATTACAAAGTGCGATAGGTATTAGAGAGTGCGACAGATTTATTACAAAGTGCGACGGTATTACAAAGTGCGACAGGTATTACAAAGTGCGACAAGATTTATTACAAAGTGCGACAGGTATTACAAAGTGCGACAGGTATTACAAAGTGCGACAGGTATTACAAAGTGCGACAGGTATTACAAAGTGCGACAAGATTTATTACAAAGTGCGATAGGTATTAGAGAGTGCGACAGATTTATTACAAAGTGCGACGGTATTACAAAGTGCGACAGGTATTACAAAGTGCGACAAGATTTATTACAAAGTGCGACAGGTATTACAAAGTGCGACAAGATTTATTACAAAGTGCGATAGGTATTAGAGAGTGCGACAGATTTATTACAAAGTGCGACGGTATTACAAAGTGCGACAGGTATTACAAAGTGCCACAAGATTTATTACAAAGTGCGACAGGTATTACAAAGTGCGACAGGTATTACAAAGTGCGACAAGATTTATTACAAAGTGCGACAGGTATTACAAAGTGCGACAGATTTATTACAAAGTGCGACAGGTATTACAAAGTGCGACAGGTATTACAAAGTGCGACAGGTATTACAAAGTGCGACAAGATTTATTACAAAGTGCGACAGGTATAACAAAGTGCGACAGATTTATTACAAAGTGCGACAGGTATTGCAAAGTGCGACAGATTTATTACAAAGTGCGACAGGTATTACAAAGTGCGACAGATTTATTACAAAGTGCGATAGGTATTACAAAGTGCGACAGATTTATTACAAAGTGCGATAGGTATTACAAAGTGCGACAGATTTATTACAAAGTGCGATAGGTATTACAAAGTGCGACAAGATTTATTACAAAGTGCGATAGGTATTCTAAAGTGCGACAAGATTTATTACAAAGTGCGACAGGTATTACAAAGTGCGACGGTATTACAAAGTGCGATAGGTATTACAAAGAGGCTATTTTTTAAAGCCAGCCGGTTCTCTTGTTCTTCAAGTACAGTGGCAAAACATAGTTCAAGTTAAAACTGTTCACGACATTTGCTCACATGGTTTTTCCTCACTCCTTGGCAATTTGATTGACACATTTTATACCCATTTTTACTTAGCCTGAGTGCAGCCTGACTTTTACTCCAGAGTTATATTCTGGCTTCACGCAGGCTATTTTTTACTGTCACCTCAAGATATTGCAAATAACAATCACAATAAGTCTTATCTGCTTCAACCACATTACTTTCGATTTCTTGATAATGGCTTGAATGTATGCAGTTTACAGATCATATACTAAAAATAGATTTCACACCACTGGACCCGCGCATGACTCATATACAAACTGCATAGTAAGTGTTAGATTTGCATTGATTGACACATGTAATTGTATATGACGCTTGCATATTTAAACCCAAATACACCACAGTAAGTGATTCATTTAGGTGACAGTTATGACTAAACGTCAACTCACCCCCATCTGGTAGTAGTCTGTTCCTTCTATAGACACCAAGCTACCAGGACTCGCCTTCTTGCTGGAATTATTCAGATCACATTCAACGGAACCCCAACTAGTATGACGAACGTTGACCGAGAAGCACCATGGTAACCATACACAGGTACCCCAACAAACTTGTTCTAGACTCGTTGTCATGGTTTTGATCACGTGATTTACTAGTGCCTTTCCTCCTTCTTTGACGAAACGATAAGCTTCACACGATTCGGCGAAGGAATTACGAAATGACGCGAATTGTAAAATGATAACAGCGAGAACAAGGAACTTTGTGTTGATATTCATTTCTGTCAAGAACAACAACAACAACAACAATAATAATAATAATAATTAATAATATTACAAATAATAATGAATAATAATACTTATAATGATAAATAATGATAATGATAATTAAAATAATACTGATAATTAATAATAATTAATAATTAATATTTATTATATTTTTTTAATATTTATTATTAAAATTATCATACTTAATATTTATTTTATTTCTCATTTTTTATTTATTTTGCAGAAGTTCTAGAATATTGCTAAAAATAGGTATGATGTAAGTTACTAAAAATAGTAACAAATAGAACATCATTGCTCAGAAGCGGCTATTTAAAGTGGCGAAAGCAGGTATAGCTAATTTACGTCAAACGAGACCAGTAAATCCGAGAATTCAAATGTAGTTTGAATCTCCGATCAACGGCTCCGATATTCCAAAAAAAAAAAAATTCAATTAAAAATTAGGTTTTGGACGCGCTATCATGAATGATTGTGAAATAATTACCAAAATAATTCACTTGCAAAACACATCGCTAAGTATCAGCTTCAAAAAAAATATTTTTAAAATAAGAATATTATGAGTTGCCGGAGTTTTGAATACTTGAGTTGGCGCTGAGATTTGGAATTTCAAACGAAGCCGCCGAAACTCCAATCAAAACATTCGGGTTACTACTGGTCACGCGTGACGTAAATTAGCTGTAAGATGTCACACACGTTCTTAGAAAATATAAACAAGGACACGCTAAAACGTTTCCTGTGAGGATCATCGGGGCTTTGTTTCAATTAAGTTATTATTTTTTTTAGAAGACTAGATGATTTTTACGATACCCTCGACATTTTACTATCGACTCTCGACATCCTACCCTCGACACACTCGACATGGTACCATCGACCCTCGAGTCTCGACCAAAACCCAAAGTCGAATGAGAGAAGATTATCATCTCGGCTTTGCCAAGTCACTTACAGGAAATTATCATCCGTAGATCATATAGAGAGAGAGAGGATTACCACTTATTTTGGCCAAAGCACTGGCCAGTATGGAGTACCTATTCCTCATACCCCTTTTCCCCACAAACCGTTGCACTGTTATTTCTTTAGTATAAGCTAAGTGGTTGGAAGCATTAAATGAGTCATAATTATTTCCCAAATAAGCAGAAATTTCATGAACAAAACGCCATTCTTATACCGAAGTATAAAATTATTAACAATAAATAAAAAGTTCGCATTAGTTCCTTCATTGTTACTCGAGTATAATGAATACTGCTATCGAGTACTGACTTGACGTTTTTGTTATTCATGCTTCTTGGTGGTTATCTATTAACTTTGTTATTTAGTTTCTCGATAATTGAGGGTCACTTGATTTTCGCGTCATTATATTTTCCCTAATCCATTCCTCTCGATCTCCTCATAAGGTACATCGACTGATTTCAACGAGGAAAATTGCATGTCTTTACTGGAGTTTGAATTTGACATGTGGGGAAATGACGACGATGGTTTCTACAATGTTAAACATGACAAAATGTTTTCCTTGACAATCTTACCTGAGTATAAGAAAAACTGGCGACTCTCTGCAGCTGGACTTCTTTCTTTTTATTAAAAGTACTTGCGAACGAAACTGAGACAGACTATAAAAAACTGTTTTTAACTCTCTTGTTATCCCCTACGAAATCGGAACACAGGAAAACAAGTTCAGTCTCTCTTGTTTTGCTCAATACGAGTTCATCATATCAATTATTTATTCCATGAAGTTTGTTTGATATCCGACCTAATTATTCTATCCTTCCTTGACTATGACAGGTGTTAAAAAAATGTGCTGAGTTTGAAAACTTATAAGCATCAAATGAACTCAAATGAGAGTCCTTCATAACGATTACGAGTCTGAAAGATAATTGCATTTGAGACTCTGTAATTTTAGCGAATAATATTGAATGTTTTTAGAATTACGACACAGAAAAAAATTGCAAACATTAAAGAAAATGACGAGCCGTTGTCATTGAAAAATAAAAATAAAAACAATTAGAAACTTCAAAACTGTGTGTTAAGTTTCAAAATCTTTAAGCATCAAATGAGCTCAAATGAGATTAGCTCAGTTTTAACTCGAGTAAATGTTTTGTTGGAAATTCTTTCAACAATACAAATGTTTAACCTTTTCATGATATCCTATACAGTGATTCCACTATAAAAGAGTCGTAGTGTTCGCTCCTTTTCGATAAAGAGCGAAAACACCGACTCATGGAATAAGCCTAGATAGCCTAGTGCTGATAACATAAATGTGCAATTGAACTAAATAAATAAAATAAACGATGGAGCGATATATCTTTACTCACTCTAAATTCGTAAATTCGCTCTTAGCTCTTAGATCTTGCTAGTGTTAGTATAGCCCACTCCTGTTGCTTGGTGTGGAAGGGTTTCTTAGATACATAATATTTTCGATAGTATTCAGCTGCGCGTTGACGAATATATCACCAGGTTGTCTGCCGTCAGAACAACAGGTATTTGTCTCCCTTTCCAAAATAATTTTTTTCGAGGGAAAAGTCAAACGCTCAAAGAATCCGGCAAACAAACTAAAAAGCCATAATACACCAAGAGTCAACGTACTTCCAAATTCCAATCTGATCTAGGGGATATTCTCGATAGGGATAAACTCTTATAAGAAAACAAAAATGTCTCCTTTAAATATCTCCTTTCTCACTATGATTGTTCGAATATAATTTGTGATTTTGATTTTGTGAAAAGAAAAGAAGTAGAGAAAGAAAGAAAATAAGAAAGAATGGGAAAATGAGAGAGCACTGAATAGAAATCTCGATCGAGTAGTAGTAATAATGGAAACTTTATCTTGTTGTATATATGCCGCTTTGAAATACCACGGTGAGGCTAAGGGATCGTCCCTTGCTCGCTCCCCTTCGCTACACTACTGGTGCTGGGGGGGGGGGGGGGGGAGTTTACATAATACCTTTCAGTTTCATCGAGGGGGGGGGGGGGGCAATGTAGTAATAGCATATTATATGATGATGGGTTCCCTGTGTGTAGTATTGGCATATTCTATGATGATGGGTTCCCTGTGTGTAGTATTGGCATATTATAAGATTATGGGTTCCCTGTGTGTAGTATTGGCATATTATAAGATGATGGGTTCCCTGTGTGTAGCATTGGCATATAAAATGTCAATGCCACTGGCGTAGGAAGTGCGGCGAACTCGTCCCCCCGCCCACAAATTTTTGGTAATAGGACAGTAACAAGACTTTTGGAGGGCATATTGTTTATTTACAAGACCAAATTATACAAAGTTCCCGCAATGTATTAAACACTAATGCTTGCTGTTATTGAGTAGAAGTTATTATTATCAGTATCTAGTTATTTTTATATAGAAGTGATTTTATAGTTTTATATTTTTATTATCAGAAGTGTTTGATTACGGTGGCCCAAAAATGTCACGGGAAAACTTTTATTAATCACGGCAAAACTTCATTACTCACGGCAAAACTTTTATTACTCACGGCAAAACTTCATTACTCACGGCAAAACTTTTATTACTCACGGCAAAACTTTACATACACACTACACATGCATACTTTTAGTAATTCTTGAAAGTAACTTGGTTTGCGGTATTCCTGTGTAAATTTCAAGATGGCGGATGAAGTGGACGAGAGGTCACTTCTCGAATCTTTGTTTTATAAAGGATACGAGTATGAGGAAATTCTCTATATGTTAAAAAACACAAAGCAAGACTGATAAACATGGGTCTTACACTCAAGAGAAAGCTGAAGAGGTACGAACTTCAAAGGAACATGGTTGAGTTCGATTCGCAAGAGCTAAGAAACGCTATAATGTCAATATTGGATGGTCCTGGGTGCTGCGTAGGATACCGTAGTGTTTGGCATGCCCTACAACGAAAAGAAATAAGAGTAGCAAGAAAAAAGTAGAAGAAATTGTTCGAGAACTAGACCCTGAAGGGGTTGAAGCTATAAAAGCAAACAAGCTGCGTAGATTAACTTGCTTTGCGTTATTTAACATATAGAGAATTTCCTCATACTAAACTGATAGTTTTAGTGAAGGCAGTTTAATATTTGGCCTTGTATATTGATGATAATTAGTTTTTATTCAAGTGCCTCCCCAGATCCTGCTCAGTACAATGGGATACTAGACACTTACCTTTTATTTACCTTTACATATTTACTTGATCAATATCTTAATCTGGGATGAACGATATCTGGAAAATCTCCTCTTCGTCTTCTAGTTTTGCATTGCTTTCAGTTCATTGCTTTCTGAACTCAGTTCACTTTCTGAAGATATTTCCTGTTCTTCCGAGTTATCTCCAATTTCAATTAAAGTGTCGTCATGCTCCTCTTCTATATCAGTTGATCTACAACCACACGCATATACAAGAACACGTTCAATCAACTGTGTCATCTTTCTTCCGGATACTTTAACACTTTTCTATCTTAGGTAGAGCTTCAGCTGCTTAACTGTGAGTCCCTTGACATCTTCATCACTTGTCCAGCATATACAGATCTAGCAAAGAGTTTCTCACAAGTTTATTTTTCTTTGCCTTAGAGTCCGAAAATTCAAGGTGTTGCAAATGTTTTGTTGTAAGGTATCTCTTCCAATTTAGCCTCAGTTGAACACGCTTTTTGTACTGACTTAGTATCAGAGTATTAAGACATTACCCCACCCTTTCCAAGTCCATTATTTAACACTTTGCCACCCCCCTCTCCCACTTTAGAACCCCCCTCCTGCTAATTATTGCAGAGTCCCTAAAGGCCCAGTCCCATTCAGGCACCGCTGATATGATTTCCAGGTGATCTGAGGTAAAACGATTAGCCAATCAGATTGCGAATCATTTTTCTGAAAAAGAATCAATCCCATGAGTCTTTTCGAGCCCAATCATGGATGAACAGGGGAAATCAAAATAAAACAAAATAGCATACAAGTACAAATATACAAGGAGAAGTGTCATTTAGCCGAGGATTTAAGGCTTAAAATGTTTCTCCTTCAAAGAATAAGTTGTCTAGATAAGACTAGGAATATATTTTAATCGATTAGGTCATTATTCAGGTTTTTTTATTAAAGAATTACCGTTGAAACGATATCGAAGAAGATGCCGAAAAGCTTCCTTGATTCCTCTATTTCATTTGTTATAAACTCCAATTTAAAATTATTTATACGGAGCCAATGCCACAAATTACGTATTCGTCTGAGTAGAAAAAAATTAAAGTAGTTCAATCAGCAACGGTGCGTCATGTATGAAACATCATAGATTGTATTTGTGACAGTAAATACATGTGATAACCACAGTTATCTATGCATTACATGAAGAACCAAGCTACTAAAATGTCAACATCAACACAGATCCGAGGCTCTGTTTCAGCCGTGAGGGTGATTTGTACATTTGTACCAAACCTCCCCTCACGTGAGTTGGGAGAGGATCGCAGGCGCACCGAAACCACCACGGCTGGTAATCGAGCCTAGACATATTATTGATCTGTCGCATGTTTGACCGTCATATCAGTCCAGAAAATGCATTTCATAGCACGAAAATGGCTTCCCGGAACCATGAGTGGGCAACGTCTGACGTTTGAATTTCTTAATTCTCTCATTTATTCCAACACAATATGTACACTTCCACCCCCCCCCCCTCAAATCCTGGGTTCTACCTCCTTCCCTATATAAGGAATCTTCATATTTCCTTTTTCAGAAGATGATATGCAAATTGACCCTTTTCGAATATGGCGTCTATGACGTCAAACGAGGAGAATGAGAATGTCCCGGATGTCGAAACCCAAGGATTTCCTCTAGCTGCATCCGGAACCAAAATGCCCTGGATTTCAAAACACAATCATTATCACTATCACATCCGGGACATTCTAGGACTCCTCGTTTGACGTCATAGACGTCATATTCGAAAAGACTCTATTGCACACACACACACACACAAAAATGGGTGTCATGCTACATACATACTTTATTGTCGAGCTCTCAAAGACTTTTCAGAAATCCATTACATGCGTTTAGTAAATTGTGATCGATTTTAATAATCTAAAGCTACAATAGAATAAATGATTATGACCAGAATTGAGAAGTTGGTGTGTCAAGTTTGACAACTGATGATAAAGATATATAAGAAGTGAAATAATTATGACTAGAAAAATCATAAGAAATTCTTTCGTTTTGTTTCTGGCTGGTGCACAGAAACATTAATTGGGCTGCCTGTGGTAACACAGACCTTAAGGACGTTCGCGGGCAAAGTTAATGTCAATTTTATGAAACATTGCCAGTTGATAAAACAACATGGAATCCACCACATAATAAGTTCCATAAAAATCGGTCGTAACCGTGCAATCCTTCGATGAAAATGACTTAGAAGTCGATCATTTCGGCGCCTATCGTGATCCACGTCATGAAGTGGTGAAAACAATAAGATTATATCAGTGAAAAACTTACAGTTATACAGATAAATGGTATTAGAATGCATTTGTAACTAATAATCTGTTTTCAAAACGGTTTTTATATATAAGGCAATTAAAACTAACACTCTCTTTTTGAGGGACCTGACACAAGTAACTCTCGAACAAAACTGCCGCTTTTTGTTGTTCTCGCGGGTCGAGATGAAGCAAAAAATGTCTCTTTTAAGTGCGATAAGCAATGTAATTTTTTTTAAATAAACAAGTGAATACACATCTTTAGCATTTCATCAAATGTTTAAGTAAAAAATGGGGGTCACCGTTTGTTTTGAATAAACATAGCCGATCGAAATCGTTTTCGCAACGAGCGTGAGGGAGCTTGATCTTGAAAAATATAGGTCAAGCAAGAAGTGCACAAAAAATATCCGCGAACGTTCTTAACTGGAAGATTTTACTCTACTGGTTTCTCACAGATAAAGGGTTTTTTCTCAAAGCAGTGTCTACCAAACCACTGACCATCTTTTCCTGCGGCTGCGCAGTGATGATTGGTCACCAGATGCTTCATGTGGCGTGACGTCATCAAAGCTGTGAAGTTATCATGTGGGCTGCCATCTGACCATGAAAACTGACTGATATGGTTCGTCCTGTTTAAACCAATCCAAACAGCTGACAGGTCTGGAATATCAATCGCTGAAAGAAAAAGAAGTAAGTGAAAACATTTAGGACATTTACATTATCGCGTCATTCAGTTGACCTCTACTACCAGGATCCTTACCACTAATTCCTCAGCATAAATTGTCTTCTATTCTCATGAGGAATTACAAATTGGAATACGAAAGAAAATTCGCGAAGCATTTTGGTAGTGGCGATCAAATGACGCCATCAAGAATACGTCCTATTGATATAGGCTGCTTTTAGGAGGTAATCATAGACCGAATGCCAATATGGCCGCCATTGACTTTCAGAAATAAAAGCCTAATCTTAAAAAATAAGCACCACGTACCATCAGAAAGATGGTATTTTTGGAAAGTTTCATTGCTATAAATATAATTCAAGTGAAGCTATTTGGTATCAAAATTACAGAGATTTGTATGATTTCAGTGATTTGCTAGCCTCGTGGTGTTTTCACGATTTCAAATTTTCATAACTTCTAAAGAATTTAATATTTTTGTCTTACATGGATTCATGGCATAAATAAGAAACCCGAAATAAAAACATTTTCAAATTGTTGACTTACATTGTGCAAAGTCTTTCTTGATCTCATTGATACTGAGTTTTCTGTTATACATTTTCAAATTGCTCATGTGTCCTTTGAACGAGTTTGGGATGCTTGGATTGTAAAATTTGCCCCTGCTCATCCCAATGGTATAGTAGGAAGTATCCTCGGTCATTGCTCCTGAGAAGGTGTCAGGGATGTTTAATGTGTCTTTTATTGTACCATTAATGGCGACTTCTACTGTCGTTGTACTGTCATCACTTTTCCAGCTTGCAGCGATATGCGTCCAAACTCCGTACTCGATACTAACAAAAATAAGACATTGGCGTCATTTTTTCAAGCAAAAATCAAAGAATTGACAGTCAATGCAAAAGGAAAAATGTGCTGCACCTCCCCTCCGTGGCCCCTGCCCTATAAAGATGCAAATATGATTCAGTACGTCTTCTACCGTGTATTGCAATGCTTTACCATGTACTACTATGCATTACCATGCACTACAAAGTACTACCATGTTCTCCAAGTACTGCCATGTCCTACAATGTCCCCTATACTGCTCTACCATGTACTACCCTGCACTACCATGAATGCTATGCTCTAAACCATGTACTACCCTGCACTACCATGACTGCCATGCTCTACCATGTACTGCTATGCTCTACCATGCACTGCCATGCTCTACCATCACTGCCATGCACTGCCATACTCTACCATGCACTGCCATGCTCTACCATCACTGCCATGCACTGCCATGTACTACCCTGCACTACCATGACTGCCATGCTCTACCATGTACTGCTCTACCATGTACTACCCTGCACTACCATGACTGCCATGCTCTACCATGTACTACCCTGCACTACCATGAATGCTATGCTCTAAACCATGTACTACCCTGCACTACCATGACTGCCATGCTCTACCATGTACTGCTATGCTCAACCATGCACTGCCATGCTCTACCATCACTGCCATGCACTGCCATACTCTACCATGCACTGCCATGCTCTACCATCACTGCCATGCACTGCCATGCACTGCCATGCACTACCCTGCACTACCCTGCACTACCATGACTGCCATGCTCTACCATGTACTACCCTGCACTACCATCACTGCCATGCTCTACCATGTACTGCTCTACCATGTACTACCTGCACTACCATGACTGCCATGCTCTACCATGTACTACCCTGCACTACCATGAATGCTATGCTCTAAACCATGTACTACCCTGCACTACCATGACTGCCATGCTCTACCATGTACTGCTATGCTCAACCATGCACTGCCATGCTCTACCATCACTGCCATGCACTGCAATACTCTACCATGCACTGCCATGCTCTACCATCACTGCCATGCACTGCCATGCACTGCCATGCACTACCATGTAATACCCTGCACTACCATGACTGCCATGCTCTACCATGTACTACCCTGCACTACCATCACTGCCATGCTCTACCATGTACTACCCTGCACTGCCATCACTGCCATGCTCTATTATGTACTACCCTGCACTACCATGAATGCCATGCTCTTTACCATGTACTACGCTGCACTGCCATGACTGCCATGCTCTATTATGTACTACCCTGCACTACCATCACTGCCATGCTCTACCATGTACTACCCTGTACTACCATCACTGCCATGCTCTACCATGTACTACCCTGCACTGCTATGACTGCCATGCTCTAGATCATGTACTACCCTGCACTACCATGACTGCCATGCTCTACCATATACTACCCTGCACTACCATCACTGCCATGCTCTACCATATACTACCCTGCACTGTGTGTATCATATAATTTTACATTGACAAGAAAGGAATTATGGTACGTAGGGGCTTTTTAAGGTTATACGAGGTGGGAGGGGGGGGGGGGGGGGGCTCTGGAAAAAGTCTTTGACGTACGTCAATGGCAAGCAGGGTCCTCAATTTTTCATCAGTTTTCCCTAACATTTTTTTTGTGAATGCTTCCTTATCATAGTGGATTTCTAGTATAACTGTTGAAATGATTGCGAACTACACGTACCTTATTCCAATGGTCTTGGTATGGGAACTTGCGTCAGTTTTTATTAAAAATTTGATCGATTTCATGTTTGTATTCAGCCAAATCTGGATACTGGGCACAGGATATCCATTGAATATCATATATTGTCCTTCTATGGATTCGAGGAATCGAACCCACAGAATAATAGTAAATTCTCTTGTAAATCGAACAGCAGGTATTTCAACTAAAGTTTTATCTCCACTGAAATACAGCGCTTTTCGTCCATCAGCCACTTCGTATCGTACCTCACCCGTGGTGTTCTGGAACCTTTCAAGATAATAAGAGATCATGTGGTAGAAGTTAGTGTTACCCTCTCTGACTAGATCGCCAATTCAACGGCTTGTGTTAAACTCCTCTTTTTATTCATATCCTCATAACTGCTTGAATCTCATTCCCAAAACTCACTGAAACTACCTCTTGCACGTGACTCACTCATGTCATCAAAGGTGTCGTTTTACGATGTTCACATTAGTACGAGCACGGACCGCGGCGTTAAGGCTGGTTGGTTAACTGTCGCATGCAATCTGCTTACGCCACGCTTCTCGCGCCACGGCTGGCCTTCGGTTCACATAAAAGCTCCTCTGGAAACAGGCTATTACAACACGAAATACGTCATGTAAATCACCCCTACAACTTGCTACAACTTTTTTCTTCTCATACACAACAGTCGTGAACAAATTGTAGGGTTGGCTTACATGACGCATTTCGTGTTTTACGCATTGTACGGATAAAAACAGATATACATTCGATAGAAGAACGTTTAGTTCTATGACAGATTTTATAAAATCTTTGAATATTCCGAAGCATCGCAACGAAAACGTAGGTGGCTGTTACAAGTTTCAACCCCCTTATGAGTTACTGGACTTACTTGATATTTTTGTCTGTACCGTCCAGTCTAAACTGAGCCACTCCACCCTCTAGTGATGTACCTTAACCATAAATAAGGAAAGGTCTTAGTTTCGATACCAGCAGAAATTCCAATAATTTACAATTTACAAAAAAGATGTGGAGGAGGATGGTTGATTAGGTGGCTAGCCACCCAAATGAAATAATCCTAATCATGATTGCCCACATGTAGTCATGTATTTAATATACGGATTTTGGATGTAGTTTTACAGTCAAAATGGCTCAACCGTACCCCCCTAGAATCCATTAATGAATTCATTATTCGAATATTGAGTTCATTATTCACTGTGACTCCAAACTTGAAAATAGATTATCTACTTCAGTTTTGATTCGCTTCTTCAACAATTGCCATGCCAAGGTAGAAAAACTCCCCAGAAAGGCATCCCTTAGAATTTTAGTTGTGAAAGGAATGTGAAGTTTGGAGTCTTCCGAGTTTTTAATGAAAGCTAGTACTCAGAGTGAATAATAAACTCAATATTCGAATAATGAAATCATTAATGGGGCCTACGGGGGTACGCTTGAGCTGTTTTGACTGTAAGAGTAGATTTTAAAGCAATAAATTACAGAGAAAAAAATCCTTTAGTTTCAGCTTCCTTGTCCCTCTCCACGTACTGTGACTCATCAGTCTAATTTGACTAAAATCTCTTCCTTACGGGATCTATCTCGCTTTATTGGGTGATAAACGTCCATGTACGTGAATGGTCTCTCCAATTGGATCAAAGTCATGAATTATTCATGATCATGAGTTTGAGATATATATATATTTATTTATTATATAGACACTTGTATTTTACTGAGAAATACGCCACTCATATTTTTAATATGAACTAGATCCGGGACCTCAGTGACATATTTTCCATCACCTCAAACGTGACGTCACATTCTTTTTTTTCTCACTCAGGATCGGTCAAAATGGACGCCAAATGAGTTTTTTTCCAGGATTTGTCTATATAATAAAAAGAAAATTACACGTTGGCTTGAAGATATGAAGTTTATCTGCGTTCACTTGTGAAATATTTTCACCATGAGAAGATAAACTTCATATCTTCTCGCCACCATGTAATATCCTCTATATGTTAAGGTTATCGTGATAAACGCATTAAATGAAAATTTAATTTGCGGAGAATATTTTCTCCACAAATTCTGGATAGTGTTTTGACTTACCATTCGTGTTGTTCATACGGTCTTTCACGAATACATTGTACGCAAAATCATTTTCATGATGACTGGAGATTGACATGAGGTCTCCACCCAGGGACTGGCAATAACTGCGAGCATCCAACCACGTCATGATCACGTCCTTGAAGAGTTTTAGAGCAACTTTACCATACCTATACCAGCCATTCCCAAGATCTGAATAAAATCCAGAGTGAATTAAGACCGACTGACTATAAATATTGCCTTTAGCGTTCAAAACGAAAAATATCGAATTTTCTTGCTTGAAATGAAAATGTTGATAAGTTACTGGTAAGAAATACCAAACAAAAAAAGCTGTACGGCAACATTTTAACTTTACACTTCAAATCTTTCAAGAAGTTTTGTAACATTTCAAAAAAGGAGTCAAAAGAAGATAAATAGTGGTTTGAGCATGCGCATTAATAACCACTGATCCATCAAATCATTGCCGAGTTTTATATCGTGAGGGCCTGGGTACGAGTCCCTAAAGTGTGATGATGACAACACAGAACTCACGTAGCCAGAAAGAGCACATCGAGCTATACAAAATTCCGAAGTTTGGTATTAGTCGGATCAATATTTATGAACTTACAGCCATTCAAAAATACAAAGTGTCAAAATGTCAGGACACGATACATTTCTTTGAAAATTCTAGCATTTTTGAATGTCTGTAAGTCGTTCAATATTGATCCGATTAACACTAAACTTCGGGATTCTATAAAGCTCGAAATGTTCTTTTTGGCTATGTGAGATTTGTGTTGTCATCATCATAATTTAGGAACTTGTACCCAGTGCCACGAGATGAAACTCGGCAATGGCACAATAATCTTCCGGAGAAAGAAGGAAACGAGAGAATTGTGTAAAGAAAATCTAGTTAACGCAGAAAAGAAATCAGCTATAGAAATTTGTTGAATGAGAATGGTTGAATCCGACTTTTCTGCCTTTTCTATGGTTATTTTTGCCCATCTTGTTCAACTAATTTTTGCATTACTGAACAAACCTTCTTTTCTTTTGACTTCCGTTGCTTGATTCAGAAAATCGGGCACATCCTGGTGGGAAAAATACTATATTAACCATTTATAGAGTTAGAGATAGAGTTAGAGTTCCACTGTTACTTTCTATTGTGGATTGCGGCCAGGATGGCAGTCTAGGTATTTGCAATGATGTGGGGTAAAATAGTTACACAATGCTTTCTATTTGCACACCATGGGATATCCCATTTGTCAGATACTTCTATCTTCTCAATAAACAGATTATATACTACACATTAACACGCACACATACTATTTATGCTCGCAAGACGCCAAGGTAAATTCAAGAAGGCAGTCATGTAGTTTCATGTTCTATGGGCTTAGCTAGTTCGCTAAGGCGGGAATCCACGGGGAGCACGTGTGGCGTATTGGTGAGAGCGCTCGCTTTTCACCAAGGTTCGACCCAGGTGCGAGCCTCGCCGGGCTCGGTATTGTATATGAGTAGAGTTGCTTGTTGGTTCTCTCCTGTGCTTTGATGGTTTTTCTCTGGGTTCTCCGATTTTCCCCCTTCCGCAAAAGTCAAATTCTATTAGAGGCACTCTGTGGAAATGCATGCTCTCAGTGCTTGTTGAGGCTACCTCAAAAAGTTTGAGTTTGATCAGCTCTGTTTTTCACGCCGTCCGTTTGCCCAGTGTCTGTGTTTTTTCCTAACCGACTAACCCCGCGCGCTGTGTTCCATGTGCTTCATGTGCGACGCTTCATCAATCCTCCCGTTTCGAGTTCTCTTTTACGCTTTTACACCTCAATTGTGCGTAAATTATGCAGAAATTTAGATAAAACTCGTGAAATTTCAAATCATTCTTATTGTCTTCTTTACACACAGATCTCTTGAATTTCCACGGGCAGTTACTGAATAAAAGAATATATTACACGGTTTTGAGGCTAACACAGCGTAAAAGAGAACTCGAAACGGGAGTATTGGTAAGTGCTTGTTTTCTTTGTATTTTCTCATGGTTTTTTATTTTTTATTTATTTTTTTTTTTTTTTGCTCTCTTAGTATAGTTAGTCTACTGTACCAAGCTTTTTCGTGATATGATACATGTCTTAATTTAGGATCTTTTTCTCCTGTTTTCATAGGATTTTACTGTGATTAGCGTACAAAATAAAGTTATGTAAAACCAATTGACTTTTTCGGGTTCGGGACTAATAATAATAATAATAATAATAATAATAATAATAATAATAATAATAATAATAATAATAATAATAATTATTATAATTATAATAATAATAATTATAATAATAATAATTATAATAATAATATAATTATAGCTTTACACGAAGTCTCAAAGCTTTACAAAAATCCTAATGGAATATCTAAAGTACAATGTGTAAATACAAGAAAAGCTGTTAACAAGCGCTTGTGCTGTAGAAGTTTGCAGACTTTGCAGAAAAGAAAAATGAAAATCGATAAAATAAAAAAAAAAAATTGAAAAATAAGGAAATAAAAAATTGAAAATAGGTTTTTTTAAACTACCAAAAATAAAATTTAAAAAAATAGGGAAACTGCATAATAAAAAAAAAAAAAAAAAAAAATTAAGACAGCCAAATATTCCAAAATAAAAGATAGTGCCCTCCACGTGCCATACCCCGAGCATCCGCAGATCTGGGACAACGTATGGACTTCGGACATGACGGCAATTAAGACCCTCCGCCCTTGGTTGCACGAATTACACGAGGTCATGTTCTAGCCCGGAGGCATCAGGGGAGAGACCAGCCGGCCCCCAGACCATATCAGCTAGCCCCTTGCACAACCTGCCACGCACTGGCACATTGATTTGAAGTGGAAAATAATCTAGTCTATCTGGTGCATTGTTCTCACGGCTATTGTTGTGCTAATATCTTGAAAACCGTGGTCCAGTGGGAAAAAACTGAACTTCCAAGATGCTGAGTCAAGCCCGATTGGGCAAGATCATTAGCTGGATGGGTGACTTGAGACTCGTACCTACTCGAACTTTTTTTTGTCTTTCTTTCGTTCTTTTTTCTTTATTAGTTTTTATGAATTTAATCTTAATACTATCATTCTTTTTTCGTTTTTTCTTCTTTCCAGATACTTCAGTAGATATAGGCCTAGCTTGACTGATTCTGCTCGCTGATCGTCATTCTGAAATCGATTCCTGTCTAGCCACATGATACTTTGCACAGTCTCTGTATAGGTGGCAGAATTCCTTCCTTCCCTTCCTTCTTTCCTTCTTAGAACCTTCCTTTCTTCCTTCCTTTCTTCCTTTCAATATCTTTCTTTCCTACCTTTTTATTCCATCCTTCCATCCCTCCCTCCCTCCCTTGATACCTGCTGCAATGTTGACCTATATAGGTTTATCCACCTGTTCTACTCTAATTATACGTGTTATAAAGAAGAGATCATCGCCAGAAAACCGCCCCGCTATCCATGTCACGCAAGGTTAACCCGGCTCAGAGGAAAATACGGCCGGCGAAAAGTTATAAGACATGTATGGGTTTAAAACAAAAAGTGTCTAAAATATAGCCTGTGTGTTGGCGGATCAAAAATGTGTGCATCACAATTTGTAATTCATTTATAGGACATTATAACCTGCAAGAAAAATATTACTTTAATCTAAATTAGAGGTTTCCTTTTTAAATTTCAAAATGACTCCTAGAGAAATGGCACTGAAAGCAGACGTTTGTATGAGAACGGAAAAATAAACGAAAGTTAAATTAGTTTGTAATTCGCCGAAACAGAGAATAGACGACAAAAGAAACAAATGTGTGCATTCAGAAATATTGTTTAATTATTTGAGCACCAGCTCGAAACTAAGTCTCGGCTCTAGGATAAAATCCGAGGTTTCCTTTCGATTGCTGAACAATAACAGCAGTTAACAGTTTAAAAATACCTCCATGTTTCCACGTTAAAGTTCGCAAAATGCCCTGACTTCGGGGCTTGATATCTTCGCAAAGAATAAGCCAAATCTCGTAGTCGAAACGCCATTTTGAAGAGCAACTCTCGATCGGGGCACACAATAGCATATTTGGTCCGAATATCCAGTGGGACCCCCAGAAAATAGCGCCCAAAGGTATGTACCATCGCAGGAAGGTCCGTAAGCCCGCGAATGAATCAGAAATGTCAGCGGTCTTTACTAAACTTGCGGGAACTTTTGAAAAGCGTGTGAGTTTCTACTAAAAAAATTCTAAGATAAAGTCGAGATGGGCCTTAATCTTGATTCCCTTGTTTAAATATCTTCGATAGAGTAGGTTTTTTCTGTTTCCACTTATTAAACGCATGCGCAATGCGCCCATTGAATACCGCTGACCGCACTTGCATGTCGCGGTTTTCTGGCGATGTAATAAGTATTAAAGGTAATTGAGCACAGATAGCATGTCAAGCTTATGAAAAAGCCAAAGAAAATGTTTTTTTAGGGAAAACGGCCATTTTTCGTATCCCAATACCTTAATACTAATTTTGTAACAGATCATTTAGTTAAAAAAAGAATAAGTTGTATTACGACTGTTTTCATTGCTACGCGCTGATCGAGACAACCTCCGTGACAGGGTATCGGGCAATACACTGCCGTCAATCAATCAAATGGTTAGATTACCTAAAGGTAAATGCCTAGCTCTGACTTTCTAAATGCAGAAACCTGACGTTCGATTGGTCATTTCTCATGAGAACAACTAGGATATGGAACGTTCTCAATCCCCCTCCCTAAATTTGAAATGCTCCATCTGCTGCCTCTGGACTATTCGTTTTCACTTCTATTAATGAAAAACAATATTTGAATACAAAAAAAAAAAAAAAAAAAAAAAAAAGAGTTTCGATTCAGCAAACATAAGCGGTATTCAAAAATGAATTGGTTACATGTATTCAAATATTAATCAATCCGTTAAGACGAAGAATTGATAAGAGTATACTGTGCTTCGACGCTTATATGCTAAACATGTTGCAGCTTACGTTTTATTTATATTATGCACTCTTTGGTAATAAGTATTACAAAGTGCGACAGCTTTTTTTTATTACGAAGTGCGCCGAAGGTTATTACAAAGTGCGACAGCTTTTTTATTACAAAGTCCGACGAAGGTTATTAAAAAGTGCGACAGCTTTTTTATTACAAAGTGCGACAAGATTTATTACAAAGTGCGACAGGTATTACAAAGTGCGACAGATTTATTACAAAGTGCGACAGGTATAACAAAGTGCGATCGGTATTACAAAGTGCGACAAGATTTATTACAAAGTGCGACAGGTATTACAAAGTGCGACAAGATTTATTACAAAGTGCGACAGGTATTACAAAGTGCGACAAGATTTATTACAAAGTGCGACAGGTATTACAAAGTGCGACAAGATTTATTACAAAGTGCGACAGGTATTACAAAGTGCGACATATTTATTACAAAGTGCGACAGGTATTACAAAATGCGACAGGTATTACAAAGTGCGACAAGATTTATTACAAAGTGCGACAGGTATTACAAAGCGCGACAGATTTATTACAAAGTGCGACAGATTTATTACAAAGTGCGACAGGTATTACAAAGTGCGACAGGTATTACAAAGTGCGACAGGTATTACAAAGTGCGACAAGATTTATTACAAAGTGCGACAGGTATTACAAAGTGCGACAGGTATTACAAAGTGCGACGGTATTACAAAGTGCGACAGGTATTACAAAGTGCGACAGATTTATTACAAAGTGCGACAAGATTTATTACAAAGTGCGACAGGTATTACAAAGTGCGACAGGTATTACAAAGTGCGACAGGTATTACAAAGTGCGACAGGTATTACAAAGTGCGACTGGTATTACAAAGTGCGACAGGTATTACAAAGTGCGACAGGTATTACAAAGTGCGACAGGTATTACAAAGTGCGACAGGTATTACAAAGTGCGACTGGTATTACAAAGTGCGACAGGTATTACAAAGTGCGACAGGTATTACAAAGTGCGACTGGTATTACAAAGTGCGACAGGTATTACAAAGTGCGACAGGTATTACAAAGTGCGACAGGTATTACAAAGTGCGACAGGTATTACAAAGTGCGACAGGTATTACAAAGTGCGACAGGTATTACAAAGTGCGACAGGTATTACAAAGTGCGACTGGTATTACAAAGTGCGACAGGTATTACAAAGTGCGACAGGTATTACAAAGTGCGACAGGTATTACAAAGTGCGACAGGTATTACAAAGTGCGACAGGTATTACAAAGTGCGACAGAGTTATTACAAAGTGCGACAGGTATTACAAAGTGCGACAGGAATTACAAAGTGCGACAGGTATTACAAAGTGCGACAGATTTATTACAAAGTGCGACAGGTATTACAAAGTGCGACAGGTATTACAAAGTGCGACAGGTATTACAAAGTGCGACATATTTATTACAAAGTGCGACAGGTATTACAAAGTGCGACAGGTATTACAAAGTGCGACAAGATTTATTACAAAGTGCGATAGGTATTACAAAGTGCGACAGATTTATTACAAAGTGCGATAGGTATTACAAAGTGCGACAGATTTATTACAAAGTGCGACAGGTATTACAAAGTGCGACAGATTTATTACAAAGTGCGACAGGTATTACAAAGTGCGACAGGTATTACAAAGTGCGACAGGTATTACAAAGTGCGACAGATTTATTACAAAGTGCGACAAGATTTATTACAAAGTGCGACAGGTATTACAAAGTGCGACAGGTATTACAAAGTGCGACAGGTATTACAAAGTGCGACAAGATTTATTACAAAGTGTGACAGGTATTACAAAGTGCGACAAGATTTATTACAAAGTGCAACAGGTATTACAAAGTGCGACAGATTTATTACCAAGTGCGACAGGTATTACAAAGTGCGACAAGATTTATTACAAAGTGCGACAGGTATTACAAAGTGCCACAAGATTTATTACAAAGTGCGACAGGTATTACAAAGTGCGACAGGTATTACAAAGTGCGACAGGTATTACAAAGTGCGACAGGTATTACAAAGTGCAACAGGTATTACAAAGTGCGACGGTATTACAAAGTGCGACAGGTATTACAAAGTGCGACAGATTTATTACAAAGTGCGACAAGATTTATTACAAAGTGCGACAGGTATTACAAAGTGCGACAAGATTTATTACAAAGTGCGACAGGTATTACAAAGTGCGACAGGTATTACAAAGTGCGACAGGTATTACAAAGTGCGACAGGTATTACAAAGTGCGACAGGTATTACAAAGTGCGACATATTTATTACAAAGTGCGACAGGTATTACAAAGTGCGACAGGTATTACAAAGTGCGACATATTTATTACAAAGTGCGACAGGTATTACAAAGTGCGACAGGTATTACAAAGTGCGACAGGTATTACAAAGTGCGACATATTTATTACAAAGTGCGACAGGTATTACAAAGTGCGACAGGTATTACAAAGTGCGACAAGATTTATTACAAAGTGCGATAGGTATTACAAAGTGCGACAGATTTATTACAAAGTGCGATAGGTATTACAAAGTGCGACAGATTTATTGCAAAGTGCGACAGGTATTACAAAGTGCGACAGGTATTACAAAGTGCGACAGGTATTACAAAGTGCGACAGATTTATTACAAAGTACGACAAGATTTATTACAAAGTGCGACAGGTATTACAAAGTGCGACAGATTTATTACAAAGTGCGACAGGTATTACAAAGTGCGACAGGTATTACAAAGTGCGACAGGTATTACAAAGTGCGACAAGATTTATTAAAAAGTGCGACAGGTATAACAAAGTGCGACAGATTTATTACAAAGTGCGACAGGTATTACAAAGTGCGACAGATTTATTACAAAGTGCGACAGGTATTACAAAGTGCGACAAGATTTATTACAAAATGCGACAGGTATTACAAAGTGCGACAAGATTTATTACGAAGTGCGACAGGTATTACAAAGCGCGACAGATTTATTACAAAGTGCGACAGATTTATTACAAAGTGCGACAGGTATTACAAAGTGCGACAGGTATTACAAAGTACGACAGGTATTACAAAGTGCGACAAGATTTATTACAAAGTGCGACAGGTATTACAAAGTGCGACAGGTATTACAAAGTGCGACAGGTATTACAAAGTGCGACGGTATTACAAAGTGCGACAGGTATTACAAAGTGCGACAGATGTATTACAAAGTGCGACAAGATTTATTACAAAGTGCGACAGGTATTACAAAGTGCGACAGGTATTACAAAGTGCGACAGGTATTACAAAGTGCGACAGGTATTACAAAGTGCGACAGGTATTACAAAGTGCGACTGGTATTACAAAGTGCGACAGGTATTACAAAGTGCGACAGGTATTACAAAGTGCGACAGGTATTACAAAGTGCGACAAGATTTATTACAAAGTGCGACAGGTATTACAAAGTGCGACAGGTATTACAAAGTGCGACAGGTATTACAAAGTGCGACAGGTATTACAAAGTGCGACAGAGTTATTACAAAGTGCGACAGGTATTACAAAGTGCGACAGGTATTACAAAGTGCGACAGGTATTACAAAGTGCGACAGATTTATTACAAAGTGCAACAGGTATTACAAAGTGCGACAGGTATTACAAAGTGCGACAGGTATTACAAAGTGCGACATATTTATTACAAAGTGCGACAGGTATTACAAAGTGCGACAGGTATTACAAAGTGCGACAAGATTTATTACAAAGTGCGATAGGTATTACAAAGTGCGACAGATTTATTACAAAGAGCGATAGGTATTACAAAGTGCGACAGATTTATTACAAAGTGCGACAGGTATTAAAAAGTGCGACAGATTTATTACAAAGTGCGACAGGTATTACAAAGTGCGACAGGTATTACAAAGTGCGACAGGTATTACAAAGTGCGACAGATTTATTACAAAGTGCGACAAGATTTATTACAAAGTGCGACAGGTATTACAAAGTGCGACAGGTATTACAAAGTGCGACAGGTATTACAAAGTGCGACAAGATTTATTACAAAGTGCGACAGGTATTACAAAGTGCGACAGGTATTACAAAGTGCGACAGGTATTACAAAGTGCAACAGGTATTACAAAGTGCGACGGTATTACAAAGTGCGACAGGTATTACAAAGTGCGACTAGATTTATTACAAAGTGCGACAGGTATTACAAAGTGCAACAGATTTATTACCAAGTGCGACAGGTATTACAAAGTGCGACAAGATTTATTACAAAGTGCGACAGGTATTACAAAGTGCCACAAGATTTATTACAAAGTGCGACAGGTATTACAAAGTGCGACAGGTATTACAAAGTGCGACAGGTATTACAAAGTGCGACAGGTATTACAAAGTGCAACAGGTATTACAAAGTGCGACGGTATTACAAAGTGCGACAGGTATTACAAAGTGCGACAGATTTATTACAAAGTGCGACAAGATTTATTACAAAGTGCGACAGGTATTACAAAGTGCGACAAGATTTATTACAAAGTGCGACAGGTATTACAAAGTGCGACAGGTATTACAAAGTGCGACACATTTATTACACAGTGCGACAGGTATTACAAAGTGCGACAGGTATTACAAAGTGCGACAGGTATTACAAAGTGCGACAGATTTATTACAAAGTGCGACAGGTATTACAAAGTGCGACAGGTATTACAAAGTGCGACAGGTATTACAAAGTGCGACATATTTATTACAAAGTGCGACAGGTATTACAAAGTGCGACAGGTATTACAAAGTGCGACAAGATTGATTACAAAGTGCGATAGGTATTACAAAGTGCGACAGATTTATTACAAAGTGCGATAGGTATTACAAAGTGCGACAGATTTATTACAAAGTGCGACAGGTATTACAAAGTGCGACAGGTATTACAAAGTGCGACAGGTATTACAAAGTGCGACAGGTATTACAAAGTGCGACTGGTATTACAAAGTGCGACAGGTATTACAAAGTGCGACAGGTATTACAAAGTGCGACAGGTATTACAAAGTGCGACATATTTATTACAAAGTGCGACAGGTATTACAAAGTGCGACAGGTATTACAAAGTGCGACAAGATTTATTACAAAGTGCGATAGGTATTACAAAGTGCGACAGATTTATTACAAAGTGCGATAGGTATTACAAAGTGCGACAGATTTATTACAAAGTGCGACAGGTATTACAAAGTGCGACAGGTATTACAAAGTGCGACAGGTATTACAAAGTGCGACAGATTTATTACAAAGTACGACAAGATTTATTACAAAGTGCGACAGGTATTACAAAGTGCGACAGATTTATTACAAAGTGCGACAGGTATTACAAAGTGCGACAGGTATTACAAAGTGCGACAGGTATTACAAAGTGCGACAAGATTTATTACAAAGTGCGACAGGTATAACAAAGTGCGACAGATTTATTACAAAGTGCGACAGGTATTACAAAGTGCGACAGATTTATTACAAAGTGCGACAGGTATTACAAAGTGCGACAAGATTTATTACAAAATGCGACAGGTATTACAAAGTGCGACAAGATTTATTACAAAGTGCGACAGGTATTACAAAGCGCGACAGATTTATTACAAAGTGCGACAGATTTATTACAAAGTGCGACAGGTATTACAAAGTGCGACAGGTATTACAAAGTGCGACAGGTATTACAAAGTGCGACAGGTATTACAAAGTGCGACAGGTATTACAAAGTGCGACAGATTTATTACAAAGTGCGACAGGTATTACAAAGTGCGACAGGTATTACAAAGTGCGACAGGTATTACAAAGTGCGACAGGTATTACAAAGTGCGACAGGTATTACAAAGTGCGACAGGTATTACAAAGTGCGACAGGTATTACAAAGTGCGACGGTATTACAAAGTGCGACAGGTATTACAAAGTGCGACAGGTGTATTACAAAGTGCGACAAGATTTATTACAAAGTGCGACAGGTATTACAAAGTGCGACAGGTATTACAAAGTGCGACAGGTATTACAAAGTGCGACAGGTATTACAAAGTGCGACTGGTATTACAAAGTGCGACAGGTATTACAAAGTGCGACAGGTATTACAAAGTGCGACAGGTATTACAAAGTGCGACAAGATTTATTACAAAGTGCGACAGGTATTACAAAGTGCGACAGGTATTACAAAGTGCGACAGGTATTACAAAGTGCGACAGGTATTACAAAGTGCGACAGAGTTATTACAAAGTGCAACAGGTATTACAAAGTGCGACAGGTATTACAAAGTGCGACAGGTATTACAAAGTGCGACAGATTTATTACAAAGTGCGACAGATTTATTACAAAGTGCGACAGGTATTACAAAGTGCGACAGGTATTACAAAGTGCGACATATTTATTACAAAGTGCGACAGGTATTACAAAGTGCGACAGGTATTACAAAGTGCGACAAGATTTATTACAAAGTGCGATAGGTATTACAAAGTGCGACAGATTTATTACAAAGAGCGATAGCTATTACAAAGTGCGACAGATTTATTACAAAGTGCGACAGGTATTACAAAGTGCGACAGATTTATTACAAAGTGCGACAGGTATTACAAAGTGCGACAGGTATTACAAAGTGCGACAGGTATTACAAAGTGCGACAGATTTATTACAAAGTGCGACAAGATTTATTACAAAGTGCGACAGGTATTACAAAGTGCCACAGGTATTACAAAGTGCGACAGGTATTACAAAGTGCGACAAGATTTATTACAAAGTGCGACAGGTATTACAAAGTGCCACAAGATTTATTACAAAGTGCGACAGGTATTACAAAGTGCGACAGGTATTACAAAGTGCGACAGGTATTACAAAGTGCGACAAGATTTATTACAAAGTGCGACAGGTATTACAAAGTGCGACAGGTATTACAAAGTGCGACAGGTATTACAAAGTGCGACAGGTATTACAAAGTGCGACAGGTATTACAAAGTGCAACAGGTATTACAAAGTGCGACGGTATTACAAAGTGCGACAGGTATTACAAAGTGCGACAAGATTTATTACAAAGTGCGACAGGTATTACAAAGTGCAACAGATTTATTACCAAGTGCGACAGGTATTACAAAGTGCGACAAGATTTATTACAAAGTGCGACAGGTATTACAAAGTGCCACAAGATTTATTACAAAGTGCGACAGGTATTACAAAGTGCGACAGGTATTACAAAGTGCGACAGGTATTACAAAGTGCGACAGGTATTACAAAGTGCAACAGGTATTACAAAGTGCGACGGTATTACAAAGTGCGACAGGTATTACAAAGTGCGACAGATTTATTACAAAGTGCGACAAGATTTATTACAAAGTGCGACAGGTATTACAAAGTGCGACAAGATTTATTACAAAGTGCGACAGGTATTACAAAGTGCGACAGGTATTACAAAGTGCGACACATTTATTACAAAGTGCGACAGGTATTACAAAGTGCGACAGGTAATACAAAGTGCGACAGGTATTACAAAGTGCGACAGATTTATTACAAAGTGCGACAGGTATTACAAAGTGCGACAGGTATTACAAAGTGCGACAGGTATTACAAAGTGCGACATATTTATTACAAAGTGCGACAGGTATTACAAAGTGCGACAGGTATTACAAAGTGCGACAAGATTTATTACAAAGTGCGATAGGTATTACAAAGTGCGACAGATTTATTACAAAGTGCGATAGGTATTACAAAGTGCGACAGGTATTACAAAGTGCGACAGGTATTACAAAGTGCGACAGGTATTACAAAGTGCGACAGGTATTACAAAGTGCGACAGATTTATTACAAAGTACGACAAGATTTATTACAAAGTGCGACAGGTATTACAAAGTGCGACAGATTTATTACAAAGTGCGACAGGTATTACAAAGTGCGACAGGTATTACAAAGTGCGACAAGATTTATTACAAAGTGCGACAGGTATAACAAAGTGCGACAGATTTATTACAAAGTGCGACAGGTATTACAAAGTGCGACAGATTTATTACAAAGTGCGACAGGTATTACAAAGTGCGACAAGATTTATTACAAAGTGCGACAGGTATTACAAAGTGCGACAGGTATTACAAAGTGCGACAGGTATTACAAAGTGCAACAGGTATTACAAAGTGCGACGGTATTACAAAGTGCGACAGGTATTACAAAGTGCGACAAGATTTATTACAAAGTGCGACAGGTATTACAAAGTGCAACAGATTTATTACCAAGTGCGACAGGTATTACAAAGCGCGACAGATTTATTACAAAGTGCGACAGATTTATTACAAAGTGCGACAGGTATTACAAAGTGCGACAGGTATTACAAAGTGCGACAGGTATTACAAAGTGCGACAAGATTTATTACAAAGTGCGACAGGTATTACAAAGTGCGACAGGTATTACAAAGTGCGACGGTATTACAAAGTGCGACAGGTATTACAAAGTGCGACAGATTTATTACAAAGTGCGACAAGATTTATTACAAAGTGCGACAGGTATTACAAAGTGCGACAGGTATTACAAAGTGCGACAGGTATTACAAAGTGCGACATATTTATTACAAAGTGCGACAGGTATTACAAAGTGCGACAGGTATTACAAAGTGCGACAAGATTTATTACAAAGTGCGATAGGTATTACAAAGTGCGACAGATTTATTACAAAGAGCGATAGGTATTACAAAGTGCGACAGATTTATTACAAAGTGCGACAGGTATTACAAAGTGCGACAGATTTATTACAAAGTGCGACAGGTATTACAAAGTGCGACAGGTATTACAAAGTGCGACAGGTATTACAAAGTGCGACAGATTTATTGCAAAGTGCGACAAGATTTATTACAAAGTGCGACAGGTATTACAAAGTGCGACAGGTATTACAAAGTGCGACAGGTATTACAAAGTGCGACAAGATTTATTACAAAGTGCGACAGGTATTACAAAGTGCCACAATATTTATTACAAAGTGCGACAGGTATTAAAAAGTGCGACAGGTATTACAAAGTGCGACAGGTATTACAAAGTGCAACAGGTATTACAAAGTGCGACGGTATTACAAAGTGCGACAGGTATTACAAAGTGCGACAAGATTTATTACAAAGTGCGACAGGTATTACAAAGTGCCACAAGATTTATTACAAAGTGCGACAGGTATTACAAAGTGCGACAGGTATTACAAAGTGCGACAGGTATTACAAAGTGCGACAGGTATTACAAAGTGCAACAGGTATTACAAAGTGCGACGGTATTACAAAGTGCGACAGGTATTACAAAGTGCGACAGGTATTACAAAGTGCGACAGATTTATTACAAAGTGCGACAAGATTTATTACAAAGTGCGACAGGTATTACAAAGTGCGACAGGTATTACAAAGTGCGACGGTATTACAAAGTGCGACAGGTATTACAAAGTGCGACAAGATTTATTACAAAGTGCGATAGGTATTACAAAGTGCGACAGATTTATTACAAAGAGCGATAGGTATTACAAAGTGCGACAGATTTATTACAAAGTGCGACAGGTATTACAAAGTGCGACAGATTTATTACAAAGTGCGACAGGTATTACAAAGTGCGACAGGTATTACAAAGTGCGACAGGTATTACAAAGTGCGACAGATTTATTGCAAAGTGCGACAAGATTTATTACAAAGTGCGACAGGTATTACAAAGTGCGACAGGTATTACAAAGTGCGACAGGTATTACAAAGTGCGACAAGATTTATTACAAAGTGCGACAGGTATTACAAAGTGCCACAATATTTATTACAAAGTGCGACAGGTATTAAAAAGTGCGACAGGTATTACAAAGTGCGACAGGTATTACAAAGTGCAACAGGTATTACAAAGTGCGACGGTATTACAAAGTGCGACAGGTATTACAAAGTGCGACAAGATTTATTACAAAGTGCGACAGGTATTACAAAGTGCCACAAGATTTATTACAAAGTGCGACAGGTATTACAAAGTGCGACAGGTATTACAAAGTGCGACAGGTATTACAAAGTGCGACAGGTATTACAAAGTGCAACAGGTATTACAAAGTGCGACGGTATTACAAAGTGCGACAGGTATTACAAAGTGCGACAGGTATTACAAAGTGCGACAGATTTATTACAAAGTGCGACAAGATTTATTACAAAGTGCGACAGGTATTACAAAGTGCGACAAGATTTATTACAAAGTGCGACAGGTATTACAAAGTGCGACAGGTATTACAAAGTGCGACAGATTTATTACAAAGTGCGACAGGTATTACAAAGTGCGACAGGTATTACAAAGTGCGACAAGATTTATTACAAAGTGCGACAGGTATTACAAAGTGCGACAGGTATTACAAAGTGCGACAGATTTATTACAAAGTGCGACAAGATTTATTACAAAGTGCGACAGGTATTACAAAGTGCGACAAGATTTATTACAAAGTGCGACAGGTATTACAAAGTGCGACAGGTATTACAAAGTGCGACAGATTTATTACAAAGTGCGACAGGTATTACAAAGTGCGACAGGTATTACAAAGTGCGACAGGTATTACAAAGTGCGACAAGATTTATTACAAAGTGCGACAGGTATTACAAAGTGCGACAGGTATTACAAAGTGCGACAGGTATTACAAAGTGCGACATATTTATTACAAAGTGCGACAGGTATTACAAAGTTCGACAGGTATTACAAAGTGCGACAAGATTTATTACAAAGTGCGATAGGTATTAGAGAGTGCGACAGATTTATTACAAAGTGCGATAGGTATTACAAAGTGCGACAGATTTATTACAAAGTGCGACAGGTATTACAAAGTGCGACAGGAATTACAAAGTGCGACAGGTATTACAAAGTGCGACAGGTATTACAAAGTGCGACAGATTTATTACAAAGTGCGACAAGATTTATTACAAAGTGCGACAGGTATTACAAAGTGCGACAGATTTATTACAAAGTGCGACAGGTATTACAAAGTGCGACAGGTATTACAAAGTGCGACAGGTATTACAAAGTGCGACAAGATTTATTACAAAGTGCGACAGGTATAACAAAGTGCGACAGATTTATTACAAAGTGCGACAGGTATTACAAAGTGCGACAGATTTATTACAAAGTGCGACAGGTATTACAAAGTGCGACAGATTTATTACAAAGTGCGATAGGTATTACAAAGTGCGACAGATTTATTACAAAGTGCGATAGGTATTACAAAGTGCGACAGATTTATTACAAAGTGCGATAGGTATTACAAAGTGCGACAAGATTTATTACAAAGTGCGATAGGTATTCTAAAGTGCGACAAGATTTATTACAAAGTGCGACAGGTATTACAAAGTGCGACGGTATTACAAAGTGCGATAGGTATTACAAAGAGGCTATTTTTTAAAGCCAGCCGGTTCTCTTGTTCTTCAAGTACAGTGGCAAAACATAGTTCAAGTTAAAACTGTTCACGACATTTGCTCACATGGTTTTTCCTCACTCCTTGGCAATTTGATTGACACATTTTATACCCATTTTTACTTAGCCTGAGTGCAGCCTGACTTTTACTCCAGAGTTATATTCTGGCTTCACGCAGGCTATTTTTTACTGTCACCTCAAGATATTGCAAATAACAATCACAATAAGTCTTATCTGCTTCAACCACATTACTTTCGATTTCTTGATAATGGCTTGAATGTATGCAGTTTACAGATCATATACTAAAAATAGATTTCACACCACTGGACCCGCGCATGACTCATATACAAACTGCATAGTAAGTGTTAGATTTGCATTGATTGACACATGTAATTGTATATGACGCTTGCATATTTAAACCCAAATACACCACAGTAAGTGATTCATTTAGGTGACAGTTATGACTAAACGTCAACTCACCCCCATCTGGTAGTAGTCTGTTCCTTCTATAGACACCAAGCTACCAGGACTCGCCTTCTTGCTGGAATTATTCAGATCACATTCAACGGAACCCCAACTAGTATGACGAACGTTGACCGAGAAGCACCATGGTAACCATACACAGGTACCCCAACAAACTTGTTCTAGACTCGTTGTCATGGTTTTGATCACGTGATTTACTAGTGCCTTTCCTCCTTCTTTGACGAAACGATAAGCTTCACACGATTCGGCGAAGGAATTACGAAATGACGCGAATTGTAAAATGATAACAGCGAGAACAAGGAACTTTGTGTTGATATTCATTTCTGTCAAGAACAACAACAACAACAACAATAATAATAATAATAATTAATAATATTACAAATAATAATGAATAATAATACTTATAATGATAAATAATGATAATGATAATTAAAATATTACTGATAATTAATAATAATTAATAATTAATATTTATTATATTTTTTTAATATTTATTATTAAAATTATCATACTTAATATTTATTTTATTTCTCATTTTTTATTTATTTTGCAAAAGTTCTAGAATATTGCTAAAAATAGGTATGATGTAAGTTACTAAAAATAGTAACAAATAGAACATCATTGCTCAGAAGCGGCTATTTAAAGTGGCGAAAGCAGGTATAGCTAATTTTATTTACGTCAAACGAGACCAGTAAATCCGAGAATTCTAATGTAGTTTCAAGTCTTCATATTAACATTTCAATTCTCCGATCAACGGCTGCGATATTCCAAAAAAAAAATCAGTTAAAAATTAGGTTTTGGACACGCTATCATGAATGATTGTGAAATAATTACCAAAAGAATTCACTTGCAAAACACATCGCTAAGTATCAGCTTCAAAAAAATTATTTTTAAAATAAAAATATTATGAGTTGCCGGAGTTTTGAATACTTGAGTTGGCGCTGAGATTTGGAATTTCAAACGAAGCCGCCGAAACTCCAATCAAAACATTCGGGTTACTACTGGTCACGCGTGACGTAAATTAGCTGTAAGATGTCACACACGTTCTTAGAAAATATAAACAAGGACACGCTAAAACGTTTCCTGTGAGGATCATCGGGGCTTTGTTTCAATTAAGTTATTATTTTTTTTAGAAGACTAGATGATTTTTACGATACCCTCGACATTTTACTATCGACTCTCGACATCCTACCCTCGACACACTCGACATGGTACCATCGACCCTCGAGTCTCGACCAAAACCCAAAGTCGAATGAGAGAAGATTATCATCTCGGCTTTGCCAAGTCACTTACAGGAAATTATCATCCGTAGATCATATAGAGAGAGAGAGGATTGCCACTTATTTTGGCCAAAGCACTGGCCAGTATGGAGTACCTATTCCTCATACCCCTTTACCCCACAAACCGTTGCACTGTTATTTCTATAGTATAGGCTAAGTGGTTGGAAGCATTAAATGAGTCATAATTATTTCCCAAATAAGCAGAAATTTCATGAACAAAACGCCATTCTTGTAAGTATAAAATTATTAACAATAAATAAAAAGTTCGCATTAGTTCCTTCATTGTTACTCGAGTATAATGAATACTTTCATCGAGTACTGACTTGACGTTTTTGTTATTCATGCTTCTTGGTGGTTATCTATTAACTTTGTTATTTAGTTTCTCGATAATTGAGGGTCACTTGATTTTCGCGTCATTATATTTTCCCTAATCCATTCCTCTCGATCTCCTCATAAGGTACATCGACTGATTTCAACGAGGAAAATTGCATGTCTTTACTGGAGTTTGAATTTGACATGTGGGGAAATGACGACGATGGTTTCTACAATGTTAAACATGACAAAATGTTTTCCTTGACAATCTTACCTGAGTATAAGAAAAACTGGCGACTCTCTGCAGCTGGACTTCTTTCTTTTTACTAAAAGTACTTGCGAACGAAACTGAGACAGACTATAAAAAACTGTTTTTAACTCTCTTGTTATCCCATACGAAATCGGAACACAGGAAAACAAGTTCAGTCTCTCTTGTTTTGCTCAATACGAGTTCATCATATCAATTATTTATTCCATGAAGTTTGTTTGATATCCGACCTAATTATTCTATCCTTCCTTGACTATGACAGGTGTTAAAAAAATGTGCTGAGTTTGAAAACTTATAAGCATCAAATTAACTCAAATGAGAGTCCTTCATAACGATTACGAGTCTGAAAGATAATTGCATTTGAGACTCTGTAATTTTAGCGAATAATATTGAATGTTTTTAGAATTACGACACAGAAAAAAATTGCAAACATTAAATAAAATGACGAGCCGTTGTCATTGAAAAATAAAAATAAAAATAATTAGAAACTTCAAAACTGTGTGTTAAGTTTCAAAATCTTTAAGCATCAAATGAGCTCAAATGAGATTAGCTCAGTTTTAACTCGAGTAAATGTTTTGTTGGAAATTCTTTCAACAATACAAATGTTTAACCTTTTTATGATATCCAATACAGTGATTCCACTATAAAAGAGTCGATCGTAGTATTCGCTCCTTTTCGACAAAGAGCGAAAACACCGACTCATTGAATCAGCCTAGATAGCCTAGTGCTGATAACATAAATGTGCAATTGAACTAAATAAATAAAATAAACGATGGATCGATATATCTTTACTCACTGTAAATTCGTAAATTCGCTCTTAGATCTTGCTAATGTTAGTATAGCCAACTCCTGTTGCTTGATGTGGAAGGGTTTCTTAGATACATAATATTTTCGATAGTATTCAGCTGCGCGTTGACGAAAATATCACCAGGTTGTCTGACGTCAGAACAACAGGTATTTGTCTCCCTTTCCAAAATAATTTTTTTCGAGGGAAAAGTCAAACGCTCAAAGAATCCGGCAAACAAACTAAAAAGCCATAATACACCAAGAGTCAACGTACTTCCAAATTCCAATCTGATCTAGGATATATTCTCGATAGGGATAAACTCTTATAAGAAAACAAAAATGTCTCCTTTAAATATCTCCTTTCTCACTTTGATTGTTCGAATATAATTTGTGATTTTGTTTTTGTGAAAAGAAAAGAAGTAGAGAAAGAAAGAAAATAAGAAAGAATGGGAAAATGAGAGAGCACTGAATAGAAATCTCGATCGAGTAGTAGTAATAATGGAAACTTTATCTTGTTGTGTATATGCCGCTTTGAAATACCACGGTGAGGCTAAGGGATCGTCCCTTGCTCGCTCCCCTTCGCTATACTACTGGTGCTGGGGGGGGGGGGGAAGTTTACATAATACCTTTCAGTTTCATCGAGGGGGGGGGGGGGGGGGGCAATGTAGTAATAGTATATGATATGATGATGGGTTCCCTGTGTGTAGTATTGGCATATTATAAGATGATGGGTTCCCTGTGTGTAATATTGGCATATTATAAGATGATGGGTTCCCTGTGTGTAGTATTGGCATATTCTATGATGATGGGTTCCCTGTGTGTAGTATTGGCATATTATAAGATGATGGGTTCCCTGTGTGTAGTATTGGCATATTATAAGATGATGGGTTCCCTGTGTGTAGCATTGGCATATAAAATGTCAATGCCACTGGCGTAGGTAGGAAGTGCGGCGAACTCGTCCCCCCGCCCCCAAAATTTTTGGTAATAGGACTATAAGAAGACTTTTGGAGGGCATATTGTTTATTTACAAGACCAAATTATACAAAGTTCCCGCAATGTATTAAACACTAATGCTTGCTGTTATTGAGTAGAAGTTATTATTATCAGTATCTAGTTATTTTTATATAGAAGTGATTTTATAGTTTTATATTTTTATTATCAGAAGTGTTTGATTACGGTGGCCCAAAAATGTCACGGCAAAACTTTTATTACTCACGGCAAAACTTTACATACACAATACACATGCATACTTTTATTAATTTTTGAAAGTAACTTGGTTTGCGGTATTCCTGTGTAAATTTCAAGATGGCGGATGAAGTGGACGAGAGGTCACTTCTCGAATCTTTGTTTTATAAAGGATACGAGTATGAGGAAATTCTCTATATGTTAAAACGCAAAGCAAGATAAACATGAGTCTTAGTACACTCAAGAGAAAGCTGAAGAGGTACGAACTTCAGAGGAACATGGTTGAGTTCGATTCGCAAGAGCTAAGAAACGCTATAATGTCAATATTGGATGGTCCTGGGTGCTGCGTAGGATACCGTAGTGATTGGCATGCCCTACAACGAAAAGGAATAAGAGTAGCAAGAAAAAATTAGAAGAAATTGTTCGAGAACTAGACCCTGAAGGGGTTGAAGCTAGAAAAGCAAACAAGCTGCGTAGATTAACTTGCTTTGCGTTATTTAACATATAGAGAATTTCCTCATACTAAACTGAACGTTTTAGTGAAGGCAGTTTAACATTTGGCCTTGTATATTGATGATAATTAGTTTTTATTCAAGTGCCTCCCCAGATCCTGCTCAGTACAATGGGATACTAGACACTTCAATTTACCTTTACATATTTACTTGATCAATATCTTAATCTGGGATGAACGATATCTGGAAAATCTCCTCTTCGTCTTCTAGTTTTGCATTGCTTTCAGTTCATTGCTTTCTGAACTCAGTTCGCTTTCTGAAGATATTTCATCCTGTTCTTCCTAGTTTCTCCAATTTCAATTAAAGTGTCGTAATGCTCCCCTTCTATATCAGTTGATCTACAACCACACGCATATACAAGAACACGTTCAATCAACTGTGTCATCTTTCCTCCGGATACTTTAACACTTTTCTATTTTAGGTAGAGCTTCAGCTGCTTAACTGTGAGTCCCTTGACATCTTCATCACTTGTCCAGCATATACAGATCTAGCAAAGAGTTTCTCACAAGTTTATTTTTCTTTGCCTTAGCGTCCGAAAATTCAAGGTGTTGCAAATGTTTTGTTGTAAGGTATCTCTTCCACCTTAGCCTCAGTTGAACACGCTTTTTGTACTGACTTAGTATCAGAGTATTAAGACATTACCCCACCCTTTCCAAGTCCATTATTTAACACTTTGCCACCCCTCTCTCTCACTTTAGAACCCCCTCCTGCTAATTATTTGCCCAGTTCAAAAGTAGATCTTTTCATGAGGCGGTCTTGAATTTTCGGTCTTCTTTCATGTGATTTTAAAAACGTCTAACCTTAGGCCTAAGACGTATTGTAAATCAACTAATAGACCTTTTTACCTTGGGCAGTTTGTCGTCCCATTTCATACCACGTGTCATTCCCTAGAGTATCACTTCTTTGTTTAACAGTTGCGCATAAGAAGACACATGAATATGGATGTAACTCAGACAAAGAATCTTATTCTCAAGAGAATGACACGTGGTCTGAAATGGAACAAAAAAACCAATAAACAAACGAAGCTGAAAGGTCTATTGATCATTCAGGGACCGCTGATATGATTTCCAGGTGATCTGAGGAAAAACGATTAGCCAATCAGATTGCGAATCATTTTTCTGAAAAAGAATCAATCCCATGAGTGTTTTCGAGCCCAATCATGGATGAACAGGGGAAATCAAAACAAAACAAAATAGCATACAAGTACAAATATACAAGGAGAAGTGTCATTTAGCCGAGGATTTAAGGCTTAAAATGTTTCTCCTTCAAAGAATAAGTTGTCTAGATAAGACTAGGAATATATTTTAATCGATTAGGTCATTATTCAGGCTTTTTTATTAAAGAATTACCGTTGAAACGATCTCGAAGAAGCTGCCGAAAAGCTTCCTTGATTCCTCTATTTCATTTGTTATAACATCGCCAGAAATTCCGAACCAAAGTGGGCGGGCACTATATTATGCAAAATTAGAATCATGCAAAATAAATGCCAATCATTCTTATTGTCTTATCTCAATTGTAATTGGTTCATACATCACAACTTAGCATTGAACATAAAGGTTTGTTCGCTGCTTTAAATTATTTATCTACGGCAGATATTTTGCTAGCAAAACATCCTAAAAGACCAAGAGGAAGCGGATCAGTTTGGGAAGTCGAAATATTCATTTAAAGACGTAAATTTTTGGCATACATGGGTGAGAGAAAGATCGTCTACGACTGTAGAATCACGAAGTTAATAATAAAGTTAGCTTATTGAATAATTCTTTGTTTTCCTCATGTACTGATAAACGTTAATTTATCATACAAGGATTTAGAGTTCTTAGCACTGTGGAAGGGATTTTCGCCGTTCGATGCTTCAAGGGAACACGAGGATAATATCATCCCAGAGTGTTTTCGGCGCGCTTATATAATTAGTACATAGTTTTTCTGTGTTATGTAGCTCTCGCTCGCTTACCAAGATTATTCCACAAAAATGTCCCGAACACCGTATTATTGTTATATAAGAATCGCTGAGTCTGAACAGCGTCTGCTCTCTATCTTTCCTCGATTTTTCAGTCATTTTCAGTAAAAAAATAACGCCTGCGATGAATACGAAATCTTTTGTTTATGTCGCGCCGGAAGTGTTTCTTTTCAGAGATTAGAAGTCTATGACTGCAAATATTGAGAGACGAAAAACCGAAATGAGTTTGTGGGCAAACCATTTGAAACTTGGCAGAAATATTGACGAAAGTCCAATCCTTCAAACAAGATTGAAGATAGAGCTATGCGTATCCTTGACCATGATTTTGAGACTAAAATAGTTGAGTGACTTTGCACACTTCCGGTCTTCTTCACTAAAATGGGCACTCGAAATCCCAGTATTTTTGTTGTTGTCAAACCGAATTGTAATTTAAAGTTTTGGTTCTGATTTATTAATTTTATTAAAGCTTGAAGGTTAGTTGTTCAACTTCTAAGCCGTGCAGGTGTTGTAATTAAATATTTTGTAAGATATCGAGGAATTAAAACTCTAGCCCCATACATTTTCTGTTAATTTGAGAACTGTAAGTATAGGATTACTCCGTAAGAATACCGCCGCTAATACGCATGTCCGTTCGGAATTTCTGGCGATGGGTAAGAAATTAAAATTATTTATACGGAGCCAATGCCACAAATTACGTATTCGTCTGAGTAGAAAAAAATTAAAGTAGTTCAATCAGCAACGGTGCGTCATGTATGAAACAGCATTGTATTTGTGACAGTAAATACATGTGGTAACCACAGTATCTATGCAATACATGAAGAACCAAGCTACTAAAACGTAGTACCTTTAGTCGTTTATTTCTATGATGGATCAAAAGATTATTGATGCTATTAATCAGGCTGTTGACTAGAAACTTAGCAAAGTACTGGAGAAAGTTTCTAAGATCAATGAAATTGAGCAATCGCTCGCCTCTTTATCTGACTTTTATGCCACTCTAAAGAAGAAAGTCTCTACGATGGAGTCAAGATTAGACCAAGCTACTAAAGATAATTCCACTCTGATCACCAAAATGAACAACTGGACAAATGAACTGAACCAACTGAAGAATGATCTAGATGACATGGAACAGTATATTAGAAGAGATAACAAACGACCCTACTATTATCGTGAAATTTGTACGTAGAGAGGTTCGTGACGAGTTTTATCAAGCAAGAAACGGCTTACGTGACTTCACCACTAAGGATCTTAATTTTGAACGACACTTACCAAGACACATCTACGTTAATGAAAATCTAACTCGGAAGAAAAGGAATATTTTCAAACAATGCCTACAAAAGAGAAAAGAACTTCAATACAAGTTCATTTGGACCAAGTACGGGAAGGTGCTTCTCCGCAAAGACGCCCATAGCCCAGCGATTGCTGTTACTTCAGAAAAGGATTTAAAGAAACTTTAAACTACATAAATTCAGATAAGTTACTCATTCGTTACCTACAAATTCATATTTGTATCATGTTACGGTTTAAAAAAAACTAGATAAACATGTCTTTAATTGATACAGATCTTGCAGGATTAGATCCTGACGTACACCTTCCTAACCAATCAAATTTTCAAAATTATTCAATAGAATTCAAAATTATGAAATTTCAAATTGTGTGTCAAGTAAACACTTCTCGGTTTTACATTCCAACATTAGAAGCCTAAATGCAAATTTTGAAAATTTTAAACAATTGCTGTCAGAGCTCAACCATAACTTTTCTATGATTGGGCTCACAGAAACAAAGATTAAATCCTCTGACAATTCATTTAATTATAATATACCGGGGTATCATTTTTATTCTCAACCAATCATAACAAATGCTGGTGGTGCAGGTATTTTCATTTCAAAAAAAACTTACGTCTTCTTTGAGAGATGACTTATCTTGTTCGGTCAGAGAATTTGAATCATTGTGGATTGAAATAGAGAGTAATCTACATAAAAATTTAGTCTGTGGTGTCATCTACAGACATCCAAATAATGAAACTGAAGCTTTTATTAGTTATTTAAACGAAACAATTCAAAAATTAGCAAATGAAAACAAATACTGCGTAATTATGGGCGACTTTAATATCGACTTATTGAATTCTTCCCATAGAACTACAGAAGATTTCCTAAATATTCTCGAAACCAATTTTTTTAATCCGCACATTCTACAACCAACACGGATAACTCATCACTCAGCTACTCTGATTGACAATATTTTTTTTACTTCAATTACTCATCATACAATTAGTGGCAATATCATTCATGATTTGTCGGATCATCTTCCTAATTTTTTGATTATCAACAAATTTTCATCTCTTCCAAAGGAATTTAAGATTTCACGTAGGGACTATTCCCATTTTAATGAATCAGTATTTCTTGAAGATATTAAGTCTATTGATTGGGATTCTGAATTTCCAAATGAAGAAAATTCCTCTGTGTTATTTGATCGTTTTTATTCCAAAATTTCCCACATTGTTGACAAACACATTCCCGTCAAACATCTAAGTATTAAGGAAATGAAACAATTAACGAAACCTTGGATATCCAAAGGCCTGAGAATTTCTATCAAAAGGAAAAATAATCTTTATAAAAAATTTATCAAGACTAGATCTCAATACTACCACAATAAGTTTAAAACTTATCGAAATAAATTGAAACATCTTCTAAAGCTTAGTAAGATCCATAGTAAGATCAATTATTACAACAATTAGTTTTCTTCTAACCGTTCAAACATCAAAAACACCTGGAAAGGTATAAACAAATAAGTGGTTTTAAAGCAGGAAATACTAGTCTGCCTTCAAAAATACTCACTGCTGATAATGCTGAATTGACAGATTGTACGTCAATTGCAAATTCATTTAACCGATTTTTCACTAAAATCGGCAGCAATCTAGCAAATTCTGTTCCTCTGTCTAACACCTCTCCCTTGGCATTTATGTCTCCATGTGTAGCTGACAACTTCAATTTCTCTTCAATTACTTCACAAGAAATAGAAGATCAAATTGACCACTGAAATCAATGTTAGCAAAGCCACTGGACCTTATAGTATCCCAATTTATATTCTTAAGCTTATTAAGTCGTATGTTTCTGAACCTTTGCGAACTATCTTTAATAGTTCTCTTTGCTCAGGCTTAGTCCCTGAAAGTTTTAAGCTGGCAAGTGTCATCCCTGTCTTTAAAAAAGGTTCTCAACTGGATGTTAATAACTATCGTCCTATCTCTTTGCTATCAGTATTCAATAAAATTCTCGAAAAATTAGTGTATAAAAGATTAAATGCACTTATAAACAAAAACAACATTTTATACAATAAACAATTCGGTTTTCGCTCTAAGCATTCGACATTACAAGCTATTTTGTCTATTACGGATAAAATCCAGCATGCTATTGAAGAAAATCAATATTCTTGTGGTATCTTCCTCGACTTAAGCAAAGCTTTTGATACAGTAAATCATGATCTACTTCTTCAGAAGCTTGAACACTACGGAATTTGTGGCCAGGCACTTAATTGGTTTACATCATATTTGAAAAATAGAGCTCAATTTGTATCTTTTGGTTCTACCAAGTCGGATACGCTTCCTATTGATTGTGGTGTTCCGCAGGGCTCCGTACTCGGTCCTCTCTTGTTCCTGTTATACATTAATGATTTTCATAACTCATCCTCTAAATTTGATTTTCACCTCTTTGCTGATGATTCTAATCTCTTCTACAAAGATAAGAACTTGGCATCCTTGGAATCTACTGTAAATGAACAGTTATCGCATGTCCACTCTTGGCTTTGTGCAAACAAACTTTCTCTTAATATAGATAAATCAAACTTCGTAATCTTTCATCCGCCGCAAAAGAAACTATCTTATGACCTGCATGTAGATATCAATAACAAATGTCTTAAACAAGAGACTAACATTAAATATTTAGGCGTTGTTTTAGACAATCACCTAAGTTGGAAATCCCACATTGCTCTTGTTTGCAAAAAAATCAAAAGGAGCATTGGGATTATCAGTAAGGCTCGTCATTATCTAAATCTAGCCATTCTGTGCACCTTGTATTATTCTCTAGTTTATCCCTACCTTATTTACGGCATTGTTGTATGGGGTCACACATACGAATCTACCATTAAACCACTTCTTATCCTACAAAAGAAACTGATACGAATAATGACTTTCAGTGACTACAAGGCACATACTAACCCTATGTTTCTCAAACTAAAACTCCTGAAACTTCCAGAACTTGTTCATTTCTACACTGGTCTGTTCATGTACGATCTCCATGTGGGAAATCTACCGATCTGTTTTTCTTCCTTTTTTACTCAAGTAAAGCAAAAACATAACTATAATACTAGATTGGCTTCTAAGTGTTCCTTTTCGCTTCCAAAAGTAAGAACTAACTTTGGGAAATTCAATATAAGATATTCGGGAGCTAAATGCTGGAATTCAATTGATGAAACTCTAAAAAAACAAGTAAATAGAAATAAATTTAAAGAGAGGCTGAGTGATGAATTACTCCACTCATACTCTTGCTGAGACTCTAAGCCTATTCATATTAAGTCATATCTTAGATATTTGATCCATCCTTTTCCTTTCCTTTCTTCTTCTTGTTTTCTATTACTATATACTTCTTTTTCACTATCAATCGTATTAACCATAACTTTTAATATTATGTAGACCTATGTAATCATTATATATTTTTGTAAAAAGCTATCTACCTAGGCTAGCCCTCGTGGTTATTGTAGACAGCTTGTACCTCGTATCTAAGTCTCTAATTATACTTGTAATTCTTTTTTATTTAATTATTGGTACTTAATAAACGATTGTTGTTGTTGTTGTTATGGGTGGGCAACGTCTGACGTTTGAATTTCATAATTCTCTCATTTATTCCAACACAATATGTACACTTCCACCCCCCCCCCCCCCCTTCCTCTCAAATCCTGGGTTCTCCTTCCTTCCCTATATAAGGAACCTTCATATTTCCTTTTTCAGAAGATGATATGCAAGGATAATTGACCCTTTTCGAATATGGCGTCTATGACGTCAAACGAGGAGAATGAGAATGTCCCGGATGTCGGAACCCAATGATTTCCTCTCTAGCTGATACGAGAAAATGTAACTAGCCAATCAGCGCGAAGCTAACAAGTTCAAGTTGTTAGCATAACCAATGACGGGGAAAAATTGCGCACCAATGACTGCCTTAGTAGGGTAGGACACGGAAAATGTTTTTCGGTATAAACAAAATTGGAACTAGAATTCAAATTTCTCTCATTACATTTTTTCTTTCAAATTCGAGAGCTAGAACGAGCTTCGAGAAAATGCTCAGGTTCCCCTCCCTTGATTTGATAATTGGATGCGGGTTTTACTTTGTCAAAGAAGCTCGTGAACACGAAGTTTATAGAAAAACTACAACGAAGTTTTAGCCGTAGCATCTTAATATCAGCCATATTAAATCATTTTGACAGGCTTTGGATTCCTCTAAGAGTTCTAGCGACGCGAGTTGTGCTGATATGAATTCTCATAATACTCAATAATAAAAACTGAATTGTGGAGAGTGGTATTCGACGCAGCGAACTCCTTTTGCATTTGAAGGGAACTTACCTAAATTCTAATACTAGTTACATGTTCGTATAGATGCTAAGCTTTTATTCTGTGAATATTATACGGTATGCCTTATTCTGACCGGCCGCTTTATAACATGTTCATAACATATTCAAACAGTATTTTTTAACAGTTATCACTTTAATTCTAGAAATAGAAAGCTTGCGAATATCTTGATACGTGTAGAAATACAAAATGCGAATGTTTCAGTAGCTGCAAGCTTTTCAACACTTGTCTTCATTTAAATTCTTTTAAATTTACTGAAGAAGCGAACGAGAGTTGTTGGATTTCCCTTCGGTTTGTTTATATTCTCGCACAATGACGCATTGTAAAAATGCACGGGCTAAAGGCTTACAAAAGGCTAACAACTTTGGAGGGATTGCATGCAGACCTGGTCGCAAATACTTTACCTAGCTAGCTGCATCCGGGACTAAAATGCACTGGATTTCAAAACACCATCATTAACACTCATCACATCCGGGACATTCTAGGACTCCTCGTTTCTGACGTCATAGACGCCATATTCGAAAAGGTCCTATTGCACACACACACACACACACAAAATGTGTCTCATGCTACATACATACTTTATTGTCGAGCTCTCAAGGACTTTTCAGAAGTCCATTACATGCGTTTAGTAAATTGTAATCGATTCTAATAATCTAAAGCTACAATAGAATAAATGATTATGACCAGAATTGAGAAGTTGGTGTGTCAAGTTTCACAACTGATGATAAAGATATATAAGAAGTGAAATAATTATGACTAGAAAAATCATAAGAAATTCTTTCGTTTTGTTTCTGGCTGGTGCACAGAAACATTAATTGGGCTGCCTGTGGTAACACAGACCTTAAGGACGTTCGCGGGCAAAGTTAATGTCAATTTTATGAAACATTGCCAGTTGATAAAACAGCATGGAATCCACCACATAATAAGTTCCATAAAAATCGGTCGTAACCGTGCAATCCTTCGATGAAAATGACTTAGAAGTCGATCATTTCGGCGCCCGGTGATCCGCGTCATGAAGTGGTGAAAACAATGAAATTATATCAGTGAAAAACTTACAGTTATACAGATAAATGGTATTAGAATGCATTTGTAACTAATAATCTGTTTTCAAAACGGTTTTTATATATAAGGCAATTAAAACTAACACTCTGAGGGACCTGACACAAGTAACTCTCGAACAAAACTGCCGCTTTTTGTTGTTCTCGCGGGTCGAGATGAAGCAAAAAATGTCTCTTTTAAGTGCGATAAGCAATGTAATTTTTTTAAAATAAACAAGTGAATACACATCTTTAGCATTTCATCAAATGTTTAAGTAAAAAATGGGGGTCACCGTTTGTTTTGAATAAACATAGCCGATCGAAATCGTTTTCGCAACGAGCGTGAGGGAGCTTGATCTTGAAAAATATAGGTCAAGCAAGAAGTGCACAAAAAATATCCGCGAACGTTCTTAACTGGAAGATTTTACTCTACTGGTTTCTCACAGATAAAGGGTTTTTTCTCAAAGCAGTGTCTACCAAACCACTGACCATCTTTTCCTGCGGCTGCGCAGTGATGATTGGTCACCAGATGCTTCATGTGGCGTGACGTCATCAAAGCTGTGAAGTTATCATGTGGGCTGCCATCTGACCATGAAAACTGACTGGTATGGTTCGTCCTGTTTAAACCAATCCAAACAGCTGACAGGTCTGGAATATCAATCGCTGAAAGAAAAAGAAGTAAGTGAAAACATTTAGGACATTTACATTGTCGCGTCATTCAGTTGACCTCTACTACCAGGATCCTTACCACTAATTCCTCAGCATAAATTGTCTTCTATTCTCATGAGGAATTACAAATTGGAATACGAAAGAAAATTCGCGAAGCATTTTGGTAGTGGCGATCAAATGACGCCATCAAGAATACGTCCTATTGATATAGGCTGCTTTTAGGAGGTAATTATAGACCGAATGCTAATATGACCGCCATTGACTTTCAGAAATAAAAGCCTAATCTTAAAAAATAAGCACCACGTACCATCAGAAAGATGGTATTTTTGGAAAGTTTCATTGCTATAAATATAATTCAAGTGAAGCTATTTGGTATCAAAATTACAGAGATTTGTATGATTTCAGTGATTTGCTAGCCTCGTGGTGTTTTCACAATTTCAAATTTTCATAACTTCTAAAGAATTTAATATTTTTGTCTTACATGGATTCATGGCATAAATAAGAAACCCGAAATAAAAACATTTTCAAATTGTTGACTTACATTGTGCAAAGTCTTTCTTGATCTCATTGATACTGAGTTTTCTGTTATACATTTTCAAATTGCTCATGTGTCCTTTGAACGAGTTTGGGATGCTTGGATTGTAAAATTTGCCCCTGGTCATCCCAATGGTATAGTAGAAAGTATCCTCGGTCATTGCTCCTGAGAAGGTGTCAGGGATGTTTAATGTGTCTTTTATTGTACCATTAATGGCGACTTCTACTGTCGTTGTACTGTCATCACTTTTCCAGCTTGCAGCGATATGCGTCCAAACTCCGTACTCGATACTAACAAAAATAAGACATGGGCGTCATTTTTTCAAGCAAAAATCAAAGAATTGACAGTCAATGCAAAAGGAAAAATGTGCTGCACCTCCCCTCCGTGGCCCCTGCCCTATAAAGATGCAAATATGATTCAGTACGTCTTCTACCGTGTATTGCAATGCTTTACCATGTACTACTATGCATTACCATGCACTACAAAGTACTACCATGTTCTCCAAGTACTGCCATGTCCTACAATGTCCCCTATACTGTACTACCACGTTCTTCCATGTACTGCTATGCTCAACCATGCACTGCCATGCTCTATCATCACTGCCATGCACTGCCATGCTCTACCATGCACTGCCATGCTCTACCATCACTGCCATGCACTGCCATGCACTACCATGTACTACCCTGCACTACCATGACTGCCATGCTCTGCCATGTACTACCCTGCACTACCATGACTGCCATGCTCTACCATGTACTGCTCTACCATGTACTACCCTGCACTACCATGACTGCCATGCTCTACCATGCACTACCCTGCACTACCATGAATGCTATGCTCTAAACCATGTACTACCCTGCACTACCATGACTGCCATGCTCTACCATGCACTACCCTGCACTACCATGAATGCTATGCTCTAAACCATGTACTACCCTGCACTACCATGACTGCCATGCTCTACCATGTACTGCTATGCTCAACAATGCACTGCCATGCTCTACCATCACTGCCATGCACTGCCATGCACTGCCATGCACTGCCATGCTCTACCATCACTGCCATGCACTACCATGTACTACCCTGCACTACCATGACTGCCATGCTCGGCCATGTAATACCCTGCACTACCATCACTGCCATGCTCTACCATGTACTACCCTGCACTACCATGACTGCCATGCTCTACCATGTAATACCCTGCACTACCATCACTGCCATGCTCTACCATGTAATACCCTGCACTACCATGACTGCCATGCTCGGCCATGTAATACCCTGCACTACCATGACTGCCATGCTCGGCCATGTAATACCCTGCACTACCATCACTGCCATGCACTACCATGTACTACCCTGCATTACCATGACTGCCATGCTCTGCCATGTACTACCCTGCACTACCATGACTGCCATGCTCTACCATGTACTGCTCTACCATGTACTACCCTGCACTACCATGACTGCCATGCTCTACCATGCACTACCCTGCACTACCATGAATGCTATGCTCTAAACCATGTACTACCCTGCACTACCATGACTGCCATGCTCTACCATGCACTACCCTGCACTACCATGAATGCTATGCTCTAAACCATGTACTACCCTGCACTACCATGACTGCCATGCTCTACCATGTACTGCTATGCTCAACAATGCACTGCCATGCTCTACCATCACTGCCATGCACTGCCATGCACTGCCATGCTCTACCATCACTGCCATGCACTACCATGTACTACCCTGCACTACCATGACTGCCATGCTCGGCCATGTAATACCCTGCACTACCATCACTGCCATGCTCTACCATGTACTACCCTGCACTACCATGACTGCCATGCTCTACCATGTAATACCCTGCACTACCATCACTGCCATGCTCTACCATGTAATACCCTGCACTACCATGACTGCCATGCTCGGCCATGTAATACCCTGCACTACCATGACTGCCATGCTCGGCCATGTAATACCCTGCACTACCATCACTGCCATGCACTACCATGTACTACCCTGCATTACCATGACTGCCATGCTCTGCCATGTACTACCCTGCACTACCATGACTGCCATGCTCTACCATGTACTGCTCTACCATGTACTACCCTGCACTACCATGACTGCCATGCTCTACCATGCACTACCCTGCACTACCATGAATGCTATGCTCTAAACCATGTACTACCCTGCACTACCATGACTGCCATGCTCTACCATGCACTACCCTGCACTACCATGAATGCTATGCTCTAAACCATGTACTACCCTGCACTACCATGACTGCCATGCTCTACCATGTACTGCTATGCTCAACAATGCACTGCCATGCTCTACCATCACTGCCATGCACTGCCATGCACTGCCATGCACTGCCATGCACTGCCATGCTCTACCATCACTGCCATGCACTACCATGTACTACCCTGCACTACCATGACTGCCATGCTCGGCCATGTAATACCCTGCACTACCATCACTGCCATGCACTACCATGTACTACCCTGCACTACCATGACTGCCATGCTCTACCATGTAATACCCTGCACTACCATCACTGCCATGCTCTACCATGTAATACCCTGCACTACCATGACTGCCATGCTCGGCCATGTAATACCCTGCACTACCATGACTGCCATGCTCGGCCATGTAATACCCTGCACTACCATCACTGCCATGCACTACCATGTACTACCCTGCATTACCATGACTGCCATGCTCTACCATGTAATACCCTGCACTACCATCACTGCCATGCTCTACCATGTACTACCCTGCACTACCATGACTGCCATGCTCTACCATGTAATACCCTGTATTACCATGACTGCCATGCTCTACCATGTACTACCCTGCACTACCATGACTACCATGTTCTACCATGTACTACCCTGCACTGCCATCACTGCCATGCTCTATTATGTACTACCCTGCACTACCATGACTGCCATGCTCTACCATGCACTACCCTGCACTACCATGAATGCTATGCTCTATACCATGTACTACCCTGCACTACCATGACTACCATGTTCTACCATGTACTACCCTGCACTGCCATCACTGCCATGCTCTATTATGTACTACCCTGCACTACTATGAATGCCATGCTCTATACCATGTACTACCCTGCACTGCCATGACTACCATGTTCTACCATGTACTACCCTGCACTACCATGACTACCATGTTCTACCATGTACTACCCTGCACTACCATCACTGCCATAAAAATATGGTACGTAGGGGCTTTTTAAGGTTATACGAGGTGGGAGTGGGGGGGGGGGGGGGGGGGCTCTGGAAAAAGTCTTTGACGTACGTCAATGGCAAGCAGGGCCCTCAATTTTTCATCAGTTTTCCCTAACAATTTTTTGTGAATGCTTCCTTATCATAGTGGATTTCTAGTATAACTGTTGAAATGATTGCGAACTACACGTACCTTATTTCAGTGGTTTTGGTATGGGAACTTGCGTCAGTTTTTATTACAAATTTGATCAATTTCATGTTTGTACTCAGCCGAATCTGGATACTGGGCGCAGGATATCCATTGAATATCATATATTGTCCTTCTATGGATTCGAGGAATCGAACCCACAGAATAATAGTAAATTCTCTTGTAAATCGAACAGCAGGTATTTCAACTAAAGTTTTATCTCCACTGAAATACAGCGCTTTTCGTCCATCAGCCACTTCGTATCGTACCTCACCCGTGGTGATCTTGAACCTTTCAAGATAATAAGAGGTCATGTGGTAGAAGTTAGTGTTACCCTCTTTGACTAGATCGCCAATTCAACGGCTTGTGTTAAAGTCTTCTTTTTATTCATATCCTCATAACTGCTTAAATCTCATTCCCAAAACTCACTGAAACTACCTCTTGCACGTGACTCACTCATGTCATCAAAGGTGTCGATGTTCACATTAGTACGAGCACGGACCGCGGCGTTAAGGCTGGTTGACACGGTACAGCTTTTTCTTACAACTGTCGCATGCAATCTGCTTACGCCACGCTTCTCGCGCCACGGCTCGCCTTCGGTTCGCTATATAAAAGCGTCTCTGGAAACTGGTTATTACAACACGAAATACGTCGTGTAAATCAACCCTACAACTTGCTACAACTTTTTTTCTTTTCGAGCCACGGCTCGCCTTCGGTGTGCTATATAAAAGCGCCTTGGGAAACTGGCTATTAAAACACGAAATGCGTCGTGTAAATCAAACCTACAACTTGCTACAACTTTTTTCTTGTCATACACAACAATTGTGAACAAATTGTAGGGTTGGCTTACATGACGCATTTCGTGTTTTACGCATTGTACGGATAAAAACAGATATACATTCGATAGAAGAACGTTTAGTTCTATGACAGATTTTATAAAATCTTTGAATATTCCGAAGCATCGCAACGAAAAAGTAGGTGGCTGTTACAAGTTTCAACCCCCTTATGAGTTACTGGACTTACTTGATATCTTTGTCTGTACCGTCCAGTCTAAACTGAGCCACTCCACCCTCTAGTGATGTACCTTAACCATAAATAAGGAAAGGTCTTAGTTTCGATACCAGCAGCAATTCCAATAATTTACAGTTTACAAAAAAGACGTGGAGGAGGATGGTTGATTAGGTGGCTAGCCACCCAAATGAAATAATCCTAATCATGATTGCCCACATGTAGTCATGTATTTAATATACGGATTTTGGATGTAGTTTTACAGTCAAAATGGCTCAAGCGTACACCCCTAGAATCCATTAATGAATTCATTAATCGAATATTGAGTTCATTATTCACTGTGACTCCAAACTTGATAATAGATTTTCTACTTCAGTTTTGATTCGATTCTTCAACAATTGCCATGCCAAGGTAGAAAAACTTCCCAGAAAGGCATCCCTTAGAATTTTAGTTGTGAAAGGAATGTGAAGTTTGGAGTCTTCCGAGTTTTTAATGAAAACTAGTACTCAGAGTGAATAATCAACTCAATATTCGAATAATGAAATCATTAATTGAGCCTACGGGGGTACGCTTGAGCTGTTTTGACTGTAAGAGTAGATTTTTTAAAAAGCAATAAATTAGAGAGAAAAAAATCCTTTATTTTCAGCTTCCTTGTTCCTCTCCACGTACTGTGACTCATCAGTCTAATTTGACTAAAATCTCTTCCTTACGGGACCTATCTCGCTTTATTGGGTGATAAACGTCCATGTACGTGAATGGTCTCTCCAATTGGATCAAAGTCATGAATTATTCATGATCATGAGTTTGAGATATATATATATTTATTTATTATATAGACACTTGTATTTTACTGAGAAATACGCCACTCATATTTTTAATATGAACTAGATCCGGGACCTCAGTGACATATTTTCCATCACCTCAAACGTGACGTCACATTCTTTTTTTTCTCACTCAGGATCGGTCAAAATGGACGCCAAATGAGTTTTTTTCCAGGATTTGTCTATATAATAAAAAGAAAATTACACGTTGGCTTGAAGATATGAAGTTTATCTGCGTTCACTTGTGAAATATTTTCACCATGAGAAGATAAACTTCATATCTTCTCGCCACCGTGTAATATTCTCTATATGTTAAGGTTATCGTGATAAACGCATTAAATGAAAATTTAATTTGTGGAGAATATTTTCTCCACAAATTCTGGATAGTGTTTTGACTTACCATTCGTGTTGTTCATACGGTCTTTCACGAATACATTGTACGCAAAATCATTTTCATGATGACTGGAGATTGACATGAGGTCTCCACCCAGGGACTGGCAATAACTGCGAGCATCCAACCACGTCATGATCACGTCCTTGAAGAGTTTTAGAGCAACTTTACCATACCTATACCAGCCATTCCCAAGATCTGAATAAAATCCAGAGTGAATTAAGACCGACTGACTATAAATATTGCCTTTAGCGTTCAAAACGAAAAATATCGAATTTTCTTGCTTGAAATGAAAATGTTGATAAGTTACTGGTAAGAAATACCAAACAAAAAAAGCTGTACGGCAACATTTTAACTTTACACTTCAAATCTTTCAAGAAGTTTTGTAACATTTCAAAAAAGGAGTCAAAAGAAGATAAATAGTGGTTTGAGCATGCGCATTAATAACCACTGATCCATCAAATCATTGCCGAGTTTTATATCGTGAGGGCCTGGGTACGAGTCCCTAAAGTGTGATGATGACAACACAGAACTCACGTAGCCAGAAAGAGCACATCGAGCTATACAAAATTCCGAAGTTTGGTGTTAGTCGGATCAATATTAACTAACTTACAGCCATTCAAAAATACAAAGTGTCAAAATGTCAGGACACGATACATTTCTTTGAAAATTCTAGCATTTTTGAATGTCTGTAAGTCGTTCAATATTGATCCGATTAACACTAAACTTCGGGATTCTATAAAGCTCGAAATGTTTTTTTTGGCTATGTGAGATTTGTGTTGTCATCATCACAATTTAGGGACTTGTACCCAGTGCCACGAGATGAAACTCGGCAATGGCACAATAATCTTCCGGAGGAAGAAGGAAACGAGAGAATTGTGTAAAGAAAATCTAGTTAACGCAGAAAAGAAATCAGCTATAGAAATTTGTTGAATGAGAATGGTTGAATCCGACTTTTCTGCCTTTTCTATGGTTATTTTTGCCCATCTTGTTCAACTAATTTTTGCATTACTGAACAAACCTTCTTTTCTTTTGACTTCCGTTGCTTGATTCAGAAAATCGGGCACATCCTGGTGGGAAAAATACTATATTAACCATTTATAGAGTTAGAGATAGAGTTAGAGTTCCACTGTTACTTTCTATTGTGGATTGCGGCCAGGATGACAGTCTAGGTATTTGCAATGATGTGGGGTTAAATAGTTACACAATGCTTTCTATTTGCACACCATGGGATATCCCATTTGTCAGATACTTCTATCTTCTCAATAAACAGATTATATACTACACATTAACACGCACACATACTATTTATGCTCGCAAGACGCCAAGGTAAATTCAAGAAGGCAGTCATGTAGTTTCATGTTCTATGGGCTTAGCTAGTTCGCTAAGGCAGGAATCCACGGGGAGCACGGGTGGCGAGTAGCGGTGAGAGCGCTCGCTTTTCACCAAGGTTCGACCCAGGTGCGAGCCTCGCCGGGCTCGGTATTGTATATGAGTAGAGTTGCTTGTTGGTTCTCTCATGTGCTTTGATGGTTTTTCTCTGGGTTCTCTGATTTTCCCCCTTCCGCAAAAGTGAAATTCTATTAGAAGCACTCTGTGGAAATGCATGCTCTCAGTGCTTGTTGAGGCTACCTCAAAAAGTTTGAGTTTGATCAGCTCTGTTTTTCACGCCGTCCGTTTGCCCAGTGTCTGTGTTTTTTCCTAACCGACTAACCCCGCGCGCTGTGTTCCATGTGCTTCATGTGCGACGCTTCATCAATCCTCCCGTTTCGAGTTCTCTTTTACGCTTTTACGCCTCAATTGTGCGTAAATTATGCAGAAATTTAGATAAAACTCGTGAAATTTCAAATCATTCTTATTGTCTTCTTTACACACAGATCTCTTGAATTTCCACGGGCTGTTACTGAATAAAATAATATATTACACGGTTTTGAGGCTAACACAGCGTAAAAGAGAACTCGAAACGGGAGTATTGGTAAGTGCTTGTTTTCTTTGTATTTTCTCATGGTTTTTTTATTTCTTATTTTTTATTTTTTTTGCTCTCTTAGTATAGTTAGTCTACTGTACCAAGCTTTTTCGTGATATGATACATGTCTTAATTTAGGATCTTTTTCTCCTGTTTTCATAGGATTTTACTGTGATTAGCGTACAAAATAAAGTTATGTAAAACCATTTGACTTTTTCGGGTTCGGGACTAATAATAATAATAATAATAATAATAATAATAATAATAATAATAAAATTATAGCTTTACACAAAGTCTCAAAGCTTTACAAAAATCCTAATGGAATATCTAAAGTACAATGTGTAAATACAAGAAAAGCTGTTAACAAGCGCTTGTGCTGTAGAAGTTTGCAGACTTTGCAGAAAAAAACAAATGAAAATCGATAAAAAAAATTTAAAAAAAATTGAAAAATAAGGAAATAAAAAATTGAAAATAGGTTTTTTTAAACTACCAAAAATAAAATTTAAAAAAATAGGAAAACTGCATAATAAAAATAAAAAAATAAAAAAAATTAAGACAGCCAAATATTCCAAAATAAAAGATAGTGCCCTCCACGTGCCATACCCCGAGCATCCGCAGATCTGGGACAACGTATGGACTTCGGACATGACGGCAATTAAGACCCTCCGCCCTTGGTTGCACGAATTACACGAGGTCATGTTCTAGCCCGGAGGCATCAGGGGAGAGACCAGCCGGCCCCCAGACCATATCAGCTAGCCCCTTGCACAACCTGCCACGCACTGGCACATTGATTTGAAGTGGAAAATAATCTAGTCTATCTGGTGCATTGTTCTCACGGCTATTGTTGTGCTAATATCTTGAAAACCGTGGTCCAGTGGGAAAAAACTGAACTTCCAAGATGCTGAGTCAAGCCCGATTGGGCAAGATCATTAGCTGGATGGGTGACTTGAGACTCGTACCTACTCGAACTTTTTTTTGTCTTTCTTTCGTTGTTTTTTCTTTATTAGTTTTTATGAATTTAATCTTAATACTATCATTCTTTTTTCGTTTTTTCTTCTTTCCAGATACTTCAGTAGATATAGGCCTAGCTTGACTGATTCTGCTCGCTGATCGTCATTCTGAAATCGATTCCTGTCTAGCCACATGATACTTTGCACAGTCTCTGTATAGGCGGCAGAATTCCTTCCTTCCCTTCCTTCTTTCCTTCTTAGAACCTTCCTTTCTTCCTTCCTTTCTTCCTTTCAATATCTTTCTTTCCTACCTTTTTATTCCATCCTTCCATCCCTCCCTCCCTCCCTTGATACCTGCTGCAATGTTGACCTATATAGGTTTATCCACCTGTTCTACTCTAATTATACGTGTTATAAAGAAGAGATCATCGCCAGAAAACCGCGCCGCTATCCATGTCACGCAAGGTTAACCCGGCTCAGAGGAAAATACGGCCGGCGAAAAGTTATGATATGTATGGGTTTAAAACAAAAAGTGTCTAAAATATAGCCTGTGTGTTGGCGGATCAAAAATGTGTGCATCACAATTTGTAATTCATTTATAGGACAGTATAACCTGCAAGAAAAATATTACTTTAATCTAAATTAGAGGTTTCCTTTATTTCAAAATGACTCCTAGAGAAATGGCACTGAAAGCAGACGTTTGTATGAGAACGGAAAAATAAACGAAAGTTAAATTAGTTTGTAATTCGCCGAAACAGAGAATAGACGACAAAAGAAACAAATGTGTGCATTCAGAAATATTGTTTAATTATTTGAGCACCAGCTCGAAACTAAGTCTCGGCTCTAGGATAAAATCCGAGGTTTCCTTTCGATTGCTGAACAATAACAGCAGTTAACAGTTTAAAAATACCTCCATGTTTCCACGTTAAAGTTCGCAAAATGCCCTGACTTCGGGGCATGATATCTTCGCAAAGAATAAGCCAAATCTCGTAGTCGAAACGCCATTTTGAAGAGCAACTCTCGATCGGGGCACACAATAGCATATTTGGTCCGAATATCCAGTGGGACCCCCAGAAAATAGCGCCCAAAGGTATGTACCATCGCAGGAAGGTCCGTAAGCCCGCGAATGAATCAGAAATGTCAGCGGTCTTTACTAAACTTGCGGGAACTTTTGAAAAACGTGTGAGTTTCTACTAAAAAAACTCTAAGATAAAGTCGAGATGGGCCTTAATCTTGATTCCCTTGTTTAAATATCTTCGATAGAGTAGGTTTTTTCTGTTTCCACTTATTAAACGCATGCGCAATACGCCCATTGAATACCGCTGACCGCACTTGCATGTCGCGGTTTTCTGGCGATGTAATAAGTATTAAAGGTAATTGAGCACAGATAGCATGTCAAGCTTATGAAAAAGCCAAAGAAAATGTTTTTTTTTAGGGAAAACGGCCATTTTTCGTATCCCAATACCTTAATACTAATTTTGTAACAGATCATTTAGTTAAAAAAAGAATAAGTTGTATTACGACTGTTTTCATTGCTACGCGCTGATCGAGACAACCTCCGTGACAGGGTATCGGGCAATACACTGCCGTCAATCAATCAAATGGTTAGATTACCTAAAGGTAAATGCCTAGCTCTGACTTTCTAAATGCAGAAACCTGACGTTCGATTGGTCATTTCTCATGAGAACAACTAGGATATGGAACGTTCTCAATCCCCCTCCCTAAATTTGAAATGCTCCATCTGCTGCCTCTGGACTATTCGTTTTCACTTCTATTAATGAAAAACAATATTTGAATACAAAAAAAAAAAAAAAAAAAAAAAATGAGTTTCGATTCAGCAAACATAAGCGGTATTCAAAAATGAATTGGTTACATGTATTCAAATATTAATCAATCCGTTAAGACGAAGAATTGATAAGAGTATACTGTGCTTCGACGCTTATATGCTAAACATGTTGCAGCTTACGTTTTATTTATATTATGCACTCTTTGGTAATAAGTATTACAAAGTGCGACAGCTTTTTTTTATTACGAAGTGCGCCGAAGGTTATTACAAAGTGCGACAGCTTTTTTATTACAAAGTGCGACGAAGGTTATTAAAAAGTGCGACAGCTTTTTTATTACAAAGTGCGACAAAATTTATTACAAAGTGCGACAGGTATTACAAAGTGCGACAGATTTATTACAAAGTGCGACAGGTATAACAAAGTGCGACAGGTATTACAAAGTGCGACAAGATTTATTACAAAGTGCGACAGGTATTACAAAGTGCGACAAGATTTATTACAAAGTGCGACAGGTATTACAAAGTGCGACAAGATTTATTACAAAGTGCGACAGGTATTACAAAGTGCGACAAGATTTATTACAAAATGCGACAGGTATTACAAAGTGCGACAAGATTTATTACAAAGTGCGACAGGTATTACAAAGCGCGACAGATTTATTACAAAGTGCGACAGATTTATTACAAAGTGCGACAGGTATTACAAAGTGCGACAGGTATTACAAAGTGCGACAGGTATTACAAAGTGCGACAGGTATTACAAAGTGCGACAAGATTTATTACAAAGTGTGACAGGTATTACAAAGTGCGACAAGATTTATAACAAAGTGCGACAGGTATTACAAAGTGCGACAGATTTGTTACAAAGTGCGACAGGTATTACAAAGTGCGACAAGATTTATTACAAAGTGCGACAGGTATTACAAAGTGCGACAAGATTTATTACAAAGTGCGACAGCTTTTTTATTACAAAGTGCGACGAAGGTTATTAAAAAGTGCGACAGCTTTTTTATTACAAAGTGCAACAAGATTTTTTACAAAGTCCGACAGGTATTACAAAGTGCGACAAGATTTATTACAAAGTGCGACAGGTATTACAAAGTGCGACAAGATTTATTACAAAATGCGACAGGTATTACAAAGTGCGACAAGATTTATTACAAAGTGCGACAGGTATCACAAAGCGCGACAGATTTATTACAAAGTGCGACAGATTTATTACAAAGTGCGACAGGTATTACAAAATGCGACAGGTATTACAAAGTGCGACAGGTATTACAAAGTGCGACAAGATTTATTACAAAGTGTGACAGGTATTACAAAGTGCGACAAGATTTATTACAAAGTGCGACAGGTATTACAAAGTGCGACAGATTTATTACAAAGTGCGACAGGTATTACAAAGTGCGACAAGATTTATTACAAAGTGCGACAGGTATTACAAAGTGCGACAAGATTTATTACAAAGTGCGACAGGTATTACAAAGTGCGACAGGTATTACAAAGTGCGACAAGATTTATTACAAAGTGCGACAGATTTATTACAAAGTGCGACAGGTATTACAAAGTGCGACAGGTATTACAAAGTGCGACAGGTATTACAAAGTGCGACAGATTTATTACAAAGTGCGACAAGATTTATTACAAAGTGCGACAGGTATTACAAAGTGGGACAAGATTTATTACAAAGTGCGACAGGTATTACAAAGTGCGACAGAGTTATTACAAAGTGCGACAGGTATTACAAAGTGCGACAAGATTTATTACAAAGTGCGACAGGTATTACAAAGTGCGACAGAGTTATTACAAAGTGCGACAGGTATTACAAAGTGCGACAGGTATTACAAAGTGCGACAGGTATTACAAAGTGCGACAGGTATTACAAAGTGCGACAGGTATTACAAAGTGCGACAAGATTTATTACAAAGTGCGACAGGTATTACAAAGTGCGACAGATTTATTACAAAGTGCGACTGGTATTACAAAGTGCGACAGGTATTACAAAGTGCGACAGGTATTACAAAGTGCGACAGGTATTACAAAGTGCGACAGGTATTACAAAGTGCGACAAGATTTATTACAAAGTGCGACAGGTATTACAAAGTGCGACAGGTATTACAAAGTGCGACAGGTATTACAAAGTGCGACAGGTATTACAAAGTGCGACAAGATTTATTACAAAGTGCGACAGGTATTACAAAGTGCGACAGGTATTACAAAGTGCGACAGGTATTACAAAGTGCGACAGATTTATTACAAAGTGCGACAGGTATTACAAAGTGCGACAGGTATTACAAAGTGCGACAGATTTATTACAAAGTGCGACAGGTATTACAAAGTGCGACAGGTATTACAAAGTGCGACAAGATTTATTACAAAGTGCGATAGGTATTACAAAGTGCGACAGATTTATTACAAAGTGCGATAGGTATTACAAAGTGCGACAGATTTATTACAAAGTGCGACAGGTATTACAAAGTGCGACAGATTTATTACAAAGTGCGACAGGTATTACAAAGTGCGACAGGTATTACAAAGTGCGACAGGTATTGCAAAGTGCGACAGATTTATTACAAAGTGCGACAAGATTTATTACAAAGTGCGACAGGTATTACAAAGTGCGACAGATTTATTACAAAGTGCGACAGGTATTACAAAGTGCGACAGGTATTACAAAGTGCGACAGGTATTACAAAGTGCGACAAGATTTATTACAAAGTGCGACAGGTATTACAAAGTGCGACAGATTTATTACAAAGTGCGACAGGTATTACAAAGTGCGACAGATTTATTACAAAGTGCGATAGGTATTACAAAATGCGACAGATTTATTACAAAGTGCGATAGGTATTACAAAGTGCGACAGATTTATTACAAAGTGCGATAGGTATTACAAAGTGCGACAAGATTTATTACAAAGTGCGACAGGTATTACAAAGTGCGACAAGATTTATTACAAAGTGCGACAGGTATTACAAAGTGCGACAGGTATTACAAAGTGCGACGGTATTACAAAGTGCGATAGGTATTACAAAGTGCGACGATTATTACAAAGTGCGACAGTACAATGAGGCTATTTTTTAAAGCCAGCCGGTTCTCTTGTTCTTCAAGTACAGTGGCAAAACATAGTTCAAGTTAAAACTGTTCACGACATTTGCTCACATGGTTTTTCCTCACTCCATGGCAATTTGATTGACACATTTTATACCCATTTTTACTTAGCCTGAGTGCAGCCTGACTTTTACTCCAGAGTTATATTCTGGCTTCACGCAGGCTATTTTTTACTGTCACCTCAAGATATTGCAAATAACAATCACAATAAGTCTTATCTGCTTCAACCACATTACTTTCGATTTCTCGATAATGGCTTGAATGTATGCAGTTTACAGATCATATACTAAAAATAGATTTCACACCACTGGACCCGCGCATGACTCATATACAAACTGCATAGTAAGTGTTAGATTTGCATTGATTGACACATGTAATTGTATATGACGCTTGCATATTTAAACCCAAATACACCACAGTAAGTGATTCATTTAGGTGACAGTTATGACTAAACGTCAACTCACCCCCATCTGGTAGTAGTCTGTTCCTTCTATAGACACCAAGCTACCAGGACTCGCCTTCTTGCTGGAATTATTCAGATCACATTCAACGGAACCCCAACTAGTATGACGAACGTTGACCGAGAAGCACCATGGTAACCATACACAGGTACCCCAACAAACTTGTTCTAGACTCGTTGTCATGGTTTTGATCACGTGATTTACTAGTGCCTTTCCTCCTTCTTTGACGAAACGATAAGCTTCACACGATTCGGCGAAGGAATTACGAAATGACGCGAATTGTAAAATGATAACAGCGAGAACAAGGAACTTTGTGTTGATATTCATTTCTGTCAAGAACAACAACAACAACAACAATAATAATAATAATAATAATTAATAATATTACAAATAATAATGAATAATAATACTTATAATGATAAATAATGATAATGATAATTAAAATAATACTGATAATTAATAATAATTAATAATTAATATTTATTATATTTTTTTAATATTTATTATTAAAATTATCATACTTAATATTTATTTTATTTCTCATTTTTTACTTATTTTGCAAAAGTTCTAGAATATTGCTAAAAATAGGTATGATGTAAGTTACTAAAAATAGTAACAAATAGAACATCATTGCTCAGAAGCGGCTATTTAAAGTGGCGAAAGCAGGTATAGCTAATTTACGTCAAACGAGACCAGTAAATCCGAGAATTCTAATGTAGTTTCAAGTCTTCATATTAACATTTCAATTCTCCGATCAACGGCTCCGATATTCCAAAAAAAAAAAATCAGTTAAAAATTAGGTTTTGGACCCGCTATCATGAATGATTGTGAAATAATTACCAAAAGAATTCACTTACAAAACACATCGCTAAGTATCAGCTTCAAAAAAATTATTTTTAAAATAAAAATATGAGTTGCCGGAGTTTTGAATACTTGAGTTGGCGCTGAGATTTGGAACTTCAAACGAAGCCGCCGAAACTCCAATCAAAACATTCGGGTTACTACTGGTCACGCGTGACGTAAATTAGCTGTAAAATGTCACACACGTTCTTAGAAAATATAAACAAGGACACGCTAAACAGTTTCCTGTGAGGACCATCGGGGCTTTGTTTCAATTAAGTTATTATTTTTTTTAGAAGACTAGATGATTTTTACGATACCCTCGACATTTTACTATCGACTCTCGACATCCTACCCTCGACACACTCGACATGGTACCATCGACCCTCGAGTCTCGACCAAAACCCAAAGTCGAATGAGAGAAGATTATCATCTCGGCTTTGCGAAGTCACTTACAGGGAATTATCATCCCTCGATCATATAGAGAGAGAGGATTACCACTTATTTTGGCCAAAGCACTGGCCAGTATGGAGAACCTATTCCTCATACCCCTTTTCCCCACAAACCGTTGCACTGTTATTTCTTTAGTATAAGCTAAGTGGTTGGAAGCATTAAATGAGTCATAATTATTTCCCAAATATATGAAATTTCATGAACAAAACGCCATTCTTATACCGAAGTATAAAATTATTAACAATAAATAAAAAGTTCGCATTAGTTCCTTCATTGTTACTCGAGTATAATGAATACTGCTATCGAGTACTGACTTGACGTTTTCGTTATTCATGCTTCTTGGTGGTTATCTATTAACTTTGTTATTTAGTTTCTCGATAATTGAGGGTCACTTGATTTTCGCGTCATTATATTTTCCCTAATCCATTCCTCTCGATCTCCTCATAAGGTACATCGACTGATTTCAACGAGGAAAATTGCATGTCTTTACTGGAGTTTGAATTTGACATGTGGGGAAATGACGACGATGGTTTCTACAATGTTAAACATGACAAAATGTTTTCCTTGACAATCTTACCTGAGTATAAGAAAAACTGGCGACTCTCTGCAGCTGGACTTCTTTCTTTTTACTAAAAGTACTTGCGAACGAAACTGAGACAGACTATAAAAAACTGTTTTTAACTCTCTTGTTATCCCCTACGAAATCAGAACACAGGAAAACAAGTTCAGTCTCTCTTGTTTTGCTCAATACGAGTTCATCATATCAATTATTTATTCCATGAAGTTTGATTGATATCCGACCTAATTATTCTATCCTTCCTTGACTATGACAGGTGTTAAAAAAATGTGCTGAGTTTGAAAACTTATAAGCATCAAATTAACTCAAATGAGAGTCCTTCATAACGATTACGAGTCTGAAAGATAATTGCATTTGAGACTCTGTAATTTTAGCGAATAATATTGAATGTTTTTAGAATTACGACACAGAAAAAAATTGCAAACATTAAATAAAATGACGAGCCGTTGTCATTGAAAAATAAAAATAAAAACAATTAGAAACTTCAAAACTGTGTGTTAAGTTTCAAAATCTTTAAGCATCAAATGAGCTCAAATGAGATTAGCTCAGTTTTAACTCGAGTAAATGTTTTGTTGGAAATTCTTTCAACAATACAAATGTTTAACCTTTTCATGATATCCTATACAGTGATTCCACTATAGAAGAGTCGTAGTGTTCGCTCCTTTTCGATAAAGAGCGAAAACACCGACTTATGGAATCAGCCTAGATAGCCTAGTGCTGATAACATAAATGTGCAATTGAACTAAATAGATAAAAAAAACGATGGAGCGATATATCTTTACTCACTCTAAATTCGTAAATTCGTAAATTCGCTCTTAGATCTTGCTAGTGTTAGTATAGCCAACTCCTGTTGCTTGGTGTGGAAGGGTTTCTTAGATACATAATATTTTCGATAGTATTCAGCTGCGCGTTGACGAATATATCACCAGGTTGTCTGCCGTCAGAACAACACGTATTTGTCTCTCTTTCCAAAATAATTTTTTTCGAGGGAAAAGTCAAACGCTCAAAGAATCCGGCAAACAAACTAAAAAGCCATAATACACCAAGAGTCAACGTACTTCCAAATTCCAATCTGATCTAGGAGATATTCTCGATAGGGATAAACTCTTATAAGAAAACAAAAATATCTCCTTTAAATATCTCCTTTCTCACTATGATGATTCGAATATAATTTGTGATTTTGTTTTTGTGAAAAGAAAAGAAGTAGAGAAAGAAAGAAAATAAGGAAGAATGGGAAAATGAGAGAGCACTGAATAGAAATCTCGATCGAGTAGTAGTAATAATGGAAACTTTATCTTGTTGTATATATGCCGCTTTGAAATACCACGGTGAGGCGAAGGGATCGTCCCTTGCTCGCTCCCCTTCGCTACACTACTGGTGCTGGGGGGGGGGGGGGGGGAGTTTACATACCTTTCAGTTTCATCGAGGGGGGGCAATGTAGTAATAGCATATTATATGATGATGGGTTCCCTGTGTGTAGTATTGGCATATTCTATGATGATGGGTTCCCTGTGTGTAGCATTGGCATACAAAATATTTGGATCGAGTCTGTTTGATGGATGATGTCAATGCCACTGGCGTAGGAAGTGCGGCGAACTCGTCCCCCCGCCCACAAATTTTTGGTAATAGGACAGTAACAAGACTTTTGGAGGGCATATTGTTTATTTACAAGACCAAATTATACAAAGTTCCCGCAATGTATTAAACACTAATGCTTGCTGTTATTGAGTAGAAGTTATTATTATCAGTATCTAGTTATTTTTATATAGAAGTGATTTTATAGATTTATAGTTTTATATTTTTATTATCAGAAGTGTTTAATTACGGTGGCCCAAAAATGTCACGGCAAAACTTTTATTACTCACGGCAAAACTTTACATACACACTACACATGCATACTTTTAGTAATTCTTGAAAGTAACTTGGTTTGCGGTATTCCTGTGTAAATTTCAAGATGGCGGATGAAGTGGACGAGAGGTCACTTCTCGAATCTTTGTTTTATAAAGGATACGAGTATGAGGAAATTCTCTATATGTTAAAAAACACAAAGCAAGACTGATAAACATGGGTCTTACACTCAAGAGAAAGCTGAAGAGGTACGAACTTCAAAGGAACATGGTTGAGTTCGATTCGCAAGAGCTAAGAAACGCTATAATGTCAATATTGGATGGTCCTGGGTGCTGCGTAGGATACCGTAGTGTTTGGCATGCCCTACAACGAAAAGAAATAAGAGTAGCAAGAAAAAAGTAGAAGAAATTGTTCGAGAACTAGACCCTGAAGGGGTTGAAGCTAGAAAAGCAAACAAGCTGCGTAGATTAACTTGCTTTGCGTTATTTAACATATAGAGAATTTCCTCATACTAAACTGATAGTTTTAGTGAAGGCAGTTTAATATTTGGCCTTGTATATTGATGATAATTAGTTTTTATTCAAGTGCCTCCCCAGATCCTGCTCAGTACAATGGGATACTAGACACTTCAATTTACCTTTACATATTTACTTGATCAATATCTTAATCTGGGATGAACGATATCTGGAAAATCTCCTCTTCGTCTTCTAGTTTTGCATTGCTTTCAGTTCATTGCTTTCTGAACTCAGTTCACTTTCTGAAGATATTTCCTGTTCTTCCGAGTTATCTCCAATTTCAATTAAAGTGTCGTCATGCTCCTCTTCTATATCAGTTGATCTACAACCACACGCATATACAAGAACACGTTCAATCAACTGTGTCATCTTTCTTCCGGATACTTTAACACTTTTCTATCTTAGGTAGAGCTTCAGCTGCTTAACTGTGAGTCCCTTGACATCTTCATCACTTGTCCAGCATATACAGATCTAGCAAAGAGTTTCTCACAAGTTTATTTTTCTTTGCCTTAGAGTCCGAAAATTCAAGGTGTTGCAAATGTTTTGTTGTAAGGTATCTCTTCCAATTTAGCCTCAGTTGAACACGCTTTTTGTACTGACTTAGTATCAGAGTATTAAGACATTACCCCACCCTTTCCAAGTCCATTATTTAACACTTTGCCACCCCCCTCTCCCACTTTAGAACCCCCCTCCTGCTAATTATTGCAGAGTCCCTAAAGGCCCAGTCCCATTCAGGCACCGCTGATATGATTTCCAGGTGATCTGAGGTAAAACGATTAGCCAATCAGATTGCGAATCATTTTTCTGAAAAAGAATCAATCCCATGAGTCTTTTCGAGCCCAATCATGGATGAACAGGGGAAATCAAAATAAAACAAAATAGCATACAAGTACAAATATACAAGGAGAAGTGTCATTTAGCCGAGGATTTAAGGCTTAAAATGTTTCTCCTTCAAAGAATAAGTTGTCTAGATAAGACTAGGAATATATTTTAATCGATTAGGTCATTATTCAGGTTTTTTTATTAAAGAATTACCGTTGAAACGATATCGAAGAAGATGCCGAAAAGCTTCCTTGATTCCTCTATTTCATTTGTTATAAACTCCAATTTAAAATTATTTATACGGAGCCAATGCCACAAATTACGTATTCGTCTGAGTAGAAAAAAATTAAAGTAGTTCAATCAGCAACGGTGCGTCATGTATGAAACATCATAGATTGTATTTGTGACAGTAAATACATGTGATAACCACAGTTATCTATGCATTACATGAAGAACCAAGCTACTAAAATGTCAACATCAACACAGATCCGAGGCTCTGTTTCAGCCGTGAGGGTGATTTGTACATTTGTACCAAACCTCCCCTCACGTGAGTTGGGAGAGGATCGCAGGCGCACCGAAACCACCACGGCTGGTAATCGAGCCTAGACATATTATTGATCTGTCGCATGTTTGACCGTCATATCAGTCCAGAAAATGCATTTCATAGCACGAAAATGGCTTCCCGGAACCATGAGTGGGCAACGTCTGACGTTTGAATTTCTTAATTCTCTCATTTATTCCAACACAATATGTACACTTCCACCCCCCCCCCCCCCCCCTCAAATCCTGGGTTCTACCTCCTTCCCTATATAAGGAATCTTCATATTTCCTTTTTCAGAAGATGATATGCAAATTGACCCTTTTCGAATATGGCGTCTATGACGTCAAACGAGGAGAATGAGAATGTCCCGGATGTCGAAACCCAAGGATTTCCTCTAGCTGCATCCGGAACCAAAATGCCCTGGATTTCAAAACACAATCATTATCACTATCACATCCGGGACATTCTAGGACTCCTCGTTTGACGTCATAGACGTCATATTCGAAAAGACTCTATTGCACACACACACACACACAAAAATGGGTGTCATGCTACATACATACTTTATTGTCGAGCTCTCAAAGACTTTTCAGAAATCCATTACATGCGTTTAGTAAATTGTGATCGATCTTAATAATCTAAAGCTACAATAGAATAAATGATTATGACCAGAATTGAGAAGTTGGTGTGTCAAGTTTGACAACTGATGATAAAGATATATAAGAAGTGAAATAATTATGACTAGAAAAATCATAAGAAATTCTTTCGTTTTGTTTCTGGCTGGTGCACAGAAACATTAATTGGGCTGCCTGTGGTAACACAGACCTTAAGGACGTTCGCGGGCAAAGTTAATGTCAATTTTATGAAACATTGCCAGTTGATAAAACAACATGGAATCCACCACATAATAAGTTCCATAAAAATCGGTCGTAACCGTGCAATCCTTCGATGGAAATGACTTAGAAGTCGATCATTTCGGCGCCTATCGTGATCCACGTCATGAAGTGGTGAAAACAATAAGATTATATCAGTGAAAAACTTACAGTTATACAGATAAATGGTATTAGAATGCATTTGTAACTAATAATCTGTTTTCAAAACGGTTTTTATATATAAGGCAATTAAAACTAACACTCTCTTTTTGAGGGACCTGACACAAGTAACTCTCGAACAAAACTGCCGCTTTTTGTTGTTCTCGCGGGTCGAGATGAAGCAAAAAATGTCTCTTTTAAGTGCGATAAGCAATGTAATTTTTTTAAAATAAACAAGTGAATACACATCTTTAGCATTTCATCAAATGTTTAAGTAAAAAATGGGGGTCACCGTTTGTTTTGAATAAACATAGCCGATCGAAATCGTTTTCGCAACGAGCGTGAGGGAGCTTGATCTTGAAAAATATAGGTCAAGCAAGAAGTGCACAAAAAATATCCGCGAACGTTCTTAACTGGAAGATTTTACTCTACTGGTTTCTCACAGATAAAGGGTTTTTTCTCAAAGCAGTGTCTACCAAACCACTGACCATCTTTTCCTGCGGCTGCGCAGTGATGATTGGTCACCAGATGCTTCATGTGGCGTGACGTCATCAAAGCTGTGACGTTATCATGTGGGCTGCCATCTGACCATGAAAACTGACTGATATGGTTCGTCCTGTTTAAACCAATCCAAACAGCTGACAGGTCTGGAATATCAATCGCTGAAAGAAAAAGAAGTAAGTGAAAACATTTAGGACATTTACATTATCGCGTCATTCAGTTGACCTCTACTACCAGGATCCTTACCACTAATTCCTCAGCATAAATTGTCTTCTATTCTCATGAGGAATTACAAATTGGAATACGAAAGAAAATTCGCGAAGCATTTTGGTAGTGGCGATCAAATGACGCCATCAAGAATATGTCCTATTGATATAGGCTGCTTTTAGGAGGTAATTATAGACCGAATGCCAATATGGCCGCCATTGACTTTCAGAAATAAAAGCCTAATCTTAAAAAATAAGCACCACGTACCATCAGAAAGATGGTATTTTTGGAAAGTTTCATTGCTATAAATATAATTCAAGTGAAGCTATTTGGAATCAAAATTACAGAGATGTGTATGTGTTCAGTGATTTGTTTCCTTGCTAGCCTCGTGGTGTTTTCACAATTTCAAATTCTCATAACTTCTAAAGAATTTAATATTTTTGTCTCAAATTGTTGACTTACATTGTGCAAAGTCTTTCTTGATCTCATAGATACTGAGTTTTCTGTTATACATTTTCAAATCGCTCATGTGTCCTTTGAACGAGTTTGAGATGCTTGAATCGTAAAATCTGCCCCTGCTCATCCCAATGGTATAGTAGGAAGTATCCTCGGTCATTGCTCCTGAGAAGGTGTCAGGGATGTTTAATGTGTCTTTTATTATACCATTAATGGCGACTTCTACTGTCGTTGTACTGTCATCACTTTTCCAACTTACGGCGATATGCGTCCAAACTCCGTACTCAATACTAACAAAAATAAGACATGGACGTCATTTTTTCAAGCAAAAATCAAAGAATTGACAGTCAATGCAAAAAGGAAAAATGTGCTGCACCTCCCCTCCGTGGCCCCTGCCCTATAAAGATGCAAATATGATTCAGTACGTCTTCTACCGTGTATTGCAATGCTTTACCATGTACTACTATGCATTACCATGCACTACAAAGTACTACCATGTTCTCCAAGTACTGCCATGTCCTACAATGTCCCCTATACTGTACTACCACGTTCTACCATGTACTGCTATGCTCAACCATGCACTGCCATGCTCTACCATCACTGCCATGCACTGCCATGCTCTACCATGCACTGCCATGCTCTACCATGCACTGCCATGCTCTACCATGACTGCCATGCACTGCCATGCACTGCCATGTACTACCCTGCACTACCATGACTACCATGCTCTGCCATGTACTACCCTGCACTACCATGACTGCCATGCTCTACTATATACTACCCTGCACTACCATGACTGCCATGCTCTACCATATACTACCCTGCACTACCATCACTGCCATAAAAATATGGTACGTAGGGGCTTTTTAAGGTTATACGAGGTGGGAGGGGGGGGGGGGGGGGGGGGGCTCTGGAAAAAGTCTTTGACGTACGTCAATGGCAAGCAGGGTCCTCAATTTTTCATCACTTTTCCCAAACAATTTTTTGTGAATGCTTCCTTATCAAAGTAGATTTCTAGTATAACTGTTGAAATGATTGCGAACTACAAGTACCTTATTCCAGTGGTCTTGGTATGGGAACTTGTGTCAGTTTTTATTAAAAATGTGATCCATTTCATGTTTGTACTCAGCCAAATCTGGATACTGGGCACAGGATATCCATTGAATATCATATAATGTCCTTCTATGAGTTCGAGGAATCGAACCCACATAATAATAGTAAATTCTCTTGTTAATCGAACTGCAGGTATTTTAACTAAAGTTTTATCTCCACTGAAATACAGCGCTTTTCGTCCATCAGCCACTTCGTATCGTACCTCACCCGTGGTGATCTGGAACCTTTCAAGATAATAAGAGATCACGTGGTGGAAGTTAGTGTTACCCTCTTTGATTAGATCGCCAATTCAACGGCTTGTGTTAAACTCCTCTTTTTATTCATATCCTCATAACTGCTTGAATCTCATTCCCAAAACTCACTGAAACTACCTCTTGCACGTGACTCACTCATGTCATCAAAGGTGTCGTTTTCCTCACATTAGTACGAGCACGGACCGCGGCGTTAAGGCTGGTTGGTTAACTGTCGCATGCAATCTGCTTACGCCACGCTTCTCGCGCCACGGCTGGCCTTCGGTTCACATAAAAGCTCCTCTGGAAACAGGCTATTACAACACGAAATACGTCATGTAAATCAACCCTACAACTTGCTACAACTTTTTTCTTCTCATACACAACAGTCGTGAACAAATTGTAGGGTTGGCTTACATGACGCATTTCGTGTTTTACGCATTGTACGGATAAAATCAGGTATACATTCGATAGAAGAAAGTTTAGTTCTATGACAGATTTTATAAAACCTTTGAATATTCCGAAACATCGCAACGAAAAAGTAGGTGGCTGTTACAAGTTTCAACCCCCTTATGAGTTACTGGACTTACTTGATATTTTTGTCTGTACCGTCCAGTCTAAACTGAGCCACTCCACCCTCTAGTGATGTACCTTAACCATAAATAAGGAAAGGTCTTAGTTTCGATACCAGCAGCAATTCCAATAACTTACAGTTTACAAAAAAGACGTGGAGGAGGATGGTTGATTAGGTGGCTAGCCACCCAAATGAAATAATCCTAATCATGATTGGCCACGGATTTTGGATGTAGTTTTACAGGCAAAATGGCTCAAGCGTACCCCCCTAGAATCCATTAATGAATTCATTATTCGAATATTGAGTTCATTATTCACTCTGACTCCAAATTGAAAATAGATTATCTACTTCAGTTTTGATTCGATTCTTCAAAAAATGCCATGCCAAGGTAGAAAAACTCCGCAGAAAGGCCATCCCTTAGAATTTTTAGTGTGAAATAAATGTTACGTTTGGAGTCTTCCGATTTTTTTATGAAAACTCAGAGTGAATAATCAACTCAATATTCGAATAATGAAATCATTAATTGAGCCTACGGGGGTACGCTTGAGCTGTTTTGACTGTAAGAGTAGATTTTAAAGCAATAAATTACAGCTTCCTTGTTCCTCTCCACGTACTGTGACTCATCAGTCTAATTTGACTAAAATCTCTTCCTTACGGGATCTATCTCGCTTTATTGGGTGATAAACGTCCATGTACGTGAATGGTCTCTCCAATTGGATCAAAGTCATGAATTATTCATGATCATGAGTTTGAGATATATATATTTATTTATTATATAGACACTTGTATTTTACTAAGAAATACGCCACTCATATTTTTAATATGAACTAGATCCGGGACCTCAGTGACATATTTTCCATCACCTCAAACGTGACGTCACATCCTATTTTTTCTAACTCAGGATCGGTCAAAATGGACGCCAAATGAGTTTTTTTCCAGGATTTGTCTATATAATAAAAAGAAAATTACACGTTGGCTTGAAGATATGAAGTTTATCTGCGTTCACTTGTGAAATATTTTCACCATGAGAAGATAAACTTCATATCTTCTCGCCAACGTGTAATATCCTCTATATGTTAAGGTTATCGTGATAAACGCATTAAATGAAAATTTAATTTGTGGAGAATATTTTCTCCACAAATTCTGGATAGTGTTTTGACTTACCATTCGTGTTGTTCATACGGTCTTTCACGAATACATTGTAAGTAAAATCATTTTCATGATGACTGGAGATTGACATGAGGTCTCCACCCAGGGACTGGCAATAACTGCGAGCATCCAACCACGTCATGATCACGTCCTTGAAGAGTTTTAGAGCAACTTTACCATACCTATACCAGCCATTCCCAAGATCTGAATAAAATCCAGAGTGAATTAAGACCGACTGACTATAAATATTGCCTTTAGCATTCAAAACGAAAAATATCGAATTTTCTTGCTTGCAATGAAAATGTTGATAAGTTACTGGTAAGAAATACCAAACAAAAAAAGGTAACATTTTGATTTTACACTTCAAATCTTTCAAGAAGTTTTGTAAAATATTGGTATACATTTCAAAAAAGGTTGTTGGAGGCAAAAGAAGATAAATAGTGGTTTGAGCATGCGCATTAATAACCACTGATCCATCAAATCATTGCCGAGTTTTATATCGTGAGGGCCTGGGTACGAGTCCCTAAAGTGTGATGATGACAACACAAAACTCACGTAGCCAAAAAGAGCACATCGAGCTATACAAAATTCCGAAGTTTGGTGGTAGTCGAATCAATATTAATGAACTTACAGCCATTCAAAATACAAAGAAATGTATGGTGTCCGGACAAAATGTCAGGACACGATACATTTCTTTGAAAATTCTAGCATTTTTGAATGTCTGTAAGTCGTTCAATATTGATCCGATTAACACTAAACTTCGGGATTCTGTAAAGCTCGAAATGTTCTTTTTGGCTATGTGAGATTTGTGTTGTCATCGTCAAAATTTAGGAACTTGTACCCAGTGCCACGAGATGAAACTCGGCAATGGCACAATAATCTTCCGGAGGAAGAAGGAAACGAGAGAATTGTGTAAAGAAAATCTAGTTAACGCAGAAAAGAAATCAGCTATAGAAATTTGTTGAATGAGAATGGTTGAATCCGACTTTTCTGCCTTTTCTATGGTTATTTTTGCTCATCTTGTTCAACTAATTTTTGCATTACTGAACAAACCTTCTTTTCTTTTGACTTCCGTTGCTTGATTCAGAAAATCGGGCACATCCTGGTGGGAAAAATACTATATTAACCATTTATAGAGTTATAAATATACTCATCTCACACCATTGAAAATACAGCCAATCAGAATGCTAGAAATCCGTCGTATGTTCAGCGGTGTTCCACTGTTACTTTCTATTATGGATTGCGGCCTGGCTGTCAGTCTAGGTATTTTCAATGATGTGGGGTAAAATAGTTACACGATGCTTTCTATTTGCACACCATGGGATATCCCATTTGTCAGATACTTCTATCTTCTCAATAAACAGATTATATACTATACATTAACACGCACACATACTATTTATGCTCGCAAGACGCCAAGGTAAATTCAAGAAGGCAGTCATGTAGTTTCATGTTCTATGGGCTTAGCTAGTTCGCTAAGGCAGGAATCCACGGGGAGCACGGGTGGCGTAGCGATGAGAGCGCTCGCTTTTCACCAAGGTTCGACCCAGGTGCGAGCCTCGCCGGGCTCGGTATTGTATATGAGTAGAGTTGCTTGTTGGTTCTCTCCTGTGCTTTGATGGTTTTTCTCTGGGTTCTCCGATTTTCCCCCTTCCGCAAAAGTGAAATTCTATTAGAGGCACTCTGTGGAAATGCATGCTCTCAGTGCTTGTTGAGGCTACCTCAAAAAGTTTGAGTTTGATCAGCTCTGTTTTTCACGCCGTCCGTTTGCCCAGTGTCTGTGTTTTTTCCTAACCGACTAACCCCGCGCGCTGTGTTCCATGTGCTTCATGTGCGACGCTTCATCAATACTCCCGTTTCGAGTTCTCTTTTACGCTGTGTTAGCCTCAATTGTGCGTAAATTATGCAGAAATTTAGATAAAACTCGTGAAATTTCAAATCATTCTTATTGTCTTCTTTACACACAGATCTCTTGAATTTCCACGGGCTGTTACTGAATAAAAGAATATGTTACACGGTTTTGAGGCTAATACAAAGATCACTCGATTCTGATTGGCTTATGAACAGTGCATTTTAGAGGTAATTCAGTGCAAAAACAAGGTAATACAGTGCAAAAACAAGGTAACACAGTGCAAATTAAAATTCCCGAAAACGGTCTTGAAACCAAACTTTTTTTGATTCTGCTCTTGAAAACATTATTAAGCATCAAGACTATGCATTTTTCGATCGTGAAGTAAAAAGTTTAAGCGGTAAAAACGGCTAAAAAGTTGGCGATTTTGTTTGTTTTTGAATAAATGTTTGTCGGTTTCAGTTGAAGAGCGCGCGCTGCTGACGCTATCTCACGTCATTGAGCGCGCGCTCAGAGTTTTTCTTGAGTTTTTCCTTGAGTTTTTCAATGTCGGACGGTAAAGTTTGTAAGATTTTTCATGTATATTATTGATAAGTAATAATATGGTTTCTCGTTCAATTTGGGATAATTCGCACTTGTGTGTTTTTCAAAGAGCTCAAATTGCACTCGACCTACGGTCTCGTGCAATTTGAACTCTTTGAAAAACACACTCGTGCAAATTAATCTCAAATTGAACGAGAAACCATATTATTACCTATACTAACACAGCGTAAAAGAGAACTCGAAACGGGAGTATTGGTAAGTGCTTGTTTTCTTTGTATTTTCTCCTGTTTTTTTTTTTTTTTTTTTTTTGCTCTCTTAGTATAGTTAGTCTACTGTACCAAGCTTTTTCGTGATGTGATACATTTAGGACCTTTTTCCCCTGTTTTCATAGGATTTTACTCTGATTAGCGTACAAAATAAAGTCATGTAAAACCAATTGACTTTTTCGGGTTCGGGATTAATAATAATAATAATAATAATAATAATAATAATAATATAATTATAGCTTTACACGAAGTCTCAAAGCTTTACAAAAATCCTAATGGAATATCTAAAGTACGATGTGTAAATACAAGAAAAGCTGTTAACAAGCGCTTGTGCTGTAGAAGTTTGCAGACTTTGCAGAAAAAAAAATTGAAAATCGATTCAAAATAAAAAAAAATAAAAAAATGAAAAATAAAGAAATAAAAAATTGAAAAAAGGTTTTTTTTAAACTACCAAAAATAAAATTTTAAAAAAATAGGAAAACTGAATAATAATAAAAAAAATAAAAAAATAAAGACAGCCAAATATTCCAAAATAAAAGATAGTGCCCTCCACATGCCATACCCCGAGCATCCGCAGATCTGGGACAACGTATGGACTTCGGACATGACGGCAATTAAGTCCCTCCGCCCTTGGTTGCACGAATTACACGAGGTCATGTTCTAGCCCGGAGGCATCAGGGGAGAGACCAGCCGGCCCCCAGACCATATCAGCTAGCCCCTTGCACAACCTGCCACGCACTGGCACATTGATTTGAAGTGGAAAATAATCTAGTCTATCTGGTGCATTGTTCTCACGGCTATTGTTGTGCTAATATCTTGAAAACCGTGGTCCAGTGGGAAAAAACTGAACTTCCAAGATGCTGAGTCAAGCCCGATTGGGCAAGATCATTAGCTGGATGGGTGACTTGAGACTCGTACCTACTCGAACTTTTTTTTTGTCTTTCTTTCGTTCTTTTTTCTTTGTTAGTTTTTATGAATTTAATCTTAATACTATCATTCTTTTTTCGTTCTTTTCTTCTTTCCAGATACTTCAATAGATATAGGCCTAGCTTGACTGATTCTACTCGCTGATCGTCATTGTGAAATCGATTCCTGTCTAGCCACATGATACTTTGCACAGTGTGCATAGGCGGCAGAATTTCTTCCTTCCCTTCCTTCTATCCTTCTTAGAACCTTCCTTTCTTCCTTTCTTCCTTTCTTCCTTTCTTCCTTTCAATATCTTTCTTTCCTACCTTTTTGTTCCATCCTTCTTCCCTCCCTCCCTCCCTCCCTCCCTCGATACCTGCTGCAATGTTGACCTATATAGGTTTATCCACCTGTTCTACTCTAATTATACGTGTTATAAAGAAGAGATAATAAGTATTAAAGGTAATTGAGCACAATTATGCTCTCTGTGATGGGCGCTTTTAAGGGTCCTTCCTCAATTTTTCTGATTTTGTACGGAAATTCCAAAAATGTAATTTTGACACATTTGTGCTTATTATTCGCACCCAAAAGAAAATGCCGGTCAATTGGCACCTGAATCATAGTAGCAATGTCCTCTTCCAATGTTACATAATCTATTTATATTCAAGGTGAGTTAGCCGAGTTATTTATGTTCATGTAATTTCACCTCAACTTTGTATTTTAGTGAAAAGATTCCAAAGACAAGATTTGAAACATGTAATTAGATTTGGCCAAGTATAGCTTCTAGTTTCAAAAGGAAAAGAAGTCACTCTTTTATTTGAACATTGTAATAAAAGTCAAAAATCACATAATATTAGATAAGAAAGAGTATTCATGTTTGATAATAGAGGCATAAGGAATAAATCTAGGCCTAGCATTCTCCACATTATTCTTTTTACCAAAGCATGTAGCATAAGTCTATTTTAGTTTATCAAGAAGCTCATATCTAAAAAAAAAAAAGTTTTCGACTTATTTACTTGGTTCAAATGTGAAGCAAGCATTTTGCATTGAATATGACATTTGTATTTCGACTACCTGACGTCAACAAAAACTAGATTTCACTTTGTCCAATGAAAATTTCTTTAACTTTAACTTTAACTTTCAGAAAAACATCTAGTGTTTGAAATTCAAATTCTTAATGAGGCTAATTTTTAAAGCCAGCCGGGTCTCTTGTTCTTCAAGTGAAGTGGCAAAACATAGTTCAGGTTAAAACTGTTCACGACATGTGCTCACATGGTTTTTCCCTACTCTGTGGCAATTTGATTGACACATTTGATACCTATTTTCACTTAGCCTGCGTGCAGCCTGACTTTTACTCCAGAGTTATATTCTGGTTGCACGCAGGCTAATTTTTACTGTCACCTCAAGATATTGCAAATAAAAAACACAATAAGTCTGATCTTCGATTTCTCGATAATGGCTTGAATGTATGCAGTTTACAGATCCATTGAGGCGGATCGTTACGATGGCGCAGCGTGGTTATACTTCAAATAGATTTCACACCACTGGACCCCACGCATGACTCAGGCAAACAAACCTCAAAATTTACAGTAAATGTATGGGAGTTTAGTTCTCCAATCACTGTTTTTTACAATTTATCAACATTTTTTCCAACAAATCACCATATACCGAAAGACATCTAAAGAGATATGCACAGCACTAAGAATACTTGCACAGGCAACCCAGTGAACACTCAAATAGCGTCTAGTTTATTATGTATTTGCGTAATTAGCAAGAATGTAAAAATAACTATGACAAACTGCATAGTAAGTAAGTAATTTAAGTGACAGTTATGACTAAACGTCAACTCACCCCCATCTGGTAGTAGTCTGTTCCTTCTATAGACACCAAGCTACCAGGACTCGCCTTCTTGCTGGAATTATTCAGATCACATTCAACGGAACCCCAACTAGTATGACGAACGTTGACCGAGAAGCACCATGGTAACCATACACAGGTGCCCCAACAAACTTGTTCTAGACTCGTTGTCATGGTTTTGATCACGTGATTAACTAGTGCCTTTCCTCCTTCTTTGACGAAACGATAGGCTTCACACGATTCGGCGAAGGAATTACGAAATGACGCGAATTGTAAAATGAAAAGAGCGAGAACAAGGAACTTTGTGTTGATATTCATCTCTGTCAAGAACAACAACAACAACAACAACGTTAACAGTAATAATAATAATAAAAATAATAATAATAATAATAATAATAATAATGATAATAATAAAAATAATAATAATAATAATAATGATAATAATAATAATAATAATAAGACATGAAAATATTACTTGAATTTGATTGGCTTAGAGCAGTGCAGTTCAAGTGTAACACAGTGCAAAAAAGTGTAACACAATGCAAATTACATTTTCCGAAAACGGTTTTGAAACCAATTTTTTTTATTCTGCTGATTCTGCTTCGACCTAAGGCCTCGTGTAATTTAAACTCTTCGAAAAACACACTAGTGCAAATTAATCCCAAATTGAACTCGAAACCATATGATTACCTATAATATTTTTTTTCTTTCTTCGTATTGTATTTTTTCAAGTGATATAAGTTTTTCTTTTTATATTATATACACGTACTTGCAAGAACGTTGTCATACAACATTTGAGCATTGGTAGTTTAGTGGATTAGGAATAAATTAAAAGTACAAAAGAAGATCATTGAAGCAGAACTCTTTCTTTTGTACTTTTAATTTATTCCTAATCTTGAAACTACAAATGTTCAAATGTTGTATGACAACGTTTTTGCAAGTAGGTGTATATATATATATTTCGAATTCTATCAAAAATATATATATTTCAATATTCATTCTATGATACTCTATATTTTAATAAGATTGTATGATAGTTAAACACATAGACATATATTTTATAGTTATTTAAAAGATTGCAGTATTTAAATAAAAGTTATTGTATAATAACAATAATAATAATAAAGATATATAATATAATAATGATAAATAATGATAATCAAAAACAATAATAGTTATAATTAATAGTAATGAATAATAATAATGATAATAATAATGATAAATAATAATAATAACACTTTATTAATTCCTTTAAAAAGATAAATAATGATAATAATAATGGATGATTATGATGATAATATCAATAAGAAATTTAAAATATACTTAATCCTAATACTAATACTTAAAACTGAAACTTATTACTATTATTAATATATATTTTATATGGAATTAAAAAAAAAAGGAAAAAAATTGTATAAAAAGAAATTTATATAATAATAATATAATATATTACTAAAACAATGATATAATGGCTATTTATAAAATATTTGCTTCATGGTTGTTTAATCTAAAATCCTCTAAAATGTTTTTATTTCGAAAAGGGGTTCTTGACAAATAATGATAATTAAAAATAATAGTTATAATTAATAGTAATGAATAATAATAATGATAATAATAAAGATAAATAATAATGATAATGAGTTCCTGTCACGAGTTCCTTTTTATAAGAACAATGACTTTTTATTTGATTTTAAACTTAATGTAAATACAACAGAAATCAATTGATTTATTTTTAAATATTTTTCTTCTTAATAATTTTTTACATATTTTATAATTTTTTTTAGATCCTTTAATATCGCCCGTTTTAACATTATAATTAATTATTGCTATTATTGTCTTCTTTATTATTGTTATTATAATTATTGTGAAATAAAGTTATTGTTGTTTTTAATTATAATAATAATGATGAATAATGATAAAAGAATAATTGGTAGTCATACGTAATGATAGTAAAGGAAATAATGATAAATAGAAAATAAAAATCGGTCATGCTGACCTGACAAACCTAGTGGAATCAAAACGTTTTTCATTGTTAGAGTTCTAGAAGTACGTGAATTAAGGTGTTTCCCTAGCTCCTGCTTTCAAACAACCCGAACAACCGCACCGAACATTTTTTGAGCGGCTGTTGAACTTGCTTTCCGTAGTTCGAATTTTATGAAATTCACACAAAATATTTTACGTAGATTGAAGTTTGTAAAAAAAATGAGAAATTAATGTTAAGTTAGCGTTGAATATATACTGTACCGTCGTAATCGCTCAGAATTTAGTAGTCACGATGGCCTACACGTCTCACGTCGAAACAATACTCAAGGCAAAATAAACTAAACTCACGACAATAGAGTCAACTATCGGACTAAGGATCGCTGAAGGAATTTTGGCGTGATGTGTAATTTTGACTGAACTAGATGCCAATAATATTGGCCCTTACCGAGGGCTCGAGGTGGCTGAAGTGCACTACTTTCCCAATTTTTTTAGTGCGAGGGATACTCCACCACGATACTCGCTTAATATTGATGTAAATGAACTGAAACTTCACAGAACCCAAAGGACACGAGACACAAGCTAGAACATTTATTGGTATGATCTAATTGTTTTTTAAGGATCGTCATGATACATTGCCTTATAAGCTTAACAACACAGAAACCCCGCTTGGGCAACCTGTGGTGAGTTTTGTTAATTTTGCTATGACTTTCTTTCTTTTTTCGTGAGTTTAGTTTCTTTTACCGTGAGTTTCTATTTCTTTTGCCATGAGTTTCTATTTCTTTTGCCGTTAGTTTAGTTTCTTTTGCCTTGAGCTTTTCTTTTCCCGTGAGACTTTTTACTAAAAGTACTTGCAAACGAAACTGAGACAGAAATCAGAACACAGGAAAACAAGTTTGAGAGAGACAGTCTCTATTGTTTTGCTCAATACGACTACATCATATCAATTATTTATTCCATGAAGTTTGTTTGATATCCGACCTAATTATTCTATCGTTCCTTGACTATGACAGGTGTTAAAAAAATGTGCTGAGTTTGAAAACTTATAAGCATCAAAAAAGCTCAAATGAGAGTATTTCGCAGCGATTTTAAAAGTCTTGTTTGAAATATAAAAAAATATTCGGAAAATGCTACCTGGATATGTGTTCGGCTAGCTGGATGACTTAAAGAGAATTGCGTTTTAGACTCAGGCTGTAATTTATCATAGCGAATATTATTCATTGTTAAATTTACAACACAGATAAACTCAGTGGTTGCATATATTAAAGAAATATAACTAGCCATCAGTCTTCAAATTCAATTATTTTTAAATAAAATAACAGAATAAAAAAAATCATGATCACAAGTACTCTAGTTCATCTTGAACAAAAAAGATAGAGGCTTGATGTGATTCAAAATGAATGACTGAATAACTGAACTAGCAAGACCCCTTTCACATGACGTCAAAGCAGCTCAATTTGGAGGACAAAACAAAGGAATTTCAATCTCCTGAGAATTGGAACCTATTGTTTTGTCCTCTAAATTGAGCTGCATACCGACGTGAGGGGTCTATACGAGCTGAGAATAAAAATTACTATACAAGAAAATAACTAAGCACTATATGAGATTATCGATTAGAAGATGAGATTATCGATTGGAAGACGAGAATATAGAATATCAATTCCACGATGATATCATCTATTTTAAACAAGTTAAACCAGTACAATACGATACGATACAATGAAATACAAATAAGTAGCATAGAAAACAATAAAGTTGTAAACTTTTTTATTTTTCCTACGCGCTTCGACTCACTACTGCAGTCTTCATTGCATGGGAAGTTCACAATGCTAGTAGCTTGTGTTCGTGTATAAATATGTTATGCAAATGAATTACGAAAACATCGAAAACATTGTTTTGGAAGTAGAGGCAAATATCTATTGTTCTGACGGCAGACAACCTGGTGATGTTTCCTACAATGCGCAGCTGAATACTATCGAAAATATGATGTATCTAAGAAACCCTTCCACATCAAATGTTTATGGTGGGAACTACTAACACAGGCTGGACCTAAGTGCTAAGGGCAAATTTACGATTTTACGGTGAGTTAAGATATATCCATCGTTTATTTTATGTATTCTGTTCAATCAGTATATTTTTAATTTCTAAATACCTGCACGATATGTCATGAAAAAACAATTTGTTTTGGTGACAGAAATTTCTTCAAGATAAATTAGATCAATTGTTTTCATATTGTTTCATATTTATCATTTCTATTCTGTTATTTTATTTAGTTTTGGCCGAATTGCGGTTTTAAAAAAATTGAATTTGAAAACTGCATGATCTGATACCTATAAATACCGGAGCATCAGTATAAGTATATATTTTTTTAGTATAACGACGGCTAGTTTAATTTACTTATGATAAGCGACTCTTTTTTGTGCCAAAAATACAGAGTCTAATACTGATGCAATTCTCTGCTTTCAGTCAGCTAGCTGAACACTTGTACAGGTAACATTTTCCCAATAATCTAGATTCCTTATCGTTATGAAGTACTCATTCTATTTAATGTTTGCAATTTTTTTCTGTGTCGTAATTCTAACAACATTAAATATTATTCCCTAAAATTACAGAGTCTAAAATAAAATTATCTTTCAAACTCGTAATCGTTATGAAGAACTCTCATTTGAGCTCTTTTGATGCTTAAAAGTTTTCAAACTCGGTACATTGTTCTAACACCTCTCATAGTCAAGGAACGATTATAGAATGATAAGGTTGGATATCAATCAAACTTCATGTAATAAATAAATAATTATCATTAGTAAAATTCTACTGCTATACTAATGCTAATCCTGCATTCTGATTGGCTAACGTACTCTGACTATCTATCAGCCGATAGATAGTGGGTAGAGAAAGCCGGACTTGTTTTGAAAAAATGGCGGCTTTTCCTTCGCGCTTTTTTGAAGTTTAGTTTAGTTTAGTATAGTATAGTTTAGTTGAGATTTTTACTAAAACAATTAGAAGACTCACTCTCGATTTCTATCGGCTTTGATAGTTGACTCGGGGCCGGATCCCCTCGTCAACTATCAGCCGATAGAAATCGAGAGTGAGTCTTCTAATTGTTAATTAGATATTTCTATATTGCCGCCCCTAAGCTATGGAACACTTTGCTGCTATCTCTGAAAGAAACCGAGTCTATTAACATTCTTCAAATCAGAACTCAAAACATTTTTATCACTAGCTAAGGAATTATTTCATTCCTTATACTACTGTATAAATGCGCTCCAAGAAAGGTTATATTATTATTACTGGCTATTAAATGCTACCCTATTTGAACAATGACTTTTTTTTTTTTGTATTTTTTTTGTATTTTTTGTTGTTGTTGTTTTTTTTTTTTTTTGTATTTTTTTGTTGTTGTATTATTATTATTTATTTTTTTTGCTCCATCATGTCACAGTAGAGAGTGCCATATGTATAAATGTTTAGCTAGTTTTCAGGGTTTTCTTCAGTCGTGTTTTTCTTAAATGATATAGGTTTTTCTTTATATATAATTTTTCCTCTTTTTGAATTCTATAAATAATATATATTTCGATATTCATTCTATGAGATACTATATATTTTTACAAAATTGTATGGTAGTTTTAAACACATAGACATATATTCTATTGTTCTTTTAAAGATTGCAGTATCAAATAAAACTATTATTATCATTATTATTATATTATCATTATTATATTATCATTATTATATTATTACTAACTATTATTATTAATTTAATAATAGAATAATCTTTATTAGGAATGTATAATAATTTAAATAATAATAATGATAATTTAATCATAGTAATAGTAATAATGACTAGTAATAATAATATAGTAGAAAGTAGAATAAAACCTAATAGTAACTCGTCGTATAATATAAGTTAATAAGTAAATATCTATATATAAAAAAAAAAAAAAAAAAAGACCTAGTGTGTAATATCTAATTCCTTTTATCTTATGCCCTATATCTTGTATCTAATATATCTTATATCTTATAGGTAAATTCAAAACTGATCTATCTTAAATCTTAACAATATCTAATATATAATATATAAATCCTAATAGTATCTATTATAGAATTAAAATAAATAAATAAATAAAATACCTATAAAAAAAAACTAGCTAAAAATGTATACTCATGCCACTCTCTATTATTTCAATGTCAATGTCAATGTTTTTGATATCACATTGTACTCTTTTTATTGTCCTGGATCCTCGCAGAACTATTATTACTATTATTATTATTATTATTATTATTATTATTATTGAAATGTGTATGATCGTACCATACTGTAAAATACTTATTATTATTATTATTATTATTATTATTATTATTATTATTATTATTGAAATGTGTATGATCGTACCATACTGTAAAATACTTATTATTATTATTATTATTATTATTATTATTATTATTGAAATGTGTATGATCGTACCATACTGTAAAATACTTATTATTATTATTATTATTATTATTATTATTATTATTGAAATGTGTATGATCGTACCATACTGTAAAATACTTATTATTATTATTATTATTATTATTATTATTATATTAATCACGAGTGTGATTTCTGCCCAAACTTGCAAGACAATCAGTTCTATTACCTATTAATCATTTCCATTTTGAAACTTAATATATTCAAATACTCAACAGTTATATGTAGCTTCAAAAGTGATTGTTTGACAAAATGATGCAATTAATGATTCAAAATAGTGCAATTAATGCTTAAATCGCACACTTTGTAGCCAATCAGATTGCAGGATTTGCTAATGATTTCAAAATGGATATGATTATAATAATAATCATATCCATTTTGAAATCATTAGCAAATCCTGCAATCTGTCTTGCAATTTTGTGCAGAAATCACACTCGTGATTAACAAATTGCACTCCCGCTACGCGGTCGTGCAATTTGCTAATCACTCTTGCGATTTCAGCCCAAATTGCACTCCAATCAGTTCTATTACCATTATTTATTATTATTATTATTATTATTATTATTATTATTATTATTATTATTATTATTATTATTATTATGGTTAACGTTGTTGTTGTTATTGACAGAAATGAATATCAACACAAAGTTCCTTGTTCTCGCTGTTGTCATTTTACAATTCGCGTCATTTCGTAATTCCTTCGCCGAATCGTGTGAAGCCTATCGTTTCGTCAAAGAAGGAGGAAAGGCACTAGTAAATCACGTGATCAAAACCATGACAACGAGTCTAGAACAAGTTTGTTGGGGTTCCTGTGTATGGTTACCATGGTGCTTCTCGGTCAACGTTCGTCATACTAGTTGGGGTTCCGTTGAATGTGATCTGAATAATTCCAGCAAGAAGGCGAGTCCTGGTAGCTTGGTGTCTATAGAAGGAACAGACTACTACCAGATGGGGGTGAGTTGACGTTTAGTCATAACTGTCACCTAAATTAATCACTTACTATACAGTTTGTCATAGTTATTATTTTCCCTGGTTTCCTCCCTTCTCGAACGAGCTCAGCCCGTATAACATGACGACCCTTATGAATTTACCTTGGAGCTTTGCGAGATAAATACAATCGAACTTTTGTGCCCGTAAATGTGGAGAGATGTCACTGCCGTGCAGTGTCGTGTATGAAAACAGCTGACAATTAGGTGCCGTGTCCTCGCCGTGCCGTAACCGTGCCGTGTGCCGTTAACATGCTTAGCTCGGTTGGTTAGTGCGCGGCCTTAGGGGCTAGAGTTCTGTGGTTCGATCCTCATGATCCACGTCTGTTTCGACTTCTTTCTAATCCGTGTAGCTTCAGCTTTGAATACTCGTAAAACAGAGCACCGTTGGCCTCCATTGATAGGGTTAAAGGAAGAAAACTAAGTTAAACTGAAGGAACTACCGACGTTAAAGTGAAATCACTAAACCTGTAAAATAAAAATTGCTTGTGAAAAAGAAGACACACAAGAAAACAATGGAATTAGTGTCTACTAAAGTGTATTAGTCTAATATCTATTTCACGGGTTCAGTGATTTCACTCTAAATATTGTAACTTTGCTTTACTTCACTTTGACTTTTCACACTCATACCAAACAAGTGACAAGTGGGATATCCCATGGTGTGCAAATAGTAAGCATTGTGTAACTTATTTACCCAACATCATTGAAAATACCTAGACTGACATCCAGGCCGCAAACCATAATAGAAAGTAACAGTGGAACACCGCTGAACATACGACGGATTTCCAGCATTCTGATTGGCTGTACTTTCAATGGTGTGAGATGACTGAGAAAATTTCGAACACTATGAATGGTTTATATGGTTTTTTCCCACCAGGATGTGCCCAATTTTCTGAATCAAGCAACGGAAGTCAAAAGAAAAGAAGGTTTGTTCAGTTATGAAAAAATTAGTTGAACAAGATGAGCAAAATATTATGAACTGCATGTTATTGGCACCGAGGAGCCATAGAAAAGGCAAAAACAAGTCTGGTTCAACCATTGTCATTCAACAATTCCTATATATAGCTGATTTCTTTTCTGTTTTTACTAGTTTTCTTATACAGTACAGCTATCTCGTTTCCTTTCTCCTCCGAAAGACTGTAGTGCCAGGATTTGATGAATCAGTGTCCATGAATGCGCATGCTCAAACCTTTAACTCCAAAAATCTTTTTTAAATATACCAGTACAAATAAAACACTTCTTGAAAGGCGAGCTTATTCCCTGATAGATTTGAAGAGTAAAATCGAAATGTTACCGTGCACCTTTGTTTGTTTGGTATACGTATTTCTTTCTAGTAATTCATTACTGAACATTTTCATGTCAAGCTACATGAAAGATTCGATATTTTTTTCGTTTTTAAACGCTAAAGCAGGGACTGCAGAGATGGGTTTTTCTCTTTTTCCATACTAGTCTCTTATATTTTCCAATCTTAGTCTTAATTTCTTTTATTCAGATCTTGGGAATGGCTGGTATAGGTATGGTAAAGTTGCTCTAAAACTCTTCAAGGACGTGATCATGACGTGGTTGGATGCTCGCAGTTATTGCCAGTCCCTGGGTGGAGACCTCATGTCAATCTCCAGTCATCATGAAAATGATTTTGCGTACAATGTATTCGTGAAAGACCGTATGAACAAAACGAATGGTAAGTCAAAACACTATCCAGAATTTTTGAAAATAGTTTGTTCAAATTAGATGAGTGTAGTATGTGGAGAGGGGCAAGGAAGCTGAGACTAAAGGATGAATAATCTCTTTTAAAAGACCTTTATTTACACCATATTATTTTCCTCTCTCTTATGAATAAAACAAATAAAATAAAAGAGAATTAGAATTAGATTCCACAGAGAGGCTCTTCTTCCACTCATTCTAATTAGAATTTAGAAGTTGATTTTTGTGGAGGGAGGAAAAACCGGAGAACCCGAAAAAACCCTCGAAGCACAGAAGAGAACCAACGAACACTGCTTCGTAATCTAGGTACACATTAGATTAAATAGATGAATGCATGTGGGCTATCGTATAATAATTTCATTTGGATGGCTAGCCACCTAATCAACCATCCTCCTCCACATCTTTTTTGTAAACTGTAAATTATTGGAATTGCTGCTGGTATCGAAACTAAGACCTTTTCTTATTTATGGTTAAGGTACATCACTAGAGGGTGGAGTGGCTCAGTTTAGACTGGACGGTACAGACAAAGATATCAAGTAAGTCAAAACACGTTTAATACTATATGTACTTTAAACACTTTATACCGATGCAAAAAAAATTTCATTACTTACCATATCTTATAGTACTTTAATAATTTCTCTAAGATAAACTCATTCTCCTTTCACCGATCAGGTGCTTGATTTTATAGAAGGAGAAGACCAGAGAATAGGCCTTTTTCAGGAAATCACGTGACTGGAGGGCAAAAATATTCTTGCTTTCCTTATTTAAAGAACTTTTTCAGGATTACAAATGTCATATCCAAAACCTTTTTCAAAAATACTATTTTTCCTCCCTCACATTTCAATTGGATTTTGGGCTGCAGCTCTGTTGTGAGTGTCCCACGAGGTGACACAATAGATTGACTCCGATTTGAACACTACGTCTTGAATGCCTAAACCCTGGCTCTGTATCTGTGACTCTTGACTCTTCGTGAGCTGATTTATTATCCGTAGACCACAACAAGACTCTCATGTTTTCCCTTTTTCTTTCTCTCTCGACGTTTTTCATATTAATTATATCCATTTTGAAATCACAAGCAAATTCTGCATTCTGATTGACTTTCAGCAGTGCGATTTATTCATTTATTATATCCACTTTGAAATCACTAGCAAATCCTGTAATCTGATTGGCTCTCAGTAGATTGATTCAAGCACGAATCGCACTATTTTGAGTCCGAATTGCATCTTTTTGTCAGCCAATCACAATGCAACACTAGAAAAGGTAACCAATCAGATTACAGGATTGTATGTAATCAGCCAATCAGATTGCAGCAAATAAGGAACATAAAATGTAGCTTTTTTCAAGTTTGATTGGAATTTTTTTTGTTACAAAAAGAAACAAAATCCTGGCTATTTGTGAATAAATACTTTTGTATTACAGGATAACATATAATTTACATAAATAGTGTTTCCATGTCACCGCGGTCCATGGTCGTACACTAACTTCTACCACGTGATCTCTTATTATCTTGAAAGGTTCCAGATCACCACGGGTGAGGTACGATACGAAGTGGCTGATGGACGAAAAGCGCTGTATTTCAGTGGAGATAAAGCTTTAGTTGAAATACCTGCTGTTCGATTAACAAGAGAATTTACTATTATTCTTTGGGTTCGATTCCTCGAATCCATAGCCAGTTATCCTGTGCTATTCAATGGATATCCTGTGCCCAGTATCTGTATTTGGCTGAAAACAATCGAAAAATCGATCAAAGCTTCATTAAAAACTGACACAAGTCCGGTTACCAGGACAACTGCTATAAGGTAAGTGTAGTTCACGATCATTTCGACAGTTACACTAGTAATCCACTATAATAATGCTGCTTTCTAGACCAAGACTCAAGGACTGTTACTAAGGGCCGTTCTAGACGCTCATGCCACGAGTTTACAGCACTTTTCATTCACACGCGCAAAATCGTACAATTTGCTGTCGCGACGAAGTTGCTTTTCAAGGTGCTTCCACATTATTCCACGTGGCACGTGCCTTGATAAGTTTGTGTTTTCCGACAATAATGTCAAGGAAAAAACTTTTATTGACGTCTACCAAAACATATGCTTGAGATCGAATTTCTAGCACAAAGCATGATGGGAAAGTGAGTCGTTACGCTTTTTTGGCTTCTCTAGAAATTCATCTGACATTTTTTCCTTCGATATTTACTATGGAAATGTAAGCATTTCAAAATTTCCTTTGATTTCGCTGTTCCCTTTTTGCATGACTCAGTTTCCCAGAGTGCGGCTTTGTGGGCTTTGAAGCACATTGCCTGTAGACCGTTTTTCAAAAATAGCGGCCGCAAATTCAAATGAATCAAAATTAGGCTAAGCTGTGAAAAACCAATACCAGCACTAGAAAGAGCATCTTTATAGCTATTCATTGTTTTAGGTGTTATATCGGCCAAGAAAATATTTTTTGAAAATCGACAAATTTTATACAGTAGTTTGTATGGCTGTGGGTATAGCGTATACAAACATCATTTGTCGATTTTCATTTTCACGGCCGATATAACACATTACATAATGATTCTTGTAAGCCTGTTACTAAAGTAAAGGTGCTCTTTGTAGTGCTAGTTTTGGTTTATAATTTTAACTCATTTGAATTTTCGGCCGCCATTTTGGAAAAAAAATCAATTTATTTGGAGCAACAAGTACGGCGTTCTTTGTGCTGAACCTAATTCGCAGGGACCACGGAAGGGGAGGGGCAGCCCCACCCCCTCCCCCTTTTTCCTTTTTTTTTTTTTTTTTTTTGCATATTATAAGGACCTCTCTCCATCCAGTGCTATTGATTGTCAATTTTTTGATTTTTGCTTGAAAAAATGACGTCCATGTCTTATTTTTGTTAGTATTGAGTACGGAGTTTGGACGCATATCGTCGTAAGTTGGAAAAGTGATGACAGTACAACGACAGTAGAAGTTGCCATTAATGGTATGATAAAAGACACATTAAACATCCCTGACACGTTCTCAGGAGCAATGACCGAGGTTACTTCCTACTATACCATTGGGATGACCAGGAACAGATTTTACAATCCAAACTATTTAAACTCGTTCAAAGGACACATGAGCAATTTGAAAATGTATAACAGAAAACTCAGTATCAATGACATCAAGAAAGACTTTGCACAATGTAAGTCAACAATTTGAAATGTTTTTATTTCGGGTTTCTTATTTATGCTATTAATCCATGTCAGTGGGGTACGGTCAAACCAACCACAAGAGAGTACGTGATCCAATGTTAAATCAAGGCGTGGTTTTGAGGATGAAGCATTCAACAGCCGAGACAATCTATACCTATACCTTCTGAAAGCAGCCTACATGATTTGACCGTGTCAGTAGACACTCCAACCGGGCAGGGACCGCTCTTTATTTTTTTAAATTTTAGCGGAGCTCCCGCGGGAGCGGAGCACCATATTTAAGAAAAAATGGTAACCCATTTTAGTAGTAATGCAATCGTTCTAGTGACACTTCTGTCTGTCTGTCTGTCTTTCTGTCTTTTTTTCTTTCTTTCTTTCTTTCTTTCTTTCTTTCTCACTTACTTTCTTTTTCTTTCAGCGATTGATATTCCAGACCTGTCAGCTGTTTGGATTGGCTTAAACAGGACGAACCATACCAGTCAGTTTTCATGGTCAGATGGCAGCCCACATGATAACTTCACAGCTTTGATGACGTCACGCCACATGAAGCATCTTGTGACCAATCACCACTGCGCAGCTGCAGGAAAAGATGGTCAGTGGTTTGGTAGGCACTGCCTTGAGAAAAAGCCCTTTATCTGTGAGAAACCAGTAGAGTAACACGATCGAGTTACCACAGGTAGCCCAAGCAATGTTCCAGTGTATGTGGTTAGTTTGAATGTATGGGTCAAAAATATCATAGACTTAAGAATCCTAAAAGTGTGTATAAGGAATCGAACAACTTCGTTATCAACAATCTATATACTACCAGATATGTCACATCGATATTAGTAAAATTGCAAAGTTTCGTAAAGATTGCCCTTAAATTGACGAAGTTATGAATTTTTGAAACAAAGGATTTTTGTTTCGGCAATCTTGGCGATTACAGCCCTTCAGTTTTTGTCCTTCCACCGCCCATACATTTACTCGTAACGTTTACATACCTTACTCCAAATCGGGGGAAAATCGCGTTCTCTTTTAAAAAATGAATCCCCCATCCTTGGGAACATTTTGGTCAAGTTTTTTTCGGGAGTTTGTGTTTTAAAAGAAGGTGAAATCGTGGTTTAAAGTGTGTTGTGTTGTCCAAGATGTCGACTTGACTTTCCTCCCTTGTTAAATTATATTGACACAAATCCATACGTAGGATACCATAGGGGGAATTATATAGGAAAACAAAGGCGCGCGCGAAAAAAAATGTTCTAGTGCATTTTTTACGGATTTTTTTGCTCGTTCGTATCATAGAGGACATTATTTTAAACAGGAATTTAAAAAATTATTAAACGCGATTTTTTTCCTGATTTTATTTTCACCTTTTACTTTTATCTAAATTGGACTTCCTGTGGTTTGGTATGGTTTTTAGCCATTAATAAAACTCAGAAAAAGCTGCTAAAAACTATAAAAATGTTAAAGATCAAGAACAGCATAACAGTAAGATATGTCCGAAAGACCTTTCCCGAATCGGCTTGACGTGAAACACGAAAAAATGGCTCAAAATCCAGTTTGAACTTGAAGCTGTTGTTTCATCTTCATTAATTAATTCTGAATTTTATTCATCGCTTTTACATTCCCCATAATGCATTGCTGTTTGGAAGTAACTAGGGTAAAAACCGCTCATATTATGCTGAAGAGTGATTCGAAGATGTTTCCAGAGTAAATACATCTTATGATATTTAAATTTATATAAGAAATAACCAGCTACAGAAACAAAAAGGAAGAATTTTTATGATTTTTTCGACCCAAATATCCATTTACTCGTAACCATGTAGCTGTTTCTAGTCATAAGTATTTCACTTCTTATACATCTTTAACACATAAGTTGCCAATTTTAGCACACCAACTTCTATTTCTAGGTTTTATCAAGAGAGCATAAATAAGTGAGGGAAACTTCTTTATACCGCGCGCGCCATGTAAATTCCCGGTTAAGCTATTTTTAGCATCCGCGTACAAACAATTTTCGTCATACCCTACTCCTTTGCGTCAAAAAATGTGTCCTTCATCCAAACCTGGAAGTAGCGAAAGCATGTAAAGATTTTTGAGGAAAAACATCAATCTCGCGTCTTTTTGAATGTTCAACAGTGTTCTATTAGAGAACAGAACATAGCCAATCCTGATCTTTTTGCTTTATCTAATAGATTTTGTTGAAAAAAGTGAGAAAAGTCGACAAAAAGAATAATTTTTTTGAGGGCACGCGCACACGTCCACGCCATCAGAAAAAATTAAAAACCAAACAACTATGGATGCTAAAAACAGCCCAACCGGGAATTCACATGGCGCGCGTGGTATTAAGAAGTTTCCCTCTTATTTATACTCTCTTGGTTTTATCCAGGGGCGTAGCCAGGGGGAGAGCCCAGGGTTCCCGACCCCCCTCTCCTCCACCATCGTGTTGGCGTTTTTTTGGTTGGCCGTTTCTTTTGGTTGGCCGTTTAATTGATCGACGTTATGAAAACGGATTTTAAAGGGGTAAAATGGTAGCTGGGATTCGCCTTTTTTTAGCTGGGAATATGGGATTTTTGGGACTGTGATTTAACCATTACTGGGATTGGGATTTTGCAAACTTTTGAGCTGGGAACTAGGGTTATTACCCACCTCCAGGACCCTCTCATAGGTAGAAAACGTAATAGAACTATAGAACTGAGATTGTAGGCAATAAAGTATGTGTGTAACATGTCACCCAATTTTTTGAGTATGGCAATCATTCTTGCAAATCATTTTCTGAAAATTAAGCTATAAATGAGAATAGAGCTTTTTACTGGTAGGGCGGCCATCTTGAATTCTATTGTTTTAAGTAAGACATTATGGAATGCCAAGAGGTTAATTATTGGAAATTGTATAGTAATATACATACAAAAAATACTCAATTCTGATTGGTTGATGAACAGTGCATTTTAGAGGTAATTCAGTGCAAAAACAAGGTAACACAGTGCAAGTTACAATGTCCGAAAACGGTCTTGACACCAAACTTTTTTTGATTCTGCTCTTGATAACATTATTAAGCATCAAGACTATGCATTTTTTGATCGTGAAGGAAAAAGCGGTAAAGCCCAGAATCTATTAATGAATTTATTATTCGAGTATTGAGTTCATTATTCACTCTGACTCAAAACTTAATAATAGATTATCTACTTCAGTTTTGATTCGATTCTTCAACAATTGCCATGCCAAGGTAGAAAAACTCCCCAGAATGGCCATCCCTTAGAATTTTAGTTGTGAAAGGAATGTGAAGTTTGGAGTCTTCGATTTAGTAATGAAAATTCAAAGTGGATAATCAACTCAATACTCGAATAATGAAATCAATAATGGAGACTAGGGGGGTACGCTTGAGCCGTTTTGACTGTAACACCTGTCGTAGTCAAGGAACAATTAGATGATTAGGAATGATAACAATCAAACCCCAAAATGAAAATAAATAATGGATATCATGAACTCATATTGAGCAAAACAAGAGATTGAAAAGAGACTTTTTCTCTCAAACTTGTTTTCGTGTGTCCTGATTTCGTAGGGGATAACTAGATCAATCTCTTTAGGCATATGAAGTTTAATGTTGGAAGGTCTACATGAAAAAATATTTGGTCGAGTCAACTTAACACCTGTCGTAGTCAAGGAACAATATAATGATTAGGAATGATAACAATCAAACCCCAAAATGAAAAACAATAATGAATATCATGAACTCATATTGAGCAAAACAAGAGAGGGCCACCTGAAAATTAACAGCCTGGTAACGGTGTACCCTGTCCAATAAAGTTGTTATTATTATTGTTATTATTATTATTAATAGGCTGAAGAGAGGATGTCTCTCTCAAACTTATTTTCCGATGCTGTGTTCTGACTTCGTGGGGGATAACTAGAGACTTAAAAACATTTTTTTATAGTTTGTCTCAGTTTCGTTTGCAAGTACTTTTAGTAAAAAGAAAGAAGTCCAGCTGCAGAGAGTCGCCAGTTTTTCTTTTGCTCAGGTAAGATTGTCAAGAAAATCGGTTTGTCATGTTTAACATTGTAGAAACCATTGTCGTCATTTCCCCACATGTCAAATTCAGACTCCAGTAAAGACATGCAATTTTCCTCGTTGAAATAAGTCGATGTAGCCATACTTACCGGCAACTGTTTACCCTATCTGCGTATTCGGAAAATAATTATGACTGCGATTTTATTCAATGAAATCGCGAAATTAAAGTGTCGCGAAATCGCCAAATTAACAATTATAGGCAAAAACCTTTCAGGTGATTTAATTAAAGTACTTCTAGATTTGGTTTTCATTACACTTTTGGTTTGTGGTTGGCATGGTTGAGGTGTTACCCTCCTGTTTTCAAACAACCGTACCGAACATTTTTGAGCAGCCGTTAAACTAACTTTTGTTAGTTCGAATATTATGAAGTTAACATAAAATATTCTACTGGGATTGAAGTTCACAAAAGTTTAAACTTTAAGTAAATTAACGCCAAAAGATAGCGGCGATCAGACCAACACGAATATTTGAATTCACCTCAACCTAAATCCTGAGCTATTACGATTGTACCTAAAAAAGGCAAACCTACGTTTTTAAACTATGGTGTATGGCAAACAATATATCTAAAAACTAGAACATTTTAAATCGCAAAAACGGTTTTTAATATATCAAGGAAAAGTTCTTTCTAAAACTAGCTAAAACTACAATATTAGGCAAAACATCGCGTAGAATGAGGCTTCACATGCGGGACATTCAAGAATCAAGAGCGCCTAATTCAAATGTTCTACTTGACTGCTCGCACTCATTTACAAAGTAAATAGCCCAAAATGGCTGTAGTACTCATTGAAAGAATCATTGAAATCATCAGTGGTGTTCGGTTTGCTTCGTACGGAATTTATAGAAGAATCACTGGAATCAGTGTTTCATACTGAGATTTTTGGCATTGAATTTTTGGAGATTTCACTCTCGATCAAAGTATTACTAGAATCATCAGTGTTGTTGGGTTTGTTAATAGTTTCTTGACATCAAGTAAACATAAAATGCCGGCCTGTGAATATAAACTGAACGGCGTTTTCTTCTCAGTTAAAAATTTGGGCTAAAATTCCTGTCTTTCTTGACAGTAGCATGATGACAGCGTTTGTTAAGAAGTTTGATTGACAGCCACCAAAATGCGTTGCCATAGAATCTTGGCTCACAAACTAATATTATGAATAAATCAAGTCATTGTGATCAGTCATGCATAGTAATTATGCCAAAAGCTATAACTTTAGCGCCCGTAAGTACATGTCGCCGAGAACAATAGAATTCTGCCCGATGACTGTGGTTTCCTATTAAAAAAAATAATCTCAAAAACGAAAAGGAGAAACTCTTTAAAACTTTCAAGGTTTCAAAACATAGGTAAAAGGAACATTTTGTATGATTTAGAAGTAAGGTTATTAAATATTTATAAACGAAACTAAGCAACTTTATGAATAAACATATAGTTTACGCACGCATTTCTTTGATCAGGGGGGGAAGGGGCTGATGGTTTTGACATGGGCGCGAAGGACGGAGGCTAAGGAGCCCCCTCCTACTTTGTTTAGGCAAATTTCACACTTTTAGGATAAAAATGGTTCGCGGATTTTGGCTTTTTTTGGTTCACTTATTTTGGAGATTTTAACCCCCATCCCCCCTCCAGCTTTTTAGTTCTTTCCTCCGCCCCTGTTCCAGGTGGGTGGCATGCATAAGAAAATATTTTGGCCTAGAGGGGCGTCAGCCACGAAAATATTGGTAAGTGAGTGGGCTACCCAAACAAATTCTTGTATAAACTATTTTGTTACTATCTTTAATATATCAGAATTCTTTTTCTCTTCTTTTTCATAGCCAGAATGCACAAAATTCTTATAACTTTAAAGCAATATAAGGGGCTTTCATTTATTAGTGTATGGGTAGGGGGCATGTCGGCAAAATTGGGGATTGGGGGAAACGTTATTTTGGGAAGCTATATTTTTGATATATTTGCCAACCACCAACTAATCTGAAATAGTAACGTAGAAATGACGTCACTAGCAAAAGATGAGAGTTAAAAAACCTGTCAAAGAGCTGAACAAATATTTACTCCTGTCATTTTTTTTTTATTTTATTTTTTTTAAATATTGATTTAAATGTTTGAAAGGTATTTTAATTCAAAATCTTCACTGTCTTTTTCATATATCAAAACACTGCCATATTTGAGGGGGGAGGGGGTTATGAAAAATATATGTGTATCTTGAGGGGGGTCAGGTTTTAAAACGTGTTTACAATGCAAAGGGGGGGATCATGCAAAATTTTAGGCGCAAGTTACCCCAAATTATCAAAACCCCTCCCAATAAAAAATAAATAGTTTCCAGGTCTAACCATGATAATGTAGTAAAATCTAAAGTTAGGGGGCAGGAGAGGTCCTTGTAAACATGCTTAGTTTCAATAATTCATATCTTGGTCAGTCAGGGCAGTATTCACGAAACTTTGCATTTTTTTACTATTTTTGATATGTCAAATTTGATAGTGAACTTCTTTTTTCGATAACTCAGATATATTATGTCACGCTAGCGTGATAAGAGTCAATTATTTGTTAGCTTTGACTAAAACAAATAAAATTATTCATCTCTAAAAGCAAGAATAGTTGTTTTGGACTTTTGTAGCATAATAATGCTAACTTCGAAGTTATAAAACCAATAATTTCTTTAAAATATAACAATGTTTCACCTGCCGACCTTGAGATATGCAAATTATAAAATTAAAATATAGTTTGGTGAAATTTCAAAATAGCTTAGTATTACTAAAACAAGGCTGTGATCACTGAAATCGTTTATGATGGAACAAATAACATGTAATATTAAGGGTTTCATTCATTGTATCTTGTTTTGGGTAATAGTATTGAGGGTAATGAGCACAGAAAAAGGCGTTACAGACTCAACGGCCTCTAGTGTCACGCAAGGAAATACCTGCAAAAAGCACAAATTGAGACTTAGCTCATTTCTTAGAAACGCAATGTGCCGCAAATGATACCCGACATGACTGGACTTTCAGTCGTATCAACGTATCAATTTCCGGTAACATTTGGCCTGTCCCCTCCCTACTACGTGTATGTTTTTCGCCGAATATTTTTCGTGATTTTTGGTTATATTGAATTTCCGCGCATATCCACGGCTTGATTTTCGAATTTCAAAAAATTATTTCTCGGCATCGTGTGGACAGAAATTTAATGGAGAATTGATATCTGGGGCTAAATTTTCCGATGCGTTTGTTGTTGTGGAGATATAGAGCTGAAAGTAAGGGTCGCTGTTAAAATTTGGAGGCGCTGTTTCATAACTTCCCATAATATATACATAGGGAGAGCGAAGCAAAATTTTCAAACCGCTCAAAACCCCTTAAAAACACAATTTCATGCCAATATTTCATCACCAAAGTGTTCCTCAACTACCAAACAACATTTTTAGAGACTTTATTCAAAATCATTAAATGATTAAAGTCTTTCTGAAAGCATATTTTCAAACCATATGAAATTTTAATATATAGTTCACTCACTGAAGCTAATGACGTCACAACCCACTAACTCTACGCTTGGGCTACCTGTGATCAGTTAAGATATTTCCCATTGTAAGTTTATGGTTCACGGACCATCAGATAACTTTGATTTTAATTTATGCATGACGTCACGAACGTATCAAAATAGCGAATGGACAAAAGTGCATTGTGTAATGGCGGCAATGGCGAGATTTCATTTTCGAAATGGCGATGCTGTATTTAAAAATATTTAAAGTTTAAGCGACCAGAATGCAGGTTAATGAAATTATCTATGTTTTTATCGTTTCGGATTTTTCGAATTTGGTCAAGAAACGACCATAAGCTCCGTTTGTATTGTTTGAAGACAAATTTTGAGCGAGGAAAAATCAAAATTTCCAAAAATGAAACGATAATTTTTTTTTAAATTTACCTGTCTTGGTCTTGGAAGCAAAATGTAGTTGCTGTCGAGTTCCCTTGGAATCCTATAATGATTTTTGCACAGCTGCTTCGAGTCGGAAATCGAAGGAAATGATGAAGAAACGTACGAGACTGGACTTGGAAAATTAACTTTTTGTCTTCTTTTTTTCTCGTGTAAGTCTTGCCCTTTCCCCACGAAGTTCATGGCCTCTTTGTACTGTTTTACTTTTTTCATTTTTGATATCGGCCTTCAACGTTTCTTCCTCATCTTTAAGCTCTCTAATTCGTAAATTTAAGTTTGCTACTTTGCTTACATACTTATCTCGTACGCATAGTAATTCTTCTTGTAGTCCGACTACTTCTTTTTCCAATTGCGATGTTCTTTCTTTCTCTTTTTCATAGCTGAGTTTTCAGGTGTCTGCTAGCTCTAGTTGTTTGCCAAGATCAAGTTTCAATTGCTGGTTTTCGGCCGAAACAGTCAAACAGCAACAAAGATCGCACTGAGCATTTACGGACGTAGGAGATTAATTTTCGTGCAATTTCTTTGTTTTTCGTTGACTCGGTGGTTGATTGCTGGAATTAAATTGTTAATGAGGCCTTTTCTTTGGCCTTGGCATTCATATAAGTAGATATTTGAGCTAAATAATTAGAAAAATCCCATTCAAAGTTAAAAACAACAAGCAATTTTTTCACTTTATTTTTGTATACCATTTCGCAGCTCATCGCTGGACGGCCGCTTTTAATTAGTTGCTATGGTTACTAATTTGTTTACCGCTGCCTGAATCGCAGGCGCGCAATGATCGTGACGTCATGCTAAAAATCAGTACATCGGGATTTTTGTGTCTTTCCGTGAACCGTAAAGTTGCACATTCCAAAAACATATTGCTGTTTCTAGTCAGAAGATGCACTAAGCTTCAGTTTAAACTAAAAAAATAAGCTTTCATTTGCAAAAAACCCCGAGAAAACGGACTTTGAATGTAGGCCTCGGCGACGTTCAAAATCGGCGTCTTTTGACTGATTTGGGGTCGATAGACAAAAATTCGCATAGCGGTTCGAAAATAGAATTTAAAACGATTCTAAGTTCACTGTTGTAGTGAGGATAGATAGTACTTTCGATGGTAAAAAAATATAAAAGAAATCTATTTCTGGAACCCAGAGCCAGTGGTCCGCTGTTAGAGAGACTCCCTCTTAACACCTGTCGTAGTCAAGGAACAATATAATGATTAGGAATAATAACAATCAAACCCCAAAATAAAAAAAATAATAATGGATATCATGAACTCATATTGAGCAAAACAAGAGACTGAAGAGAGGCTGTCTCTCTCAAACTTATTTTCCGATGCTGTGTTCTGATTTCGTAGGGAATAACAAGAGAGTTAAAAATAGTGTGTTGTGAATAGGATTTTTAGTTGGTTCTCTCCTGTGCTTCGAGGGTTTTTCTCCGGCTTCAACGGTTTTCCTCCCTCCGCGAAAATCAACTTCTAAATTCCAATTCGATCATGGAACGAGGGCCACAGGTCTGTTAGCCACGTCATGGCCTCGTAAAACAAGAACGGGTGTTTTATGTAAACGAGGGATGACGTTTACTAGTGGCGTGATCAGTTGCCCGCAAATACTGTTGTAGAAGGAATTCGGGCGCCACTGATGTTATCTAGTTTTTCATATTTCTATTCGGTGTATTGTATGATAGTTAAACACATAGAAATATTTTATGATTTAAAATTATTATTATTATTATTATTGTTATTAATAGGAAACTAGGCAGGGATTAAATTCTTATTATCATTAAAATTTCATTTAAAAAAAATTAAATTATTATTATTATTATTATTATTATTCTTGTTGTTATTGACAGAAATGAATATCAACACAAAGTTCCTTGTTCTCGCTGTTGTCATTTTACAATTCGCGTCATTTCATAATTCCTTTGCCGAATCGTGTGAAGCTTATCGTTTCGTCAAAGAAGGAGGAAAGGCACTAGTTAATCACGTGATCAAAACCATGACAACGAGTCTAGAACAAGTTTGTTGGAACACCTGTGTATGGTTACCATGGTGCTTCTCGGTCAACGTTCGTCATACTAGTTGGGGTTCCGTTGAATGTGATCTGAATAATTCCAGCAAGAAGGCGAGTCCTGGTAGCTTGGTGTCTATAGAAGGAACAGACTACTACCAGATGGGGGTGAGTTGACGTTTAGTCATAACTGTCACCTAAATTAATTACTTACTATGCAGTTTGTCATAGTTATTATTTTCCCTGGTTTCCTCCCTTCTCGAACGAGCTCAGCCCGTATAACATGACGCCCCTTATGAATTTACCTTGGAGTTTTGCGAGATAAATATAGTCGAACCTCTATACGCAACGGCCACAGTCGGGAGAAATTTTTGTGGCCGTTTAGAGAGGTGTCAGTGCCGTGCTGTGAATGAAACAACAACAACAACAACAAGCCGACAGCCGACATTCGGTGCAGTGTCCTCCCCGCCCCATAACCGTGTCGTATGCCGTGACATTTCGGACTCACACCAAATCAGTTTCTGCTCTATAATCTATTGAACAAGAAGATACAAGTGACAAGTGGGATATCCCACTGTGCAAATAGTAAGCATTGTGTAACTGTTTTACCCAACATCATTGAAAATGTGTGACACCTAGGCACCAATCCCTGACGGGAAGTAACAGTGGAACATCGATGAACATACGACGGGTTTGCAACTTCTGATTGGCTGTACTTCCAATGGTGTGAGATGAAAAAATCTCTAACACTATGAATGGTTAATATAGTATTTTCCCACCAGGATGTGCCCGATTATCTGAAACAAGCAACGGAAGTCAAAAGAAAAGAAGGTTTGTTCAGTAATGCAAAAATTAGTTGAACAAGATGAGCAAAATATTATGAGCTGCATGTTATTGGCACCGAGGGGCCATAAAAAAAGGCAGAAAAGTCGGGTTCAACCATTCTCATTCAGCGAATTCCTAGTTGATGTTTTTCTCTTTTTACTATTTTTTCTTTACACAATTCTTCGTTTCAGTCTTTCCTCCTCCAAACGATTCTAGAGCCAGGATTTGTTGAATCAGTGGTTATTAATGCGCATGTTCAAACCATTATTTATCTCCTTTGCCTCGGACAACCTTTTTTTTTTTTTGAAACATACCAATAATACAAACCTTCTTGAAAGGCGAGCCTATTCCCTGATAGATTTGAAGTGTTTGAAAATAGTAGATTGTTACCGTACAGCTTTTTTTGTTTGGTATTTCTTACCAGAAACGTATCAACTTTTTCGTTTCAAACTAGAAGAATTTGATGTTTTTTGTTTTGAGCGCACAAGGCGATATTAGGGAAGTTTAGATTAGACTACGAGTACGACTACAACAGTTGAACCAATGCGAGGACAACTACGAGTTTGTAGTAATATACTTTAAAACGAACAATCTCGTAATCCGCGTACTCGTGGTCATATCTCAAGCTCCCTATTTACAGTCAGTCCGAGTCACTCAGTCTTAATTTATTTTATTCAGATCTTGGGAATGGCTGGTATAGGTATGGTAAAGTTGCTCTAAAACTCTTCAAGGACGTGATCATGACGTGGTTGGATGCTCGCAGTTATTGCCAGTCCCTGGGTGGAGACCTCATGTCAATCTCCAGTCATCATGAAAATGATTTTGCGTACAATGTATTCGTGAAAGACCGTATGAACAACACGAATGGTAAGTCAAAACACTATCCAGAATTTTGAAGAAATGTTATTCAAATTAGATGAGTGTAGTATGTTGAGAGGGACAAGGAAGCTGAGACTAAAGGATGAATAAGAGATATATAGACAGAAGCTACTGCTGCTGGTATCGAAACTAAGACCTTTTCTTATTTATGGTTAAGGTACATCACTAGAGGGTGGAGTGGCTCAGTTTAGACTGGACGGTACAGACAAAGATATCAAGTAAGTCAAAACACGTTTAATACTATGTGTACTTTAAACACTTTATACTGATTCAAAAAAAATTGCATTACTTACCATATCTTATAGTACTTTAATAATTTCTCTAACATAAACTCATTCTCCTTTCACCGATCAGGTGCTTGATTTTTTACCACAATTTCTCGCGCGCTGATTGGTTAATATGTTCGATAAGAGGATAGACGCATATTTGAGGCCAATTTCAAAGGGAAAAAAATTATATCCTTGTAAGTTTTTTCCTCCTATAAACGGAAAAAGATAATGATTTCTCCAAGTTTTGAAATAATAATAATAGTACTGAATAATAATAATATAGAGTTCTTGAAAACGCATCTAACAAAAGTCTCGATGCTTTTAACAAAACGAGCAGACAGACAGCAGGTTGCGATAAGTAAACAAAAATAGAATAGGAATATGAATTTATAGTAAAGTAAGCCATGAAAAGCAAATGAGGCTGTATTCAACTAATCAGATTTCCTTGCCGCTAGAAAAACGGCACGATAACATGAACAAACTCAATCCCAACCAAACTGCGTTTTTTTTCAAAAGTCAAACTCGAGTACTATCCCAGATGAGACCGTATAGTTTGAGAACAGACAACCAGGAATGAACAAGATATGTTTTGACATTCTTTTAAAGGCCTTTATTTATCTAAAGTAAACGAAAACTTTCAAAGAACATAGACTCTGACCTTAGCTTGATTTAGTGAAAAAATTCTTTCAAAAACCTGATAAACGCCGGCATTAGAAATTGTACCTTACGTCCTTCCAGTTTTCAAGAAAAACCATGAAAGTGTTTTTCTTCCAATTGGCCAATAGAAAGCTTTTATTTTTACACCTGTCACTTTTAAGCCAATGAAATTGTTAGAAATTGGGATGACGCGTTTTTGAAATCTGTCACGAAATTCAGTCACGCTATTTGAAAGTAAAAAAAAATAACGAAAAAATCAATTTGCTAAGTATAGTAGATGATCCTCCCTGCTTATTCATTAGCATTAATTAAGATATGGGCAATCCCTGACGAGCAGTTTCGCAGGGAAAATACCAAAGAATAAACAGGAAGGGTGGGCTGGGAGGGGCGGTTCTGTGTTCCTCCAAACTTCGCGCCAACTGACACTTATGCATAATTAATGTGTCCTTAAATAATGCTGATGACGTCATCAGGAAGGATCATGAATATTCAAGAGGTTTGAATAGTAGATGATCCTCCCTGCTTATTCATTAGCATTAATTAAGATATGGGCAATCCCTGTCCTCGCCGCCCACAATGTTTTACCTCATCAGTGTCCATAATATTCACCCCATCAATTAAACACTCCAAACCTTATCTCCTTTTTCCCAACCTTACTTTACGTCATTATATTGATTGTTGGTTACAAGCGTACAGAAACTTTCCAATCCTCACAATCCGAGGTCCTCTTAATTTTTTTTTTTTTTTTTGAGTTCTGGTTCTTAATTAAGATTAACTAAAAGCTTGGGAAAAACCACGAAGTGTATTCTGAGTATGGTACACATCGCAGAGTTCCTGAGGCAAACAAGCCAGAATGTCACTAGCTCCATTTGGTGCCATAACCTGTTGCAGTTTTATATAATGTTCAGCCGTGGAAACAGTTTTCCAACCCACGTGACCCATTATCGAGTTCATCTCTGCGCCTGCTAAGGCCAACGAGATGGCGCATCCACTCCTTAAACCATGTATCGTGACCCTTCGATGCTGAAATATGTGTGGCGAGTCTTTGGCGTAGATCGACAGCCTTGCTTGAGCAGCGGACGAGTCAAATGGCCCCATCAGGATATCTCCCGATGGGCTAGTAGGCCTAAAAAGAAAACCCTGCCTGATTGGAACGCCAAGCAGGTCACACATGCGTACATAGACCTCCATAGCATTCACCGGGCAGACAGATGGATCTTTATAGCGTTTTAAGGCAAACATATTAGACGTCCCATCACGCAATGACTTGGTAAGTGTATGGTTGAAAAGGAGTCCCGTATTGCGAGGAAAAGAAAGGATCTCACTTTTTTTCGTCCGTCCTAAGTCTCCCGCCCTGTCACCAGCAAAAAATTGAATCTTGAAAAAGGCTTGGTCCCTTGCTAAGATATACAGCTGGCTGGGCGAATTTTCTAAATACTTCAAACGTTTTAGAATGGCCCCGGAAATTTCAACCAAGTCCCTAAGAAATAACGGCTCAGCTTGAGTGGGGAGTGTTTGAGACTTCAATTGTTCTTCCCGAACCGCACGCAAATAATTCTTGACTTGTAGTGAGGCCGCTGGATTTCCATATCCTGGTAAGGCAGCATCATCAAGCATTCTTCCCCATCTCGAGAAAATGGCCCGTAGCTTGCCTATCATGGAGTCAACGGTGCCAAATGCTAAGCGTTTGGGGCAAAGACACGAGGAGTTCTTTTTATCTCCGAAACAAGAACAACTATCATTATGAACCACAGTCTTTCCAAAATGATCTTTCCATATAAGGAAATTCACCACGTCATCTGGAGTGGCAGAAGTGACATCCCTCGGAGGAGAGGATCTCGACAAGAAGGCAGATAATTCGCCCTCTAAAGACGTCTTTTGTTTAGCATACGGAGTGGATACGGATCGTCTCCACAGAATTTCTCTTCGCGCCCTGATATCGTCCCAATCTATAGCAGCTTTCAGGGATGGGGGAGTGGCTCGATCCCCTATCCCACGTTTATAACCACAACGCTGACAAAAATGAAAGCCCCTGTCATTCGGGTAGGTGCATTCTGGGCACGACACGGACGCCACCCACATCCTTGGCACGATGGGCAAAGGCTGAAAATAAAGTCAATAAACTCAGTGTTACGCTTTCCGGGTGATTGCCCCCACCCGGAAGGCCCACAGTTCAAATTGAATCACGCCCGGCTGAAAACCATGGCGAGTGGGAAATAGCAGAGCGTCGTTACTGCCTCCCTCTGCCACCAGCAGCTTGTGGTGGGACATCGAGTTTATAATGGGCCACCAAGTCGGGAGTGGGCCCAATTTTGGGACGACTATTGTTACAACAGCGTGTTGAGTCCAAAGGAACCGCAGAAGAGGGCCAATTAAGTTGAAAGGTGGAAAGACATAAGCATTGGTCGAGAGGCCATCACAAACCGATAAGTCTTGATTGAAGACGTTGACCCCAGCGGAGTTCGGGGTTGCACACGGGGAGAAATGACGCAGGGGGGCCCCATCGCGACCCCGCTGGACATTTGAGTCAAGTGCCATCAAGTCGAGGTTGTGACCACCAGGGCCTCCAAACGCCAAATCAACAATAGTCCAACATCGCTCAGATAACATGGTATCTGACCTCGACAGTTGTCGAGAAAACGTATCAGCTAAGTTGTACTCCGATGGAACGTACGACATCGTCAGCATAACGTTCCTTTGGGTAACGACTTGGAACAAAAGTTGGGCAACTCTGTTGAGCTTGAGGGATCGAGGACCACGCCCTTGCCAGGCATAAATAGTGGCCTGATTGTCGACGTTAATATCTACTCTGCAATCGCTCACAGACACAGGAAGGGCTTCTAGAGCTTTGACAACAGCATACATCTCCTTCACATTGATATGTTCCTCCTGCAAGTCCATTGTCCAGTAATCACCCATCTCAAGATCCCCAGACTCTAGATGGACACTAGCTGCCCAACGGAAGCCCGACGCGTCCGTTGACATACGGAGCGAGACGTGCTTCTCTTGTCTCCATGGTATATGACTCTCCCATTGATCAAGGAACCGCCAGAACTCGATTTCATGCCTAAGATCTGGGGAAAGGGTTACTTCAAGCCCACGACCTGCTTTCCCTATGGCCGCGGCCATCTCTCGGATATAGAACTTGGCACCAGGGAAGGCAAGGGAAAACGACGTGCACTTGCCCATTAACTTTTGAATGGACTTCAAAGGCGCCGACGACTTGTAGGCAAGAATCATCTCCCGTAATTCTGCAAATTTGTGCCGTTTTTCCTTTGGAATCAAGAAGGCTTGTGCATGGGAATCAATCAACAGCCCCAGAAACACCAGTTGCTTTGTAGGCGCCAAAACACATTTGCTCAACCCAAGGAAGTATCCAAGGTGGATTAACACCAAAGAGACCACATAAAGTGCCGCCTCCGCTGCCTCCCGACTGAACTGATCGCTCCGAAGTTCTATGGGACGTGACCAAGAACCCTCTTCACTAAATACCTCGCCAATCAACCGATCATCGATGTACAAGGAGCAAGTAATACCCAGTTCCCGAAAGAAACTGGTAGAGCTAAGGCCCACCGTTTGATATACATAAGGGGAATTTTTCCAACCGAATGGAAGCGTAGTACAAACCAACCACCACCCCTGCCACTCCAAACCAAAATACTCTTGGCATTCAGCTGTCAAAAGAATGTGATCGTAGCCCGACTTGTCGTCCATCTTTGACAAGTACGAATCCGGGTAGACAAAACGAGGGACAGAGGTCAGAGTGTCTAATTTAAAAGGAGTGTCTTTCATCCAAAGGTTTAAGAAACGGGCGTCCACGCACAATCGGGGTTTGTTGGGCTCTACTGTTAAAGGAAGGACAAGCCAGGGGGGAGTTACTTCATCAACTTTTCCCCAAACACGAACTGCCCCTGTTCTCACACGCTGCAACAAAGTCTCAGTGATAAACTTCGAGAACTTTGAACATGATGGGTGGTTTTTAAATAGCTTACGAGGAGGAGACAATGAGTCATACTTGAAACCCTTAAAAACCCCTTTGAATGATTTCATAAAAGGTCGAACATCAACTCCACCAGAAATCCACTGTAAGATTTGCTTCCTCGATGAATTATCGGCCAGAATGGTCTGCCACATCGGGATGTGACGGTGGATCTCGCCCGCTTGAAAAGAGGCAGGATCACGAAAAACCAGTTGATTGAGATCTCCTTTTTCTCCCGAAATCACTTTTTTCACCTGAGCCAGCACTTCCTCTCTATGGGTCATTTTCCCCGAACTTGGGTTTCCATTGATCGATACCCATTGCACCTTTTTCTCTTTTGCTACTCTCTGTGCTTCCAAGGGCTCAAAAACAGTGCAAGACTAGGAAAATGAAAAGAAGGAAATAAACCAAAGGAAACTAACCCAAGCCCAGGAAAAATGACCACCATAGCTCGCTAAAGCGTGCTCAAGGGAAAGTCCTTTAGGACAATACGCTTGTGGGGTCACTTCCCTATACTCGAATTAAGGAGAGAAGTTGGAATTTCTTGTCGTTTAAAGTAACTTAATTACAAGAAAACGAATGAGGCGACAACAACCTTTATTTAAAGTATTTCAAACTTGTTATCACTTTTCCCATTATTCACACGAGCATTTACAAATGCATGACAATAACACGCCTCAAATCAATGAATTATCGCACTAGCGACACTAGGCGTTCCCTTATACGAACTAGCGTCTCTGGCGGCATGCACGGGCAAAATGACCCTCTTGGCCGCACGCCCAGCATCTCAAATTTTTGGCCGGGCTCTTTCCTCTTCCTGCCCCTCTCCTGTAGCTATATGGAGCTGACCTCGTCCGGCCAGCAGATGATCCCTCCGTAGGAGACAACTCGCCTTTGAGGGCCTTATCGATGGCTTTTGAGACCTCGGCCTCATCCTTCGATGCCACCAACTTTATGAGGACACTCTGTAGGACTGCGTTGGAGACCAAGGGACGGCATTGGCGCAGTATTACGGAGTATCTTGCAACACGTTCATCTTGATGTTGCTGTGCTAAGTGGACCACCTCCTCAAGAGCGGCCAACGCCGCATAGGCATCAAATAGAGCCCGTGGACGGCCAATCAAGGTTTGAAGACCAATTATGGCCTTGTCTACCACATGCACATTTGCTTGCTTTTTGAGTTCTTCCAACTCTTTACGAAGTTTCTCGACCTGAACACACAAATAACTATTAGAATACGCGAGATTTCTCTCCCCCAGTCCAGAACCTGACTTGCCCATGCAGACTATTAACATGACCCATGCAATACACCTATACTAGGTCCAGACATCCAATGGGTCGAAACTCTTATTCGCTCAAAATTCCATGGGTACTAGGCCCCAGCTACGCTATAAAGACACATGATCCATACTCGCGCCCGTACTCGCCCAATAGTACGTGGTTCAGACCCTTACTCGGTCCAGGCCCTCGCTCAGTCTAGACCCTTACTCGGTCCAGGCCTTCACTCGATCTAGACCCTCACTTGGTTCAGACCCTGACTCGGTCCAGGCCCTCACTTGGTTCAGACCCTGACTCGGTCCAGGCCCTCGCTCAGTCCAGACCCTTACTCGATCTAGACCCTTACTCGATCTAGACCCTCACTTGGGTCAGACCCTTACTCGGTCCAGGCCTTCACTCGATCAAGGCTCTCACTTGGTTCAGACCCTGACACGGTCCAGGCCCTCGCTCGGTCTAGACCCTTACTCGATCTAGACCCTCACTTGGTTTAGACCCTTACTCGGTCCAGGCCTTCATTCGATCTAGACCCACACTGGGTTCAGACCCTAATTACCAATAAGTGATGTACAATTCCATAACAAAAACATGGTATTACCGCTAAAATAAGGACCGAACTAAAGCAGAAAATGAAATACATACTGCCCGAAAGAAAAACTACATACCCAAGTGGTCCCAAGAGACCTGAAGGAAGCGACGCGAAACGAGAACATATTTGAATTTCAAATGCATGACAAGTTTGCTGACAACGGCAAAATTTAAGCTAATCATAGCAACATGTTGGAAGACGATATGAAATCAAATAACAATTTAGAATAAAACAGTATGGGCATAACAGAAAATCGACCGACACAGGTCTCATCCATCCCAACTTTGAGGGGAAACAAACTAAACGCCAGTTAGAAAGAGAGCACAACAAAAGCTAGCCAAATGATATCAATTTACCTCCAGGTTCTCTTTATCTTTGGAAGTTGAAGAGTTAGATCCCTGGTTGATACCTGAGGTCTGAGACCCCGATCGAACAGAAACGGAGCTCGCTTCGCCGGCCTCGATCGGTTCCCCTGGAACTTGCGAAGATTGCCCACTAGCAGGCGGCAAAACTCCATCAGAAGATGTTGAACCTGTCGATTCTTGTTGGAGAGGTCCAATAACTTGTGCTACATCAGAAGCTGATGGTGTAGAATTAGAAGATCTGCTGGTCGGACGAGTAGACATCTTGGAAAAAAGGTTCTGTGTTCCTCCAAACTTCGCGCCAACTGACACTTATGCATAATTAATGTGTCCTTAAATAATGCTGATGACGTCATCAGGAAGGATCATGAATATTCAAGAGGTTTGAATAGAAGGAGAAGACCAGAAAATAGGTCTTTTGCAGGACAACGCGTGACTGGACGGCAAAAATATCGAGCTTCGATTATTTAAAGAACTTTTGCCCAAAAGAAATTTTCAAAAATACTATTTTTCCTCCCTCGTATTCCAATAGCCCATTTTCGATATTCTGGTTGAGCGATCACGCACAAAGAAATTCAAGGCGAGGCTCCGGGGGAACAAAAGAATGTATTAGGATTAAACCATTGTTCCTGAGCTTCAGCTTTAGTCTGTTGTGAGTGTCAAGGCGTTGTGATACAATAGATAGACTCCGATTTGAATACTTCGTCTTGAGTGCCCAAAGGCTCTGTATCTGGAAGTCTTGACTCTTCTTGAATTTATTCTCCGTCGACCACTACAAGACTCTCGTGTTCGCCCTCTTTCTCTCTCGACGTTTTCCCATAGTGCTTCCATAAAACCGCAGTGCATGGTCGTACACTTTAACTTCCACCACATGATCTCTTATTATCGTGAAAGGTTCCAAACCATCATTAATTTATTAGTTTATTTTCACAGATTTCATGACACCTCAGTTTTGCAGTGACGTCATTTCTACGTCACTATTTCAGATCAGCTGGAAGAATATGAATTTTTTTTTTGACCTCTAGAAAACATCTAATTTACATAAATAGTGTTTCCATGACACCGCGGTCTATGGTCGTACACTAACTTCTACCACGTGATCTCTTATTATCTTGAAAGGTTCCAGATCATCACCGGTGAGGGACGATACGAAGTGGTTGATGGACGAAAAGCGCTGTATTTCAGTGGAGATAAAACTTTAGTTGAAATACCTGCTGTTCGATTAACAAGAGAATTTACTATTATTCTGTGGGTTCGATTCCTCGTACCCATACCTGAATATACTTCAATATTCGATGAATATCCCAGTATCAAGTTTGGGCTGGTGAAAAGCAAACAATCGTTAAAAGCTTCGATAAAAACTGACACAAGCCCGTTAACCAAGACAACTGATATAAGGTAAGTGTAGTTCACGATCATTTCGACAGTTACACTAGAAATCCACTATAATAATGCTGCTTTCTAGACCAAGACTCAAGGACTGGTACTAAGGCCCAGTTCATACGTCGAACTTTTCATGCGCCGAACCCAACACATTGAAGATCGACCAAACATCGACAAATCTCTACTTTTGATTCAGACGTCGTACCAAATTCAGTCGATCCAATTAGATTTTTTCAAATTCAAGCATTTACGTCAGCGGTTAACAAACATAAATATACAAACAAAATGGCGGACAGTAACAACATAGCTGCTTTTTTTCCTTGGAATGATCGCCAGGAATAGAAGAAGACAAACAATGCAAAATGCGTTACATTGCGTTTTAAAGAAAAGGAAGTTGATGATAAATATATGTTTAATCTCTTTACTGATGAGTATTTCTCACCTAAACGAAACACCAATTGATCGGTCATGTCGCCAACTAACGAGAAACCTTGGATGGTTTAACTTAGTGTGGACCAAGTATTCAGAGGAACGGTTTAAAAAGACGTTTAGAGTTTCGCGTTCAACGTTCTCGTTCATTCTTGGTCGAATCAGACACAGACTGGAACGGCATAATGTTGTCGAGGAGCCAATCTCAGCCGAGTTCAGGTTGGCAATTTGTCTCTACCTGAACCAGTAACCGAGCCTCTCATATAAGACAGGAAGCCCGGTCAAAACGTGTTTATACGCATGCGCAGCTCATGCCAAACGGGCTTGCCCCCCCCCCCCCCCTTTGGTGATTAAATATAATTTATGCATTAGGTTCGGTTCATGAAAAGTTCGTCGTTTGAATCAGAGTAGCTCCGAAGTAGTAATTTCCGACCGCTTCAGTCGATCTTAACGATTGGTTCGATCTTAATATTTTGGTCGAACTTAATTGGTTCATACGTCGTACTTTTCATGACCTTAATTCTTAGCATTTGGTTCGGCGCATGAAAAGTTCGACGTATGAACTGGGCCTAAGGGCCGTTCTAGACGCTGCTTCACTCATGCGAAGAGTTTACAGCGATTTCCATTCACACGCGCAAAATCGTACAATTTGCTGTCGTGACGAAGTTAGTGGCTTTTGGACGTCAATCAAAGCGTTTTCCAAACATTCCACGTGGCACTGGCGTGCCTTGATAAGTTTGTGTTTTCTGACAATGTCATGGAAACCCTTTCAATGATTGACGTCTACCAAAACCTTATTTTGTCGCGATGGCAATGAGACCTTTTTCCAAAAATGCGGCCGAAAATTCGAATGAGTGAAAACCAATACCAGCACTAGAAAGAGCACCTTTACCTTAGTAACCCTACGAAGATTCATTATGTCAGGTGTTATATCGGCCGAGAAAACTTTTTTTGAAAATCCGTTCTACGCTTCGAGTATCCAAGAGTTAAAAAAAATACCGCGCAGAAGGAGGGGCTGGGGGGATCTATAGCTCCCACTTATTTCCTTTTGCATATTATAGATACTCTCTCTCCATTCAGTGATATTGATTGTCAATTCTCTGAGTCTTAATTGAAAAAATGACGTCAATGTCTTATTTTTGTTAGTATCGAGTACGGAGTTTGGACGCATATCGTCGTAAGTTGGAAAAGTGATGACAGTACAACGACAGTAGAAGTCGCCATTAATGGTACAATAAAAGACACATTAAAGATCCCTGGCACCTTCTCAGAAGCAATGACCGAGGATACTTCCTACTATAACTTAGGGATGAGGAGTACCTATTTTTACGATCCAAACGTTCCAAACTCGTTCAAAGGACACATGAGCAATTTGAAAATGTATAACAGAAAACTCAGTATCAATGAGATCAAGAAAGACTTGGCACAATGTAAGTCAACAATTTGAAATGCTTTTCGGGTTTCTTATTCATGCCATTAATCCATGTCAGTGAAGTACGGTCAACCAACCACGAGAGACGGGGTTCAATGTTAATTAGGGAGTGGTTTTGAGGATGAAGTCAAGGTGCATTCAACAGCCGAGACAATCTATAACTACACCTTATAACAGCAGCCTACATGCTTTGACCTTGTAGACACTCCAACAGGGCTGGGACCGCTCTTATTTTATTTATCGAATTTTAATGGATAATTAGAAATCAAAGAAAAAATATCAATGGACATTTGCTTGATGACGTCATTTGACCACCACTACCAAAATGCCTCGCGATTTTCTGTCATGTTCAAATTTGTATTTCCTAAGTTATAGTACGCACGACAAAATTACTCGATTCTGATTGGTCTAGAGGAGTACAATTAGAGCGTTAATTGGTACTCCGCGGGAGTACCAATTAGGTCGCTATGGAAACACGGCCAAAAGCGGCAAATTTCCCCAGTGAAATGAGTGAAATTCCCAAAAAAAATAAGTGTTTTATAGATTAAAATGCAAAAATTTCAGAAAACTGTTTAATACACACATAGGAAGGCCTCAAATTATGATAACTAGACAAATTCAAGACGTAATAAATCAGGTTTTGTAGTAGATAGTCGTCAGTTTTTTCTTTCTAGTTTTCGCCAAACAATTTGAGTTGGAGTTTTGAATGTTCTCGTTTTACTACCTGTTGTCTTCTGTGGTCTTCTCGAAAAATATATTCAACACCACATCTACAATAATTGTACAATATGGAGAAAACAGCTAACAATAGTTTTAAAGCAAATTTCTTTACGTTTAGCGAAAAAACACAGCGAGTAGAGGCTCGTTTTTTGTTTTGAAAATAGTTAAGATCAAATCTTACCGGCAAACTGTCGAGTGGTTGTAGAGAGACGAATTCAGCTATTTATCACAAGTTAATTGATCCTAAGTTGTCAATCCAGTCTTGAAATAATAAAATCTTCAGATAATTCACCATTCAAAGAAAATAGCAGCGAAATTCTTCAAGCTACAGGAGGGAATAATATCCAAAGCACATGGTCTGATCACTGGCGACTCGTTCACGGCAAGCTGTACTTGAAAACTTTTAACTTGAACGACATATTTGTCGCTTTTATCCCTTTTGATGTTGTCCAGCTAACTTGTTTTCAAAGAAAGTATTTTTGAAATTGTGTTTTTGCAGTTATTAGCAAATGCTAAGAGGAAAAAAACTTAAATTAGCGAACTGTAAACTCTCAACTTTCGCTTAGTTTTCACACAGTACGTTTTCAAAGAAAAGTCGCTTCTTGATTCGCTGTTTAGCTGTCAATACTGTCATTCAATAGTTGTAAACATGCATTAAAATGGCTTTTTACTTGAGATGTAAAATTATTTTCTAGTATTTTGCAGTTCAAATCATACATAAAATAATAATCTAAAAAGGTTTTACAGCAACGTTAACACTTTCTATGCTGTTCTTGACTTAGCGTTCTTGGAGAAGAGTCGGTTATAGCAAAGGCAATGAAGATGAATGAATGTCTTCGCTTCGCATGTTTTATAAAATTTCGAGTGAACTATAAATAAAAAATCGCACGACCGTCTCGTACAATTTGGAATTAATAGGCACTCGTAATGTTTTGAAAGTTCTTTAATTGCACTCGCCTAAAGGCTCGTGCAATTACAAGAACTTTCAAAACATTACTCGTACCTATTAATTTCCAAATTGTACTCGAGGTCGTGCGATTTCCTATACAAACTGGTAGTAAGGATTCTGGTAGGAGAGGTCTTTCATTCTTTCATTCTTTCATTCTTTCATTCTTTCATTCTTTCATTCTTTCATTCTTTCATTCTTTCATTCTTTCATTCTTTCATTCTTTCATTCTTTCATTCTTTCATTCTTTCATTCTTTCATTCTTTCATTCTTTCATTCTTTCATTCTTTCATTCTTTCATTCTTTCATTCTTTCATTCTTTCATTCTTTCATTCTTTCATTCTTTCATTCTTTCATTCTTTCATTCTTTCATTCTTTCATTCTTTCATTCTTTCATTCTTTCATTCTTTCATTCTTTCATTCTTTCATTCTTTCATTCTTTCATTCTTTCATTCTTTCATTCTTTCATTCTTTCATTCTTTCATTCTTTCATTCTTTCATTCTTTCATTCTTTCATTCTTTCATTCTTTCATTCTTTCATTCTTTCATTCTTTCATTCTTTCATTCTTTCATTCTTTCATTCTTTCATTCTTTCATTCTTTCATTCTTTCATTCTTTCATTCTTTCATTCTTTCATTCTTTCATTCTTTCATTCTTTCATTCTTTCATTCTTTCATTCTTTCATTCTTTCATTCTTTCATTCTTTCATTCTTTCATTCTTTCATTCTTTCATTCTTTCATTCTTTCATTCTTTCATTCTTTCATTCTTTCATTCTTTCATTCTTTCATTCTTTCATTCTTTCATTCTTTCATTCTTTCATTCTTTCATTCTTTCATTCTTTCATTCTTTCATTCTTTCATTCTTTCATTCTTTCATTCTTTCATTCTTTCATTCTTTCATTCTTTCATTCTTTCATTCTTTCATTCTTTCATTCTTTCATTCTTTCATTCTTTCATTCTTTCATTCTTTCATTCTTTCATTCTTTCATTCTTTCATTCTTTCATTCTTTCATTCTTTCATTCTTTCATTTATATATATATATAGTAATACTTTCATATCATTTTATTTGTAATTTTTATAACTCTGTATAACTCAGCTTTCATGAAAAGCAATTGTTTTTATAATTGATGGAATTCTACGTATAAAAATGTTCATTCATTCATTTATTTATTTATTTCTCTCTTTTTTCTTTCTTTCTCACCTACTTTCTTTTTCTTTAAGCGATTGATATTCCAGACCTGTCAGCTGTTTGGATTGGCTTAAACAGGACGAACCATACCAGTCAGTTTTCATGGTCAGATGGCAACCCACATGATAATTTCACAGCTTTGATGACGTCACGCCACATGAAGCACCTGGTGACTAATCACCACTGCGCAGCCGCAGGAAAAGATGTTCAGTGGTTTGGTAGACACTGCCTTGAGAAAAAACCCTTTATCTGTGAGAAACCAGTAGAGTAAACCGATCGAGTTACCACAGGTAGCCCAAGCAATGTTCCAGTGTATGTGGTTAGTTTGAATGTATGGGTCCAAAAATTCATAGACTTAAGAATCCTAATGGCCTTGACTAACTTCATATTGAGTGTGGTTTTAGCTCCTCTCCGCTGTTTCTTTTTCCCCGTATAGGGCCGGATAAAACTAAAAAGGGCTAAAAATATTTCCCGTCTAGCAGAGTCTTCCGTGTAGACGAATCCTGGCAGAGAAAATGGGAGAATCTGCCGGAAATTTGTTGCGCATGCGTTTGGTAACTTAGCAACCCAGTCATAATAAGTACCGTGGACTCAAAAAATGTAAAGCGGTGTTCTACATTTGTTCATGCCTATTACCTATTTCCGGTTCAAACCGGTTTGGTTCGTCCATGGTTGTGGACGACGGTATATCAAAGAAAACGGCCTGGACCAGCTGTGTCTCCCATTTTCGCTGCCAGGATTCGTCTACAAGGGAAAAATCCATGAATTTAATATCAGGAACAAGTTTATCAACAACAATCTATATCAGAGTAAGCCATACGTCCAATAGACATATATCACGTTAGCGTAACCAGCGGCGTAGCGAGGACCCAAATAATTTTTTTAAATTATTTAAAAATCTTGTTACTCTCTTCTTGGTTTGGTCTCGGTAAACGTTTTATTCGTTCTACCTGGTTGTTGGCATTTTTTAAACGTTTGTTTTGTGCTTCGACGACGTTTTTGTCGGTTTTTTTTTTTTTTTTTTTTTTTTTTAATTCATTTATTTATTTATTTCGTTTTCGGCAATTTTGTAATTGTCTATTACAGCTCCTCCAGTTTTTGTCCTTCCACCGCCTATACATTTACTCGTAACCACGTACTCAGGCATTTTCCTTGGGCTAGACATACCTTACTCTCGTTTTTCTTCGTTTGGTATGGTTTTTAGCCATTAATAAAACTCAGAAAAAGCTGCTAAAAACTATAAAAATGTTAAAGATCAAGAACAGCATAACAGTAAGATATGTCCGAAAGACCTTTCCCGAATCGGCTTTGCATGAACCACGAAAATTTCAAAAATGGCTCGAAATACAGGTTGAATTCGAAGCCGTTGTTTCGTCTTCATTAATTAAATAGAGGATATTACATGGGCAAGCGGAGACACGAATTTTATCTTCTCGTGTTGAAAAGATCTCTCACAATCAATCAATCAGAGATTTTCAACACGAGAAGATAAAATTCGTATCTCCAAGCGGCCATGTAATATTCTGTTTATTAAATAATTATCAATGAAAAAGAAAAGAAAGCTTTTTTGAGCTTTTTTTTTCTATAAGAAGTATGTTACCATAGTGATGAAAATAACATTTTTTTGAAATAGAGAAATATAGGTATTTCATTGATAATCATAGAATAATTCTTAATTTCAATCACCAGTTTGACATTCCCCATAATGCATTGCGGTTTGGGGGTAACCAGGGTAAAAACCGCACATATTATGCATGCTGAAGAGTGATTCCAAGATGTTTCCAGAGTAAATGCATCTGATGATATTTAAATATATATAAGAAATAACCAGCTAGAAACAAAAAGAAAGAATATTTTTTATGATTTTTTCGACCCAAATATCCATTTACTCGTAACCATGTAGCTGTTTCTAGTCATAAGTATTTCACTTCTTATATATCAATTTTAGCACACCAACTTCTATTTCTAGGTTTTATCCAGGGGCGTAGCCAGGCGGAAGGCCCAGGGGGCCCATTCCCCCCCCCCCCCCCCCCTCCTCCATGGTGCTGGCCGTTTTTTTTGGTTGGCAGTTTTTTTGGTTGATGATCTGAAAACGGGTTTTGTCCCCCCCTAAGGCAAAATCCTGGCTTCTCCCTGTTATCATTTGTTCTATTATAGCTTTAGATAATTAAAATTGATCACAATTTAGCAGGGTCTGAATGGGGTTTACTGACAACTGACAAATGCCCTAAAATTCAACTGACAAGTGACAAAAAGCCTGAAATTCAGTTAACAAAAAGTCGGAATTTCAACTAACAGCTTACAAAAGGCATGAAATTTAACTGACAATGTAACTGACAGCTGAACCCCCCCCCCCCCCCCCCTCCCTCATCCAGACCCTCATTTAGTGAACGTATTTATTGACGTCTGAAAAGTGTGGAAAGCTACTATCCCCTAAAAATAATATGTGCCACCTACTATTCTTGAAGACCGTCCCTCCTCTCCCCCCCCCCCCCCCCCCCCCCGTAGCAATGTTGTCTCGCATGTATTTTATCAGGTAACCACTTCATAAGCTTGAAAACTTTATCAAAACAACATTGCTAAAGGGAAAAGGGGAACGTCGCACTTTATTATTAATTATTGCACTAGACGATTATTGAGACAATAAAGTAGGTACTTATCATGCCACTAATTCTTTTGTCCAATTCTTAATTCTTGCAAATCAACTTCTGATAAATAGAGCATAACGGAGAATTAAGAGATTCAAGCGTTAAACGTGGTCGTTGAAACCATTTTCGTGCTATAAAATGCTTGACTTTATCATCCAAACGTGCTCTCAGCCGCCTAGAAACGTCTTGCGCATGCATTCTGATTAAACGTGCAAATTTAACTGTCGCAACATTAAAGGCTCCAACCTAATTCCGCTGTTACGAGTCAGCACCGTGAAACGAGAGGCTCTGGTTGCAACCGTTTTTTAGTCCGTGAATCTCGAACCGTGCCGAAGTCGAAACTGCGCATGCGTGGTTTATGTGTTTTTTTGGGATCCCTGTGGCACAGAAATACCCGTTAATCGGTACACTTCAAATTTTGCTTCTAAAATTTGCCCTTAGTTAAGTAGTCAGTCTTCGGGGAAAAAATGATCTTGAAATAAACAATAATAGTTTATTTTGTGTTTTTAAACGTTTTTCTGTGAAACTAAGACTCGATAAAGCCTGTTTGGAGCAGTTAGTTTAGTCAAATTTTATCGGCCTTCTACTCATCGCTTGCCAACCAATCTGCACACCTTCAAGAGAATATGTCTACCAATGTTGTGCCAGACTTTTGGCTCATTTCGTTAAACGGTTCACGAGAAAACAATAAAAAACTATTTCGTGCTAAGCTGTTTTTTAGTGGAGAACCTGGAAGGGTCAGCCATGTTCTAAAACTGAATATTTACTTCCGGAAAGGATCTTTCAAAATTTCAAAATTTTCAGGGGTCGGGCTAGAGGCATTCCCCCGAACCCACTAGATTAGCCCATAACTCAACACTGTGCTTCGCGGTTCCTGTCATTTAAGTATGTCAACAGAACCCTTTTTTGGTTTCCATCCTATTAAACAATAACATAAATGAACTATACTTCGACGATATGGCGGCCATCTTGGTAGAGAGCAAATATACAAAGTTTTGTTACAGTAATGGCGTCGATTAACATTAACAATTCACCACAAGCCAATTTGTCAAGAGATGAATTAAGACTGATGGACATGAAAGAAAGACAAACGAAACTCCATGTTATCCGCCATCTTTGTTTTGCTTTGCCCCTTGAACACCCCCATAATACATTGCGATTCAGTTTGGCTGGTGTATCGTCAAAGAAGTCTATTGTAACATACTCTTTCTGTCATTACTGACTATTACTGACTATTACTGACTATTACTGACTATTACTGACTATTACTGACTATTACTGACTATTACTGACTATTACTGACTATTACTGACTATTACTGACTATTACTGACTATTGCTGACTATTGCGGACTATTGCTGACTATTGCTGACTATTACTGACTATTACTGACTATTACTGACTATTACTGACTATTACTGACTATTACTGACTATTACTGACTATTACTGACTATTACTGACTATTACTGACTATTACTGACTATTACTGACTATTACTGACTATTACTGACTATTGCTGACTATTACTGACTATTGCTGACTATTGCTGACTATTACTGACTATTGCTGACTATTACTGACTATTACTGACTATTACTGACTATTACTGACTATTACTGACTATTACTGACTATTACTGACTATTACTGACTATTACTGACTATTACTGACTATTGCTGACTATTGCGGACTATTGCTGACTATTGCTGACTATTACTGACTATTACTGACTATTACTGACTATTACTGACTATTACTGACTATTACTGACTATTACTGACTATTACTGACTATTACTGACTATTACTGACTATTACTGACTATTACTGACTATTCTTTGTTATGGTTTACATGCCTCCTGTCATGGCGGCGTAGTTACCGTTGCTAACCGACGCTACGCGAGTCACGTGATGGTGCAAAGCCTCTATTACTATTTATTAATTGTCGTATCTTGTTCCAACATGACTTGATATTTGATCGGCGAGGCCTGACAGTACGTGCTGTAATATTAGTCTATAGCCCTTTCTTTTCGTACTAAAAACGCTATTTATAGTCCAATCTTGATATTTGAGAAGTAGAAGAGAAGAGAAGAGTCTAGAAGCATCTGCAGAACTGAAAAATTTTAGGATACTTTCGCCAATGTGGTTTACGATACCAAAGGGTTTTGATAGCAACAAGTTAAGGCCCCGTGGAAGCCTTGAAAGTGGGGACATGGAGGCGGAGGCGGCTTTGGATGTCAAAATATAGTAGAAGTTTGAATAAGACTGAAAGTACTAGGGAGATTGATGAACCTTGATTCACATTTAGTGGATGTTGGCCAAAAAAGTCAGGAGGCGGTCCAGCCCCATTCCTCAGTAAATTCATCATTTATTATTGCTAGGAATAAGATGACTTCTGTATTCCTCTCATCATCAACTCCAAGGACCACATACAAGAGATCTACTAGGTTTAGATAAGAATATATAAAGTCCTCAGAGCTCATGAGCTCACCGGGGGGGGGGGGGGGGGTGGGGTGGGTTTGAGGCGTAGAATTGGCAAAGGCGGAATCGCTGAAGTTACTTCGAACATTTTACAAAAAAATTACAATTATAGAATTGCCGCAAAAATGCCTTAGTATTCAGTGTTATTTTCTTTGATATGGAACTGGACCCCAAGACTCTTCCTCTTTAAACAGCCTTTTTTCCTGTTTGGGTTTCACCAAATTTATTTCTCAGATGGAATTTCCTACCACTAATGAACACGGCACTCTGTATCCAAGATTAGACCTGAAGGAATATTCAAATTTATTTTAAAAAAAATAACTATATTATGAAAATAAATCTAAAGCATAAGCTAATTTACAGCAACAATCTTAAATACTTTAAAGTAAATAAACAATCGACTCAAGTCATGTTCGAGGAATAGTGACCAGAGGTCACTAAAAACAGGACAATAGATCATAATCCTGCCAAAACTGCTCTTAACACTACCTCAAAGATAGAGTTTCTATCCTCTATCGACCACTTTAGCCGGTAGCACAATACGTTCTAACGATGGGGACGTTTTGCACTCGTTAGGAGCCTGCTGCTTGCGGGCAAAACTAGCGAATGAGAAGCACGTTAAGCGGAAGTCGGGCAACCATTTACGTGCCACGGATCATATAGCTTGTATCAGTATCTTAGTTACAAGGTTAAGTTTACTTACGAAGAATATAAAAGAAATTTGTCTCAAAGGTCATTTTAGTTTGATTAGATATCTTTATTGCTTGCTGGTGAGCTCTGTCAAAAACACAAAAAGTTAAACGTTGTCGGGAAGTTGGAAGTCCTCTTCCCTTTCTGCTCTTTGAAGGTAGGTCTCAGTAGTTTTTCTTTGTCCGACATCGTTTGTAGGGAAGCAAATTGTGGTCTATTAGGTCTATAGATTCAGTTCTGGAAACATAAACTTGTAGAACCAGACACTCCGGGATGGACAGATGTTTATAATGTAACAAGTTGTAGATACTGAACTAATTCTCAGCCGGTTCGACCTGATAATGACGCGAGTCTAACAAAATCAAACGCTTACGGTATCAGAACATCTTTTTATGAGTACATTATAAGACATTTTACTCTAAAATAAAGAACTTTAAAATTACGATATCTATGGCCACAATAGCTCAAAAAGTCTCTATCAGCTGGGTGCCACTTACACCAAGAAAAATTACGTAAGATTAGGACAAACAGCAAAGGAATCTTCTCAAATAAAGTCAGTTTTAAGAGCATTACTTTTTACCAACTAAGGTTCTCCGATGAACTTCTCTGATGTAGTTTTTCAATGTTTTGGTTTGAAAGGCCCTCGTACCATCAATGAAAGCCCGTCATCTGAGCAAGGCTATGTTCAGAAGTCAATTATTAGATTAAAAAAGAGATAAATATAAGAATTGGAGGTAAGGGAAACTGTACGAGTCAGATACCTTCATCCAAGTGGTTTACCAGCTAGTAAGGTGAAGTTGGCTTTGGTTTGGCGCGGTTTGAACTCAGTGTAAACGAGTGGGCGATATCGGAAATCACATCCTAAATCCTCAGCAAACACAGAACCCTTCTGATAAAACCACCTTGTTATTTCAGTACTCCTTTGGCTAAACTTGACATGTTTACTATCAATTTGAAGTAGCTACATTCTTACGACATTACGAGGCAAACTGACAGAAACTAGAGAAGATGGCGGCCTCTATGGAATTTAATTAACGTCAAAGAGCAAACTACCTTTATATAGTTGTTCTTAAATGGATATGAGAATATTAATTCTAATATCCTGAGATCTATATCAGGAAGAAATTTATATATTGTTTTAGTAATCATACCTAAGAATTTGTTTAAAAACAGGAATTTTCAAGATCGGTTTTTACAGCATGACACTTAATGTCCTTGATTCAACAAGACCACGTTGCTATAGCTACGTGACGTCATTTTGATATTAGCATCACAGGGAGTCCGGAGAGGATAAATATTTTGGACGCCGAGTGGGACAAATAGGTTCGGTGTCCTGTTTGTCGGCAGTGGTGATCTGGATCCGGGATTTTTGAAAGTTATATCTCAAATTTTCTTAACATCTTGCCTTACTCGTCTTTGGCTGAAAAAATCATCTCATTAGGCTGTATCAGTAATAATAATAATAATAATGATGATGATGATGATGTTGATGATGATGATGATGATGATAATTTTATTTATATAGCGCTCAAATCTAAAATTCTAAGCTGCTTTACAAAAGATGAATAAATATAATTTCAAAATCTATAAGTATAATATTAGTAAATAGTAAATCCAAACAATATAAAACAAAACGTTAGTCATAGCATATCTAAAAATCTGAGTATATCTAAAAAGAAAAATACATATACTCATCCCACACCATTGAAAATACAGCCAATCAGAAAGCAGGAAAGCCGTTGTACATTCGTCGGTATTTCACTCTTCCTTACCAACATGCACTGCGCGTTGAATCTACGCATTTGTATTTTCTATGGTGTGGGATAAAATGGTTATACAATGGTTTCGTCACTTGTATTTTCTTTGTATACACACTCGCCTAGAGGCTCGTGTGTATACTAGAAACTACAAGTGACTCGTGGGATATTCCACGGTATGCCATTCGAAACCATTGTATAACTAGTATATATATTTAGTTAGTTGCCTATAATTTCAAATATATTTGATGGTTGTTTTTGCTTTAAAAGCCGAAACGCGATCCACTGAATCCGACACACGAGGTACGAGGGGATAAATTTAAAGCAGATATCAAAAGAGGAAGTAAATAAAGTCATTTTCAACCGTTTATCACAGTCTTATACGCTTGATATTGTATTTTAAGCCGAAAACTACTGGAGCAAAACCAGTCAAAAATAGCATCTTCGTGAACGGAAGAGTTTGGGCTTTTAATAAGATGCATTGTATATATTTTCATGACGATTGAAATGAAGATTTTTTTCGTGGGCTACTCATCTATTGTCTCTGACAGGTGTGACGCTCTACGCCCACGTACAACAAACCCATTTCCTTGATCTATTTATATTGACCAATCAGAGAGGAACAAGACAAGATCAGTGACACCAAAGTCTTTTACATGAAGCTTTAAATACTCTTTCAGAAAGTAGCATTCAGGTAAAATACTAAAAAAGGAAGAAGCTGTACAAGAGAACAATACAGAATCAGAAAAAATATATTATTTACTAAGGTAAGCTCGATGAACTCTGCATGGGTCAACTCTAGTTCTAAAGCCGTAACGTTATTTATAGCTACAACTAGTTCATGAATAGCTTAATGAGTCTTCTATTGCTTTCTTGGGAATGATTTTAGAGCAGCATAAAGCAGTTGTTCATAGTCTAAAGAAATGACTGCTGAATCCGAAGTTTTATTACCTAGACAAGCGAAGTCTTTTTCGTGTTGAACCAAACAGTTTTCACCAAACTGCCTGGCTATGCCAATTTTACTCGGTAGGAAAGTCGACTTTCATTTGTGAATGATTAATCTGCTTCACTAGTCATACTTTATCTTATATATTAAGGCCGAGGAAGTCAAATGACTACACAAGCACATACTAAAACAACTACAATCCAAGTCTATCTACCATAAACGTAGGGCTACTTAGGGAATGTTATCATTCTGAAGTCCTAATCTAAGATGTTGGCACTTTTATCAAATCCGCAATTTCCTTATTATATTTATATTTTTGTAAATCCAACCGGTTTTTCATTTGGAATCTTTATTAGGAATTTCATAACATCCATTCTGTCAGACATACATTTATTTACAGTTAAAAATACATATTTTCAGTCCAATTTTTTACTTATATATAATGTTTCTTTAGTAAATAATGTTGCCGTTGAATGTTACTCCAGAAAAAATCCCTTCTTCGACAAGCTCTTACACATGACGTCAAGCGGTTAATCACGTGTCACTTAGGACGTCACAATGTAGAAGTGTGTCGAAGCAAGCAGTTTTCATGCCTCGAATCTTACACTTTATTCGAACTCCTATAAAAATCCTAGTAACTTGCATCCAAGACATAGTTAAGATTCCTTATAATACTAGATAAAAGGACATTTTTGGGGATTTTTTTCTTTAAGTTATTCTAACTTTAGTATACTTTATTGGCCATGGCTTCTTACATTTTTTTTAAGTATCACGGACGATCACTGGCAGTAATAATATGTAAAGTAATCGGTGTCAAAAGGGTTAAAATCATACGAGATTAAAACCAAACGTCAGAGAATACACACAAGTCTCAGTAATGCTATAAATCTACAACATTCCTTGCACGACAAAGTCACATTTACTTGCCCTCAGACGTGACGTACAATCTATACCACCGAGCCATCAATCATGAAGACCGCTGGCATGTTTGTTTTCTCGTGCCCTGACTTGCCTGTAAACATTTTCACGATTAGCTTACTAGCTATATTGTAGAGCAGGGGAATAATGCGATGCTTCTGTATGAAATGATATTTCATTTCCAAAGAAGAAGATTTCTATAGACCCCTTGTATGTGACGTCACAGCAGTTCAATTTGGAGGGCAAAAGAAAAGAATTTTGATCTCCTGAGAATTGGAACCTATAGTTTTGCCCTCCAAATTGAGCTGCATTCCGACGTGCCGCAAGGGTCTATAGCATTTCTATTGCAGTCTTCAAAAATCGAAAGAATCGAAAAGCATATAGATTAGAGCCAGTTTTTCCATAGCTTGATTGAAGCTCTCTATACTGTCACATCCAAAGTAAACTGCAACTGACGTGTAAGAGTAGGTTAGACCAAAATAATTGACCTTCAGCATCAATGTTTGTTCATGTACTCAATTACGTCCTTCGAGAATTCCTAAACAAATCAAAACAGATGTTTTGGACGTGATTCACTGACATATAATCGTACCGACTCAGATCCGGCTAAGTATCCCAAGAATTATTGCCTTGTTCAACTTGGAAAAGCGATATGAATGTTCTAAATTAAAAGGCAAGCATCACATGACTTTTTGGCGCTGAAATGAGTTCTCGTATCGCACGGCTTTGAGTGAAGTATGTTGAAAATATTGTGTGTCTGTGACTCAAGGTTGCATTTTTCTTCCATTCTGTTGTTCCCTTTTCTTCTCATTATGGTGGAGTGTCTGAGGCACGAGCCTTTGTAATCAAACCACACACTGTATCCTTTAGCAATTGTTCTTTCTGAACTCTCGGCCAAAAAAGCAGGCATCATTTGAAATCGATTTGACTTTGGAAGACTGATCACTTGATGGTCCTTGATGTGACGTGAATCCTCCAGTACATCCGTGCTGTCATTTCCTCTCCTAAGTGCAGACCCGTTCTTCCTGGCGCGGAATTTCTGTTTGAAGTAGTTTGAAGTAGAACTAGAGGAGTAGACTAGTAAGAGGGGAAAAGGACGGCCATATTTGGTTAGTCTAACGAATACCAACAACATATGTGTCAAAAAGATAGCCTAACTTAAGCATGGAAGTAGGTTTGTCTATTGTCCAGTGATGGAAATATGGAGTAGGTATGCAGAAAAAATGTGCAAGAGTATGACTGGACACCGCCATGTTTACTTTAAGAAAAAAATAATTTATAAAAGCATTCCAAGAATAATTAATAATTGATTTTAATGTGAAGAGGCAGAACTAGTCGAAATGTTTTGACTTTCAGAGAATTTTTTCAAATGTATGTAATCTAACTGTTCATGCTTGAAGGAACTTGATCTTTTGTGTTTGGCTTCAGTGTTTGGCTTGAGAGCAGATTGCATTAATAGTAATCTTAAGGATAACAAAAAGCAATTGTTATGAAACTGCATTAAGATTGGATAGTCGATTGCAAGGGTCGAGGGAGCCTCGCTTTCAATAATGACTTGTTTATCTGAGGCGGGCAAACTCACAAAACTTTATAACTGTCAATAATGAATGCCTCGAGTATTGGCCTTCTTTTTCTTTGTTGTGATCAAAGTATTGATGAAGTGACGAACTCATAATTACGTCGATGCTCTGGGTGATTGTTACACAGGAAATTCATGTTACACAGAAAGGAAGTGAGATGTATAAACCGTAGGGTTCAAGAAAGGGCTTTCAGTTTAGGTCGGTGAGGTTGTGAGAAGCAGAGCAGCCTTTGAGTCCGTGGTTAATGGTCCACAGCACTAAACAATTATTTTTTTCTCTCGAACAATTTAGATTCCACCAGTAGAATCGAACCCAAATGCCTACATTGATAATGGAGAGTTCACCTAAATTTATAACTTGTCCTGATTGTGGCGAGAGATATGATAATGCAAGAAAAAGAAGACTGATCGATACTTGTGGCCATCCAAGGTGTTATTCTTGTCTGTTTGTCGACAAACCGTGCCCACTCTGTGAAAGTAAGTACTCTAATCCTTCTACTCCCTTATCGCGTCAAAAAATCTATATAATACTCACAAATACTTACAAGAAGTGTGAGTTAAAGTCTGTAATAGAAATTTTGAGGATCAAAGCCTTAAATAACTGAGAAATATTCACCGTATTTTCAATATTGTATTTTAGTTGTATTATTATGCTCTTATTATCACAACCCACACAATGTTTTGGTACTAGTCTTTCTTTGATTTCCGGGGCTGGGAAGTTTTTAAAGCATGTTTTGTTCTTTGAATGCTCTCATAAGGAGTGGAGGTGCGTGTAGTGCGAAGTTACACTAACAAGGCTTTCTTCTTGCATCATCTGTAATTGAGAACGTTACGACAAGCTGGTATGCATATTAGCGTGCAAACGAAGCAATCGACCTCAACTCATGTGTACAAAGTTTTCACTGCTTGAATTTCACGCAAAAATGGCTTTAACCCGTTCTTTTATCAGCTCAAAAACTAGTGTAGAGAACTACAAATTATATTGGTTTGCATGTCGTGTGTTTTCCAGTAACATTCTAACTAACCGTAAAGGCAGAAAATGCTTACGAATATCTGTATATATATAGAGGATTTATGCTCTGTACATTATATGTGACCTCACCAGACAAATACGAGCTACAGTTCCCCTAAAATCCCAAGCTTTTTAGACCCATTTCTACAAGGTTTTGGGGATTTGGACCTTAGAATAAATTCCAGATACAAAATCCATTAATTCTCATTTGTTATGAAAGTATGGCAAATATTTCCAAGTTTGCCTTCGAGCTTCGTTTCGAAATTGCTCTTTAATCCTCAGCCCTTAGAATTCTACATGCTTGGTGCTTTTGTTTTGAAGATATTATTGTTTGAAATCGTCTTCTGTATCCTCGGATACTAAGCTAGATTTTTAACCAAAAATACCTGGAATGAATGGATTAAAAGCACTCGAACAATTCACATACATTGACAAACAAGTTCAAAAAGTTCAACATCATTTAATGATCTGACGATGAAAGAAATATGGCTTTGAAGGCTCTGTTAAAGTTAATTTACTTAAAGCTAATCTAACTTGGAAATCTATTGGCTTAAGCTGTCAAGAAATTCCATCGTAAAATTATACAACAACATATCAGAAAATTTTACTTTTAGAACTGAAATTTCCAAAAATAACATTTCAATGCACTCGTATTTCGTAGTCCTAAAATGTTGAAACTATTTTCTAATATCTAGAGTAAACTTAAACGCACGTCGTATGCTTCAAGTACTATTGTTCTCTATGTTGAAGTATGTGCAAATTTTCTGTTAAGACCACCTTTTTCACACCTCATGTGTCTCCTTTGCCAAGCTTAAAGCAATCGACACCAAGCACGAATCTTCTTCCACTGAGCACTGCGTATACGTAGCGAGAGGAAAAAGTTTTTAGTATTTTCGAAAGCACACGATAAGACTTTCTGCTTGCTTGTATTGGACTTTGTATTTTAGAGCATCATTTCAGTAGTCGAACAGGATTTTTCTGCATGTTATCCCGACATGTAATATGATATAAAATGATTTAACTTTTTTGATCTTCTTGTCAAAACTGACAGTGAATAAAATGGACCTGAATGGCAAAGGTGATGGTGACATTCGTGCGTTTATGATGCTTTATTTTGAGTAAAGTTTGAGCTTGTTATTGTGCTACATCTTTCTGTTCTGAAAAAAAAAAATGTTCGAGAGCTGAAAACAATGGCTCAATAAATCCTTCAGTCTTTATAAGACACTAGCTAGCCTTTGATCTAATCAAGGTTGGCTAGCTCCTCTGCTACAAATGCTTGATATTTTTATCAATGTTTAAAGTTTGTCAAACTAAATCTAGAAAAACAAGGAAATATGAGAACCAATGCAGCAATTGTTGTGTCTTGGGGATGCAGAGATAACATCAAGGAATCCTCTTATTTGTTTTTTCTGTACTCCAAACTTGTTTGGAAATACATACGAACGTAATTGATGCTGGTCGTTCGTCATCGTACGTGACAGAATGATCGCTCTTCAATGGAAGCGTTACGCTCGCTGCTTTCAAGTCAAAACATTCTCTCAACTAACCGGAAAAAGGCCGCGCGTTTTATAATTTAGTTTAGTGGCAAGAAGTTTATTGACATGATGATGCATGGATGATCTTTTCTGACTCCATCCTCAGAATATATTATATATATATATATATATATATTGAAATAGCAGCAAGCACAAGCACATATATAGAAAGAGCAGTGCATATAAAAAACTTATTAAAAAGCCCAACATTCCATTATTTTAATTTAAATTCAAATTTGACTAAAATTCAATGGTAAAGAATTTTTGTTGTATTTCGAATGAACACAATTTGACATGTTTGAGAACAATAACTCATCCATCGAACAATAGCTTGTGCGTCATAGTTAGGGAGTACCCTTCGGTGAATCTGGTACGCATTTCCTGGCTAAATTCTATTAGTACCCTAAATACTTATTTTGTTAAGCTGAATGGTTCCTGGACTTGATCAAATTGCTTGGATTCGGAAAACACTGATTTAGGAAAGGTACATTTCCTGGCCAATTTCCCGGCCATTTGCTGATTGGTACTACATATGCCAAAACCCAGTTTTGTTAAATCTGGAGTAAAACCTTACATTTCCTGGTCATTGTTTTTGTACCATGACTGACATAAAAACACAGGAAATCTGTAGATCTTTTGTCAGAGCCAACATTTGCTGACCGGACAGGCTAAACAATTCTGATCGTTTTTCTTAGATCTCCGAGGTCAGTTTAGGGAATTAACGAACAAAATCCTAATCTTAAGGCAAATTGATTCAGGAAACTCCAAAACTTGACAACATATCTTGACACAACTTTTTAGGGAAGAACAAAGACCGCGTTCTAGCTTTAGGACAGTGTTAGAAGAATACACTGATATTCCTCTTAAAAGGGGTGGCCGGGGCTGCTTCATCCCAGCATGCTAATCCTCCCTCTTACCCCAGCACTGGTTCTACCCTTGTTCTTTTTGTGACACCTATCTGATACTCTGACTAGAAAATGTCACTCACTAAGAGGATTTCGGCAAAAATCATGGAATGTCGTCAGCGGTTCAGTCATTGTCAGTTATGTTTTTTAAGTTTTACACTTCTCACCTCTCAAAACTCTTATAGCTTCTTATCCAACCCTGAAACAACCTCTGGGCTGATAAAAAAGTCAGGGCATGGCTAAATCACATGCAGATTGAACCCTGAAACAACCTCTGGGCTGATCTAAGTCAGGGCACGGCTAACTCACAGATTGAACCCTGAAACAACCTCTTGGCTGATCTAAGTCAGGGCATGGCTAACTCACAGATTGAACCCTGAAACAACCTCTGGGCTGATCTAAGTCAGGGCATGGCTAACTCACAGATTGAACCCTGAAACAACCTCTGGGCTGATCTAAGTCAGGGCATGGCTAACGCACAGATTGACCCCTGAAACAACCTCTGGGCTGATCTAAGTCAGGGCATGGCTAACTCACAGATTGACCCCTGAAACAACCTCTGGGCTGATCTAAGTCAGGGCATTGCTAACTCATAGATTGAACCCTGAAACAACCTCTGGGCTGATCTAAGTCAGGGCATGGCTAACTCACAGATTGAACCCTGAAACAACCTCTGGGATGATGAAAAAGTCAGGGCACGGCTAACTCACAGATTGAAGAGGAATTCAGTCATAGCGTGTTGAGTTTTACGGAGGGATGAAACCCAGAGTCCAGGAATTGCACCCGAGACCCCAGAGGAGGTAATTCCCGTGTAATTTGTTTTCACAATATTAAATATTCATTTCTTTCTATGTAGAGTTGCCCAAGCAGAGACCAAGATCAAGTTCAAGCGTAAAACAAGATGAAAACCCTGACAAAAATGAGCGAACAGGAAACCTAGAACAAAGCAAGAACTATGTTGGATCTCATCCAAATCTATCGAAATTGAAAGAACTGCACAAAGATCGCTCGGCAACGCTACCACCTTCGTTTAGAAAAGGTAAGACGATGGGGACAACATTTTGAAGCAATAATGCTAGAAAATCGGCCCATAACGGCAAACGCGACTCAAAAATTAATTTTCGAATACACTGTTAAGAGCCTCAATGGTTGACCAACTACGTGTTCTAAATTCAGAAATATCTTAGTGTTCTTTTTTGATGCGGTACGAGCGAGTTAAAAAAATCACGAAATCCACTCCAAATTAAGTTGGAGCTAGCCGTAGCTGGTTACAATAAATTTGCCGGGTCAACCTCAGAGTTCAGTTGTTATTACTTAGCGGAGAATGCCGGAAAACACCACGGATTGTTCAGCGTCCTCGTGAGGGAGTTTATTAGTTTTGTTTATCAATGGGGATATGTTGGTTTTCCTACTTCCTTCACCTGCGTGGGTTTTTTCTTATCAATGTTGTTGTTCAATACAGTAAACTGACTTCCCTTCTAATTATCCAGATCAAAGTCCGCCAGTTTATTTCTCTTCTATTTTTGTACAATCGGATACTATTAAATACACTTATAGGCAGTTGACTTGTCTCTTTAGAACGGATGGAAGTATTAAGCTACTTTTTCTCCATCTTATTGTTGGGAACCCTGTGGCATAAGAGAACATTTGATATCGTTGGTATCCCTGTGGCAAAATGTTTTTAAAAACATTTATTTAATGAACTCTAAAAGAATTTGTTAAGCCGTAATCTTCGCGGTAAATAAAACGTGCCATTTGCCTAACGCGTGGTCGTTACACCTTTTTTTCCATATTCATGAGTTATTTATAACACGAGAGAATTTGATTGTCGAATGTTTTCTCCAATTCTGATCTAATGGCCCATTGGTTATGTGGACTCCATTTTCTGTTTCCATCACCGGAAAAAGAATACTACTGATCAGCTGATATGCGACTGATTATGATGGAAATATAATACTGTTCATTATAGATGGATTCTGTCAGTTGACATTAGTCTAGTTCGGCTGTCAGATTTAAACCAAACGCAATCAAAAATCTTGAGTTCCCTAGGCACCCCTTTTCCGTTTTACCATCAAGTCGTGATTAATACGGAAACCATGTCCCGATTGTCAAAGCTTGTTTTCAGATAGTATATACCCTTCGTCGAGGCATTGTTAGCATTCTCTCGGCTCATAATAGAATTGAAAAATCCCTGTCTTGTTGACACAGGATCAACACTAACCAAAGACGATTCGCGATAGGCTGAAGTTGCTCAAACATTGAATAATCTAATCAATCTTCGACAAATAGAAAACAGAAAATATTTTAGAGAAGTTGCCGAAGCTTCTTGTAGATTGTAGTGAAGTATGCTGAAGTTCAAGAGAGTGAAATCCAAATCAGAGCATGCTGTTTCGAGTGAGGAAGCATCCTTACGAAAGAAGGCACTTATCCAAGGTTAATACTAAAACAGGGGTTTAAAATATTAAATTCAACGCTCTGAGACAGCGCTTAACGCGAAGTTCATGTTCATGACTGGATTTCTTTTGTTTTCAACAGATAGTTACTTCAGATCGTTGTATCGCTATGAGCCACATACCGCTTCTTCAGGTAAGACGATGAATAATTGAATTATCCAACCTTGATTACGCGCTTTGAAACTTTAGGAAACTTTTAGAAGATTATTAGAATTGCGATTCATACAGTAGGGTTACAGAATTAACTTGAAAACAGGATCTTATATTTGCCCTCGACAAAGTTTAGACAGATTTTGATTAATAGACAGTAGTCACTCAGTCAGATATAGAAATCTCTATGACAAATTATCAATTAAATCCATTCTGATGCTCCTCTCAACCTCAGACTCCATTTTCGGTCATCAATACCGCGGGCGATAATCTTGAACTTATCTCAGTTTACCAAGCGCCATTGTTTCATATACTTTTACTGTAAAGTTAGAAACTTATATTGTTGAACTGAAGAATAGATCTTTGATGTAAAGTTGTTGAGTGATTTGAAACCACATATCTTCAGAAAGACTGTTGTTAGCCATTTTTAGATCCAAATTAACCAAGTTTTTTCTTTTAATATATCTGACAGAAAATCTCAGCACTTCGCCTCGAAGCTCAAGCCCGCCAACTCTACGACCCAAAAGTATGCCTCCTAGTTATCATAAGTCATTAGATAACTTACATGAACAGTTCTGGAAGAGTGTACAATTGGCAGAACGTAAATGGAGCCTAGCCAAACCAAGTGAGTCTTTCATAGATAATTTTTATAACTATCTCTGAGTATGAAACTAAAAACTTCGCCGGGGTCTTTGGTAATTTTCCATAGCCTCATGTAATTGTTGGTTTACGATCATTCCCGAGGGAGTAGAAATATGAAAAGGCATGGCCGCCATGTTGGAAGATATAACAAATGAATTCAATGGCGGCTATGACGTCATGTGCAAACGAAGAATACTTCATTCAAAATGATAACGCAGTAATTTTGTCTTTTTGTCTGTTTTTTTTTTTTTTTCAATTAAAATATATTTCTCCCCTTGATGCCATTTTTACTTACATCAGTTTTCTAAACATGGAATCAATGAAGCCAATCACGGAATGAGTCATGGTACCACAGGTTTCCCACTCAGTGTATCTGACCAAAGGGTAATAATAACGGCGCTGCGAGGAAGGATTATGTACGATATAGATATGATGAATTATACCTAAGCCTTGAAAACTAACGATTTTTTCGCGCTTTTTTGTCAGGTAAGAAGAAAGACAGCGAGGAAGCTTCTGCAGAAGAAAAGAAGAGCAACACCGCACAGTCCCCGGTTTCGCAACCACCACCGGAGATTATAGATTGTCCTGCTCCTGATGTGGTCAGACTACCAGTCCCTTCATCCGCACTACCCAGGTCACCTCGTGTGTTGTACCATCACATGACTGCTGAAGAAAGAATGAATGAATTAAGACAAGAAATCAGCAGGAAGGCACAGGAACAAAAGGAGAACAGACCTAGATCCTGTTCTGATATCCTTCAGCCACAGTCCCTCAAGAATATTAAAAGTGATACCATTGATTTTGCAACGACATCAAGCACTCGGCCACAGTCCTGGTCACACATTCAGTTCCCATCAACAACTGCGCAAGGAATTCCTTATGGATACCGATCAACATCAAGTCTGTCTGAGCGTTCATTCGATTCGAGAAACTCTTCCTGTTCTAGCCCACCAAGTTCGTGGTCTCCGTCACTCTTCCGAAGCAGTAGCCCGCAGAACTACTCCTCCGATAAATCATCCGATGTGTCATCGATTAATTTGTCGGATACTTGTTCGGTCAGTTCAGGAGATTCAGATTCCCTTCATTCGGGGGTTCGGAGTCCTTCGTACAAGAATGAGAGAGGATTCAGTATCCCAAGACCGCGCAGTGCACTGGAAAGCAACAGTGGTGGGTCTAGTCCTTCACAGTCTCGCCGCAAATTCCCTGTAAATCCTCTTGCGAATGTTACTTACTGGGTCGTTGACTCGGGTAAAAAGCCGCTAGATGTTCATCAAGGGTTACAAGAGACGAATCTTGATGAGGCTATCCGAAGAAGGCCCTGCAACGACGGATCACCACATGCGCAAACGCACTGGAATGGACAGACCAAACGTTCGCCTGCTGCCGCAATCAACGTGCGCACTGGAGTTAACACTCTTTGATCACGGTATATCTTACTCTCAAAATCTAATGAAGAATGGATGATATCTGTAAAGCTACTGAGCACGCAGATAAGTGAAGTGAGAAGGGTACGACTTCATGCGCGACTTCCATTGGTGCAGTATCTTCAGCTTTCAAACTGGATTGACATCTGCCAATCACTAACAGATTCTAAGGATCAAGCGATCAGACTGTTATGATGAATTGTACATTTATACTAAGATCAGCTGCATTTACAGAAAGGACAGCTAAATAGCATCACGTCTAAAAAGACTACTATTTGTACAGAACAGGAACTTTGAATGTACTCCTGCATGGAGAATTGTAGTTGTGACTTTATTCCCGGCCAGCCTGGCTTATTCCTTGGGAAACCTTAACTGTACGATCTGATCATGAAAAGGAAAAAAAATTCGAAGGAGGATTAATTCTGTTACTAGTTATCAATTAAGACTCAATGAGGGAAACGTAACGGAGAATTGATCCAAGACCGTCAAATTTATGGAGCTCTGAAAGAACCTCTGGGCTGATCAAAGTCTGTGCTGATCTAAGTCAGAGCTTGGTCCGGTTGACACGTAGGCAGTTGAAGACGCACATTAAAGATAGTATTAAAAAAAATTATCACATGATTCGTTGGTAACGCTATAATTGTAATATATATAATTCTTTATTGCAATAATGATGCCAATGGATGATTCTATATACCTTAATTTTTTAAGGGTCTAATGGTTAGTGTATATATAGTACGGTAGTTCATACTTTGTGTTGTATATTAGACGAGAACAATCCACCTTTCACACTAGCCTCGTCCTCAGGCTTCTCATTGTCAGTTCTCTCAAATCCAAAATTTTGCGGACGCTTCAGTTCAAACACACTCATGACGTCATGCCGAACAGCGAAGAGAACAGACGGGGACGAGACAACATTTACTCATAGGTGGAATGTTCGTAGAAATACAGCTATTTCAAAAAAGGTTGGTGAAGGTTTTGTTGCATGTTGCTTGTTGCATGCTGCTTGTTGCGTGTTGCTTACCAAGCTTGAAATGTATTATATTCATATGTAGATAATGTCAGCGCAGAAGAAAAAATGCTGGAAAAACGTGCAGATAAAGTTTGGTAAAATCCCAATATTATTGTGACCTTTCGCTGATGGCATCCACATCGCCCATTGTGCATTTTGGGCTTGGCATGCAACATGCAACAACAACATGCAACCTTTACCAACCTTATTAAGATAGCTGTATAAGCCAATTCACAGTTTAAGAATCGTTTTCAGTGCGCATGCGATTTTATCCCGAATTGCTCACCTTCTTTTGTTTAATTAAAAACAAAAGGTTTAAACAAAAGAAGGTGAGAAATTCGGGATAAAATCGCATGCGCACTGATAACGATTCTTAAACTGTGAATTGTCTTATACTGTTAAATATCGTAAGTACAAGAATAAAAAATAGTAGTGTGCCAACACTGTAATCCGTGAAATAGTACGAAGTTTATTTTACACAAAATAGACCAAAGCCTATTGTTTTTCTATTGTTTCATCAGTACTATACTAAATAGTACGAGTTACATAGTGCTGTTTTATGGATGTAGTGTTTGCACTCTAGTTGATGACACAAAATAATATATATTTTTTCACATATTTTTGTAGTTTTTTTGACGAAGTTTTTTGATCAATAATGACAAGGCCCAAAGTGTGCTGCACTGTGACACGATATAATTGAGAAAAAAAATATTTTCAATTTTTTGCACATACAACAAATAGCCTGTTTGAAATAAATTTGTTGCAAATATTAAACTTGTTTCAAGAACAGGCTCTAAAAATGATTTAGTATTATTTCCGTGTGTTTTAAAAAACAATATTTTCGACAATGCAGTTATAAAGTGCAGCACATTTTCACTGGGTGTAGGCTAACGACATAGTGTTCTAACATAGTTTGTTCTGATAACTATGGTACAAGGCTTGATTAAACGGATATGGAAAAGTATTATTAAAGATTGTTTTAATGTTTGTGTTTGCAGTCCTACTATATTTGAGTATTGTGTCAATATGGTGCCAGCTGTACGAAAAACTAAGCGCGAAAAGGATTGTTGTTGTAATTCAAGCGGCCCTCGCCCGAGTCTTAAAAGTCATATATCTCACAGAATTTGAGTAGATGGATCGCAAAGATTTACTTTAATTTTTTAAACAACACGTATACTTCAACTTTTTTTCTCTAAATTCTTTGAAACGCGTGTTTTTGTATTGGGAAGAGACTTGGAGCAAAGGCCGCTTGCCTAAGCATCGAAGCGCGCTGTGATTGGACGGTTCGTGCGTGCTCCGGACACATGGTAAGTTCGAGATTTTAAAGTTATCGCACGATACCGAATATAATGATACAGAGGATGGCCCGGTTATCAAGATCATCCATGCTCCCTCGTGTCTTGCTGGACATAGAGAAAAAGTACCTTCGGGATAGTCCTACAACTTGCTTGAAATAGAAAGGACTTAGTGCCGACAGAACGTACAGCTTTTCAGAATTATGCGTCTGTAATGTTTCCCCCGATTTCAGACCAAGTATCATTCCATTGAGAATAAGGCTCTTTGTTCTAGTTGCATCCATATTAATGTACACATTAGAAAAAAATGATACTCTAGGGAATGACACGTGGTGTGAAATGGAAAACCATTACGCCCAAGGTAAAGAGGTCTATTTTCTAAATAAAAAGCATTCTTTTAGTCTAAAATACACTTTATTTGAGTCAATCATAGAATGAATTTTCACAATATTTGCTCTAAATTAAAGCAATTCGAAAGCATTGCTAAGGATATAAAGCAGGCTCCAGAATGATAAAGGTTGACTAAGCCAACCATGCAGAGATGTTGCTATGCTGAATTTTGTTATCCAGCATGAATGGCACCTTCATTAACTCAAATAATGGACCTTTAGCTTGGGGGTTTCAATGTTTTCCCACTTCAGACCACGTTTCATTCTCTTGAGAATAAGATTCTTTGTCTCATTTGTATCCATATTCATGTGTCTTCTCATGTGCAACCGTTAAACAAAGAAATGATACTCTAGGGAATGACATGAGGTCTGAAATGGGAAAACATTACGCCCAAGCTGAAATAGGTTTATTGACATCAGCCCAAGCATTTTACGAACCGATAGCGTGTTTACACTAGCCGAATATCCAAACATGTTTCTCAGACACTTGATGCCCAAGTACAAAGTTTCCAACCTCAGACAGTGCCCGTGTCTGAATTTTAGCATGGGTGATTAAAAATTAGCTTTCTAGTTGGTCTAGAGCACACAGCACACGCGCGTTCTTTCTACATTTCCTACTTATAAAATAACTGTTATAATTCTCGCCTTCTGATTGGTTAATGGAGCGTGCATTATAAGAGTACAAAGACGCGCGCGTACTTCGATACTTCCAACATTTCCAAATTATAAAATAACTGTCATAATTCTCGCTTTCTGATTTTTTTATGGAGCGTGCATAATAAGATTACACAGAAGCGCGCGTACTTCGACACTTCCAACATTTCCAAATTATAAAATAAGTCTGTTATAATTCTCGCTTTCTGATTGGATCACGGCGCGTGCATTATGAGAGTATAAAGCACTCTGGCGCACTTCCTATATTTCCAAATTATAAAATAACTCATAATTCTCGCTTTCTTATGTATCTATTGCTACATTATTTTGCAGTCAAGAAATTGCTTTCCCAAGAAAACGGAAGCAAATCCTTTTCATCGTTTTGATAATGGACTGATTTAGCACCAGGACGCGAACGTCAAATACGTGCGTGCGCCGTCCTCAACGAGGTTGACGTCCTCATGCAACAGGACGCGAAAATGCTACAAATCGCGTCCTGTTGATAATCTCGTTATATTAGAAAGATTTAGTATCAGAACGCGAACGTGAAATACGACGGCGTAATTATAAGCGCATTTTTTCTTACGCCGTCGTATTTCACGTTCGCGTCCTGATACTCAATCAGTCTAATATAACGAGATCACGCACCTTGGAGTAAATAAGGGAAAAAATAACAATATTCACACTAAATGTTATCTATTTACAATTATCAAGTTATACTCTAAGCGGAAAGCATTTCAATTTTCACTACTTGGTTTTGACTATAATACATTACACTCTATTTTTCTACTCTACACAATATTACTGAAGAGAATGGGAATAGACCATTTTCGAGATGCGCGAGCACTTTCAAAAATATCGCAGGCGCAGACATGAAAAAGAGGCATTTTCGGGCAAGATCACGCGCGCTATTGACTCTGCCCGAAAATGCCTCGAGATCATGTCTGCGCCTGCGATATTTTTGAAAGCGCTCGTTCATCTCGAAAATGGTCTATTAACTGCAGGCAAATAATTTGATCTGGTTTGCGTTCTAAGATTTAAAGATTCAAGCATTCGCTACATAGATTGGTTCGCAGCTCAAAAGGGAGACCAGAGTAGAGTGGAAGGGGGGTAGATTTCCAGGAATTAACATTACCATATAGCCAAGCAATACATTAGGCCAGTGCTTGGTTAGTTTGACCAAAGTGTCGATTGATGAGATTTTTCAGCATCCTGTTAGGAGTAAGGGTGGCGTTCCTGAGAGGGGCGTTGGTCATGGGACTGGTAAGCCTTCCTGACCGTAACCATGACTCGATCGCGTTACGCTCATAAGAATAACCATCTGCAAGAGAGAAAAAGAGGACCTTATTATAGAGTTACCTTTCGAATGAAAAACAGTGGAGAAAATGTGTGACCTAAAGACAGACGTGGTCAAACATGAGTCGTATATGGCAGGTGCCTGCAGTGCCTTTGTATGCCTTCGACTCAGCCGCGATGAGCTGCGTTATTTGCAATTCAGCTGTTAGTGCTGCAAGAAAGGATGATTAGCCACTCCACTCCACTCCAAATACAACTCAAACAAAGAATCGTATTCTCTAGGGAATGACACGTGGTCTGAAATGGGTAAACATTGCACCACGATGACTTAGGTCTATAAGCCAGTTCACAGTTTAAGATTCGTTATCAGTGCGCATGCGATTTTATCCCGAATTTCTCACCTTTTTTTAAACCTTCTTTTGATTTTAATTAAACAAAAGGTGAGAAATTCGGGATAAAATCGCATGCGCACTGATAACGATTCTTAAACTGTGAATTGGGTTATTGGAAACGTAGAACCCATTAGCAAAAAAGGGACAATTTTATTTTTTCTCAATTTTTTGATGATTTGGATAAGACTGACGAACCTGCCGCCATAACAGGGTCTGTCATCACTTCTCTGGATATTGGACAGAGATATTCATCAGGTATATTGTCATCTATTTCTTCCTTCTTAATGTCGTTGATGCTGCGGAGAATCTTATTACGATGTCCAACAGGACCTAAATAAACACAAACAATAGATGAGATAGTGAATCGACGAAAGGAATCGTGTTTGTGGTTGGTAATAATTAGAGATTCCTGTCTGGGGGACTCGAAAAATTTTCTGAGAAAAATTAACTTGATGAAACAAAATTTTACATCTTAGAATGAATCTTATTTCAAAATACACGCATCAAGCATTCCGCGCTACTGCTCTAAGCGCATGCTCAGGGGATTAAAAAGTGGGATAATATTTTGTAAAACATGTTACATTTCAATTGTATTTTTCTTGTCAAACACAATTTTCATTAAATATTCAAGATCACGTACCGTTAAGCGAATTTTGAGTCAAATATACCAAAAAAAAATGCATATTTTACAAAATATTTTCCCAATTTTTAATCCCCTGAGCATGCGCTTAGAGCAGTAGCGCGGAATGCTTGATGCGTGTATATAGTCACTCTTCATGATTCAGCAGAAGGGAAGCCTACCACCGGGAATATACCTTGGTAGCTTGGACATAATATTTTCCTACTCTCGACCCCAGAGCCCTGTCATTCTTTCTGCACATACTAACCATTCATATAAAATTTGGAAGCCTTTTGCAAGAACTAATATCCTTAAGTTTTCCTTCTGGCATAGATACATAGACAGTTGGAACTCACTCCCAGAATCAGTAGTTTGTGCTGACACTATTAATAAATTTAAAGAGAGCCTTAAAGGCTATTTATCGCATTAGAATTATTCCATTAGATCTTTTGATTCTTTATTATAATTTTCTTTAATTTTCTTTAATTTTCATATTGATGGATATTTTTTCTTTCTTTCTTATCATAATATTATATCTTATCTGCCTTTCTTATCGTCCAAAACCAGAGGAATTCTGTAACGACATCCTTTCTCTCTTGAGAGCAAGGGGTATATAGGAGCTTCTGTTACAGAATTTTTGTGGGATTGATGTATTTTTTTATATTCGTTCGTATAGTCATATATCTTAGCTACCATATTTTATACATTTTACAAATTGTTAAATTTCCTTAATTATTAGCATGACTTAATAGGGGGTTGTCTTTATATGGGGATTTAGTTCCTCTCTGTCAACACCCTTTTTGCGTTTTCTTTGTCATCAGTATGCGAATAAAGTTGTTATAAATAAATATAAATAATAAATAATTCAGAGCTCTTGAAATTCTAAGGTTTCCCAGAGTCTCTGACATTTTGCATGCACAGTAAGAATGACAGGGCTCTGGGGTCGAGAGTGAATGTTTTTCCATTTCTTAAACAAAGTCATACCAATTTTGATGTCATTTACAAGCATTTCAGACGTCATGTTGGATAATTCTGCTCCATCAATTGCATGTTTTCTGAAGGATTCACCATACTGCTCTAACCCAATGGTCTCCAGCCAATTGCACACTTCATCAACTGTCCACAAAGCAAGCAGCTTCTTCTTAGGCTTTTCCTGGGAGGAAAAAAGCACAAATGAATGAGAGTCAAGGACTGATCATTGTTGCACTTAACAGTTCCGTGGTTAACAAGCTGCAAAGTTAATCTTATAATCCTATCCAAGACCTATTAAGGGAATGTAGTGGGGTTCGTGGTGGAAGATACTGCTAAAAATTGTTTGCCAGCAAAAAAATAATAGCAAAGTTATTCAGAAGACACTAACTTGCACAGGGGCTTGGGAAAAAATCCAAGTGCTGTCAGGTGGACTTGGAATTCTTTCCAAGCCCCTACACAAGTGTGTGTATTCTGAATAACTGTTCTATCATTTTTATCTTCCTAGCTTCTAATCAAAACATCTATTATTTAAGATTGATTGATGACCCTGTCAAAGACAATATCACGGAAATCATATACTTGTCACAGAGCACCATCCCGAAAAACCATACCCTACCCAGCAGAACAACTCACCAGTGGTACGACTCGAGAATTATCCTTGTTCTCCAATAATATGGCATTAGTATCAAGATCACCTGCAGGAGAATATGCAGATACATGTAATCAACATACCGGTATATCAGGTTTGGTGCAATGAACTCCTCAAAAACTAATACCAAAACATTTGTCTGTTTAAAGGGGCTCTTGGATGAAAACGTCTCATATTTTGAAAGTCTGAATAGGTCAAGTATTTAAGAATAATATGACTCAATCATGATTAGGAAAACCAGATTGGCAAACTTTTTAGCCTGGGAGCCACTTCTAGTTGAGAAATATTGGTTTAAAAACTACAAGAACAATAGGGTTGAGAAAGTGACGTCACTTACTCACAATTTAGATGCTGAAAAAATATAATTTTTATCCACAAATTTTGACTGTGAAGAAAATATGTTGCTTGGCTACTATTGGGCCATATAGATTAGTTTAACCAAGTTTCAAGGCATTTCCAATTTTCATCGATTTTCATCCAAGTGCCTCTTTAATAGAGTTGTGAATAGAGTTGTTTGTTGGTTCTATCTTGTACTTCAAGGGTTTTTCTCTGGATTATTTTGTTTCCCTCCCTCCACAAAAATACAAAAATTATTTTTAAAATTCAAACTGGATTTAGTTGGAGAAAAGCCACTCAGTGAAACTACTATTAATTATCAACACCAACCTTGTTCTGTTAGGGTTATTCTCCATACTCTTATAGTCCTATCCCCTGACCCTGTTGCTAACCATCTACTATCAGGTGAGAAGGCACAACATGTCACATATCTGGAACACAAAGTTGACAAATCATAATTTATTAATGTGATTCTCAATATTCTGCGAACTCAGACATTTCAACGGCTTGTTGTGAAATTGGTTTTTCGCTGCCGTCAATCAAAACTGATCAGTTGGTACCTTTTATATTTTTGACTGGTGGCAGTGAAAAACCAAATTCCAATGGGAAACTCGCAACTACCGAGTTTGCAGAATTTTGAGAATCGCAGTAATAAATAATTTATAATAGGTCATTTACACTTACGAAATTGCATGACACTACACCCTTAAAAAGAGTTGTGTCAAAATGAAAGCACTTTGATATTAGTAAGAAGGTATAGTTAATCAGCTCATACACCATAAGACACAGGAGAAATGGCATTGAATATGAAATTGGACATTTTATAAGGTTTTCTATGGGAAAATATGCTGGCTAGTAAGCAGGTTGGAGTAGGGAAGTATGGGTGGTGTAGTGGTAAGAACGTCGCCTCTCACCAATGCGACCGGGGTTCGAACCCCACCAAGATCTGTGTCGTATGTGAGTAGAGTTGTTGGTTGGTTCTCTTCTGTGCTTCGAGGGTTTTTCTTCAGACTCTTCAGGTTTTCCTCCTTCCACAAAAACCAACTTTTAAGTTAGCTATAAGTAATACTTAAATTTATATAATTATAGTTTTCTATACAATTGACTCTTACTCAATATGCATTTATAGTTTTAATTTTTACTTCTTTATATTTTGTACTTCTATATTCATATATTTATATTTTCTTTTATTATTTTTGTTATTATTACTTTGTGTGTGTGTGTTTCTTAGGGCCTCACTGAAAATCACTATTGTGAGTGGGTTCTCTGAAGAAAGAACATTATTATTATTATTACTTTTAAATTCTAATTGGATTTATCGATTGCCTTGTAATTGGGTCCTAGACCTGTAAGGCTTTCTGTCCATCAAGAGTGTAGTGGTAAGGTTGAATAAATTAATAAATGACATCAGTTTTGTGGAAGAAGGAAAACTAAGAAAAACCAGAGAAGAACCAGGAAGACAGCAATTATTTAGGACTTACCTTGTGTGTCCAGTGATTGTATGCAATTGTACTGCCCTATGCTGTTGGAAAAAGACACCGGATATTATTTAAGAAATAAAACATTTTATTTTTCACCAGGTTATAAAGGCATTGGAGAAAGTGTTTTATTTCTTTTAAAAAATACTTAAAAAATGCTTGTTACATCATTTCCGTGCCTTCATAGCATGATGAAAATACAGCTCGACCAATGAGAGCACGAGTACTATCTTAAGTATTTTTTAACATTCTATAAAAGTGTTCTTTACATCACTTCAAGAGAAGTCTATTCACCACTTTTCATACATCAGTTCAGTGGCCACACACAAAGCATTCAGTCAATAGACCATTTCACGGTTGTCTTCGCTCAACCTCAGCCTCAATAATGTGTAATATATTCTTTAGAATTTGACTATACAGCTCACGGTAATTTAAGGAATGTACACATTATCAAACAATAGACCATTTTTGAGATGCATGAGCGCTTTTAAAAATATTTATTGAAACTCTTAAAACTCCCATGGGCTTTAGTCAAATTCTAAAGAATAAATTACTTGCTATTGAGGCTGTGAACCGTGAAATGGTCTGTTTGTGTGTATGCATGCATTCGTTATCTGTGCTCATTTAAAACATTTCAAACATGTGGGACTTTGACTTACAGGATCCCATAAAATTACTGTCTTGTCATTTGACCTGTGTAAAATAAATGAACCAGAATTAATCATTCAAGTCATAATTCAAATTTGCAAGCCAGGGGTAAAGAGGATCAGAGGAGTGTATAGTCTAGAAACTTCTTTATCAAACTTTCAGCTGGGGTTGGAAGGAAATGTTTAGCACATACTACCTAGGGTCAAAACAATGGGCCACATTTGATATCTTAAAATTCAGATTTGATTGTGAGGCTTTAGTTGCATGGTACTTCATGTATAATACAAACACATGGATCACCAAAGACATTTATTGGCAGGAATAAAATAATGTATCATATGTGACATTACTACCCTTCGGCAGAAATAAGAAAATTTTAGTAGAAATGCTACTAAGTCAGTTGCTCAATAACTTTATGATTGAATCTACAGCACTATATTTGTAATCAAATATCTCCAAACTATAAGCCAAATTTCAGAAATTAATGCACTGTCTGTTTGCAAATGTTTGGTATTTTTGTATAGAAAAAGTCAAGATGCCTCTGTGGGGGAGGCCATATTTACTGGTACCAATAATAATGCCTGATTCAATAATTTTGTACCACTGTTTTCTTAATATCCTCAAAATTACGCGACCTTGCATTGAGAGCTCCAGTTGTCTGGAATCTTGGCTTCCGTCAATAAAAGTTACGACAAGCTGAGTTCATTCCAATTGCGAGTGATAAAGAAATTCTGTCTACTCGACAGCCATTTTTACATGGCTCAAATACGATGGTCTAGAAGAAATACTGGTAAGAGCCAATATATAGTTATTCCTAGATTTGAATAAAACTCAACCAATTGATAATGTTGAAGAACAGATTTGAAAACAAACTCAAATATATTTATTGAGCAGAACAGCATTTTCTAAAATACAGGCATGAGAACGGTTGTCTCTGATTGGTTGTTAAGGGGGGACTTACCTATTTACCAGCCACAGTTGCAATGGAAAGTATTTAAAAATGCCTAAAAGGTTTTTCGAATGTTTTAAGCTCATGATGAAACCAATTTGTAAAATGGACCATTTTTTGATATGTGTGATGACGTCATCACTCTTGCGTCATTAATGACGTTATATTTCATAAAAAGTTAAAAAACAAGCATGCAATTGGTCAGTTTGACCCAAAAATAAGCGAAATCATAGTTGATATGAATTGGAACAAAGTTAAGCATGGATTTTACTCTACGTTAAGAGAGTGGGAAAATATTTAGATTTAAAAAATTCAACATGGCTTGGTAGCCTGGCCTTTTCACCGTTTTCAAAAATAATGCTTAACTTGGTTTTAATTTATATCAGCTATGATTTTGCCAATTTGTGAGTCAATCCAACCAAATGCACGCTTGTTTTTTAATTTTTAATGAACTATGACGTCATAAATTGCGTAAGAGACATGACGTCATCGCACATATCAGAAAATTATCCATTTCACAAATTGATTTTATCTATGAAGTTATAATATAAGAAAAACCTTTTAGAGATTTAAATCCTTTCCATAGCAACCGTGGCTGGTAAATAGGTAAGTCCCCCCTTAATTTCTTTTAACTCAGCTTGTGATAATTTTGATTGATGGAAGCAAAGTTCCAGACGACTCAAGTCATCCAGGTCGCATAATTTTGAAAATGGGTGCAATGGGGAAGGTACTGAAGTTTTTGAAAACTGTGCACATTGTTGGTACATACGCAGATGAAAGAATTCTTCCATTAGCAGAGAATCTGCAGTCCAAAACTGGTCCCTGATGGCCATCCAGGACACACCGTGTATCAATGTGACAATCTTCAGAATAAGCTAAAAAAAATGAAACAGATGCTGAAATCTAGTGTTAAATAACTTCTATTTTTCTGGGCTCTCTGATCTTCATCCCTCTGTGTAGATCAATATGTGAGTTGAGAATTGTGTTCCCAAAACATTAAATTAGATTATGGTGATGCATGTGATGCAGGGAAGCGCAGGTGGCGTAGCAGTGAGAGCTTGCCTCTCACCAAAGCGACCCGAGTTCGAGCCCCACTGCTCGGTGAGTTGTTTGTTGGTTCTCTCCTGTGCTTCAAGGGTTTTTCCGGGTTCTTCAGGGTTTTCCTCCCTCCTCAAAAATCAACTTCTAAATTCCAATTGGAATACAGTGGAGTAAGAGCCACTCTGTGGATTCCACTGTTAATTCTCATTAGTATAAATACAAAGGTGATTATACAAAATCGCGCGCTCTGATTGGTTTTCTATCTCGGATTATCAGCCGATAATCACCTTTTCGGACAAAATGGCTGTCAGCAGTCGTTTTGTCACAGTAAGCGAAGAGGAAATTTCTTTTTGAAATGATCACCTTTTTATTTATACTAAAACAATTATTCACCTCAGGCGAAGTGATTATCGATGAATATTTACCTCGCAGCTCGAAGACTCGCCGCTCGGTAAATATTCATCGATAATCACTTCGCCTTCAGCGAATAACTGCTAATTATTATTATTATTATCATTATTATTATTATTATTATTATTATTATTATTATTATTATTATTATGTGAGTGAAAGTGGTCCAAATTGAAAGCCAGCATTTATAATTTATTTGTTCACCTGCTTAAAAAACTTTTTTTAATTTCATTTTTCAAATATATTTATATTAAAAATATTTTCAAAATACATCGACTGAGGATATTACAAGGTGGCACAAAGATATGATATTTTTCTTTGAGTGGTGAAATTATTTTTCAACAGGCTAGGAGAAGATAAACTTCATATCTTCAAGCCAATGTGTAATTTTCTTTTTATTGTATAGACACATCTGAGACACATCCACAGACAAAAACACCAATTTGTTTGATCTTGGCTTGTTGCAACATTGTTAAAGTTCATTATTACTTATAGTATAGTATAGTTTGATCGGGAGAGAGACACCATCATAAACCTGTAATGTCGGCTCAGAATTGCCGGGCAATAGGAGAATTGCGATACAAAACTTATTTCTATTTTGAGCCGCCAATACGGGTTATATTGACAGAGTTGGAAAAAAATATATTCCGTAGTGGCTGTAGTCCAAAAGTTATTAACATACCTGATGAAGTGAACACATTCCAAAGTCTCACTAGGTTATCGTTCCCTCCTGACGCCAGTAGAAATTGAGGCGCACATCCACTAGTGTCTGTTATAGTTGGAACTATGTTAGCAATAACAGCAAAAGAATTAATAATTAGAAATCTAGATAAAAGTACTTTAATGCATTAAATTATTAAGAATTATTAAAAGTTGAGTTACCATATTTTGAAAGTTTAATGTTTTGGCTGATACCCACTGGTCATCATCAATAATTAAAGTGCATATCAGGGTTTGCTGGTTTCATTTTAAGAATAAAATTTATGTTCTAATAAAAGGATTCTGAGTGTCAAAATTTTCAGAATTTTATTTTTTGTGCTATTTTCCTAGACTCAAAGTTGGCGTAAATTAGTGAAATGGCCTCCCTTTAGCAAAATTTTGGAGCCATACAAGGAGATTGGTACCAAGCATTGTGTGACGTCATTCGGTTGTTGATAAAATTAACACATGAAGGGTTTTTCCTTATAGTGAAGAGTGTTTTGAAACAAAAATTCATAAGAAAGCTTGTAAATCAACGATAAAGTTAAGTTTCATTTCCAAGATGCCAATCTCTCTGAAGTGTTTGCAGCTGAGTCCCGTAAATGATGTCACTGAAAACTAGTCCCAGGCCTCAAAATTTCACCACTCGAGCAGCGCTCGAAATTTTATAGCTTTTTGAAAAGTTTGTAACATGATTGACTATTTTTTATTGATTATACGATTTTAAGGGTTAAAACTTTTGTATAAAATGAAAAAACAGCAAACCCTGATATGCACTTTAAATGAATTCTCGTAACTGAAACTATACTGAAATAAAAGGAACTCAGAAAATATCTGAGCTCCAGAATTTGTATTATTTCTTTTGTTAGCCTTATATTCAAGATTATTATGAAAAAGGCTGACAGACTGTTAGGTATATAGCCTTAGGACAAAAAACAAAGAAAATTTTGAAGTGTTTGTTAAAAAGCTTTCACATTGTAGACAGTTTGTCAAGTGCTGTCTTTAACGTTTTGTGTGGGTTTTGTTCACATATAAACATATGAAGAACAATTCCTTTCAAAATGTTCTGAATTCCATAGACCAAATTTATCCTATGTTTTCTAGTTTCAGATCACATGTCATTCCCTTGTCTATTATTTCTTTGTTTACCAGTAATGCTTGAGAAGATAAATACGGAAGAAACTCAAACAAAGAACAACATACTCAAAAAAACAACCATATTTTGAAGAATCTTATTCTTAAGGGAATGACATGATCTAAAATAGAAAACAGTGTCTGAGCAAATGGATTATTTACAGAACTGCTTTTGAAAGAGAAAAATTCCCTGTAACCTTTGAATTTCTTGTTGCTAAAGATTAGTATCAGAATATTATATTTTTTCAGTGCTTCATTTTTAGCCTAGCTTTTCAAGTAGGAAAATTAAAGTTTATATGTTAAATAGATTTCTTTATTTTCAGAGATTTTTGGTCAACTGGGCACTGGACTATTGTGAAGGAGGTTGTGGGTTGAAGCCTCGGCCAGACAAACCCAACACTCAGGGTCTTGAAATATACGACTAAAAGGTACTGCCTTTGCTCTAAAAAAATCTACTATTTATATTAATTACTATTACTATTAATTAGCAATTATTGGACTTGGCAGAGGTAAATAATTTCTTGCTCACCACTAAAACCAAGTTCAATAATTGTTTTATCATTCAAATTATTCTTTGTGTTTCAGCTGTTTTTGCTGTCTATCAAACACACCAAGTAATTTTCTGACAGCTCAGGGAAGCGATGCAAAGTTACTGCACATGAGCAGACCATTATTTGCAACAAAATGGCTTTGCACCATAATGTGCATGAGCAGACCATTATTCATAGCCAGTTATTTGCAGCTATCTCACCCAATCAAAATGACGGAAAAAAATAATTTGAATGATAATTATTACTACATGTTATATTATTATTAGTAGTTGGAAATGGTTAGCTTACTCATAGACTGATCGTGAGTGTCAGAGTCTGAAGTGGAAATAAGATCGAAGGTTGAGATACAGATTTCTGATCTGGATTCCGGATATTCATGGTCTGAAAACATCACAAGAAAAGGCAGTGTTTTTTAGAATTACTGAACGATAATTTTTAAATTAACATCTCAATAGAGCTTCTAAGTTGTGATGTATTTCTGGGTCCAACTGCTCTCACAAACTGCTAAAAATAAACTACAGTAACATGCATTCACCTGAAATGATTCGAACTTTGGACAACAAATCCTGTCATGAAGACCGATATCATCTAGCTAACTGTTAACATGTGCCAAAACTATGTTTCGAAATGATGTAAAACCTGAAAGTTTCATTTGCCAAAGTTTGACTTTTAGAATTACCAGTAATGTGTATTACATGTGCTAATGGGTAGACCCAATCAACAGAAAAAAGAAAGAAAAATCTTTATGATTGCTTTCATTTTGGACCTGGAAGTTTTTTCTTTTCTATTAACATCACACTGAGAAGCTCTATGATATGCAATTGTTAGAACAAAAATGATAAGGAATATTTAGGTCAACAATATCAATGTACTTTAAGAATCTTAAATAGTTAAATGTATATAGGATTTTATATAATGTTAAAATGGGAGAATGTAGGACGAAATCTGCACTATATTGTTGCTCTGCGGCTCAGATATCAGAGTTATACTCCATTGCCTTCAAACAATTGTTTCAAGTTGAGCCATATGAGTCGACAATACTGTAAATACATAGAAACTGATCCAAATATCACGACATTAAGCAACTGTTTGAAGGCAATGGAGTGTAACTCTGATATCTGCTATTCTTGTTAAACTGAGGTTAAAACCTCACAGATGGAAAAATTAAATATGCAAAGTTACCTGAGACGAAACAGTTGTTTTCAAAAGGGGTTAGTAAGAACTTCTATTAATACAATTATTAGTGTTGAAACGTCAAGACTTGTCGTAATAAATTTGATTATCAAATATTAGCATTTTAGTTGCAATATTTATGCATAAAAGATATAAATTTATCCTTAACATATTAGAATTTTTACTAAATGTTACTAAGTAAGAACATGCTTTTTCCAAAGTAAGTTTGTATTTTGAATAATTAATAAAAAGTTTTGCATTAAGTACGTTTTTATTTTGTTTAGACACACGCAATGCCTTTAAATTTATTTTCAAAGTACTAAAATAGCCAAAAAGAAAAAAAGAAAACCAAATAATAAGGATAGAAGGGATTGTTTCCTGATCTGAAGAGGAAGGGAAAGTAAAAGTTGCGTAATATAATTATTTTTGCGACTCAAAAATACTGAAATATCTTGTGCAATAAAAAAGATAAAGGATCACCACTTTGATCTTAGATAAGCTTCTTCTTTATCAGTGTTAAACCCGTATTTATTAGCACCCATTTGTAGGATATTTTAGAATTTTTAAGCTACTGGAGTGATCTCTTCCTGATCAATAATTTGTCAACATCGACAGCTGCGAAAAAATGACGTACAAACACTACGACAATATTCACGATATTTTCAACTGACAAAACCATGTAGTTAATATCTTAAAAGTGACTTCTTTCTTTTTATTATTAGATTACCTGCAGAACCAAAGGTAGGAGAAAAGCTACAAGCTGCAACACCAAGATCATGTGCGTCTCCCAAGTACTTCAGAAGGTTGCCTTTGTGTACATCAAATATTGACAAATTGCCGTTACTTGTTCCTATTACAACTTGAAGTCCATCTGGGCTAAAAACACATGCATTGACAGTACTTTCTATTTTATCCACACATCGTACAAGCTTCCTAGTGGATACGTCCCAGATACAAAAAGTTTCATCGGCAGATCCAGAAATCAAATATTGCGAGTTTGGAGAGAAGGAACAAGTTCGTACTCCTCCACGATGGCCTTCAAGCACAGCTAAGCATTCTCCAGTATTTACATCCCATAAAATAACGTTACAATCACTAGATGCAGTAGCTAAAATAGTCCCGAATGGGGAGAAACAACACGAGTTTACTTGGTAGTTGTGTCGTTCAAGAGGAGACTGTGGTAGTTCTTCTCCACTTTCGATGTCCCAAAGACGAGAGGTTTTGTCCCCCGAACACGAAGCTAAAACTCGGCTATTTGCCGAGAAACAGCAACCATTCACGTCTCTATTATGCCTTGAAAGCGTATATATTAAATCGGCCATTGCAGATGAATGTTTTTGCCAATTTTTGCTGCTTTATTTAAGAGTTTTAAGACTATTTATAGTGAAGTACGTAACCATCACAAGTCGCCCACCATCTTGATTCTGCAACATCGATCTGTCTCTTGCGGACGAAACTGGAAGAGCGAGACTTTTGAAGACCTGGGAATATACTATTTTTAGATTCAGCTTTAGTATATGACGTCATTTATAGTATTTTTTTTCCCGACAAAATTCTTAATTCTTTTTTTGATTCGTTTACCATTTTTTCTCTTTTTCTTCCTTACTTTATAATTTTTTTAAAGAAATGCATCAATTATCTGTCATTTGTTAGCAAATTCCGTTTATTTTTTGTCACCAGTGATAAATTATTCATCGCGAAGGGAATATAAAAAAAGATATAGGTTTTTTTTAATCGAAGGAATAACAATTTATTTTATATATAGTAAAAAAATTCTAACAATTTTTCATGCCCCGTTTTTAATTTTTAATCTCAATGGCACACAATTTTACCTATTGTTTGAAAACAAATTAATAAACATTACGTTTTTAGCTTGGCGTTTTTTCCGGATAAAGTCAACTGACTATCACGTGAGGGGTGACGGAAATTCTCAAAATGTTAACGAGGATCGTAGCAGCGACTTTATAATCCGAGAGTTGGTCCAAAATATCTCGTAATTTCTGGCACAGGTATAATATTACAGAATCTTGTATAAGAAAAACATTTGAATCGGTACAGCCTATAAATTAAAGAACCGCTTTTATCATTACTAATTCATAATGATTAAAGTTTGAAGGCTTGGGGTAAACAGTTCAACATACACTAAGGGTGGACAGGGGGAGGGGTGGGGGACTATATAATTACGTAGTTCTTGTGTACGCCACTAGGGTCAAGGCAAGTTCCAAGGTCTAGATTTCGAGCGAATAAGGCTGGAATTCAGGGCTACATTCGTTTTATTTTTGTTATTTGTTTTCCCTTGAGTCGCAGCAAGCTTGGTTTTAGGTGTCCACTCTGCCAGGATTTAACTTCGATGAAATTTTATATATTCTTTTGGGCATATATTTTGATCATAAAATTTTAGCTTATTTTTACTCTGTGCTCTTCAAATGTCCACAACATTATCAAAATTCCTCAAATTCATAGATAACACAAATTTTCGAGCCCTAATAATGGGGTCAGGAAGGAGCGTGCCATTTGGAGCAAACGAAATACAGCGACGTGACAGTCGTCAGGCTTTCCGCGGTGCCCGGTCTCAAACCGTAAAACAGCCATTGGTTCAAAACTGCATTGATTGACGTATTGGTTACGTGACGTCACATTACGTCGGACTTGTGATCGTGGGAGCACTGAGGAGCACTGCATGATGGAGTCATGGCTGAATATTTACCGCTGGGCTTCCTCTGCTCATAAACTAGTTTAACTTGATGTTTATCTTCAGTTTTCAAATGCTTATATGAAGTATCCAAGTAGAAGAAGCCCTGCTTCAAAGGATTGCATCCAATAATGCGACTAACAAGAAGATTATTACGAGACATTGGGAGTCTCATCCAACGCTACAGCCGTTACCAACAGTCCATTTTATCGATCGAACAGTATACTTCGTTCGGTGAGTAAAACTCGTATGGCCTCTTTTATCAAGTCCTTTATATCGTGTTGGTAACTAGAGGAACCTAACAAAACACGGCCCAAGTAGAACTGGACCGTAAAATCAAGATTTAGTTTCTTTGTGTTTGTTCACGAGATGACGAAATTTAGGCGCCAAGAAGTTGAATTTCAGTCAATTGAATTAGAATTCTTTCAATGAAAATTGCTAAACTTTCTGCTCAAATTTACTGCGTAGTTTTATTCGAGGTTAAGCATTAACTCGTAAATTCAATGTTGTATGCAGTAGCCAAAAGTTCGTCGTATCGTATTACAATATTTATGAACCAAAATAAAGCAACCATGGCGTCCAAAAACCTAAAGATTTCTAATCGAATTTTGAAGAATTCGTGTACACATTCAACAAAAAAAGCTTCCCAGGGAATAAAAGTAATCGAAATTCTTTTAGATTGAAGTTCGTTTTGAATTTTTAGTTATAAAAACGTCTAAAAATTCTAGCTTTCTCTCTAAAATGGCGTAGGGTTAAAGTCCAGTCATTAGAATTTCGATTGTGACGTACAACCGCCGCCCCCCCAAACGCCCCTTCGAGTTTTTTTTGAATCCAAGGATTTGTAAAAATCTATAAAGATTTTGGAAATTTTTGGTGCTTTTTTGTTAAGAAATATGAAATAAAACCATCTTAGAAATCGTTTGTGATTTTTTTAGAATCATTTGTGTAAAAATACACGTTTAGTTCGCTTTTTTGCGTGTTGTCTTACGTTCAACTTGAATGATGACGCAGAAGTGAAATTTTTACGAGAGCAGCTTTTCTACTGTGTTTACCAAAGAAAAATAATATTTAACCATTGAATTTTTGAAGAAATTTTCTCTTTCTTCGATTTTTTATTTATTGAGAAATTATACAAAGATTTCCTGTAGTATTAAATACCTGATCAGAAAATTTGCAATTTTTCTAATCTCATGGTAGACAGACATCCCCAACCAGGAAAAAGGTATATTTAACTGCGTTTTTGGAGTATTTCAGACTTTGTTCCTGATTACTTGAATATCTGCGGCAGTTGCATGTAATATATAAAAGGCTATTACCATACAAATTGAAAGGGGAAAGATTGAGGGGAGAGACTTAGAATAAGAAAAGCAAGATAAAATAAAGTTATATTGAAGGCTCATTTAATTTCTACATTTTACCACGATTCCCAGTATTCTGCGAATTCAGACATTTCAATGGCTTGTTGTGAAATTGGATTTTTCATTGCCGTCAATCAAAACTAATCAGTCTGTACCTCTTATAGAGATGATAACTAGGGGTAAGCTAGTGTGGGCTGCATTGGTGTTTCTAATGAAACAGTTGTGATAAAAAGGTAAATTTTACATGGTAAAAAATAAGAAAGATCACTTACTGACGTCCGAAACATCAGTAAGTCCGAAACGTCAGTAAGTCCGAAACGTCAGTAAGTGATCTTTCTTATTTTTTTACGGTGTAAAATTTACCTTTTTATCACAACTGGTACCTTTATACCCTTGACTGGCGGCAGTGGAAAAAAAAATTCTAAAGGGCAACTCGCAACTACCGAATTCACAGAATACTGAGAATCACAGTAAGGAATTGTAATATGAGTGAAAAAATTGAAGTAGAAACTCTCTCTGGCCTATGCAACAAAGAAAAATTACTGAATGCAAATTAGTAATACCAGGAACAATTATTGCTTTGTGGCTTGCGTTGCAAGCATGTTGCTTGATGAGTTTAATATTTTTGTTGCCTAAATTTCTTAACCTATGGGCAGTAGTTATGCTGTACCTTAAATTGGGGGTTATTTCCCAAGCTTTTGATATGTAAGTTTATTTGGGGGGGGGGGGGGTAGTTAGAATTAATAGTTAAATACCTAGAAACAAATCAATATGTTCAATGTGATTCTATGTTTGTTCTTAATCCATAATTTCTGATCTATTCAAAGGTAAAAGAGCCAAGACTCTAGACTCCTACAGATTTGGCAAACATGAGCTCCCCATACGACTTGCACATATTATTAGAGAAATTGACCTTTTGCCCAAAAACCTCCTTATAACACCATCCGTAGAGTTAGTGAGAAGTTGGTAAGTAAGAAAAACTGTTTCTTTCAGTGTTTTTGCTGTTTTAATAATAAAATCATTTTTATATTTATCATTTGGGACAATGTTCTGTTTTGTTCACCTACCACTTTTGATTGATAGCAAGACAAGTGTTCATTGGTTTTACTCTAAAAATATCTTGACATTTTGAAAAAAAGCAACTCTCTGTCATGAGAGCCAAAGTAACAATGTAAAGTTCAATAAATATCTGCCATCCATTACCAACCACTATATATAAGTATTTTTCACAAAGAGTTTCTGAATCCTAGTTTGACATATGTATGACCTATGTATAGTTATCAGGTCACTGATAAGCCTGGTTCTCTAGCGAGCCAATGCAAGCAGATGTTACTCCAAGCTAATGCATGCTTTCACTATGAAAAGAAGCAACACAAGCACAAGAGATTGGAGTATTTTATTTATTTTTTACATTGGTTTGCCCTTGCGCTCAGGATTACATCAGTGAGAACCAGGTTATAAATAGGCCATTCTTCTGGATTCTGATCAATGAAGACTTGACTTGTCCAACTCTAGTGTCACAACAGTTGTGTCATGTGGTGTTTTGGATTTTCATTTTATAATGGAATATTTCATTCCATCCCAGGTATGTCCAGAGTTTTTCAGAATTGGTTGAGTTTGAAGATGAAAATGGTGATGAAGAAACAGCAAATAGGTAATTTTTTTAAGAATTATTGTGTTTTTTATTTATTTTTATTCAATCAAGGATATGCTGATTCTTAAATATTCTAAAGAGGCAGAAAATTCTGTGGGAGGGGCAGGGGGGGGGGGGGGGAGAAATATTGAGAAATATAGTGCACAATTGCCTTTACATGACTAGTGCAAGATAACATAGTGTGTTAACATTCTAAGATTTGAAGTATAGAAAAATATTTACTCAAACAACCATTCTCCTTTTAGATTTACAGATATGTTAGCAAAAATCAAGCAAAGACATAATAATGTTGTAGAAACTATGGCCCAGGTAACTAAAACAGTACTTGAAAATTAACACAGTACTTAATTTGATATAAATATTCAGGTGCTTATAACCAGGAAAGAATGTGGCAAGAATATTCTGACTTGAGGGGAGGGGGGAGGGGATAGGGGAGGTAGTTTTGATAAAATAGTGTTATAAACACAATAACCTGTACAAAGGAAATGTGTTTGTAAAATATTCTAGCCTAACTGCAATGATGATTGATTTGAAGTATAAAGAAATCTGGGAATTAAAAAATAATAATTTCAAGGTGCTTCATTGTAGGTTTCAATTACTTTATAGAAAAGAAATTTCTGACTAATTTTCCCAGAACATTCGTTTATTTTTAGTCTGTCAGATATTGGAGTTAGGGGTCATTAAGTTTAAGTACCACTCTGAGGTTGTCTAAGCTCTTTTTTAAGTACCTGCTTTTCCTGTTTATTAGGGTATAATGGAACTCAGAGAAAGAGGAGGGAAGGATGTATTACACCCTTCAATACAGTATTTTCTAGGTAGGTTTGGTGTAAATAGTGAGAGGCAATAGACCCCTTTCACATGACGTCAGAGCAGCTCAATTTGGAGGACAAAACAAAAGAATTTCTATTTCCTGAGAATTGAAACCTATTGTTTTGTGCTCTAAATTGAGCTGCATTCTGGTGTGCTGCAAGTGGTCTAGAGATCTAGACCTTTCAGAAATGTTTTTGACTGGTCATGCATTGTTCCAAGTCAAGAAAGGACTTGATTGATGTGTTCATACATTTACTGTATTATACCAAGTGAAACCTTAACTTGAAGCCATGCTTATAACTTATTGCGATTTTGACCCGCCAATACAGGTTTATATTGACAGCTAGCTAGGAGAAAACGCGACTACGGCCAATACAGAATATATTTTCTTCCAACGCTGCCAATATAACCTGTATTGGCGGCTCAAAATCGCAATAAGTTTTGTGTCACAATTTTTCTGTCGACCGGTTATTCTGAGCTGACAATACGGGTGTATGTTGGTGGCTCTCTCCAGATCAAACTTATAGGAGAAACGTGATGCTTTGTGTTATTACTCAAGTCAATTTGGAAAAGTTCTGTTGAATAAATACAATAAGTAGTTTTAGCATCCAAAAATAAGATGCTGCCGCGTTTGTATTTTGAAGAATATCATTTTTAGAAAGTTTGAAAGTTGAAATGGCAGCCATTCCATTTCCATTCCTGATCAATTAGTATTGCATTAGTATTGCATTAGTGTTGATTGATGTTGATTATGTCCATTTCATTTCCACATCTTGTTTATTACAGATCGCTTTTACATGAATAGGATTGGCATTAGAATGCTTATCACTCAACACTGTAAGTTATACAATGTTTTCACAGGATTATCTTTCAGTCCCCCCCCCCCCCCCAAAAAAAAATTTGCAAATATAATTGGCTCGTAATATTTGAAAAAAATGCTTAAAGAATTGTGTTTTTAGATCGCCTTTGAGTAATGGTGCTTTCAAATGTTTTTGAATAGACCTATTTATGTACCCTATTATAAGTATTACCCTGGTATCACTTTGTTTTCTGTTGAGATTATCATATTGAGCTCATAAATATCTTATTTATGCCAACAGTAATGTTGTTTGGTCATGAGGCAGCATTGAGCTCCAAAAGTAACTTTGTCGGCTGTTTTGAAGATGATTGCCATGTTGCTTCTATCGTGGAAGGTAATCTATGATAATAACTATAATAGTCTTTTATTTGTTAGAGCAGGCTGATTGTTTTGGCAGCATTCACTAAAGTAAAGTCACTTTCCCCACTCACTACCACTACATCTACTATTTCATGCACACAATGCTTGATGCAAGGGCTTTAAATAACAGCTGATCAACGGACAATGTCTGGCCAGAATTAGAATTTTTCCAGTCAAATCTTTGTCTTGTCAGTCATTTTGACCGGTAATGTTAAGTCAGAAACAAGGTATTACCAAGCTGAAACTACTTTGGGTGGTCATCATGATCACTGATTGACCGTCCTTATTTCAAGCCCTGTCATAATAATCTAATATTTGGTAGAACAGGCTGATTATTTTGGCAGCTTTCATTGACGTAGGCCTGCTTTCACTCACACTCACTACCACTACAATAGAGCTGTTAAGTTGTGACGTATTTCCAGGTTGAAGTGCTCACAAAAACTGCTAAAATTAAGTGAAAAATATTCTCAATGACTTAACTTCTCCCTGAAATACTTAGAACTTTGGTCAACGATTTCTGTTAAAAAGAAAAAGTAAGAAAAACCTTTATAGAACTGCTTTTCGTTTTGGACCCGGAAGTCCTTTTTTCATTCAATTGACGTCACACTTAAATTATTGCTCTATATAACTATTTTATGTACACAATGCTCTACTCACATGTTGACTTTTACAAAGTATTACAGTAAAACTAAGAAAACCGTGAGCACCTAAAATATGTCTGGAATGTCTATTTAGACTGTTACATATAAAATAGAAATTTCCACTACTGTGAAAAGAGTTTGTAGTGAAATCTTCTCTTGTGTATCCATCTTGAATATAATTCTATAAGTTCTGGAAAATAAAGCTAAAATATAGAGTTTGAAATTATTAAATGGCAAACAACTTTGGCGCAAATGCGGTGGTAGACATTCCAGACATATTTTAGGTGTTCACGGTTTTATTGGTTTGACTGTGAAGGGAAGTAAAATCCAAACAAAATTTAACAATCCTATTACCATGTACGTGTTCAAGCAGGGCTTATCAGTGACCTCTTAGGTGGTTTCTAAAAATATGACAAGTCTGGGTCTATATTTGATTGGTTTGTCTCAAAATAAGATAGCAGACTTAAGAGGGCTGCTGTACTTGACTCTCGCTTTTGTCAACACGTTTATATATCTGATGAATTTATACACTGATAAAAGCCATAAGATATCTTCACTGACCCTGTGTTTTGAAGCCTGAGGGCTATCTGTGAGGCATGGGTGAAATGTCTAAGATCCCAGAGATGATAAGCAAATGTTGGTCAGAATAGAGGAGCTTTGCACCAACATGTGTTGGCAGCCATGACAGGAGGCAGGGACAACTGAATCTGATCTAATCTGATTTACATGAGAAAGAATTCCAGTTTCCCAGGGAAAAAAAGACTCTGTTGTTGTGTCTCCTGTCTTGGCTGCCATCACGTACAGTGCCCTTACCAAGTGTTTTGATTCAAATTTGAATAATCCTTTAAAACTACCTTGGGGCCTCAATTGATTGCTTTGTCTGTGACCAGTGAACCAATGTATTACACCAAGTTTACATTTAATTTATATTTAAGATAAAGGTTCTAGGTGTTAGTTGTTAGGTCACCTTACCAGATGTTATACAACTTACTGTAATGTTGTTACTGCTTTGATATTAAGAATTTTTAAAATTTGTATCTTAGATGCTGCCGATAATGCAAGATATTTATGTGAACAATACTACTGTGCTTCTCCAGAGCTAGAAATAACAGAACACAATGGTAGGACACATTTTACATACATGTATTATTCATTGTTTGTATAATCTTAGACTTGAATACAGCTATCCGTATAGAGGGACAACATTCACTGGCCAAGTGGTTAAAGTTTGCCGAAGTGGAGGCAATACTAAAACATATTTTTATCCTGAATTTATCTTCTCTCTGATTTTCAAGTCTAGAATTATACTAAAATAACCAAAAAAAACAACCTCAGGCTCTGTGAATATTTACCTAGTTGACTGTGAATATTTACCTAGTTGACTATGTTATCGGTAAATACTCACTGATATTCACTTTGCCTTCAGTGAACAATTGTTAAATGTCTTCAGTTTCCAAAATACTATATCATAAGTCATGAAGTTGATAAGGCTTTCAGATTTCCTAATAGAAGGGTATAGCGACCAAGACAAATGAAAATTTCATGTTCTTCTGACAACTTGCCACTGTTTTCATTGCTATCCATTGATTAAGACCACAGTCATGACAAGGAAATCAGACAATACATTGCCATGTAAAGGTATTGAACCATTTATTTGATTGATGGTAGTGTTTTGCCTGATATCCCACAGCTGTTGTCTTAATAATTGTGTAGCAATGAAAACATTTGCATTCTGGTAGCTTACCTTTCAAACCCTGAGTGTTTTCCTATAGCAAAAATAAAATTTATTTTAGTGACTAGAGTCTTTTTGAGCCAATACATGATTTCATTAAAATATAATATTAAGCTCACTAGCAACACAAGCTGGCACAAGCACAAGCACAAGCCAATGTGAGAAAAAACAAAATCTTCTGCTCACTTGTGCTTGCATCACTTCTTCTAACAGTGAGAACATGCACTAGCTTCGAGTTGCTTCTGCTCGCATTTGCTTGCGTCACTAGTGAAAAACAGGCTTTAGCAATATATACCATGATTTAGTAAAAAGTTATAATTATTGTTTTCTCACAGCTGTTGGTACTAAATCACATGTCACATTCTCCTACCTTCCTGCTCACCTCTATCACATGCTATTTGAGCTAATAAAGGTATGTTTCATCACACTAAACTGTATCTACAAGGGTTTGTTAACCCTCTGCAATTCCCTGAATTCCTTAAAAACCTCTAAAACAGCTCTTCGACAGGGATGGCAGAGCACATTTTAAAGTTGGGGGGGGGGGGGGTAGTGCAGACAATTTGTAACATAGTATTACATATTTTCTTTTTCTTTTATAGAATGCAATGAGAGCAGTAACTGAAAACTATCCCACAAGTGTTGAGATGCCACCAGTACGAGTATTAATAACAAAGGGCAAGCGAGATCTTACCATAAAGGTAAACTGAAACATTCAAACTAGAAAAAAAAATGCTGATTTTTATTTGCATCTAAAGCTATGGACATTTCAAAGCTATTGATGACTCTTAAACTTCCAGTTTATGTGGGCTTAGCCTCACTTCTAAGACAGGAAAACAAAAGCAGAAATTAGAATGACAAAAGAAGCAAGTCTTGGATTCGAGGCTAAGAGCCTACATACACTTGAGTTTTAAAAGTCCTCAATAGCTGGGTTTCACTTGACGTCATTTCCTGTCTTGTGCGGAATGTTCATTCAGCTGAATCACAAGTTTTCAATAGAATTCTTTCTGGTTGACAGCACTTGGTGGTCAGTGTTTGACCACCATTGAGATTCGAAGACTTTTATCTGCTGATTGAAACCCAGCTATTAGACAAAGTTATTCTCTTTTCCTACAAAAGATAATTTGATGAACATGTTATTTGATTACAGATTTCAGATCGTGGTGGTGGGATTTCAAAGTCCAAGATAGATGAAGTGTTTGAGTACCACTATTCTACAGCACCTCAACCCTCCACATCAGGACATGTTGCTCCATTGGTAAGTTACAATACAGCTACAGTAGAAAACTGGTTAAGAGACTTTTGACTTCTAAAAAATGCTGAAAATCAACAAGTGACAAGCTTATAGACCTTTCCTAGGTTACAGTTGAGTGCTCAAGGAATCTAAATTTATTTATCAAAAGCTTTTTTTCTTTACATTTGGACTATAGAACAATGGGAGACTCAAAGATGCTGATAAATCAATTTCTTGTATAATTAGCAATCCTACCTCATATCATCATTCAAATTGTCCAATAAAATAATTAACATTGTAGTATAAGAAAGGAAGGCTGTACAGTACACGATGCTACAAAACCGATGCTACTCTATGTACAGGGGTCAAAATAATGGCTGGTCAACGGTCAATGTCCCGCCATATTTTGGTACTTGACTGGTCAAATACTGTTTTGACCGGCATATGACTGGCCATTATTTTGAGCCCTGATGTATCCCACTCATTTCATATACCTCTATTAATTCAAGCAATTTTGACCTAGATCTAATATAAGACATTTCTGAATGTGTTACCAATAGGCAGGCTATGGGTATGGCTTACCATTATCAAGACTCTATGCCAAGTACTTTGATGGAGATTTACAACTATATTCCATGGAAGGCTATGGTACTGATGCTATGATCTGGCTCAAGGTAAGATTCTGAAATTAAATTAGACCCTCTTTCATAGTAATAAAATTTGAATACAAGGCAAATACGAAAAACAAAAACAACATTCCGATATGACCTTTGAGTTTGTTGTGCCCTGACTTTGATCAGCCCAGAGATTGTTTCAGGGTTCGATCTGTGAGTTAGCCATGTCCTGACTTACATCAGCCTAGAGGTTGTTTCAGGGTTCAATCTGTGAGTTTGTTGTGACCTGACTTGGACCAGCCCAGAGATTGTTTCAGGGTTCAATCTGTGAGTTAGCCATGTCCTGACTTACATCAGCCTAGAGGTTGTTTCAGGGTTTGATCTGTGAGTTAGCTGTGCCCTGACTTAGATCAGCCTAGAAGTTGTTTCAGAGTTCTATCTGTGAGTTAGCTGTGCCCTGACTTTGATCAGCCCAGAGGTTGCTTCAGGTTCAATCTGTGAGTTAGCTATGCCCTGACTTAGATCAGCCCAGAGGTTGTTTCAGGGTTCTATCTGTGAGTTAGCCATGCCCTGACTGATCAGCCCAGAGGTTGCTTCAGGGTTCAATCTGTGAGTTAGCCATGCCCTGACTTAGATCAGCCCATAGGTTGTTTCAGGGTTCTATCTGTGAGTTAGCCATGCACTGACTTTGATCAGCCCAGAGGTTGCTTCAGGGTTCAATCTGTGAGTTAGCCATGCCCTGACTTAGATCAGCCCAGAGGTTGTTTCAGGGTTCAATCTGTGAGTTAGCCATGCCCTGACTTTGATCAGCCCAGAGGTTGCTTCAGGGTTCAATCTGTGAGTTAGCCATGCCCTGAATTAGATCAGCCCAAAGACAAGGGCTTGGAGCCATTATTTTGTAGTCGCTCAAGTAAATTCAGGAGAGGTCTATTTTACAAAAAATTGTCTGAAAATTTTGAGTCCTAAATTATTTTTCTTTAATCCCAGGCTTTATCAAGTGATGCCAGTGAAGTGTTACCAATCTACAACACTAGAACACCAAAGAATTACGAAGAAGTCAAAGCATCTTACAACTACGCACGCGACTGGAGCTCCTCCAAATTTTATGGCAGAACAGGAACCCACAGGTTTCTTTCAACTCTTAACTCAAGACAACATATCTGTGACAGAAAAAACCATTAACTCTTATGAAAAATCTTATTATTATTTGTACATAAGATGAGGTATCATCAGGTTTTAGAAGAAAACTAACCGAAATAGGCTTACAGCCATATAAGCTTAAAGAAATGAAAGTTTTTATAAAGATAAAACAAAATTCTAAGTTTATAGTATTTTTTTCCTTTCTCTGAATTCTGATGCAAACTTTATCGATTCCTTATTTAATACTAGAATTATTATTTACTTTGCTTAATAAGAAGTCAATTTTTTTCTTTTTCAATTAAAAGGCAACTAAATTATAGCCTACGTTTATGGGTCCTTTTAGGATATATTTTTGGTTGGTTGATTTCATTTGGTATGTATGATTTTTTAATATTATTTCCGTGCAACTAAATTGCTAAGAAGAAAAGAACAATTATAAAATCACGATAATTATAGATCAATATTTCTTATCTTTTTTGGGGGATGGGGTTGTGGGACGGGGGGTTCATCATTATATAGGATGGTTAAATGGGTAAACATTGGTAGAGTACACTAAAACTGTGCAACCTAAAAAGTACTAAATTGTGGTAATTCTATTGTTTTCTATAGTTTAATCAGTTCTATTTAGTACTAATTAGTACTATTTGTTTCATGGGTTTATTGCAAGCACTCTAACCATTGAAATTTTAAAAGTTCTCTATTACTAGACCATTTGCACTAACAGGTGACGTGACCTACCCCACTCCCAATCCAGTAGTTGTGTCAAAATGAACACCAGAGATGGAAAAGGCTAATCAATTTTAGGAAGAAGGCAAAGTTTCAGTTCTTTACATGACACAAAAAAATGACAATTTAAAATTATGCCATTCAGTGTATTTTCCATTCAAATCCTTATAAAATATTTGATTATATATATTGGATATCTAACTGTTTTCATTGCTTTGTACTGATCGAGATAACAGTTGCAACATGGAAATTGGGCAATAAACTACTGTCGGTCAAATAAATTGTTAGAGTACATGGGGACTGTGAAAAGGCATTTATTTGATTGACAGATTTCAATGTCATGACTGCATGTTGCCTCAATCAACACACTGCAATGAAAACAATAGTGATTTCATTTCTCCTATAGTTGACATTGTTGGCTGAAATGTCACCTTCTTACTAATGGTACATGATCTTTTAGTGCAAGTTGTCCATTGTAAATAGAATCTTTAGCATTCCCTCTGAGTTTGAAAAAAATATATGTTAGCACAACAGAATTTTAAGATATTAATAATTAATTTGCTTCAATTAAGCTAAGAATGTTCTAAGTTCTAAATGCCCAACTTAAGATCATTATTTAGCAGTTGTTGAGGCAATTTTTTGGGGAGGTCCTAGATAATTTCAATTAATGAATTTACGCATGAAATAACTTTAAAAACTGGAAAATGATTCAACGTCAAGATTAGTTTAATAATAAAATTGAAGAAAAAACAAACTAGGGTTACATAATTTGACAAGCATAAAGAATAGGCGTTTAGCCTCTGTGCAATGTTTTTCCATTTCAGGACACGTGTCATTATTTTAAGAATAAGATTCTTTGTTTGCGTTGCATCTATATTTATGTTTCTTCTTATATGTACAACCGTTAAACAAAGAAATGATACTCTAGGGAATGAAATGGGAAAACAATATGTCCAAGCTAAGAAGGTCTATAGTAAAGTTGTAAGAAAAGCCTAGGCTGGGTGTGTGCTAACCCAGATTCCAAAGCAGCCCCTTTGAGGTTACTGGTCACTATGAAATGCAGAAAAAGATGCATGTATTCTTTCAATAAAAATCCTTATAATTCTCCTTGACTGTCTTCTGGTACGTGGTGGTTTTGTTACATATATTATTCATTCAGGGGGGTGACGAGGATTTTCCAACGGGGGGGTGATACAACTTCAAAAGCTGCATGCCATTTTGTTTGTCCCTTCCGATGGTAATACGAGCCGAGCCACATTCACATTGCGCGACAAGTTGCACCATTTTGTTGCTTGTCGCACCTTTACAATTGCAAAGATATTACATCTAGATTATTAGCCAACCACGCCTATTTGCTTTTTTCCCTTTCCCCTGATTTCCATAACGACCTCATGCTTGAATCTCGGCAAGGGTTAATTTGACAATCAGATTATTAGATTATCAGATTATTAGATTATTAGCCAACCACGCCTATTTGCTTTTTTCCCTTTCCCCTGATTTCAATAACGACCTCATGCTTGAATCTCGGCAAGGGTTAATTTGACAATCTTAATGCCGCCCCTCAAAGCCGGGGGCGGCTTTGATTATCAGTGCAGGTGTGAATTCAAAACCCGGGCAAGGTTTTGAATTTTAAATTCAAGACCTGTCCCCTCACGGGCTCGGGCTTTCATTGAAATTCAAGACCGATGCTTGAATTTCAGAAAGCCCTCGTCCTATAGTTTGACACGGAAAGGAAAGAAGTCGAAACAAGGATGCGAAGGTCACTGGGAATTGAACTTGGTACTCTTGCACTGAAAGCTTTTTTCAGAATGGTTACCCTGTGGTCTCTTCTATAATTCATAAAGGATTCAACCTCCCCTCCCACGAGCGCGCATTTTAAATTGAACGTCCATCAACTTTGGAATAGGCTACAACTGTCATAGACCAACATATGGTATAAAGGCGCGATTACACGGAGCGATTTTGCAACGATTGCTGCAACCGCCGTGTCTCGCAACATTTTTTCAAATTGTACTAAAGGTTACACGCAGCAATGCTCATTGCATCTTGTGTCGCAACATTTCTTAAATTACATTGTAGGTTACACGCAGCAATGCTCATTGCATCTTGTGTCGCACCATTTCTTAAATTGCATTATAGGTTACATGCAGCAATGCTCATTGCATCTTGTGTCGCAACATTTCTTAAATTGCATTGTAGGTTACACGCCGCAATGCTCCATACAACTTGTGTCGCAAAGCCGTTTCGAGACCAGTCGCAGAGAAAATTGCTCCGTGCAGGGCGCAAATTCCCTAGATTCTTGAAGTAGAGGTATAGTTTCAGTTTCGATGAGTCAAAACCTCCTAAACTCCAATTGGAATTTCAGTGGACGAGTAGCTACTCTGTAGAGATGCGCTAAATCTTTTTAAAAAATGAGTTACAAGCCGCATTGCACACTGCTACATGCATCATTCAGTTAACACTGTTTAGATAAATGCATTTCAGTGATTTTGAATTAGAAAGCTCAATCTCTACATACCAAGGTCATTAAAGTGCATTTTCTATGCATATCTATGAAATAGGAATCACAGCTGGCGGGACCTAGCTTGCATTCACTTCTGAAGCACGAATAACTTAGTTTTGCATCATTCAACATTGTCTAACGCCACTAATTGTTCACACATGCATGAGTACACAACTTGTCGAAAATAAAAATAGGATGGCAATAACCTGTGATTTGGATTTTAGGTGGTGCACCAACCCAATAAACTTGATCACCATTGTTGCGCATTTTGCGCAGTAATGGAATACTAATTGAATTAAGAACAGATACCTGCATGTTTTTTTTAAATAAAGGTTTTGTGCATGCATGTTGGGTTGTAAAAACAGATTCTCGTGTGGCTTTTTCTACCTGACTGAACTCTAATGATGAGTCAACACAACCTCCCAACTTAAATTGTCAGTTAAAATAAATTCAATTAAAACTACCTTGAAGTAATCTTAGAAGGAATAAGTGCAAGATTTTTTGGGGATGCCGGAGGTGTATGATAATGATATACTGCGTAGAGCACCATACTGTTCATTATATAACAGCACGCGTTATATGATGCGACAACTGTGCGTTTGATATTTTATGAATATTTAAAAACTTGAGTTTAGGACTTTGCTAGTTTGTTTTCTTAAAACACAAATTATTATTTTTTTAAATGAACTACCACTTGATGCCTCCGCCGAGGATGGAGTAGTCCTGACCGCTTCTGTAGGGTGCCATTATGAAAAGTCTGGCCATTGAAATCTTTTACCCTTTGTTTTAGCAAAAATCGAATTCTGTTTATGCAAATTCGTGTTTCAAGATCTGCGAATATTATTAAATTTATTTCAAAAGATCTTAAAATCATGAATGTATTGGTAATGTCAACGTATAGGGAAGGTTTGGTGTATTGATTTGCCTTGTGATGGATGTTAAAACACAATCATTTAAACATCCAGACTACAGTGTCATTTATACTGAACAAACTAAATATGCTAATGAGTGGAAGACTATTACATGGCGCATATCACAGTGGTTCATATCATCAACGAAAAACACCAAAATGTTCTCAGATTTATGAAATAAGTTTCGACCAGTGCTTACCAGAACTCTTACCGTCTTCAGGATTGAATTTGATGGTCCGTAAACGTCAGGGACAAGCAAAGTCCAAATATGCAAATGAATTGACTTTCACCACATTTGACACAATCAACGCGACTTTGAATATCTTGTCAGTGTTTTTTTCCCAGGCGCATTTGCGCGTTGGGTCGAGAAATTCGCGCGTACAAGGGGGGATTCCCTGGGCTTGCTTCTGATTGGTTCAAAAGGTTTCGTTAAGAGGGAGTTAACCGGAAAGGGGAGTAAAGTAATCGAGTTACTTGATGCCTCGGATATTTTGAATTTTCAAATTATTAATATATTCGGATTTTGATATCGATTTACTTATAACTATATCGAAACACAGAGTTCTAAGTTTCATATGAATTTTACGGTGACATTAAATGCTTGCTACTAACTTGTACAAAATTATACATTTGAAATGTTAAAGTTTGAGAGAATCGAAGTAAATTTGAAAACCATACCCACCAAAAGCGTGTCATTCTTTCATCATGTCGAACTTTTTGTATAAAAAGTGTAGTCAAAATTTATTGATATGTTATGAAACAAAATATAATTAGTCTATTTAGAGTAAATATTATCGAAAATAAACCCCTCGTGGTAATTTAATGCATATGTTGAAGAACAAGATTACTTCCATTATCCTCAAGTATTAACCAGCACCTTTCATCGCTTTAGATCATTTCCATCAGTAGTCCCCCATGTCGTGTTGATCAGACGGTCCTAGCCATTGTTACAATTAGCTTCCTCAATATCTGTCTATATATGGAATATATGGAACAGGATTGCTCATTTATTTCCATATCGTAACCAGGTCGTTCCTTGACACAAGTCCAATGAACGACACTATAATAGGTTGATTGTATTAGTGTCATTAATGGCGGCCAATCCACAGATTAAACATTCTAATAAAAATATATGTAATGATTAAGAATGATATTGAACGTTTCCAAATTCAATTCAATGTCAACCTTAATATCATTAATTTCGCAGGCTTGACAGCAAGAAACAGCGACGATTACTTAATTGTCGATATATCTTCTTACTTACATCTTTTTTCATCAGGGGTGCGTAAACAGCAGGAAGGAAAGTAGCCAGACAAACAGGAATTCTTTAAGCATGAAAATATATTCATATTATGAAAACTGGGTATTTTTGAGTTCATTTCCTGTCGCAAATACAAGGTATACGTAACAGGCGAGGAAAGACTAAAGGGTCACGTGACCATCGTACAAGCCAAAGCACAAAGGGGATTCCACAATGGTACATCGACACAGTTGTCTCATGATCTTCAGCATATAGATGATAATAAGCTAAAATTTAATAGTGATTTGTATTAGGTTGAGTAATACTTGTCAGTCAATTTTACGCCTGTCAGTTGGCTGTCATTAAGAAGTCAGTTTTTTTTACAATGAGTAATAAATAATTTTATTGAAAAACTTCCGTAAGGAGTCTAACTTACAGTAACTTTATTTCCAAAGTTATGGACTTGTGGTCCTTCAGGATCCAAGTCCATGCATACACGCCTTCCTACATGATATGACTGTCTATCTGAGGAAATTCACGGCGGGAACCCTAACAACACTTCCAAAATTGAGTATTTTTTACTACGCCAGCTCAAGGTCACTGCAAGGACTCTCAAGCAATCATAATCTACATAGCTGTGACGGTGCAAGACAAAAGAAAAGCTGAAATGACTTATAAAACTAATAAATACGTGGTCTTCCTTCCTTTTGTTGTTAGAAATTCCATCGTAATATTTAGAGTCTATTAATCATTAGGAAGTGGATGACAGTGACATAACTCGAGAGTAGTTCTATCCTCGCCACATGGTGTTAGACTCTCTTCCAGATGTTTTTGTCAAAGATAGAAAATATGGCGTCGATAATTATCTGTCGAAATTCCCGGAAAAAATGGCGAAAATACGTTTTACTTCCCTAACTTTTTATCATATAAAGTCTTTGAAAACTACTCTAAAATAATTTAGAAGACTTCTAGAAATAACTAAACTAAATTGTCGCCTAAGAACGAGTCAGGTCACACAAAAACTCAAAGGAATGTTAAAAGACTTTAAAATAAATAGGCTTTCTTCACACAGCTTTTCCTCATGATCTAGAAGATTTTTATCCAGAAGCAATATAAGTCAGAAAAAGCCTGGTTATTTTCTTAATTGATGTGGTGTAAACGGCGAAAAAACATTGGTTAAAAACCCAAAACAAAGTATGTTGTTTTTTCCGTGTAAAAAAAGCCAAAGTTAAAGTCAATTGACTGCGACATGGATTCCTAAAATCCTGTATTCGAGCCACGAACGGTCTATTTTCATCTCGATCCTTACGAAAGTACGATAAAATAACACTAGTTTCACTGTATATCATTATTTCCCAGTTATAAAGCTGTGAAGCCCCAAAAAACAATCAGCTGACAAGAAAGAGCCATTTTTAAGTGCCGCGTCACAGTATTTTTAAGCCAATAGGGCCTTTGAACTGCCTTTGAATGTATCTCGGTATTGCGATCATTTGATTGGCGTAAATTGTGGAAGGCCATTCGAGCCGGACCGTGGGGGGTCGTGTTGTTTCGCGCAAGTGCGATAGCCAGTCGAAGCAGGGTCAAAGCATGCATGGCGGCACGCGATTTGGCCCAAAGGCCCCAAAAATCCCCTTTACTTTGAACGTTATACGACTACTACCAAAATAATTCGCTTCGAAAATCAAAGATTAATACCTTGGCCGTCGAGGAAAATCATTTCGAGCCAGGAAATTCAATACGAAAGTGGAAAAGTTACGGAAAGTTGGGAGTATGTTTGAGATTGTGAGCCAGTGTCTTCGACTACTGTAGCAGTCGTAAGTGGATTCGAATTTGACGCGAACGACGCGATAGTGGTCGCGAGGGCATCCAGTTAACTGTATTGGATATCCGTACCAAGAATTTAACTGTGGGCTAAGAGCTCAACAAAGGATTTCAGCGCTATAGGGACTTTTTTGGATACAAAATGTCGGGTAAGTTTGAGTAAAGAGTCCATCGGTTCTGCATACGCTATGGTTCTGCTGACATGATTGACTTAGCTTTGTTTTAGGCTCAAAACCGAGTTTAGATTTAAAGCGAATGACGATTTTGATCCTTGCAAAACGTTCTTTTAGCATCTTTGGTTGATGCTTACCTAAACTGTGGATCTTGAACTCTTATAATTGACGTTCACAAGTAGAAAAAGGCATTTTTGTTGAGCTACGATGAGGGACGCCATTTTCCCGATACGTCCCAAACCGTGGCGCGAAGATATTCAACCAACAATGGATCTGCCGAATTTGTGCTTTAAAAATTTCAAAACAGTGCATTTTGAGGCTGAAATACTCGGCATTCTTTTGACTTTATGAGGTTTAGTATATGATATAAACAGGAGCTACCGTAAAGCAAGGAAATGAGCTGTTTTTTGGCCTAACTTTCTTGTTTCGGCATTCGTAAATACGTAGGTTGGTCGATACAGCCGATGGCTACAATTCATCTAAGAAAGTTGCCATCGCTTGGTCGAGCTGGACTTGATGGGCGGTGGGCGAACTATAAACCTCCTTTAAAACATATTCGATAAAACCTTACTTTGCCTCTCATTTTACCTTGATCTTAAGCTCACGAAGTTCCAATTTTTTCTTTAAAATGAAACAAAGAAATTCTATACCATAGTATGAATAATTACTGGACTAAGGTGTAAAGATGGCCGGCGAAACGAGAAATTCGGATTGTTACCAAATAATTTCAGTTGTAGTGAACTGTGGTGGCTTCCATTTTGCTCTACAGCTCTGTCCAACCCTTTCCCGTCATCAAGGCTTCTGGAGATTTTCCTTCTAAGAGAATTCTTCACCTGTGGCTCTCTCAAACATCTGCGTTTCACTCGATTTTCCATTATTAATGAATGTTCATTTGTTGTCCAAAAGAGGTCTTCCGCCACCACGGAAAACAACCTAGAACGTGGAATCGACAAACTTAGCTAGCTGGCTTCATAGGTTTGTCGATTGCACGGCCTGAAATGAACAAGAACCCGGGGAATCAAACGCCCAATAGCAAATGACTTCTTGTAGTACCTCGAAGATCTCTATGGCTTCGTTCGTGTGTTTTAGTTTTCTGGGTTGGTTACGATCATGGCTTGAAAGCATCTCCAACTTGCTATTCTTATCTATTCGATTCAATTTTTACTTCGATCGGAAATATAAACCTCAGAAATACGTGCAGAATATTGTAGGAAATAAAATTTTGTGGGTTTTAATGTTTTTTTTTTAATGCCAACTATATCCGTACTAGTGTTTGTGATTGTCTTGATCACGAAAGTCTTGAGTGTTTCTTTGATGTGTTTTTCCTCTACTCTTTCAGGACGACCAAAGCGTGGACCTGGAAGGCCAAGACTGGTAGATTCTGGGGTATGTACTTTACTAACTATGAAAAGAAAGTCAACTTGCTTTAAAAGTGCTGAAATCTGTCTTTTCATAGAGGAAGGAAATACGTAGTTCCATAGATTGAAATAACTTCCATGTTTACTTCCACAAATTTTAAGTTCAATTTATGGCTTCTTTATTTCTTTGATTATCGTTTTATAATATATCTTCATTCCTTTTTTCATTTAAGAAATATACCTTTTAGATTTTATAGAAAAAATTTAACAACTAACCTATATAGCTAGTAGTAGCATAATCTGTACTTGTTCTTTAACAAAAGTCCAGTAGTAGTAGTAGTAGTAGTAGTAGTACTGATCATGGAATAGTAACATATGAAATCTTTGTTTTATATTTTTTCCAACTCACTTTTATCTGATGTTATACAAATGAGTTTTAAGGGTTTTTTACCTTACTCTTCAAAACATTTTTTTTGTTTTTCATTTTGAACAATACATGGGGTGAATGTTGCAATCATATTTATCTATCAGCCAAGTATTCAAATGGAAATGTTTTCTCTGACATCCATATACAATTTATATATATATACTGTGAAATTATATTATTCTCTTGCTTAAAATGCATCTACATATATATAAAACTAGTAAGTTCCATTAGAGTATTGTTGACTAGTTCTATTCAATTTGTCAAGTGTTTTTTCTCGTAGATATTCTTTAAGTTTCATAGACAAATAGTTCTCCATTGATTTTAGTCATGTGCTTAACTTTGTAGGATATATGTTAGAATGAAACCTAAGGTTCAGCTTTTTCACTGAAATAAGTCTTTTAAGGAGTCTTTTAAATATCAATTGCCTGTTTAACCTTAACTAAATGCATAGATTGACGTAAGAAAAGTATTAAAGTTGCAATTCATGTTACAGAATTTAAGAGAAGATCTGAAATTTTTCAAAACAAAAGGTTTCTCTAAATTGAAACTTTGATGACAAAGTTTTTTAAGCAAACAAAGCCATGAATGTGAATACAAAGTTCTTTTCCAATGTTTAATTAAAGCCAAAAACATTGGAATTCAGCTTTTTCTGTAAAACTATTTGGAAACAACTGACAAAAAAAAAACAGATGGTGACATAATTTTTCTCCAAGTCATTAAAATTTTGTTATCTTCTAAATGCTAAATAACAAAAGCTTATAGTATTCTTACTCATGGTTAGTGAGAATTAAAACATTGCATTTATTAATCCTATTCTTTGTATCAGTGGCATGCTGATATATATATGTAAAGTAATGAACATTTTTGCCTTAATTATTGTTTTTGATCTTCATTTGTGAATATTATGAAAAAAGGATACTAGATTCACAGTTCTTTCATTTGTGTGATCGTTATCAAGTACGTTTTTCTCTGTGTATGTAATATTATATTCAGTGGCTTCTTGGAGATTTAAAATTTAAAGATTTTGAAAATGTCACGTACGTTCAGCAGGGATACTTGATTGAATTATTCACCTGGGCAAGGTGGAGCTACCTTGTGTTTAATAAATGTAAATATACCAATATACAAGAGCACAGCTGTCAAAAATTACCACTTTTACATATATTCTAAAAAGGCTAAAGATAGCTTTGTTATAGTTATGATAATTATACCTTGACTTGTGATATTTCAATGTTCAGGTCAGTGTATCATTAGCACACATTTTAGTTACAAGAATGAACCACATAGTTATAGATTATAGCTGAAAATATTGCTTGTGTTTGATTTCTGCTAAGTTCACCTTTTTATAAAATTATAGCCTTATTTGGTTCTTAATAAGCTGTGAACTTAGGATCATCAATAACAATTAAGTTATTAGTTAATTTATTTTTTATGCCTGGTAAACAGCTTTGGAAATGAAAATAACTAAGCATATCAAATAAAGTGATTATACTCAACAATATGATTGTATTCTTTAAGCTTTTGTTTAGTGTTTTTATAACACTTTGATAAAGTACCTTTGAAATATCTTTTATTGTGTACTATAATAAAGAAAGGAAAGCATAGAAGAGTAGATTTTATTGTGTAAATTGTAAACAAAAAATTATTTCTATTTTGTTGACATTAGAGACTGTGGAGCTGTTAATTATAGTGATGTTAATAAGATTTCATTTAAAGCTGTCTCGATCATCAATCTTTATTTTTATCTTTTTGGCTTTAAAGAATTGAATTGTTCTTGCTCTGCTAGTCTAGCCTAGAAAATTGTTGGAACAATGATTGAACTTATTTTTTAAAAAAAAGAACAGTTATAATACAGTTCAGAATGTGTAGATTAAAAAACCATAAGCAGTGATTACGTATATACATGTATATATATAGTTGTACATACATAAATTTCTAGAATCTTTTTTAAAAAAGCTTGCTTAATGTTGGAATTTTGAAGTTCACCATTGATCATTGAGTCTCCTCAATAAAATAAAATAAAATAAACTTCGCAATTTGTACGGTTACTAAAAGTTACATGAAGTAATTTTCCTTGGCCCTCCTAGCTAGATAAGATTAGAATTTAGAAGTTGAAGAAAACTGGAGAAACCAGAGAAAAACCCTTGAAGCAAACTCTACTCACATACGACATGAGTCTGGTGGGACTCAAACTGCTGCATTGGTGAGAGGTGAGCGCTCTCCCGCTACATCACCTATGCTTACAATAGTTGCAAGATGCATGTATTCTTTTTTTTTTTTTTAATCAATAAGTTGACTCTGGTTTGTTTTAAAGTATGTTTTTTCAAGACGTTTCAATCTGGACTCAGATCTTCTTCAGTTATAGTTACAAGTGAATTCGTTATAATACTATCACACACAGAATTTGAAAATATTTTTTAAGCGCTTGCGCTTGCTAGTATGTATTCTTCTTTTGATGTAATAGGTAAGGTCATTTATTTTCATAAATAGTCATGCACAAAAGGTCTAAAGTCCTATATTATAAAAAAAGTGTTGTGGAAGACACTTAATCTATTTTGTAGTACAAAATAGTACAGTGCCTATTGTTTCAATAGTGCTATTTCGTGCAAATTAATATTAATTGTATAGCATTGTTTCACAGATATAATATAGTGTTTGTATGCTACTCAAAAATGAAGCCTAAACATGTTTTCATAAAAGAATGTTTTCTTTCAATGATTGGTGCATTTGCATAATCTTACCCATATAAAATTCTTTACCATATTCAAATTCTAAAAAGCCATGCAGTCATTAGTGCTTAGTTTGTGTCATAATAAGAAAGGTGGTATTACAATTAAAATAACTATATATAATGCATAGTAAAATTAATATATATCCATCAATTGACTGGCCCTTACCTCATGACATTTCATACCTAAACTACTACAATCCGTTTCAAAATCTCTTTTCATATTCAAATTGTACGTTATTAAAATTCCTTTGAGAATACTAAAACAATAGTGAAAATTAGCACAACAAACAATATGCTATATACTAAAAGGGATTCTGGAAGTGTAGGTATAAAACTTCATCATGCTTGAGGCTTATAGCTATTGATTCTTTGATCTTGAGACTTGTGTAAACCTTGAATATACAGTATAGATTGTTTTCACTCATGTAAAAAGGCGACAATATTGGTCCACCAAAAAATTGAACAGCTTTTGCAAAAAAATAGAGTTCAATTCCCAGAGGATAGAAAATGGTTTGTTTATGGGTATATACATGCATGCACCAATATGGCTGCTCTGACATCATGTGAAAATGGTCTATGGCATAATTCTGATTACATCAACGTTCAGTTTTATACCTTTGTTTTCTGGCAGCAAAATTAAGAGTAAAATATGGCTCATAATATATGATACATTTGGTTCTTGACAACTTGATCCTTTTAGCCTTATGAAACATGATTAAATGACTCTTAAAGTTCAAACTTTGGTATGATCACGCTGCGAGGTAAAAAGTATCTATTAAAATACTTTCATTCTTTGTCTCTGTTGCTTGGATTAAGATTGTATCACTGTCTAAAATGAATACTTGAGTATATTGTAAAGCTTGGTATCATAAGATGTTGGCTGTTTTTAAAACAAAGGAATGTTGACATTAGCTTTGAAATCTTGTAACTGTTGCTATTTATAGATTAGGGAAAACCCCTTATGTTTCTTTTGCGCAGTGAAATGGTTTTCTTAATTTATTAGTAAAGAAGTAACAATGATGTGATGAAAAAAATAAGGATATCAATATTATTTTTTTAATAACAGTGCAGTTCATAGCTGATTTGTAGATCAGATTATTATATTATTGATAAAGAAAACATGGATATTTAAGAATTTTTTTTATGATTACAAGATTTAGAAAGCATATTTGATATTGCAGTGCTAGAATCAGTAATCATTAGTGAAAATGAGAACAAAATTAATTTCAAGTTTAAAAAGCATATTCTGAATTTATTAAATTCAAGCAAGTTAAGGTTTTTATGACTCTTAATTTTGCTTGCAACATTAAGTAATTGCAACTTTTTAAGGAGTTAAATGGCAAATTGATTTACTTATTTACAATATATAGTTTGTATGTCATCAAAGTGAACTTGATAAACAACTGAAGTTAAATGTTATTCATACATAAATGCTTCTTAATTATATTTTGTCAAACATTTGAGATTCTACTACACAAACTCTGATTGGTCTTGAAAAGTTTATTTCAGAGGCCAGAAAACATCCTCGGCTCAAACATCACACTCATGTTTCTGTAATTGACTCTCTCTTGCTCTATACATGTACTGTATCTCCCAGAATGTTTATATCAAAGAATATATATATAGACAAGTGCGCTGCGAATATGAATATGAATGATACATGTACAGTTCCAATGATACACATGGAAACTGTAAAGAAGATGTTTCAAATTAAATATCATATTCTCCTTTCTATTAATTTATTGCATGACCATCAAGCTCCAAGGCCTAGAGTTTTAGCTTTCTGTCAATATAAACTTGTAACCGTATGAGTTAGGTGGTTTTTTGTTGTTGTTTTGACTGAAGACAGAAACCAATTTGTCTGGAACCATATTAGTTCAATTATTGTTAGAATGGATGTAAATTTATTAAGTTCAAGGTATCAGGTTCAGGTATGATTGGACTTTAATTTATTGCAAGGAGATGATAACTAGCGGTATTATTATTGCATTGAGCTAGCTTGACGATATATATATACATATATATATTTATATATATACAAAATATATCATTTTTATATTATTTAAGTAACTTTAATGTTTGGATAGTTGGATAAATTTCATGCTTTTTGAGAAAGAAAAATCTATATATTTTAATTTACTAATTTTAGTTTAGGGGGCATGGGTGGCATAGTGCATGGTGAGAGTGCTCTCGGATTCTCTCACCAATAACGTTACCCAGGTTAGGTTCCCCAACTTGGTGCTGCAATGGGTAGAGTTGCTTGTTGGTTCTCTCCTGTGTTACAGGATTTTTTCCTCAAGATTCTCCAGTATGACAGTTTTTCTCCCTCAATTTCTAATTTCCCGCTAATAACCACTCTGGAGTTAATGCTGTTAAAATCCCGATTTCTTTTACACTATTTATTTATTTAGTTTTTCATAAAATAACATTTCTATTTCTCTGTTTATTGGTGTTTAGATGTCGCCTACCCGATGTATTCCTCCTGCCTCGCCATTGACACCAGATTCTGAGGAAGGATTTATTGTGAACGAAAACAAATCATCAAGAGTTAGAGGAAGACCTAAAGGACCTATCAAAAAGACAAGAGTTAATGCTCAAAGGTAGAATGATAAACTAATATTTACACCTTGATTCAATGTCGTCAGTGGGTGATAAATAGCTTTGATAAATAGAATACATCTCTTTATTTAAGTGTCTAGTCGTTCTAGCATTTTTGTACTAATTGGGGACACTTTTCACTCACAAACACATGTACACTACCACTACATTCAATATTCTATGCATACAATGCTCAACTCACATGTTGATTTTTACAGAGGAAAGAAACTGGTTAACCCAGAGAAAGCCAACACATCAAACAAACTTGATTCACATAATATGCAGCTAGGCTCAAGCCAGTAATCCTACCCTGAGGAACCATGGCAACCAATTAGTTGTGTAACCATCCTCGCTGTACCCATGCATGATTACATAAAATCAAGTTTTTTTAGAACAACAAAATTAAATGGTGCATATATGTATGTATATTACAGGCATAAAAATTGACAAGATTAGTACACCTTTCATTTAGTTCCATAAAAATTTGGTTTCAACACTAACCTCAACACCAAATCATAGCCTTTGCCTTGACATCAAATCATAGAGATAAGATGGTGTCCATCCCTCACAAGAGTGTGAGCAAATTAACATGTATTTTAGTGAAATTAAAGCCAGCTAGTCCAAGATTAATGAATGAGAAAGCAATATATTGCATTTTTTGACTTCTTTCTTGTATTTATGTTTTGCAGTAAATTAAAGTCACCAATTCGTGCTGCTCACAGTGGATCTAGTACAGAAAGAGTTGAGGATGAATTAGATATCAAGGTATTATACAGAAAAATATATTTGCATGCATTTAAATTATTTTATTTTTGCCGTATTTGCATTTCACATAACTTTTGACTGAGGATTCAAAAGTTTGTTCTGAAGTTCCAAAGTTCAAGTCGTACTTTAGAAGTTCAATTCTAACCAACTTTATTGATGTACATCAAACTTCCAGTAAATTTGGTAGTTTGATAAAATCAACTTTATGGATTACAAGGAGCTTAGTAGCTATGAGTTACTTCATAAAGCAGGACAGTGCTTTGCCTAAAGGGTTGGCTGCAAGTAGAAAGAAGACGGATTTGAGTAACAAATCTTGATTCTATATCAAATTACCTAATTTGCACAGGAAGTACATGAGTTTGAAGTTCACCAAAGAAGTTCAGAACAAACTTCCAATGTACGAATTGAACTTCGAAACTTCCGATTGAACTTCTGAATCTACCATTGGCAAAATTTATGTGAAACTCACTGTAAAAATTAAATTTGTAAAAACTGTAATTAATTTTAAAATATAATTACCATCTTTCCTTCTTTCCTTCTTTCTTCGGATCCCCTGTCTATGTAGCAGACTTTTTTTTTACTCTGTTCAAACTTTGCAAATCTCCAAATTTTTATAGTTTAAATAGTGCAAATGATATGTTGAACTTGCATCCTGTGAATTAATGAATATTGTTCTTTCGTCAAGTTGCTATGGTGATTATGTCGTAATTTCTTCTTTCAGATACAGGGTTTTCCCCATAGCATCTTAAGCCATGCATTCCATATGACCCTGTGATAAGCTTCGTAAATTTTGAATCAAAAATTCCCTGTATACGTACCTCTTTAGTCTGCACATTTTTTATTTCTCATTTCAGAAAACATAAGATTCCTTGGGAATTATTTTTTCTTTCTCCCCTAGAAATGTTCCTCAGAATATAGCTCATAAAAGGGAAAAATCCAATTCCCAAGATATTCCACCTGGAGTGCTCAAACTGAAAATTTCTAATTTTACTTTCTAACTTTTGCTAAAGAAATAGAGAAATTAACTTCAACTTGTGCAAAAATCCCAAGTCATTCAGTAAGTTCAAACAACCTTCAAGATGTACTTTGTTTCTGCTAATGCATTATTATATTCTTCATAGAAGGAAGCTGCATACGCCAATGCTGTAGATGCCATGGGCCAGCCTTTGGTACAAGACCCTAATTTACCAACTAGTGATGATTAGTAAGTATTATTTGCTTATATTATGCTCACTTTATTCAGACTATCGATCTTGCATTCCGTTTATGCTGTATTATTGAGAAAGAGTGACAAATGTAGATAGATAAGTAATTTATACTAGTATAAATACTATGAATCTGTACTGTTTGTGTGCTTCACACTCAACGCTTGAAGATGATTTGTGCTCAGGTTGTCGAAACATTGGCCACCACCACCAACAGTCTTTTTGAAGACTATCTGTTCTCTCACCAAGACCATCAACACTCATCAAACCCTTCACTTTATTCAATCCTCTATCTTACCTGATGTCAGTCATCACCAACAACAGTCTTACTGAAGACTACTCTCACCCAGACCATCCCACTCGACACTTATCATACGATCCTGGGTTCAAACCCTTCACTTTATTCAATCCTCCCTCTTACCTGATGTCAGCCACCACCAACAACAGTCTTACTGAAGACTACTCTCACCCACACCATCACACTCAACACTTATCATACAATCCTGGGTTCAAACCCTTCACTTTATACAATCCTCTCTCTTACCTGATGTCAGTCACCACCACCAACAGTCTTACTGAAGACTACGCTCGCCTGGATTTGTTATGGAGGGAGGAAAATCCAGGGAACCTGAAGTAAAACCCTCGTGGCACAGGAGAGAACAGCACATCAAATAAACTCAACTCACATATGATCTAGGCATCTTACCCATGATATAAAATGAAAATTCCTTAACACGTGCGTTTAATCAAAACAAAAGTAGTAGAATAAAAAAGTCACATTTCTCACAATTTTGACAATTTTAGTTTGTTTTTATTTAATTATTTTCAATCATTTAGTTTTGATGTTAGATAATCAGTTTGTTAAGTCTCTCCCTTGAGTCGAGGATTTTTCTCCAGCTTTCCTCTCTTCACAAAACCTTACAAGATACACGAGGTAGCCGTGCTCTGACTTTGATCAGTTCACAAAGTTTTCAGGTTATCTATGAAATTTTGGTTGAAGACTGACTGCTGTGGCTAAAGAGATGAATGATAGGGAGTTATCAACAAGCCATAACTTACTTCGGCTATGCTATCCACGTCAATGTGATTCCGTAACTTATTGAAGAGAATGATGTCTAGGGGACTTCCCTATCCAGCTTACGTAATGGTTTCATCCCAGGAAATCCCCTGTCTATGACCCAAAGACGAAGACTATCTTCAGACTATTTGTCTTTCGCTTCTTGTGCGTCATTTGTAATTACGTTAGTTATTACATATTTGTGTGATGTTTTTGAGTACAAGAACAACACTTTCTTCTTCCTTATTCATAAAAGTTCAGCCAAGACGCGACAAGGTGCTCTGTAAAACAGAAATACTTTAGTTAACTCGCTGCTTTCTTTGGAATGCTCTGCTATATTAGAATTAGAGAGTATTTGACTTCCCTCGTGCGGATGTCAGTGAGATTAGCCGACCCAGTGTTGTTTTTTTTTCATGCTACAAAATCTGCCGGCTTTTGCTTGCGCATTTGGCTGAAAGCTCATCGCATTTTCATCAGTAATTTTTCAATTTTCTTTCGCTCAGTTTGGTTTTAGAGGTTTTGGGGAACCCCGACCTGGTTTGTAATGTAGGTCACAGACGTTTGTCGGTTATTTAGGTGTAGTTTTGGTAAGAAAGTTTTAAAATTGGTATAACTAGTTGTATGCCCATTGCTCTATATAGTACAAGCTACTATAGAAGAACTGGAAAGCACGAAATCACTAACATAATTTTCATTTTATCTACAGCGTACCAAGTGACAAAGTCTGCTCTTTCTGTTGCTGTGGCCCTGAAAGAAGAATGTACCAAGGCAAACTCCACCTCTGCGCTCCGTCCCCTGGCTTTAATCCATTCAAAAAAGGCGGCCAAATTCGAAGACAGAATTCGACTCCAGAACCACTAATCGCTGAACCTGCTGATACTGGAAAAGAAGCTATCGATGACGTTCCCCAGCCCCAACCAATGGTTCACCGGCGTGGTCCAGGGAGACCTCCCGGTAGGGGAAGGAAGAAAGGCGCTGTCGTAATAGGACTTCCATTTCGAAATAACGGACAGTCGTTATCTCCTGATAAGTGTATGTTTGGATCTGTCCGTGAGAAGGACGTTACTGAATTATTTGAAAGCGATGGATCAGTATATGCGCATCACTGCTGTGCTTCTTGGAGCGAAGGTGTCTGTCAGACAGATTCGTATGATCTTGTGAATGTGGACAAGGCTGTCTTTTCTGCAATGAATGAGGTAAGATGGAGTTTAGATAATGGGTTAGGGGAATAGAAACATTGTTTTAGCGGTGGCGTAGTGTTAGTGCACTTGCCTTTAACGCCCAGGGTCTCGGGTTCGATTCCTGGACTTAGCATCACATTCGAGTATTATTTGTTAGATCTTTCCAAGGGGTTTTCTCCGGATTCTCAGCTTTTCGTCCCTCCTCAAAACCTTTAACAGAGTTCGATCTGTGAATTACCGCTCTATTATTAACTGGGGACAGTATCATTCTCACACACGGACCACCAATACACCACGACACCACTTAAATTTTGACGTTCTCAGCACAAGTTAAGCTGTTTTTCATTTGTTACAAACGCACATGTTTTGATTCGAGTTTTCGTATTTCGGTATATATTGGAACTGTAATTGTAACATGACTTGCTTTGAGTTTGCTTTCTCTCATCAATATGTAACATCATGCAACAAGACGTCAATGCCGTACATTTTAGTGTCCTCAGTTAGTCCACACAATAGAGAGTAGGGTGGATGGTGTTCATAAACTAATATAAAGTCCTATGGTTCCGGCTGCCAGCTCGATTCCTGCGGATGATACATGATGAGTTGTCCTCTCTCGCTAAGGGAGTTTTTATCCGGTTTTCTTTCCATCCATTTCTGTGGAAATTAGCGTGTGAGTTGAGAGTCCCTACGTGAAGAATTTTGAATAATATGGTAGTGTGTGTGTGTGAAAGTGGGCCAAATTGAAAAAAAGTTTTCATATTTTGATTGTCTGAAACCTTCTCAATCGTCCCAGGTTTTGATTATTATCCGTTTGTGTTATTATTTTTGTTTTGTCTTTTTTTCGTGCGACATGCTTGGTTGTTCTTCGTTGCAATTTTGATCGACGGTTTCGAAAGATCTTTGTGTTCTTCAGAATCTGTTCTGTCTGAACAGAACAGAACCTGATGAAGCCAGACTAAGAATCAAAATTGCAGCAAAGAACAACAAACTATATCTCAGAAAAAACCCAAACAAATAAACGTAAACGATAATATTTATAATTTGTTTACTCATTTTCAAAACGGGATTATTATTAAATCTTTGCATTCATTTTCTCATCTTCAGTTCCCTTTCTTAAATTCAATACATCCTTTTAATCAGATTCATTTATTATTTCAACAAAACAAGTAGTTTACTTTGTGCCGTTCTACGGCACTCGAATACATCCTAAGGATGACGTAAGAGTGTGGAATTTTAAGAAAACATACCATGGATTTGGAGTTATTTGATTCCGCTATCATCGTTCGTTTGTGCAAAAAGAAGGAAGCCATAATACTTAACTGCATAGTTTAGTAGTCTGTGAGACCATAAATTCGTTACAGACAATACAATTTCAATAAAATATCTGAAGCTTATTCATAATTATCGTTTATAGTAAGTTACGAACCCAAATTGACCAATGATAGCACGTGGAATTGCTTTCCAATGTAATGAGGCTATATATACACGGCAGGCGTTCTAGCGGTGCTAATGCATTAGATTCGCCGCCAATTTTGACATTGATCAGTCAGTATTAAATTAAATAATTACGACTGCAAATAAGGGATATTCCAACCACGTCAGTGACAAGTTGTTTATAAACTTGATGAATAAGATATCGAAGGGAAACGCTTAAGAATACACAATATGAACTTCTCAGAGAGCTATCGCGCTTGTTGGGTTTAAAACGGGGAGGCGAACGAGGCTATATCGTGTAGTATAGACCTCCAACTCTGTAAAGAAGATATATTCAACAAGTTGAAGCTTCATACGCTTGTGCGTGGTCGCTGCAGACAGAAAATCCCCGAAAGTAAAAGTGCGTGGGATGGTTATGCTAAAGCGGTTGATTAATAGTTTTAACCTTTTCGTCCCATGAGTGTTATTATTGTGATTGAATCTGATCAATAACCCTCGTAGTTCTTATCCTGTTTGTTTTGGATTGTTTTTTCAGCGTTGCGCGCACTGCAATAGGTATGGTGCCAGTGTAGTTTGTCAAGTGCCTAGGTGTGGGAAAACATATCATTATCCTTGTGCAGCCAGTGCGGGGGCCTTCCAGGTAAAATATTGATTCATGATACTATTATTTCATTAATTATCGCATTCTTGCCCTTTAATAAAACAACAATAATAATAATAATAATAATAATAATAATTTATTACTTATACATGCAATCTCGCATGTGGATATGATCAAATACGCTCGAAACTCGAAGAAAAATAATTTTAAAAAAGAAAGAAAAATTAAAAAAAAATTTTGCTTCTCAGTGTTCAATGAATGCCTATTTCATGAACACATCTTATCGTTAAATATCATGTATAAGCTTTTGTTTTTCTCGGAAAAAAATGTCTAGAGAATGACACCTGGTCTGAAATTAGAAAACATATTCCCAAGCTTAGAGGTCTGGATATGATGTCTGATCTTCTTTCTTTTTGTCGTTCTTTGTTATTCTAGGAAATTCAATCAATGACAATGCTCTGTCCGGACCATTTAGAAGATGCAGGACGTCTTGGTAAGAACATTTCTCCCTAACAATTTCACACTTAATTTACTTGTTATTCTTAAATTCAAGACATCGTTTCCTATTAATGGTAAATAAGATTTTTTCATTCTTCAACTGCGGTGATTCAATCGTTGAAAATTTGCGCTTGTAATGATACAAATTGTTATGCCTATTGTGGTATTGATCGATGATCAATATGCCCCGTTTTTTCATTTCCTTTCATTTCAAAAGATGCGTACGCGTTGTCTATTTCTACAATTAAGATAAAAGTCGCTTTTTTCAGATTCTCAAACGCGCCAAAACAGTGATATTTATATAACAGTATGGATAAAAAGTTAAACTTTACACCGTAAAAATAAGAGAGATCACTTACTGACGTTTCGGACGCTAGTCCTTCGTCGGAGTCCTTTTATTCCGACGAAGGACTAGCGTCCGAAACGTCAGTAAGTGATCTCTATCTATCTCTAAGTGATCTATTTTTTACGGTGTAAAATTTAACTTTTTATCCATACTGTTTCATTAGAAACACCGACGCAGCTCACACTAGCTTACCGCTAGTTATCATCATATTTATATAACGTGCATCGCCTTAAAAAAAATTATCATCATAGAATATTATATTATTTCAACATTCATAAAACATCGGTAGTGTGCGGCGATACTAATGCCGCGTTGCCTTACACACTGCTGTGGTCATGCGTTTTTTTCCTTGGACCTGCTACCATATGCAGATAGAGCTGCTTGTTGTTTTTTTCCTGTGCTTCGAGGGTTTTCTCCAGCTTTTCCAACTTCTCCAAAGAACAAATTTCAATTTCCACTTGAAGCACAGGTTGAGGACCACAAGCTTATCAGCCACTAGGCTAAACCAAGCTTGGTGTTTAATTCCACAGGGGGTATTGAAGCTCAATGCTATCTATGCGGCGAAGCCAAGGACTTCTCAGAAATGTTATTCTGCACGAGTTGTGGTCGGCACTATCACGGGCGCTGTCTTGATCCAGCGGTTGACATTACTTCTCTGGTGCGCATGAGTTGGCAGTGTCCTGACTGTAAAGTCTGTCAAGGTTGCAGGTAGGAAAACTAATCTTGGAACATTGGTAACTGGTCTGAAGAATCTGGTCAAGAAATCTATATAAAATATAATGTATAGCTTTATCAAAATGGTCACGAGAATAACAGGATGATAAAGAAATCACACGTGCCATACTATGATCGGAGAGTGATTTCTTGACCAGGTTCTTCAGACCAGTTACCAATGTTTACATTTCTACGAGGCGCTAATGTTTTCTTATAGCTTGAGTTTGACCGTCGATTTCGTTACAATTTCCCCCTGAAACTTAAAGTATTTTTAGAAGTAATAATCATTCGTGATTTTTCAGGCAACCTGGTGATGATACTAAGATGTTAGTGTGTGATCTGTGTGATAAAGGCTTCCATACCTATTGTCTTGATCCACCCATGACAACGATACCCAAGACTGGATGGAAATGCGTGGTAAGTATCACGAGACAGTGACAAACCTCAGTATCATAGGCAGCTCATTAAAGATTTCATCGCAAAACATTAGTGCTTGCCACATAGTCAATTCTTCATTTGCACGTGAAATCATCACCGCCATTATGGTGATATTTAACAAAATATTTCTCAGCATACATTGTTAATTTTACCAACATCAATGACGTCCGCCATATGTGTTTGTCGATATCTTGACTCTCTCGTGAATGATTTCAAACCATGAATGAACCCTGCCTTCTGAGGAGCCTGTATAAGCCAATTCAAAGTTTAGGAATCGTTTTCAGTGCGCATGCTCCCTGATGCTATTTTATCCCGAATTTCTCACCTTCTTTTGTTTAGACTTTCTTTTATTCTTAATTAAACAAAAGAAGGTGAGAAATTCGGGATAAAATCGCATGCGCACTGAAAAAGATTCTTAAACTTTGGACTGGCTTATGGAAAGATAATTAATAAATATTGATAATCCATGCTGCATTGACAATTTGTTCCATTGATGTAGGGTTGTCGTCGCTGTGAAGACTGTGGTTCCAATACCCCTGGTGGAGGTCCAACGTCTCGATGGCACCGACACTACACGGTGTGTGATAGTTGCTACCAACAGAGAAACAAAGGTCTTTTCTGTCAGATATGTGGACGAGCGTACAGACAGCTATCAGACGTTGCCATGGTTCAGTGTGAGGCATGCGAGAAGTGGCTTCATGCTGAATGTGATAATGTGAGCGAAGAGGTCTATAGTAAGATCAATTCCAAGAAAATGAGCTATTATTGTCCGCAGTGTATAGGGAATGGCGAGAACCATGCGGTACGTATCTTGTTGCGCACTGTTATGTCAAACACAAAGCTTGTTCACTCGGTTGACTATATTTGCGTCTGGTTTATGTGCTTTGGTTTTGCTCGGGTATATTTAGTTTCACGAGAGTCCCTGGGCCGATAAATTCAGGGCATGGCTAACTCACAGATCGAATTGGAGTTGAGATAATTAGGTTTTGCGGAGGGAGGAAAACCAGAGAATTAGGAGAAAAATCCTCGAATCAGAATTGTAACGAACTCTACTCACATGTGATACTGAGTCGAGGAATCGAACCCGAGACCCACGAGGGAAGAGATGAGTGTACTACTACTGAAGCACCTTTGATTCTCTGCACGCATTCTTTATACTAACGAGTCTTGGTTTCATCAACAGCAAATGAATCACAAGGACAGTCTATCATTTGACGACCAGAGTATGAACGATGACCCTGTTATGACAACAAGCGGAGAAGAAGACAAACGAACGTTAACTTCGGCTGCAATTGGTCGAATAACACCCTCTCCAATGGATGAAGACCTGAATCTTATTGGCTTAGACTCTAACCTAGACGATCTGTCTTTGCGTCCCTTTAGTGATTCGTTAATGGATCCAGATCTTGGCACTGACAGTAAACTACCCCTGGATGAGGAGATGGAGTCGGTGATGAAGCCTGATTTGGATATGTTTGAGTCATCTTCGGGTCTGCCTGATTCTCCTCCACCATCTGATCACACTAATGAAGCCAAGGTCAATCTATCACATTCATTTCGTAGTTTTGCTATGCTCACGCCACCCAAGACTGGAGGAAAGAGAAAACTAGGTCCAAAACTAAAGGTAAATATATATATTACGAACAATATGATTGGTTCTTTGAATAATCGGAAGTTCAGAAACGGTATTCTGAACCAGTCCTTTTCTGCGTTAATAGGGTTTGCGTTAACGCAGAAATCGTGCATTTTGACAATTTTTTTGCGTCACGGAACCCATTTTTTGCCATTGCACTAATTCTCTTGCTTACGAAAGAACGCCATCTAGAATCTCATCAAATATGTTAGGGACGCCAATGTGCCCAGCATTGTCCTAGGATACACATTACAAAATCCTAGCCCAATCCCTGGCATTTTTATGGACCTCACCCATGGCTCGTTCACATGAAATCTGCTTCTCAATATGTTGGTGATTTTTTTGTTGTTGTTTCGCAAACGCTGCACACGTTTACATCAAATATCAGCATATCGTATGCTTGTGGGTAGGACATGAACGTTCACCTCAAAAATACAAAGATAGCCTAGTGGTTATTACAATGAGCTTAGACTGAATTTGCCTCGTTGAATTTTAGGCCAAGACGAACAGTACCCCAGCTAAAAAGAAAGCAAAACATGGAAAGCCTGGAAGACCGCCCACCAAGTTAAAGAAACAATCCTCAGTGCAGTCTTCTCCTGGGAAAGAAAACGTGGTTCGTATTAAATGGAATTTGAGAAATTCAAAAGTATTCACCACTTTCACATTCCCATAATGCTTTGCATTTTTGGGGGGCAACGAGACAATCGTTAATATTACATTGAAGATTTATTAATAAGATTCGAAGAAAAAACATATAAAAACACTTATGCATCTATGATAGAATTCACACACACACAAAAAAAAAAAAAAAACAGGAAAAAAGAAATTTCAACAGGTTTACTAACAAAAGTCATGACATTACTCATCTCTCAACATCTCTACGAAAATTTTTGAATTTTCAAATAATTTTTGGTGTTGTTGCCCCAAACACGCAAAGTATTATGGGAATGTGAAAGTGGTGAATAGTAACGAAAAATTGTGGGAGAAATAGACCGCGTTTGATATCTTAAGATTCATACTTGACAGCAAGGCTTTAGTCGTATGGTACTTCATGTATGGTACAAATACGTGGATCACTAAATACATTTATTGGTAGGAACATAATAATGTACCATATATGACGTTCCTACCTTTAGGAAATAATAAGACAATTTTGGTAGAAATGCTAGTCAGTTCACTACTCAACAACGTTATGATCAAATGGACAACACTATATCTATTGATCCTTTTGAGGTTCATACAAATTTGAACAATTTATTCCGGAGAGCCTTGGTATCTTGCTAAAATTTTAATATTTCGAACATGGCCTATTTAGGTACAAGGTGACAAAACTCCACTTTTTTCTTGTCGTTGTCTCTAACTTTACAGGATGAGTTCATTACTTTGAATTTTGCAGAATATTTGTGATTAATTTGTTTATTTTTTCTTATTGTTCAGTCTGGTGCTGCAAATGCTGCAGAGAACACAGTGAAAGAAGAAGAAACCGAAGGACTCCATACCACGTTGGTGTTGTTCTCAGCTGATGACAAATTCACCACAGAACAAGATATGTGTCTGTGCTGTGGTAGTTTTGGCAAAGGACGAGAAGGACAGCTGATTGCATGTTCACAGTGTGGCCAGTCATATCATCCTTACTGCGTCGGTGTCAAGGTAAGGCGAAAGATTTGGGTATAAGAGAGGGAGAAAGATTTAGAAGGACTTGAACTTTTTAATTAATTTACACCACTTATTATACAATTAAATACGATAACGATAACGAAATTGTTATCAGTTTAAATTGCCAACCAGAAATCTAGTGGACAATCCAACATATTTTACCACCCCGCGCGCAATTTTCATTGTTGCAGAGAGGAGAAAGAGTTGTTGCACAGGGTGGTAATACAAGTAACACACACACTGCAACTTGCAACGAAACGATGTTGTGCGACATGTTGCATGATTTTGTTGCTCGTATTTCCGCGCCATGAGAAATTCAGTCTTAAAACAAGTTGACATCGTTGTAATTGCAGGTGAATAAGATCATCCTCAACAATGGCTGGCGTTGTCTTGATTGTACCCTATGTGAAGGTTGTGGAAAAGGCAGCGATGAAGCACGGCTCCTACTGTGCGACAGCTGTGACATTAGCTACCATACATACTGTCTTGATCCACCGCTTGAAAAGGTTCCTCAGGGAGGCTGGAAGTGCAAATGGTGAGTACATCTATTTCAATCATTCAATCATTTATAGGTCAATAGAAATGTAATTATTATTGCAGGGTTTTCTAGAGGGACTCATCGTAGTGTCAAACGTTGCATATGTCAAAGGCTCTAGATTTCAGGGTGTTCCCGTGAAATGCTACGCGCAATATTGTCAAATTTACGTTCTTGGATGCTATTTTCCGCATAATTTTCAAGGCATCCCGGGCTAAGAGGGGGGGGGGGGGGGAGTCAGGGGGTGCGGTGACACCCAATAAACCTCCTCTAAGGCCATTATTGGTTTGCATTCATAACCGCTGGTCTTATTCTCGTGTTCTTATTTAATAAATTTTTCATTTCCTTGAGTATTGTTTCTTTATGTACCAGTTCCCTGCGCCATCTTGAAAGGTAGCCGTGCCTTTGCATAGAAGCGAGACATGAGGTGACCTTGCAATGATAGAGACATGAGAATAATTATTGTCCAAGGTGTTAAAAAAAGGTCTCTAACATCGCAAGGTCGCCTCATGTCTCGCTTCGATGCAAAGGCACGGCTACCTTTCAAGATGACGCAGAGAACTGTGAAGGGTACTATTTGCTCATTTTGTTGTGCATTCGCTTCACAAGGTGTGTGACATGTTACGACTGTGGTACTCTATCACCCGGTAAAGAATGTGAATGGCAGTCCAACTACACCCAATGTGGAGCATGTGCTAGTAAGATCACGTGCCCTGTATGCAGCATCAAGTATAATGAAAATGATCTCATGATTCAGTGTCTAAACTGTGACAGGTAAGGAAAAATACGGTACAATCACTACTAATTGACTAAGGTCCAGTTCAAACGTCGATCTTCTCATGAGCCAAACGCATTGAAAACAATGGATAAGAAGGCGGTCTTCTTTGATGTCATTAGGTTCGGCTGATGGGAAGATGGACGTTTGAACTGGGCCTAATTTATATTGAGGGAACGGGCAACTTCTATCGAGCGGCCGAACTTTGTCATGTATTTACAAAATCATCATCATCATCATCATCATCATCATCATCATCATCATCATCATCATCATCATCATCATCATCATCATCATCATCATCATCATCATCCCGTTTCTCGTAGCGCCGCCATAAGTCGCATAAGGCCTTTACAAAAATGGCAAACGCCACTAAGTGTTGTACAACCTTTATTTAGCGGCCATTTGTCAAAGTCCCAGAGAATTATTAACAAAAGTTTATTGTATTTTTCCCCAGATGGCTGCACGGTTCCTGCGATAAACTGTTGACCGAGGACGAAGTAGACAAAGCTGCTGAATATGGTTACCACTGTTTGTTTTGCCGACCGAAAACTAAACGTGCACTAGTGTGCTTGAGTGGTACGTCCACCTCTTCTACAACTTCTTCATCTCCGTCAACTGCACGCTCTCTCTCCTCCTTCTTCTTTACCACTTCCGGTACGAAACCTCTAGGTTAGTACCCACATCCCATCACGTCATAACGTCATGCACCTTGTACAATGGTTGATCATTCCATGACAGCTGAATGGCTGTGTTGTATTGTTGTCATTCGTCCAGGAAACCATACCATGTTCGTACCAATACCACCAAGAATAACTAACCATAGACTGACCAAATTGACAAACAACAAAAACAGACAAAATAACAAAAAAAAAAAAAAAAACGAACGAAAATACAGCCAAGCAACCAAACAAACAAAAAAAAAACAACATACAGCCAACCAACCAACCAGACGAACATACAGCCAACCAACCAAACATCGCTGGTGTCGTCGAATTTGTGTACATAAAATTCTTTTCCGTGGCGTTTTTCTGATTGTCCTTCCTTCTTTTCATTTTGTTTTCTTTTTCTTTGTCTTATTTTCATTCTTCTCTCTCTTTTTCTTTATTAACTTCTCTTTTTTCTGTATTTTTATTTATTGCATGGTGAATATTGCCTATATTATGTTTTTGTTTTGCATACTTATGTCGTCAGTTCTCGTATATCACTAAGATATGTGTTGTTCCAACTGTTTTAAGAGGTTTTCGACATTGTGTTTTTATTTAACCTGTGACTGAAGTAGATATTAATGTCCTAGACACTGAGCATCGCAACTGATTCCATTAGTGTCTTTTATTTTGACATTTACAACCAGAATTTTATTGAATGCATCACTCTAGTACATTTGAGATATAAAGAATTTAAGGATCACCCTCATGGTTATCGGGCGATCCGTTCGTGTAAGGATTAAAAAACCTCCATGCTCTATAGACCCCTCAATATGCAGCTCAATTTGGAGGGCAAAAAAATAGGTTCCCAATTCTCAGGAGATTGAAATTCTTTTGTTTTTTCCTCCAAGTTGAGCTGCTTCGAGGTCACGTGAAAGGGGTCTATTAGAACCAAAGCTGTCTTAACTTAAGATTTTTGAATCAGATTCGATGTTTTTTTTTGCAATGTAGATGACCAATTTGCGTATAATGTGTGTTTTGGGAGACTGTTGTCTGATCCGTTATTTTACCTCGCTTGTTTTAAGGACCCCCGTCACCACGGGCAACAGCGTTGCATCATTATCGACCTCAATTCTCTTTAGAAAACCATCCACCACAGCCTCAGGCCAAGCCTATCCATCCATGTCAGCGACTAACTAATAACGGAATTGTAGAAATGAAGCTTTCGAATCATTTTGGGCGCGGAAGTTTGGCAATGGGGTATCAATCCATCGCCGAGAACGAGAACTTCCTCTTGACCGACAGTGGGTTGAAGCAGATGAATCGATTGAAGATATCGGCTTACGGGAGAAGAAAGGTCAAAAGTAAAGCTAAGGTCAAATCAAAGAAGCTTGGCATGGGAAATACGTCGGATGTCATCAACAAGATGGAGGTGATGAGTCCAGAACACGATTCGGAAGCGTCTAAATCTTCAGACTTCGATGAGAACGCCATGGACCATAAGGGTAACCTGGATCATAAACCAGGCCGTACCAAGACCACAGGCCGAGCTGGAGTTGGTGGTTTTCTTGTAAGAGGTCGCGGGGCAGGTGCCAGGAAATTTGCAGGTCGAGGGTCGAAATTGGCAGGAAGAAGAAAAGATCGTCAGCTCATGAGCATGTCAAGGGGTCAGCCTCGACAACAGGTATGTTTCATGCATAGACTCTAGAGATTAATATCCAGTTCGTTAAGGATATTTTGTTGGCTATTTGAAAATTGTAAAAAAAGTTGCCCATACTTTCATTTTCGGTAAAGATATTTTACAGCGCTTCCCAATCACGCGCGAAATCGTACGATTTGCGGTCGCGGCCAATAGGGTTTTTGGTTTTGACTGGAGTATAAAGGCCGATTTACACGTTACAACTTTTGCTTACAACTGTCGCATGCAATCTGCTTACACCACGAATTGCTTGGTGTAAATCCTACATCTTGCTCACAACTGTTGTGCACGACAAGAAAAAGTTGTAAGCAAAAGTAGCACCGTGTAATTCGGCGTTTATGACTACTGCAGGTGCTAGTGCTTTGTTCTCGGTAAGAACGACTTTTACCCCTGCTTTTTAATGGTAAATACTTTGTTTACTCAAAAATCAAAGTTACCTAATTTTCGCGTCATTATATTTTGCGACACTTATTTTTCGCGTCACTTCAATTTCGCGATTTTTTGGTAATCCCGAAATCAAAATGTCGCGCATATTTCATGTAATAGGGTAGTTAAGATAAAGATACTCCTGCCCCTGATTGGGTGTGTCTCTGTCTGTTTTTATAGTCATCGTTTGGTGGATCTATCAACGCAAATATGAATTTGCCAAACTTTTTCGCCCAGCAGCAGAGCTCTCTGGAAGCAATCATGGATTCATCAAGTAACGAAGCTTGGCCGGAAGATTCTGATCGATTGCCATTACAAGAAGCTTACCCTGATTGGATGCAGGTTTGTCTTATAGCAGTTGTTGTTGTGGGGACGTATTGTGGGAACGGCAAAACGGAATAACTTGGGAACTTTAGCTTCAACATTTTGCTAACAACTAAAGTCTCATGTCTCAGCCCCCCACCTCCATCCCCATGTATTTTCCCTTCCTAGCTTGCCAATTTTTTTTGCCATCGTTTAAGGACTGACCGCTATTGACCTTCACAAATAAAAACTTATTTTTAAAAATGAGCACCACCATCAGAAAGAGCAAGCAGAAGTATGTATTTTTGGAAAGTTTTATCGCTATAAATTAAATTCCTGTGAAGTTATTTGGAATCAAAAATACAGAGATTATTATGTGTTCAGTCAACTGAGGATTAACTAGCCTCATTCTGTTTTTTCCCCATTGTTTTTCAATTCTAATTTCTCATAACTTATTAAGAGTTTAGTATTTCTACCTCAAACTTTCTAACTTCGTTGATATAAATCTTATCTATAATTTTAATGTAGTGCTTAATCATAATTGATAGATAAACTATGGCTAAATTAAAATGTGAATTACTGCGATTCTCAATATTCTGCGAACTCAGACATTTCAATGGCTTTTTGTGAAATTGGTTTTTCGCTGCCGTCAATCAGTCGGTACCTTTTATATTTTTGACTGGCGGCAGCGAAAAACCAAATTCCAACGGGAAATTCGCGACTCCCGAGTTCGCAGAATATTGAGAATCGCAACAAGAAAATTATGATAATGAAGTGTGGTGGCCATAATTGCATTCGGTGTAAATTGTTGTGCTAAAAATAGATTCAGATTTTAAATATGGTTTTTACGCTTAATCCTAGGAGGCATTTTTTGGTAAGGGTCTTCTGAACCCCACTTCGAGAAAAAAGAGGCCCAAACAAGAACCAGAAACTCCGACAGCTCGTTCTGAAGAAGAGCGAAAACATCAAGATCATTCTAAGAATCCAGGTAACATTCAACGCGCAGGATATCATGGAACACAAGGTTATCCGTTTTCTGAGGTTCATGGTGATAATCACCTTCATTCTCAAGGTGCTTCGCATCAAAACCACCAAGAGGTATTTAACCGACAAGACCAGGCATCCACTTCGCATTCTGTCATGGGTCTAGAAGGAGGAGAAAAGTAAGTAGAAATTCTTGCCTTGTCAGTGGAAAAGGAAAGGCAAATAGCACAGTTCTAGTGCACCCTATCCCAACGGATGGTTTTGGGGACTCAGCGTTATCTGTTTGTGATCTTAGCTTTCTTTTTCTTCTTGATCGGAACCACCAAGTAGAACCGTTCCAGTGCACTCCCTAACATTTCATTCCCCCTGTTACGTAGAGTCTTTGGTTTTGGAGACTTAGTATTATCTGTTTGTGATGTGAGCTTTCTTGTCCCCTTGATTGGATTCCCCGGTTCTTTGGGTTTTCCTTCAACCATCGAGTTCTTCCAAACTATTCTGTGACCCAGTCATGTTTGTACTCCGACCAGCCGAATGAGTGTTCATTTGCTACTTTATAGCTGTCTAATGGAATTGATAATTTGCTTCTTTCTGTAGTTGGCAAGGTTCAAATGTAGAGGGGCTTCCAGCAGATCCTCTCAGCCTATCTGAAGAATTCCCGAATCCAGACGTTCTATACAGGAGTTTGGACATGCTGACTGAAGATATACCTTCTTCTGTACAGGACGGCCAGACCGTATCCAGAGGTGCATATCTACTTGACTTAACATATAGCAAAAACATAAAAGTCTTTAGAATAACAAACAGAAAACGGGCGACCGGCGTTGCCTACAAGTATAGGTCGATACCATGATGGCGTTAATTTTACTACCATTGCCAGAATGCTTCGCTAATTTTCTTCAATTTTCCCCTCATAGTAAGACAATAAATGGTAATTAATTGAACAAAAGTGCAAGGGCTTCTGGTTATAGTAGTAAATGAGGCTGTGATGCAAATGTTTTGTCCCCTACTCAAAAATCAGGCCGACTATTTAACAATTAGATCCGAGATTCGTTTTTGCTGGCATCTCACGTATGAAGCAAAAGTGCAGTTCTTCTGTCAGCGTTAAAAAGATGTTTGCTGATGCGTTTGGCCGTTGCTTTTTTCAGGAATGGAGGAAGATCAACCGCATCTCTCAGATGGTTCATCTCAGCCCAACCCTGACAATAACACCTCTAGAGTATCGTCATCTCAGCTTCAACCTCCAGCCCGCGGTCAACAGGGGGAGCTAGATCTTCTATCAGCTGCTATTGACATACTCCCCCATGTAGATGGCCAAGAGGTTGAAGACATATTCGCTGATATTGAGATGGAGATGAAAAGCCGCGATGCAGTGGTTTATAGTGGAATAGGTGGACCAGCCCAGAGCTCAATAACGCCCCAAGTACCACGAACTAATACCGAACCAAGAGTTCCTCCACCTGCATACCAAGCTGGTCACCAAGATCTTCAATCATTCCAGCAAGGACCACACCCTCAGCCTTTGGAACCTGGACTTACCCATTTCCCGCATTTTGGTCAGGACCGCGAGAACTTTCATGGACGGCCAGACATTAGGAACCAACATGCTCTTCCTGGACAGTATGGCTTTGAAGGCGATCATGAATTTTCAAAGAGAAGTGACATTGATCTTGCAAGTGATTTGCCTCGCGATCGAAGACCCCCAAGTCCTCGGACTGATCCGATGAAACAGCAACAGAAATGGCAAGAAGATGAGAAATTAGGTGAAACTGCTACGATATCCCCTGTCTTGTACGCCAATCTGGAACATGCCAGTCTACAAAAGGAGTATCCAGGTAAATATATTTTCTTTCTTTCTTCTTTTTTTTTTTTTATTTTTTACTTCCAATACGTTAAGTTATATTTATTGGCGATACCCTAGCAAGTAAAATACAATTCATTAATTCATTAAACTTTGTTCCATAGATTGGCCAAACAGGTACCGAGCGATTGCAAGACTCTGGCGTAAATTGACTGTTGAGCAAAGAGATCCTTATCGGGTATGAACGTTCACCCTCATTTTTGTCGTTACTTGTTGGTGGTTATTAGAGACCTTACGCATGAGGACGACAAGACCAGGACGGTCCTCGATCCTTGTGAATGCGTTAGGTTTCTATTATTTCCTCTATTCCTGTTACCAGCAACCTTGTAACGTTGTGTTTTACATTTCCAGCTCAAGGCACGAGACAATCGTGTAAAGCTAAAAGATCAAGGAAAAAGGGTAAGTGATCCTGTCAGGATGGGCCGTTCTCTTCGCTGGAAAAACAATGAGATTATTATATCATTTTTACTTGGTTGTAATATTAATGACACTCTTTCTTTTGTAGGCTATGATGGAACAAAGTAAAGAGAAAAGGGGAAAGTCAAATCCTAAACAGGCAACACAGTCTCCATCGAAACCTGTTCCAGAAGTACCACAACCAATTCTTCCAAATTCAACACAACCTCAAATCCCAGAAGTGCCTCAAGTTAAGATGGAACCTCAAGTAGTGTCTTCTCTTAATGAAGAAAACGATATTACTGGACAGATTCAACAGAGTATTCCTTTGCAGTCGAATCCACCGCCTTATCTTCCGTCTAGTGTGGCACCAATGACACCTTCACAGCAGATATACCAAGAGAGGATCGCGTCCACCCAACAAAGTTGTGTCACACCAGATGCACCTTTAACAATGAGTGAATCTATAAGCCCTGTTACGCCTACGTCTTTTACCCCGACATCCTCAATGACTATGTTTGCACAGCCGAACGTAGATGCATTACCAGGTGGAAAAGGAAGCCGAAACATGAAAGGGAAGAAAACGAAAGAAGATAAAGAAAAAGAAAAGGAGAAACGAAAACAAAAGCTTTTGATTCAGCAACAACAAGAGCGCCAGTGGAAAATGCTTCAGCAGAGAAGACAACTAGAGCAACAGAGGCAACAGCAACAGCAGCAACAGGAAACGAACCAAATGCGTCAGGAAGTTAAACGATCTCAACAAGCCAAAGGATTAAGAGCGCTCGAGGATAAAAAGAAGAAGACGCCGCCAAAATCTCCAAGAAAGCAATCCTTCAGTGACACGCTAAGCAATGTTAGTAGTGTTAGCAGCGAAAACCAAGAACACGGCTCAAACTGTGATACCCCGTCTCAACATTCACCAGCTGTTTCAATACATAGCGATGATTCACATTCGTTTACTAATGCACCTCCCAGGGATTCATCCCAGCTAGATTCACAGATGCCTGAAGCCATCAGAGAAAGAAGAGGTTCCCTACCTAATCTAGCTTTATCGAATCATGGTCTTGAAAATATGAGGCCATTGTCACCACTAAGTAACTCCAGTGACTCGGCAATTAGAAGACCGCGTTCTTCAAGTCAACAGCTACCACAAGGTCCTTGGGATGAATGGCATAATGAGGTACCACAGCAGCAAGATCAACAAAGTAATCCAATGTGGTGCGAATCCACGTTGAATACTTTGACTCAGTCACAGCCTAGTACTGATCCAAAGCCACCTAATTATTCTAACCCAATGGTTGCAAGACAAAACTCTCGGCCACAGTCATCAGATAATAACTACATGCCACCACATCCTGGTCCTGAGCAGCATCCCCAAGAGGGATCTCGACATGAAGGATTGAATTTTTATGTTCCCCAGGATCAGCAAAGACCACCGTTGACACCAGGTCTTCCACAAGCTTCTAATGAAATGTTACCAATGCCTCCTCGTGACCCCTCTCAAGGTGACATAGGAGAAATGCAGTTCCATCCACAGGGTATGCTGAACGATCAACAAGTGAGAAATATGGACCCGCAGCAATCACTTGCTCATAAGCAACCAGATATTCAACAGTGGCACCCTGAAATGCTTCAGAATCATCCTCAGGCTGGTGCTCCAGAACAAATGGGTATTGCACAGGGTGTTCCAAATCAACCCAATATTATGCCCCAGAACCAAGGACAACCAAAATTACAGCATCCTGATCTTCCACGCCCTCATCCATATGACTTCCAACAAAATTGGCAACATTCTTCCTCTGGTCCAAATTCCATGGCTCTTCAACAACCACCACAAGTACAGCAAGCCTCTATTCAGCAACAAGTTCCCATGCAACAAATGCCGATGCAACCAATGACATCTATGCCTAATTCTTCACAAAATCTTCCCCTACCACACCCGCCTCTTCATCACCAATCTGTAATGTCACAAGTTCCCATTCAGCCAGCTCCGCCACCACCTCCACCGCCGCCTCCTTTACAACAACCACTTTCAAACCTTCCTATATCAAGGCAACCTCCAACCGACGAACAGCAGCAACAACAGCAGCTTGAAATGCTGCAGAAACAGCAGAGGGAACAACTTATGCGGGCCCAGCAGCAACAGTACCTGCAAATGCAAATGCAGCAGCAACAACACTTGATGCAACAACAACAGCAACCCGTACCAATGCAACCTCCTTTTGCTAGGCCACGCATGAATCCAGTTGTTAACACCAAGGATTTGCCAGAAATCGACAGTGAAGAAGAACACCAAGAGAGGTTGCGGTTTTTGTACAGGCAGCGTCAGTTACAAAAGCAGCAGCAAATGCAGTTACAAGCACAACAGTCTTTGTTCCAACAACCATGGCAAGCACCAGGTTTGATTCCAGGCTTGATGCCCCCTGATCCATCTAATCCACAAGCTGTGTCACAAATGCCTCAAATTCGGCCTCAACCTTCAGATATGATGCAACAACAACTCGTGATGGAGTATCAAAGGAGGATGCAACAGCGTCAGGAGCTGGGCCAGCAGAGTATTCAGTTTGATAAAGTACTGCAAGACCTACATCAACAGCAAGGAACTCAACAACCAGTTCACCAGCCACCACCACCACCACCTTTTCTAGAAGTCTCTCATCAACGACTTGCTTTGAGACATCCTACTCCAGGAGTTCAATCTGGAATGGGACCAGTGGTACCTGGCCAAGTTCCCGGTCAACTTCCAATGATGGGTATGGATGGCCAACACCTGTACAGAATGCAACTACAGCAACAACAAATATTGATGCAGCAACAACACCAACAGTCTCCAAGAATGATCGCTCAAAAGCAGACTCCACAAATTGCCTCTGCAGTTTCAAAGGAGAACGTACCTGAAAAAGAAGACAAGACTTCTGCATCGAATCAAGACAGCGCTTCAACGGAATCATCGAGCAATCAGTCTGGTCCTGTCGTAAGCAAAGACGTTTCCCAAGACAGTAACAACGGTGACGAGAAAGAATCTGAGCAATCAAAGAATAGTGAACAAAATCAATCAGTACAGCCGGTTCCTGAGAAGCAAGAAGAAGATACTACAGCTGCTGGGGACTCTACGACCGTAACAGATGAAAACACCCAAATTCCAGATTCGGATAAAACCCCAGAAAGTGAGAAGCCGATTGAGAATGTTAATGACAATGATAAACAACAACAACCTGAAGCTAGCCAGAATTTAGAAGACAGCAGTGCCAACACTTCGAGTGAAATTGCCGGGACCAAAGATACAAATAGTTCTGCACAAGAAATTTCATCTGAAGAAAAGGCCGAGTCTTCTGAAGGAAAAGAAAATGACGCAAAAGAAGAAAGCAAAAACGAGGAATCTGTCGAAATGAAGGAAGAACAAAAGCAAGCAGTTCCAGAAGGAGAAAGTATTTTAAAAAGCACAGCTGACGAGAAAAACAGCGCTATTGAAGAAACCACTTCACAGGAACATGGACAGCTAACCGAGCCCACAGAGAATCAAAACAAGCCAGAAGCTGAAGTAGTTCCCACAACAGTTGTTTCAGAAAAACAGTCAACGTTGATTCAACCATCTTTTCCAATCCAGCCGAGAGTTCAAGACGTAACGGTTCCTCAACCAATGCCACCTCTTTCTATGTCTCAAGCTCCAATACCGAATCAACAGCAAGCACTGCACCAGCAATTGATGGCTCTGCAACAAAGGTTCTTCCAAATGCAACAACAACGTCAAATAATGATGCAGCAGTACCAACAACTTCAGCAACAGTTGCAACAAAATCAAGATCCAATGGTTGGTGGCCAGTTAATGGCTTTACAACAGCAAGGGCAGTTTCTGCAACAAAATCTTTTGCAGGTTTGGCAGCAAATTCAAATGCTCCAGCAACAAATTCAAAATTCGTCGAACCTTCAGCAGCCACAACAATTGCTTCCACAACCTTCGTTACAGGGACCTTCACCTGGTCCTCTTCAGGGTCAGCAATGGCCTCAGGGACCTATGCAAGATCAGCAGAATATACCACAACTTGGTATGATGTCTCCCCACCCAGGAATGATGAATAATCCAGGTGTTATGCAACCACCCTTGCCAGGACAGGTGTCAAGCACACCATCTCCCAAGCCGGTAAGACCACGATTTCTTCAACTTTGTTGAGTTTGATCATTTGTTTTCAGCTTGAAAAGTATATATCATATTTTCTTTTCTTTTTTAGGACAAGCCGGCACGGAAGCCTAGACGATCTCGAGCAAAGAGTAAGGATACCCTTGCTCCACCGCAGCCTTCTCTTCCAGACTGGATGAATCCTCAGCCAATGCCCGCAAAACCTGTAAAAACCAAAGGCAAAAAAGGCAAAAAGCAACAAGAGAAAGCAGCGCAAGACCCTGAAATTCAACTTCAACAACAAAGGCTAAGACAACAAATTTTGCATCAAATGGAACAACGTCACCGCTTAATACAACAGCAACAGGGTTCAGCTGGGGGAGCTTTGGCTCATCCCGATATATCAGGATCCCCTCGAGAATCTGGCCCACCAACTCCACAATCCACTGACGGGCCTCCAGGACATCCAATGGGACCAACACAACACCCTTTTGGCACAGCATCCTCACAGTCGAATGTACAACAGCCTAATGACTCAATTGGCTTTTCTGGCTCCCCTTCCATGGGCATCATGACTCCTGAGCAGATAAACTATTCAACATCGCAGCTAATGAATAATCCCCTGGCTTTTCCCATGAATCAACCTCAGCCAAATCAACAGCCTATCAAAGCAGCCACTCAGAAAGCTGAATTGCGTCCAGCACCTTTACCTTGTTCACCTAAACCCCAACCTATGCCTCATACTCCTGGGCCACCTTCAGAGCCGTCAAGTCCATTTCTAGGAGGAAGACGTCCTGACGAGCCAACAAATCCACATTCAGTCCCACAAGATGAAAATTTTACTCAGCGTTTTCCAACCCCTGAACGGTTCCTTCAGTATACACAACAGCAGATTCGACATAAGCAACCAGTTGTTCAATATGTAGCTGATGCCAATAATCCATTTAGCGATGATTTCCAAATACAGAAAAATCCCAAGGCTGAAAAGGCTCAGGCCAAAAAAGGAGGGTCAAAAAAGAAAGTTATTAAAAAAGAACCTGGAACAACCGCTGTTAGTGAAGTCCATGCAACTGATGTGCCTATACCAGAGAAATTACCAGACTTGAATGCACCTACTGTACCGGAGGTTCAAAAGACACAATCGTCTTTTGAAGAACCTGTATCCGATGAAATTGAGAAAGGTCCTAGAAGTGTTGCCGCTTCGGTCGACAGCTCTAAGGTCGCTGTCCCATCTAACAGTGGTTCCAAGCCAGAGAGAAGCGAGCATAACGACGATTTGATTAAACATGAAGTCATATCTGGTAACAGCAGTGAAGTACCCCCTGAAGACACTGTCACAGACGGAAAGAAAGGAGTGTCCAGTCAAGCTCTACAGCGATTAGAGTCCATGGTTGCTGATATGGCCAGTGAAGATGTCTGCGATGAACAAGTCAATAGTATTAACACCAGTGAGTTGACCTATGATCTATTCAACGAAAATGCCGATGAAGAAGTCGCTAACCTTTGTAGTGTGGCGTCAATGGAGTCGAATATGGAAGACAAAGATCAGGCGCTGTCGTTGTGCAAACCAGGTTCTCAAGCCAATTCTGTAGCTTCTCTTGAATGCCACGAAGAAGTCCCATCTTTTGTTTCGCCAATACAAGATGGCGATAAACCAGACGGTAGGGACCAATCTCAAGAGAATTCACCGATCCCTCAGTCTTCGGATCTCAATCCTAAAGTATTCGGTACTCCTGACATGGATGGAGATTCAAGTAGCGTATCTCTAACTGAGAAGAAAGAGGAAAGCGATAAACCCCAAGACGCCATTCAAGATGGAAATTCATCTCATCAAGAGCCTGTTACGCTTATCTCTGAGGCTGCAGCGAATAGTACAGATGCTACCGGTCCAACTGAAACAGTAACTGTAACAACAACGAAGCAGACGTTGGCATCGTCCCTAGACATAGAACAACAGTCTCTCAGTAGTTTGTCCAGCGCAGCCGAACCTTGTACCGTTTCATCTTCAATCACTCCTGTATCCGATGTACCATCATCATCCGTTGCCTCTGGAGTACTAGGTGGTCACTTAGCACTACCTATGGAATCGAGACCAACTGAAGGAGACATGGCAATCTTCAGCCAGTACAATCCAAGTACAGCGGACGTTTCTTTCAGTATGAACCAACCGAGCCAGGTGATGACTACTACACAATCTACCGACCATGGAGCTATGTTGCTTTCTGGTAGAGACCCTATGCTTGGGGGAGCTAGCCCAATGCTGTCTTCTACGAGTTCGTCGTTAAATCCATCGCCTGTTTCTAAGAATACTACCAAATCAAAACCGAAGGCAAAGCGCGGGAAGTCAGATATCAAGACCCAGGAAATGCTTAAGGAGGAAGACTTGATCAAAAAGTCACTACAAGACGCGCGTCGCCTGGAGTACGAGCGAAAGAAACGAGAATACGAGGAACAACAACGAAAAAAGCGTGAGCTGCAAAAAGAAATGCGTCAACAGAAAGCCAAAGAAAAGGAAGAAAGAAAACGCCAGCGAGTCTTGAGTACTTCGAATAAGATAAAGACAAAGGTTAACCACGTTCAAAAGGGGAAAAAGAATGAAGGAGATTTAGACGCAGTCACTAAAGAATCATTACCTCTGTGTGAACCAAAGCTTATTCTAACGCACGCCCTAATGCACCCGTACGGAACGTCACCATTTAATGGACAGTGCTCCCTTAAAGGATCATTAGGCAGAGCTCATCTTGACAATAATCTTGATTATTATGCAAAGTTTCCATCTCCGAGCCTGGATTTAGTGTTAAAGATGAATAATCAGAAGCCTCTTATGAATGGTGACATTGATAGCAAAGATTTCCATAAATTGCGTGAGGCAACTGATTTACCGCATAAGAAACCACGCTACAATGAATCTAAAAACGAGGTAGTTCCTGGTGTTGTGTTACCGGCCAATGGACAATTAATGGCCGATTCTCCATCTGTTAATTCGTCATCGTCATCACCAGAAACAATACAGTATGTTGCTTCATCTTCTCCTGAATCAGATGCCGTCAACAAACCCGAAACTCCGAATTTTTCTGCCCTGAACGAGGCCAATCGAAATGACACTGAATCTCCTACCTTTTGTCCAGTGAATGCGGTTCAAATCAAACGCGAACAGATGGGGTCGTCTTTATTGATGACAAGCTCTTGTAGTTTATCCATGCAGTCAAGCATTTCGTCGAGAAAAGTAAAGGACGATCAAGGAATCCCACGTAGGGAAGGACCTTCGTTAGGTTTAGACCAAGGCATTGACGATTTAGATAGTATTAATGTGACACTAACACTTTCGCCTTCTTCGGAAATGCGTGTATCTGAAACAGTTGCATCTGTTGCGGAGTTGATTGGCTGTTCTCCGCCACGACCATCGGACATTGTGATCGAACCCAGCTGGAAATCATCTGGATCAATTACCACCACGGCTCCTACATCATCTGCAGGAATAGCCTACCTACAATCTCGAACTGTTCAAGGACTTTCTGTTCTATCTCCTAAAGAAGGAGATACTGTACAGAAAACACCCTATTCTTTTTCACAGTTCAATCTGACATCAAAGACGACCTTACAGCAAAAGGCATCGGATGGACCCTACTGTAGACATTGTGATGTTCTCATTATTGGTATTGGTGTCATTCGAGGACCCCCTGATTCGAGTACAGAAATGACCACTGATTCGTCCACTGAGTTGCGCGAAGTAAAGGTCAACGAGTCCTCCGAATCGGGGTCTGACGGCTCCAATTATAAAATCTATAGCATCAACGTGGATGCGGGCGAGAGAAGAGACTGTTTCTGTTCTGAGCCTTGTTTAAAGCAATACTACTCTCTATTAGAAGCTGGCCGAACACGAACCAAGATGGAGACTTCGGAGACTGAATTAAATTCTAGTAGTTGTGCAACAACTGGATTAGGAAATGTCACCACTGATTTACGGCAAGATGATCGGGGGTTATTAGTAGCTGAGGGTTTACCTGTAACATCGATGGTCAAACTTAGGCGGCCAAGCTGGAAAGAGGAGCAATTAGATGGAGTAAGTGTGATGGGTTTTGTTTTTTAAGAGGGCGTTCCATGAAGGCAGTGCGACCCTACTGCTAGGGCTGACTCTTTTGTTTTTGGTGTCCCTGGGAATAGAGTCACCCTACCTTCATGTGAACGACCTCTCATAAGGTAGTGTTGCCCTACTGCTAGGGCTGACTCTTTTGTTTTTGGTGTCTCTGGGAAACGAGTCACCCTCCCTTCATGTGAACGACCTCTCGTAAGGTACTAGTGTGACCCTACTGCTAGGGCTGACTCTTGTTTTTGGTGTCCCTGGGAAACGAGTCACCCTACCTTCATGTGAACGACCTCTCATAAGGTAGTGTGACCCTACTGCTAGGGTCTTGTTTTTGGTAGCCCCCTGGGAAACTTGATGACTTCCAACCTCAATCATCAGTCACCGTCTATTCAAATCACTTCAGACTTTAATGTTGAGCTTGCTTTGTTTCAGGAAAACGAAATCAAACGTCGAAGAGAGATCAAGTGGAGAAGATGGCAAGCCGAAGACTTCAAGCAGAATGCCAAGCAAGACTTGACGGCCGAGGAAATTTCCGAGGTATATATATTTTCCTTTTCTTAGATACATTTTTCCTGAGATACATTTTCTCGTGTCCTTTGTTTTATTCGCATATTTTAGTAAGGGTCTCTCTAATCGATTGTGTTTTCATTGTTTGTAGTTGCTGGATAGGTACGAGGCGGTGTACAAACCAAACGATCTAGTAGACGACACTCGAAAGTGTATTCTTTGCGCTGACACGGGCGACGGCGAACCTGAAGGACCTTCCCGGTTAGTATGCTATAGCTTTTATATTACTCACACGTCTTGATTTCAATACTTAAATTATTTATGCATGGTAAATTCTTCCTGGACATTTCAGTCAACATGGATGGCTGTCACGTGAGAGAAGCCGGTAGTCCATCCTGTTACTCTCTAAGGGAGCGTAAAGGTGTGACACACGATACGATTTTTCATGTGACTTGCGCGAGACTTGCGTCGTGTGACCATTCGTGCGACTTTGTATGCGGCATTGCGCGCGACGAATCTCACTATGTGAACACTCATGCGAGCAACGTCGCATGGGTGGTCACACGGTGCGGTCCAGTTTTTGAGACGGTGTTGCATGAAAAATCGCATCATGTGTCCACATCTTTAGATTATGTTTTTTTGTTCTACAAATTTTGAAAATTTATTAAGATACATTTCTAAACGAATTGTTTGTTTGAACAGACTCCTCAACCTTGATGTAGACGTGTGGGTTCACTTGAACTGTGCGCTCTGGTCACTTGAAGTGTACGAGACGTTAAATGGTGCTTTGATGAACGTCATGTCTGCTGTACATAGAGGACAAGATACGGTAAGTAAAGAAACAATTTCAAAGTCAGTAGAGTTTTCAAAAAATTGTAATATTTGTAATAAAAAATTGTGATTTGTCGGGAGAGGTATTCTAATTTAGCTCAGGAGCAGGCGTAGCTCTGTTGGTTCGTGCGCGGCCTTCGGAGCTAGAGGTCTATGGTTCGATCCTCAGGATTTCCTCGTCTGTTTCGACTTCTCTCTAATCCGTGTAGCTTCAGATTGAATACTCTTAACACACCAACAAATGTTAGCATCCATCATAGGTTATAATTTATTTAACTAAATAAGTTTAGTTGCTGTCTTTGTAGGAATGCTGTGTGTGTAGCAAGACAGGAGCTACTGTAGTATGTCACCACATGAACGCGTACAACAAGGTCAGATGCTCCAGAACATACCACTTTGGCTGCGCGCTCAAAAACGGCTGTATGTTCTTCAAAGACAAGGTAAACACAGTTTCATTTTGAATCCACTCTTATTGATTCTGTAGGGAAGGAAGGTGATCATGCGTCGCTAATGCGCTATTCGCCGCTGTGAGTTCGAGTTTTATTGTAAGACTCTCCTTCACATGTGATTAGAGTTAGGTTTATTAGTTCTCAGCTGCGCTAGGGCTTGGAGGATTTTCGCCAAAATTTTCGTTTTTACATACAAACTCACTCACCGATGTGCTTGTCATTATATTTTTATCTATTTGCTTTCTCTGACTATGAATGTAACTTTTTCCACGTTTGGTACATCAGGAACTAAAGCGCCTGGCACAAGTTGGTAAACGCACACGTACGGATACATACACACACATACGCACACTGCGCACAAAACAAAAGATTTATCAGTAGGTCTCCCTACCTTAATTGTCATGCAAGTTATTGACAGTGTTTCTTTGTATCAATGTAGACAATGCTTTGTCAAGAACATAAACCTGGCACAGACACTGACCATCGGTTGCCGTCTTACGCAGTGTTCAGAAAAGTCTTTATCAACCGAGATGAGATTCAGCAGATAGCAAGGTACATACTTCACTACGAGACACCAGCAGATACATTGTCAAAAGCTTTGATTCCTGAGTCGAATTTATTTGAATTTCAGAATCAAAAACAGTGATACCTCTGTTATTGATTTTCTCCCCATACATTTACAGTAAAACGAACCTCTTCAGTATACACCTCTATAGACCTCTTTACATTGGGCGTTAGTTTCCCCATGTCAGACCACATGTGATCCCCCCCCCCCCTTTCCCCTCCCATCCTTCCAATACTCTATCCAATATTTGACTGGTTATTTCTATTTCAGCATGTTACGGCACAATCAGGAATCAGGAGGAGACAAACTACAAACGCTAAGAATCGGTAGTATAGTTGTCAAGTCGTTGGGTCAGCTTCTACTTCACCAGCTGCAGACGTTCCATACCAGGAATGCTGTCTATCCTGTAAGTAATGCTGCTGATTAGTGCAAGATTGACAATGAAATGACAGTGAAAAACTCATGATATCGATGTACCGTACCCTGACCTTGTCGGTTCCTAGTCCGAGCATTTTCATTGGATGACCAATGACACTTGCGCGCAAAGGATTCAGCGGATGTCGTGAATTCTGCACGGTGGTGTATAAACCACTTGCACCAAATCCCTACTTAGCGGTCAAAACAATGAAATATTAACATTAAAAAAGATTGCAATCCTCAAGAGAAGGGAATTCTTTTGTTTTGAGTTCCAGATGGGTATTACTGGTAGGAATCTATCGTAATGGTTTTTGAATGACTGAGAATTGCCTTCAATTTTGCCTTCAAATTGATTTCATGATTTCGGAGTCGTAATCAGGGACTACGGAGGCGGTGGGCTTAGGCTCTCCACGTTTTAGCCAAAAATATTTTTCTAACTGTTATGAAATGCCTAATGCTTTACATAAATAAATATGTTGCAATTACCCCCCCCCCTCCCCCCCCCCCCCCAAAAAAAAAACACTAGAAATCGCATTTCCTTGAGCCTCAATTTCAAAATTTTCAGGGGGCGGCATTCCCCAAATTAGCCTCCCCTTCTCCCACTCAAAACTATGCTACGCGGTCTCTGATAATACCTTCTTCCTACAAGTACAAAATCTTTCTGGTAAGAAAGTTGGCATCCCAGTGATCGTTCTTTCACTTTCTTTTCATTCTCAAGCTCATATCTTGTTCTTTTTCCCAGGTTGGTTTCAAGACTATCCGATACTACTGGAGTATGACAGACGTTAAAAAACGCTGCCAGTATCATTGCGCTGTTGAAGAACTGGACGGTAAACCTACCTTTACGATACGAACCAACGAAGGCCAATGTTTTAGAGGGATTTCACCCAAAGGTATACCAACCACTTTCATTCATTACACAACTGTCAGAAATTGGAGTTAGGAATTTTTAGCGTGGTACTCACTAGCGCCGCAAGAAGCGTACCGATGTCATTGTAAGCGCAGTTAGTAGCTTAAAATTCTATTCTACCCTGTAACCCTGCAACTCCCTGCTCTTGCGTATGACGTAATCTTACATCATAATCTCAAATCGAGGGAAAGACCTGAGATGCTGAGTCCAGGAATCGAACCTGCATTGAGACCCCAGAGGGGAGAGGCGGGTATACTACCACTACACCACCTTTGATGCATTAAGTCGTATTTGCTAACTCATTGGGAGATGCTCACTAACTCATTGGTGGTTAGCGCGAAGCGGGCCCTTCGTTATGCTTATACTTGCGGCGCTAATAAAATAGGGCCTTAATAATAAGGACGAGTGGGGTTTTGTAAAGCCTTTAGAAACAAGAATTAATATCTGTATTTGTATTCTGATAGATTCTTGGAATCAAATACTCGAACCAATTCAGTCGTTACGTAAAGATAATGGTCTTAATCTCTGGCCTTCCTACATCACAGGCGAGGTAAGTACTGCAGCTAGTTCAGGTGGATATCTGGCACTGTTGAGATAACCAAGTATATTTTTGATCTTTTAGGATTTGTTCGGGTTGACAGAACAGTATGTCCTCAGGATTATTGAATCGGTAAGTCAGCGCAACTGCTCGCAAACTCTTTTCTAACAAAATTAGATCAGGGTAGAGATCAGTTAGTTAGTTAGTGCGCGACCTTCGGAGCTAGAGGTCCATGGTTCGATCCTCAGGATCTCCACGTCTGTTTGATTTCTCTCTGTTCTGTGTAGGTTTAGCTTTAAATACCCGTAAGGAGCACTGATAGTTTGAGGGGGTAAAATTCGCACCTTCGAACACGTTCGAACCTTGAAGACTCGATATTGCGCGTAATTTTTTTGAAAGCAATTGATAAACTTTTCAAATTTTCATAGTTATCATTTGAAACTTCTGCAATCTCATTGGCTGAGAGGAGTGGCGCGCAAACTAGTCTACGCTCTCGACGCGAAAATTGCTTAACTCTGTTTACTGATGCTGGATTTTGGATCAAGGTTTGTATTTAACTCCCAACTTTGTATTATTGCTCCACAGATGCCAGGCGTAGACTACATGCAAGGTTATAACATGCGGTATGGTCCATCACCTATCATGGAGCTACCGTTAGCAGTCAACCCTACAGGAAGTGCGCGCTCTGAACCTCACATCAGATCTAGCTTCAAAACAAGGTACAGCTGAACCACTTTTCTATAACTTTTTATTAGATCTAAAGGTGTCTTTAACGCAAATAACAACTGCGCACTATAAAATCATAGAAAAAATTGATGGTAAACTACTTGAGTTTGTGAGTAGAGTTTGTGAGTAGAGTTTGTAAGTCTATTTTGATTCAAGGGTTTTCTCTGGGTTCTCCGGTTTTACTCTCTCCGTAAAATCTAATGCGCAAAATTCCAATTCGATCTGTGAGTTAGCCATGCCCTGACTTAGATCAGCCTAGAGATTGGTTCAGGGTTCAATCTGTGAGCTAGCCGTGCCCTGACTTAGATCAGCCCAGAGCTTGTTTCAGGGTTCAATCTGTGAATTAGCCATGCCCTGACTTAGATCAGCCCAGAGCTTGTTTCAGTGTATTGATAAAAATCATGTTTTAGTGTGCTGACTTGTTTAATCTTCTAACTTTTGTTGTGTTTCAGGACTCGTTCTATTCGCAACACATCTAGTTCAACACCATCAACATCACGTGCTGCCGCAGCAACGACACAACCATCATCTTCAGATGACAACAACTCTCCGTACATGAAGCATTTCGTCCACTCCAAGGCTTCACAGTATCGTAAACTCAAATCGGAATGGAAACAGAACGTCTTTCTTGGAAGGTCGAATATTCAAGGGCTTGGACTCTTCGCAAACAAAGAATTAGAACCGGTAAGGGTATAGTCGTGGAAAACTGCGGCTTGCTTTATTCTAAATCACAATCATCCTAAACACGGGATTAATGGATAAAGACAAAACATTTCTCTGAACAATTTGCAGTCAAACTTGTTTGTCGTTGTATGTAGCTCGTCCAGTATCCAGTGACCTTGTGTGGGTTGCCTGTTCTTTAATCAGTGCATGCATGCCTGCCAATCCCCAAGTGCTTTATAACTTCACACAGCACAACAAGCACGTTTTTTATTTCTTTTATAAAATACGAATTAGAATAGCCGTTATTTTGGACACGAATAGCAAAACAGAAAGTGCGCGAGCGTGCTGTGTTCTCTTATAATACACGCACCATCAACCAATCAGAATTAGAGCGTGATTTATAACAGTTATTTTATAATCTATAATAACGCATTACTATCAATGCGCACATTGGAAAATATCCAATGCAAAAATCAAACTAGTTGTGAAAACTTGGAGCAGTCTTATCTCACTTGTGTATTTGTTTTCGTACAACAGAACAGCATGGTTATCGAATACATTGGCTCCATCATCCGCAACGAAGTGGCCAACAGAAAAGAAAGCATCTACGAGTCTCAAAACCGCGGGATCTACATGTTTCGAATAGACAGTGATTCTGTTATTGATGCTACCATAGCTGGTGCACCAGCGAGATACATCAATCATTCGTGCATGGTAAGTGATGACATCTATTATCTTTAAGTATTAGAGCGATATGAGTAGGAAACAAAACGGCAAAATAAATAGAGGATATTACATGGGCGCGCGGAGATGCTCACTCGTGAGAGATGTTTTCAACACGAGAAGATAAAATTCGTATCTCCAAGCGCCCATGTAATATTCTGTTTATTATATAATTATCAATGAAAAAGAAAAGAAAGCTTTTTCGGGCTTTTTTCTAGCATGTAACCATAGTGATGATATTTTCACATGTGAAATCAAATTTTTGAAATAAAGAAATATAGGTATTTCGTTGATAATTATATAATAAAGCCGTGTTATAGATCCCTTGCACGTGACGGCAGAGCAGCTCAATTTGGAGGGCAAAACAAAAGAATTTTAATCTCCTGAGGATTGGAACCTATTGTTTTGCCCTCTAAATTGAGCTGCATTCCGACGTGCTGCAAGGGGTCTATAGATGTATACCGTATCTTACCGTAGTCGTAGCCTCCTCTAGGGAATGACTTGTGGTCTGAAATGCGAAAACATTACGTCCAGCTAAATAGGTTTATTAGTTCATGATTGTAAACCAGCAATAGACCCTTTAGGCGTGGTCAGGGTGTGCCCAGTGCTGGTTGCCATTAAAAAGGCGTGGTCAGGGTGTGACTAGTGCTGGTGGTCATTCAAACGGAATCCTCCAACCATAGGTAGCCCAAGCTCTGTTTTTTGCAGCCTTCTACAGGAAATTTATGGGCTTTCTAATTTTTGCATTTCTAGAAATATCTCCAATAAATATCAACAGAAATTCTACAGAATTTCTTCTTGGCCTTGCTGCTAAATGTCTTGATACTCAAGCTCATTCTAATATGACTACAAGCGGCGCAAAACTGAATCAAGCTGGAATGTTCTGTATTTTCATTACTTGTAATAACCCTTCCGATGTGAGTTTGTTTAAAATGCTTTATTCATTTCTGTTCATTGATTGCAGCCCAACTGTGTGGCAGAAGTGGTGACATTCGAGAAAGAACAGAAGATTATCATCATCTCCAACCGCAAAGTGGAACGAGGCGAAGAGGTAATTTCACTGCAAAATATAAACCACCTTGCATACTTATGTGGATTTGGCGAGAAAAAGGATTTTACGGGTTTATCCATTGCTTGTTGATTTTTTCCTGGGCTTCGAGGGTTTTTCTCCAGGTTTTCCGGTTTTCCTCCCTCCGCAAAAATCAACATCTAAATTCCAATTGGAATGCAGTGAAAGAAGAGCCACTCTGTGGAATCCACTAATAATTCGCATTTATTTATTTATTCGACTTCTGGCGCGGGAGAAAACGATGAGGATAGTAACAATGAAGAGGGAAGGGAAGGAAATGTGGAGAAAAAAATAATGAATGTTTTTTTCCTTCCTCACAGCTAACCTACGACTACAAGTTTGATTACGAAGACGACGATCACAAGATTTCATGTCTGTGTGGGGCACCAAATTGCCGCAAATGGATGAACTAAAACCAGAATCCCGACTAAACTAATACTCACTAACTAACATCCTATTTATTGGGAGAATCTATTTCTTTGCCATTTTCATTTTTAGATAATTATATAGTTATTAGAATATCGCAATACAATTCCAATCGAATTGAAATAGTTTAAGATGAATGAATCAGTACGTCAATTAAGTACAATAGCGTCGATAGAATTAGTAAAGAGAATAGAGGAATTATTGTCTTGCGTTGTAAGGCAGGCAATTGCTAGACAACCAGACGTCATCTTTCAATCTTATCGCAAGAAAACAAGATGAATTTCAATATCATATTAACACATACATTAGCATATTGCTTTCTTTCTCCTTGCTTACTTTCAGTCATTATTTTTCTTTCTTGATCTACGAGTTTGATTTGATCAAGCGACTTATAATAAAGCTTTTCCCAGTCTGTATAGACATTTTTATGGATTTTATTAACACCTGCACTTGCGCAAGTGCAACAACGAATTCAATGTAAATAATACAAATGGCTTGGCATTCCTTGCCCACATTTTGTCTAAAATATTTGCAGTGAAATAAATTGCTATATTTGCTTCTTTCTCGATACATAAGTATGTTGTGTCTTGGTGTTTCATCGCTACTCATTTATTTCTGTGTTCTCGATTGTTCTGGAGTCATGACATTGTTTGTGAGATTTTTTCATTATTTTGTCGCCGATCAATGTTTTAGTGAAGACATAAAGTCACAGAGCTTTGTGTTTCTGCGTAATTGCATGGTATTGGTGCTTCAACGATCCGCGATTGTATTCAGGAAACAGATGGATAATGAAACCGCATTTTGTACTGCATCAGTACTGCCGCGCCAAGGTTTCCAGGATAAAAGCACGCAAAAAATTCCACTGCTGACGCGGGGCTTGGACAGGGTTGCCAAACCGAAAGATTTTTTTTTTTTTTTGCGCACGCTATGAAAAGAATTTGCCCCCGGACAATTTTTGTTTCTCGTCTGTATTTTTTTCAATATTCTTCCAGCCTTTTTCTTTGCCGTTATATCGTTCGCAGTTCTAGACATTTTTATCGGCAACACTGAACAGTTCTTGAAAAGACAAATTATAATTTCAACCAGGCGATAACGGCTGCCTACGCCATCTTTATTGCCGCGTATTAAATTGGAATGAAAATGCGGCAACAACTTCACTCGCTTGACGTACCATTATATTTACCAGTGGTCGTTCTTCCCTCCGCGGTGCGCACACCTCAGCCTTTCATGTGTACACCTACACAGGATAATCCCACATAAATGTATATATAACAGAGCGCATGGATCTTGTATCAGATGCACAAAAATCCAGCATGAAGTCCAGCGCTTCCACTGCGTCTACTTCCGAAATGCCTAATCGAATTATTGAACATAACAGAAGGTTGCGATCCTTAATGGAATAAAATAGGAAATTATTAGCGATCTTGTGGTGATTACTAACACTCTGGCTCCAACATGGCTGGCGCAGGGATATTGAACACGTCTGACCATGCCAAGCTAAAAATATCACCACGATTTTGTTTCTTCTATGTGGAAATTGGAAAAATCTATTATCAACCAGGTCTGCAGGGGGAATATTTTTGGCTAGAGGAAAGAGATAGGAACAAGGCGGGCTCCTCGGAAGAAGAGACACACCCAAATAATCGAAGTCCATTTCGTTTTGTAAATTGGGTTTGATTATAATTGCTCTCGCAGTAAATTTTCCATAAGTGGTTCAGAGATCAACATATATATTGACGTGTAAGATATTACTCAGCCTTAATCGTGAACTCGGCATACTTTAGGCTTTTTAGTGAATGCCTGAAAACCTGGACAAAACGACCACGGTGCCCATCGAATCTCTCGTAGAGGCGCCATCTTTTCTTGTTGGCATCAAGTATAGGTGTCAAAACTTCCTAATCATGGCTCAGAACTACAAAGAAAGAAGCCTTATCTGAGATGTTTTCGACACATGCAAATCTACCTCAAGTCATCCATTACCGACCAAGTGGTCAGGGCTTTGTTCGGAGCATCATTCATTCTTTTGTTTCGATTAAAATGCCATCACGGAATACCACAATCGACCAATAAATCGAGGAAAAAATTTAAAAAGTCAAAAAATCCTTAAGTTATTTGCCCTAGATTTTGGTTCTAGCTTCATTAGGGAGTAATCGGACAATACTGAAAAGAAAGGTCGAAAAAAGTACAAGGTGCTGCTACACGCATTGAAAGGCTATTATTTTGAAAGAGCCCCTGACTTGAATAACTGAATGTCCTTATTTAACTCCAAAGCCATATTTGGAAACCTTTTCTTTTTCAAATCTTGACCCTCGACAAACATCAAACCTTTTCCTGAGAACGTGTTCCACATCAATAGGTCATTGAGACCTTTGAACACGATGTGACCCGATGTCGCCTTTCTTGAGTGCAGTGTTCATTCACCTTTTTATTTGCGTCCTAATGAATTGATCTCCTAAGAACTCTTTTGTTTTATTGGGGGTTTTCAATTTTTAGTTCTAATTCACACCTTGGTTTTTAAAGAGTAATTGTAACACTTATTCTAAAAAATATTAAACAATGTCAAAACTATAAAAGCTAACTTTTTCCAATACGATAAGTGTTGCCACTACAGTTTTTATTCAGAAATACTTCAGCCGTAAGCCTAAGGAACTGTTGTCACTCAGTTCTGCACTAGTGTGCTGATCTGCCGCTATGCAATACTCAGTTCAGACAACTGTAAAAGACTAGATAAAGTGTTCACGCACAGAACGGAAATTCTCTGTCAGTTACAGCATCGGAGAGTAGTTTTACTTTGTTCTGCAAACACGGACAAAGGGCGCTAACTTTTATTTTAGAATATTGAAAATTAATACATTATAAACTAATTTTCGTAGGTCTATCACAAGCCACGACTGCTTCCACAAAAGCTAGAATTATCATGTATAATTGTTAGTCTAATCTGGAAAACAAGTTTTGCGAGAGAATTGTTCATATTTACAAAAGACATTTATTTATTGATTCCTTTTTTCTTCGGGAAATTGACATGTTGGCTCCCCGCGTAGCTAGCTGTTGAGTTGTCAAGCGACAAGTACAGAGAGCTTGACAAACAAACAAGCTTCACGCACTAGTCCGGCGCCACTGTCTGCTAAGCATTCTTTGAATCCTGCTCGTTTCTTCACGACAACTGAGCTGAAAAATTTCTATGCTTGAATATTAAATCTCTCGGTTTATTCGCAAAGACATCTGCATTAGACAATACGGCTTACATGATGTTAGTATTGAACAACAACAGTCTCTAACAGCGCTCCCCCACTGTTAGCTTGATTTTCTCCACCTTAGAACAAGTTCGCTTGCACGCGATCTTTCGTGTGGGATTTTTTTACCTTCATTTTAAACTTATTTGTTCATCTTATTGCCTTAATAGTTATAAGATGAATTCTTGTAAATAATTTCGCCATCACGCTGGTTTTTTGATTTTTTATCTACTCCTAGATTGTACTCCATAACGTCTGGCTCACCAGTCAAGCCTTAACTGACAACTATGTTATTTCAGAAACAACCGTATGTAGTATAAAAAAGCATCAGGGAGTCAGGATTAATATTCATCGTCTTTATCGTAATAAGGATAGCTCATTATTTTACTATCGGCTAATCATCAAGTATGTTATGTTTTTTCGTACAAAAAGCACTTGGAACGTATTATCTGATATCCATTTGATTTTCAACATATCCTGTATAGATTTACTTGGAATTTTCACTTTCATCGTTGACGGACACTTCTACGAAGAAAGAGACCGTATCCTAGACATTTGAGGGGGGAAGGGGGGGGGGGGGGATTTAGGGGGTGTGTGAGTCTAAGATAAAGGCGCGCGTACATATGCTACTTGTCTGACAGCCGCGTTGCGACACAAGTTTCAAGAGGGTTTATATGGTGCAACGGAGACAACGATATTTAGGTTAAAATTATAGGGGTATGGGATATTTGAGCCAAGAATCAGAGGCCATAAGGGACCCCGAAGGAATAAAAGGAACATCAACTAGTAAAACTTAACTGTTCAGCAACAGAATTACCTGAATATCTGAGAATAAAAAGTATAGTGCACTGGCCAACTCAGACACCCCCCCCCCCCCCCCCCCCCCCCCCCCCATCCTCCTCGCATGGAGCCTCTAGATACATAATTTTTAGTTTTCTAGTTAACATCTAATTGATCAATGACCTAGATATGTCATCTGTTCTGCTCTCAGCCTCAGGGCACGTAGTACGCTTTCTAGCCCGGTTACCTTAGAAACCACTACAAGTGGTGAAGACGTTGTTCATTGTTTGGAATGTCGTGGACATCATCTGTCTAGAATGCAAATCGCTTATCGACAAACGGTTCGTTCTCATATATGAGTGGTCAATTTATTGTATTTTCTCAGTCCCGATCCTTTTCCTTCCCGATCTGTGAGTTAACCGTGCCCTGACTTATATCAGCCTAGAAGTTGCTTTAGGATTCGATCTGTGAGTTAACCTGCCCTGACTTAGATCAGCCTAGAGGTTGCTTTAGGATTCGATCTGTGAGTTAACCGTGCCCTGACTTATATCAGCCTAGAGGTTGCTTTAGGATTCGATCTGTGAGTTAACCTGCCCTGACTTAGATCAGCCCGGGGGTTGTTTCAGCGTTCGATCCGTGAGTTAGCCATGCCCTGACTTAGATCAGCCCGGGGGTTGTTTCAGCGTTCGATCTGTGAGTTAGCCATATGCCCTGACTTAGATCAGCCAAGAGGTTGTTTCAGGGTTCGATCTGTAAGTTAGCCATGCCTTGACTTACATCAGCGAAGAGGTTGTTTCAGCGTTCGATCTGTGAGTTAGCAGTGCCCTGACTTAGATCAGCCAAGAGGTTGTTTCAGCGTTCGATCTGTGAGTTAGCCATGCCCTGACTTAGATCAGTCAAGAGGTTGTTTCAGGGTATCGACAGAATCACTGTATCCGTTTCTGAGGAAAGACGAAAAAAGGAGAGCACCTACTAAAAACGAATCAAACCCTTTGACAACTAACTAATGTCATTTTGCCAGAGGATATATTCAGTATACAATAGGATTTTTTTAACCATCTCCTTACACCCAACTTAAGTTTAAAACAACGAACGTTGTTTTTACACACAAAAAAAGGAATCATAAATGAAGAAGAAGAAAACCCCAGATAAACAGAGGAAAGAAAATTCGAGAAAAATAATTACAAGAAAACGAAAGTAAGAAGAAAAAAGAAAAATATATATATTCACAATACCTATCAATGCATGAATTGTTAATTGCATAAAGCCATAGGCGTATTGATTAAAAAAAAAAAAACACGTTAAAAAAAACGTTTAAAAAAGCAATCAGGACGCATGAATTTGGAAATGCCGCTTACGAAAAAAGCACGGCTTTTCACCAAAAAACAAGAGAAAGAATAGCGTGGAAAAAATGAGAACAAAAGAATGAAGAAGAGTCCAGTGTACCCGAACTAAATAACTAAGCTGACCTTGGCCTGTTGTCACCACTGATACCTAGGTGCCAGCCCTATTCTACCAGGAATTTGTTTTCTTTGTGTTACGACTAAGCTACCATCTGATTGGGCCGCCACATTCAAAAGGCCAGAAAATTAGGAGGATTAGGAAGGAACAGATATCAACAATGGATCAGGTTAAAAATTCCACGCATTTCCGGATTGGCGATTCTGACGACTGCTTTAATTCTCCGGTACCTAGTGTGGCCCAGTTCAATAGCTTGGATTTTTTTTTATTTTTTTTTTTATCCTGTTTCAATAAAAAAAAAAACAGATGGAGCCTGTGTATTATCTGCATGTATTTAATATTAACCGAGAAAAAGTGTCATGTTAATCGTGTCAATAATAAAATGGACAAGTAACTCAGAATATTTTAGGACTTTCAGAGTTTTCGCTGTAAGAAGAACAATAAGTTAATACGGTTTTTGAATTTTTAAACAAATAACACGTAGGTAAAGAAGGAAAGCATTGAGCTTTGTATTTAATCATAAAGTACGAAAAGAAGAAGATAAGGAAACTTATTTTCATAAACTCGGAACACACTTCGAAGTGGCCTATTGTGTTTCGGTCATTAGAAGATTTTCAAAACGCATAACTGAAGTAAAATACTAGCTAACGACAGGTCGTTCCGTCTGGAATATGAGGCTTGGTAAAATTCATTGATTGAAAAGAATACTGAATTTCATCTGAAAATTTTTAAGAAACAGAGCCAAAAGTACCCGTTCAAAATCTGTGTGAAGTTAGGATTCAACCAGCAAAAAAATAACAAAAGAAAAATAATTATCAAAAGCATTCGTCATCAAAAAGAAATACGAAGCAATGGCTACTGGCATTTCTGACGTATCAGTCAAGAATTAAGATTTATTGATGAAATTATCTTGCTTCTTGTAGCAAAAATGGTCAAACATTGACAAATTACCTCTTGCCCGGCCACCGTACACGTGACGATCTTGTTCCAATTTCTAAAGCCACTCTTTTATGATTCGATGTCAGATATTTAAAACATGTTGTCGGATCCTTCACAAGAATTATTTCTTTACCTGTTCTAACCACCAAAGACTAACAAACTTCGCTTTTTTCTTGTTGTTAGAAAGAGAAGTTGACACTTCAAGTGTTGTAGCACCTGCTTCGTCAGGTGTACACCGAGCCTTCACAAGCTTTTTGAATATATATAAAATACGAAAATTAAACGTCACCCCGAGCAAAAATCCCCCAAAAAAGATGTTCATGAAAATATAACATATGCTTAGTGATATAGTATAGATTTTGGGAACAATGCTATCTAAACTGGTCACGTACGACGCTTCGAGCAAAATTCTCCAAAATTCTGAACCAATTGTTTGAGTTCTATTTTGACCTAAATTCACTTGTTTCTCAATATTGTTATCTATTTCACTTGGAACCTGTCTTAGCTACGAGAATCAAGCGAATAAAGCTAGCGCCAATGTGTCTGGTATTGATCCCAAAGAACATCAACGCCCACGCCTCACAAACATGAAAAAATCCTTTAAAAAATTTTTTTCTTTGCAATCCTTGATTTGATAGAGCTAAATTTAGATCATTAAAAAAAAAAAAAGATTTTCACCTATTTCTTAAAAAAAAGTTCAGCCAAATTGGATATTCCTACGGGTGTTTTTGGTGGGCTATCTTCGAACACAATATAACCTAGTGTGAAGACCTACATGAGATCTCGAAGGAATGACGTCATAAAGTAAACAAACGTGTAATTTGCCATGTTTTTTCTACGCTTTTCACTGAAAAAACACAAAGGTTTCATCTCGATTCCTAAAAATAACAAACTAAAAAACAATTTTGATGTTTGAGGTTCTCGAAAAAACGCCAGTTATATCAGATAAAGGTGGTTTCAGCGAAATGCGCTGAATCCTTTGATATGCAAATTTGTGGGGTCTATTTTGGATGTGTGGCGAAGCGAGTCGACGTTACAGGCCGTGATGGCCTAAAACGAGACATAAGCAGACATAAGCGACCTAGACGGTCTACCAGACGTACAACCAGACAGAAACAAGGACGTTTTCCAGACGGACTTTCCGCCGTAGCTTTACCAAGAGTGTGTCTAAAGCGTTTTACAAGTCACTGGGTCAATTTGAACCAAAATAAACTGCTCAAAACGGATTTTTTCACGCGAACGCTCAACACTACCCGACCCCTGCACTTCTTAGCACCAAACTGAGGCTCAAAAGTCCACACTCGCTGACCGTTTCTCGTGATTTTAGTCTTTTCTTTTAAGAAAGGACCAAGAAATCTTCTTAACTTCTTTAATACTGATATCAAACGTTTTTATTTCTAAACTTCGACCAAAGCATAGGCTAAACTTAGTTCATATCGGATATAGCTGTAGAATGTCGAGCAGATTCAGCAGGCTTTGTTTACACAATAAAGGTTCTACAAGAATGCTAAGGATTTGTTATATTTCTCAATCTTCAAGCTCTAGAAACTGGTCTTTTTTGCTTTCGTGTTAAGAGTCTTTCAGGGGGGTAAAAAGTGTATTAGAATAAAGATAAATATGTCACAGTGTGGTGGTTACTCATCGAAATTATCATTGATAATATTCAACCAATCTGTTATGAGTTAAACGGATGAGTTCTTCTCGAAATATTTCGAATAGATAGAATGGAATTCTTCGATGAAAGATGTTTCCTATATGGGTAACGGTGGTGAATGTAGAAATGACTCTAATAAATCTATATGATACGTGACAGTTTATTATGCGAAAACAGATGCTTGGATCAGTGACTCAAAACCGGAAATATATCGAAAAATTCATTGTACGTGACAGAATGTTGCTCAAGAAAAATCAATATACTTCTAAACATCGTTGGAATCAATACAAATACAGTTTAATGATTTTTTAGAACACAGAACTATTCATTCGTTTGCATGAATCGATCAAAAATTCAAGTCCTTTAGAAATCTAGAACTGTTTACAATAAGCTGTCAGTCAATTTGATGGACAGAAACTCGTGTAAGAGGCAATTATTATTGTACAATATGAGTTGTGATTGGTCGAGAGATTTCGAAGTACATGTCAATTTTGGTCTCAGTAGACGTGTTTCTGCGCATTTCAAGTTGTTTTTTCTCATGAGATAGCTACGATGAGGATGGGTCCTAAAAACCTCTGTTATTTGCCTCAAAATGACCCAATAATGACTGGGATTTGAAAAGATAAAGATTGAGGATCGAAGGATCCGAAAATGGAGAAGAGTATGGCCCCGTCAACGAGTCAGAAGAGAGCGCCAAGCTCATCAGATGCGAATTTGAGTATCGTACTTAGCCTGATGTGCCATACAACTTGTCATAGGCAAGGGGGTGAACCCGAGAAATTTGCCAAGAGAGCCATAGAGTCTTTGGTCAAGAAACTTCGAAAAAAGACCGATGAGTTAGAGTCTTTAATAACTACGATCACTACAAATGGAGCTCAACCATCCAAGTGTGTCACGATACAAAGAACTTTGGACGGAAGACTACAAGTCTGTGAGCGTAAAGGCTTTCCTCATGTAATTTACGCTAGATTATGGCGATGGCCAGATATTCAGAAAATGGAAATGAAACACTTGGATTTCTGCCGATATGGTTATGATTTGAAATACGAGAGTGTTTGTGTCAATCCGTACCACTATGAGCGTATTCGTAGTCCAGCCGGTGAGTATCTAGTTATCTAGCAAGCCTTTCACGTTGATTTGGATTCATTTGAGGTGAACCCGTGTTGTGGGTTTGTGTCCAACTCAGCGTGATAGATGTGCCTTCGCCTCAACGGAGACACGAACTCAACCCTACGCAATAAACTAATATTTGGGACTTATCTTTCACCGCTCTCGAAAGTACAACCCCACTTCCTCAATTTTTACTCTGATAATTTATCATAAGGGACCCAAAATATCAAAATCCTTGGAGTTTATTGTCCGTGCCTCGAAGGTACTGAGTACCCAATTCTTTATGCCACGACTCCAGCAGGGCACCGATGCCTGCTCCGTAAATATTAAACGTCAACTTCAAAGCATTTGGGTTTTCCGCTTTCTTTTTAAAGCCGCCACCGAGGTAGAGCTCACTTTTGACCTTTTCTACTCGAATTCCTTACGAGATCACGACAGTGTAGTTGGGACATGTCTGAGTAGGCGTCTGAGTCTAGCGTATTTACCCCCCTTTGAATTAGCTAGAATTTATTTGTCCGGCTCGACTCATTAATTCATCTGGTAGTCGTAGAAGATGAATGCTAATTTTTTGGGAGTGGGCTGTCGTTTCCAAAGCTCTCAAGCCATTGTTGACTCCACAGCTTGAGAGCTATTTTGCATTTGAGATTCGCTCGAGAAGAGCGAGTTGTTTTTTTGTCGTTTTTATTAGAAGAACGCGAGTCTTTTGACCTTGGGCCGTGTGGTTTGACCGCCATGGTAGTCCAAATGAGCGTAATTCGGCGGCCAAACTTAGAAAGACTTATTTTGTCTGGGTTTTGTTTAAGTATTATTGTTGGTTAGTGGTCATTGTCTGGCTGGAATAGTTCTCGTCTGAAAACGTCTGAAATGTCGTCTGCAACCCGATTAATTTATTTTTGCAGACGATTCTATTTTTGTGTAGGCCTGGGGCGTCAGTTCCGCGTGGTTTTAAGCGCATTTACGCCAGAATTTCACCGCAACTGCTTGCTTAAACTCCCGAACAAGCAACCCAATTATGTCCTAACATCCACCATCTTCATTATTTATATTTGGGAGCCCCGGAGACCCTATTTAGCATACATTATCATAAAAATGTTCAACAAGATACGGCCGGAAAAACCTTTGTTTAGAATGTTTAACCTTTCGAATTAAAATTGCTGTTTCTATCGAAAGCGAATTTGAAAAAACCCAAGGTTTTCGAAGAATGCGTTAACGTATTAAAAATAGATCGTTAATTTATACAGTCTTTGTTTTGCCGATCTTTTGATTCAATCCGCTTTTTATTGCTTTCTTTGTGAGAATTTTATGAAGGTTTTAATGTACGTGGTACATGTCTTTGACGTTCGTTCTCCGGTCCAAGAACCAAACATTCTAGAATTCATTTTCGATTCTTTAGAGAAAACTCGAATGAACGCTCCGATGATAAATCAATATATACTTGAACGTTGATGGTTTTTACATAAAGATTATCCTTCATATTCAACCAATGCAATGGTGGGTAACTTCCGGTCACGTAGCTAGTAAATGAGCTGGGAAAAGGCTTTAAAAATGTGTGAAATTCTTTTTTTCCGAAGTGGGGATAGAAAAATATTGGTTAAAAAAGTCGTTCTAGCGTTTTGTTTCTTTATCCTATTGCATGACACTGTCTAGAGAACTTACAGATATCAACGAGATGTTTTACGAATGTCTTTATACATGTTCATTATGATGAAGGAATAAAATAAAAACTTGGATATGACATAAAATAGTTTAGATTTTTTGCCCATTTAAAACAAAATTGCAAAACTTCAAAAATTTCTTATTATTCAACCTTGCATGAGGTCTTGATCACTTTGTTTGTTTTGAGTATTATGTCTGAACTTGAGAAAAATGCTCTTCAGGTATCAATAACATTGCACTGCTGAGACCAAGGATATGTTGTTACTTGGTAAGATGTTTTGGTACTTCTAACCAGTTTGTTTTTTCTAAGTCAAAGACGTATGCTCACAGAAAGGTTAAGGTTAACTTTGCGCTCCTCCCCTTGATGACTATAATTTTATGTGTAGACTACAAACTGTTTTGGAACTTTGAACCAATTTGCTTTGTCTAAGTCAAAAAATATGCTCACTAAAAGATAAAGGTTCAACTATCTTTCAGTCTTTCAGTATATTTTCTCGGTAAAGCTAAGTTGGTACAAACCAAGATACAACTTAAAACCAAATAAACTACAGTGATGAAATGTTAAATGTGCTATGTGCTCGGCTCTCCTCCAAGACGCTTCTACATGTAGACTACTTTTAACTACTACTTTTGAATAAATTGTTGAGTCTCTGTTGAAAAATTATACTCTTAGAAAGGTCAAAGATTAATATTGCACATGTCACAGTCGTGATTTTACAGACAATCTTGACATGCTGTTGCCTATTCTGTTCTAACTGAAGTTGTTTCGTCTTTTTAGCGCTATAACCAACACTGGAATTGACGTAGCTGTTTCTTATGTCTTGCTACAAAACTATTTTTCTACAAAACCTAACCTTATCATAGATTATTTTTGAATTCACACATGCAGTTATTGATTTTATAAATTACATATATCATGAACAGCACGAATAGATTGTTGTTTAAACATGAGGAGCAGGAAGTCTTAGAGATAATGTTACGTCTGAAATGTTTAAACGTTGTCACATCTAGGGGTTTTTTTTGCTTGGTGTGTGGCACATATTTATCTCCTCTAGAGTACAACGCCTATATGTCCAAAATAAGAACTAAAAATAAATAAATACTTACGTATTGGAAGATGTGAAATTAGATTAGAAAATGAGATTAGAAAGTTTATGTTTTCTTTAAGGAACCATGAGGAAATGTCTGGATATATTGCTGAAAATAGTCCTGAATTTCTGCTAAATATTCTACATTTGAATGCGAGTCCAAGTGAAATTTAAAAGAACAATTAAAAACAAAAATGTTTTCTTTTCATTATCCTGCATATTTCTATATCTATAAATGATTGCAATTAATTAATATTGCCATCATGACTGATGCACAATAATATTTCAACATTCTCAAATTAAAAGGTTTTTTAAGTATTTCGATATTTAGAAATCGTTCAAACAGCTTGACTTTAAAATTATGTCGAAAATAGAGATACCGGTATTTCATTTTCATTGTCTGAATTTTATTTTCTCCCTCAAATTTTGGAATTAGACATGCTTGAACTGTACAAAAGAATAATCTTAGTATCATATAATTTTTTTATTAATTTAGCAAATAGCTTAGGCTTTATGTCAAAATATCAAAGATTATATCAGCATAAACCATGTGCTTGGTATGTTACATAACTATTTGTCATCCCCCACTTTTGAAGGTCGTCAGCCTTATAATTATCTCAAGGTCATTGTAACTGTCGTTTTATTGGTTGCCTGGATACATCATAAAGGACTTGATTCAGCAAATACTTCCCCAAAGCAAGTTTAGAATACAAATAGGTTAGGTTAAATTTGATTCATGTTTGATTATCCTTGTTGCCTTGGGTGTGTACGTATGCCTTGCGAATTATAAAGAAATCAAACTATGATCTTGGAAGAAAAGAATTAGAGTTTTTACTTAAGAAATAGTGAACATGAAAAAAATGTAAGCACAAGCTGTAACAGCAATACAGTATCACTAGTAAATCATAATAACAACTCATTTATGAAAAGAAATGTCAACTTAAAGATATATTTATCAAAAAAAAAATGTATTTCAACCTTAATTTTGTTTAAGAACTATAAAAATACTGGTATGCTTTGTCTTTTTATTGGTAAAGCTATGATGTTGTTAAAATTTGGAATAAATTTGAATAGAGTTTGTAAATTTGGTAGGTGGCACCTGTTTTGTTCCTTGAAGGCCATGTTTCTTGTCATGAGATAATTATCTAGTGACAAAAGGTCTTGTCCTGTCAAGTTGAATCTCACTGTTAATAACTTTAGAGATAAAAACACTTGTAAAAACCATATTGTAGAACGTGGAACACGCCTTATGAAACTTTAACTTTATCTTTAGAAACTGTTATTTAGTGTTAATTTAGGGGGGAAGGGGGTTATATGGGCAGTACGCAACAACTGTGCTTTATTCATCTTTATTTAAATTTTTCACCAACTTAAACCAGCATTAAACAGGCAAGCATTTGAAGTGTTCATTTATATTCATTGTATGCTCTGTTAAGAACAATTAATATAAACTATAATTGATTCAAATTTTTTCCTATGTTTGACCATTTTAAAATCACATTTTTGTAATAATAAATTGTTGATCAACTGCCATTGTTGTTTTGTCTTAAATTGCAGTTTTCAACTTGTTAAACAAGACAAATCCACCTGCTTTTTGGCAGAAAAACAAGAACAGTTTTTTAATTAAAAAAAAAATGTCTTTGTTTTTTAATGTTTTGATCAATGTCTTTGCTTCTGGTTTGAATAGAAATATAATCCTAAAATGTCGAATACTTTACTTTCAAACTCCATGAATTTGAATATCATTAAACTGTGTTGTAGGTTAAGACTTATAATGTTAATCTAGACTATAAAGATAAATTTTAAGAATAAGAATAATACAACATATGTTTCCTGACCATCGTTGCTTCATTGTCATGCTACTCTTTCTTGAATTTGTTAATATGTTAAGGTAGAAATGATTGGCAACCTTAAAAAAAGGTTTTTCAAATTATATATATGAGAATATGAGTGGCGGGTTGAATTCAAATGATTAATAGTGCCACCTAAAATTCTACATAACTGACTAACAAGAAAAAACTTTCATTCATGATATAGATTCTATGTATGAATTGAATTGCCATGGAAATTATTCAGATAGAAAGCTGATATTCAATGAAATTTAGTAGTTTGAAATATAAACAATTCCTAATCAACATCGGACCAGGTTGTTGAAAGAATTGACATAAAATAGAAGAGTGGTATAGCAGTAAAATAGTTGTCTTTAAAGACTGTAAGTCCTACGAGTCGGCTTGGTGGTTCAATTCCAATGTAATAGAGTCACATGTTGATAGAGTTGGTTTGATGTTTTGCTTGAACTCCTTTTCCTCAAGAGTTTAATTTCCTTTAGTTCTGAAAGATGTTTCTCTCACTTTATTTGCCTTGACATTCATATTCAACTTTCTTTCTTTGTACCCGAGAAAACTTTTTTTTACTTTTTTTTACAGTACATTTACTAACTCACACTTCATAGATAGGTTTTACAACGTATTTTATACGTAGGCGAATTTCAGTAGGCGAAACTGCGTAGGCGAAATCATTGGCTACTGTCACTAGCTAGTGTGTGTGTAATATGAAACAGGTCAAGTGGAAAGCTGTTATTCATGATGAAATTGTTATTTATTGTGATTTTCAACCATAATTATAGACCTTCTCACAGTTCTGTTCCAGCTACCACGAATAATAGTTCCAAGTCGAGGGTTGGAGTTGCTGCGCATAGCAAAATTATAATATATCATGTGTGGCAACTCCAATCTCAACTTGGAACTAATATTCATGGTTGCTGAATGGAACTTTAAATGAATATGGTAGAGACTAGATAAACTAGTTGACTGCGTCGTTGTTTCTAATGAAACAGTTGGAGAATGAATGTAACTTGGTACACCGTAGGATATGTGAGAACTTGAAACTGACGTTTCGGACGTTAGGACTAACGTCCGAAATGTTAGTTTCAAGTTCTCACATATCCTACGGTGTACCAAGTTACATTCATTCTCCAACTGGAACTTTAAATGGCCTATTGTCCACTTTCCATTTTAATATTTTTTATATGATTTTAAATATTTTCTTCTTTGTATCTTCCAGCTTCAAGTTTACCCATTAAATCACTTTCATCAAACCCAGAAAGAACCCAAGATTCCCCTGTCAAAGATCAACACTCCCCTTCTACTGTTCCTACAACTTCTGTGTATGAACCTCAACAATCATCACACTATGGACCTTCCGTTTCAACAAACTCGCATCCTTCTCCTAATACCATACCGTGTTCAGCAGATCCTTGTCCGATCATTGTTCGCAATTTACTATGGCATTCGGTTCTACGGCATCAAAGCCCAGAAGCTGATAGTTTCAGCAGAAGGGCAATAGAATCATTAGTGAAAAAACTTAAGAAAAAATATCATGAGCTAGATTCTTTAATTGTTGCAATCACGTCTAAAGGAAGGACGGCATCAAAATGTATTACTGTACCAAGAACTATGGATGGTAGGCTCCAAGTAGGAGAAAAGAAAGATTTTCCTCATGTTATTTACGCCAGATTATGGCGATGGCCTGACGTGCATAAGATGGAAATGCGACATAAAGAATTTTGTCAGTATGGCTATGACCTTAAGCATGAGAAAGTCTGTGTGAATCCTTATCACTATGACAGAGTTCAACCTCCTGGTGAGTGTTCTAACAAGGTTTATTCTTATTGATTTCTCCTTGTTTGTGGAATACTTAAATCAAGGGTTCATCGAGGGTCGAAAGGGGGTATCAGGGTTTTGCACCAACATGTGATGGCAGACAGTTGGCAGGAACAGTTGAGTCTGGTTTACATCAGAAAGAATTCAGTTCTCCAGGGAAAGAGACTCTACTGCTGCATCCCAGGCATAGCTGCCAGGGTTTGTGCTATCACATGATGCCGCAAAGTCTCTACAGTCACCCCTCTTTTTAGGAAGTACTGGGTATATAGTGTTTATACTGTTATTAAATAATGCATGGTTGTGAGAGATGGCATTTAGCAGCACAACCATATTTTGTTTTGTAACAGTTGATGAGGAATGTTAGCTCATCCATATACATGTATATACCACAATTTTCAATGTTCTGACATGCCAACTTGCTGTGAAATTGTTTTTTTGCAGCAGCAATAAAGATGAGGTCCTTTTTGAAAATCATAGTGTTATGAAAAAGTTTCCTCAATAACAATTATTATCGTTAGACCATTTTCATGATGCGAGAGCGCTTTCAAAAATATTGCAGGCGCAGACATGAAAAAGAGGCATTTACAGGCAAGATCAATCACTCTATTGACAATCCCTGAAAATGCGATCATGTCTCTGTCTGTGATATTTTTGAAAGCACTCATGCATCTTGAAAAGGGTCTATTCTTTCAACATGGCAAGGTAACATGTTTTTTACTTTGCTCTCAATTAGTCAATCAAGTCTAGGCAATTTGAATTCAGTTTTGGTTAGGAAGATTTAAAAAAAATTGATTAATCACAGTGAGCAAACAAAATAGAATGCCATTTCAAAACTAGCCAATTGAAATAGTATTTACAAAATTATTCTTACGATGGCATCCACAAGTGATGGCAAAACTTCATTTTTTTAAGAATATCATACCATCAAAAAATACTTGTTTTCAAGCCGTTGAAATATCTGAGTTTGCAGAATATTGAGAATCATAGAATAAAATTACAAATTATACCTCAATTGCTTCTATTTAGTTAACATTTTTTGAGTACTTAGAGAGAGTATCAATCTTTAAGTGTTAATATGTTACAAAGAGGCTCTGATCAGAGGCAAACAAGTTTGATTTATGAGTTTCTTGATATTAATTCTGCAGATTGGTTTAGAAACTCACTTTATGTTGCCTCTGGCAGAACAACAAACACATCTTGTTCAGGTAAACTTCAACCTATTAAAGGTCCAGAAATTATCCACATAAATTATTCATCTGATAATGATAGAATTTTCTTAGACTTCCTGCCTCCTGGGTGTTCTAGAACTTCCTGTTCAGACGTCTTGCTCTTTAAAATTCCTATTTTATTTCATGTGGGAGGCATGGATATTTTCTGGATCTCAATAATAGAGTACTTTAACAATAGACTTTTTTGAATTTGCAAAATACTGCTATGTCCCTTGACAACAGATTCATTTATGCAGGGTTAGCCTTGTTTTTTGTGCAGAATATTTGTGTCCCAGTGAAGGTCTGTGGAATTTAAGAGTGTTTTTATTATTGAAGTTATATTAATTTTTGTGAATGTTTTGGCATTAAAATAAGGCTAAGCTTGCATAAATAAATCTGTAGTCAAAGAACACAGCATTATTTTTTGAACTGGAAAAGGTCTATTGTATGCACTCCACAATAATTTCTAAATATTTCTAAAACTAGTATTTTTTCTGCTCTCTCTCTAATGTATAACGGTAGAGCGAAACATTAGATAATGATATTAAAGTGATTTCTCTTAAATATTTTTCTAGATGATGAAAACCAGAAACATTTGCACCTTTCACCAAGATCACAGGTAAAGGATGACAGGAAAACGTTTTTTTCTAAAGTATAGACTAGTTTTCTAATTCCAGCTCCTTGTAAACTTTATCTTTCCCATTTCAGACCACATGTCATTCCTCAGAGTATCACTTCTTTAACGATAGACTTCATTGGCTTGGGTGTAACGTTTTCCCATTTCAGACCACGTGTCATTCCCCAGAGTATCATTTCATTGTTTAACGGTTGCGCATGAAAAGGTACATGAATATGGATTCAACTCAAACAAAGAATCTTATTCTCAAGAGAATGACACATGGTCTGAAATGGGACAACATTACCCCAAGCCGATGAGGTTTATTGCACATGAGAAGACACACGAATATTGATACATGTATAATTCTTTTCTTCCCAGAAATCTGAAAGATCCCCTGAAAGCCACAGTCCCAGAGGAGGTGTTATTTCTCATGCTTATTCTAGAACATCTGAAAGTCACAGCCCCCGGGTGGTCATGACACATCCTTACTCCATGTCGCCTGGCAATCAAAAAAGTCCAATGTCTGCTGGCCTTTACCATGGACAAATTATTTTTAAAAGGAAACGAGAAAGGTAAAACTTTGTTGACTGTATGTTTTCTATCACCTTGAATTTCATCTTCTGTAAGATTATTCTCTCCATGCAGACATTCCCACTGATGAAAAGGATGCGGAAAGCCTCAAAATGTCTAGAAAACAAATTTATTTAGCGCTGTATATCTTAATTAAAAGTCTACATTCGCTAAACTGAACTGAACTACACAGTTATTGTGCACATTTTGTGTCCATCTCTTTGATTGATAATGACGTCTTTGTAACTCAAGGTAGTGGAGCTAGCTGTACTGTAGTCACTTCTTGGGTCTCTGGTTCAATTATTGGACTCAGTATCATTTTAGTACAATTATAGACCTTTCCCGAATTGGCTTGAATGATCTTGAAACAATGGTTTTATGTCTATACCTTAACTGGCAGTAGATTTTGGAACAGAAGTTAACATGGTTAAAAAACTCAGGCAAATAATCCTATTCCTAAGGGAAAAGCAACTTGTCTGGAAATTATTGGTTGATGTAGGTCTATATAAATCAAGAATTTCAAAGTCGTTTTGCTCTTAGGAAAGTTTGACTGTCCATAATTCTTCCATGGCATTTCTCTCTTTTCGAGCATACCCTGGCCAGCCTGAATGCTCGATTTATCCTGTACATACAAGACACCTCACACACTCAAGCAATCAGTATAATATCAATAGCTCTGCATTTTTGACATTCTGGTTGAGTGATCCCGCACAAAGTGATTAAAGACAAGGCTCTGGGAAAAATTGAAGCAATCCTAATAATTATATAATTTCCCTGAAGAATCGCCTTGAATTGCTTTGTGTGTGATCACTAAACCCGAATATCTAACATGGCCTATTGGCAATGTGGATGTACATGTAATGTATACAATTATATGATACTGACATAGAGGTACACTTTCAGATTGGAATCTACAAGTTCTTCAGCTACGGGATCAAGTGATGATGATCAAGAAATTGATGTTGAGTCTCCGGATTCACTTGAACACAAGAGAAGAAAGGTAGATTTGAAGATCAGATTATATTGTAAATTAAAATAGAAAGAATTCATAATAATATTATAATTGCTTTTTTTTTTCAGTTTTCTCCAGAGTTGAGATATTTTCACAATGAAGATAGGAATAGAATATCAAAGAAAGATAAAAATAATTCTTATCAAAAAATGTAAGTCATAAGCATTCATTCTAGTTACTGCATAATGTAACTATCACAGGGAAATTTTCCTAAAAAACATGACTGGTTTTTCTAAATAACATGATGGTTTTTACCATTTCAGTTATTAACCATTGCTGACTTTCATGTGAAAAAGCATTAATGGGATAAATTCGGATTTTCCAACAATGGTTTTTATGATTATGGGAATTAGTAGAATAACCATTCAAAAACTTTAAGAAAATTTCCCTGTGTATAGTATACTGTATGTGTATATTAATTAACTATTAGTGTTATTAAATGCTTTAGGGATTCCAACAAGACTCGCTAAAGTATGATTACATTTAATGTATTCACATACTCCTGCACATGGGCTTTTAAAGTGACACGTTTCAATGCAAAGCTGCCTGGTTTTACCAAATAAAGCATGTAAAAGCTCATTTGTCAGCAAGTATGCAAATACATTAGATGTTATCATACTTTAGCGCATCACACTGTAATGGTTGATGCAGAATTTTTGCCATTTTTTGCAAAGAACAAACAAAAGACTTTACTAAAAATGTGCTGCCAAGGGCTTTCAAACTTTTGGGACACAAAATAATAAATGTTTGAGACATATGCCAACTTCATTAGATATTAGGGCTGTAGCCAGACTGAAATGTTTACTGAGGCAATCGACTGCTGTAGGTGGGAACAACTAGGGGGTTGGGGGGCATGCTTCACCGAAAAATTTCAAAATTCAGACCCTCAGAAATGGGATTTCCAGCATCTTGAGAGGCATTTGCGACATATTCATTGTATTAAAGTTATGTCAATTTTGCACATTCTGACAAAGAAAAAGAAGAGAATTTGTTTTCATTCTTTAAGATTTAAAGAAAACTAAACAAATAATAATATCTGAAATTTTACCGAGGCAAATGCCTCGCTTGCCTCATCGTAGCTACGGTCCTGGATTAAATATTACATCCAAAGTCTCACATTGAAACATCCTAGTGCCTTAATATATTTATCCAAGGACCCATACAATACTTACCTTATATTTTCAGAATAAGATGTGCATTATGTAACTGCCCAAATGACGCCAGATTTGGCCAGGGTCACTTGGTGTGTTTTGGCAGGCTAGTATCAACTGTCCACCAAACAGAGTCACCCAACTCAGAACCAAACAGGTTTTTACAGACATCAACTGGAATCAATGGAACATCTGGTAATAAGGTGCTTGCCACAGGCTTCTCTAAAAAATGGCAAAACAGAGTAGAGCAGATCAGTGAGGGTGATCAGCCTGAAGATGAGGAAACACGAAATACAGTGGATGAGGATTCCAGAGACAGCAGTAACCATAATAGGTAATATGATTGCGCAGTATTTGTGAGATTAGTTACACCTATTTGCAAAATAACACAATCTGTGCTGATAACTCATCAAGAGTTTTGACTCCCATCAATGAAATGAGTAACAGAAGTTACCCCAACAATAGAAGTCGGGTATAGAGGCTTTGCTCTATCATGCCATGATGGCAGCCATGACAGGAGGCACAACAATAGAGCGAGTCTTTTCCTGGGAAACTGAATTTATTATTTCTCATGTAAGTCAGATTAGACCAGATTTAATTTTTCCTGCCTCCTGTCATGGCTGCCATCACGTGATGGTGCAAAGCCTCCATTGTTAATACAGTTAAGCAACTGTAATTTACATCCTTCCTAGGGTTCTATCAATTGTTCCATACAGTTGTATAATGGAGATTTTTTTCTTTAATTAAATTTTATGGCCTTGTTCCCCTTCATTCTATCCCCTGTAAAAAGAATGCCTTCGCTATAATGGTATAAATAGTAAAAAAGCAATAAATGACAAAAGAATAAAATAAAAGAAAGCAATTAATTAACACAAAGTTCCCCTCTTTCTAGTCCCAAACCACGTAATGGAATCACAAGTGTTGGATTCAAGGTAGAACAACAACTGTCTGATCTGTGCGATGCGTCAGGACGTGTCTGGGTGCATGAAAAGTGTGCTGCCTGGACACTCACCTCCATTGCTTCAAGTTCGGCATCAGGGCTGACAGTCGACATCACAAATCAAATACTAACCAAGGTAAAAAAACAAAACAGGGTTTGCATTAATGCAGTAATCATGCATTCTCATAAAGAAGAAAACTGACATAAAATGCATTTTGACAATTTATTTGTATCCCAGGACCCTAGACCTTCATTCTTGCTATTGCACCAAATTCCTTGACAGCAGTGTATTGCCCAATTTCCCTGTCATTACTGTTGTCTCGTTCAGCACATAGTAATGAAAAGAGTGGTAACTGAAGACTAAAGACAGTTTTTCACTAACTATTATTTCTTGATCTCTTGTTCAGAAATGTTGTCATTGTGGTGGTTTTGGAGCTAGTATAAAGTGCGAAGCTGATGGCTGCCAAAAACTCTACCACTACCCTTGCGCAATAGCAGCAGGAACATACCAGGTATATTAATTTATGGATATACTTACCTAATTGTCCCCTTCACAGTTCCCTGTGCCATCTTGAAAGATAGCTGTAACTTTGGTGACCTTGCAATAATAGAGACGTTTGATTAATTGTCCAAGGTGTTAAAAAAGGTCTCAGTCTATAATTGCAAGGTCACCTCATGCCTCACTTAGACTCAAAGTCATTGCAATCTTTCAAGATGGCGCAAGCGACTGTGAAGGGGACTGTTGTTTGTATATTTTTTTTATTTCATTTTTTTTGTAAAACCAAGAAACACTGTTTGCCGAGAATCTGACATTTTTTTGTGTGTATTTGAAGGATGTTAAGACTATGAAGCTGCATTGTCCAGATCATTTTTCCTTGGTGGCATCAACAGGTTAGTAAATCTCATTTTCCATCTCTACAGCTGTGGTAGCTTTGAAAACTGAACATTTCTTGAGTCCTATAAACACATTCCAGAGGTAGAGGTCTACCAAAATGGCTTGTAATTCGTTTTCGTGTAAAGATCAACTTACCTACCATTTTGATATCTACATCAGGAATGTTTTCATGGTTTACTTCAGGAATGTGAAATCAAATGCCTACTGTCAGCATGACATCTAATTCTCACTCTACCAGATGTCTTTAGTGATATTGATCTAACAGGTATGGTTTTGACTGTTTTTTCCAGCTTATTGTGAAAAGTGCAAGTTAGGTGGAGGTGATCTATCAGAATTACTGCTATGTTCACGATGTGGGTACCATTATCATGGCCAATGCTGTAACCCCCCTATAAGACCAACTGAACAAATCAGAAGTGGTTGGGAATGTTCTATGTGCAAGTCATGTCAGTCTTGCAGGTAGGCTGTTATATTAAATTTTGTGAAACAGAGAAAGTTGAGACTTGAGAGTTTGAAAAAAAGTAGGAAGGAAGGAAGGAAAGAAAGAGGGAAGGAAGGAAAAAGGCACAAATGAACAAAATGAAGGAAGGAAAAAGGATGGAAGGAAGGAAGGAAGAAAGGAAGAAGGAACCAATAAACAAATGAAAGAATGAAGAAAGAAATGAAGGAAGGAAGGAAGAAGTGAAGGAAAGAAAGAAAGAAGGAAGGAAAAAGGCACAAATGAAGAACAAAATGAAGGAAGGAAAAAGGATGGAAGGAAGGAAGGAAGAAAAGGAGAAGGAACCAATAAACAAATGAAAGAATGAAGAAAGAAATGAAGGAAGGAAGGAAGAAGGATGGAAGAAAGGAAGGAAGAAAGGAAAGAAGAAGGAACCTTTAAAAAAATGAAAGAAGGAAGGAAAGAAGGGAGAAGTGAAGGAAAGAAAGATCAAAGGCACAAATGGATGAACAAATGAGAAAATGAAGGAAAGAGAAAAAAAAGAAATGATGAATAGTGACATACATATTTGACTTTATTTTGATTATACTTACGTAGCTATACAAAGTTTGGTTCGTCTAGAAGTCCTACAAACACATTCATGATCTCTAATCCTTGTTTGTTACTTAAAGGCAACTATCAAGCCCAGATAAGCTTGTCGAGTGCAGAACATGTAGCAAAGCTTGTCACATATTTTGTTCTGAGCCATTAACATCAATGAAAGGAAGAATGAACTGGAAGTGTGAAGTAAGTGTACACATGTGTATGTGTCTAAATATGCTTCTAACCAGTTTGAACCTCATATTTTCTAGTCACTTAAATTCAGGTTTATATTTTGTGCTTTATTTATTGACAAGAAAAGTGTACATATTCAAGATTGTGGTTCCTTGTGAACAAAAAGGTCCTTTAGCAGGAGCAGATACAGGAGTTTTGCTCAGGGGTTAAAAAATTTGGTTAGGGTTAATTTAACTACTGAACCACTGAACAAAAAGAGCGAGTGGAGTTTGAGCCACCAAATCGAAAACAAAGATTAATTTTACCTTCACTATTTGGATATTTTTCTAATTAGGGATTTAGTGTCATTTAGTGGGTACAGACAAACCCCAGAACCACCCCTAGATCTGCCGCTGCTTAGTAAATGGTCAATTTGATAACTTTTATTGATGGTTTTCTGTGTCAGGAACTTACAGTAAAACTAAAACACTTGCTTGCCAACTACATACTCCCCCCTTTCCCAACAGCTTTGGGACACTCAGCTATTTAAAAACCCTAGAACATCTTCTAAGAAATCTTATGCAAGCATAGTCTGTTATACTGATGTTCTTAAGGTCATCAGGCAACATGAAATTGGACGACCCAAAAATTTACATCAATGTAGTCAAAGTTTAATGTTGGTGTCCTTACTAACTGCTGCTCTCCTCCATCCTGGATCTACTGTTACTCATATTGCAAAATGGTACTTTTTTTCAGCAATGTCGTAAATGCAGGCAGTGTGGATCAAGGAAGGCAAGTCAGTGGTACATGGACTATTCATTGTGTAATGGTTGTTATTACCAGACTCATAAAGCCAATGGATGTCCATTATGTCACCATAGTAACACACAGGGAAAAGTAGTGCAGTGTGACTCCTGTAGTAGGTATGTACAGATGCTTAACAAGCTACAAAACAAGATTTGTCAGAGAAAAATTCAACACATCTTAAATAATTTACCTAATACTTACATGCATCTTTAGTTAGTTTTTGAATTAAGATCTTTCAACAATAGATTTCCACTTAGGTAAGGTTATTGCACCTGTGGTGTAAGTCCTATATGACCAGGCTAAAATATGGCCATCTAGACGTTTTTTGCCGCTATGGATATGGTTAGGTTAGGGGGCTTACAAATTCATTAATTAGTGCTGGGAGGGGGTCGGCAAAATTGGGGGTCATGTTATTTCGTAAACTATATAAGGGGTGCTACTAATTATTGTATGCAGCTTTATAGGGGTTTAGTAGTAAACTGGACAAAATATAGGGGGTTTGTGATATTTTTGCCAACCGGGAAGGGGGGTTGGGTAATATTTGGAAAAAAACAATATTAAGTGATTTTGCTGACCAATCTAGATACACTAAAATGAAAGCCCCCTTAGAATGTCTGACTTGCAGATTTTTTGCCGAGAAAATTTCAGCTTGACCTACAGAAATTTAGTAGTGATCCTTAATTTTTGCATGTTTCTTAGGTGGATTCATGCCTTGTGTGATAACATAACTCCCGAAATCTATGAAAGACTCCAGCTAGACACCAGAATCATCTATGTTTGCAAACTGTGTAGAGATGAAGTTGAAAGCATCAAAAGAGAGTACAAGAAAGAGGTAGGATTGAATAACAGGAATTAGTAGGATACAAAAGTTATATAATCAAACATTCTATTACTGCAATTTTCATAAATATGTGAACTCTGTAATTGCAAGTTACTCGCTGGAATTTGGTTTTTCACTGCCACCAATCATAAATATAAAAGGTACCGACTAAAGGTACCGAACTGATTCAGTTCTTTCGAACATGCATTCGTCCAATTACCGAATATGCATGCCCGGCATTCCATGACAGTTTACCAGCATACCTCTCACGGGATCTTGAAGCTGTGCAGAAACGAGCCATACGTATAATCTTTCCTTTTGAACATTACGAGGAAGCCCTCAACAATTCAGGATTAGTCACTTTATATCAACGCCGACAGGACTTTACCGATAAGCTTTTTGACGAAATTATTAATAACAGAGAACATAAACTTTTTAAATTGCTACCTAATACCAACACTTGCTGCCTAAATCTGAGGAAAAAACGTAAATTTAATACATCTTTTAAGACAAATAGATTTCGTAACAGTTTTATCGTTTATAATTCTTTAAAAGCCTAGTATAAGTTAAGTATATTTTAGATTATAATTATAAGATTTATATATATATATATATTGCTATAATTTATATTTACAATTATCTCAAGTTTAATATTTATTCAATTCATATGTAAATTCTAATTTTAAATTTTATATATGTAAACAATTGTGTAATTCAGCCTATGGCTGCCAAGCGTTTGTTATTAAACTATCTATCTAAAAAATCTATCTATCTAATTGTTTTTGATTGATGGAAGCGATAAACCAAATTTCAGCGTGCAGGTAGCAGTTACAGAGTTCGCATGTTTATGAAAATAGCAGTAATGGCATTTCTGCTCTGACTAATAGAAATGTTAATGCCTTAATAATTGGCCTCTATAAAAAATGCTTCACATTAATTCAGTATTATAATATGATTATTATTACCAGTATTATTATTATTATTATTATTTATTTTTTGTTATTATTATTATTTTTATTATTATTATTATTTATTTTATTAAATAATAATATTAATATTAGTTTCCCAGTGACTAAAATGCAGGATAAGTTACCTCTGTATTGGCTATAGAAATATCACAATCAAATTTTATTTTTCTTCGCAGGTCAAGTCTGAACCCATTGAACTAGAACCTGTGTCAGAAGCTACATCAATGATGCTTTCCTTGAGTAAATATAAAGTCTTTCCTGCAGTAGAAAATTATATCGCAACCAAAAAACCTTCAACACACACAACCTTCTCATTCGTGACCACGGAGCCACACCAGTGGTCACGCCTACGTATGACCTACTCATTTGAGTATTTTATCATGAAACAGCATGGAAAGGTCCTGCTTTGATTGCCGCAACAATATTAATGCTTATTAATCTTCCTGGACATTTATGCAGGTACATAATATGAATTATCTCTGATATAGAGACACTTGGACGTCTCTTGCCCATTTTGTCTGAATCTCCTTGAGAATCTTTAAAATAAGAAGACTCATTGATACTCTATATATCAAACTAAATAATTCCATAATCAATGGCCACAGGTTCATCTACGGGGTATAGTAATTGTTGAATCAAAAAATGAAACTTACTATCAGTATTTTTTCAAGGTTTATTATAATAATTGGTGAAATATCATGCATATATTCTATATTCTATACATAAATATATATATCTATTATTATAAAATATATTTAATAATGGAAGTCATAAGTGGCTTACATGTTGATCTTGTGATGTAGAAATTGTTATATATGATATATTTGTTGTTGGTTGAATTGTTTGAATTTGAATGTCTTGCCGTCAGAGACCTTTGTTGGCTTTTCGTTAACAGTTTTAACTTTAGCTTGTAACCTATGCATTGCGACATGGGTAATTTATATCACTCCTATAGACTGCAATAGAAAAAAAAAATCCAACCCAAATTCAAAAATAATATCCTTAAAAACACAAAGCCATTACACTGAGCTCTGCTATCAAGGCATTTGTTGCGTTTAAGGCTGATTTACACCATAAAATTTTGTTCACAGTATTATTGTCACTTGCAATCTACTTATGCCATGCTTACAACATGAATTGTCTTGTAAATCAACCCTACAACTTGCTACAACTTTTTTCTTATCATACACAACAGTTGTAGCAAGTTGTTGGGTTGATTGGCATAACACAATTTCCTATAATTCTAAGCGTGGTGTAAACAAATTGCAAAAAAAAAAATGAAAAATTTGTACCATGTAAATCAGCCTTCACCAATGATTGTTTTATTGGTACAATCATTGTCATCACCTTCTTGTACAATAGCTGTAAACTAGTGCATATATCACTATGTATTGAGTGTGAACTTCTTTTCAGTTATGTGTACATTATAGTGTAAAAAGTGTCCAGAATGTATGTGTATATATATAGTCATTTTAACCATTTATTCATTTGACAAATTTGTCATATCAAACATTATTTAATTCGGATTTACTTTATGGTTTGTCAATATATTGTTTCATCTCCATCAACCTGTCTCATTCTAATGTTAAAGAAAAAAGTGTGATTTTATCTAGGACTTAAACAACATTTTTACAACTAAGCTAGTTAGATCCGATGACATACTTGAAAATAATGTACTGGAAATATCTGAAAAATGAAATTAATTCTGGTAAATACTGTATTGAGGGGTTAATAATATTATATAATATTATATAAACCTATTGAAACTGGGCATAATGATTTCCCATTTCAGACTGTGTCATTCTCTCGTCAGAAAATAAGATTCTTCTTTTGAGTTGTATCGATATTCATTTTCATCTGATGCACAGCCGTTAAACAAAGAAATGATACTCTAGGGAATGACATATAGTCTGAAATGGTAAAACATTATGACCCAGCTTACCCAGCTAATGGGATGAGGAAAAATTAATTTCATACCATGTAGCTACCTGCAATATCAAAAGCCACCCTAAAAAGCTTTGTGACAACTTTCTTTTTTATAACTTTGATTTGAATGACCTTTGTCCAAGTGCAAAGTAAAACGGGTGAACAGTGGTCCTTTTACAGTTCAAAATATGTCCTGCGTGAAATTTTTAGAAGGTTCTAACTCAAAACTCAGTTAGATACAATACTCACTATACCACGGACAAAGGGATCGGAATCCCCCAAACTTTTTTATTTGGTTGGGAGGCTATACCCTAAACTTTCCAAAGAGTCACAAAAACATGGCAAAGCCTCCTTGGCCAATATACAAATGATGATTTTTCCGCAAACATTGACTTTTGGAGCAAGCTGCAGTCTGTAACCACTTATCAGCTTTCAAATTAAAACTTTAAATTACTATTCATCTTCGTACAATAATTTCTAAATTCTATTTTTTATATCTGGGAATATATTTAGTGAGTTTACAAAGAGGCAGATCCAGCAGTTAATACTTTTTCTCATAAGCTATATCTGAAGAAAAAAAATATTTTAAAACAGTTTATTAACAAGGACCTTTTAATGATCAATCAAACAGTATATCACTATTAATAAAAAACTTGGACTCCGACTTTATATTTATCTCATATTGAAAAATGTAAAATATTAAATTACAATACATAATTAAGTTATGTACAAATGAATTCATGTACTTTATATGCTAAACATATATCATTTCCAAATTTAATGCAACATGACCTCAATTCAGCTTCAAAATCAATCGTTAGTAACAGGGCTTAATCTAACATTATTAAGTTATTAAATGCATTAATCAAGCTGTTTATAATTCCTATGCTCCATGATTTCCTTATAGTTGGATTATAATTGCATGATTATCCAAATTATTGCTCTCTTTAACAGTTACTACTGTAGAAAGGGTATATTGAAAAGTGAACGTCGAATAATGTGGTCAAATGATATTCTCACTTAACATATGATTCTTTCTTTGTGCATGGTACAAATACTAGTCTTGGAAAAGAATCTATTTTCTATCATGCACAGCTCGCTTTTCAGAAACCTCTTTCAAAATATGTAATAAACTGACACAATAATCTCATTAATAAATAATTCTATTGAGTTGTTATATTTATTCAATTTTAAGATTCTTGCATTTGATATCAATTTTTTGTGCCACTTTACAGCTAGTGTTGAATATTTTCTGGACTGATTCAACTTGGGCACAATGTTTTCCCATTTTAGACCGACTTTAATTCATTGGAATCCAAATTCCATCTTTTTTGAGTAACAGCTCCATATCTGCTGAATCATTACTTACTAGTGAATAAACTGATAACACTCAAGGGAATGACATACAGTGGTCTAAACTGAAAAAGAAAACATTTGCCTACACTCAGGTTGAATGAGTCTGTTTTTAATTAAAATTAGCCTAAAGTGAAAAAAAGTTCAACACTGAAGGGAAAGTAAATAACTATTTTTACAGTACTTAACATCTTTTATATTTAGTTTAGCATTAAAGACAAGTTTAATCTATAGATAACCAGTGGTCATAACATGACATGTACAGTCACTCAATTTTAAAATCATTCTCTGGTTCAAAACAGAAGCTGAAACCGAAAGGGATTCTGGGAAATGAGATTAGTATGCTATGATGTATATTTTCATTTGAGATACACAGTCAATATGAAACATGTCTTTAAAACCTCCATGGTTTTTGCCAGTGCAATAAATTTATAAACATTCCATGAGTTGTATCTCTAGGTACATCTAACATACTTCCCTTGTATGATTTCTGTCTCAGCTCTCTGTTTTGAATGCAATTTTAATGGTTTAATTTGCAATTGATTGTTCAGCTCATCTTAGATGCAGGCATCTAGCATCAATACAAGACACCTCAGTTTTGAAAGTTTATGCAAACCTATTTTTGTTGTAGGCCAAAAACATTTTTTATTACAGTTTTGTTTAGCTTCTAGTTTGTAATAGCTTTCCTATGAGTTTTTGCTTCAGTTTGTCATAGGTTTTGCTTTGCTTTTTTCTAGCTCCCTACAACTGCAATTTGTATTTAGCATTTTGAGGAACTGTCTTGTATTAATGGTTTGAGTTGTGCAAACTAGTATAGCTATATAGTAAAACAATAAACTCAAGAAAATGTACTAAAACTGTAAACTAGCTAAAAATGTACCAGTAAAATGTGCCAGACATACTTTCTGTAGTTTATTGAACACTAATAATCAGAAAGTACTTTTTCATAAAGTTTGTGTGCACTATTGCATCATGATGCCAATTTCCATTTAATAACAGCTATTAAAACTTCACAATGGATGGTAAACTGTATATAGGAACTGTTATCTTTTACCATTTATTTGGCATATTAGTTTTGCTCACAATTCTTGGTTTATAAAATAATGTACCTTTTACAGATGACAGTTTTTTTGTCAGTGTAAAATATAGTGGTTATTTTATTTTCCAGCAAAATGGAAACTTTTGCAGTTACAAAAAAATGTTTTTTTTTTACTTGAGATTTTGAAAGGTGTTTTGAACCAAGAATTGTTTTGAAATTATGAATCAGTTATTTCTATTTTATACCTTGTACATTCAGAATCAACTGTATACTCAACTCTTCTGATCTTGACTATATTTATCTATTATAATCTATATATTATGAACACATCTGCCTGAAAATTCCGTGAATATGACTACAATATATTATATACTTATAAGACTTCTTCAGCTATTTTTGAAACTTGAAAAATGAGACCAAATGATTTTCAGAATTATTGTTAAAATTAAGACCTGTTGAGCTAGATTGATTGATTGAAAACTGTTGAAAATTCCAATAAAAAATGCAGCAACTTATTTGTAGTGTCTTATTGAAATTGTTTATCCATTGTAAAAGGTAAGGTAAGCCTATGAGTCCTTTGTTTCGTTTCCCAGGGACAACAAAAACAAAAGGGTCAGTCATATCAGTAGGGTCACACTACCTTATGAGAGGTTGTTCACATGAAGGGTGACTCGTTTCCCAGGGACACCAAAAACAAAAGAGTCAGCCCTAGCAGTAGTGTCACTACCTTATGAGAGGTTATTCACATGAAGGGTGACTCGTTTCCCAGGGACACCAAAAACAAAAGAGTCAGCCCTAGCAGTAGTGTCACACTATCTTATGAGAGGTTGTTCACATGAAGGGAGGGTGACATTGGTGCTAGAAAGTCCTTTCTTTTTTTTTTCACAATAGTGAAAATTAGCACTGACAACAAACAATGCTACCGAAAGGGATTCTGGAAGTGTAGGTATAAAACGTCATCAATTGCTTGACGCCTATTGAGTATTATGAAGTCTTCAAAAAAAAGTTCATGTGATGTAGTTTCAATAGTAAAGGATTTGGAGAAAATGAACTTGAGAAAGCAGACCTTGTAAACATTAAAACATAAGTATTCCAATAATATTTTTATTGTATGTTAAGTTTCCACACATTTTAGTACAAGCAAGGACCAGTTACTTCTTCAACAACTACACATATATAATCATCTCTTCTTATAATTTCCTTCCCTTCTGTCATTCCTTCTCTCATCTCTTCTGTCGTTTCTCCTCTCATCCCTTCTGTCATCCCTTCTGTCGTCCCTTCTGTCATCCCTTCTGTCGTCCCTACTGTTGTCCCTCCTCTCATCTGTATATTTCATATTTTTTTCACTAGTACGCTTTGAGTCCTTTTTACTTTTATTATCTGCATTTTGTTTTTCTGTAGTGTCCTTTGCTTTTTCATCATCCTGTATAGTTCCAGGCAAAACACCACTCTCAGTTCCTCGAACAAATCTTATCAACAATTTCGGATGAAGTGCTTCCTTAATACGAAGTGTTTCAGCATATTCAATGACTTTGCCTAGCAATTCTTTTTGCTGATCTGATGAGGGAAGAACCTCGTCATCTGGAGTTAGACCAGAGCCCAAACTTTGCTCCTCATTTGTCTCTTCTTCATCACTGTCGGATTCATTGAATACTGATGGAGTAACCTTCATAACTCCTTTCTTAGCTGCACCTAGTCCAAATGTGTTACCAGTGGCTTGTTTCTTGCCCAATCCAAAGGATATAGTAGCTGGTTTCTTGTTCAATCCAAATGAGGTACTTTTAGCAGCAGTAAATGAACTACTTGAAGTCTTTCCTCCAACATTCATGGAAAATGGCTTTGCAGCTGTTGAGGACTTTGTGTTTTTGGGTGGAGGAGGGTCATCAGGAGGGGGTGGTGGTGGGGTAGCAGCCTCAGGGGGTGGGGGTGGTGGTGGTGGTGCAGGAGTGTCCTCAGGGGGTGGGGGTGGGGGAACTGCTGTAAACCCTGGGGTTGTCATTGGCTTGAATCCTCCTTTTGAGCTTTTGTCGCTTGATTGAAATGTTTCAGAGATTGACTTGAAAGATCCTTGTGTTCCCCTACAACATGCAATTTTTGAAGGCAGTAAAACATTAGTGCGTGAAAATTATGTAAAAATGCAGTTCAAGCAGTCTTCCTCTCTGAATTTGGATCAGATCATACTTGAGTTAAGTTTGTTTGATGTGTTGTTCTCTCCCTTGCCACAAGGGTTTTCTCTGAGTACTCCGGTTTCCTCCCTCCGCAAAAATCAACATGTGAGTTGATTTGTATGCATAGGATATATAATGTAGTGGTAGTGTGTGTGAGTGACAGTGGGCCAAATTGGAAACCAGTATTAAATTACTGAATTTGTATCCCACTATAAAAAGTGATTTATTTCATTTTATTTGATACCTTCCACAGGAGGCCCGGAAAAGAAAAGACAGAATTAGAGATACTTGCAGAGAAAGATAATGTCACCAATCTACTAATTCAGTGTTCTGTACCTTTTGCCTGAATTTTGTTCTGCTATAAGGTGAAGCCTCTGTAATTCTTTTTCCATTTGCTTTTGTTCTTTTCTCTTTTTTGCATCTGAAACAACATTATCTCAAGTTAATTTTGGGCATCAAAATATCATGCAAGGGGTTGATAATGTGCTTGTTTCACTTGGATGCCAATCAAAGAAATCAGTGGTTATTTAGGGTGGTGTAGTGCTAATGCACTCTTCTCACCTCTGGAGTTTAAGGTTTGATTCCTGACTTGGCATCACATATGTGAGTAAAGTAAGGTTTCTCCCTTGATTTGAGGTTTTTTTTCCAGGTACTCCAATTTTTCTCCCTCAGCAAAATATAACAAGCTAAATACTCCCGTTTCGAGTTCTCTTTTACGCTGTGTTAGCCTCAAAACCGTGTAATATATTCTTTTATTCAGTAACAGCCCGTGGAAATTCAAGAGATCTGTGTGTAAAGAAGACAATAAAAATACTTTGAAATTTCACGAGTTTTGTCTAAATTTCTGCATAATTTACGCACAATTGAGGCTAACACAGCGTAAAAGAGAACTCGAAATGGGAGTATTCAAATTCAATCAATCAGTTAGACTTGCTCCAAGCAAACCTCTCTCGTCTCCAATGGTAGTGTTGGATCTCGATTGGCTGTAATCACTGACTGATTTTTGGGTCAAATAAATTTGGCAAGAGAGAAAAGTATGTAACGTGCCTTAGACCTTAGACCTTAGCATCCTTAGACCTTGTGAGTACTTTTTTTTTTGTTGACATGGGGAGGTGAAGTTTGATCAAGGAACGTTTAAAATACTCACAAATATTTCTTGTGGCTTCTCTTTGCTTGAGGTCCTTCAGTCTCTAAAAAAAACATAAGACAAAATCAAATGAATTATAAACCTTATTAATTCACTGAATATCATGGGTGACAAAACAGTGTAAAAGTAAGGGGGGGTGGCTGATATCAGACGTGCTTTAGATTGGACTAAGAGTACAACTAACAATACTACAAACTTGTAGTTGTCCTTTCATTGGTTCAACTGTTTTTTCCAAGATGTCTTGTGGCAAACAGAGGATGACAACCAGTTTGAAGTGGAAGCTAGATTTTTAGCTACAAAATCTTATAGTTGCAGGGACTGCGGAGTACCCTAAAAAGTGGTGGTGCTACATGTATATACTGTAAGAGTCTAGTATAGGAAAAAGTGGTGGAGTTAAATTGGAAAATATAAGAGACTAGACTAGTATCATTGGGAAAAAGGAAAAAGTGCAGCCCTACGAGCCCTTCCCCCTCAGTGGTCCATCAGTTGTTTACTCATCTCATACTCGTAGTCAAATCTAAAGCTCCCTATTGGCTAATTTAGGGCTCCTACATGTATATATAATAATATAGCCTCTAAAAATAAAAAACCTGTTACTTGAAGTTTCAACTTTTCACTGTATTCAACATTAAAGGGTATACTTTATAAGTACTCACTTGTTTGTGTGCATGGTCATAGGAGTTGATGTGATTGTCATATTCTTTGTACTTGAAATACTGTTTGTCACACAGTTCACAGTAAAACATGTCCTTGAGGTCTTGTAGACTTTCCTCAATAACCTTATCCTTCTCTTGTTTCATCTTCATCACAAATTAAAGGAAAATTATATCAGTAGCTAAATAGAATGTACACAATAGAGTGATTACAATAAACCCGTTCAACAAAATCTGTTAGTCAAAGTCTACGACTATTTGCTAGCGTTTATTAGTGTGTATTAGCCTAGTGTAACTAGCTCATGTGTGAAGACTACATTTTTATTGGTTAAATATAGCAAGACGAAATAACGGTCTGTAGTACTAAATAGTACTACACATATTCAAGCCTTAACAATGGATTTTGCACTATTTGGTACTAATTAAGTTTTAGTACTTTTTTATGGCTTTATAGACATTCCCCGAAATGATGATCATGAAACAATGGTTTCAACTTGTGGCAGAGCTTTCAATAAAAGGCGGCTACCGGTGGTTTATCGCAGGATACTTCACCTTAAACTGCCGGCTATTTTGACAAAAAATTAATTCATTGCCAAATAATTAAAGTTACGGCCCCTTGGGGGATACGGACCCCTACTCTTTTGGATTGAACGTCTACTCCAAATATTATTGAAAGCTCTGTGAGGTTGGCCTTGATAAATCAAAGAATCAAGTTTAGTCTCAACTTGGAACCATTGTTTCTGGAAAGGTCTATTGTTCTAAGTTGTTGCTCAATAAAAAGAGTAAATAATAATAATGAGGAGGAGTGGAAATCTGGAGCTTGGGTCCAAGTCATTTGTTATTAAAAAAAAACATTAAAAAGATTGGAAAAGAAAGAATGAAAAAGGTCTGGGTGAAATCAGACCAACCACATTAGTGGCTATGGTCCATTATAGCTAGATTCCCATCCTGTACTTAATATATTATTAAAACATGTTATTCCCTAATCACACTAAGAACCAACAATTTGAAGGTTAAAATCTATCATTCTTTTTACCAGATATTTCTGCTTCAATTCTTCTGTTTCTTCCTTCTCTATCTCAAGGGTTTTTCTCTTGCTTGTGGTCTCTTCAGCATGTTCAATCTGAAGAAGCAAAATATGATTGATACATAAAACAATGGAAGGATAGACAACAAAATATCAAGTGTATGAGCTATAAGGAGTCTGTAACCAAAAAAAAATTATAATCAGTATATAAGCAAACCATTGGATTACAAATCTTGCATACAAACTTTTGCATTATAAAAATCCTTGTAATCATGGTAATACTCCACATTATCTAAAGGCATGGACACATATCATAGTGCAACATTGCACGCAATATTGTAGACAGTGCTGCTGAAGTACATGTAGGAACGTTTTTTACTTCAGCAACACTGCATGCAACAAATTGTGTTGTGTGACATGGTTTACAACAATGTTGCACGGTTTGTCTATAGCTTAAGATAATGGTCCAAGTGAATGCTTTTCCTGGACAAGATTCAATGCAAGGCAGCAAGGCTGTCTGCAAGCATAAATACCTCAAGTTTCATTCTTCCAATTCCAGTAAAATCTTCTTTAAGTGTGATGGGAATCGGCTCTGTTCTGCCTGTTTACACAATTAAACAATATGTTATCACAAAAAAAAGAATTGACTGGGTATGAACTATGTGTAAAGTTGTGCATGCATGAATAAAACCTACACAATTTAGGAGGGTTAATAGAATTAAATGGAGTAATTTTCCTAGGCCCTTCTAGATTGAATTAGAATTTAGAAGTAGATTTTTGCAGAGGGAAGAAAACTGGAGAACCCAGAGAAAAACCCTCGCAGCACAGGAGAGATCTAACAAACAACTCTACTCATAGGTCACATTGATGAAGGGTGAGCTCCATACACACAAGTGTATAAAACTTTGAATTCACTTGAATACCATGAAATCATAGTTCCAAATCAAGGTTTGACTATTAAAGGTGACTGGCTACTTTTGGAAAAAATTTCAAACTTTTTTTAAACTACAATTTAGAGTGAAAGTGAAATTTAATGCTGATTCCAAATATGAAAAGAAAAATGGGGTGTCCCGAGCTCGTTTTCGAGATAATCAGCATTTCATGGAGGCCTACATGTGAGTTTTTGAAGCAAAAATCACACCACCGGAAGTAATCAGACAAAAAATTACTACTCATAAGATAATAGTTCTTTGCACACTCAAATCGAGCATTCAAAAGTAGGCAGTCACCTTAAAGTAGTCCCACAGATTGATTTACGCTGGGCTAGCCTCGATTTTGTGTCCCATATTCAACTTTGAAGTGTTTGTATTGTTGAAGTTGTGCATTCTTTACTTTACCGTTGGTATTTGTGAATGTTTTGACAAATTAATTATGATGTAATTAATTTGTAACTTTTCGACTTTTTTGTTCTTGTAATATAAGAAGCGTACTTTCTTCTTATTTCAATAAAGACGTATTATTATTACGTATTATTATTATTATTATTATTGACATTGAACTGAGGCTAACCCTGCATAAATGACTCTGTAATCAATGCATGTACACAGTGGCATTTTGTGGCATTTTGTGGCATTTTACAAATTCAAAAAGGTCTACTGCAGTTCTAAGATTTCCCTACCTTGAAGCTTTCTTCCAAGTCCTTCTCCTAGCTTCCAACCCATCTTAACAATGAGCTGATAACCCTTATTTTCCTAGGATGAGGATGACATAATGCGTGCAGTACTAACAAAGAATAATTACAAGCAACAAATTGAAAAAATGGAGGATTTGGAGTTCAGCGTAGAAGCAAAAAAAAAAAATGCATGAGATTGACTTCACTTCTAAAGAAAGACAACACCATTAACCATAAGACTTCATAACTACTAGTTCTATTTCACTTCTTGGGATATTGACCAAGTATGTGTAGGGCTGTAGCAAGGCCTGCATATCTGGGGGCCAAATGTCTCATGGTGTCATTTTGTAATTCTGTGACTGACTGTGTTTGTGTTGGTCACATAAAAAACCCAGGGGGAGGGGGCTCTGATGTGAAAGGGGCAGGGATATTTGTCGTACCTTTAAGGGGTTAATTTTTGTTATTTGGTCACTTTTAGGTTGTTTGAATGAAAAACTGATTAAAAAGCTGTAAAATTAGCATCATTTGGTACCATTTAGGGGTGTAACGTGCAATTGTTATGAGTACAAGAAAGAGAATTTTAGTACCTTTTAGGAGTTATTTTAAAAATGTTTGACAAGCATCCCCTCCCTTCTATATACTAGAGTCCCCCGTGGGATTAAAAACTCAGGGGTTACTGGGCCCCCCAGACCTCCCCTTGCTACAAGCCTGCCAAGACTTGGAGAAAGTCTTAAAATAGATACATAATCTACCCCTGGCCTTGCCCATGGTATATTCTAACGCCAGCCCTCAAAAAAAAAGTTTTCATCTGAAAACATCTGAAACATCTTATTTTTGATAGACTCTACAATGTTGAATATGGAAGTAGCCTTCCAAAAGAATGTACCACAAAAGTGTGATTTAAAGTGTCCTTGTTAGATAACAGAGTGGATAAAGGATTCAAGTCGGCTCTAATACTTTAAACCTACCTCAGATATTGGAACATCCAAAGTAGCTTTTTCTACTTCAAGCTCATCATCGTCATGTGAAAACATATCATGGTCATCAGTCTACACAACACAAGATAAAATATGTAGTTTGAGGTCATGAGAGCTGTTATATGATATCAAAGAAGGGATATCAGGAATAATAATGTCATTTTTTTTTACCTCGTAAGATCGATTCTCGTGAAACCTTGAAAATTTGGCCGCCATTTTGAATTTTTTTGACTTGTGTGGAAAGCCGCTGTACTATATGATGATTGCGCCGAATGATCGAGCAGGACTGGGGCAGGGTATTCCAACCTTTTTCTTTCGTTTTGGAAGCGGAAAAAAAAACACGAAAATACAAAAGAAAGAAAAAGCAAGAGAGAAGGAAATAATTGTACCAACGGTTTTTAGGGATTGAGGGTGGAAATTTTAACCTAGAAATAATTTGGAAACCCCCTTTTCTTCTCGGGGGGACGGGGACGCAGTCAAGAACGAGTCGATCTCTAACCCATCCGATCTAATAAGCATTAGTAAAATTCTACTACTATACTATTGCAAATCCTGCATTCTGATTGGCTAACGTACTCACTATCTATCAGCCGATAGATAGTGGGTAGAGAAAGCCGGACTTGTTTTGAAAAAATGGCGGCTTTTCCTTCGCGCTTTTGTGAAGTTTAGTTTAGTTTAGTATAGTATAGTTTAGTTGAGATTTTTACTAAAACAATTAGAAGACTCACTCTCGATTTCTATCGGCTTTGATAGTTGACTCGGGGCCGGAGCCCCTCGTCAACTATCAGCCGATAGAAATCTCGAGTTCGTCTTCTAATTGTTAACTAGAAAACAGGCATTTAGAATCCTTCGTTAGAGCTGCCGAAAAGAAATACTGACCGTTATAGCTCAGTGGCTTAATAGCTTGGTATGAAGAGAAAGAGGATTTTTTTCCTCTCTATTTTTTCAAATCAATCTTTTATGGGTCATTAACGCCATAAACGTGATATATACCCGAGGCTAGGGTGGGCTTATAACTGGGAACTTATGAATAAAAGGATATTTACAGACTAATAAGCTTTAATATAACCGGGGGGGGGGGGGGGGGGGGGGCTTATATCCGGGATTTTATGGTATTTATTTCTAGCCTTGATGGAGACCTGCAAACTGAATTCTGCCAGCTCTGGTGACAAGAGTCGTCGGCCTACATCTTTGATTCGTCAGCTGATAGTCTAGATCATAGATATGACAGAGACTCGAATCTGTAAAGCTGCTTATAACAAACAATTAGTCTAGATTCAGTTTAAACGAATTAGATGTACAATAAAATATAAATGAGAACAAATAGACTACTTTGTATGCTTTAGAAACGATATTATCAGCCTTTTGGTTGGTGATAATTTGAGGAAAGCGTCCTTCATTAGAAAGGGCGGAAGTGAAAACAAAGGCGCGAAAGCTAAGTCAGCCTTATAAATGGAGCCTTTTTGTTTTCAGCTGTCCTGAGCAAAAATCTCTTTTAACGATTAAAGACTTTTGAAAAAGATGTATTTTGCTTGATACTTTTATTCAACTATGATAAGTTGGGGAAGCACGGGTGGCGTAGCGGTGAGAGCTCTAGCCTCCCGTCGAGACTACCCGAGTTCGAGCCTCGCTGTGCTCGCTATCGTACGTGAGTTGGTCCTCTCCTGCGCTTAGGGAGGCTTACCGGGTTTTTCCGGTCTCTTTTCATCTTATTTATTTCATGACTAAGGTCGAGAGAAAATTAATTAGGTGAGAAGCGAATTCTTAAGTTACAGAACCGGCTGTAACTCAGAGATTTTGAATATAGGAACGCTAAGATAAGATGAAACCAGCAAAGATATTACAAATTTGGTATTTAAATGAGAATTCGAAAAATCAATATTTTTTAAAGTTTAGAAAATCATGACAGCCATAGAAAAAAAAGCTAAAATTAACCAAACATGCCAAGGAAAACTTAACAAATTTGAGAATATTGTTGATAACGTCATATTTTTTACCGTTATCTCTGTATTTTTGCACAGCACTTGACCAAGTGTCTGAGAATGACTAAAAGAATGACTGAATCATTTTGTTGCCGGGAGAATCGAGGATAAGAAAAGTGTTTCACTTTAAAATGTTTGTTGTTGTGGCTAATTTTAGAATCGTTGTGATGGAAACTAAATAAACTGCATATCCCACGTGATACGAACGTATTCTGTTCTGCACGTTCTGCACGCACAAGTATGGATTTGAAACGTTTCGCTGAAAAGCAACCCCGTCAGTTTCCCGCGCGGGTAAATCACTTTTGCTTGATTCCCCAGTTTAAACAAAGCAATTCTCGTTACATTCAAAGCTATTGTTGGTGCAGATTTTCAAAAAAGGCCCTGTTTTTCAGTCGAAAAGAGAAATCTTTGAACAAATATCACAAGAAAGTGATATACGAGATTTGCTTAAGCAAACATGCCCCAGAGACTCGATTAAATTTGTATTTATCTTAGGCTTCGTTTTCATTAAAGCAGTATTGCTACCGTTATATAGGTTAGAAACGATTTAGAACTAATTCTGGGCGTTAATGAAATAAAATAAAAGATACTAATTAAAGATGGGTAAATCTAAGCTAAATTTACTAAATTATTCAAAGCCCTGTGGGGGAAAAGTTGACCAACATTATCTGTGTACTACTAATGACTTCGAAGAAAAACATAAAAACCGAATAAAGCATTTATTACGGAAGCATCAAGTGTAGTGTTAATTGTATTTTACACGACAGTTTGACAGTAATTCTTTCTCATAAGTAACGTTTGAGGTTGTACTAATTAATACTCTTATTATTCATGCATCAGGGATAGTCGTCCGTTCGCTACTTCAGAACACATTACAGGTGTATATCAAACACTATTTTATGTCTGGAGATGATAAATATACCGATAAAATCTGCACTTCATTCAGTAATGATAGTTAAAGGTGAAAAACAAATCCGCCGAATCTCGCCAAACTGGGACAACGAACACAAACATGACTGAAACCTTTTTGTTGTCAGGGTGCTACATGAAGATTTTCTCTTGCCGGCGATAGTTTAATGCTTTTTTTGTGGTGAAACAACTACACTTTCGCAGGCCTATTGTAGTTGTCTGAGTTGTCATTGACTGGACGCTAGTCAGCTGTTTGAAGAACGAACACTATTCAAATACTAAACCTGAAGTCTCACCGTAAGTCTTCCTTCGAAATTATGCAAAATAGCAGTATCTTTCACATCCTCCGAGTCTTAATTATTGAACAAATTTGTGGACTCGATTAGACAAATTTGTGCCAGCCATTTGGCCAACTATTGCGTACTCTCCTTCTTGGGATTCAAGCCTTATTCAATATTCTATACAAAGACAGGATATTTCGTTGTTGCATTTATTATAAAACGGACGTAAAAGACGCTTTGCCATCCCACATGGCAGGTTTTGTGGCACTTCTTTTGTCAAGAGTTTTCGGACATCACTAAGTCCTCTAAAAGTTTGCAAAGGCCAGCCGTTCTTACGTGGGTGCATATCGTATATTGTACAAATCATAGAACAACGACGAACGAATGGCATTGAAAATGAAGAGCAACATTTCTTCTAGTAATTCTTCGTCTAATCTTGATACAAACGCTCTTATTTATTCCACTGAAGCCTCTATTATTCAGACAGCTTCTCTGGTTGTTATTATCATGTTTGGACTCGCAGGCAACGGTTATGTTTGTGGTATTATCCAAAGTAGTAGCAATATAAAAAACCCGACTGTCATGTTCATCTTAAACCTGGCAATCGCTAATATTGGAGCACTGGTACTTTGTACGCCGTTGCCTCTAGCTATCAGCATCAAGCGACGTTATTTTGTCGATCCTTGGTGGTGCATCACGAGTGGCTTCCTAAACAACTTCTTCTTCTGCGCGTCCATTTTTACGCTATCATTAATAACAACTCACAAGTACTTCACAGTTGTTAAGCCAGCAACTTGTACGTTTTTGCAGTTCACAGACAAGAGACCTAAGCTGTGCTTAGTTGGGATTTGGATTAGCTGTGCTATGATTTCTTTTATAGGACTTGGCCCGTTCTCAGGCTGGAGTTACATAACTTTTAACGCAACGACAGCCCATTGCGGGATTTCCTTTCCTGTATCGACTATGCAAAAGTTTCGGCTTGCGGTGTTGGCCACCCTGGCCTTCATCATACCGTTATCTCTCATGACTTATGCCTATTGGCGTATCTACAGTAAAGTTAACGCTCATGAGCGACGTTTGAGTAATACAGGCACAATCAACGTCCGTTCGATCAACCCTGTTAAGAAAAAATTAACAATTACTTTGTGTTTGATGTTTGGCACATTCGTGGCTTGTTGGAGCCCGTTTTTTCTGTTGATAGCAATAGCAATTTGCTTGAAGAGTCCTTCAGACTTACCCGACGCCTTAGGACGGTTTGCTTACTGGTTTGGTTACATTAACTGCTGCATAAACCCTGTAGTGTACTGTATGCGAACCTCAACTTTCAAAGAAATGATGAGGGGAAGGTCAACTTCTTTACAGACTCTGCAAGTGGAGCCTCGGAAAAGAAGAGCTCAGTCATTACCGATCCTTTCAACCAGGAAAAGAAGAATGTCATCCTTTAGCATTGCAATAGGCTCAGCTCCAGTAACTCCTTCGAGAGTATTTATTGACACAAACTCATCGAACTCATCACAAAGAGGCACAACAAATGTACGAATTTCTCGGATGCGCGCCTTCTCTTGGACCGCGAACTACACAGTAGCGGAGAAAATAGCAAAAGATATCCAGGAAAGCAGCAGAATCGCGCAAAGACCGTCACGCTTACTATTAAGAGATACAACGACGAAAAGAATGAATTTGGCAAACAAAAGTGTGAGGACAAGTCTTCCACCAACCATCTTGGAATCACCATTAGAAGCTATGAATGATGTGGAAACCATTCATATGCCATGCTCGGTGGCATTCTCGCCACCTTGCATGGAAATTGCACTTCAAGCTAAAACGATGTCCAGCTTTCCAAAATAAGTGGTTAAAAAATTAAAGTATCATTCAAGTAGACTTCTTGTGTCTCGACGACAACTATACCTATTCTGGAAAAAAAACAGAAATTTGAAGTATAAAATATTTTTATTTGTACATCATTGACCGCGGCTTCTCGTAGAACAAAGGTATTAAACTTCTCGACTAAACGCTTTCAACTTCAACTCAACTCGCCTGTTTGCAATTTCAAGAAAGAATGACAAAATAAATGACGTCCAATGTGGGAGTTTGTGATTAAATACATAAGACAAGACCATATGGAAAGGTGGATTAATAAAGAACAGGCAGTATTGACATAAGTTTTTATCATTTTGTCTTTTACTAGAAGATTAAAATGTCCTTCACACTCGCGTAGTTCAGTTGTAAATATTACAGTCATATTATATACGAACAACAGCGCAACATGGCGGCCAATTTGAATAACTTGTATATAGCTTTTATTGTTCTTGACCAAATTAGCCTTGTGTTCACGTGGAAACATATGAAAGTGTTTTTACGTCATGTATGAGAGGCTAGTCAGTTCTGAACAATAGTTATTCAATAAAATTGGTCGCCATATTTTGATTCGGTGTATGGTTTGGGACTACATATAATTCTGTTGTTTCGGAAAATTCGTTTATACTGCGGACAAGTGCCGGCAAGGCAGAGAGGAAATTTAAGTTTACTGAAAGTCTAATGAAAATATCTATAATGATATATGAAATAGAAAAGAAAAGATAGAAGGGAATAAGGAAGGAAACAAGGAAGAAAGAAGAAAACAAAACAGACTACAAGAGAAGAAGAAGAAAAAGAAGAAGAAGAAGAAGAAGAAGAAGAAGAAGAAGAAGAAGAAGAAGAAGAAGAAGAAGAAGAAGAAGAAGAAGAAGAAGAAGAATACAATTAGAAAAGAAGGAGGAGGAGGAGGAGGAGGAGGAGAAGGATGAAGAAAGGGATAAATAACAGGTTTCAGGAAAAAAGAGACAGAAAAATCAAAAATTAAAAAAACACATTTGCATCCATAGTTAATACCCCAACACCTCCATTATTAAACTTCAAGACAAGTTATGTCATATTGCAATAAATCAAATTATTAACACCAAATGAATCTAATAGCATGGTATAAATGTATAGATTCTCCCTGACTGCTTGCGGCAGTATGATTCTGATTCACAACTTTCATCACATTTTTCCCCCGGTGTTCTTAATGACATAGATCAGTAGATCACCGCTGTAGTAAATACCCGATGAATTCGACGTCATCATGGCTGCACGTCACAGAATTCTAATTTCTATTTTGATCGCATTATTGCAATAAATAAACCGCCCTTGTTTTACGAGGGTGGCACTTCATATCCAGTGGCTAACAAACCTGTGGCCTTCGTTCCATGATCGAATTGGAATCTAAAAGTTGATTTTTGCGGAGGGAGGAAAACCGTTGAAGACGGAGAAAAACCCTCGAAGCACAGGAGAGAACCAACAAACACCTAGACTTATAGGCCCAAACTTTCATAGGTCCCTTGGTCCAAAGATCCCTTGATGATAGCATACTATGTTTTCAGTACAGTGACTGCTCGTTCACACGTTCCTGATTATTCAGCTGTAAAGGTGTTTTAGGCAAGTGGACAAGCATACACTTCAACTCAATCTTTCTCGTACTTTAAGTTGTCTTTTTCTTTCCTTCTTGTTTGTTTTTTGTTCACAAAAGTGAAGAAGGGACTTGGTTGGATAATTCTATATTGCAAAAAAGAGTACCAGCTGAGTTGACCTTCAGAACGAACTCTATGTCAACCAATCAGAATCGAGGATTCAACATTCTATTTTGATTAGCATTTCTCATGACATGCCCAAGATAACCCATAATTCCTTTCGGAAAACACGACCAACTCAGCTGGAAAAGCACCTGCATATGATTTTAAGGGAGGAGCTGGGGCGGATCCAGGAATATTGAGTAGGAGGGGGGGGGGGGGGGGGTCACGAAATTTAGATCCACCTTTGTGACGACCCCTTGGAACCACGACAGAGGAGGCTGAACAACTCTGTGATCAAGTGTGATGGATGTGAGTCACATTAATGAGAGATATGAAACAAATCAGTTAAAATTGCATGAGGGAAGAAACATTAAGAAGCACGAAAAAAGAAGTTAAGGAAATGTTTTTGCCGTTAAAATTTTTATTCAGCAATTATCACAGACAGAAAGGAATTCAACAAGGAACTTTTTTGTTTTTCTTTATAAAGCAATATCAACTCATATATTGCTAAATAAATGTACTTACAGTATCTCGGTCATGGATCTAAACCGGTTCATCATTTTAAAGAAGATAGTAAGATTTTTCAACAAATTTCTAACTCATTTTCCAAAATAAGAAAGCATAGAGTGGTTTTAGGTTCTTTGAAATTTCTTGGAAAGTGGTCAGACTCAGTATCAGGGGGAACCAGGATTTTCTTCAGGGGGTGCTAGCTGCTTCGGAAGGGCACCCACATGAGAAGACACCAGTAAAAAAAGTGTTCACGATATCATCCAGGAAAGAGAAAGTTACAGTAGTGGGCACAAAGTCATATTGGAAGCATAAACCTTTATTTATATCTCTAATTGCATCACTCAAATCTTATAAAAATATTTTACTATTAACTATTCATTTGAGTAATCTCCCACGATGAGACTAACTAACACGGAGTTGAATAGCTGACTTATAAGCGAGGCTAAGCCTGTACAAATGAGTCTGTGGTCTTCAAAAACAGCGGTTTCCATCGAATGTGAAACTGGAGTATTTCAAGCCCATGCACATTAGCTATTGAGCTGCTTTGACGTCAGGTGAAAGGGGTCTATATTCACCAGTAAAGACATTGAGATACTGTACAGTTAAATATTTATAGTACATTGTATAAGGAATTGCACGCAGGTCAGCATTTTATTCGATAATAGGTTTCCAGTGCATATTTGCTTATAAATTCCTATTTAAAATACTTTTATGCCTGAGTTCTGTTTGTCAAAAGATGTAAAGATTTCTTTTTGACTTCAGCACATCTGGCCAAGAAGATAAAACAAGGTGTAGTCTATATTCGCAATCTTGCACTAATAAATATTTCCACACTTTTAGTTTCAAACAGCTACTTTGAATAGCTAGATTATTTTTGGAAATATGTACAAAACAATGTGATTCGAAAATTTACGAAATTGCAGCGGCAGAAAAATCACACATTTTGTGACGCAAAAGTATGCAAATACATTAAAACTGAGATTGAAACTATAAAACCAGGCTATCTAAAACATATCATTTTCATATTATGTAAGTTTTTTTAAACATTGATGTGAAAATAAATAAAATAAGCAATCAGAATCTGACAATAACAACATTAAATACAGATATTTCAAAAAAGGTTGGTGAAGGTTTTATTGCATGTTGCACACTAAGCCCGAAATGCACTATGGGGGGTGTGAATCCATTAAATGAAAGTTCACAACATAGACAACTTTCATAACTAGTGGAAAATGATTTTTTCAAGTAAACAAATATTTTAATGTTTTAGCACTGTCATAGCAAAGAACCTCCTGAAATAGGCATGTTTGGAAGGTTTTGATGCTCTGGCTAAAATTGCAATGAAGTTATGCTCAATGAAAAATGTAGAGATTCGTATGTAATTTTCTGTTGAGGCCTTTGTTGCCTTGTTTTGGTGTTTTTCTGATTTTTCAAATTCTTCTAGCTTCTTGCAAATTTAATCGTTTTTTCTCAAACTTTCACAAGTTATTGGTATACAGAATGACTATCCTATGATAGCTTTCTTTTTCTTAAAACTTCAATTTTAAATATTTTGATAATTAGTAGCAGCCATTCATGAAAGTCATCTATTATGAAACTTTACCAAACTTGTTCTGCAAGCTTTTCTCAGTAAGCAACATGCAACAGAACCTTCACCAATCCTTTTTTGAAATAGTATTGGCAACCAGGAAAACAAATAGACACATCTTTGATAATAAGTGGATTCGTATTACTATATCAAGGAAGAATATCCCAAAGACTACTTGATAATTGAGGACAGTAGATAGTTAAGTTCATAGTTTGCATACATGCAAAAGCATGATACATTTGTCTCTATAAATTCCCAAAGATAAAATTCTAAATCCTTGGTGGATAAAAAAGTTTTCATATCCTAAATTTTCCAATAGGATTTATCTATCTATAGTTTTGTTCATATAGGGTTTATTCCAGCAAATTTCCTTAGCTGTTCATAAACCAAGAATATTATAATAGTATCTAGGCCTGTTCTTGTCCAGTTTGGAAAGAATCCCTTGTACAGAGCCAATAGTCCTTCATGTCTGACTGTCTTGTAGATACAGTCCAATGTTCCACTGTAAATCAATGGTTTGCCTGTACTACTCTTGGGTTGGTTCATGTAACGGGTTCTGACAATATCGACAGGAGAAGCAATACTAGTAGCTACAAACCCAGCAACGAAGGCAGAAACTCCATGGAGGAGGATACCTTCTTTTAACCATTCTGCATCAAGGAAAAAGTGTTTAGCATGGTCATATGCGGGAATTTGTGTTCCACTTAGAACCACTGCTCTTTGGACAGTTGGTTTCACTCCAGTCCACAAACCAAGGAAGCCTTCTTTCTTAGCTATTTGGTAAAATGCATGAAACATATTCTTGTAGGGAGGGACATCGCTACATTTTACAGCCTGAAACCTTATTTTAACCAGATCTGTTGGGGTGGCAATAAAGCTTCCAATCATTCCTGATATCATTCCAGCAGAAATCTTTTTCCAAAGGGGAGTAGAGTGAGGATCTGATGCTCCAAGGATTCCTTTGATAGGCTCATATGCACCAAGCCGTGTTGAACTATAAATTGCTTGACGCAACAAGGCTGGTGATATTCTGATTTATTAAAATAAATTGTGTCAGTCTCACATAATTACTTTATAACAAATATTTTAGGAATGCAACTCTATTTGAAGGACAAAACAATAGGTTTTAATTTCCAGGGGATTGAAGTTCTTTTATTTTCCTCCAAATTGAGCTGCTTTTACATGACATGCAAGGGATCTATAAGCTGGTCAAAATGAGAAAACCTTCAAATTTTATTACACCCTGAAATAACCTCTGGACTGATCAAAGTCAGGACTGGCTAATTCACAGATTGAACCCTGAAATAACCTCTGGGCTGATCAAAGTCAGGACTGGCTAATTCACAGATTGAACCCTGAAATAACCTCTGGGCTGATCAAAGTCAGGACTGGCTAATTTAGATCAAATTTTGCTTGTTAGTTTTTGCATAGAAACTAAAACCAGAGAATTCAGAAAATATTCCTAGAATCAAAGGAGAGACCTAACAAGCTCTACTTGAGTCCATGAATCAAACCCAAGACCCCAGGGGCAAGAAACAAGTGCTCTACAACTACACCACCCTTGATTCAATTGACCATTTTCAAATTCCTACAATACTGCTATACTGCTGTTTCTTGATTACAGACTCATTTACTCAGAGTTATCCTCATTTCAGTGTCAGAATATTCACAAATACCAATGGCAAAGTAAAAAATGCACAACTTCAACAATACAAACACTTTGAAATTCCAAGGGCCCTCACTGGAACCGTGAATATTCTACACAAACTCAAGGATAATACTGAACAACAGAGAGCTCGAAACTGGAGTATTCAGTCAGCCATGTCTTTAGTCTTCCCAACATGGTATATTCCAATTTGATCTGTGAGCAAGCCATGGTATGATTAAGATCAACCTAGATGTTGTTCTAGGGTTTGATAAATTGATGTTATATTCATACAAAGTAGAATAGTTTAACATGTGACCTACCCTCTATATAATCCTCTGACACCTTCTTCTGTATAAAGCCGTGTCAAACCAGTCCGTATCAGTCCTTTATAGTACCTATCATGGAAAATGTTCTTACTCTGATGCTTGGAACCCAGTTCATTATCTAACTGCATGCGTATCTTGACAACCTCAATTGGATTAGTTACTATAAAAAATAAATTAACAAAATTAGAAAATTAAAATCTTAGGAATAAACATTCCATAATGTCTATGATATTTTGCCAAAACTGTCTTGGCATTCACCCATTAGAATTTCCTGGATTTACCTGACAAGTGCAATAAATCACATGGATTCTGTTGAATCAGTTTCAACATTGAAAGTCATAAAGTTGAGACAGCAAAAAATATTATTATTATTATTATTATTATTATTATTATTATTATTATTAAATTAGTGGAAATTTAAAAAAAAAAAAACAAACTCTGAGTGGTAGACAAACAAAAGAATATTATGTCTTTGGTAAGAAGGTTTGAAAAAGGTAAGTGATAGAAATACAGGGAAATGATGAAAATGTGGTCATGCGCATGCCTACCATATGTGCATTTGGAGGAGAGAAAAAAACAAGATACTTTATCTGTCATCATAACAGATTAAGAAAAACTCTTTAAAATACTGAGTTTATCGGTTTAGAAGAAACATGCCTTTTATTTATGACCAAAGTTTGTGATGGAGAGATTTACTATTAAGGGCTCAAAAGTAAAAGGAATCTACCAAAAATTAGATGTACCAGTAATAACCATGTTCGTAAAAATGTATTTTGATTGATCGTTGTTGAAATGCTAGTTTACAAATGAGACATCAAATTTTGTGGGTTGCACTTCAATGAATGCAGTATAAATAAGACCCATATCTGACTTTTTCTTCACTAGACTCTGAAGATGACTTCCGCACAGGTTGTCGAAACGTCAGTCACATCAAACAGTCCTTCTCAGGACTACATCCACCCGGATGATCATTATACAAATATTGTCTCTTCGAGAAATATTGTTACTTCGAAAAAAAAACTTCAATGATAACGGTTATAATTTGAATAAAGATCTTGCTTTGCAATACTAGTTTTGAGCGTACATAATGCTCATGATCTGCCCTTGCATGCCTGCCCCAAGAAAGAACCCTGCTAGTAGATGTCTTTTTCTACTGCTGTCTTGGTTTTAGGCTGCTGTTTAGCTCGCCATATATGGAGTAGGAAGAAGTTTATCCCTGCTGGTGACTCAGGGTACCCCTAGACAGTTTTGTTTATATTCAAATATTACTCAAGGAACACAGTCTCATGAAAGGGGTTCCATGAAAATCAAAATAAAGAAAGAATAACTATCAAATCTCCTTAGTTGCTTTTTGGCAATTACCAGTAGTTCCAAATGGAAAACTAATTTTCCTATCGGTGAGATTAGGGGTCACTGCATGACAAAAACTCATAGATAAAGATATTGGATAAATTAAAGCCAATAAAAGATTATTATGGGAGACTATTAAAGAAACAGGGATTGTGCTAGGACTTAGTAATGCATGTCCAGCTGGGACCTATGTGTCTGGGCACATTGTGGTCGCTAACATATTTGATGGGATTCTAGATGGCATTACAAAGAATGGTCTGAACCCAGGTGAATGGATATTTTTCGAAGTAACAATATTTCTTGAAGAGACAATATTTGTATAATGATCATCCTGGTGGATGTAGTCCTGAGAAGGACTGTTTGATGTGACTGACGTTTCGACAACCTGTGCGGAATTCTAGATGGCGTTCAAACAAATTGTCAAAATGCATTTTCTGTTAGTTTTTTTGCAGAAAAATGTACGATTTCTGCGCTAATGCAAGCCCTAAGAAATGACAAACTATGAATTATTTTTCTGCTCACAGCATGCAGACAATGGGCTTTACACATTAGTGAGTGCTTACAAATATCCTAAACATACATGCAAGCATGCATGGATGCACATAGCATGGTTGCTTGGTTGCATATCTTCAATTTCCTTTCCTTTCCTTTTGTTGTATCATACATAAGCTTACCTACAGAAAATTAAGTTCTTTAAATGGTTATTTTTTCCTTTGAGTCTTTTAAGCTAATGAGATAATATAAACTTGCACAATATTATTATTCATTCAAGCAAGAAAAGTTCTCAGACGTTGGTTCACGCTATTATGATAATTTCTTAGCTCAAAGACATGCACGAAGGGCAAACGAAATTACTAAACATTAAACTGTTATTTATCTAAAGAATTCACTACCAGGAAGTCTTTAACTACAGTACTGCTAATCCACCATTGTAGTTTGAATTACGACTCTACTCTAGGTTTCTTCATGAAAATAGATGCTTTAGGTGACTAACTTCACTGAAGATTGAAAATAAAACATTTGATTCTGGTCTATCAGGACAGGTTCTGACGAGTAGATAACAGTTTATTTGATTTTTAATTGTTAGAGTCAACAGACTCCATAGAGCATCACAGTGTTCTGGTAGTCTTACAAGTGTATGATAATTAAGATATGCTAAATGTGTTGTAGTGCCATGATATTATTCTTACCCATAGTCGCAGTCATACACGATGCCCCAGCCATCACAAAGCGAGAATACATATCTGAATTTATAACACTGTTAACCATCTTCTTTTGCATCAGTTGAAGAGTTATCCTCGAAGCTTCATGATCACTCTCTTGATCCATAGGATAGGTTATCATCTGTTGGGAATGGTTTGGGCTTTCTGATCGATGGCGTATTCTAACAGACTACTGTTAGTAATACAGTACTTAGTCTTTACCCTTCAAGCCTCTAATTTGTTCTTAAAGACTTCTAAACACCTGATTTTGATACAAGGCATTAGATCTCAGTCATATCCTGAGAATCAGAGTATTTTCCCGGCTCAACATATTTGCCGGTAAACTACGTGATGGGTTTTGCACTCGCTGTGCACGTGTTTGAAGAGTTTTGAATTGGGTTTCCTGTGTTTTAACACAGGGCACCCGCTCAAGAAATTAAACCCAGGCTCACTCGGCCTATCATCACAAAGGTAACCAGGAACCCGAAAGATTTTGAACTGAGACAAAATGAAAGCTGAAAATGAAAATTTCCATCGGCAAAGAAATGAAGGCAAAGAAGCGCGAATGAGCTCTTATGCCGTGAATGATCTCGAATATTCCAAGAGAATGTACAAGGAAACAGGTGAAGGAAGACCCGAAAAAAATTGGTTTATTTTGTTTGTTTGTTTGTTTGTTTGTTTTTCATTGCAAAATGTAAAATTGGAAGTGCACTTTACTCTGCTTGCAGATATCTACTGCAGTTCTATATACAGCTAGAACATCATCACTGTCAGGTTTGAGTGACTTTATGCTGCATCTCTGAAGGAACCCCGAAGTGACCATGCAAAATAAATGCAGGTCAGAGAAGCTTGAAAAAAAGAGCCAACCATACGAGTTGTAACAGGAGAAGAGTAGAGTTAACCAGGTGATCTGGGCATGGTTATAACCTGATCAAAGAAGGTAAATCCCTAGTCTGATCTGGACGACCATGATGACACTTTTTCTTGCATTTTACTTGTCCACCATTTTGTTTTCCTTGATTGGACGCGCAAAGACGCATGGGTTTCTTTTTCCTGCGCAGCCTCTTTGAGGCGTTTCCGGTTCCCGTTATTCCCCCACTAGCTGACTAGCGTCTGCTCCAACTCTAACAACATGTGGGTGCGACCTTGACCTTGGCCGTCTTTCCCTAGAGAGTAAACGTAGGGAAGACTACAAGAGAGCATAAATATTTATAATGTTTATAATATCTAGGTAAAGTATTTGCGACCAGGCCTGCATGCAATCCCTCTATAGTTGTTAGCTTTTTGTAAGCCTTTAGCCCGTGCATTTTTACAATGCGTCATTGTGCGAGAATATAAACAAACCGAAGGGAAACCCAACAACTCTCGTTCGCTTCTTCAGTAAATTTAAAAGAATTCAAAAGAAGACAAGTGTTGAAAAGCTTGCAGCTACTGAAACATTCGCATTATGTATTTCTAGATATTCGCAAGCTTTCTATTTCTAGAATTAAAGTGATAACTGTTAAAAAATACTGTTTGAATATGTTAATTCATGGAACATGTTATAAAGCGGCCGGTCAAAATAAGGCATACCGTATAATATTCACAAGCTTAGCATCAATACAAACATGTAACTAGTATCAGAATTTAGTTAAGTTCCCTTCAAATGTAAAGGGAGCTCGCTGCGTCGAATAGGACTCTCCACATTTCAGTTTTATTATTGAGTATTATGAGAATTCAAATCAGCTGAATGCTTATTTGTCAGCAACTCAAACTTACTCGATTAGAGCAGCACAACTCGCGTCGATAGAACTCTTAGAGGGATCCAAAGCCTGTCAAAATGATTTAACATGGCTAATATTGAGATGCTACGGCTAAAACTTCGTTTTAGTTTTTCTATAAACTTCGTGTTCACGAGCTTCTTTGACAAAGTAAAACCCGCATCCAATTATCAAATCAAGGGAGGGGAGCCTGAACATTTTCTCGAAGCTCGTTCTAGCTCTCGAATTTGAAAGAAAAAATAATTTTATTGATAATAACTTTTCAGCATTTTAGGAACACTGGATCCTGCGTTTGTAATGAGAGAAATTTGAATTCTAGTTCCAATTTTGTTTATACCGAAAAACATTTGCCGTGTCCTACCCTGCTAAGGCAGTCATTGGTGCGCAATTTCTTCCCGTCATGGGTTATGCTAACAACTTGAGCTTGTTAGCTTCGCGCTGATTGGCTAGTTACATTTTCTTGTATCACCTAGATTTATGCTCTTTTGATAACTATTGTAGCCCAGTAAGCCAGAATTTTTGTATAAATAAGTTCAACACTCATCAGAAAAAAGCCATAGATGCCAAGTAATTTTAGAAAATAAAGACGTTTTTGTGGATATTCCTTAGCCTCGTTATTGAAATATTTATCTGGCATTCAAATCACGCTTTTTTACAGGTATAGACCCCTTGCAGCACGTCGGAATACAGCTCAATTTGGAGGATAAAACAATAGATTACAATTCTCAGGAGATTGAAATTCTTTTCTTTTGTCCTCGAAATTGAGCTGCTTTGACGTCACATATTTGTTCTCCAGAATGCGATTGGGATTCCTGTGTTGTGATTGGAATTCCTGTGCACTCTCGACGCCATTCTTACTGCGCATACTCGACGAAATGTCAGCCGACTTAGCCTTAGAAAACAGACGAGGAGCGAAAGGACGTCTGTTTTCTCGGACTAGTGCATACACTACCTGGTAGTGGGGGAATTACGAGAACCGGAAGCGCCTCACAGCGGCTGCGCAAGAGGCTACAATCTCATTGGCTAGTCGTTTCTCCTCAGATCATATATAAAGTGTAATAAAGTGTAGATATGCACAGGAGTGACAAAACTTGACCCAGAGGGATAGGCCGAAGCAGGGCCTCCTATTTAACCCCTGCTCTCCCCTACTGCTTAGAATGCACTAGATCAAAACCTAATGCCTTAAGGGTATAGCATTTGATTCCTCTAAAAGCCCCTCATTTTTCAACGCCTAAATGTCAATATTCCTTACAATAATACATCGAAATATACAGAAAAATCATTTGCCCGACTTGCTGAAATTGCATGAGCGAAATATGTTGAATTCCTTTATAAATCAGATGTACTAGACTGTCATTCTCAAACCAACACTTAGCATAAGTACCCTGCTTGTTTATTATTGAGATTAAACAAGCTTATTTCGATGATTGAGGTGTATTTGATCATTACAACTATCTGCTTGCTACGTGGACAGAAGGTGGCCTTCAGTGACATATAATTAACAAACTCATATTACATATGACATATCTCGGTTGGTTGCAATACACAGTGAACCTTTGTTACAGACGTCGCTCGTTTAGTCGAACTTCCAGCGACGGCACATTGTCTGAGAGTGTGGCGTTACGCCATATCTTTGCTTTGTCTTACAGCCCTGGGTCGCTTCGGTTTACAAGGAAACGGGGCGACTTGTCCCTGCTCACGAGATTTGTGTTTTAGTGGGCTGAGCTCGCTTCTGTTGCTTGTTTGATCATGGCATTTCCTCGAGCGTTACTTGTTCTCATGTTTTGTGTATTCCTCAAGTCTGGGATCGTAACTGCTCGTAAGTACTGACTATTGTAGCTTTGGATTTTGTCTAAGTAGTGAGTATGTGTTTTGCGACTGGTGAACAAAAGGTCAGGCGAATAAGATGTCGGTGGAGTTTTGTTACTTTACAAAAGACTTCTTTATCAAAAGTGCTTGTTTTTATAGGTCACCAGATGAAGTTCAATTTTTTTGCAGTTGTCTTTTCTTTCAAACTGTGCTTCAATAGTTCTCCAGTGTTTTGTTTCCAGACATGCATTGTTGTTTTATATATAGCCATCTATATTCGTTTTGTAATATTAATTCTAGTGTTGAAGCTTAATACTCGTAATTATCCAGACGTCTAGGTCAAAACTTAACTCACTTTGTATTGAATTCGTATCTCCAAAGAACCAGAACAGGATTTTATATTGAAACAATTATCCCACCAAAAAGCTTAAGGCATTTGCAAATACTGATATCCACGGGTAAACCTTTTAAATGTTATTCCTTAGGAATTCTTCAAATAAATCTTATCTATCGGATCCGATGCACAAATGCTCTCTGTACATGTGAAGTTAGAACTTCATCACGCGAATAAACAGCTTGACACCGAAGTCCTTTACGAAATCAGTATTCATGTATCAGCATTGGATAATCATTTCAGTATCGCTATCCATATGTTATAGACATTATCATTACGAGAATGACATGCTGTGACTATAGCCTCAGATACACGCTGTAACATTCCTTGCAACATTATAATTACAGTACTATTTCAGCAACCAAATCAGAGAAAATCTCGATTTTTCCGATCAATTTACGAGGATAATACCAATGGCTTAAACAAAATAAAACAAGTATTTAAATTTTTATATTCTACTGTGAAGTTGTATGCAATGTTGCATCATAGTCACACAAGTCAGACAAGTCCCCTCTATTAACTATATATGGTTGCACCGCGTGTCGGAACCTTATCAATCAGTTCTTCTATTGATTAATACTCTGATATATTTTGGACTTCGCTTAGTCAATCATTAAACTCACTCATTCCGGAAGGGAGGTCAGTTTTCGTGTAATCTAAATAAGAATAAAAACTGAAGTATAATTTTTTTTATGGATGAAAGACGATGATGAATTTACTTCTCGAATTTAATGTTAATGCTTCACCCTCTTTATACATGCATATGCATGATGGGAAAATTCTTTGCTTGGTAGGCTTCTCAGTATAGGGGATCTAGGATTGTGAAGGGGGGGGGGGGGGGGGGGCATAAGATTAACTTTATTTAAAGACGGTAAAAACATCAGTATTACAAACCATATAACATATTTTAAGACTGCTTTACATGTTTGCCGGGTGTAAATGCGAGGTCAAGGTAGCGCGGATTGATCTTCATTGATCATTAGTTTCATTGAACATTGTTGGTCATTAAGAGTGAAGACAACTGCACAAATAATTAACAAATAACTAACTAGTTCACGATGAGTATTTAATAGTTATAAAATGGTTTCGAGTGGCATACCGTGGAATATCCCACGAGTCACTCGTAGTTTCTAGTATACACACGAGCCTTTAGGCCAGTTTGTATACAAAGAAAATACAAGTTACGTGTGGGATATCCACGGTATGCCTCGAGAAACCATTGTATAACAATTTATCCCACACCATAGAAAATACAAATGCGTAGATTCAACGCGCATTGCATAACGGGAAGGAGATGTGAAATACCAACGAATATAGTACAACGGCTTTCCTGCTTTCTGATTGGCTGTATTTTCTATGGTGTAGGATAAATAAATTTGGGCTAACGAAATTCTAAAGTTTAACTGGAATCAATTTGCGCTAAAATAGTCTTCAGCTTTACGAGACGGGGGCATATCCCCCCTCCCCACTACATACATTCCTCTAGATCTGCAACTGCTTCGGCAAAATGTACGGACACCATGCATGTTCAGTTATAGTGTGTGTGTCATTCTTAATTTCCTGTGTGATTTGAAATTTTTAAGGTTAAACTTTACAACTGAATTTAATGAATTTACCCTTTGTCATGGTGCCCAGTGAAGGTGCCGGGGGGGGGGGGGGGGGTCAGGGGGTCATACTAGGGGTTCAATTGATTGTTTTAGAATTTGTTCCTAGTATTTAGTTTTGCTGTGCATGTCCAATGATGGTAAGAGTCTAGAAGGAGGATAGAAGTAGTTATTAAAAGGTCCAACAGGTTTTGCTTAGTATACGTTTAAACCCCCAATCTCTTACCCCCCCCCCCCCCCCCCCCCCCGAATCCGCCCTTGCATGCTACCCAGTAATGAATACTGATCTGATCATCTCTGATTAATAATACTAAAAGGTCTTTGCATCGCGGTTTTCTTATTATCGGGAAACGATGCGGCAAATTCGTAGTCTTACTGTAGCCGTGGCATATCTTACCGTACCGTAACTACGCGGGCTGTAAGTCAGTACAGTATGTTTCCCACTGCTACAATAAATATTCTTATGGGAAGCCATTTCAATGTTACGTTATAGGGTACCTTGTACATACTATAAGTCAGTACCGTACGTTTCCCACTCATACGATACCCAATTTTATGGGAAGCCATTTCAATGTTATGGCATGCCGTACCGTGTACGTGCTGTAAGTCAGTACTGTATGTTTCCCACTCCTACGATACAATAACTATTCTTAAGGGAAGCCATTTCAATGTTACGGCATGCCGTACCGTGTACGTGCTTTAAGTCAGTACCGTACGTTTCCCACTCCTACGATACGATAAATATTCTTATGGGAAGCCATTTCAATGTTACGGCAAGCCGTACCGTGTACGTGCTGCGAGGCAGTACTGTATGTTTCCCACTCCTACGATACAATAACTATTCTTATGGGAAGCCATTTCAATGTTACGGCAAGCCGTACCGTGTACGTGCTGTAAGTCGGTATCGTATGTTTCCCTATCCTACGATACGATAAATATTCCTATGGGAAGCCATTTCAGTGTTACGGCATGTCGTACCGCGTATACGTGCTGTAAGTTTCCCATTCAACTGAAGTGGTTTAAAAAAAGAAAAATCGAGATCAATTGACATTAATATTGTTGCCGTCTCTTTTGTAGAAGAGGTTCGCAGAGGTATTTGCCCCGTGCCCCCTCCTCCTGAGGAATGCCCACCTACACCAGATAACGATTGTCTGCGTGACAGTGATTGTGAGTTCTCTTTGAAATGCTGCACTGATGGCTGTGGACTCAGATGTATTGGTAAGAATTTGTGAAAGTTTTTGTTGGAATTTGCTCATTTGTCCCTCAGTTACGCCTTCCCTATAGAGCTGTTAAGTTGTGACTTATTTCCGGGCCCAACTGCTCACAAAAACGCTAAAATAAAGCGAAAAATATTCTCGCGTCATTCAGCGCGTGTTCTACTCGTTACCAGTTTTCTGCGAAACCTCGAAAAGGCCAATATATTGATCATAACTCTCTTTTGTTTCAGAGCCCCTTCCTGAGCCAAGGGGGGTAAGTATTACTTATAATGTTGGGACACTATTTGAAGACGCGGGTACCCTGTGATACTATGCAAAATATGAAGCTGAGGAGGGGTATTAGAGATTATTGGATACCTGAGATGAGAATATCTAAAAGGGGATTCGTTCTTCCATGGGACAAACATTAGTTATTCTTTTCCTTCTCTGTGCACGGTCAACGTCATATAACAATAGAAAAAGTCGAACAAAAACCTAGAACAATAGGTTTCCAAACCATTCGACTCTACTAACTATGCTTGGACAAGATATTTGGTCTTGGTTTCGTTTGTTATGTCATCCAACATGGCGGCCATGTCTTTTGTCCTCGTGCATGTGACGTCATAGCCGCCATGTTGGTTGACTTGAACAAAAGATTTGGTTTGGTTTCGTTTGTTATATCAACCAACATGGCGGCCATGTCTTTTGTCCTTGTACATGTGACGTCATAGCCGCCATGTTGGATGACTTGAACAAAAGATTTTGTCTTGGTTTCGTTTGTTATATCAACCAACATGGCGACCATGTCTTTTGTCCTTGTACATGTGACGTCATAGCCGCCATGTTGGTTGACTTGAACAAAAGATTTGGTCTTGGTTTCTTTTGTCAACCAACATGGCGGCAACGTCTTTTGTCCTTTTATTCTCATAGTAAGGGATGCACGACACCACTTAATGCAATCATCTATAATGTCCCTTATTATTTATTCAAAATATTTCCCCGTTTCTGATTGGCCCATAGCCCCCGGGTTAATATTTCATAACAAGCACTGAATGACCAAATTTGGAAAGAAACGTCATTTGTCCAATATTTTTTTAAAATTATTGGACGATTGACGTGTCATTCGTCCAATAACTAAAAGATTATTGGACGATTGACGTCATTATAGCCGCCAAACAAAAATGGCTTCCCAACAGGGAAGGTTTGCAAACTTATCTGAAATGCTTTCTTAAATGACTGAATTGAGAAAATATTTTGAATAAATAATACAATTCTATATCTATCCAGAACCAAAACTGACTAGTTTAATCTTTTTTTAGGAGCAAATCGTAATAGGTCCGAATGGTCCACCAGGGCGCCCCGGACCTAAAGGTTTTCCCGGACAACAGGGCCCCCCTGGAGTAAGTTGATAATTGATGAATTTTGCCATAATGTTATTCCCTTGAGTATTATTTCTTTGGATAACCACGGGAACACTTGTGAATACATCAAAATTAGTTGAACAGAAACGCTTTTTGACTCCTAACGATAGCCAGACGAAGTTTCATTTTGAATCTCGCGCATTGCAGTACACTGCTGTGTCAGCCATAATCCTCGTGGCTTCAGCTTTCAAAGCCCTAGTGCTGATAGGAGAGGAAGAGGTATGCTGCACCCCGTGGGCTTACTGGAAGAGCAGTTAGCTGAAGGAACTAAAACCTTCAAGGGAAGGAAAACCAGAGAACCCGGAAAAAAACCCTCGAATCATGGGAGGGACCTAACAAACTCTACTGACATGTGATGCCAAGTCTGGGATTTGAACTTGAGACCCCAGAGGTGAGAGGCGAGTGTGGTACCACTACGCCAGCCTTGAATCCCCAACTACTTACCGACATGGTGCATGGTTTCCTTTGCCTTATAGGTTTCTGATAACTTGATACTGATCTGATTCATTTTTTCATTCTTAGCCAAGCCAAGGTTCGGGAGTAAAAGGACAAACTGTAAGTATAGCCAGAGGGAATAACTGATTTTCTAATCTACTATGGACTGTAACCCTTCCTTAATCTAATATGGACTACTTCGACGATATGACGGCCATCTTGAATCGCAAGGCATTACGAGGCGTCCAGAGAGTAAAGCAAAACAAAGAAGGCGGATAATATAGAGAGTTTCGTTTATTTGTCTTTCTTACATGTCCATCTTCTTGTCCATTTTTTTGTGATGAAATGTTAATCGACGCCATTACTGTAAACGAGGTTATCCTCGAGGTTATTCTCGTTTATAAGTCAGTTATTCGCATACACCATTAAAAATTTCGTGGGATTTCAAAACATTGGTATTGTTTAACTTGCACATTTTTACATTACAGTTGACTTTTGCATATCATTAGCAACAGCCAACTGTAATGTAAAGAATGTGCAAGTTAAATAATACCAATCCCACGGATTTTTAATGGTGTATTTGAATAGCTGACTTATAAACGAGGCTAAGCCTGTGCAAATGAGTCTGTGTTCTTCAGAAGAAGCCTTCGGAAGAAGCTAAGCTGGTGCAAGTTGTATAAGTAAGCGCATTTAGTAAGCGCAAGATAAGTAATCGCCTGACTCTTGTTTATTGATGATTTCTCTTCTTGTTGTTTTGTACTTAGGGACCAAGAGGACGCCGTGGTCCCCCCGGTCCTCCAGGTATGACAGGACCCCCCGGACCACCAGGACCACCGTCTATTGGACAGGTCAGTGTCGAACGTGGCCGATCCGACTTGTAAACACTTTATGCTGATCGAGCATATGAACTTTATTTTTTTATCTTGTAGATTCCCACGTATCCAGGAGAGAAAGGTCCTGTTTATAATCCACTAATACGGCATGATACCATGGCAAGCGTGCGGGTAAGAGCACTGGAACCAGAGGCGGATACAGCATTTGTTAGGGGTGTGGGGTGGGGTAGGACATGAGTAAGGAGAAGCTTGAGGGGGTAGATTTTTATAAGAAACTTTGTTATTTTTGGTAAAAACTGCGTAACAGACCATTTTACCTTGGGCGTTATGCTTTCCCATTTTAGACCACGTGTCATTCCCTAGAGTATCATTTCTTTGTTTAACGGTTGTGCATGAGAAAACACATGAATATGGATACAACTTGAACAAAGAATCTTATTCTCAAGGGAATGACACGTGAAGTTCTATTGTGCCAATAGTCCCCTTCACAGTTCCTTCATCGAAGCGAGATGAATGGTGAGCTTGCAATGACATGTGAATAATTGTCCAAGGTGTTAAAAAAGGTCTCTATACCATCGCAAGGTCACCTCATGTCTCACTTCGATGCAAAGGCACGGCTACCTTTCAAGATGGTGCAGGGAACTGTGAGGGGGATTATTCACCTCTTCATCATCTCGTGTTTGCCCATGGCACCTATAATATGTTTTGCTACATGATAAACAGCCTTAGATGAAGTCAAGCGAGGTTTCTCTTGTATTCTTGTTTACATGTGTGTCATTTTTCTGTCAGGAAATACCTGGACCTCAAGGCCGACGTGGGCCGAAAGGAACCATGGTTAGTATTTGAATTGATTTTAGTTTCATCTTAGAAATGAAATACGAAATGATAACAATTGATGGGCTTTGGTTGACTGACTTTCGCAAAGTCCTTCCTCTCCGTATTAGTTGACGCGGGCTGAATAAACCACAGGCAGCCCAACCAGGATCACACGCACTTTGAAGTTCGTTTCTTTTTCTTTTCACTTTCTTTACGTTCATGACTCTGTCAGAGTCTCAGATCAGAGAGGTCGGCTTGGAGCAGGTCTAGGGCTTTGGTTGACACAAATTCAAAGTGAATGTATGCGTTCTCTAGGACTGAATACAATCTCACGATTGCACTCTTAAAGAAGGTTTTGTTTGGAGTGCATGGTTGTTGTTGTTGATGCGACCATTTTAAACCTGTGTTGTGTCTTGTTGTTTTAGGGATATCCCGGTGAACCAGGAAGTAACGGATTAGGTGGAGAACAAGGATACACTGTACGGCAAGAAGACCCTTTACTCTACGCCTCATGTTTCCAATTGAAGCGCATCCATACAGTATTCTGAATAGACCCCCCCCCTCCCCGTAGCAATTCCTGGAGCAGCTCAATTTGGACTGAGATCAATACGATTATTAATCCTCAGGAGAATAGAATTTTAGTTTTTGTTCTTTCCTTCAAATTGAGCTGCAAAGAGTAGACCTTTTGCTTCATTGAACTTGGCCTAATCGTCATGTTCCACCACTACATACAAGAATCCCTTCTACACTTTCTTTTGTTCAGTTCAACGAAAGAACATTTATGACTCGTTCTGGTAGTGGTAGTAAAATGACGCTATGGTTCAAACTTCCTACCCTTAAGGGTAAAAAAAATGAAACGATAGGACATCACGCTCATTTTCCTTTCCGATGCTCAAGGGAAGACTGATAACAACATTTTTAGGATTGCGGCGCTGAACCAAGACGCTAAGCCACCTCACCCTCCAATCAGCATCTCTTTGGGTAAAGTGCGCACTTTCAAACCCTCATACATAAGCTCCTGGCTCGCAGGGAGAATTGGGTAACCACTCCGCGGTTTCGAAGTAAAATATTGGCTTTACCTTTAAATACGATATCAGCATGCGATGCCAGTCTTCCGTTGGACTTTGCAAAGGCAATAATACATCAATCCTAACAGCAAGATTCATGGATGAATGATTTCCAGTTCCCCAATAAATATTTTTGTTTGTTTTCCTAAGTATGGATTCTGTTTTATTCTAAGGGTCCAAGAGGAGATCCCGGAGGTGTTGGCCTGAGAGGAGCAAAAGGTTATGAGGTTAGTAAGCAAAACAAGCGATAAAAGCCTTCATTTGTATCGAACCCGCGAGGGGCGGGGAGAAATAGAATGACAGACAAAAAGGTAAATCTGAAGAAATGAAATAGATCATTATAAGAATGAATTGAAACCGCAATATATGGTGAAAAATGTTTGCCAAAATCTCGCGGACCGGTGACTGCAAAAGATTAGCCTCAATTTTCTTCATGTGTCACGGTCATAGTACGAATCTAAAGAATTGATCAGTTTCATATGTTTATCGTAAATCTAGGGTGATCGAGGTGTCATGGGAAAACAAGGACGTCGTGGCTACGCTGGACCCAAGGGCATGATCGGTGACCCTGGTAAGGACGCGCAAAACGGAAAGGCCGGTCATAAAGGAAGGCGTGGTCGCGCAGGGGGAGCTGGTGGGGCGGGAGAAGATGGCGAGAAGGTAAGGATTTGTAGATAGATTATATAGACCCCTGGCACTAATTCCCAACCTGGGAGCCAAAACAAAAGAACTCCCTTCTCCTTTTTCATTGTATTGCTTCCCAGGTTGGGAATTAGTGCAAGGGGTCTATAGTAATCATAAGGCTACTATGAAGACATTTTGGTTGTACGAATCATATACAAAAATCGATTCTCAACACAAAACACCAATTATACTTGATTTAAAAAATAAATAAAAGAAAGCAAGAGAGAAAGAAATAAAGGAAGAGAGAAAGATAGGAATAAGAAGTGTATGGTGGATCTACATTATTTCTATTGCACAAACGCATTCATTTATTAGGCATAAGATAGACCCTTTGCAGCTTCAGAATGCGGCTCAATTTGGAAGACAAGACAAGAGGTTTACATTTTCAGGAGATTGAGCTTCTTTTGTTCCCCCCTCGAAATTGAGCTGCTTTGATCTCACTGGCAAGGAGTCTATGTATGGTATTGTTTTAGAGTGACAACTGTATTTTCGTATGGCGGCTGCCCGAGCTGCATCCTTCGTAATTCACTTCTTCAGCTGCAAGCAAGGATGATTAGCCCCTCCAAATTTAATTTATTGCGTTACACTGTCACGCTAGTAAAGGTTGAATGGTTTATTTCCAGGGACCAATAGGAGAACCAGGAGAACAAGGACCCAATGGCAAACAAGTAAGTTTTAAAACCATTTTATAAATAAAAACTGTGATATATGAATGATTCATAGACCTTTTTGGATTGTTCATAATGTCTTCACATTTCAGACCTCGTGTCATTCTCTTGAGCCTGATTTCTGTGTTTGGTGCTATTAACCTTCGTTCAATCTTATTATCGAGGCGGAATTACCCCCAATTACCCTTAAGCCGGAGAGGTCTATACTGTGCAATCTTTGGGAATATGCTTGGTTTTGGATCGTGTGACGCCATAGTCAACGTGATGGATAAATTTTTTAATGAGAACTTGAAGAGGTTGGGTAGGGGGCCGTTTTTCACCATTTTTGATGCTAATAGTAGGTTTGCAAGTCGGTTTGCAATACGTTTCACAAAAGCTTTCGCTGCCATTTTGAAAATGATCCACAGGAAGCCCAAGAAAAGGAATATTGATTCTTTGTATTGCTATTTTTTTAGGGTCCAGCTGGACGTAAAGGAATTCAAGGAGTTCTTGGGAAAATTGGGATTCAGGTATAGTGGGTAGTATTGGGTGCATGTGATGGGATGGCTTTAGTCAGGTGTAGTTGGGTATAGTGGGTAGTATTGGGTGTATGTGAAGGGATGGCTTTAGTCAAGTGTAGTTGGGTATAGTGGGTAGTATTGGGTGTATGTGATGGGATGGCTTTAGTCAGGTGTAGTTGGGTTAGAGGGTAGTATTGGGTGTATGTGATGGGGTGGGTTTAGTCAGGTGTAGTTGGGTATAGTGGGTAGTATTGGGTGCATGTGATGGGGTGGGTTTAGTCAGGTGTAGTTGGGTATAGTGGGTAGTATTGGGTGTATGTGATGGGATGGCTTTAGTCAAGTGTAGTTGGGTATAGTGGGTAGTATTGGGTGCATGTGATGGGATGGCTTTAGTCAGGTGTAGTTGGGTATAGTGGGTAGTATTGGGTGCATGCATGTGATGGGATAGGTTTAGTCGGGTGGTGTAGTTGGGTATAGTGGGTAATATCGGGTATAGTGGGTAGTATTGGGTGTGTGTGATGGGTGAGGGTTTGAGTCCCGCTGATTTTTTGTCCCCAATCAACGTTTATCACCTCCTTGGTTTGTAACCATCTGCTTCGTTATTTCTTCAGGGTCCTGTTGGTAAGCGTGGTCCACCTGGTAGAATCGGAGCTCAGGTATACTTTTATTTGCATTTTCATCCTTCCAATTTTTCCATTATTGTTTTCTGTTATCCAGTACTTTTGGCCAACAAAAATATTTTATAAAAAAAAAAAAAGAAAAAAAAAAAAACAACTATTTATTAAAAATTATATTTTCAATTTCATTCTTCTTCATTCAAAGACCTTCGTTTTGTTTGATAATTGGCAGGGTCCATCCGGTCAGAGCGGTGCTCCTGGTAAACCTGGTATTCTAGGTACCAAGGGAAAAGAAGGCCCACGAGGGGAAAAGGGGCACAGTGGTGTTGAAGGAGAGAGAGGTGACAGAGGAAAGCGTGGCGTCAAGGGTGCCAACGGTAACATCGGCAGAGCTGGTGTTCCGGGAAGATCTGGTGCAAAGGGAGTTCACGTAAGGAAAAATTAAGCACATCTATCTAGCGACCAGTTGTCTAAGTCTCATGTGATTGCAGGCCCATTCATAGAACACTCGAAACAGTGGTTGAGTAGCAGGAATGTTAGAAGGAAAGTTAACGCGCGTTGCAACAACAAAAAAATCGATTAAAGCGGGGACATCCGTTTGAGTAAATGACCAAGGGCCACTGATTCCCGTTATTTTTATACTTCAGGACCATTATCTAACTGTAGTATTGATAACTCCACAGGGTGACCGCGGAGAGCAAGGCGTATCTGGTATAAGAGGCAACCCAGGACCTCGAGTAAGTCAATGACAGTAAAATAGAGTAGGGAAGAGATGAGAGGGGGAAGAGATGAGAGGGGGAAGAGATGAGAAGGGAAGAGATGAGAGGAGGAAGAGATAAGAGGGGGAAGAGATGAGAGGGGAAGAGATGAGAGGGGGAAGAGATGAGAGGGGGAAAAGATGAGAAGGGGAAGAGTATGGAATGGTTCGAGGAGAGGGAGAGGGTAAACTAAATACACTCTTAAGTACAAACCCCTGGTTCACTGGGGCAAGTAAGTCGGAGAGTTTGCTCAAGTCAAATTTATTCTTCTTGAAATTCCTGAAAATACAATGATCCATGCTTTGCTTGAGTGACTACTAAACAATGGGTAGAATTCACAATGGAATATAGAATGCTATTCATGAAAGACCCAAATGTAATTCCTCGATAAATTGTATAACCAGTATTTTTTATTGGTTTAGGGATATAACGGAGCCCAGGGACCACGTGGTGAACCAGGACAAACGGTAAGATGAGATACACACTACTTTACGTGGTGGTTTCCACTTCTCTTCTGTTCTCTCAGCACCGGGCGGTGTTTATATCAGAGGAAAAATACTGTTCGGAAAAATACAAATGGTATGTGCATGTCATTCCGATCGGAAATTCCGGAAAAAGCGGTTTTCCGGTTGAGGTAGTCCAATTTTCCCGCTCTTTTTGGGTCTGCCGGTAGACGCGTGTAACATTTGTCGATCGGAAGTCAAAGTTTCCCGCTTTTTTCGGTTGGTAGACGCGCGAACTTCCAACCAATGGATTGATTTAAATGGTAAGCACCCCAGAGTATCTAAAACGGAAAACTGCATGTTTCATATTTCTCAAATTTTACATGTTAGGGCGACAGTGGTAAAAATGGCGGCAAAGGTCCACTCGGGAACAAAGGACGACCGGTAAGATATACCTTAGTTGTAGAATACCACTGCTCATTGTCTGCTCAGTACCTCTAATTTAGCTTTACGGCAACGCAAACACGTTTGGTTATTTCAAAAAGGTCGAAGGGGCGAACGGCGAATGGCGATCAGTGATTGACAATTGCCCGGCTGAAAGGAACTGTGGGACAATGAGAATTTCTTCATATTCATACCTAAACAATGCTTGCAACATTGAGCGAAGACCTTAGATGGCGATTATTATGGTTCGTTCATCTTGTGAATTTTCTACTGGAAAGGTGTCATCTTATTTGGCCAATTGCCGTTTGCCTCTTCAATCTTTTTAAAAATGGATGTATGCTTTTTAGGGTGGAGGGTGATAGGGTGGAGACCAAAGATTCATCTTTTTTTTCATTTTTCATTCGTTTTATTTATTCACTTTTCACTTGACTCTCTGAGGACTACACTGCTCACGGGGTCATCCTACTCACTACACAAAGAAGTCTCTAGGAAGCACAACTCTTGGTTCAGCGTTGATGATGCTACATGTAGTAGTCTGTTCATCAAGGCAAAACGACTCCTTGGGTATTTTGAGGTCTAACTTTGGTACAAAACTAAACCATACGAGACAAAATGAACCAAAGCAATGGAAGAACCAGGAAGAACTATTCTTGCTCTCTCAGATATGCATGGTTAATCGCTTATAGTGCATCGTACAGGATGGCTCTAAACTTAAGAGATTTCAACAAATTTTAGCAGTCAAATCCGCACAAAGTTTGATATGTTCATTGTGATATATTTATTATTTGTGTTTTCTTTCTTTCTTCTTCTTCAGGGCAGACCAGGCGTTGCAGGTATGAGAGGATTACCAGGCGGACCTGGACGAAGGGTGAGTATAGTCACGTGAATATAATTATGTTCGTTCCTATAATCACGTGACTAAACGCGCGGGAAATTATTTTATCTAAATTGTATGGATGTTAGGATTGTTACTAAACGCGCGGGAAATATTGTCCTTAAGTTTGCTATATGTGATGGTATAATTATATGTTACAATAGGGTGCACGTGGAGATGCTGGACAAGACGGACCTCAAGGGATACAAGGAGAAAGGGTAATTTTTCATGCTCTTCATACTTTGAAACGAAACGAAACGAATATTTTCACCCAATCATCTGCTTGTTCGTTTGTAGCCTTGGGCATGCTTGCGGCAATTTTTTCGTCTGTTCGTTCGTTCATTTCATAGTTTTCTTTTACATTCCGCTCATCTTTTTTCAATCCTTTTTCTCGTTGATTATCTTTTTTTCAGGGAGTACCTGGAGCACAGGGTGTTGCTGGAACCGACGGGTTGTCCGGTAAAAAGGTATCTGTCCTTTTTTCTTCTTCTTTTTTTTACTGTCAGGGGCTCTCAAGTAAACTCACCAAACTCTACTACAACATGTATTTTGATAATAAAAATCCTGGATCGACGTCATCTCATTTGCATTTTTAAATTATAAACCTTTATATCTCTGAAAGGAGAAGTCCATATCCTGTAAAACTCTGTCATCGTAGTATACCCTAGATGTAGAAGTGATTTTTAAATTAAACTGTCAGGGTTGATAGGCACTTTATGTCAATGGACTTATTTTCTCAACTTTACGTTACCTTGGTTTGATTTTTATCTAGGGACCTGAAGGGGTACGTGGCAAGCGAGGCTCTCGTGGAAGGAAGGGAGACCCTGTAAGTATAGTTTTCTTCTCTTTGTAGATTATGATGATACCGATTTCATAGTGTCTACAACTTTGAGCAGTTGATGTCGGGTTACCATGGGAACTTTGGTCCGCGCAATCAAAGAACCCATTTCTACGCATTGAAATACTTGGTGAAAGAGACTACGGCAGGGGTTAGAAACTGAACATCTTAGCACAATGTCGAAAATGACGTCATAGAACCAAACCATAAGTAAAATAGAGTGTAGCATATGACTAAGCGTTCCCTATTGATCCACATTACTTTCGGGGGGGGGAATAGGAAGTGCTGACAGAAGTATGACTCGGATGAGAAGGGGGAGAGATGATGTTAATAAACATTTCAGATTGCGCATGCGTGAGGAAAGGCGTTTTACTTACTAAGTAGGACATTTTTTCAGGGAAACACCGGAGCTGACGGGCGGGACGGAAAACCTGGCGAATTGGTGAGTATACCAACTGACAGACGAAACATGGTATCAGCACCAAGCTAGTGGATGGACAGTTTGATTAATATTAATAAAAAAATGATTTGATTCCTTTCTTTTGTGAGTATTAGGCATTCGATGTCGAGGGGAAAATGGGTTGAGTTGGCATTGCAGTGCATTGTAGGGCTGTTTTAGGGGACGAAATAGACGCCATCTTGGAAATAGGTGTTTGAGACTATAAAAACAACTCTGGATATTTCAACACTAACCTCCGTGTTCTTGACGAGAATAATAATAAGAAACAGCAAGTTATTCCAGAAATTCTTGGACCTTGGAATGACCGAAATCGTACTCAATAAAGAGATTAAATATTATATCTCAATTCGACAGGGTATTCGTGGTCGACCTGGCACATCAGGAAAAGACGGCTATCCTGGAGTTATTGTAAGTCTTAAGTCTTTATAATAGATTACCACCGTGTTACCTACGTCAAAGTTCCTAGGGTCGTCACGCAACGTTTCTCTCAACGTTGCGTGACGACGTGACTACCCAAGGACATCTGTGTAGGAGGCTACAGATTACCAGACCTATTCTCTTTCGGTGTGATTCGAAAATAGAGTGTCTGGTGACCTGAGAGAGCTCTTATCGTATTTTGTTTATTTTAGGGTAAAACCGGTGATGATGGAGCAGCCGGAGAAGATGGTCTTCAGGTAACGGCAAATTTCTTCTTTTTTTTTTCACGGTTGGTTTGTTTTCATATGAGTAGGAAACGATACGGTAACTTTCTATCTGCACAATAACAGGATCATACTTATTTTATCGTAACGCTACGCGTTGTGATTATGCAATCTAAACGTTTCCCGTTCATACCAAGACCGCTCTGCGCTATGTCGTACTGTGCACATGATGTAAGTCAGTACCGTATGTTTCCCACTGTTGCCAATACAGCCCTAGGGGATGTCGTACTGTCCACATGATGTAAGTCAGTACCGTATGTTTCCCACTGTTGCCAATACAGCCCTAGGGGATGTCGTACTGTGCACATGATGTAAGTCAGTACCGTATGTTTCCCACTGTTACCAATACAGCCCTAGGGGATGTCGTACTGTGCACATGATGTAAGTCAGTACCGTATGTTTCCCACTGTTACCAATACAGCTCTAGGGGATGTCGTACTGTGTACATGATGTAAGTCAGTACCGTATGTTTCCCACTGTTACCAATACAGCTCTAGGGGATGTCGTACTGTCCACATGATGTAAGTCAGTACCGTATGTTTCCCACTGTTGCCAATACAGCACTACGGGATGTCGTACTGTGTACATGATGTAAGTCAGTACCGTATGTTTCCCACTGTTACCAATACAGCTCTAGGGGATGTCGTACTGTGCACATGATGTAAGTCAGTACCGTATGTTTCCCACTGTTACCAATACAGCTCTAGGGGATGTCGTACTGTGCACATGATGTAAGTCAGTACCGTATGTTTCCCACTGTTACCAATACAGCTCTAGGGGATGTCGTACTGTGCACATGATGTAAGTCAGTACCGTATGTTTCCCACTGTTGCCAATACAGCCCTAGGGGATGTCGTACTGTGCACATGATGTAAGTCAGTACCGTATGTTTCCCACTGTTACCAATACAGCTCTAGGGGATGTCGTACTGTGCACATGATGTAAGTCAGTACCGTATGTTTCCCACTGTTACCAATACAGCCCTAGGGGATGTCGTACTGTGTACATGATGTAAGTCAGTACCGTATGTTTCCCACTGTTACCAATACAGCTCTAGGGGATGTCGTACTGTCCACATGATGTAAGTCAGTACCGTATGTTTCCCACTGTTACCAATACAGCTCTAGGGGATGTCGTACTGTCCACATGATGTAAGTCAGTACCGTATGTTTCCCACTGTTACCAATACAGCTCTAGGGGATGTCGTACTGTGTACATGATGTAAGTCAGTACCGTATGTTTCCCACTGTTACCAATACAGCCCTAGGGAATGTCGTACTGTGTACATGATGTAAGTCAGTACCGTATGTTTTCCACTGTTACCAATACAGCCCTAGGTGATGTCGTACTGTCCACATGATGTAAGTCAGTACCGTATGTTTCCCACTGTTACCAATACAGCCCTAGGGGATGTCGTACTGTGTACATGATGTAAGTCAGTACCGTATGTTTCCCACTGTTACCAATACAGCCCTAGGGGATGTCGTACTGTCCACATGATGTAAGTCAGTACCGTATGTTTCCCACTGTTACCAATACAGCTCTAGGGGATGTCGTACTGTGTACATGATGTAAGTCAGTACCGTATGTTTCCCACTGTTACCAATACAGCCCTAGGGGATGTCGTACTGTCCACATGATGTAAGTCAGTACCGTATGTTTCCCACTGTTACCAATACAGCTCTAGGGGATGTCGTACTGTGTACATGATGTAAGTCAGTACCGTATGTTTCCCACTGTTACCAATACAGCCCTAGGGGATGTCGTACTGTGTACATGATGTAAGTCAGTACCGTATGTTTCCCACTGTTACCAATACAGCCCTAGGTGATGTCGTACTGTCCACATGATGTAAGTCAGTACCGTATGTTTCCCACTGTTACCAATACAGCCCTAGGGGATGTCGTACTGTGCACATGATGTAAGTCAGTACCGTATGTTTCCCACTGTTACCAATACAGCTCTAGGGGATGTCGTACTGTGTACATGATGTAAGTCAGTACCGTATGTTTCCCACTGTTACCAATACAGCCCTAGGGGATGTCGTACTGTGTACATGATGTAAGTCAGTACCGTATGTTTCCCACTGTTACCAATACAGCCCTAGGTGATGTCGTACTGTCCACATGATGTAAGTCAGTACCGTATGTTTCCCACTGTTACCAATACAGCCCTAGGGGATGTCGTACTGTGTACATGATGTAAGTCAGTACCGTATGTTTCCCACTGTTACCAATACAGCTCTAGGGGATGTCGTACTGTGCACATGATGTAAGTCAGTACCGTATGTTTCCCACTGTTACCAATACAGCCCTAGGGGATGTCGTACTGTGTACATGATGTAAGTCAGTACCGTATGTTTTCCACTGTTACCAATACAGCCCTAGGTGATGTCGTACTGTCCACATGATGTAAGTCAGTACCGTATGTTTCCCACTGTTACCAATACAGCCCTAGGGGATGTCGTACTGTGTACATGATGTAAGTCAGTACCGTATGTTTCCCACTGTTACCAATACAGCTCTAGGGGATGTCGTACTGTGCACATGATGTAAGTCAGTACCGTATGTTTCCCACTGTTACCAATACAGCTCTAGGGGATGTCGTACTGTGCACATGATGTAAGTCAGTACCGTATGTTTCCCACTGTTACCAATACAGCCCTAGGGGATGTCGTACTGTGCACATGATGTAAGTCAGTACCGTATGTTTCCCACTGTTACCAATACAGCCCTAGGGGATGTCGTACTGTGCACATGATGTAAGTCAGTACCGTATGTTTCCCACTGTTACCAATACAGCCCTAGGGGATGTCGTACTGTGCACATGATGTAAGTCAGTACCGTATGTTTCCCACTGTTACCAATACAGCTCTAGGGGATGTCGTACTGTGCACATGATGTAAGTCAGTACCGTATGTTTCCCACTGTTACCAATACAGCCCTAGGGGATGTCGTACTGTGCACATGATGTAAGTCAGTACCGTATGTTTCCCACTGTTACCAATACAGCTCTAGGGGATGTCGTACTGTCCACATGATGTAAGTCAGTACCGTATGTTTCCCACTGTTACCAATACAGCCCTAGGGGATGTCGTACTGTGCACATGATGTAAGTCAGTACCGTATGTTTCCCACTGTTACCAATACAGCTCTAGGGGATGTCGTACTGTCCACATGATGTAAGTCAGTACCGTATGTTTCCCACTGTTACCAATACAGCTCTAGGGGATGTCGTACTGTCCACATGATGTAAGTCAGTACCGTATGTTTCCCACTGTTACCAATACAGCCCTAGGGGATGTCGTACTGTCCACATGATGTAAGTCAGTACCGTATGTTTCCCACTGTTACCAATACAGCCCTAGGGGATGTCGTACTGTGTACATGATGTAAGTCAGTACCGTATGTTTCCCACTGTTGCCAATACAGCCCTAGGGGATGTCGTACTGTGTACATGATGTAAGTCAGTACCGTATGTTTCCCACTGTTACCAATACAGCCCTAGGGGATGTCGTACTGTGTACACGATGTAAGTCAGTACCGTATGTTTCCCACTGTTACCAATACAGCCCTAGGGGATGTCGTACTGTGTACATGATGTAAGTCAGTACCGTATGTTTCCCACTGTTACCAATACAGCCCTAGGGGATGTCGTACTGTGTACATGATGTAAGTCAGTACCGTATGTTTCCCACTGTTACCAATACAGCCCTAGGGGATGTCGTACTGTGCACATGATGTAAGTCAGTACCGTATGTTTCCCACTGTTACCAATACAGCCCTAGGGGATGTCGTACTGTGCACATGATGTAAGTCAGTACCGTATGTTTCCCACTGTTACCAATACAGCCCTAGGGGATGTCGTACTGTGCACATGATGTAAGTCAGTACCGTATGTTTCCCACTGTTACCAATACAGCCCTAGGGGATGTCGTACTGTGCACATGATGTAAGTCAGTACCGTATGTTTCCCACTGTTACCAATACAGCCCTAGGGGATGTCGTACTGTGCACATGATGTAAGTCAGTACCGTATGTTTCCCACTGTTGCCAATACAGCCCTAGGGGATGTCGTACTGTGCACATGATGTAAGTCAGTACCGTATGTTTCCCACTGTTACCAATACAGCTCTATATGTGCAGTGTTTTAAAGATGCAGACAAAAAAAGAACTTAACTCCTTCCCGTTCCTTCTTTCCTTTTCTCCTCATCTTGTGTCCTTCACAGAAAGCGTTGCTGCCGATGCTACCCAAGCTAAATATTTTCTAGTCCATCATACAAAATTCATTTAAAATTCAACTTTGTATTATTTTCTCTCAGGGGTCACCTGGACCCATTGGCTCTGAAGGACTGTCTGGACCTAAAGGAACTGCGGTAAGTCTAAAATAAGCGCTTATTTACAAGGATCTTGATAGAGTCTTAACCCTCTTTTGGGTGGAACCCAGGGGAAGTAGACATTTTGAGAAAAGCCGCAGTCTGTCTGTCTGTCTTTCTGTCTTTCTGTCTTTTTTTAATTTTAAATAGTGGTCTCGCCAACAAACTACAAAAGTTACAAAATCGTGCTGGCCGAATAATAACATTTCAAGGTTATGATACCAGATCCAAAGATATACTGCGTTATCTAAATTGGGACAATCTGGCATCTAGAAGAGATAAACACTTGAGTTTGCTAATGTACAATTCAGTTAACCATGCTGTTCCTAAGTACATTAGTGATCTTTTCCCAAAATGTTCTGAAAGTAACCCTTATAAATCTCGACTTAGAGATCAAGAACTTAATGTCGAGATTGCTCGTGTCCCAAAGACTGAGTTCTATAAAGGGTCATTTTCATATAGGGGTGCTAAAAACTGGAATTCGCTACCTCATAATGTAAGGTCATCAAAATCTAAAGAGATTTTTAAAAAGTTATTGTTGGGCAAACAAATTGTCAATTAACTTTGAATGTTTTTATTATATAATTTGAAATTTTTATTTCATATCTAAAGTTGTACTTATTGTATGTATACACAGACTCTTTTTATCACGGCTTTCATGTAAAGAAGTTTAGAAACTTATGGAACTACCGTGTATAAATATAAGTGATTCATTCATTCATTCTTTCTGTCTTTCTGTCTTTCTGTCTTTCTGTCTTTCTGTCTTTCTGTCTTTCTGTCTTTCTGTCTTTCTGTCTTTCTGTCTTTCTGTCTTTCTGTCTTTCTGTCTTTCTGTCTTTCTGTCTTTCTGTCTTTCTGTCTTTCTGTCTTTCTGTCTTTCTGTCTTTCTGTCTTTCTGTCTTTCTGTCTGTCTGTCTGTCTGTCTGTCTTTCTGTCTGTCTGTCTGTCTGTCTGTCTGTCTGTCTGTCTGTCTGTCTGTCTGTCTGTCTGTCTGTCTGTCTGTCTTTCTGTCTTTCTGTCTTTCTGTCTTTCTGTCTTTCTGTCTTTCTGTCTTTCTGTCTTTCTGTCTTTCTGTCTTTCTGTCTTTCTGTCTTTCTGTCTTTCTGTCTTTCTGTCTTTCTGTCTTTCTGTCTTTCTGTCTTTCTGTCTTTCTTTCTTTCTGTCTGTCTGTCTATCTGTCTGTCTTGTTGTCTTACTGAGTTCTTTCTGTCTGTCTGTCTTCTCTCTTTTGATTCTTCCTGCATGCTATAAGACATAACGGAGAATATAAAATAAAACTGTTCAATTTCTCAATTGAAACAGGCTGCGCACGTTGCATTGCTTGTTGGGCGATAAGTTAAACAGAAGAGCAACGATACCTGAGGCGATGCTAATTATCGTGAATTATTTATAGGGTGTGTCAGGAAAGAAAGGTATCTCTGGACGACCCGGTAAAATGGGCGCTAAAGTGAGTATACATGTGTTAATTGTGATGTGACGCGCACGTACTACCCTCAGCATCGCGTTATCTGTACTTTTATTGAAAATGGCTGGGAGCCAATCAAAAATCAGCACTTGCTACCCTCACCATCGAGTTATCTGTACTTCTATTGACAATAGCTGGGAGCCAAAGAGAAATAGCGCACTCGCTACCCTCAGCATCGTTCTCTGTACTCCTATTGACAATGGCTAGTAGCCAATCAGAAAGCGAGAAATCTGAAGGCATATATTGATAATAAAATGTCATTCTATTTTTATTGACAGGGTAATACAGGCGAAGCCGGAGCCATGGGTGACGCAGGAAAACGTGGAATAAGGGTAATACAACTCAGTTTTAAACTCCCACTGAGTTTTGTACTACGAAAGACAATACTGATCGTAAGATTTTTGTTCTTGTAGGGAGCTCCTGGGCAGTTAGGCGAGCAAGGAGTCCAGGGACCTGAAGGACATCAGGTGAGTATGGACCCCTTGTACGTGATATCAAAGCAGCTCATTATAAAGGACAAAACAAAAGAATTTCAATCTCCTGATAATTGAAAACTTATTGTTTTGTCCTCCAAATTGAGCTGCATAACATCGTGCTGCAAGGGGTCTATAGTGGACTATGGGATTCTTTCACCTGACGTCAAAGCAGCTCAATTTAGAGGACGAAAAGAAAAGAATTTCAATCTCCTGAGAATTGGAAACCTAGTGTTTTTTTGCCCTCCAAATTGAGCGGCAATTCGACGTGTTGTAATGGGTCTATTAGTAATGTACATTATAGACAGACTTGTATGAGCTAAGCAGCTATAACATACATTGATGCTTGTAGGGTTCTATAGGCAAACAAGGAAAGCAAGGAATTGATGGGCCGACTGGTGAACGAGTAAGTCAATTAATATTAATAGTTATTCATTATTAATAGTCAATTAATATTTTTGAATTATTGAGTAATTTGATTTAACATGTCTAGGGTTTCCCTGGTGAAAGAGGATCAGATGGTCTACCTGGAAAACCGGTAAGAAAAAAGCTTAATGACAAATACCAGTAAACCCTAGAACCGAATAGAGTACCGATGTGGAGGTGACGAACCAAATTCCAGATTTTACAATTCAGTTTTGAAATATTTATATCTAAAGAGAACACAAGATTGCCATCACGTTTGCCAACTTTAAGGCCCTGTATTAATAATAATAATAATAATAATAATAATATGTCTTTATTAATCATAAGGTAAAAATACATATCTTATGTTACAATAATATATAAATAAGTAGTATAAATAATTCAAATATTTTAAAAACGCGCAATTACATAGATTCTACTTAAAAGTGTTCATTACTGCAGTAAATTATATCTAAAAGTTAGCCTATTTACAAATGAGTTTTGAAAGCGAACAGTGCGAACTCTTGGCCTAACTACAGAAGGTAGTCTGAGATTATAAGACGTTAATTTACGCTTAGGTAGATAACTGTGTAAAGGATGGTATTGGGCACAGCTGCTCAATTCTTAAATATTTAATATATATTTTTAGTGTAGATAGGTGTCCACAATTAGTTTCTGTAAAGCTAGAACGAGTGACACATTGATAAAGTTACTATCTATTATTTTATTAAAGCTTCGAAAATCCCCATACAATCATCTTTTTACATACAGTTTTTCATAACGTCACCAAGATCCTAAAGTCGTTAAAACTATTTTTGTATCCTGTAGGGAAAGCAAGGAGCTGACGGTGAGAAGGGAGACCCTGGAGACATGGTAGGTGAAATATAGTGATGTCTATATCCCAGATTCGGCATGTATGTTGAAGTGAGTGTTGAGTGTTGTATGTTGTAAATTTTAGAATGTAGTGGTAACGTAAGTGGAGCGAACCTCACAGAAGAGCCCCGACGGGGAGTGATGGTTTTAATTTTTTTTTTTTTAACATTTCGTCCATGGCAAATATCGTGTTAGTGTGAAGTGTGTTGGACAAGATAAGATCGCCTTAAAGGATCAACTCCTAAATTCCAATCGAATACTATGACGATACTGCTGTCATCTTGAATCGCAAGGCATTATGGGACGTTCAGGGGGGCAAAACAAAACAAAAATGGCGGATAATATATAGAGTTTCGTTTATTTGTCTTTCTTCTAATTCTGTCTAATTTCATCTCTTCAAATTATCTTGTGGTGAAATGGTAATGTTGATCGAGGCCATTACTGTAACAAAGCTTTGTATATTTGCCCCCTACCAAGGTGGCCGCCGTATCGTCGAAGTAGTCCATTCCTTAATGGACGCGCTGCTATGATTGATGCTAACAAATACAACTGTTGACAGGGTTTAATAGGACGCACTGGTAACCAAGGTTCCGCAGGAAGACAAGGTCCAGCTGTGAGTAGACTGTATTCAAAACTAATTTTTAATATTTCAGTGCAAAAGTAAAAATGAATAGCTTTCAATGAAGGTGCAGCTACAAATATCAAATGGTGTTTTTTTTATTGTTTACAGGGTATCAAAGGACCGATCGGAGACAGAGGACGCGGTGGTGACATCGGTATTCGGGTAAGACTTTGCATTTCTTACGAACGAAAGAACTAATGAATGAATAAAAATAATAAATAATCTTGACTGATTGTTTTGTATCTTATTCTCACCTTTTCTAGGGTGAAAAAGGAATCCGTGGTGCAGCCGGAAAGCCAGCAGCCAAAGGCCAGCAGGTAAGTACAGTGTTATATAGTACAGACTATAGCCCTATTGCAACCTGGATAGCCTTTTTGTCGAAAACTTTTATGTACGAAGAATTTCAGCCTTGAAACGGAGCGTTGAAACTGTAGATTTATCCATACAAGTTTCTAGAGAAAACTTGCCGGTATCCTGCTATGAGGTCTAATAACGTCTCAATCTTAAGGTAACTTACACATGCAGGGAAAAAACACTTCAACACGATGGAAGAAGTTTGCAAACAAGAGGAAATAAATACGAATGGCAAAGCGATTTTTCTTCAGCGAAAAGTTTCATAAAGTTCTTAAAGGGACGCCTGTGTCCAAATTTATCTCAGTTGCGTCTAAACCTTTTAAAAATCCTAGTATTAGGGAAGATGATAGTTAAGAGAAGTGACATGTTCCTTGTTATTCTAGGGTGAACCTGGTAAGAATGGTCGAGTGGGCAAAGATGGAGAAATGGGTCTGCAGGTCAGTAGCTTGTGTAAGATGATGAGATCATGGGAGTATTGAATAAAGGCTTACAGTGATTTGATATTCACATAAATGAGGGTCTGTAACCCACTTGGCTCAGTTGATTGAGCATTGGACTTTCGTGTGGAATGTCGTGGGTTCAATTCTTGGCGTGACCAACACTCGGGGTCTTAGAGCAGATTTCGTATGAATGGGAAAAGCTACGGCGTACTGCACGGTTACGGCGCGGACACGGAACGAACGGTATTTTGAATGTTTTCATACTCGGAATGGCAATGACACGGTCACGGCAAGGTGCGGTCCATGCCGTAAGGTTTTCATAGTCTTACAAAAACTGCTCAAAAATAACCGAGCGAAGGTAATGCCTTTGTAACTTCATCTCCAAATGGCTTCCTTCACGTGCCTGGGGTGGTCTCACTAATGGCGTTCCCGTCTGTTCACGTTGTTTGAACAAATCAATATCGACGTTTCTTTGCGGCAGGGTCTTCCTGGACCTGATGGAAAGCAAGGCATTGATGGAGTCCAGGGTCAAAAGGTATTCATTTATTATCGCAAGTGACTCTTCCAGTCCTATTTTTCATTTAAGTCAATTATTTTATGTGGGAAGAATAGTCGGGTCTTCATGGATGGTAATGTGCTTCATGTGCTTCAAGACATACCTCATTTTTGATCACCTCTCCCTTCCCTCTAAACAAAACAGTACAAAACGCTCCACCCCCAATAATCTACTGTTAAATTCCCCCTTCTTGTGAGTGTGTGTCTTAACTTAACCTACATTTGTTGTTGTTGAGGGAGAATCTGGTGAAGGTGGCAAACCTGGAGCTCACGGCAACATGGGAGACGCTGTAAGTCGAGTATCTTCATCATTACGTAATTGTATTTTTTTCAAAGCTTTCGTGTAAAAAGTGGTGATATTCTTATTCAAAAAAATCTTTCGTGGAAATAAGGGAAAACTTTTGAAATTCTGTGCCTTATAAATAAGTAGCTATTCTATGTTTTTGAAATTGTTATTGCTATTTTATTAACTGTTATTACATTGTAAATTGCCTCCATACACAGAGTTTTTTCAGTTTCTCTTTTAACTGGCATTCATGGCTCATTCCATTCTAACAGTGATATTGTTTCTGTAGGGTGAGCGAGGAGACATGGGTGGTCCTGGAAAACAAGGCTTCCTTGGCCAAGCAGTAAGAAAAATACTTTTATATCGATAGTCAAATTAAATAAGCTATATGTGTCTGAAGGCTCAAGCACCTCCATTGTCGTGCTCCCAATGTCGTCTTCATTCTGCGCGCAAAAGTATGACCACATCTAATGTATTCCCATACCTTTGTGCACGGTTTTTTTTTTGCTACCAAACGAGCTTTTACGCGCGCCTTATTTCCAATGTATGTGAATACATTAAATTTGGTCATACGTTTGCGCGTCGCGCTGTAAGATGTAGACTGAAAAGTTATAAGGGATCGCTGCTGTCCTAATGAGGAAGGCTTGCTCGGAAGCTAAATCTGTTACTCATGCCAAACCGCTTTCTATCAACAAAACCATATAAATAAATAGTAATAACTTATATGATGTACATATGAATCTAAAAAATATCTACAAGAGTAAAACTAATATTCTGTTTTACATTTAGTCTTGTGTCACTAGTATCAATATTGTTGTCGTTTCCCTGTAGGGTGCAGCAGGTCCTTCGGGAGAGCCTGGATTGGTAGGACTCATGGGACTAAAGGTAGGTTATATTCAACTGTGCATGTACTGAATGTAATAAAGAAAATTGTTGAAATGACATAGAATTCTATTAAGATTATGCGTCGACCTTTTAGCGAGCATGACACATTGAATTCTTGCTTCTTTACGAACATCTTTCCATGATACCTTATATGGTGGTCTTGCACTGAAGATAGACCACAATGCACCCATTAAAGGCCTATGGGCCATGGCAATCGAAAAACATTCTCTCTCAAGTTTTCTGGATTTGAATGAATGCGCAACCACGAGTAAAAGGTCTGTTGACAAGACTGCTTCAGTGGAGAACAGCAATCGTGTTTATGGATTTCACTTGATTGTATAGACCCCTTTTCACGTGATGTCAAAGCAGCTCAATTCAGAGGACAAAACACCAGAATTTCAATCTCCTGAGAATTGGAACCTATTGTTTTGCCCTCCAAATTGAGCTACATTCCGACGTGCTGCAAGCAGTCTATAAGCCAAGCCAGAAACACAGCAGCACACCTTTGCCAATCACAAGGTCTCACAAGGGTCATAGCACAGTATTGTACCATCTATCTCACAATACTTTTCTACTGTTCACCTGTGGTTGTAGGGCGGAGTAGGTGACATAGGAGAAGCTGGTCCAAGAGGTCCAACCGGTAACAAGGTATTCTTTTTCATAATCACAACAAAAATAAAGCAGGTTTCTTATAGTTGGAGAAAAATTGACGCCGGTGCTGCCGAGACTGTGCAGTCACATGTTTTTACGCCCATATGAAATCTGCTCTTATGCCATTAGTGCTCTTCAAGTCTAACTTCACATGAGCCGATCCTAATGCCATCAAAAAAGACCGACTTATTATCCATTGTTCTCAATGCGTACGGCTGATGTGAAGTTCGATGTTTGAAGTGGGCCTCAGTTTATTTGATCGGTTTCATTTTCTTTTTATCAATTGTGTATTATATTCAATAAGATCCTTCTTCCTCAGGGTCCAACAGGAGGCCAAGGAGCCAAAGGAGGTGCTGGTAACATAGGAGGAGAGGTACTTTACTAAATAATATCAAGCTTTTTGTATGTCACCGTACGACATATAGCACGAGGTGTCATGTCATATTTTGACAAAACATGGTACGACCTACAGACACACGGTGCAACATTGCACGCAGTGTTTCCAAGCAATCGATGTTGCGAGACATGTCACCCAACGCAATTTGTTGCGCGCAATGTTGCCGAAGAAGAAAACGATCTTACTTCAGCACCATTGCCTGCAGTATTGCGCGCAATGTCACACTGTGTGTCCACGCCTTCTAAAATAGGTCGTTACATTGCATGTCACATGTGTGACAAAGAATAACACGATCTCTGTCATGTTGTGGTTGAGACGTCACGGGGTGTAAAAGTGTACATTTCCTAACATTTTCTAATTCATTAACAGGGAGATGGAGGTGTTCATGGTGCAAGAGGCAAACTCGGACTGCCGGGCCCTCCTGTGAGTACACTGATTTGCCTTTAGTATTTCATTAACTATTGATAGAAACATCGATCTTTTTAACTTTGGCAAAATATTTTCCCATTTCAGACCACGTGTCATTCCTTCTTTACTTTGTTCGAAGAATCTTATTCTCAAGAGAATGACACGTGGTCTGAAAGGGATAAACAAAACGCCCAAGTCGAATAGCTCTATTACGCTACACAGACAATAGACCCTTTGCCTAATTTGGCGGCACACAAATTCAATTAAGTTAAAATTAAACTGAGTGAAAAAAGGCATCAACAGCTTATAACTTTAAGGATATTTACGTCAGAAAACTAATAGGTTTAGGAGAGCTTATTAGCAGGATAGCTCACAACCAGGGGGACCTTTACCCGGGATTTTACGATATCAATAATTCAATTGGAATAAGAATGTTTTCTTTTGCTATCTACTGGTTCTTTTAACCTTTAGGGTGAAGCTGGAACTCCTGGAAGCATTGGTACACCTGGATTCCCTGGAAAAAGGGTTTGTTACATCCAATTTGTTCTATGCTTACTGATTCAAACTATTATCTTATGTCTAATCTCTTTTAAAACGACCGACCAGCACTCTATAATCCGACCAACGAACAACATCGACCAGCTTTCTTGCACCCGAATCTATCGACGATCATTCTTGAATTTGTCCAATAATTCAAAAAAAAAAAAACAGCGCTCTAGAATACGACCAACAACATCGACCAGCACTGTACTTTTTTCGAGTAAAATGTTAACATTAGTAGTTTGAATAGTTAGAACCGGATTCTTTTCCTATTATTTTTATACTAAGATGTGGTTATGGTTCTCTTTACAGGGTGGCAGTGGAGCCCAAGGAGCTACTGGTGAAAGAGGAGACGCAGGACAGCCTGTAAGTACATTAGCCTCAACCCTCTTCTTGCTCGGATTGTAATTTGTCGTTAATAGGACATTTGCATTATGGCGTCATTAACCTCTACTAACCGAATCCCTTGCACACTTTCTTTTGTTCAGTCAATAAGCACCAATTATCTTCTCTATTCTCATACACCTTCTAAAAAAAGTGTTGCCATGGATACTGTTTGGCCTATCAGTTATTGAAAACACCATTGCTTTCATTGTAAAGAGTATATAGAAATTTCAAATCTTCAAAAATTTTAGTTTAGTAACATGAAATGATAAAAAGCTACAGCTGTTTGAAATTAGAAAGGTTTGTATGGAAACAACAACCAAGGGCCTATAAGACTCGTTTTCATCTTTTTGGTACATTTCAAATGCTTATAACTCTGCAGTGTTTTAATATATAACAACAGAACTCTTCTAAAGTACTAATTTAGACATGCTCTGTTTTGTTATCGAAACATATTTTTGAAATCATTGATCATTAATGGTGCTCGTTCCCAGGTCTTTTACTCTTTTTTCATAGGGTGTATGAGGAAATACAAGTTTGAATACGAAAGAAAATTTGCGAAGCATTCTGGGAGCGGTGGTCAAATGACGCCATCTTGCAAACCTCCTATTGATGTTATTTCTTTTCTTTCAGGGTCAGCCTGGACAACTAGGAATAAATGGAATGATTGGTGATGGCGGTGTTCAGGTGAGTTTGTTTAGTGAACGCTATGACAGTGGACGGCCGTATTACTTATCATATTTAAGGAAAGATACATCTAGGGTGCTTTCCATTTGTCCAGAAAAACCGATAATATCGGTTGGAATACAAATGGAACTGTCACTTTTTCGGAACTTCCAACCGAAAATAGTTGAACACTTTTCGAGCTTGTCCAGCCATTCCGCTTGGTATGAACCAATTAACTGGAATTGTTCAAACCATTTGAGAATTTCTCGGAATTTCTCAGGCACAGTTCTCTAATTCGCGCGTTCATGACAGAAAGCTTTTAAGATGGCGGACCATCAGGTGTATAGTCGGTTTGAACTGTCCCATTTGAACCGTTCTTGTCCCGGTTTCTTTAACCGGTTTTTCTGGACAAATGGAAAACACCCCTAAACTCCTCTGTCCATTTTCTCAGGGTGCAGTCGGAGCTGTTGGTCCACCCGGTCCGTCTGGACCTCAAGGAGCTGCGGTATGGCATGATAATTGTTTCGTTGGTGATATTCATGGTTGCATCAAACTAACTTTTTAATGTGCACGTTTGATGATAGGGATCAATTGGCGGGAAAGGATCACGTGGTTTTCGTGGTCTTGAAGGCTCCAAGGTAGGATAACGTCAATAACTTACAGATCGAACCCTGAAACAACCTCTGGGCTGATCAAAGTCAGGGCATGGCTAACTCACAGATGGAACCCTGAAACAACCTCTAGGCTGATCAAAGTCAGGGCATGGCTAACTCACAGATTGAACCCTGAAACAACCTCTAGGCTGATCAAAGTCAGGGCACGGCTAACTCACAGATGGAACCCTGAAACAACCTCTAGGCTGATCAAAGTCAGAGCAGGGCTAACTCACAGATAGAACCCTGAAACAACCTCTGGGCTGATCTAAGTCAGGGCATGGCTAATTCACAGATGGAACCCTGAAACAACCTCTGGGCTGATCTAAGTCTGGGCATGGCTAACTCACAGATTGAACCCTGAAACAACCTCTAGGCTGATCAAAGTCAGGGCATGGCTAATTCACAGATGGAACCCTGAAACAACCTCTGGGCTGATCAAAGTCTGGGCATGGCTAACTCACAGATTGAACCCTGAAACAACCTCTGGGCTGATCTAAGTCTGGGCATGGCTAATTCACAGATGGAACCCTGAAACAACCTCTGGTCATTCACTTACGTGAGGAACAAGAGTCCAATGTAATAAAACTATTGCTGGTGTGATCTTATGTATTCACGATGCGATAGTAATTTTCTCTAACAGGGAGAACGTGGTGATGCAGCGAAAAATGGTAAACCTGGCAAACCAGGACCCACGGTAGGTAGAACTATGGAGTATGGGAGGGGAGGGGATGGGAGGGGAGGGAGAACGTGGTGATGCAGCGAAAAATGGTAAACCTGGCAAACCAGGACCCACGGTAGGTAGAACTATGGAGTATGGGAGGGGAGGGGATGGGAGGGGAGGGAGAACGTGGTGATGCAGCGAAAAATGGTAAACCTGGCAAACCAGGACCCACGGTAGGTAGAACTATGGAGTATGGGAGGGGAGGGGAGGGGATGGGAGGGGAGGGAGAACGTGGTGATGCAGCGAAAAATGGTAAACCTGGCAAACCAGGACCCACGGTAGGTAGAACTATGGACTATGGGAGGAGTGTATATTTACTGGTATGGTGATTACCAGAGGGATGTTTACCACTTACGATGTAGTGTTTTAAAGTGTCCTTTCTTTCAAGGGAGAACTAGGAAAACCTGGAAAGACAGGCAAAAAAGGTTCATCGGGAGACATGGTGAGTGAAGGTTCTTGATGGGTGATGCCTAATACCGAACCAACCAGTACTAGAATTATTTTAAATTAAGGTTTTGATTCTAAAATTTTGAGACTTTACGTTAGGACGTTGGGCTCGCCCCGAAGTCATTTTTCCTTGGACGGGTCGAAAACCAAAAACAGAAGTTTGGAGATAACATTCAGCAAACAGCATTTCAAACATTTTCATTGGACTAGTTTTTTCTGCACATTATTTTTTCTCAATGCTTTGGCTTTGCAAGTTTGAATTCAATTTGTATGCAACTTTTAACAAATGAGGAGTATTCTTTTGTATGTACAAAACTACCACTAGAAAATATCTTCAGGAGTGCGCGCATACATACATATAACGTATGTATTTATTATATGAAATATTGAGTGACATCAAAATGATAAAATTGATATCCCCACTCCCACCAGTGGCCAGTGAGGATACGATTTATATCAACACCGGTGGTGACAAATTTCGACTTTATGCTCTGCAAGTCTCAAATTCTCTATTATTTTTCATTGAAGATTTCATATGATAAACAGAACATTACATTCGCTGCGCCCACTCGTGAGAGATAACATCAACACTCGAAGATAAAATTCGTATCTCCGCGCGACCATGTAATATCCTATATGTATGTGCGTGCTCGAAATCATGGAAAAATGCATGTTGGCAGTCGCAGCATATTTTCCTACCGCAGAAGTAAACAAAAACATAGAAATGTCATGTAAGCAATGAAAACGCACGCGTCGACATTTGTAAGGTATGGAAATATGATGGAAGTCGTTACTTCTAACATAAGATAACCGTCCTTGTTTTTACGAGTTAATAGTCTTTGGCTAACAAACCTGTGAACCCTCGTTCTTAATGGAATTGGAAATTAGAAGTTGATTTTTGTGAAGGAAGAAAAACAGGAGAACCCGGAGAAGAACCCTCGAAGCACAGGAGAGAACCAACTAGAAACTCTACGACACCGAGCCCGGCGGGACTCGAACTCGGGTCGCCTTGGTGAGAGGCGAGAGCTATCACCACTACGCCACCCGTGCTTCCCCTGAAAATCACTTCAATGATATGAAAATATATTAGAAGTCGCACTTCCAATGTATACCATACCTTGGAAATATGTTGGAATTTCACATTGAGAGTGAGTTAATTAGAAAGAATATAAGAAGATATCCCGAAGAGATCCACACAGTTTCAATGGGAATAAGATCTAGCAAAAGTTGGGCTGGCATCATGTTAATTTTAAGGTGTGAATCTTTTGCGTTGTTTTTCTAGAAAAAGATATTTTATAATAACGTTTTTTTAGGGTCCAAGTGGAGCTGCTGGGATGATTGGAGCGAGTGGACAAAATGGAAACAAGGTGAACAGAAGTTGTTTTAACCTTAAAGGAGCACTTGGATGAAAACGCAGTAATTTTTGAAAGTCCGAATATTTCAAATATGTTTGATGATAAAATGACTCAATTATAATTATGAAAACTCAATTGGCAAGCATTTTTAGCCTGAGAGCCACTTGTAGTTGAGAAATTTTGGTTTAAAAGCTAAAAGAACAAAATGGCTGAGGAAATGACGTCATCTGATGTACTTAACATTTAGATGCTACAATGATTGCAAATTTTAAATATCGGCCACTTTTGACTGTGAAGAAAATATGTTGCTTCGCTACTATTGGGGCCATATAGATAAGTTTAACCAAGTTTCAAGTCATTTCCATTTAATATCGATTTCTTTTTCATCCAACTTCCCCTTTATCTTTGTAATTTTATCCGTCAATAATGATATCCGGGGCCACCAAATGCGTACCCCTAAGATATACCGCACGTCTTTAAAACCAACAGATTTTTCTCTTTTACCCCTAAGAGAGGGGATGACTTACGATTTCAACCGGCCCTAAAAGATATGACGCTTACCCCCGCCCTTCGTCATATGGAAGTAGCCCCCTGCAACCCCTGGCTTGACTACACAACAGTGAACACGTTGGCAGAGCATCCCATCCATGCCATCCATACTGCCTGTGTCAGTGCAGTGTCAGGGAGAGGTTTAATATACTGTATTCTTTACTGTTTTTAATGTATAGGGCGTACAAGGAGCAACAGGTGTGCTAGGTGGACTTGGTCGTCCAGGTATACCTGGAATCGAAGGAGACCCTGGTGTCTCTGGTGTTCCTGGAATCGATGGAGTTATGGTTGGTAAACAGTAGACCATTTCACGGTTGTCGTCGCTCAACCTCAGCCTCGATAGTGTGTAATATATTCTTTAGAATTTGACTACAGCTCACGGTAATTTAAGGAATATACACATCAAACAAAAGACCATTTTCGAGATGTACGAGCGCTTTCAAAGATATCTATTGAAACACTTAACACTTCCACGGGCTTTAGTCAAATTCTAAAGAATAAATTACACGCTATCGAGGCTGAGGTTGAGCGACGACAACCGTGAAATGGTCTATTGAATGAAAAATAATATAAGTTAAATTATATTGACACAAATCCACACGTAGGATACCATAGGGAAATTACATTGGAAAACAACGGATTTTTTTGCTCGTTCGTATTATAGAGGACATTATCTTGACGTGGAATTAAAAAAATTAATTAAACGCGATTTTTTTCCGATTCTATTTTCGGCTTTTACTTTTATCTAAATTGGGCTCCCTGTGGTTATTGTAACTGTTTAGTGTCTTACCCTCTGAAAATGAATTCTTCTTCTTCTTCTTTTTCTTCTTCTTCTTTTCTTCTTCTTCTTCTTCTTCTTCTTCTTCTTCTTCTTCTTCTTCTTCTTCTTCTTCTTCTTCTTCTTCTTCTTCTTCTTCTTCTCTTCTTTATTAAGCTAGTACCAGGCAAGGTCCCGAAGGTGTCCCTTAATAGAGGTACCACTGTCACATATATCTTCAGTCACTGTTGATTTTAGAAAGTAGAATATTTTGCTACTGAAATAACATTTGAAATCCGAACCACGATGAAAATCTACCTACCGATTTCTGTACAGTAAATAGCAATAATGTAATAATAAGGTGGAAGATGGTAATAAATGTCAAATGAATGTAATGTTTTTCAAGGGTGCAGAAGGACGTACCGGCTTGAAGGGAATGCCAGGAGTCCCGGGCGAACAGGTAGTGTTTTAGTATCTATTTTCATTTTGCCTAACAAACCACATAAAGCTTTACTTGTCACAGATGCACTCAAACAAACATTTCACTCAAAGGTCACTCTATCTCTATCACTGAATGCCTGCAATCTTTGCTTCAGGGAGCGCAAGGTATTATGGGAGTTAAAGGTGACACCGGCAACCAAGGACAGAAGGTACGTGTTCTCCGCTACACAGAGATAACGTCATCCATGTTGATATTGTTACTTGACTGAAGTGGAAGCTCTCCTTGCGAAAACTTTCTTAAGCAACCAGCTCTAGTTACGGCCTTGATTTTGAAACCCCGTGTGCTTTGCCGCTTATGAGAGCCCATTCTCGTCAGCGACCAGCTCTAGTTACCACCACGATTTTGATACGAAGTTTGCATTGCCACTTATGAGAGCCCATTCTTGTTAGCGACCAGCTCTAGTTACGACTACTTTTTCGATTTCCCGAAGTGGTCGCTTACGAGAGGTTTGACCGTACAAAATGACTGATCGACCGATTCATTGACCAACCCACCGACTGGCCGACCGGCTGACTGACTGACTGAATGACTGACCGACCTGCTGACTGACCGACCGACTGACCGACTGACTAACAGACTGACTGAAAGACCGACCGAATGACCGACCAGCTGACCGATCGACGGGCTGAGTGATCGACTAAAAATATGAGTGACTTGTGTTGATCAATCCCTAGACCGATTTCTTGGTATCTGAATCTCATCTGGGCAAACACTATACGGCCAAGCTCAATCATTTATGGACATTAATATTAAAAACTTGACAATCAGCTGGTAAATATTCCAGATAATGACTAGCGGTTAACTAGTTGGGAAACACTTCACAGGAGACCCGAAACTTATTGACTCACCAACTCATATATAACTGATGAATTAATGAATAAGTATATAAGGAAAGTCTTATCACTTTTAAATGTTTATTTTTTACAGGGTGAAATTGGTGTCCAAGGTCAGCCTGGCCCCGAAGGACCGATGGGACAAGACGTACGTGTTTCCATAGTACTCTTGCAGCACGTCGGAATGCAACTCAATTTCGAGGACAAAACAACATGTTTTTAATTCTCAGGAGATTGACACTCTTTTGTCCTTCAAATTGAGCTGCTTTGATATATCCCCTATATTATTTTGCTATTCACTTCCGAAATTGAAAAAAATAGACCTCTTAGCCCTGGCGTAATGTTTTCCATTTCAAACCACGTGTCATTCCCTAGAATATCATTTCTTTGTCTAACGGTTGTGCACGAGAAGACACATGAATATGGATACGACTCAAACAAAAAATATCATTCTCCAGAGAATGACACATGGTCTCAAATGCGAAAAAAATATACCCAAGGTAAAGAGGTTTATTGAAACTATTTTTTGACAATGTTTAGGGTCTACTAGGTTCTCGTGGGGATGAAGGAAGAAGAGGAGAAGTGGGTAAAAGGGTGAGTTGGATCTTCGTATATTCTTGATGACTCTCTAAGTGTTCTTAAGTGCTTAGTACCCCATGTTATGCAGTATTCACATTCTTTCCAGCTGTTATGCTTCACATCCTATAGTTTACCGTCAGTTTTCTTGACTGTATATCCTGATATACGATATACTTTATCTTGATTCTACTGTTTTTTTTTTGTTTTTTCTTTTGGTTAGGGACCTGTTGGCTCATTTGGTCCCGCGGGACCGCGAGGAAACACTGGTCCGCAGGTATTTGACATTCATTTTTTGCCTAAGGGGGAGAGGTGAGATAATGTTATTCCCAACAAGGCAGGGCTGGCTAGTTTTTACGTGTTTCAAAAATATAAATATCATTTTGGCTTTCTCTTGTTGTGGGTAATTCATAACCTAATTAGACTTTCCTCTCTGATCATACCCCCGAGACTTATATTCGCAGAAGCTAAATCCCCGTATGGACATTTGACTTGAGGGCTGTTATATGTCCTTCTGCCCTTGTTTGTACGGATTACACAGGACGATGTTCAAGCAAAGGCAATACGGGAGAGACTAGCCGGCTCCGAGACCATATTCACAACGAATCTCCCTTCCGTCCACAGTATCGTACCGTACCGTACCATCCATAGTTAATAATTTGTAGCATCTGATGTTAATCCAAATGTTGTGTGATTGTTTTTATAGGGTCCTCTTGGATCTGTCGGCCCCAAAGGTCCAAAGGTAAGGAATAACGCTTAACGTCCAGGTGATCTGAGGAAAAGCGTTTAGCCAATCAGATTGCAATCGTGATATCCGAAAAAGAATCAATCCCATGCGTCTTTTCGAGCTCAATCATGGATAAACAGAGAGAAATCAAAACAAAACCAAATAGCATACAAGTACAATAATGCTAGGAAAAGTGTCATTTAGCCGATTATTTAAGGCTAAAAATGTTTCTACTTCAAAGAATATGTCGTCTAGATGAGACTAAGAATATATTTTCATTGGTTAGGTTAATATTCATGGTTTTTTATTAAAGAATTACCGTTGAAACGATTTCGAAGAAGCTGCCGAAAAGCTTCCTGGATTCCTTGGCAGGATTTAACTAAAATTTCCACACCTTACGCTGCTCTTTTGTCCTTGGCAATCTCCAGGATGCTTTGAACCTTAAGAAAATCCTTTTATCTGTTATTTATAGTGTCTCGTTTTCAATAAGAAAAGACTTATTGGCGAGAAAGTCGCTCATAATTAGCCTATTTTCAAGATGGCCGCCATGAAACTCAAGTGAATTGAGCGTGCGGTGGATGATGGGATTGATTCTTTTTCATATCAGGAAATCATGCTTTGCGCGCCTAGTCAGATCACCTGGGTGCATCTACACAGGGAAGCCTGCCTTGACAAGTCCGACAGGTTTCTATGACAACTCACATTAATTTTTCTTCTCTATTTCAATGAAGTACCTTTCAGTTTTACCCTTACCTTTCTGCGCCCGTATGTTTGCAATAGAGCTGTTAAGTTGTGACGTATTTCCGGTTCCAACTGCTCACAAAAACCGCTAAAATAAAGCGAAAAATGTTCTCAATGAATTAACCTCCACCTGAAACAATTCGAAGTTTGGATAACAAATCCTGTCATGAAGGAAAAGTAAGAAAAATCTTTACAAAAATGCTTTTCGTTTTGGACCCGGAAATATTTTCTATACGGGTGACGTCACACTTAACAGCCCTATAGGCCTCTAGCATTATGATGTTTTGTACCAACACTTCCAGAATCCCTTTCGGTAGCGTTGTACATGTTTGTTGTGCTCATTTTGATTATTGTCAAGAGAGTTTTAACATTTGAATATGAATATATTTTTTTATTTTTAATTTTTTTTAATTTATCTTTTTTTACACTTCTTCTTCAGGGAGACCGTGGACCTATGGTAAGAACTCGTCATCATTATTTATCATCATCATCATCTTCAGCACCATCCTCATCACTATATACATCATCATCATCATCTACTGTCATCAAACATCATTGTTTTTTTAGCCTCGTCCCCAGGCTCTTCACTGTTCGGCATGACGTCACTCAAGGTGAACAGTAATCTATTCGAGGTGCAACAATGCTCTACAACTGCGTAAATAGTGAGTTATGGGAAAATGCGAGTCCGCAGTGGAGGGAGCACAAGGCTACCTAATTTGCACCAAACTATAAGGGAGGGAGGGTGGGGAAAATTGGCCATGTCCAATCATATAAAATAGGTCAACTAACGTTATCTCCCTGATATGGTACACCTTCTCGTGCGACCGTTCGCTTCACCGATTATGCTACTATGCATGTGTTCTGCCTATATTTATACTTGTTGTTACGCATGGTTGCACATTGAATGCCTAAAAGCTCTAAAAGTGTCCACCATTTTGGATTTGGAAGAGCTGACAAGAGTAGCCTGGGGACGATGCTAATTGTTTTTTTTGTCTTTTTTTTCCTTACTAATTTTTGACTGTCTTATGTCTTCGTTTAGGGAGGAGAAGGAGTGCAGGTACCAAACAATATCTCAATATTTTCTGTGTTTTATTTTCCTTCTACATCACTTGTTATTTCCTTACTATCCTTTGTCTCTCCCTCTAGGGCAACCCTGGACCTCCCGGACCACCCGGCATACCTGTAAGCAGAAGCTCTGACTATAGCATATCGTATAGACCCTCAATTTGGAAAACAAAAAATAGGTTCCAATTTTCACGAGAAAAAAATTATTTTCAGACATACAATACGAAATTCTTCAGTTTATTTTGTCCTTCAAATTGAGCTGCATTCCGACGTGCTGCAAGGGGTCTATATCATACATATATTCCAAACAAACAGACTCCAGGCGTCGGCGATTTGGCTTCCGTTAATCAAACTACGACTGGCCGCGCGAGTTCATTCCGATCGAGCGATAAGGAATGAACTCGGCCCGTCGTAGTTTGATTGACAGAAGTCAAAACTCCAGACGCGTACCTCTTGAGTCGTTAGGTTGCAGAATTATGAAAAGCGCTGTAAAAAACGACCTTTTACAGTGCTTTTTTTTTTTGTTGAAATCATACGATTTCCTGTCGCGACAAAATAAGGTTTTGGTGGACGTCAATCAAGGCGTTACACAACATTCATGGGCTTTCACCTAGTTGGAGTTTGCTCTGTTGTTAGTGTCCCTCGCTGAGATTTTTTCCCCGTTATTATTCTCGTTTCTTAGTTAGTTTTTCTTGTTAATTTTCAACTGTTTTGTATGTTTTTATTTACTCAGTGGAAGTTTAATAGATAACATAAATGTATTCCACTTGGCACGTAACTTTATAACTTTGTTTTCCGACAATGTCATGGAAACACTTTGATTGACGTCCTCCAAAACCTTATTTTGTTGCAACGGCGAATTGCGCGCGTGATTGGAAAGAGATGTAAACTTACTGCACACGAAGGAATGTTATTTGTGTTAACTTTCATCTATTGTGTTTTAGGGCTCCGTGGCTGGCCGATATTCGCTGGTAAGCTATGACCGAAACAAAATAACTGAAAATAACTATATTTAAGGAATATAAAACTTTCAGTTCGGGTATTAATACTTTCCTTAATACAATCTTTTTCAGCTCCAAGCTGCCAGTGGCCCGAATCTAGCAACAAGCAAGACAGATCAGATGAATCTGTACAGGAGTCTTGCTGTAAGTTATCATTTTTAACTCGTGAATACGCGAAGCGTAGAAACGAGTTATTGTAAGGGGTCTGAATATACTAATACTCGCTCGCTCACTATAACGTTAGCAGATCGATAATCAATCGTCTTACGTCATCTTCTTACGAACGGTACAGATTTAAATCTTTCCAATCCATTTCGATTTCAAAAGGCCTTCCTAGTTATTTATATAAGGAAATCGAGTAGCTAGAGTTTGATTCCATTTTTAACCCTTTTGGTTCCATACCTTCCTATCACCTGTACTCTACCACTATAATACCCAGTACAAGTTTTAAAATATAATCATGTAAATTTTCCCATCGAAAGTCTTGGATCGGAGACTAGTTACTAATTTTCGCGGTAGAATGGGCTAGGCTCTTGGGTAGATGTCTAGGAATCGATTACAATATCGCGGAATGCGAGTAGAACTGGTACCACTGTAGTCTACCAATCTACGAATTCATAAACACTTAGTTAAATATTTAGATCTTGAAAGATTTCGTATTGGTTAGACACATCAAATATTGTTTATTTTTTAGGGAGCTCAAGCAAAAGACCCTGTGTTCCTGGACATTAACAAGGTATTTGTTGAAAAACGTTTTCGATAAAATTGCGGTAACAACCATTGTTTACGTAAGAGAATGCCAGGAAGAACGACCTCGTCGCCCGGGGGAGGGGGACTTTAGCTGGTTTTGATCGGGATGTGCCGCTGAGATCCCCGAACCCTCGTCACACCCCCTATCAATAACCGCTTATTTTACTTTGAATTTGGAAAATAGCGAATTGTAGTCCAGACTGCTCAGCTAATATTTATTGGGGTTGCGCAACATGCCACGATCCCCGATGTGCCACTCAGAAATCACAAATATATATTCAATATGCTTTGCTAATATATAACAAGCCCTTTCTTTTCAGTTCTCGGATCCAACTGCAGCATACTTATCTCTAAGCGTCCAAGTGGAAATCTTCAAAAGACCACTTGGTACCAGACTTCACCCGGCAAGAACGTGCCGTGATCTTAAACTAGGTAGATCCAATCTAGAAAATGGTAAGTAAGGTAACGTAGTGTCATATCCGAATGCACGTTTCTCGCGCGCTCCAGCTTGGTTTTACCTGACGTCATTTCCTGTCTCGTGAATCGTAAGTCGGTTTTCAATATTCTTTCTGGCTGACAGCACATGGTGGTCAGTGTTTGACCCTTATTCTTTAGGATATTTTACCTGTTTAGCGTGACCATGTTCTTAATAACTAATACATTAAACTAACCAAAGCATTATACCTTTTTGCTTTGCCACTATTTTTGACTTCGTGCACTTCAAAAACAATAGATGAGATCAAAGATTGTATGGATTTTGAACATCTTAAAGAATTTGAACAAAAAATGCATATAATTCATTGTTGTAATTAACAACGAGTCGGACCATACCAATGCACAACACTTACGTATGTTGAAATTATGACCTGACCTCAACTATTGTTCAACAACAATTAAATGCAAGCATCTTTTTTTCAAATTCTAAAGATGTTCAATTTCTGTACAATCTTTGATCTCACCTAAAATAGTGTTAAAGCAAAAAGGTCTATTTGACTGTCTAAACAGTCACATATGGCTGAAAAATCATTTTTCATGTCAGGTGAATACTGGATTGATCCTAATGAGGGGACCGTCGATGATGCTTTACTCGTCTTCTGTGATTTCAGTTTAAATGCCTCGTGTATTTTCCCCAACAAAACAAGGGTAAGACGCGTAACATTTTTTGAATAAATAAATAAATTTTACGATACTGACAAACATGACCGTGCCGTGACCGCGCAGTAACCGTGCAGTGCCGTGACCGTGCCGTAACCGCGCAGTAACCGCGCAGTGCCGTGAACGTGCCGTAACCGCGCAGTAACCGCGCAGTGCCGTGGCCGTGCCGTAACCGCGCAGTAACCGTGCAGTGCCGTGACCGTGCCGTGACCGCGCAGTAACCGTGCAGTGCCGTGACCGTGTCGTGACCTCGCAGTAACCGTGCAGTGCCGTGACCGTGCCGTGACCGCGCAGTAACCGTGCAGTGCCGTGGCCGTGCCGTAACCGCGCAGTGCCGTGGCCGTGCCGCGAACGCTCGGAATCCGTGATCATGTCGGTTTCAACCATTTTAACATTCGCAATATTAAGCTTTATTAGCAAAATTCGTAAACGTTGACTGGCTTCCTATCATTTCTATTGTGTTAAGACAGAGAAAAAGAAATGGTTTTCTGGTCCTGATGGCTACAAATGGTTTGGTAAATACTTCAATGGATTCCAGCAAGTAAGTACAAAGAGAAAAGTGTTGTTATTCGATTATTGGAATACTGAAGATTCGAATTTGCGGCTGCCATTTTTGAAAAAGGTCGATTGCCTCAAGGATAACTTTTGAGAAGTTCACCACTGGCAAATTGTCACTTGTTACCCTCTGGAAACCTATCTTGTCCGTTGTAATTTTAATTTGATCTTACACTGTTTTCATCGCGCTACGCGCTGATCGAGACAAAAGCTGCGACAGGCAAATGGGGTAATAGACTACCACCGATCAACTGAACTGTTAGTGTAGGTTCCTATGTACTTAAACGTACTCTAACGAATTATATGATTGACTGTAATCTATCAAGCGATTCCCCTGTTGCAACTTTTGTCCCGATCAGCCAAGTGGCAAGTCCATAGAAAAGGAATATTTTATTCTACTCTTTGATGATAATTTTCTATTACTTTCAGTTCAATTACGCCTCAGACCCCATCCAACTCTTCTTCCTTCGTCTGTTGAGTGATCGCGCCAAGCAAAACGTCACATACCACTGCCGTAACTCAGCAGCCTGGTACGATGAGGCGTCACATGACTATAGAAAGTCAATCAAGCTTCAAGGAGATAATGGAGTAGAGCTTCATGCCTCCTCCACCAAGAAATACAAACCAACTATTCTTAAAGATGATTGCCGAGTAAGATGACCGAGTTGTTTTGTTTAACACTTTTTATTGAGAACTCCGGTTCATGTTCGGGTTATGATCGACTTTCCAAAAGTCGTCTGTCCCTTTCTCCTTTTTTTTTTTTTTTTTTGCTGGCGGGACTGAGGACTTTTCATCTCTGCTTCGTGCCAAATTTACCGACGGGTTTTTCCGTCGGTGAATAAATTATATCAAACAGACAATCAACCGAGATTGGCGACATGTTTGGCGCGAAACGAAAATCGAATACCTGCAAGGGAAACAAGTCGTCCACTCGCGACTTCGTGTAATACGATCGCAGGGAGAGGAAAAGAGAGTGGACGACTTGAAGCAAGTCTAGGGTTATGACTTTTATACCACTCATCGTCGGTTCTGAGTGGCCTAAAGAACTGGACCTTTTGAACTTGGCTAATAGCCGTTCCGAGGGGGAAGAAAAAAATGGGTTGAGTTGACATTGTAGTGCATTGTGGGACTGTTTTAGGGGACATACTTCCAAGATGGCGTCTAATTCATCCCCTAAAAAAGTCCCACAGTGCACTGTACTGCAAATTCGACCAAGTTCTTTCCTTCAACCTCGGAACGGCTTATAGGGCATAATGCTTTCCGTTCTAAACTCTAGTCACAACCATTTCCAGTGATCTGAGATAAAATGTTAGTCATTCAGAATCGAGAAAATTTGCAAAACTGAGGTGTCATCCTTTACAGTCAAACTAAGAAAACCGTGAACACTTAAAATATGTCTGGAATGTTTATTTAGGCCGTTGCTTGTAAAAAAAAATGTTTCCCACCACCATGAAAAGAGTTTGTACTGAATCCTTCTCTCGTGCATCTGTCTGTCTCGAATAGAAAAATCTCTAATTTCACGACAATAAAATTAAAATATGAAGTTTGAAACTTTTAAACGGGAAAAACTTTGCGTGACCGCGCTGTGGTTTTCTTAGTTTGACTGTAATAGCCCAGCGTCTCGGGAAACGGTTATTTCTTTATTTTATTTTCCTACTTAACGATGAATATCATCGTAAATATATGTAAAATATCAAAAAATTCTTCTGAAAATTTAGAATTTACTCAGATACAAACTTTTATAAGTCAATTTTGGCAGGCTTCATGACACCTCAGTTTTGCAGTGACGTCATTTATTCGTCACTATATTTCAGATCAGCTGATTGTTATATTTCATCTTATTAACAATTAGTCCTCGAGTCCGAATGGTCTACGAGTCAATAGCCCATGAGGCCGAAGGCCGAAGGCGCTTTTCGCTACTAGAGGTCTATCACTAATAGACCCCTAGTAGCTCAGCCTAGTAGCTCAGCCAATCACAGGGCTTGATTGGTGATAGACCATTAGTAGGTTTTTTCTAATTGCTAATAGACCTCTTTACCTTCGTATGCAAATTGCCCATTTCAGACCACATGACATTCCCTTGAGAAATATTCTTTTGTTGAAATATTTACACATGAAAGAATCAACTCCCAAGAGTGGCATCACATGGTCTGAAATGCAACAAACAACGAAGGTAAAGAGGTATATTGCTTCCCGTGAGAATTAGACAAGACATGTCTGCCATGTTGGTTGACATGGCTCAAGTCATCCATCATGGCGGCTATGACATCACATGCAATAGGCTACTTCGCTTTATGTATACTAACATCTAACGTTACAAATCAACTCTTTCCATTCATCAGGTCAAAGACGGTACCTGGCGTCAAACAATAATGGAAATCAACACAGGCAACCCAAAACGTCTCCCTATCCATGATATTGCTGTATACGACATTGGAGACACGGGAGAGGAGTTTGGGCTTGAAATAGGACCAGTTTGCTTTTCTTAATAATTACAAGCTTTTTCACTAACCTCGACGACTACGGTGCTGTCCTATTTTCGATTTAATTTATCGCACATTGTTTCCCAGAAATCTTTTTTTTTTAATTAAAAATGTGTAAATAAATAGGAGGAATAAAATAAACGGAGACTGAGTATTTATCCTGTTTATTCGAACAAATCACATGCCTAGGGTCCTAGTCTGTAGTAATGGTACACATCACATGCCTAGGGTCCTAGTCTGTAGTAATGGTACACATCACATGCCTAGGGTCCTAGTCTGTAGTATTGGTACACATCACATGCCTAGGGTCCTAGTCTATAGTATTGGTACAGATCACATGCCTAGGGTCCTAGTCTGTAGTAATGGTACACATCACATGCCTAGGGTCCTAGTCTGTAGTAATGCTACACATCACATGCCTAGGGTCCTAGTCTATAGTATTGGTACACATCACATGCCTAGGGTCCTAGTCTATAGTAATGCTACACATCACATGCCTAGGGTCCTAGTCTGTAGTAATGGTACACATCACATGCCTAGGGTCCTAGTCTATAGTAATGGTACACATCACATGCCTAGGGTCCTAGTCTGTAGTAATGTTACACATCACATGCCTAGGGTCCTAGTCTGTAGTAATGGTACACATCACATGCCTAGGGTCCTAGTCTGTAGTAATGGTACACATCACATGCCTAGGGTCCTAGTCTATAGTATTGGTACACATCACATGCCTAGGGTCCTAGTCTGTAGTATTGGTACACATCACATGCCTAGGGTCCTAGTCTGTAGTATTAGTACAGATCACATGCCTAGGGTCCTAGTCTGTAGTAATGGTACACATCACATGCCTAGGGTCCTAGTCTGTAGTATTGGTACACATCACATGCCTAGGGTCCTAGTCTGTAGTAATGGTACACATCACATGCCTAGGGTCCTAGTCTATAGTAATGGTACACATCACATGCCTAGGGTCCTAGTCTGTAGTATTGGTACACATCACATGCCTAGGGTCCTAGTCTATAGTAATGGTACACATCACATGCCTAGGGTCCTAGTCTGTAGTAATGGTACACATCACATGCCTAGGGTCCTAGTCTGTAGTATTGGTACACATCACATGCCTAGGGTCCTAGTCTGTAGTAATGGTACACATCACATGCCTAGGGTCCTAGTCTGTAGTAATGGTACACATCACATGCCTAGGGTCCTAGTCTGTAGTAATGGTACACATCACATGCCTAGGGTCCTAGTCTGTAGTATTGGTACACATCACATAACTAGGGTCGTAGTCTGTAGTATTGGTACACATCACATGCCTAGGGTCCTAGTCTGTAGTATTGGTACACATCACATGCCTAGGGTCCTAGTCTATAGTAATGGTACACATCACATGCCTAGGGTCCTAGTCTGTAGTAATGGTACACATCACATGCCTAGGTTCCTAGTCTGTGGTATTGGTACACATCACATGCCTAGGGTCCTAGTCTGTAGTAATGGTACACATCACATGCCTAGGGTCCTAGTCTGTGGTATTGGTACACATCACATGCCTAGGGTCCTAGTCTGTAGTAATGGTACACATCACATGCCTAGGGTCCTAGTCTGTAGTAATGGTACACATCACATGCCTAGGGTCCTAGTCTGTAGTATTGGTACACATCACATGCCTAGGGTCCTAGTCTGTAGTATTGGTACACATCACATGCCTAGGGTCCTAGTCTGTAGTAATGGTACACATCACATGCCTAGGGTCCTAGTCTGTAGTAATGGTACACATCACATGCCTAGGGTCCTAGTCTATAGTATTGGTACACATCACATGCCTAGGGTCCTAGTCTGTAGTAATGGTACACATCACATGCCTAGGGTCCTAGTCTGTAGTAATGGTACACATCACATGCCTAGGGTCCTAGTCTGTAGTATTGGTACACATCACATGCCTAGGGTCCTAGTCTGTAGTAATGGTACACATCACATGCCTAGGGTCCTAGTCTGTAGTATTGGTACACATCACATGCCTAGGGTCCTAGTCTGTAGTATTGGTACACATCACATGCCTAGGGTCCTAGTCTGTAGTATTGGTACACATCACATGCCTAGGGTCGAAGTCTGTAGTATTAGTACAGATCACATGCCTAGGTTCCTAGTCTTTACAAAAGCCTGACTTCGCTTTTTAGAGGAGGTTATTCTCCATTTCCTTTTATTTTGTGATCAAAATATTCGCTCGTTTCATACTCAATACTGAAAAAAAGACTTAAAAATCAATTGTAATCACAATAAATGTCAGTAAAGTCTTTCATCCAACCTTTGGGCTTCATGGATATAAAATAAATCAAGAAGTTATTTATAAAGAAATGTATGGAGCGGTGTTTAGTGTTGAGTAAATGACGTCACTGACTCCGTTAAAGATTCGTAACAATATAATACTTCCCAAAAACTTCATCAACGTCATTAACACTGTACGCATACCTGACGACTACAAGCTGGTGTCTTTTGATGTGAAATCCTTGTTTACGAGTATTCCACTTCAATTGGCATTCGATTGTAGATACCGCCATCATACGAAACGCCGACGATATATCTTTACCAATACCGACCCAAGACATAATGGACTTACTTACACTTTGCCTCACTTCCACATACTTTCAGTTCAACGACAAATACTACAAGCAACTACACGGTACTGCCATGGGCTCTCCAGTTTCTGTTGTTGTAGCAGAAATTGTGATGCAGAACATTGAGGAACAAGCCCTTACTACTTACGGACAAGATCTGCCTTTTTGGTTTCGCTACGTTGACGACACATTAACTGCTTTACACGCCGACGACATTGACGCCTTTCACAATCACCTCAACAAACTCAACACTCACATTCAGTTCACCAGAGAGATCGAAGAAAACGGTGTAATACCTTTCTTAGACTGTTTGGTTAGCTGTAATAACAACCGCTTACATACTACTGTCTACCGTAAACCCACACATACTGACACAGACTACTCGACCACTCATCTTACAACCCGACCTCTCACAAAGCCACCACCATAAAGACTCTCACTAGACGAGCGCAACTTGTTTGCGGCACACCAGACAAACTCCAAGACGAGAACGAATATCTGCAGCGCGTATTCGCCAAAAACAGATACAGCGCAGAATTCGTTAAAAGAAAACACACAACAACAAATCTACGAACAAAACTACTGACGAACCTACGATTACTGCCACCATACCCTACATCAAATGCACCTCGGAGACGATAGCATGAATTCTACAACCTTACGGCATTCGTGTTGCTCACAAACCTGTTACTACACTTGTTAACTAACGTTAAAGACAAAGACCCACCACTTAACAGACAAGGAGCTATTTACAAAATAGCTTGCACTGACTGTGACGCTACCTACATTAGCCAGGCAGGGAGGAACTTAAACACTAGACTTACTGAACACAAACGCGCAACATATATATAAATATCTTATATTATTATTATTATTATCTTATATCTAATATATCATTATTATTATTATTATATTATTATTATTATTATTATTAGAATACTGGACATACTATTGCGCAACAAAAAAAGGAGACCCCAACAACCACATTGCTGTACATCACGAAAATATCTTATATTATTATTATTATCTTACATCTAATATATTATTATTATTATATTATTATTATTATTATTATCATTATTATTATTATTATTATTATTATATTATTATTATTATTATTATTAGAATACTGGACATACTATTGCGCAACAAAAAAAGGAGACCCCAACAACCACATTGCTGTACATCACGAAAATATCTTATATTATTATTATTATCTTACATCTAATATATTATTATTATTATATTATTATTATTATTATTATCATTATTATTATTATTATTATTATTATTATTATTATTATTATTATTATTATTAAAATACTGGACATACTACTGACTGGGACTCTGCTACATGCATTACATACTGCACTAACTACCATCAACGTCTTTCACTTGAGAGTTGGGTCACCAACTTAGAACAAGAACCACTTAACCGCAGCCAAACTCTACCGGCACCCTACAGAAGACTCATCCATGACCTCGAACAGACCGATGACGCTACTTAAGAACAATAGACTATCACTTTGTGATAACACCTACGTTACCTAGAACAATAGACCACTACTTGCGACTATACCGACGCTACTATTCGCAATACCGACTAATTACTGTTTACGATTACGACCGCAGCACCAGAGCTATAAATACCATCTACTATTCTAATTTTTATTGAAAGATTATTCTTGCAGTGTTATCAATTTTTTCTGGTCTACGGGCCACTTTTTCTTGCACTGAGGTTTCAGCCACACACACAAAAAAAACCCATCGTAAATCTCCTTCCGCCAAATCTTCTTTAGCGAGTCGCTAGAGTCGAAAAATTGTTTTCGTTCACTTTAAGAAAGACATGACTTCTGTGCTTTCAGTCATAGATGAAACATACTTTTCGTTTTGCAAAAATAAGAAAACAATATTTTTGATCCATATTGCAATGTTTTCTGTGCATGTATTTGCGAGTAAGTGATACGTGCGGGAATCCTGTGGTGATGGCGCAATCAAGCCATGAAAAATCAACTCGATGAGTTACCAAGGAGGCTCGAAAGGGTTTTTGAACTTCCATATAGACTAACAAAAATGACCCTGAAAAACTTTATATTGCTAACATATGACCGTAAGTTGACCCAGAAGACGAAAGACCATAAAGGTTGGAATGAAAAGAAAAATATTAAAATGTGTGCAAATTTTTTCATTTAAAAAATCATAACTCAAAAACCGAACGGTGAAAATCGTTTAAAATTGGCATGTTTGAACTTCATCAATCAATCTTTGATTAGACCGAAAAAGAAAAAATTCTGTAATGAGGGATTCTCAAAATTCAATGAAGTTTATTAAAGGACGTTCCCAATTACAGAATTTTCTTATTTTTTCTTAGCACTCACGAACCATTAAATAAAAACCACATGCAAAGTTTTAAAAAAAATTACCGTCCAGTTTTTGAGTTACTTTAGTTTAAGTATGAGGTTTTTAGGACAAAATTTTCCTATTTCAAACGATTCAGTGCTACGTCATTTAAGAGCACGCGCGCTCGTTCAAGGAAAACCATATCGAGCCTCCTTACTTATGGTGCTCCGCTCACGCGGGAGCTCCGCTAATAAGTGCAACAAAACTTAATCACATGTTAGCTGACTGATAGAGCTAATCTAGAGGATAATCGTGCCATTTGTTGACGAGAAATGGCACTGATCAACTGCAAAAAGTGTTTACAATTAGAGCCACATACTGTATTACAAACGAATAGCATGAATTTCGTTGCCTATGGCGTCGGAACAAAACCTCCCTCGGCTTTCGGGGACATTTAATTACTAATCACCCTCAAGTCATGATCATGCTATTACTTATAATTAATTTTGCTGTACCGACCATTGTTCTAGATCTTGCAGTGTCTGTCTGTGTTCCACGCGCCAAGAGATGCGTGTCTTGCCAGGCAAAACCGGCCCAACATCAACCGACTTGTACAGTGCTCCCTTAGATATGGTTCAACAAAAATCCCTAAAAACGCTGCAGCCATTCGAGAAGAAGAAAAACCAACCTGCAGGAGGCCTAAAGCTGTACCTTTATCGCCTGGGCAGGAATAAAGACTGGCGACTTTTTCTGTACAATAAACACCAGTTATGCCGTGTAAAAGTCCTTGGATGAAACACAACACGAGTACCAATGTAACATTAGGCAGAAACCGGTACCAGGATGCAAAGACAAAGAACAATAGGATGATGACGTTCAACGAAACGAGGAGCCAGATTTTCCGGATCCTTAAGAACTCCATGTATTTTTCTCCGACACACGAGACCCCGAGAATCAAGAGACCTCCAAACAGCATGCCTGAGTCGCTGACTAACCGGTAGTACAGGTAATGATCGCGTGGTTGAAATGGCGAGGAAGGAAACGTTAGAGTTGATAAAACGGATGATACCGTGAAATGAATGCAAGTGCTGGATGTATATGTGTATCCAATAAGAGGCAATGCTTTGAAAATAAACATTACTTTGGACAGCAAACTTGGCACTTCTACAATTCTTTCTTGTTTGTCAGAGTTTTCTTCATTTGTCAAGATGGTGTAGTATACAGGCTGGTGGTCAGTTGTCCTTTTCAGATGATCTTTCAAGGGTTCCTTGTCCAACGACAGATAAATGCCAAGTGGTATGAAACATAACGGTATGCACGCAGCAATAGCGATGCGAGGTGCTACACAAAGCCATGTAGTCAACCCTGAAAAATTTAATAAACTATAAGTTTACTCACACATTACCGATTAATTCCGAGTTACACACGATCGGTTCTTAACATAAAACAGGCAAACATGAAATTGAAATCGGAGCTAGATGTTTATTCACCACAAACGTCAGTCAAAACAAAGCAGTTTTATCAGTTTATTAGACCGTTGAAAACAAAATAAAGCGTTAGTTCTACTCCAAACGTGGAGGAGATTCTGGTTCCCGTGGTTAAATGCAAGACGGAATATAAATATGTACATATAGCTAATCAGTTCGATCAGTTAACTTTGTCGCTGAAAAAGCCTAAAAGCCTTCAAGCCTATCATTTATCTTTTGTTTACCAACAAACTTTACTGTAGGCTATCCCAGAATTAAGGGATATATGTCCAAGTCGTAGAATTTTCAAGCATACAGCGAGTTTCTTGTTGTAATAATGCCGCGGCCAAATAAATTTCATAATTCCGCTCTCAGAGCTTTAAGGCGCGATTACACGTCCGAAGCAATTTTCTCTGCAACTTGTCTCGCAACGGCGCCGTTTACGGAGTCTACATCTGTGGTATGTAGAAAGTTTCCAGTCGTTTGGCAGTTCATAAAACTTTAATCAATCACATAAGATAAAAAATTTACACGATATTATTGGAATTTTGAGTAAATTTGTGCCTAATTTCGCGCTTTACGAGCGAAAGTTGAGGAAAACTCCTGTAATTTACAGAGAATGTATGTCATATGTGACTCTTGTCTGAGTCAATGGCAGAGGGGCATATATTCGTGACGTAATAGTCGCGCTGCGCTGTTAGCTATAAACAAAATCCTACTAACCTGTATAAACAAATGAGGCCAAGAAGACTGCAGCATTTGTGCCATTTTGGAAAGCATTAGCTAGTATGTCTGCTTTCTCGTAGTATGCTAGCATTCTAACACCAGTTATCATTGTAAACCCATAAGCAATTCCCATCGCCGTCACACCGGCTAGTCTCACCCTGATATCATCAATGGCAACTAGCAAAACTAGTGATCCAACGAACAACAAGGTGATCAGGCCAAAAGACACATTAAACGATATCCTGCGAACAACGAAAGGACTGGCGGATTTGCTGAAGAGGTCGGCCAGGGAATATGCCAAGAGAACCACCGTTGATGGCAAAAGAGTACCAGACAGTATATCTTCCACAGCCATCCACGATACAATTGCTTGTGGAAAAAGTGACCACATACCCAGCAAGTAGAAAGAAAATGTCACAAGATGATTTCTTGACGGATCTTTCATTATTTGCCGTGATTCACTCAATATCCAATAATATACCCTTGAACAAAATTTACGTGCGTTGCCAAAGTTCTTCGTTTTTTTTCAGCGCAGCTGAGGTATTCGAAGGTCAACTGAGTTTCAATCAGCTGATAAAAGTTTTTGAATCTCATTATCTGCTCCAAATAGTTATTTTATATGTGTTCTCCCGTGCTTAGACTTCAGCTAATGAATATACATGTTTTCACAATGAAGCAATGGAGCAGGAACGTTTGCGTGCCTGCACGGCAAATCGTGAAATTAAGGCATATTTAAAAAAAAAATTACCTAGTAGGATTCACAGGATCAACTTAATTCTTCGCGTGAATACAGTGCAAAGGTGGCCAGGCGCCAGAGTCGCCTCCTCGTTTGGATTAAAACTAACGCTTTATTTTTTTTCCAACGGTCGAATAAATCTTATTAATATTAAACAGACAAACATCACGAGATTGAAATCGGAGCTAGATGTTTATTCACTACTAAAGGTCAGCCGTACCGAAGCAGATTTATTCGACCGTTGGAAACAAAATAAAGCGTTAGTTTTAATCCAAACGAGGATGCGACTCTGGCGCCCGTGAAGGTGGCACTACTGAGAACATTAGAAATATTTGTTTTGATCAATTTCTCGTGCTCAGGTCCCGCGCAAGGATTTAGATTGATCAAAACACGTACTATCCCTCCAAGTTCATTCTATCTAATCGTAGATTTCCTAGATTTATTTTCACCCGGCCCCAGTCCCCTCATGAATTTCGGAAAAGCCTATACCAGTCTCCCACCCCACCTCCTCACTCGGTCACTTCCAACATGGCGGACAAGAAGGATAACAATGCCGAGGAAGAAAGACATCGATTTTTACAGTCTCTTCGTAAGTATTTCTCAAGAACAAAAGCGTTGTCGTTAATTTGATAACAATATTGTGAATTGTTTATGATTTCTTACCTTCCAAGAAAGCTACTCTTTAGTTAGTTCCGCTTTTGAGGCTGTCAGTTGGTATGACCTTTTGTTAACTTTGATTCACGTGTTGTCAGTACTGTTCACCGCGATAATTCACAGGGTTAAGTATTTATCATACGAACACTTCATTCGTTTGGTATAATGTCTATTCTTGTGCGATGGGTTTGTAAAGTCTTTTATATACAAGTTATTCACGGAAATAACAAGTGAGCTGTTACTAAAGTTCATTGTAGTAGGTACAGTATCTTAATATTATTATTTTGTGTGTGTATAATTTTGTATTTTATTGCGTAGAATATGTCCTTTATATCTGAATATGTAGTACTTTACTTGATTTTCTGTACTGCAGAGGGGATACAGGGCAGCTAGCTATGGTCCTTTCACTCTCACAAGATGCAATTTTTTTTACAGTGCTCAATGGTTGTTGCACAAGTTTGATGAATGAGATTTCAGACCTTGGTGGAATTGAAACATGCAAAATTTTTGTTTAGATTGCCACTAAACCTAAACCTGTCTAGCTACTAGCTGAAGGAACACTGACGTTAAATAAGGCCTTTACCTTTACCCCGGGGGGGGGGGGGGGGGGGGACTCCCTTATAAAATGGGTAGGTATGCTCGACGGACGGATTGAAAAATGACCCTAAAAGGTATGCATAAATGAATTCAGGTATCGATTCCAGACCCTAAAAGGTACGACCACATTTAACAGTTTTTTTAAATTTAAAATTGATAAATATACACTAATTTCATCAAATACACTTCGCTTTCCGAACATTCCCGGACTTTAACAAAGTATTGTCATATATTCAGGTATATTTATCATATAAAAGAATATTGACCCTAAAAGGTACGGCATCATTTCGAGACCCTAAAAGGTACCAGAGGGTTTTATTTTCGACCCTAAAAGGTCTGTCGAGCATACCTACCAACTTTATAAGGGAGTCCCCCCCCCCCCCCCCAGGACCTTTACCTTTAAACCTTCAAATTTTATTGAACCCTGAAACAACCTCTGGGCTCTTTTGGGTTGGATGTGATTGGGCTAATGTGTGTTCACAACAAACATTTCTTACAGTAAATAGAGGTCCCAATAAGAGACAAATTAAACCTGTAGAAAATAGCCCTTTGCTACAGTTTGTGCTTGGAGAAGATGAAGAGGATGAAGATGAAGATGAGGACTTTGAGCTTGATGAACATGCAGAAGGTAAAAAATAACGAATGTGGATCAGTTGTTCCAGAAAAACATCTTCTCAATCCTCCGTTCCTCTATGTAACACCAGTCTCAGGTTGGTGAATGGGTTTCCTGTGATTAGGCCTTTTTTGGACCATGGTTCTTGAAATTCAAATAGAAAAAAGAGTCTGTGATCAAATTTCAGTCCCCCAGTGATACTTGATCTGCTTATATTTTGAATACTAATATTGCTGATTTTGTAATTCTTTTTGTGAAAATTTGTATCACACTCTGAATCCTTGTATCAAACCGCTTGTCAGTAAGGGGGGGGGGGACATGTTGGCACAAGTTACAAAAATTAAGAAAGGATGATCACAGCTCAAATGCTGGTCATGATTTCATGTTGAAACCCTATACTGTCCCTGACTCATCACTCAACTTATGTTATTGATTCAAAATGTTATGTGTTTAGTTGGGTCAGGGAGTGATGACGATGAACAAGACGTTGATACTAGCAATGTAGACAACCAGAATGAACAAGAAGATAATGACGATGATAGTGAAGATAGTGAAGAAGAGCCTGATAAAGGACCAACATTATCAATTGGAGATTTGATAGCAGCCATGCATTCAAAGGTAAAGTATTGATTAGTAAACTATATAAACATACATATTTTTAGAGGGGAAATTCTTCCACAAAACAAGTCTTTCAATTTTTCATTTATGCACTTTTGATGCAAATTATCCATGCAGACTTCCAGATGGCAAACACTGGGAGAAGATGGCGTTTTTGAAAGATCGGCTCATTCTAGAGATTTTATTTTTATGCCAAAATTATATTACTTCAAACTATCAAAAAAAATCTGCATTTAGATTTGAAACTGTTACATTTATCCCTGACTCAGAAAATCGAGTAAGGACATTTTAAAAGCCATTTATTTTTTAAACTAGTGACCAAAGAAGTCCAAATTCAAGTTTTTCATTTATCAGAAATATGTTAACACATATTCACTGGAAAACATTAAGATTATATCAATAAAGCAGTTGAAATCTGATGATTAATTTGAAGTTGTCTGTCCCCTCGGCAACTACGTGACTAATCTGCATTACAATACCAAAACCTTCATGGCATCTATCGTAAATATAACCCATTGGAATGTTGATTTTTGCAAAGGGAGCAAAAACCCTGTAGAAAAACTCCCGAATCAAGGGAGAGAATGAACAACACATTCTACCCACATATAACCCAGAGCCCATGGGGGTATGAACCCATGAGAGGCGAGTGTTCTCACTGCTACGCAACCTGTGCTTCTACCCTATTATCAATGGTAAAAATGAATAAGCATTCATGAGTTTATATGACTGACCTTTACAGACTGACCAAAAGCCAGCACCTCTCAAAGCATCTTCCGATGTTGTGATCTGTGGTATATGTATGGATGATGTCAGGTAAGATACTATGTTACTGACAGTAATATATAAACATCAAATTAAAGCTAAATTATGATTAATCTTTAAGAAACTTTTAGGTCATTTTTAATACAGTATTTACAATATAATTGAATTACTTTTTAGTGATGAAGGAGATGAAATTGTTGAGTGCGACAACTGTGGGATCACTGTTCATGAAGGTATGGAACAATTAACCTTAAAGTTTGTTGAATTCATAAAATGCTGCTGTGTTCCTACAGATTCATTTACGCAGGGTTAGCCTCATTTCGATGTCAAAACATTCACAAATATCAACAGTAAAGTAGAGAATACACTTCAACAATATAGACACTTTGAAATTCCACAGCAGTTTACTGGAACTCACGAATATTCTAGTATGCAAAATCGAGGCTAACCCTGTCAAGGACAAAGATGTACCTATTTTATGAATTTGAAAAATGTCTATAATTACAGTAAAGAGATGATAACTAGTGGTAAGCTAGTGTGAGCTGCGTTGGTGTTTCTAATGAAACAGTATGGATAAAAAGTTAAATTTTACACTGTAAATAATAAGAGAGATCACTTACTGACGTTTCGGACGCTAGTCCTTCGTCGGAGTAAAAAAGGAAGGACTAGCGTCCGAAACGTCAGTAAGTGATCTCTCTTATTTTTTACGGTGTAAAATTTAACTTTTTATCCATACTGTATAATTACAGTATTTTAGAAACAACAGGGTTCAAAAAGTTGAATGGTTATGTTCTTCCTTTAATTACTTTTGACAATGCAAATTTTTACATTTTGGCAGCAAATTTGGTATTTCAAGATGATTTTCACCCATAGAATTTCCCATACTGTTTGTTATAGGTTGCTATGGTAACATTAATGAGCAAGGAAGCGAAAGTGACAAGAGTAATGATACTGACTCCCCGACGGAGCCTTGGTTTTGTGATGCTTGCAAGTCTGGAGTTCAACCTGTAAGTAATGAGCCCAAACAACACTTCTTAGTTTTTTCCAGTCTGCCGTCATAAATATTGTGCATTGTAATTGGCTGTTGGAGAGGGTGGTATTTTCTATCTTTGACTGTGGTCTGGTATTCTGGGATAATGGGACAATAAAACAAATAGTCCCCATTACAGTTCCCTGTGCCATAAAAATGGTAAAAATGCCTTTGCATCGAAGCAAGGCGAATAGTGAGATGATATAGACCTTGGACAATTATTCATATTTCTGTCAATGCAAGCGCACTGTTTGTCTTGCTACAATGTAAAAGCACAGCCACTGGCTAAAGTGATAGCAAGGATAGGTTTGTTAAAGGTGGGATGAGGGGAGGTGGGGCAAACAATATTTACTAGATTTATCTAAAATTTGATATTTATAATCCAATATAATGCACATATCATTTTAGGATTGTGAACTTTGTCCTAATCTTAGTGGAATATTCAAAGAAACAGATACTGGGCAGTAAGTGTAGAGCTTTTATTGTCATTTCATCTTCTATACTGTCATCAGCTGTACAGTTAGTTATACTGTAATCATATTGCTACTGTAGCTAGTTGGTTTAGATATGTGGTTCTTCCAAGTTATCTTATACTCTAGTTTTGAGTTCTTGGTTGCTCAGGTTAGTCTCAATTTTGTGCAGAATATTCAGGTGTTTCCTTGAACGTGTAATTTCCAGGTGTTTCTATTTTATATGACCCTTGCAGCACCTTGGAATGCAGCTGAATTTGGAGGACAAAACAAGAGGTTTTCAATTTTCAGGAGATTGAAATTCTTTTTTTTTGGTCCACCAAATTGAGCTGCTTTGACGTCACGTGAAAGGGGTCTATACATGTATGTGAATATTTTGACATTGAAATGAGGCTAATCCTGAATAAATGAATTCATCAATAAGGAAACACCAGTATAAACACCTCCAGTGTTTTTATAGTTCCAGAAAATAAAAAATAGACCTAACAAGTGAGATTGTAGATACTGTACAGTATGTGTGCTACTCCTACCAACAGAATTGGGCATGAAAAAAATAATATATAAAATTAGAAAAAATATCATAATTAAATGATAAAAAAAACACAAGAAAACACACAAATACATTTTTTACAAAACATTTCTCTCCTTGAGGGGCTTGCTCTGCAAACACTACTACTACTACATATGTACCTTCACTATTTGACAACACACAACACTCAACTCATACAGCTATGGAAAAATATTTGTGACAAGGAATTCATGTGGTTCAGCTGACCATTAAACCAGCAACATTGTACTGTACACAGTAGTCAGAGGCTGCCAGCGATGTAGCAGCACACTACCCATGCACACTCCAATACCTCTTCTCGGGGGGACGAGAATATTTTTGAAGTACATTACACTACATAACTCTAAGTTATTAGATACAACATGTGCAGTATATATATTCTAATCTTTAATCATGTTTGATACAGGTGGGTTCATTTGCTCTGTGCTCTCTACACACCTGGAGTGGCTTTTGTTAAGCCTGAAAGTCTAGAATGTGTAACCCTCTCTGAATTACCTGCTTATAAATGGGGATCTAAGGTACAGTATAGTCCTGAGTATTGTTATTACCCTAACCTACCTCAGTTGGATGAGTTTATCAACATGTTTTGGAAAATTCCTGCCGTGAAAAAAGCCTAGACAAATTTTGCAGGATTTTTGCGGATTTTGAGGAATTGTGCGGCATTGACCCGATTGTGCGCAACGCATCCTGTCAGATACCCTGTTTAAAGTATAAGGGCTTGGCAGCAATTCGTAAACAAACAAAAAATATTGGCCAAGTTTTTTGAGATTTAATTTTAATTTCAAAATTGTTTAGTATCCAATTTATTCATTTGCCCCCTTTGTAGGTTTATACTGAATCAATTAGACCTCTACACTCTCATGTTCCATGATTCCAAACCCATTCAGACTTCTGCATCATAGACTACAGTACTGACTTGGAGATAATTTGGGCCGTGGGTCTTTATTGTTAATTAGTGTTCTGTGGAGCCATGGATAGAGGGTTTTGGATGATAGACACTCTTGATGGCTGTGATGTCAACTAAAACTTTATTTTTGGTACTCATGTACATGTATATTGAAACTTCAGGAATGCAGTTTGTGTGAAGATGAGCGCTTCAGCAGGACAGGTGTTTGTGTTGGCTGTGATGCTGGTTTATGTAGAACTTACTTCCATGTTACTTGGTGAGTTGTTTTACAGATTTTTCAAAAAATATTTAAAGGGGTGAAAAGTGATCAGTCGACAGATTGGCAACTGCACTGACCTAAAGGAACTGTTGGGTAATAAGAATTTCTTCATATTCATTTCTTCAATACCTAGGCCTAAACAATGCCATCTAAAGGCCCGTTTACGCTGGAAATTTGTTTTGATTTGAATAACATTTTTTTCTTACATGAAATATTTTGAATATTTTTCCAGTGCTCAAATCCATGGGCTTCTATCAGATGTACCAGAAGAATGTGATGAGGTGGGATTGCTTTCCTATGATGAGAACGAGTTAATTAGAAAGTAGTTACTGAATTAGTCATTATCTTGCTACATGTATGATAACTTGACTTTATCAAATTATCTAAAAACATTCCTGCAAAAACTATTAACTGGTGGTTATACAGTAGGCCTTGGGTTATACTCATTCATAAGGATTTTTTAGATAGAGTTATAACTGCATTGTGGTTTCCTAAGCTTCTTGAAAATATCCATTACAATGCAAATTTTTTTTGATTCATCAGTTTGAACTCTCCTTGCTTTTTTTTTTTGATCAGTGGTTGGACAGTCGAACCCCCAACAAAAATTTTTAATTCCCTTTACAAAAATCCTGGATCCACTCCTGAGTAGTTTATCTCATTTATAATCTAAAGTGGAAAACTGTTTTACATAATTATTTAACTTTAGATTTACCTTTTATTATCTGATTAGATTGAACATTATTTGGTGATATTATTAAATAACTTACAATACTCATACATGGTGTTTCATTGCAGGATGTAGCTGACCCACTGTATGCACACTGTAAACAACATGCAGACAAAACCATAACCAAAGGAAGAGTTAGTATTAATGAATATATTTATTTGTATGTTATCTATATACAGCAGCTATAACAAAAAAAAGTTGAATGATGAATACTGTATACTGCATAGTACTGCATTCCAAGACCAAAGGGCATTGTGGGTCTCATTAATTTGAATTATTAAGTGAATGTACAGCGATTTGCTCTCTATATGTAGCTAGTATATTGTTCCGGATGAAATGCACTAAAAATAAAATAAATAAAATTTTTAATTATTTATTTTGTTTTAAACAATATTACAGTACATGAACCAAATTCATTTTGATCTTGGAATTGACTATTCGATATGCAGTGTGATTGATCATTATTCAACATTTTTTGAAATAGCTGCATAACTAGCATTATTATACTGTAATTAGTAATAGTGCTTATTGTAATATAATTTTTTCCACTGTTCCTTCCCATCAGCCATTGATGGTGTGGGACAAAATAGTTATACTGTAACAATGCTTTCTCGTGGTACACCATGGAATATCCCACTTGTCACTCATGTTTTCTTGTTAATTATATCCATTTTGAAATCACTAGCAAATCCTGCAATCTGATTGGTTCTCAGCAGTGCGATTTATTCACAAATCGCACCATTTTGAGTTTTAAATCGCACTGTTTTTGAAGAGCCAATAAAATTGTAGAAAACCTTAAATTTGACCAATCAGATCACAGAAAACAAAAGCCAATTCAAAGCATGAGATCAATTTTTGAAGGAGGTTTTCTAGGTGAAAATGGGTGATATTGAAAAATTGGATTTAAATTTGAAATTCCTACAGTAGTGATTTCAAAATGGATATAATTAAGTGGTAATTGAACTTCGTGTCGAGCAATTTTGGTCTGAAATCAAACTCGTAATTAACAAATTGCACTCCCGCTACGCGGTCGTGCAATTTTGTAATCACTTGTTTGATTTCAAACCAAATTGCACTCCACTCAGTTCAATTACCATCATAAATCAACTTGCATGGAGATTCATGCTTATACTAAAAATACGAGTGTCTTGTGGGATTTTCCATGATATGCCACCCAAACCACTGTATGATTAGCACTGTGAGTATACTAGTATACATGTACCACCAGAAAGACTTGTATACTGGTCACTAAACCAATAATATGAAAACTGGAGGGCATATAAAGTATTCAGTATTAAAGCTATGCTCTACTTGTATTTCAGCGTCGGGCATGGCTAGCATATAATGCAAGGTTTAAAAAGGCATTTGAAAGAAAGACGCCAGAGGAAAAGGTAAAGGCTGTACTGTTGTCAGATCCTAATGAAGAAGGGTATAGGGAGTGTTAAAATGTAGATTACTTTTTTAGGGATTTGGGGTGCAATTCCTGATTCCTAATAATTCTTAATAACAAAGGACTGAGTGACCATGTTGGTTGGTATAACAAAAGAGACTGATTACAAATCTTTTGTAAAGTTCAATCAAGTTGGCAGCTATGAAAACCAGCAATATATCTCTTTACCTTGGGCATAATATTTTCCCATTATATTTAAGCACAACTTAGCAAGTTGACCAAGTGCTTTCAAAGCATGTTCACTTTTTCCAACAAAATACACCAGTTTCGCATTCTATGCAAACTGCTGTTTTTGAAGACCACAGACTCATTTTCCCTTAGAATAAATGGTGTCTATGAATAGCTGACTTATAAACGAGGCTAAGCATGTACAAATAAGTCTGTGGTCTTCAAAAACAGCGGTTTGCATTGAATGTGAAACTAGTGTATTCAGGTGAGTTCGATTGAGAATGTCCTCTAAGCCATAGTACAGTAATTCAGCTGAGTCCTTGAACATTCCTAACTTGTATACTTCTGGAATTTTCTGGAGATATTTCTCGGCACCAACCCTGTATAGTGTATAATTAAGGTTTGTGGAACTCCTCAAACTAATGGTAAATTGTTTGACCAACAGGAAAGAATCGAGTCTTACTTAAACGAAATCCAAAAACGAGTAAAAGAAGAAAAAAACAGGTCACCAACAAAACCCTTGTACAGTAAGTTCCCGATTTTATTAACATAACTTTATGATATATTTTTAGTTTTTGTTTCAAAAGTTTTCAATTTTTTCAAAAGGAAGAGCAAATCATTGAAAGAGGAAATGAAGCTGTTCTAAGAGCAAGCAAACAATCACAAAGAACTATGTATAATATGTATTCCATTATATGGGGGGAAAAACAACTTAGGCATGCCATAAAGGAATTGCAGTTTGACTTTATTGCACTCATTTTTATAAAGAAGTTACAATGAAAATACTAGTAAAAAGTAAAAAATAGGATTTAGTAGTGTCAACTCTACAGAGTAGCTATTCATCCACTGAAATTCCAATTGGAATTTAAAAGTTGATTTTTGCTGAGGAAGGAAAACCAGAGAATCTGGAGAAAAAACCTTGAAGCACAGGAGAGAGCCAACAAACAACTCTACTCACATACATCACTTAGTCCAGCAGGACTCAAACCCAAGTTGCTTTTGTGAGAAGTGCCTTTTTCCATTGGAAATGAAATTATTATTTTTTCTTTCCACAGCTCCAACTGAGAAAGTACCTCGTCTTTTGTCTTTTTGCCCTGGAGGTAATCCTAATCTACAGTACTCATTAGCTATATTCCTTTCACAAAATGTTGTTTCAATACTAAATTGAGGCTTTTCTTGTAGCTTGTCGGCAGTTGTTCAAGAAAGCAGTTCTTTTAGGATTCACTACTGATCAAGTAAGTGTTAGAACAGTAAAGAGGAAGAAAGGAAGGAAAAGAGATGAGTGGGAAAGGAAAAAAGAGGGAGAGTCTTTCTTAATTAGGCTTGGGTGGTTAAGTGATAGGTAGTCAGAACAGTTAAGAGAAGGAAAGAGCAGGAAAGGGTAGGAAGGAAAGAAAAGAAAGGGAAGAAAGGGAGAGGAAAGGACGAAAAAAGCAGAAGAAAAAGAAGAACTTAGTGAAGGAATGAAAAAGGGAAGGAAAAAATCTCATAAAAGAGGGATAAAATAATTTGCAATCCTTGTTACAAGAAGAACATTTCTAAGAAGAAAACTAATATGCATAATAAGTATGTCAATGTAACAGAGCTCTAGTGTCATTCCTGGAGGTGGGATGTACTCTACAAGGTTCTTTCCCATTCATCAGCAGCCGTTGTTATTTCTGTGTTATTTTTGTTTTAACAAACTTTGGATCCTCCCCCTGATTTCATGTTATTGATTCTTGATTGGCTAACACTGATTCATTCTTTTCCAAGACAAGAGATGTTGTAAACGTGCGTCGAAAGTGGTTTGTTCCTCCATCGATGACCTGTGAATTTGTCAACTATTATCATGGTACGTGTCATATCAGGCCCCATTTAGGTCCAGTTCAAACGTCAGAAAAATTAAAATTTACTACTCTGAAGTGAAAAGGAAAATCTACCTTTTTTTCAACCTAATAGACCTCTTTACCTTGGGCGTTATGTTTTCCCATTTCAGACCGTGTGTCATTCTCTTGAGTATCATTTCTTTGTTTAACGGTTGTACACAAGAAGACACATGAATATGGATACGACTCAAACAAAGAAACTTCTAAGTTTTGTTGTTTTAACTGACTGTGTCATATCTTCAGATCGAGATGCACGTGTTAATGACATGCAAGAACGGCAAGCAAAACTTGAAATCAACAACCAACAACTACAAGAAGAAGAACAAAAACTCAGGGAAAAAGTAGACAAGGTATTTCTATGGTTATACCGTAGTGCTCTAGCTATTGGTGTAGGAAGGGGGGGGGGGGGGGGGGGGACGAACCTTCCCCTCTTTTAAAATTGAGGTTTCCATATTAGAAAATCGAAATGTTCCGAAAATTGTATCTTTTAATGGCTGGATAACAATAATAGTAATGGAAATGTATGTTGTTCTTGGGGAACAGGGTTGTGAGTAGGGGAAACACAAAATCAATAAGATTCACCTTTTGTTATACTAAGCAACTAATACCAAGCTAAGAATTAAGAAAAAGCACCTGTTTGATGTTCTTACCAACATATTCCAAGCTAGAAAAGAGGGGGGGGGGGGGGGTCAGGGACACCCTTTGACCACTCCCTAAATCTGCCACATGCAATTGATAAATAAAATTAATTTATTTCAGAGATTATTTTTGTTGAAATTTCAAGAATTGTTCATCTAGTGCCATGTTGTTTTTGCTGAAGCCGAATTTTAGCGCAATTGGTAGATCAAACAGAAAATTCGAATTTTCCAAAAATCTTTGAATCCAATAAAACTGAGCTTGGGCTTCCTGTGGTTGAGAGTGCTCATGTGTTACACTCTCACAAGTCGTTATCTTTCTTTTTGTGTGGGTCAGCTGTCAGGAAATCTTCATGGTCTCACAAGCACCCTAAAAAAGCACCGAGAGGAAGGACTAGTTTTACATCAACTATTATGTCAACTCGCTGACCAGGTAAGATCTACCTATCTTATGGAAAGCACTGGTGTCATAGTGGTGAAAAAAGCTCGCTCTTACTACTGCAACCTGGGTCCAAATCCCGCTGGGCTCAGTGTCGTATGTGAGTAGAGTTGTTTGTGAGGTCTCTCCCTTGCTTTGAAGGTTTTTCTACAGGATCTCCGGTGGCCATTGTGTAGAGGTTTGACTGTATTTTCTTTTTTTGTTTTTCATCAGGACTTCAGTTTGCCTGAGATTCTAAAAACAAGAAAAACAAAACGAAAGATGTCGGAAACCTCTTCAAGACACATCCAGATACATCCGTAAGTGGTCAAACACTGTATTTTTACTGCACAAATTGTTCTGCTTTAGGACTAAGAATACACTGTGCCCTATGATACCCAGAGACACGATGGCCTGTCAAACATGGTCATGGATAAGCCCATGTCCACAATAATGCGTTTTCAAAACGCTCCGTTTTCATCTCAACAAATCAAAAGCTTGCTCAAAATTTTTTAGCATTAGCATGTTGTAGTGATATTGTTCATCAAAGATTTACCATAACACTAGCATGTTGTAGTGATATTGTTCATCAAAGATTTACCATAACACTAGCATGTTGTAGTGATATTGTTCATCAAAGATCTACCATTACACTAGCATGTTGTAGTGATATTACTCATCAAAGATCTACCATTACACTAGCATGTTGTAGTGATATTACTCATCAAAGATTTACCATAACACTAGCATGTTGTAAATAATATTGCTTATCGAGGTTCATATCTTGCAGGTGTGCAAAATGTAATGAAAAAACCAATCCACACTTGATGACTGAATGTGACACGTGTCATAAATATTACCATTTGGCCTGTGTAGACCCACCCCTTACAAGAATGCCCAGGAAAACTGCCAAGTGTTTGTGGTAAGCACATCATCACCATCATCAACATTATTCATCATTATTGATACTATTAATATAGTATCACATTACTCACTCTACTATTGATACTATTTTCGAATACACCAGTTCTGCATTCGATGCAAATCACTGAGGATTTCAAAACATTGGTATCATAAAATATTGCACAATCTTTACGTTACAGTTGGCTAATACCACATTCACACCGGACTGTTTAGTTGAACTAGTGCCCTTCCATCAGCATGTACGCCTAACTAAACAACTTTCAAACCTTCTTTAACTAAACTACTTTGAGGATGTAGTTTTAACCCTGTATAAAGATGGCAGCCAAACGATGAAGGAAATGAGATAAATAAATTAATAAATAAATACCAAGGTTTGTTGGTGTGAATGGGGCTTCAGTTTTCAAATCATTAGCAACAGCCAACTGTGACGTAAAGAATGTGCAAGTTGAATAATACCAATCCCACGGACTTTTAATGTGTCTTTGAATAGCTGACTTATAAACGAGGCTAAGCCTGTACAAATGAGTCTGTGGTCTTCAAAAACAGTGGTTTGCATCGAATGCAAAACTGGTATATTTGGGGGAGGAGGGTGGGGGTTGTGTAGATGTATTTGCATTTATCGCCAAACATTCTTCTTCGTTTCCTGTACTTTTACAGGCAGTGTTCTGAATGTGATCCCAGCGAAAGTGAGGAAGAGATCGATGTGAATGTGGATGACAATACTCCAATTTCGAAAAGTCGACAAAGAAGAACCATAAAAGAGCCAACCAAGTTTACTCCAGATAAGGGCGAGGTGTGTTGAGTACGATTGAATAAAAAAATTGCATTTTATGGTATGATATTCTCATTGAAATTTTTGGCATTCTGTAATTGGAGGAAAGTTGTAGACTATGCCCCACTATGCCTTGATATGATATCAAGGCATAGTGGGGCATAGTCTACAACTTTCCTCCAATTCTAGTTTTAGTCAGAAAATGTTCAGACCACGACCGCCGTCATGGCTTTTTTTTATTCTCAGCATTCTAGGTATCCTGTATTCACTATACTCTGAACACCAAGGCATTGAGAGAATTTGCATATGAGGAGTAGTAGTCTCCAACTTTGCTTTAAATCTTTTGTGTTCTTTTTGACTTGCTAATACTTTGCTTATTTCTTTATAGCCACGAAGAATAAAAGTGTTTAGAAAACGAAAAGCCTCGCAGGATGTTGTCAACACACCTGAAGCGGAAGCAGTCCCAAAGAAACCTGTAAGTAAAATTATCATTATTGTCATCATCATCATTAGCAACAGTGTCATTGGCTTTTCAAATCTAGTAGACCTCTTTAGCTTGGGCGTAATGTTTTCCCATTTCAGACCACGTGTCATTCCCTAGAGTATCATTTCTTTGTTAAACGGTTGCGTATGAGAAGACACATGAATATGGATACAACTCAAACAAAGAGTCTTATTCTCAAGACCACGTGTCATTCCCTAGAGTATCCTTTCTTTGTTTAACGGTTGTACATGAGAAGACACATGAATATGGATTCAACTCAAGCAAAGAATTTTATTCTAAAGGGAATGACACCGCATGGTCTGAAATCCATGGGAAAACATTATGCCCAAGGTAAAGAGATCTATGCATGATAGACACATTCAGTTTGGGTGCAATTTTTCCTATTTCAGACTATTTGCCATTAGGAATAAGATTCGCTCGAAACACATCCATAGAGTGATTTCATTTTACACGTGAAGCAGACCATGCCACCTTGTGGTCTCTTGATCATAGTCTAATAGACCCCTTGCAGCACGTCGGAATGCAGCTCAATTTGGAGGGCAAAACAATAGGTTCCAATTCTCAGGAGATTACAATTATTTTGTTTTGTCCTCCAAATTGAGCTGCTTGACTTTACATGCAAGAGGTCTATAAGATTTTGAAGGGTTCAATGAAATCGCTCTATAAATGTATTTTTTTAAACAAAGACATAATACTTATGATACGTAGTCTGGGGTGCTTAACATTTACCAGGAAAAACATGAAATTCCGGTTGGTAAAAAACAAATATTGTGTGTCATTCCGAAAAGAAAGTTCCGGAAAACTCAGTCTTCCGATTAAGGTAATCCACTTTTCCCGCTCTTTTTGGTTCTTCCGGTAGACGCGTGTACCATTTGTCGGAAGTCAAAGTTTCCCGCTCTTTTCGGTTGGTAGACGCGCGAATTTTTAACCGGATGGATTGGTTCAAATGGTAAGCACCCCTGATATACGGAAACATTAAGATCAACAAGACTGTATCATACGATGTTTCAGAAACTAGAAAAGCCAAAGAAGAAGAAAAAACAATACGTCCGTAAAGATAAAGTTCAAGATTTACGAACTGAATGTTTTAAGTGTAAACAAAAAGGAGATAATCATAGTCTTGCAAGGTAAAATATCAATCACTCTAAGACTTTAATTTATGACCAGACGTCACTAAACTAACTGGGGACGTGTATGTGACTAAACAATTAGTTACCCATTTAGTTAGTAGCCGAAGAATCTTTTGGCTCTGTTAGACTTTCTTTTCAACAATCCCAATAGACCTTTTGTGGATTTGTATTTTTTTACATTGTAGTACATTTTTACAGTTTTCAAATGAATGTTGGATTTTTAAAGTAAAATGGAGAAAGGTATCAGTTTATGAAAATTGTAGGGGAAAGAAGGAAGGGAGGAAGGAAGATATAAAAGAAATGAATGGAAGAATGGAATGGAAGAATAGAATGGAATGGAAAGATGGAATAGAAAGGAAAGGAGGAAGAAATCGATGCAAGGAAGGAAACAACAGAAGCAAGCGATGGAAGGAAGCAGGAGAGGAATGGAAGGAAAGAAGGAAGAAATGGAAACAACGGACGGGGAAAGGGAGGGGAACGTTCAAATGTTTTTCAATCATTTTAAACAACGGTTTCAAATGTTTTCCTTCAGGTGTGATAATTGTAAGCAGTGTTATCATTTTGGTTGTCTGGACCCACCAGTCAAGGTAAAGTAGGCGTTTTTCTTTATCAAAGATTTTAGTCTTGTTTTCAGTTAAAAGAGTGTCAATCAAAAAAAATAATGAAATAAGAAATAAATGAATGGGATTTAGCAGTGGCATCTCTACAGAGTTGCTTCTTCTTCCACTGAATTCCAATCGGAATTTAGAAGTTGATTTTTGCGGAGGGAGAAGAACCGGAGAACCCGGAGAAAACCCCTCGAAGCACAGGAGAGGAACAACAAACAACTCTACTCACATACGAATCGAATCTGGATCGCATTGGTGAGAGACGAGCGCTCTCAATGCTACGCCACCCGTGCTTCAAAATTTTAAAACTTCTAACTATTTATTTTCCAGAGTAACCCCAAGAAGCGTGGTTACATGTGGTACTGTACGGAATGTGATGAATCGGTAAGTTTTGTTTATAACACAGGGATCCCACTACATGAAAGTAAGATGGAAAAGAGCACATAATAGGAGAGCAAGAAAAAATGGCGTATTAAAATAGTTCCAAGTCGAGACTGAACTTGATTCTTATATTTATCAAGGCCAACCTCGACTTAAAACCATTGTTTTCGTGATCATCCAAGCGAATTATTGTCTTCAATGGTTTCAGCGAATAGACCTCTTTACCATAGGCATATTGCTTCTCCATTTCAGACCATGTGTCATTCCCTAGAGTATCATTTCTTTGTTTAACAGTTTCGAACGAGAAAACACATGAATATGGATACAACTCAAACAAAGAATCTTATTCTCAAGAGAATGACACGTGGTCTGAAATAGGAAAGCACTACGCCCAAGCTAAAGAGCCCAAGCTAAAGAGGACTATAAGTTCTTCAGTCAAAACGTTTTTACTGATTTTATGACAATTTTAACTCGCTGTAGGAAGAGGAGGAAGAAGAAACAGAGGTAAAGAGCGAGAAGATGGAAGTCAGTGAGGAAGTCAGTGAAGAAAAACCAAAGAACGACGAGACGAAGACTACATAACTGTTTGCTTTTATAATTAGACCCTTAATTTTTGTACCCCCTTTCCTCCGTCCACATCTGACCTTTACCTTGGGTGTGATGTTTTCCCATTTCAAACCTCATGTCATTCTCTCGAGAATAAAATTCTATGTGAGAGTGGAATCCATATTGGTGTTCCTTCTTATACACAACCATTAAACAAAGAAATCATACTCTAGGGAATGACACGTGGTCTGAAATGGGAAAACATTACATCCAAGGTAAAGAGATCTATTTTACCGCTTGGACGATGGTTAATTTTGAGCCCAGTGCTCCCAAACGTTTTCATTGTTGCAATATTTTATTTGTAACATTCCTCCTTCCCTCAATATTTTTTGTTTGGTTTTACTTGACCCCAAGAATTCATTGTCATTTCTTGCTGTAATACCCAGGTTCACCATTTTCAGCCCTTAGCCTACAGAATTTCCTAAGATCTTTCTTTTGGGGTGTTGGGATTGGAGCTGGGGTACAAAGTTTACATAGTGGCACACCTACCTTCCCATCCTTATTCTCATAAACCTGGTTTTCTATTTTGTTTGAGTAAGCATTAGTGTATTTTTACACTTCCAACCGCTAAACAAGGAAGTGGGAATCGCAAGGAAATGAAAGGTCTGTCATGCAGCGAGCAAAATGTGGAAGAAAACATATCAAAGTTACGGCTGTAAATTCACTCGCACATTGAATTTTAAAACAGGATAATAAGATCATTGAAAAGTTTTCTCAAGTTATATATTTCTGGCTAACAATACGAATTCTACAAGGAAAATGTATCAAAAACGAGGAAAGGTTTCTTGATCAAAGCACCTGTTGAAAATATTGTTTACGAAAAATTGACCCCTTGCACATGAAGTCAAAGCAGCTCAGTTTGGAGAACAAAATAAAAGAATTTCAATCTAAGGATAGAATTGGAAACCTATTTTGTTCTCAGTTCAAATTGAGCTGCATTCAGAAGTGCTGCAAGGGTTCAATAACTGATTTTGTTTTGGCAATTGCCTTGAGTTGAAATGAGACATGGTCGTGTCATCAAAGTTTAGATTAAACTAAAATTTAAAAAAAAAGATCATTTAGGTTTTACTAAAACATATAAATCATCAAATTTGTATAATATTATGAAAGCCCAATAAAAATTGTTGTTGGTGTTTGATATCATTCATTTATTTTTGGGCCTTGATCAGCGCCTGCATGCAATAGCGAGATAATCAATGTCAATCAAATCTTTTGAGAAGCCAAAAAATCCAGATCTAGCTCGGTCAGAAAACTACTAGGAGCCACCTTAAATTCTCCCATGCATCCTTTGGGTGTTCTCTTGGAATACTCAGTTAGAGTCTGCTTTTGGGAATTATTTTCATTAATCGATTGATTAACCAGGACTATACTTCCAGACTGATCAAGTGCTGAATTTTAATCTCATTAGAATTGGAACCTATTGTTTTGCCCTTCCAAATTGAGCTGCATTCCGACGTGCTGCAAGGGATCTTTGGCATCCAAAAGTAGTAGTAGCAGAGCATATAGGTATTTTGTACTACGCATGCGCACGAAAATAGTTCTTTGGCGCCATCCCGGCGCCATTTTGTGTATTCGAGAGTTCAAGCTCTCGAAGACGGACTTTTGAATGGCGATCTAGACAGAAAGAAAAAACAATTATCCCAAAGTTGAGAGACTATGGAAAGATGACCTGCAGCACTAACATTCCTGGTAATTACGAGATTGCTGTGTTTTTGTTTATCGAGAAAACACTGTTCAAAATCTCATCCGAAGAGGAAAATTGCTCGTTTTTAGTGGACTTCAATCTTAAAAATCTTCAAGCAACAGCTTTTACTTAGAATCCTTGACAGCAGAGGTTAGTACTTTGATGTTAAATATTATCATATGTGGGTTGTCTATCTATTTCAATGGATAGATCGGCTGACAAATTGTTGTGAATAACGATGAAATTTCGTATTTTTAGTAAGATTAGCTCAAGTTTCAGTACATTTTGTGAATGGTTTTTGCTTTTCCCCAAGTTTCATACTAACATACCACGTTTGTCTTTCTTTTATTTATCTAACTGTATAGAGCTTCAGATCTGCAAAATTGTGCACGACTTTTGATCGCTATATCATCGTACCATACTTTGGATAGATAGGCGTATGGCGGAAATCGGGCAAGTTCAGAGGAGAAGTTCACCTATATCCAAATCATTTAGTTCAAGTGATTTTCTTTCTCAGGTTAGTTTTACTTTCAAGTTTATCATGGAAGCTTTTTTAAATTCGAACTCAGTTTGGATTTTGTGTTATTTTATCTTACTTCTATTGCATTTCTTACTTTGTAAAAATGGAGCTAGACAATGATATGCATCGCCCATTGCCGCAAAATAATATGTTTATGTTTTTCCCCAAGCCATAAATTACTCATGTGGAAACCTTAATAGTTTATCTTTCGTTTTGTGTAATTCATTCTTAAGAGAAAATTGTGCCGCTCTCGCAGTAAGGCAAAATTGAGACCTATTTTTGCTCTATCGAAGGTATGACATGATAGAAACATGGCATTGACCTAATGGATATTTTTCTTTCGTACTGCATAAAAATCCCTCAAAAGCTTTCAAAATAGTTTTATAACTCTTTGATGTATTTAACTGATTTAAAACTCTTTTATGTTTTAAAATATTTTCCATTATTTGATCTTTTTGTAGTGTATTTGTGTTGGTTCCTGACCAGCAAAGCTTGCAAATATATCCTGATCGAGACTCAACTCACTGAAATCGCTGTCTAAGTTGTCGAGTTACGGTGCAATTTTTGGAAATCTTGACGTTTAAAGGACTTCTACATATTCTACAACCTTCTCTCGATGTCCTTTCGATATATTTAATATTTATATACAAGGATTACGATGTAAAAAGCCACCCAAATAAACCATCTTATTCAAATGCCCTTGTTGTTTGCTTACATTTATGCGTCTGCATGCCAGCGGTAATTATCATTAAAATTGATTTTCATGCGCATGCGTAGTACAAAATGCCTACGTGCTTAGTAGCAGTAAAAATAAGAGCCGGGCGCGGGCCTGGATTTTGTTAAGAAGGCCTAGGTACCTCTCGGCAACAGACGGTAGCTAAGAGACTGGTCGCTGACGACAGAAGGCGTGGAGGATTCTGGGTACGAGATTGGCGCGAATTTTGAATCTGGTTTTGATCGGTTGATCTGTCAAGATTTTCTCTACTTTTTCTTTCTTTTTCTGTCGTTCTTGGCTCTAAAGAAAAGCCTTATACTGCTATGAAAACCAGGAGAAACACGGATATAAGTAAACAGGCACCAAAGAAAAGAAAACAGACCAAGGTACAGCTCAGAATTGTGATTTAAAGTTGAATCTTAGTTTGGAGTTTCAAACTTGCTTTGCACTAAATTTGAACTAGTTTATCAGCTCATTGAGTTTGTTTGCTTCGTTATGAGTATTAAACAAAGTTATATCTTTCTTCTGTGGCTTTGAATAACGGAGCAATGCAGACTAGCAACTCGATTCTTTGATGCTTCGAGTCTATAGTTCCAGCATCAGAGCTGCAGAAATTTCACTGTTCTTTATCTATGTTTTGTATTTTCATCTTCCAGCGCCGTTTAGAGGACGACGATAAAGAGAATTACGGAGAAGGGCAAAGAAGAGAAAAGGGTAAACCTCAAAGTGGAATTAATTTCTCACGAAACAAAGATGATGGCAAATCAAGGAAAAGAAAAAAACATAACAAAGAACGAGGTAAAAGATTTGTTTTTAATGCTAATAAGCTTACTGTATCGTTATTTTGGTTTCATAATATTAACTTATAAGGTTATGTATGTAATGAAAAACAGATTTCAGGGTTCGTGCTACTCCTTGAAATCCTTGAAAAGCCCTGGAATTCAAAACCTATTTTTATGTGCACTTGAAAAGCCCTTGAAAATAGAAAAGTTGTCGAATACTCCTGGTATCATAGCCCTTGAATTATCCTCTATACCTAGTTTATTACGATCAACTGTAACCTAATTTTTGTTTACGATTCACTTGTTATTTTGATTGTAATTTTGTTCCAAGAAGGACAAGGTTAGTATGCTACTATCATTATTTTACATCGATGTTATCAAGCTTAGATACCCTTAAATAATAAATTAGATGTCTTTATTGATTGTTAAGAAAAAATTCCCCAAACAAATTTGATGCTTGAAAATCGTCATTTTGGACCTTGAAAACGCATCACATTTTCCCTTTATCCTCAAAACTCACAATACGTGCAGACTTAGCTGAAAACGAAACGAAAATGAAGAGGGAATCAAGTAATTTTTGCACAACGACAGAACTAGTAATGATAACATGATTACACTAGGCCAATTGCACTAACAGGTCCGTTGACCCTACACAGCCAACACGTTTTCCTAATATACAAGCCCTTGCAAAATTTTCGACTTTTTAATTAATGCCATTTCTCCTATAGTCGACATTATGAGCTGAACTTAAACGTCTTACTAATGTTAAAGTGCTCTTTTCATTTCTGGTGTTCGTTTACTCACAACTGCTCGTCTTAAGGGGATAGGGTCACGTGACCTGTTAGTGCAAGTCGTCCATTGATATACCCTTTTTTTCCCGATTTCTAACTCATGTAGGAAAAGGTTTTGAGGAGCTGTATGGGAGCCTACAAGCTAATAACAGAGCATTGGCAACTGCTTTACGTGAGTTTGGAAATCGAAACCTACTTGGGACACAGTTCCCATATTGTATTTTCATTCAGTGGAGAATTAAATCACTCTTATCAAATCAAAACCGTCTACCAGGCACTAAGGCAGATGGAAAGCAAAAGGAAGAGTATGGAAGGAACTCTTCATTATATTTATATGTTAATTTCCAGAAATTTTGAAATTTTGTATGGAATCCTACAATAAGTTCATCCTTTCTGTTGTCAGTTCTGGTCCCCCCTTGTTCTCTTGTGGATTACTGCTGGCGGACGGTTATGGGGTTCATCTACTTTTCATTATTTATTCATTACTTAATTATTATGATTTATAGACCTCGTTTCTATAATTAATGTATTTGCTGACATCCTTGTGATTCAGCTCTGCTGCAAAAGGTTTCATTTAACTATTATTATTATCCTTATTTTGCAGAAGCAACCCGGGTACAAAATAACGAAGTTAACCAAGAAAATTTATCCCTCAAAAGACAAATCCAATGTGAACGGCAGTTTTATATCGAAAGAATTGAAAAGGAAGTCGAACAAAAAGTGAAGGTAGTTTTAGGATATTTTTAAAGTGATTATTTGCATTATCTATATCTTCTTTACCTTGTATTATTGTTGCTAAGCAACAATGTCGATTATTGACTGAATTATTATTTTTGATGCTGCTGATAGAGCAGTTTTCGTATGACTATGAAAGACTTACGGGAATGACCGCGTCTTGCCGTGACCCTGTCAGTACCATACCTTGTATGAAAACATTCGACATTTGGTGCCGTGTCCGTGCCGTAACCGTGCCGTCTGCTGTAACTTTCTACACTCCTGCGAAATCTGCTCTATAATATTTTCCTTGCTTTTAAATGATATCACAACTGAGTTTGTTTGATGTGATGTTTCCTTTTCCTCGGGAGTTACTTTATTTATTTATTATTATTTCTGGTATAATAGCCCATTTTTCGATATTCTGCATAGTTGATTGATCATACACAAAGCAATCTAAGATGAAGCTCTGGGAAAACAATAGAGTAATCTTTTTCTTACTTTTCGTCTTGAATTAAGTCTCGTCTTGAATTTCTTTGCGGGTGATCACTCAACAAGAATATAGAAAGTGGGTTATTTCCGTTATCTTTTCTATCCGGCAATTTTTAGGCTAAATTTCAAGCTGTCACAGATTGCCTTCAAGAAACCATTTGTAAATTATTGGAAAGCTCCAAACTGATCTCTTCTGCGATTGACATGGTTTCCATGCCAACAAATACCGCAGAAACCTTTACACCAGGATCATGTCCTTGCCCTACGCACTCCTGTGACACTACCCCTCCCCCTGAAGAGCCTGACTATATGGAGGTTACAACTGCTGAGCCCGTTGCCATGGAGACAACAATTACTGAATTGGGTAACATCGTTACGATTTTTTCTAAGGAAACAGACTTGAATTCCAGTCAGTTGGAAGCGTTGGAAGGTATGATTTCATGAGTTGGTTATGGTCTTACTCTAAGGTTGTTCACACGATTCTAAATTACTGATGTTTTTGCAAAATTAGTGACTAGTCTATCACCAGCTGAGTTGACCTTCAGAACAAACTCAAGGTCAACCAATCAGAATTGAGGATTCGACATCGTATTTTGATTAGCATTTCCCATTATTCTGCCAAGAGAATTTATGAAACACGAGTTCTTCCTTCTTTAAATTAATCGTAAACGCTAGTCGAACTCATGGCGGAATTTTATTTCAGTCAACGAGAAAAGTCTACATTGTATACTCGGAAAATGATCGAAAAATGCTAACCAAAAATAGTGAACCATAATTCCTTTCGGGAAGGCGATCAACTCAGCTGGTAAATTTTGAGGAAAACTGTTGTGTCTTTTTTAAATGATCAATTTCTCAATCAGGTGTAAACCACATTCCGGTAGCCCTGGTTCCTAATTGCGATCAAGAGGTTTTCGGTGATGGAGCAGACGATACTGGCGAGGCTTCAGATGATTTTCAGACATGTACAGTGTCATCACTAGAGATGCCCTCGCGCAAGAAAAGGCGTTCCAGCACCAATGTATCCTACGCGATGCCGAATCTTCGAAGGTAAGTCCAGCCTACATGTATCACTAGTATATGGATCAATAGTTAACTTTTCCAGGCAAATGTAGGCTTTCTGTTGGTTCATTAGCCAAATCTCCTGTCCAAGTAATTTTCCTTTCCCTTGCATATAAGGATGAACATTTCTACATACGAAGGAAAGCATCAGGGTTAGTGTCCCCAACTATAGCTCATAGCTAAATCCATCGACTTTTTCAATAAATTTATCGGTCATCATCATCATCATCATCATCATCATCATCATCATCATCATCATCATCATCATCATCATCATCATCATCATCATCATCATCATCATCATCATCATCATCACCGTTATCATGATCATCATCATCACCGTTATCATGATCATCATTATCATTATCAATTTTTATCATTATTATTATCACCACTATCATTTAATATCATTATCATCATTATCATTATCATTTAATATCATTATCATCATCATCATCCTTGGACGAGGTTGGGGTCGATTTCTGTACAGAATACGATTTGTACAGTTGAAATTTATGGGTGCAAAGTATGGGAAGGCGTTTCTTACCTGGATCAAGTCGTAATTTCGTTGTATTAATTTTTTCAGCAAGCTTCGTAGAGGAGATCCGTTTACAGATCCATTCTTCCAGGGAACATTCTGTTTAACTAGCTCCAGTAAGAGGAATTCATTCTTGTAGTTATTGCAAAGTGAAAATATCGCCCATTGGTAATCCCTCAATAACCATGGTTAAGTGTAACGACTTTTCATCTTTTTTAGAGAGAAAAGGCAGAATGTCTACTGGCTGTATTCGAAAGGTGAACGAGTCTATATCTATTTAGAAAAAACCTACTAATGGTCTATCACCAATCGAGCCCTGTGATTGGCTGAGCTACTAGGGGTCTATTAGTGATAGACCTCTAGTAGCGAAAAGCGCCTTCGGCCTTCGGCCTCATGGGCTGTTGACTCGTAGACCATTCGGACTCGAGGACTAATTGTTAAGTAGCCACTTTGTGTTATTATTATAATTAACGTTCTTGTTCCTACTTCTCATTCATTACTTTTCTTCCAGAAGCCTTTCCGTGCGCTGAGAAACCTGACGAATGTGATTACAGAGGAACGATAGGCATGTGCATAGCCATATCGAACATGGGCATATGCATAGCTCCAATTAGACCAACTGTATTTTAATCAATATCAATTTGCAAAGTAGAGTGCAATGTGCAGTATAGAGTGAAATAGACTACAAATTACTAAGTAGAGCAAAATAGTGCTCATTAAACATTAGAAAACAATAGAATTTGCATAAAATTTTGCTATTTAGTATAACTAAAGGCTCACGGATATAGAGTGCAAACAGCGGTATATCATTGTTTAACTAAATAGTACAATTTTATGCAAATTCTATTGTTTTTTTTATTGTTGACTTCCAAGGTCAATTGACAAACAAAGCAAATATAAAATAAAAATATATATTTTATTACCTTTCGATCAGCAGTTCTTTGCCCCAATTTATTTTTCTTTTCTATTACTGGGATTTCTGGAAACGTTTGATTTTAGAGCTACGGCCACAATAGTTACAAGGTGCAGCATTGCGCGCGATGTTGAAAGCAATAGACCTCTTCACCTTGGGTGTAATGTTGTCCCATTTCACGTGTCATTCTCTTGAGAATAAGATTCTTTGTTTGAGTTGTATCCATATTCATGTATCTTCTCACCGTTAAACAATGAAATGATACTCTGGGGAATGACACGTGGTCTGAAATGGGACAACATTACACCCAAGCCGATGAGGTCTATAGATGTTTCGAGCCATATCACACGACGCAATTATTAAATGTTGCTGAAGTAAAAAATGATTCTACTTCAGTAACATTGCCTGTAATATTGTGCACAATGTTGCACCGTGTGTCCTCTTAATAGACCCCGGCAAAACTATTGATATACATTTCTCTATTCTGTTTCTAACATACCACCCATGATTTCCCAGGATTCAGTTCCTGAGATTTATGTTCTTAACCGGGAATGAGGGTGGTGGGATGGTCAACAGGTCACGTGATCCTCCTCCTATTCAAAAAAATAATTGTGTAAAAATAATCGCCAGAAAGAATCTGGAACTTACAGATATTCTCACCTAAAAGAGGCAGACGCGAGTTTCTTACCACAGGGAGCCCACTTTAGGTAAAAGTGGTAAATGGAAACGCGAAGGAAAAAAAAAGTAGATAAATAAATGAAATACAAACGAATCTAACAAAAGAAAGAACACTGTATATAATATACAGGGACCGCGGAGCACCCTAAAAAGGGGGGGGGGGGGGAGGGCTATATAAGAGACTAGTATGGGAAAAAGTATCTACCTAAATTGGGTTCCCTGTGTTATTACATAATCAAAGATGGCGCACAAAACAACAAAATTCCTGACAAGAATCTTGGCTCAAAGAGCTCTTTTCCCTCCTTCATTGTTATCTTCCAAGACAACGTCTGCTATAAAAACAAAAAGACTGGTGTTGTTTAGAGCCTTCACTTTGAGTACAGGTTAGAACATGCTCTTAGAATTATGTGGAGAACATGTGGAGTGGGAAAATTGTGCCAACGCATGGCCGGAGCTAGCATTTCCTAATTTCATGCTTTTAATATAAAATGTACTTATTTAGCAAGGAATTTTGAGACCATTTAATTAATAATTGCAATGATACCTCCATCAGAAATCTCTCTTTGTTTTGTGTTATTGCTTGAATATCCATTAGGATTACTGGTTAAACACACTGATGAAGAATGGAGGGCCAAACTCACTCCTCAACAATATCAGGTCTGCAGAAAGAAAGGAACTGAACCAGTAAGTCAACATTGCTACTAATGAAGATTAATGCTCCTGAATAATATCCCACGAAAAGGAACTGCGCGCCATGCAGAGCATTCTTAAAATTGTTTGGATTTTTTTTTGGCCCGGGGGGGGGGGGGGGGGGGGACTCCCTTATAAAAGAGGGCGGGGGTCCTCGTTGGAAATTTTAAAAATGACCCCTAAAAGGGACCTGTATTTTGAGATGATGGTCGTGGCAGTGATGAAATTTCACCCCTAAGAGAGACCAATCAAGTGACACAATCCGAAAATGGGATTAAAATAAAAATCCATCTTTGAAAAGAAGCATTGTTGTTGATTTCATACCCTAAGCGGGACCACAAAACTCAGCCGGTGGGCATTCTCGTCATTATCACCCTAAGCTGGACCAAAACACTGATTTCAAACCCTAAAAGGGACAACGAGGACCCCCGTCCTCTTTTATAAGGGAGTCCCCCCCCGGGGTTTTGGGGGGAGGGAGGGGGGGTCGGTGGCTTAGATTTGTAACTTAATTTTCCCGTCAGAGCCCACTTCCCACTTGGGATGAGATTGGATTTATGTATCAAACTGTTTCAAGAAAGGTTGATGAAGGTTGTTGCATGTTGCATACCAAGCCTGAAATGCACTACATAAGTGATGTAAATTCAATCAGCGAGACTGGTCACAACAATATGTAATTTTCCCAAACTTGGTCGATCTGCACATTGCCCTGCCATGTTTTCTTCTTTGCTGACATTATTTACCTATGACTACAACATACTTCAAGCTTGGTAAACACCATGTAACATGCACACATGCACATGCAATTACATAGTTAGGCTACCCCACTTCCAGCCTCTCCCTCTCGGCAGTCCTTGCATCATTGCAGAATTTTGTTAGAAGTACTAAGATAATGGCTGAATCAGATAGTAGATGTTTTAACATGATTTATTTAGCAGATTTACAGTAATATTATTTTATTAAAAGTCTTTACAACATCTCAGTGTTATATACCTTTTTCAAAAAAAGTTGTGGGAGCCAATGGACATACATGATAGGGGATGGGTATCTTCTATCGCTTTTCTCCTATTATTGTACATTCATACACCGTCCTATACTGTACATATATGGTTATTTGATATATATGCTTAATTATCATAATTGTTTGTGCAGCCATGGTCTGGGGAGTACAATGCTTCACAAGGAAAAGGTGTTTATCAGTGTGTTTGCTGTGGGGCGGATTTGTTTAGGTCAGTAAATTATACATTGCATAAAAAATACCCTCCTCCAGGTTGACTGTGTGTCCATATCTCAAAATGAACCAATACAAAATAAGATTTTTTTTTCTTTGACTCTAAGGGGTACACCCCTCCCTGTGTCAACTTTGTGCTCTAACTGCAGCTTTGATGATTTGCAATAGCTGGGTTTCACTTGACATTATTTCCTGTCTCATGTGGAATGTTCGTCAGCTGAATCACAAGTTTTCAATAGAATTCTTTCTGGCTGACAGCACATGGTGGTCAGTGTTTGACCACCACTTGGAGCAGATAATGAGATTCAAAAACTTTTATCAGCTGATTGAAACCCAGCTATACATGTAACATTTCTCTTTCTTGGATGATATTGTATTTTTTTTGTTAATTTTTTTTCTCTCTCATGTGGGTGCCCTTCCAATGCAGCACCCCTCCCTGAAGAAAATCCTGGATCCGCATCAGGATATTACCTTTTTACAGAAGTCTCTCTCCCACCTTGTCCTAGGTAAGTTGTACCTTGATCCTTCTCAAATTAACTTAAAAAAATATTTGTTCCTCTTTGCAGCTCATCAACCAAATTTGACTCTGGCTCTGGCTGGCCTTCATTTTATGATGCTTTAAAAGACAACAATCAATTCGTAGTAAAGGAAATTACTGACAACAGCCATGGGATGGTCAGATGTGAAGTTCTTTGTAAACAAGTAAATATGTCTTTAACGTAGTGTTATATCTTTTCCATGATTTGTTGTATCACAGTGAGGGATATTCACAGCAAAGCTAGGCTCCAACTAGGTGAAAGCCCAAGATCGCACTGGGAATTTTATTTTGAAAGTTGATTCTTAAGGGGGAGGAAAACTGGCCAAGGACCCAGAGAAAAATCCTTGAAGCAGTCAGGAGAGAACCAACAAACAACTATACTCACATACACCCCCAGCCTGGTGGAACTCAAACAGGTCTCATTGGTGAGAGGCAATGCCTTAGCAGCGCTAGTGCACACCTGCATCCATCATTGCCACATATCTGACTGAGCCAACCGCTGCCTGGTTGGTTCACTTGGTTGAGCACCAGACTTTCGTGTGGGAGGTTGTGGTTCAAGTCTGTTCAGACCAACACTCAGGGTCTTAAAATAGTTGAGGATAAAGTGCTACCTTTGTAATTACATCTACGAATGGTTAATCTTTCAAGTGGCTCAGATGACCACTGTAAATGGCAGTCCCATCTCTCCACAGACTGAGGATGCAAAGAAACCCTGGCAGTGACCACCCGCCTCAGTGTCTACACCTCATACTAACCACCTGTCATGCATATGATTATAAAGTGCCTTATTATATCCATATAGAAAGGGTGCTATATAAATCATAAATCCTTATAATAGATCATTATGAACACACTTTTTTTCTTTTTCAGTGTGACAGTCATCTTGGACATGTGTTCAATGACGGCCCTCCTCCTACTGGACTAAGATACTGCATCAATAGTGTAACCTTGAAATTCAAATCAGAAGAAGAATGACTGAATGATAGATTGTTGAAGAATCATGCAAGAACAGGCAGCATTCTTTTTTAAAAGAATTAGAATTCTCATGCAGAGACAGTAATAATTACTTAGTAAAAGCCTGTGTGCAGATTGCAGGCTTTAATAATCTTTTCTCTCAGGCTATATATACCCTATTCAAAAAGCTGTAGAAAAGGAATCTTGCCTTGCACATGGTCACTAGTTCGCAAGTGTCCGTGTCACAGATAAGAACGCATTTACTCATTACATTCATTTATATGTCTGTCCTCAAGGGAAGTGCCTAGCATGGGACTTAGAGTCCCGTTCGCGCTTTTCCTATTGGGTAGTTTTATTTATCTACTTTTCCTTTAAACTATTTTCATGTATTATATTAACAGCTATTGCCCAATAAAGTTGTAAAAAAAAAAAAAGAAATAAAAAAAAAAAAAAAGAAATCTATCTTTCCATTGCATTGGTGAGCCCCCTCCGGCTATACTGTCCCTGCAGGTCATGGCTGTCCCCAGTCAAAATTGAACCCATCCCTTGTACATGATCTAGCTGTTCTTAATATAGCATATACATAATCAGAGAACAAACACATCACAACAATTCTAGAAACTTCTATGCACAGTCATGCTAAAAAGATAAATATGGAATGATTTCTCAAATTACATCTCAAGTCCCAATAATGCCAATAAAGGATTCAGAAACATGTTTGTTTGATATCTAAGAAAATAAAATATCTAAGTTAAAAATATTTTTCCAAAAAAATTTGATTTACTCAAAAGATGTAAATCTGAGTGTTAATAGATTCCACATTACAAAGAAAATTTTGGTTACAGTTTCACAATCCTCCATGACCCCCTGCAGTGAATAGCTTCTTGTATGAAATTGCCATTTAAAAAAAATAAAGGATCTTACCTCATTATTTTGTCTAGACATCGATTTCTCTTCTCAATTTTCGTGATGATTCTATTCAAGCTTGTGAAGGGGGAGGGGGGGGGGGGGATCTCTATCTTTCATACTTGCAGTAATTGCAAACCCACCACTGTAAATCATTACATTCACATGTGGTTCCAGAAAATGATCCATACCCCACCGTGGAGGATATTTGAAAAAGGTCCTCCCACCTCCCTGCCCCACCCCACTGCAATTCCAATTTTCTTCCATATATTTTTTTTTCCTGATAAATTTTATATCAAAGTCTTTACTCATCATCATCTTCCATATAAGCCTTGTTTTTCCTCTGAACCCCTCCCCCTAGATATTTTTTGGAACCAGAAATTTCCCACAAGACAAGGGCTAAAAAAACTTCCGGTTCCTATTAAACTCGCTGACTCGTAACTTCCGCACTATGACTAGACTCATTTCAAAACGTGATAAAATCAACTTTCGCAATATTCCCAGGCTATTCTTAACCCTGTCATGTGACAAGCATTAGGGTATAAAGTAATGAATATTCATTGACCTTTGATACTCGGCCCAGTCTATATCCCGCCAAGTGTTCAACAAGTACATCGCAGTGAGACGACCATTGCTCTTGTCCAGAGTGTTTGTTCTTCGTTAACGCTTTTCCAGGTAGGTATTTACGGCCTTATTTATTGTCTAGCTTACTCTTAGAGGTGAGAACGAAGCGTTAAAATCTCGTTAGTAATCATTAAAGAGCTAAGTGAAGCTGTCATAAGCTTTTGCAGTTTTGCCAAGACAAATCGACAAAAATGTCGTGAGGCAAATCCTACCAAACTTGGAATTAATTATACAGAGATTAAAACTTCTCGGCTCTTCGAGGCTCCTGAATAAAGTAAAAACAAGTCTTAGAATAATTATTCAGAAAATCTTTCGTGATTTAAGGTTATTTGCTACAAAGAGAAAACATTTTTAAAGCTTAGATAAAATAAAAAAGAGAGTGAAACTGTATCTCTTACCACCAGCTTTGATTACGAAAGTGTGGTTGCGATTATGTAATCCTGTTGGGACGAGACGTCAGGCGAAAAAAACTAGACAATCCACATGTTTTATTTAACTTCCTCAAGAATAGGCTTTTAATCTTTATATTTCAATACGAAAACTCCAGTATTTTTCCCTATTTTGCTTGGTATTTCAATTTTTTTTGAACATTTTGGTGCAGAAAACAAATACTGCAAATTCCTGTGTTATTAAGTTTATGTTTGAATTATATACCTTAATCTAAATTAATGTATGAGATGAAAGATTGAAAAAGCATTGCTGTCTTTGTGGAATAATTTTCATCTGCAATATATAGGTTCGCATTTATGATTGTGTCTGGATTTATTTGGAGTTGAATATGGACCACCACAGTTGCCCGCCAGGAAAAAGGGTTATTTTCGATGTACAAATGGCAACCCAATTCATGACTGACTTAGAAAATTCCTGATCAATTATTAGAACGTGAAGACACAACATTACGTTTCCATCTTTAAAAAAAGTCTTATACAACGAAGCTGAGACTTACCCCTTTAGAAATGCATTGCTGTATTGCCTACCCAATGCATGCCTTACCCTAAACCTATCCCTCAGATTTATCATGTTTACCATGAGAAATTTTGCTGGAAAAACAGCATTTTTAACCTTTTGAAATGTCCTTCTAATGAGTACAGTAATTTGTACTTTATATTTTTCTGTAAATATGTTCAATGAAGTTATTTTGCAATGTAAATTTCTACCATGATCAGTATTCCATATTGTTACACTGAGAAAGGACTGAAAAAAGCTACAGACTGTATATAGTGGAAGCTCTCCTCGTGACCACTCTCATGCGAATAGCTCTAGTTAACCCTGTTTACATTACATTGCGGCATATGAGAGCGTATTCTCATTAGTGAGCTAGCAGTAACTGTTTTATTTAAGACCCCTTTTTCGACTGTACATAATTATGCATACATGTATATAAATACATAAATTATGTTTTTGAAGATTGAGTAATCAGGCATGATAATTTACAAATTTAGTTGAGTTGTCTCTGGTACGAAAATCTATTCAACTGATGTTTTGCATACAGCCAACCATTAGACCACTGATGAAGACCGTAGTACCTCAGTTGAAACGTTTGGATTTTTAAATTCAAAAAATCAGAGACAACTCGACTAAATTTATAAAACATAAATTATGCATGTATTCCATGTACATTATTCTTAAGACTTCTTTATCACCATGGTACTTGCATTATCATTATCATTACTATGACATAAATGAACCTGGATTTTGGCCAATAATTGATATCCAGACATGGCAAAAGCAATGTTTTGAATTTACAAATTCTAATTTTTTCTTGGGTATAGAATTCAATCAAATTTAGGTTGGAAATCCTTTGCATTAGTGTACTTGGGTTTTTAGTTGTATATTCTGGGCATTTTTAACACTCTTTTGTTTTATTTAAAAATTATATCCTATTTACAGGAACGTTGTCATATAGGAATAAGAAATAACAAAATGACAAATAGGAATTAAATAGGAATATATTTCTTATTTTGATCATAAAGCCCCTTAGATTGTGAGAATATTACTGTTTAGTATTATATACCAACAAGAGTATCTCAAAACATAGCAAAAGATATGTATTTCAAGTATATTTAAAAAATACTTAAGATAGTACCCTCACTCTCATTGGTCGAGAGCTGTGTTTTCATCACTCTATGAAGGCACAGAAATGACGTAACAAGCATTTTTTAAGTATTTTTTAAAAGAAATAGAACATTTTCTCCGATGCCTTCATAGCCTGGGGAAACCTCGACTATGCGTTTGGGAGAATTCTCGAGCAGGTGAAAACCCTCTACTTCGTCTCAGGTTTTCACTGATCTGCTCTCGAATTTTCCCAAACGCGTAGCCTCACTTTTCACCAGGCTGATGTACATAATGTACATATGTTTCTGGACTGCACTGTATCTAGTAGAAATGTTTTAAACTTGATCTTGAGCATTTGTGTAGAGATGCTCGATTGATGATTGATGGCTCGATCAACACTAGAAAACTTTACTTTAAAATTTAAAGAAAAATTTACTTCACACATACCATCAACTTTTTTGTCACTGTGTATAAGTCGACCCCCCATTTTTTTACCTACAAATCTCGACGTAAAAGGTCGACTTATACACGGTAATATGTGGTATACATATATATATATATTGATCCATGATATTTTTATTCTCATAGAATAACAGAGATGTCTACAGAGGAAAAAACTCCCTATGCTACGGAAGATCTTAAGGAACATTGCCCTGCGTTTAAAGAGGGCTGTCCCTACAAAAAGCTGACAGAGGAACTCTTCATGAAGGAGCTACAAAAATGCCCAGCTTTCAAAAGTGGCTGTCCTTTCAAAGATGCCAAGAACATTGAAGAAATAAAGAGTGAAATGTCAAAGATGCCTGAAACCAAACATCATGAAGGAGCCTCTCATGAACAGCTTTTAAAAATGCTTCAATCTATCCATGAATTGTCCAAACAACTGGAGCAAGCTCAAGGGAAGTGTCCAGTGTTTGAGACAGAGTCTGGTGGGTGTCCTTTTAAAGGCACAAGTCAAGAAGGCAAGCCCCTAGTTGAACCACCCAGTGCTGTGTTATCAACAGCTGACCTAGCAAAGCTGAAAGAACTCTGCCCTGCTTTCAAGGAAGGCTGTCCATTTGCTAAGATGGACAATGAAGTATTGCTGAAAGAAATCAAAAATTGCCCTGAGTTCAAGGATGGTTGTGCATTCAAGGAGGCACACTCCATTGAAGAAATCTATCGTAAACTTGAGCAAATGCCAAACACTGGGGAAGAATGTCATCACCGAGATGTACTTCTTAAGACAATGAAGATGATTCATGGAATGGGCCATGCGAAGGCTGGTGAGTGCCCTGTCCTTGAAAAGCTCGGATGTCCATTCAAAGGTGTCGAATCAGGAGGAAAGCCCTTGATACAACCTAAAGAGGCTGTACTTCCAGAAGCAAATGACACAACAGCCCCCGAAGAACTCAAGTTTGTTAATCTGACTACCCTCCGTGAATCCTGCCCAGCATTTGATAAAGGCTGTCCTTTTGCACAGATCGAAGAGAAGCTTATCCCAACAGCTGACATTAAGAAATGCCCTGAATTCAAAAATGGTTGTCCATTCAAAGGTATGGAGAGCATGGCTGAGGTATATGAAAAACTCTCCAAGATTCCAGCATTTTCAGGAACTGAGTCTCATGGGGCAAAGCTTCTTCAAACCCTGAAGCAAGTCCACAACCTCTCCAAAGAACTCAAAGATGAAATGGGGGAATGTCCAGTATTTGCAAATGATGGATGTCCCTTCAAGACCATCTGCAGTGATGGACGCCCACTGATTGAGAAGCTAGAGTTCCGAAGATGGACCCAGGCTCTCCAGAACACAGTTCAAGATGACCTACTTAAGGTTGCCAGTAAAGTTTCAGATACTGAACCATCCATCCAACTGTCCAAAGAGTTAAAGAAAGGTACAAAAGTGGTACACAGAGAGGCAGAAAATGTCCACTTTGTCAAGGAGTTTATCAAGGGTCGGATTGAAAGTTACTGGTATCGTGTACTGCTTGCTGATCTCTATTTTGTTTACAAGTAAGAGGAAATATTTTGAATTTAGCTTTATTCTTAAATCTTAAAGTGTACCTATACAGTATTTCAGTATTGATTCTACATTCTACATTGAATGGTAAAATATTTCTTGACTTGAGTGATATGTTTTATACTTCCAATATGTTAATGACTAAGACATCTATGAAGGCTTCATTAAATATTGGGCTGGTTCAGACTAAACAGTATTTAAAAAGCATCATCATTATAGAACTTTATTATTAGATTTAGTTATACAGGTCCCCATTTAAACCAGCTATGCTGAATTGGGCAACCTGTTTAAATATCATTAAAAAAAATTGTGGTTTCCACATTGTTTACTGTAAATTTGGTGTCAGAAAATGGCCAGTTGGGTCAAAAACAATAACCATTTTGAACATATTTTTGGGTGTTCACAGTTTTCTTAGTTGACTGTATAAAGACATATCACTCAAATGAAGAAATATTTGGACTATTCACTATGCACTGTCTGTCTGTCTGTTTTTGTTTGATTGTTTGTTTATTTCTTTGTTTGTTTGTTTGTTTGTTTATTTTTTTCAAGAAAGATTATGGTTTGAATTTGGTTAAAAACCTTAAAACTTGGTAACTATGGTGACATAGTTGGTGTTTTTTAACATGTAAAACAGGGGCTTAACAATCAAAAAAGGCAGAACCAAGAAGATTATACAAGTTTGTTATGTCTGCATATTACATGTAGATATAATAGTAGATCCTTCAGAGTGAGAATAGATAAGGGCTGGGAAAACAGAATTACTTATGATTTCAAATCTTTTAGTTATTGATTTTGTTGCTAGTCTTAACTTATCTGGGGGGGGGATAGGGCAGTAAGTGGGTTTTGAATTTTGAAGCAAATTTAAGAATATTTGCATTAGCAGGATAGTGGGCTTATAACCAGGGGGGCTTACAACTGGAAGGATATTTCCATTAGCAGAATAGTGGGCTTAAACCCAGGGGGCTTATAACTGGAAGGATGTTTGCATTAGTAGACTATCTGGCTTATACCAAGGGGGGCTCATAACTGGAAGGATATTTCCATTAGTAGACTAGTTGGCTTATAACGGGGGGGGGGGGGGGGGGGGGAGCTCATAACTGGAAGGATATTTGCATCAGTAGAATGATCCCACCCCTCCCCATAAATACACCATTTCTGTATTTGAGACATTTCTACTGTTGGAACATTTCTATTGTTATTACCTACCCCTATCTCTATATTTTATACTGAATAATTCATTGTTCCTTTAACAGAGCACTGGAAGAGGAGAGTAGGAGACACAAAGACAACAAGTACATAAAAGCCATTCACTTCCCTCATGAACTGGAAAGGACAGAGATGATCAAAGAAGACCTGGCATTCTACTATGGAGAAGACTGGGAAGAACAGATCAAGCTTTCAGATGCAACCAAGGAGTATGTAGATAGACTGAAGAAGATTGGCGATGAAGATCCCATACTCCTGATTCCTCACCACTACACAAGATACCTTGGAGATCTCTCTGGTGGACTCATCTTGAAGAAAATGGCAGCCAAAGCTATGGACCTTCCCTCGACTGGGGAAGGAGTTCGCTTTTATTGCTTTGATAATGTCCCTGAACCAAAGAAATTCAAGAACACCTATCGCTCTCAGCTTGACAAATTGCAGATTGACCAAGAGATGTCAGATAAGATTGTCGAGGAAGCAAACCTTGCCTTCATGCTGAACATCAAGATCTTCCGAGAAATCGACGCACTGGCTGGCTTTGAGCAAAAAGAAAGTACGACCAAAAAACCCAAGGTCGAAGAAGAACCAGAAAAGCCAGCAGGTTATCCCACATCTGACAAAGCACCAGAGATGTGTCCATTTGCAACAATGGCAAAGAACGCAAGGAAGGAACAAGAGAAGTCGCAGGAGGAGCAGACAGAGCCACTAAAGCAGGAGCAGTCTTCGTTAACAACACCTCTGATCTTGGCCATACTTGTTGCTGCAGCTGCTGTGTTCATGGCAATTTATGCCCTAAGAAAGTGAATCTATAATATATTCTATAATCTAAAGCATGATAGACTAGTCCTCTTAAAATATTAAAAAGCTGCTGAACTACTACTACAAGTATAGAAAGGAAAAATTCCAGTTGATTATTAAATCAGTAAAAGTTGATTAACAAGTTGAATATTCTATGCAGAGTTGCAGAAATAGACCCCTTGCAGCACGACAGGAATGCAGCTCAATTTGGAAGACAAAACAGATTCCAATTCTCAGGAGATTGGAATTATATTGTTTTGACCTCCAAATTGAGCTGCTTTGACGTCACGTGAAAGGGGCTATAAACATCTATGTGAGACAGGGGTGTAACCAGAAATTTTCTAGGGGGGTGTCCGAAATCAAAAAAGGGATGATATAGTGACGTCATCAGTAATCCTGATCTGTCATGTCATCTGTACTTAGAGTTGTTTTTTGGGGTGTCCAGTGCACCAAAGGACACCCCCCTGGATCTGCCCCTGTGAGATACAGATCAGTATTAAGAGTTAATCATCGCTTGTTAAACCTAAAGACCACTCAAGAAAAATCAGTTTATCTTATGACCTTAGGCCAAAGGTAATAAAAAGATGTTGTCTTAAACATGTTCAATCAACATCTAAGATATCTTTAATATATTGGTAACTCGCTAGCAATTCAAGTTGTTTCGTTTTTAAAGAGAAAATATTTGTATATGTGTAACTAGAGTTAATACACACATTGGGTCACTAGTGGCGATAAGTCGGAACTAGAAAGAGTGGACAAATGTATCGCATCAGTTGTAACAATAGATTGAAGGTCTATCATACAATAAAGCTTATTAAAAAGAAATTTATGGACAAAAATGTTAAAAGTATAGTTTTGTAATCATTGTAGCTTTTTGGTACTAGAATAACCAGCAAAATAATAACATTTTGTTAACAGAAAAAAAAGTACTAAATAAAGAATTTGTTTCTTAGTCTGTGAAGGTGCATCTTGCTTGATGTCGATATCCATTAAGGCCTTCAAGGGCATGAAATATCCCCTCGCGTCGTCAGTTCAATTATTATATTTGAAATTCTTTTTTTATGATGAAAAAGTACCACCTGAGCGAACAACTAATCGCGCAAAGCATTATTGATCAAAACCTACGTCCCTCCACTCTGTTTTGAAAATCCCTTCTCGAGTGTTTTTTAGATAAATCACGTATCCCCTCGAGTTCTGATTAAGAGTTTTGGACTTTTCTGAGACATAATATGCATACTTCTATTATAGAGCGAAAACACTAGAACCATGAAACAAAATCTAATTGTTAGTGTGTAATAGTTCTTATTTAGCAACTATTAGTTACTATAAAAGACAAGTAAAGTTATAATGAGGTATTGTTTCCTTTTGTATTTGTTGTTTCTGGTTGAGCGATACTGACTAAATAGTCACTAAATAAAAACTATTAGTTAGTAACTATTTTATTTTTATTTCATGGTTCTTGTGTTTTCGCTCTATTCAATTGTCTAATATTCAAGGAGAAGAAAGTGCTCGAACACGTAGGGCCGGCCTTAAAAAATCACAGCGGCTGATTGGTTAGAAAATTATTGCCGCTCAGCTGGTATGTACAAAATATAACAACAGCGTAAAACCAGTAAAAACAAGATCAATTAAGGCAATGGGCTCGCGTACTCGTGCGCATCTTTCTGCGCATTTTTTTTATATTTAGAATTTTATAATATATTGACCAAAATGTGAAACAATACACTCTATTTATATAACTTGACAATTAGTCGCATGGCAGTCATTTTGTGTATGTTCGATGACTCGAGGCATGCGCGACAAAACCCATGGATTGGGCTACCTGTGTGCTTTCCGTTTGTCGCTCTTCATTTTGCGTTGCTTTACGACTTTAATCTTGTAAATGAATACGGTGACCTATGCAATTTTTTCCTGAATTCGATGTCTTTTAACTAAAGCTAGTACATATCGAAAAAAAATAAAAAATCTATCGGTTTGTTTTCGAGAAAATCGTGAAACATCATCTAAAAAAGACTTGACATTCGCACGTAATTTCGACTGTTTTTCAAGTTGGAAATGTCAAAACTTAGCATTTTTCCTGAACTTTGTGACATTAAACTGTTTTTCAAGGAAGTTTATTTACTTTAGTACCTCTGAAAGCCTCCGTTTTTCATATTGTAGCCACCATAATTAAACTAGACGTAATACTTTGAGAAGCGTTGTTTTCGTTCTAGACTCGCTGGGGAGTGCCGTGTTCAAGCTAACGTAGCGCAAAATCTATGTCGATGACCCCCAATTTTTGTTGTTGTTCTGTTGTGTCCATCTCAAAAGCTATCTATATGCAAAATTATAGGAAAATCTATCGGTTAAATTTGCGCGAGCCCATTGCCTTAACAGAAGAAGAAAAAGAAGAAGAAGAAGAAGAAAAAAAAAAGGTTCGAAAATAGCTAGTTGCAAACAACAACAACTATTTAACAATTAGTCTTCGAGTCCGAATGGTCTACGAGTCAATAGCCCATGAGGCCGAAGGCCGAATGGGCTGTTGACTCGTAGGCCATGAGGGCGAGAGGTCTAATTGTTTTAGTAAAAACGTATCATACATCATCAGCATAATATCATGATTAACTCGAGCTCGGGATCCATTGTTTCCAGAGGGATGTTTAATGTCTAACATCCCCCTTGATGAATAGTGCTGCGGAATATTTAGTCAAAATATCCCTCATCACTATTCATGAAGCATGGTACCTCATATAACAATCACCGGGACCATGGCTGGGTAGCATTAACCCAACCGAAATTTTGCGCAATGACTCTGCACTACACACTATTCAACACCCCAGCACTTGTGGGATCTATTGAGTAATCTTTGCGCATGCGTTGACTAGCCGAGAATTTTTCTTACTATTTGTGACGTAATCAAGACGGTTTGAAAACACTTCATTAATACCGCTCTAGGCCAACCATATCAAAGCAATATCAAAGTGTGATATTTTATAACATATATTAATAAGCAATTATTGGACGAAGTCGAGCAAAATATAGTGATTGGAAAGTGGTACAGAAACGTTGCGTGACGGCGTGATGACCCTAAGAACGTCTGCAAAGGAGGCTAGGAAAGTGGCGGACAAGGAATCATTTGTCGATGCCGAACTAACAAATCACGATATTTTGTGATAACCGAGTTCAATAATTGTTTTATCATTCAAATTATTTTTTGTGTTTTTTTTTCTGACAGGTCGGGGAAGCGAGCCATGTTCACAAATGCAACGTTACCCAGTGTACTGCGCATGAGCAGACCAATATTTGCAACAAAACGGATTTGCAGTTATTTGCAATTATCTCGGCCAATCAAAACGACGGAAAAAATAATTTGAATGATGATAATATTGTGATGTTGGTCTTTGCTAAATATTGATGATGATGATGATGGTGGTGGTGGTGATGATTATTATTTTATTACCAAGCAATAAATAATACAATAGAAATCCAGTATAAAGACCTCTTTAACAAAGTACATGGAAAATATTTTCTCTGGAACTTAGAAAGCTTAGAAAGGTTGTCTGTGTAAACTGATTGCAGGGGTTATAATTGAACTTAGTTATGGAGCCCCTGTGGATTTCAACACAGGAAACCCACGCCATCCGATAACTTTCAATATCAAAAACTATTTATAAAATTAAAAAATGGGGGGGGGGGGGGGGGGGGGGGGGGTTAGCCCACCTTCGATATTCTGGTTGAGTGATCACGCACAAAGCAATCCAAGGCTAGAAACAAAAGAATACTTCATTGTTTCCGAGGAACCTCGTCTTGCTTCGCTTTGTGCGTGATCACTCAACCAGAATATCGAAAGTAAGTTATTCTGCCAGTGTATCAATGATTATTGATAAATTGAAGTCTAAATATAAACCTTAAATATCCTATGAAAACGTATGCGTAGGTCATAAATTATCTGTAATGCTCAAGTGTTATATATAAGATATTTTTAAGACAAAAAAAGCAAATCTCAGTATTGTTAAAGCTGTAATAATTCTTTTGCTAGAAATTCCCATATATATTAGACCCTCTTCCCTCATAAATTGAGCATACATTTTCCCCGTTTCATACCATGTGCAATTCATGGTTCCGACTTAGGAAATAGCAAACCAATCACCGTTGCAGCAGTTTCCCAGTAAAAATAAAATCTTGTCCCACAAACTACACGTTATCTTTTTTAAAGAATACTAGTTGAGTACTAAAAGGATTACTAGCAAAAGCCAATTCACTCTTTTGTACCAGTTGAGTTGACCTTCAGAACAAACTCAAGGTCAACTAATCAGAATTGAGGATTCGACATCGTATTTTGATTAGCATTTCCCATTATTCTGCCAAGAGATTTTATGAAACACGAGTTCTTCATAAACACTAGTTGAACTCATGGCGGAATCCTATTTCAATTAACAAGAAAAGTCTACATTGCATACTTGGAAAATACTCGAAAAATGCTAACCAAAAATAGTGACCCATAATTCCTTTCGGGGAAGGCGATCAACTCAGCTGGAAACAATTAGTATTGAAACAATTTATAACCAATTTTCCGTGATCAAAGAGAAAAATCCTAAAAAGTCTAAAAACTATAAATTAAGAAATTCTTAGATATTCTAGCTTATTTGTTGAACTTGTGGGACATAGCAACCGTAACTAAGGGGAGTCGGAACATGAATTCTATTGAGTATTATTACCAAGTTTACCCATACGTTATCTTGAATTAGACTCATATAAAGAATTCTAATTATAAAAGTGAAAAAATGCGCCCAAAGCACAAAGGCTTCTTGGTTCTTTGAGCACGAGTGAAAAACGTCTGTGCATGCTCGAAGTCCGTATGGAAATTGGTCCAAAACAGTTTCGTACCACGAGACCGAGGAGCTCTTAGAAGAAGACTGGTCCAAAACACCTTTGTGCTTTCAAACTCGCCTGACAAATGAACTTCACAAAATTCCAAAACTTAGAGTCAGTTCTTGAAATGTATTGAAAAGTAACGCCAATTATTTGTAATAAATTGTATCTTGTTCTCACAAAAGTATCGAATACGAAACTGGAGTATTCTTGAAAAACTCGTTGAATTGTACGCACGTGCAAACGTTTTTCGCTATTATCAATTCTAAAACCAGTTATATAATAAGTGCATCTCCACGTATTTACACACTGTTAGAAGCTTTGGATTTTGTAGGGGAGACGAGAATTCTTTTATCCTTTTTCATTCTGGATTTGAAAAAAGCAGGCCTGTGGGAAAAGAACAAAAGACAAAACTGAACTTTGGTACATGCTGGTCTCCACACTTCTCCTGATGAATGACCAGACTAAGAGACAATATGCCCCCACCCCTCCCCCTCCTGATGAATGACCAGACTAAGAGGCAATATACCCCCACCCCTCCCCCTTCGATATATTAACTAACCTTGAGGGTGGTAAACATGTGACCTTGTTCACCCACATGCACGTGACTATCCACCATGTCATCGATAAAATGGATTTCTGAGCCAAGATGAGGAATGCTGAAACAATATAAGGAACAGCGATTAGACTATCGTCAATCAAAGAAATTGTGAGAATACATAGAACCGTGCCCTGACTTAGATCAGCCCAGAGGTTGTTTCAGGGTTCAATCTGTGAGTTAGCCGTGCCCTGACTTAGATCAGCCCAGAGGTTGTTTCAGGGATCAATCTGTGAGTTAGCCATGCCCTGACTTAGATCAACCCAGAGGTTGTTTCAGGGTTCAATCTGTGAGTTAGCCCTGCCCTGAGTTAGATCAGCCCAGAGGTTGTTTCAGGGATCAATCTGTGAGTTAGCCGTGCCCTGACGTAGATCAGCCCAGAGGTTGTTTCAGGGTTCAATCTGTGAGTTAGCCTTACCCTGAGTTAGATCAGCCCAGAGGTTGTTTCAGGGTTCAATCTGTGAGTTAGCCTTACCCTGAGTTAGATCAGCCCAGAGGTTGTTTCAGGGTTCAATCTGTGAGTTAGCCATACCCTGACTTAGATCACCCCAGAGGTTGTTTCAGGGTTCAATCTGTGAGTTAGCCTTACCCTGACTTGGATCACCCCAGAGGTTGTTTCAGGGTTCAATCTGTGAGTTAGCCGTGCCCTGACTTAGATCATCCCAGAGGTTGTTTCAGGGTCCAATATTTATGCTTGTGTATCAGGTATTTTAATATTTTTACCCTTTGGGTTATCCCTAGTCCTTCTCAATTTATACCTACCGTGCTCGGATGGTAACAAACTGAAAGACTGGGAACAAGTCATCTAAGGAAATAAGTTTTTCTTCTCCTTTCCAGAATGTGTGCACTTCCTGATCACAGAAAGACAAAAAATACATTGATAAACCTTCCACGAATTCCCTAGAATCACCATGAAACAATGGTTTTAAGTCAGGGTTGGGCCGGGTAGTACAATACAATCTGTTTCCAGATGTTGTAATTATAAGAGTTAATGCATTTGGTAATAAAATTTATGTACCCTACATAAAGCAGGTATTATGCGTCAATGCTTTACAACAAGTTAGAATTTTCAAGATAATGAACGTAGACTATAAACCTTTTTTGTTTCCTTATCTCAGACCACGTGTCATTCCCTAGAGTATCATTTCATTGTTTAACGGTTGCACATGAGAAGACACATGAATATGGATACAACTCAAACAAAGAATCTTATTCTCAAGACCACGTGTCATTCCCTAGAGTATCATTTCATTGTTTAACGGTTGCACATGAGAAGACACATGAATATGGATACAACTCAAACAAAGAACCGTATTTTCAAGAGAATGACTGAGAATGAGACATGGTCCAAGATAATTTTCTACCTCGTTGATCTTCTCAAATGTTGTCTTGAGCACTGCTAGCTTCTCCATTGGACTCAGCTTGGTACTGTATGAAAAATATAAAAGAACGAATGAAAGATAAAGAATGAAGGAGCATATGTGCCAAAGAAATGAAGGGACAAATGAATATTTATAACTTATTGTGATTTTGAGCCGCCAATACGGGTTTTTATTGGCGGCTAGTTCTTCCAACGCCGTCAATATAACCCGTATTGACGGTTCAAAATCGCAATAAGTTTTGTATCGCGATTTTCCTACCGCCCCCTTCTGAGCCGACGATGCGAGTTTATATTGGCGGCTCTATCTCCCGATCAAATTTATAGGAGAATCGCGATACAGATGTAGAGGGATAGAATAATGTGAAATAAGAAGACGAAGGAAAGAATGAAAAGAAGTAATATGGATAAGAACAAGAGGTCAAAAGTAATGACGAACGATAAAGAATGAGGGAACAGATGTGAAGATTTAGAAAAGATGGGGGACTTAAGACTGTGAGGGCCTTTTTCTTCTTGCCCGCAACGCCACCTTGAAAGGCTCACATCCTCATCAAGATATAATTTGTTCCTTTTTCGCGCGCATGAAAGATTACAGTTTTTGCGCTTGGGTTTTCCGTGGAAAAATAAACGTGCTCGTGCCACTATCTTTTAGAGGTCGGGTCGCCTTAGCAACATACGCCTTTTGGCACGGGATAATACAGGTGAACAACCAAAGTATTAAACAATAGTAAGAAAGTAAGGGATAAGAGGCATAATAAAATACCTTATTTGCTGAAGTGCTTCAATGGCCGTGACGTAATGATGAGCCTCGCGATTCTCTCCCATTATCTGAATGAACAGGTACAAACACGTAAGCAGACAGACAGACAGACAGGCAGACAAACAGACAGACAGACAAACAGACAAACAAACAGAGATAGACAAACAGACAGACAGACAAACAGAGATAGACAAACAAACACATAAACAAAACAAAAACAAAAAAAACAACAAATGACATGAAATGTAACAAACCAACAAACAAAACAAAAACAAACAAACAAACGAAAAAAACAGAGATGAAAAAAGAATGAACCAAGAATTCAACCGAAGAAACGAGTAAATGAATAAACAGATGAATGGAAAAACAAACACACAAATAAATGAAAGAACAAACCCACAAAGAAACAAGAAACAAATAAATCAGATGAACGAACAAAACCAACGAACGAGGGAACGAATGGACAAACAAACAAACAGACTTATAAACACAAAAAAATTATTTGTAATATAGTATGGGTCAAATAGCAAGCCTACCTCGTCAGTATATTCATCAGTCTCGTCCTCGCTTGCAAGCCAAAACTGTCTACACAACAGACAAACAAACAAAAATTGTTAAAATCAACGCTCTTATTTTTACCAGGAAAAAAACAGCACATTATGCTGCTCTTACGCTGCTCATCACGATTTTACAGTATGAACCATTTCTTAGTAGTGAGACCACAGGGAGACCAAGCGTGGTTGTTGTATTTATACAGTGTAAAGACAATACCTAATAAGAATCATTTTTCCAAGTACAAGAGTGAAGTTTCACGGGTTTGCTGACTAGTATTGCAGTTCATGTATTGCTTTTTAAATTTCTTTGGAAAAATTCGAAATTTGTTTTCGCCTATCTTTCTTGTGTGTCCTGTTCTTAGCAAAGAAAGGCTATTAAATTTGCGAATTTCATCAGCCGAAACAAAAAAAGGTTCACTAGTATTTGACTAGTTCACTCTGCTTTTCTCTGCTTTTCTCTGCTTTTCTATGCTTTTCTCTGCTTTTCTCTGCTTTTCTCTGCTTTTCTCTGCTTTTCTCTGCTTTTCTCTGCTTTTCTCTGCTTTTCTCTGCTTTTCTCTGCTTTTCTCTGCTTTTCTCTGCTTTTCTCTGCTTTTCTCTGCTTTTCTCTGCTTTTCTCTGCTTTTCTCTGCTCTCTCTGCTTTTCTCTGCTCTGCGATAGTTCTGTTTGGTTTTGTTCTACTCTACTCTCCATTCCACTCCAATCTACTCTGCTATTCTTTGCTCTACTCTGCTTTACTCTTTCCCCATGACCATTTACCTACCTCTTCACACCCACGTAGGTCATCAAGGCAAGATCTGACCTCCAGTTCAGCTGTAGCAACCTCTCCCAGTAGACACTGTCAGCACGCTCGTTATGGAGAGCATAGAGGGTAAATAAGGGAGGGTATAGCAAAGGAAGGACTATAGGATGAAGTAAGGCGCTGCTTGATGTAGAAATCTCGGTGTGCATGTTGGACACACCACCAAGAGAGTCTTTATCGAGGTGTACGTATTCCTCGTTAGGTAGGTCGATGAAAAGAAGGCTGGTGGAAAAAATGAATCAATCAAAGAATGAATGAAAGAAAAGATGGCATACATGACGAATGAATGAATGAATAACTGAATCAATGAATGAGTGAATGGATGGATGGATGGATGGATGGATGGATGGATGGATGGATGGATGGATGGATGGATGGATGGATGGATGGATGGATGGATGGATGGATGGATGGATGGATGGATGGATGGATGGTTGGATGGATGGATGGGTGGGTGGGTGGGTGGATGGATGGATGGATGGATGGATAGATGGACGGACGGACGGACGGATGGATGGATGGATGGATGGATGGATGGATGGATGGATGGATGGATGGATGGATGGATGGATGGATGGATGGATGGATGGATGGATGGATGGATGGATGGATGGATGGGTGGATGGATGGTTGGATGGATGGATGGATGGATGGGTGGATGGATGGATGGTGGATGGGTGGATGGGTGGATGGATGGACTGACAGAGGGATAGAGGGAGGGAGGGAGGGAGGGAGGGAGGGAGGGAGGGGTGAATGAACGAATGCATAAAATCAAACTTTTATCCATAATGAATATGGTTAAAAATAAGACCAGAAAAAAACCCTCAATTTTTGAATGGCTAATTTTTTTTTATAAAGCAAACAATACTTACCGTATGAGACTATAAAGTCTGTGTATGATAGACTTAGCCTCCGTTACCGCATGTGGTAATAATCGTCTATGGGTACCCATACCAACATAGGTAGCTCTGTACACGTCTACAAGATTCGTCACTAGTTGACCCAGTGGATGGTAGCTGATTTCAAAGGCCTAAAACAAATAATACATTCACAGTGTTGTTTGTATTATATTTACTTACGGATACAAGAAGTTGATGTTGATGCTTTATACCATCAGCAGCAGCAGCAGACGGGAAAGCATGCACACTCCGAGAAAAACCCTCGAATCAAGGGAGAGTACTAACAAACTCTACTCAAATGTGTTGCAGAGTCCAGGAATCGAACCCGAGACCCCAGAGGTGAGAGGTGAGTGCACTATCGCTACACCACCCTTGATTCCCAAGACTGCAACATTGTTAGGTTTACCTACGATAGACCTCTTTAGCTTCGTATGCAAATAGCCCACTTTCGATATCCTGATTGAGTGATAACGCAAAAAGCAATTCAAGACGAGGCTCCGGGGAAACAAAAGAATATATTAGGATTACTCCACTGTTTCCCCGGAGCCTCGTCTTCATTGCTTGGTCATAATCACTCAACCAGAATATCGAAATTGGGCTCATTGCCCATTTCAGAACACCTGACATTCTTTTAAGAAATGTTCTTTTATTAAAATATTTACACATGAAAGAATCAACTCCCAAGAGTGGCATCACATGGTCTGAAATGTGCACAACAAACAACGAAGCTAAAGAGGTCTGTTATACGGCTCACTTACTTTCGCAAGATAATTCTGTAATGCCTTGTTATCAAAAGAATGGCTTCCTGTTCTCTCCATCTCATTATTCACGTTCAGTAATTCCTGCATAATGTCCTGTTCAGTTCGTGGCAGTTTGACGTGATGACCGTTTAGTAATGCCATTGATATGCACTTCCAGACGGTCTGAGGGTCAGCGTCACGATCACCATGACAACCAAGTGCCTCTCGACACTGCCTGAACAGGGCTGTCCACTTCCGGTCAGGTGACACCACAGGCTTGACCTCAGGAACAACACTGTGCCAAAGTGAGTGGGAAACGTACATTAGGGACTTACGGCACGTACACGGTACGACATGCCTTAACATTGAAATGGCTTCCCATAAGAATGGTTATCGTACGAGTGGGAAACGTACGGTACTGACTTACAGCATGTACACGGTACGCCATGCCTTAACATTTAGGTGGCTTCCCATAAGAATGGTTATCGTATGAGTGGGAAACGTACGGTACTGACTTACAGTGTACAGCACGCACACGGTACGACATGCCGTAACATTGAAATGGCTTCCAATATGAATGGTTCTCGTAATAATGGGAAACGTATGGTACTGACATAACACTTCATTTGCATTATGTACCTTTTGCTCTTGGAATTACTGTCCGACTCTCGCTTCATGTATGTACCATTAATCTTGATACCATCACCCCACTGACCGGTAAAGGTACCATCAATGACGTCACCATTAGGTAATGTAAGGGTTCCCTAACAAGGAAGTAAAAAGAAATACCTTATAACATAACAATTTTCGCGACGTGTTGATTTTGCGATTTCGGAGGTCAAAATTTCGCGACACCTTAATTTCGCGATTTTTTGGGAAAAAAACAACATTCTAAGTTAATTTAATTTTGCGATTTCTTTGAGTAAATCCTTTATTCTTTGTTTTCAAATACAGACATTTCTCGAAGAAAACTACTTTATTACGTAATAATAACAAAGTGGTAAATAACAATTTCGCGTTAGTTTCTTGGATACTTGGTTTTGACGGGATTTTCAGTCCCCTCCCTTGATCTGAAGGCAAACTGTTTGTGTTGTTTGAAGTTTGAGGCATACGGCCGAGGATCGAGCGTGGTGGCGGTTGATGGGTAGTTAGGTAAGTACGGTTAGGAAGGTGGGGGGTGGGGTGGGGACGAGAGTTGATACAATTATACTAAGAGGAGCCTGACATGTAAGTTCTTTTTCTTTCAATACCTAGTTGTTTACAGGACCCGAGGAAAAGCAGGAATATGATGGAGGGAGGGAGGGGGAGAAGGGGCCCAAACGCTTCCAAGAACCTGAAACTACAACACTGGAATAGCTCTATCAAGGTGTACACGTACCTTTCCTGCTAACTGGCAGTGACCTGCAAACTCGCCATCGAAGAACGTGTTATCATCACATACCAACTGTGCTGCACCCTGCATTAACAAATAATATAGTATTAAGGGGATAAGGTCAAGACGAAAGTCGTCATAAGAGATCAGGTTTAGAGGAGAGGGGTGGGTGGGGTTCTCGGTAACCACCACCTCTGGAAGTCAAAACCTGGATTTTGTCCTCAAATATCTCCAAAACTAAATGGCAAATCGCAGAAATGAATGTACAGAATTTTTGAAGACTAGAGATGTTACTGGATATGATAAGAAAAGAGTTTGTTCATCAACATTATGTTTTTTACCATCAGTTTGTTCTGAATAAAGTTCCCTTGTGTGTAGATGCCTTCTAGAGTGACCACGATTCCTGGACCATGTCGATAGTCATTCTCCCACATTCCCATGTACTTCTCTCCCCTGGTAGAATAGAAAACACAAACAAACGAGTAAGAAAAACTAAAAGTAAGGAATATCGAAAGATAGGAAGGAAGGAAGGAGAGAGATGGAAATAAAAAATGAAAGGGTGTAAGGAAGGAGTGAGGAAAGGACAGATGTAAGAAAGAAAAAAATTGAAAGAAGATGGAAAGATAATAACGGAATCGAGGGAAAAGGAGAGGTATGAAGAGACGGATGGAAGCAAGGAATGGAGGAGGGAAGGAAGAAAGGAAGGAAAAATGTAAGGGAAGGGAAGGTAATGAAAATAGAGACATATTATTCATTTACTTGAGAACATCGTCCAAGGTGCCGTAGCCATGTCTCTTGTTGTACAACCACTCCCCGATGTAGACACTAGCAGCAGACGAGGATAGGGCTCCGCACTTCATAGTACCGTGACCATGCCGCATGTTATCCATCCAGTGACCCGTATATGTGTCTCCATTCGTATATCTAGTGGAAAATTATATCTTAAATAAGGTGACTGATATCAGTTTACGTAGGAGGAAGTACGGCAAAAAATGATGGGAAATTGCTTGTCATGCTTTCCTGTGCGTGCGCTTGATCTTCGATACAGTAGATGGCCGGGGTCACCGTTTTGTACCGACTCTTTCTCAAAGTAATTTCTTGGGCTGCGCCCCTTCGTCTGATATCCTTAGAACAGATTTCGTATGACTGTGAAAAGCTTACGGCACGATCGCGGTCACGACAAAAAGTCAGACACTGAAAATCTGGAAAACATCACTTTCTACATCCAATCAAACGCACGAAACATGGCACAAACATGGCGCAGACCCGGTCACGGCACTGACTAAGTACGCTTGACCAATCACATTGCGCTAGAAAAAAAATTAGCCAATCAAAATTCTAGAAAAACATCACGATCGCGACAAGGCACGCACACGGCACTGAACTTTTCAGTTATAAGAAATCTGCCCTATTAACATGCAAAAAGCTACAAATGACATGTTGATAATGACGCGAGCCTTGAAGGTGGTGATGCGCGCACAGGCAAAAGAACACCCGTGGTCATTGTTTAATAACCTGTATTTTTATTTCTTTTCTACAACTTACCTCATTTTCCCATAACCAGTCATCTTGCCGCCTATCCATTGACCTTCATATCTCTCGGCTGGATTGTCTGGGTTGACAGGAAATACCATGATACCTTCCCTACAGAACAATGACAACAAACCAATATACCTTTCAATAGTTAATATACCTTGAATGCAAGAGGATTGGACTTGCTTAGTAACTTCCGTTTTACCCTCGAAATGCAGTCGTAACCGGAAGTGGGTATTTGAGCAGTCGGATTTCAAAACATTGGTATTGTTCAACTTGCACATTCTTTAATTAACAGTTGACTTTTGCAAATTATTAGCAACAGCCAACTGTAATGTAAAGAATGTGCAAGTTGAATAACACCATTTCCACGGACTTTTAATGGTGTCCATAAAAAGCTGACTTATAAACGAGGCTAAGTCTGTATAAATGTGGTCTGTGGTCTTCAAAAACAGCGGTTTAAATCGAATACGAAACTGGTGTATTAGTGACTATATCTTTTTGCAAAAACTCACCCATCGTGTAATCCCTGGTTGAACTCCCCAGTGTAGCGTCTACCATCAGTCCACGAAATCTCACCTCTAATGAAAAACAATGAGATGTTCTGAATATCTTCGTTTGCATGCATTTATCGCAATCATGTTGGCGTAAAATACAAAATGAAAGAGAAAGACAAGACAAGACACATTCATGGTTCACCCATCCAGACACTAACCCGCCTAACCGGACTTGACTTGACTTTCTTGTATGCCCAAGTGTTTTCCGATGGATCCCGAATTTATTGAATTAGCATTAGAAAGCCCCCCCCCCCCCAAAAAAAATGCATCGGATATGCAAGATTATTTTCTCTTTCAAATCAATGTGCGTTGCAGATAGTACAAGAGATTAGCTGTAGGTACGGTCTGGGGGGCCTGCTGGTGCTACGGCTAGGTTTGGGTCACTGGTTCGAGCCCTGCGGACACCATTTGTGAATTGAGTATGTTTGATATTTTGTTCTCTCCTGTCCCACGAGGGTTTTCTCTGGGTTCTCCGGTTTCCTCCCTCCGTAATAACCAACACTCAAGTGAGCGTTGTGTGCATAGAATATTGAATGAAATGGTAGTGTGTGTGTGAGTGAAAAGTGTCTTCGATTAGTGCGAAAGCGCTCGAACGACAAGACAATTAAATGAAGATATTTGTTATTACTGTTTAAGTAACTGACCTGCCATGCGATTTTCCGTTCAGCCACATTCCACTATAAGTGGCTGTTTTGTACCGTCCATCTTGCATGAATGTGTAGATTGCTTCACGTGCTGATGCAGCAGGTAGATTACCTGTGGTCATGTTCACAGCCTCCTTTCCCAGCCTATGAAGCAACGTTACAAAATTAGTCGGGGTATATTTTTTGCTGAGTAGGTAAGAAATTGAGGTAAATGGTGATATGCATGCAACAGTAGAGTTGATGGTGGTAATGGTCGTGTATTGCTGGTGACAGTGATGGTGCAGGTAGTAGTAGTGGTAGTGTTGATGGAGGTAATGGTCGTGTGTTGCTGGTGATAGTGATGGTGCAGGTAGTAGTAGTGGTAGTGTTGATGGTGGTAATGGTCGTGTGTTGCTGGTGATAGTGATGGTGCAGGTAGTAGTAGTGGTAGTGTTGATGGTGGTAATGGCCGTGTGTTGCTGGTGATAGTGATGGTGCAGGTAGTAGTAGTGGTAGTGTTGATGGTGGTAATGGTCGTGTGTTGCTGGTGATAATGATGGTGCAGGTAGTACTAGTGGTAGTGTTGATGGTGGTAATGGTCGTGTGTTGCTGGTGATAGTGATGGTGCAGGTAGTAGTAGTGGTAGTGTTGGTGGTGGTAATGGTCGTGTGCTGCTGGTGATAGTGATGGTTCAGGTAGTAGTAGTGGTAGTGTTGGTGGTGGTAATGGTCGTGTGTTGCTGGTGATAGTGATGGTGCAGGTAGTAGTAGCGGTAGAGTTGATGGTGGTAATGGTCGTGTGTTGCTGGTGACAGTGATGGTGCAGGTAGTAGTAGTGGTAGTGTTGATGGAGGTAATGGTCGTGTGTTGCTGGCGATAGTGATGGTGCAGGTAGTAGTAGTGGTAGTGTTGATGGTGGTAATTGTCGTGTGTTGCTGGTGATAGTGATGGTGCAGGTGGTAGTAGTGGTAGTGTTGATGGTGGTAATGGTCGTGTGTTGCTGGTGATAGTGATGGTGCAGGTAGTAGTAGTGGTAGTGTTGATGGTGGTAATGGTCGTTTGTTGCTGGTGATAGTGATGGTGCAGGTAGTAGTAGTGGTAGTGTTGATGGTGGTAATGGTCGTTTGTTGCTGGTGATAGTGATGGTGCAGGTAGTAGTAGTGGTAGTGTTGATGGTGGTAATGGTCGTGTGTTGCTGGTGATCGCCATTTTATGTGTCGTCAGATCCACGGCGAAGGTCTAACCATTAGCAGTTATCTTTTTACCAATGGCAGCACCTTTTACTCAGATATTTTAAGACCTCTAGTGTGAGTCCGGCCGCAGGGATTAGAATCCACGACCTCCCACACAACAGACCGGTGCCCAACCAACTGAGCCAACCGGGAAGTGGTTCAGTAGTGATGGTAGTCTTAGTTGTAGGTTTGTTTGATAGTATCAACCGTAGAGTTCTTATTGCTAGTGTAGGGGGGTGGTGTGCCTGGAAGTGATAGTGGAAGCGTTGGTGGTAGAATTAACAGAAATGTCATTTAATAATAGTATATGTTTATCTTAGTATTAGTGATTATGATAATATTTCATACTTGAGAGCAGTGGTCTTTGAGATAACCCTAGCTACTGCTTGATTGATAGTGAGTAGCCAGTCAGCCTAAAAAAAAGAAGGAAATATTTCTTTTTTTAATTTCTAGCATTACAATAACCAAAGATATACAACAAATCCAAAAATCGTTGTCGGGTTTAAAAGGTTCAACCATCAAAGCTTGACTGAAAGGAATTCTGAATACTCAATATACGTGGCATTTGGAGAATGTTTGCCTACATAAACATGTATAGCCTCCTTCGCAGACGCTCTTAGGGTCGTCACACAATGTTTCTCTACCCATGAAACGTTACGTGACGACGTGACGACGTGACGACCCTAAGAGCGTCTGCAAAGGAGGCTAACACATGCATGAAGAGTGACAAAATGCTTTGCTCAATGTTCGGTCTTCTCTGGTGATATGATCATACTCCCTCCCATCCATCCAGTGACCCACCCTTGACTAGACCCTTTTTCCAGGGATACTTCATCAGGGCTGCTTACCTTATCCTCAGCGCATGGTGCACACACTAGATAGGTTTCTTCTGGTGATATGATCTTTATAGCATTGATTAGACTCTCTGAGTTCTCCACGCTGATAGCCCATAATGTATTCAGTGGTAATGCCTGGTAGTTCTTGTGGGACTACGAATGAAATATGTTTTAATTAGTAAATTAAAAATTACAAGCCAGAAGGAACTTTTAAAAATAGAATCTGAATGGCTAGGACTTAAAAAAATCCATCCAGTGGCTAATAAACCTGTGGCCCTCGTTCCATGATGGAATTGGAATTTAGAAGTTGATTTTTGCAATTGTGGAGGGAGGAAAACCGAAGAACCTGGAGAAAAACCCTTGAAGCACAGGAGAGAACCAACTAGCAACTCTACTCACATATAACACTGAGCCCGGTGGGACTCAAACCTAAGTTGCATTGGTGAGAGGTAAGTGCTCTACTATGCCACCTGTGCTTCATTGTTTCATTTCCAAAGTTTTGTAAACATTAAATTTAGATGAGATTGTCAGCTTCCCTGCGACTGGAAAGTGACCCACTCTGTCCATTAGCCATGATTTTCATGCTGGGCTATAAATCTGTCAAATTCTTCTCCAGGATATCCTTCAACCTTACCTGAATGTGCACAAAGTAGTCATCGAACAGCACATACATTGGACTAGAAAACCGTGCTGACTTAGAGGGGTAGAGAGGGTGGGTCTTGCTACTTCTGAGGAGTCGTCGATTAGGAACCTTGAACGTCTCCTGAAGAAATAAAACATTAACAATAGCTCTTTAAAACTGAGATTATGTCGAGCTATAAATAAAATGCTTTCTGAGTGGCTGGTTTGCCGTTATACTTAAGAGAGAAAATACAAAAAGACATGTATCACAGCCATGTTTGATGATACAGCTATCTTAAAACAGAATGATAAAGGTTTTGTTGCATCATTGTTGCATACCAAACTCAAAATGTGAAATGTTACAATAATATGGAATTTTCCCAAACTTTTTTTGCACATTTTCATGGCATATTTTCTTCTGTGCTGACATTATATACATTATGTACATTATGTACATTTATAACAAGAGGGACTAATGACAATATCAAATTTATGCTTTTTCCCTTAATGTTTTCCAAATTAAGGAAATTTTTTTCTGGTGAAAATCAGTATCTTAATCACAGGTAAGCGCATTAAATACTACAGCACCTTTGACCCCCAACATCAGTATCAATCAAATGTTAGGAGAAGACTCACTGTTATTTTTGAGGTACAGTCTTCCCAAAACTGTCTGGTCTGTTCTGCTACCAAGTACCTCTTCTCGTCTTGCCAGGTTAGTGTTTTCCACAATGATGCAATGTGTTCAAGCTTGGAGTGTCGTGGATCGTCCTGGGGGGAGGAGTTATATTACCAAATGTAAGAAAAACAAATAATAAATTGTGTAATGTGTTGCTTGCTAAACAAGAGGCCAATAGCTTAATCCTCAGGGATCTCAGTTGTACGTTGAAAGGTCTTTTGGTTGGTCAGTTGCCCGCTAAGCAAGAGGTCTATAGTTTGATCCTCACTGACCTCACACACTTGTTTTAAGGAGCAAGTGTGGCTTGGTTGGTTAGTATGCTGCCTGCTAAGCAATAGGTCCATAGTTTGATCCTCAGTGACTTCACACAATTGTTTCAAGGAGCAAGTGTGGCTTGTTTGGTTTGTGTGCTGCCTGCTAAGCAAGAGGTATACAGTTCAATCCTCAGTGACCTTACACAACAAGTAGTAATTTGGCTTGGTTGCAGCACAAACAGAGAGAAGGGGGTGAAGCACAAACTATTGAGCAATTTATTTTAAATGTTTTACTTACCTGTGGTAGAAGAGTAAGCAGTTTGTTAGTAAGGTCAACATAGTGTTGCATCCTAATAAGTGGTACACGAGCAACCCACTGGAATGCATCGATGAAGCCAATGAAGTCCTGTGTGTAAGGTATACAGTAGGTTAGGTTCACATGATCCTAAATCATATTTACAGCAGAACAGAGCGGAGCAGATCTGAGCAGAGAAGAGGAGAAGGAGAAGGAGAGGAGAAAGAGAAGAAGGAGAAGGAGAAAGAGAAGAAGGAGATGGAGAAGGAGATGGAGAAGGAGATGGAGAAGGAGAAGGAGAAGGAGAAGGAGAAGGAGAAGGAGAAGGAGAAGGAGAAGGAGAAGGAGAAGGAGAAGGAGAAGGAGAAGGAGAAGGAGAAGGAGAAGGAGAAGGAGAAGGAGAAGGAGAAGGAGAAGGAGAAGGAGAAGGAGAAGGAGAAGGAGAAGGAGAAGGAGAAGGAGAAGGAGAAGGAGAACAGAGGAGTGCAGAGAGAGCATTATTATTCACAGCAGAAAAGATAAAAAACAACAATAAATGAGAAGACAGTGAACGGTAATTTGATTTGCAAGATAACTCATACTTTATCAGCATCTTCCAAAAGGTCACGAAGGACTGCTTTACACTGTGGACCAACATCACTTGCAAGACTGGTGAATAGCATGAAGACTCCATATGCTACAGCATTGCTGTACACTTCTGAATATCTGACGAACAAGCAAAAGAAAAAGGACCAATAAATAAAATGAATGGCAAAACATGTAATTTTGAATTCTGACAACCAAATAACACACTAATAACAATATACTGGTCAACAACCTACCAACACTCTACACTCTACGAAGTACCCTCACCCTATCATAACTCCAAGAATTAAAAAAATACTAAACCAACCTCTCAAATGCTGTGATAAATTCTTCTGACAGACAAGTATCAAATAGTTTATTCATTGACTCAACATCTTGGATGACTTGAGTGACAGACACCATGCTAGATGATACACACTTCATCAGCTGTAGGTAACCCTGGACAACTGGTACCAAGACCAATCCACTCTCTTGAGGAACCATTATGGACCACAACTCTGCATGACCAAAACAAACTATCATCAGAAAAATGTAGCACATGTGGAGTTATGTGTGTAGTAAATAGTGAATATAGTGGTAGTACATGTGAAGCAGATCTCATGGAAGAGAAATATGAGAGATGGGCTTGATTGACCATCATGTTATTGCATGTTGAGATTGCTGACAAACATATTTAAGTATCTAATAAGTGTGTTGTGCAGCTGTGCAGTGGAGGCAAATTGCTTTTAACTCTCAGCTTTCAATTTACAACATTTGCAGTTGCCATTACCTGACTGGATAACAGGAACTATAACTGCTTGCCAAATCAAAGCCAGCTGGTAGTAAAAGAGCCGTTCCTCACTAGAAAGCTCACCTAACAAATCCAACACACCAGTAGCATCACTGAAAAAATGAGATATTGAATTTGAAATATTAAGTAAAATTATTGCTACTCAAAACCTACCAGGTCACAGCAGAGGAAGATGGTTAAATTTACTTTATTTGTATTGTGAGCAGAATCATTTCTTCACTCTTTGGTAAGAGAATATTACAAATGAATGTAAAACATTTATTATTCAGTCTATTCCCCCAAATATTGAGAATTATCAAGACATTTGAATGGTCTGTGTTATTCTGAGAAGCTTTTTCAGACATTGGTTTTAATTGATAATTGATGGTGTTACAGGATCAATCCAGGAACATAGTTTTGAGTCAGGGAGGGGCAGACTCTAATCTTGGTGGTGAAGGGAAATCCCCCCACCCCCATAAAAATGTTGAAATTGAGGCTCTCAGATAATGCAATTTTCAGTGTTTGAGGGGCAATTCCATTAAACTCATGTCAAAGCATTAGGAAACTCATTACAGAAAATCACCCCCCCCCCCCCCCCCACTTTCATGCTCAGTCTCATTCAAGAATTATTCGGATGTGCGTACAGTAACTTCTATAGCAAGAGTGGCCCAGCCGGGTTTCCATGAATGTACAGTATACTCACCCATCAGCAATACAACAGCAGTGTTCATTCTGCGCCAAGACACACCTAACGCTACCCACTTTCCTGAACATGATCAATCTGACCAACTCTACTCTTACGGCTCCAAATGATCTCTCCTTTGCATCATCAAATGACCTGGAATGTGTGAGGGGAGGTTTGGATTTGATGGCAGTTTTGACAGCAATATCGTCCTTTGATAAGGGAAAACTTGATGTCTCTTGCATCTTGTTCAGTGCTGCAGCAATTACTGGCATTTCACTGCAATTAAGAACACAAAATTAAGTGTCAACAAGGATAATGGGATCAAAAAGGTACATGTAATGTTATTAGGAGAGACATTGTGAAATGTGCTATATAAGAACTTCCTATTATTATTATCATTATTATCATTAATAATAATTTTTTTTTGTAAATTTTGTAAAAAGCAAGAGTTAGAGTATCCTACCAGACTTTAAATCTACAACTACTGTGTACATCTCATTCTGTTGAGTATTTTTTTCCGTTTTGTTTATCAGTTAAGTATAAACACTAAAAGTGTGCAAAGCTTATTGATCACTATTTACTAAATACTACAGCTATTAAACAATTATACAAAGCAATAGAATTAGTATAAAATATATATATCACTATAATGCCACTTGCAAACATTCTCCACTATAGTGTAAATGCAGAATAGAATGAAAAATATTATCTATCATGGAATAGTACATGAAGTAAAGAAAAAAATGATACTTATTTGTTTGTCTCACAAATTACTCTCAATTGTTAGACAAACCCTCTACAAATGACCATCAGTCGTGAGACAAAGGAATAAGTATCATTTATTTCTTCATACATTATTATACAGACTTGGTCAATAGCACACTGTACCTAGATTAGAAAAGTCCTGGAATGGGGCGATTTAATATAACCTTTGACAGATATCTAATTTATTTTTTATCAGTAGTAATTGATTACCTTGGTTGCCTTCCACAGACATAAACATCAGATCTGTTTAATGCCATGTCACCAATAAACAAAGAATAATGACTTCCACAAGCAATATCCCAGATAAGAACATCAGAGAAACACTAAAACAAAGTATATCAAAAAGTATTTAGATAGTTCTAAAATTTTGAAAACAGAATAAATAAATCAAGTCAATAAATTGTACAAAAATTAGTACGATAATAAAATAAATAAATGAGAATTAACAGTGGAATCCACCGACTTGCTCTTCCTCCACTGCATTCCAATTGGAATTTAGAAATTGATTTTTGAGGAGGGAGGAAATATTGGAGAAGACCAGAAAAACCCTTGAAGCACAGGAGAGAACCAACAAACAACTCTACTCACATACGACAGGCTCAAACTCAGGCTGCCTTGGTGAGAAGTGAGTGCTCTCACCACCACGCCACCCATGCTTCCCAAAATCGTATATCAAAAATGGCAATTCAACAACAATATGTGAACTTTTTGGTAACTGTAACACTAAGGCACCACATGAAAGCCTAACGTCGAAAAGGTGGATTGTCAACACAACTGAGGTTCAAGAAACAAACTTTTATTGATGCTTTTGAAACAACCTTTATGGGCTGATCAAAGTCAAGACATCTGTGGCTATCTCACAGATCAAAATTAATTGGAATTTACATTATTTGTAGCCAGGGGTTACTAGATCCAGTGTTTGGTCATTGTACACTGGACACCCCCCCCCCCCCCCTATAAATGCAAACTTGTACAAAATAAGACAGATCAGGGTTGTTGATGACGTCACTACATGTACAGTATATCAACCCTTTTTTCATTTTTTGACACCTCTCTTGGAAATTTCTGGACCCGCCCCTTGTAGCATGTTAGGTTTTGTAGTGGAAGGAAAACCAGCAAGGGAAATTTGAAATGACTGAGTTCAAGATAGCCAGTACTGAATAACTGGGGGGGGGGGGGGGGGGGGAGATTTGAAAACAAAAAGGGAAATGGGGTTGGGTTTGCAAGAGCAGGGAGTTTGATTATGTGTCAATTACCTTGACTTTCCTTGGGTTGACAGCCATGGCCTTCTTATGGCCAAGCTGACCGCAGGAGTTATCTCCCCATGAAAACACCTACAGTATATTAGTAAGAAATATAAACATTTTTGTCCATGCTCTATTCAGTAATACAGCATACAGATAGTGATAAAAGCATAAAAGAAATGTGAAGAACAGCATGAACCGTATGTAGGCGAGTGTGCTTCTAACATTTCCTGAGTGCTTTAGGCAATACTCCAGTTTCAAGTTCTTTGTTGCTCAGGGTTGGCCTAAAACTTATGTACATGTACAGAATATTCATGTGTTCCAGGGAACAAAGTGTTTGTATTGTTGAAGTTATACTGTATATGCCTCCTATACTTTACTGTTGATATTTGTGAATATTTGGATGCTGAAATGAGGCTAAATCTACATAGAATACCTTGATCTACATGTACAGTACATGAAATACCTTACCTGGCAATATACAGTCAGGGCTAATGAATGAAATGTTCCAGCAGCGATTTTGATGACTCCTGTTCCTCTTAGTCCATCAACGCAGTAAGGTATTGACCTACAGTACAAGCATTAAGATATATCACATATACAGTAACATAAACATGTATGGTCAAAGTGGGACCTTGTAAGTTAACTCAAGACTGGCTCATTTATTTTGAGCCTGATGCAGTGTACCTTTAATTATAATTCAATGACAAGATGTTGTTTCTATTCTTTGTATTATTGAAAAAACTGAGATTTTGAGACTCTTGAAATTTATGGAAATTCTTGTACCACATACCCTGAGTCATGAGTGTCATTTGTCATCAATACTGTATACTGTAGTTTTATGATTGGGTACTGTAAAAACAGTGAGAATCAAGCTAAGGGTGGTGTGATGTTAATGCAACTGTTTCTTACTTCTGCGGTCTAAGGTTTCTTCTGGACTCATTATATTACATATGAACGAACTGTTTTGGATATTTTCCCCTTGACTTAAGGTAATTACAGGCTGTACAGTTTATTCACAAACAAGTTAACTTACCTGTCGTCTGTATCTCCATGACCAAGTTGTCCACATCCACCCCTCCCCCATGTCCAAACTTCAGTATCATATCCTTCATGAGTGAACTTTCTTTCCTTTTCAGTAACTTCTTCATTACAAATACAGATTCCTAAAACACCACAGTTTGAACAACTTTCTCCTCGGGTTAGTAACTTATCACTTTGTGTCGGAATAAATGCAGATGCCGATGACATAAACATTCCTGTGACAGAATCATAAACAGCACTGGTTAGTTTACCAAGGTCCATTTCTTGTCGGAAACGGCTAGCAAGTATTCCAAAGCCCAAGTATGCACTTGCTGGGCTGTTTTTGTCCTCAGCTGTCGGTGAAACCTCTTCTGGATCAGAGTCTGTTCCTCCGCTCTTGATACTTGTAAGTGAGCCAGGCTCAACACTTTCAAACAGTGCCGATGTCTCATACAAACTGCCTGATACATCAGTAGTTACAAATAAATCATTAGCAACATGGTTGAAGTGTTTTTGGTTAAGAAACCCAGGTTGAGGAGGGGATGGTTCTGGTGAGCTTCCTTCAAGATAGGCATATCGGGACTGTTTCATTTCTGGGAAGCCATAGTGGTTGTCATGGATACTAAGTCTGTTAATGGGTATACTTGCCGACGCTGACTGGGGTACTCCTGATGCAACAGAACCATCTGAGGTTGAAGGATGTGTGGATGCCATAGTATTGACTGCCGTAGTATCACTACTCGACACAGTAGGATCCTCTAGTTCTGTATTAATACTTGTCAAAATATCATCAACTCCTATGGTATTATCCCTCAACACACCAGCATTGCTTGTTGCAGGACCTTCCAACAAATCTTTACCATCGTTTACAATTATATCAGAGTTGTGCTCCTCATTATACCCCTTTGTTTCGAAATTTTGTGAACTGGCTTCATCACTAACACCTATCTTTTGACCATCGCTTTTGGAACTTTCATCTTTATGCGTAAGAGTATCCAGTTCAATTTGTTCCTTACTTTTACTTGAGTCCCTTTTGTCATCGGTACTAGTGTTGGATAATTCCTGTGTTTCTGCTAATGCACTATCCTGTAGAGTTTCCTCACTTGCTGTTGTCTTGTTTTGGCTGCCTAATTCCCCGACAGCAGGATCATAGCTGAGATAAGTCTTAGGTGATGTGTTCACATGAATTCGTCTAATTTCTGTTGTAGGGCCTTTTGGACTTAGATCAGGATTTTCTAGCAGTGACTGTGTCTTTTTCAACCCCTTGGTAGATTCCTTAGAGCGGCTGAACCTCCTGAGTCTTTTACTACGTTTCTTTCCTGAAGATCCTTGGAGGATTTTTTCATTCCTTTGTGGTATGAGTTTTGGATGTATAGATGTGTCTCTAACCAGTGCAATACTGTGATATGCCCCACATCTGATAGCAGTGACATAATGGCCTTTAAGACCTTCCACCTCTCTCGGCTCCCTAATACATTCATTTTGAACGCCGTGTCCTGTTTGACATCCCACACCCCATGACCAAACTGTACCATTCGAAGTTAGAGCAAGAGTATGACCATCACCACAAGCAACATCTCTTATCTTAGGAACATCTTGATCAATACTTTGGCTTCCCACTGGTGAAGATGATTTCCCAGTCAAAATTTTTGCATCTTCAGATTCCACAGGTCTAGATCTTGGCCTTGATGTTGGTGATAAAACAGGATTAAACACCACAAGAGTCGGTACATTAGTAGATTTAATATCTCCAATACCACACTGTCCATTAGAAGAATCGCCCCAACAGAAAAGCTCCCCATTATCACAAACAGCAGCACTATGATAAGCCCCACACGCAATATCAGCTACATTTTTTCCTGCTAATTCAGTCACCCTTGTCGTTTGGGACCGTCGAGTTACATCCCCGAATCCTAACTGTCCGTAAAAATTTTCTCCAACAGCGAAAACGTCGGAGTTATAAGTGAGAATTAACGTGTGCTCGTTCCCGAGTGCAACCTTTGAAATCCCATGGCGAAGACTTAATGACGAGATCTGAGGTTCGAGACTCGTTGACTTCCAAAAATAAGCTGTTCCTTTGTGATTTTCTTCCTTCTTTAGCCTTAATGAACTCATGGATGACTACTTTAGAGATTTCTGAAGCTTAGATTGTTTGGGAATGGATTTATGATGATATTTTAGCTCATTTTGGCGAGTATTTTTTCCCGGTTTTGACGAAATATTTTGCTAGAGTTTATTATTGAATACACTAGGGACCAGATTCCCAGCAACACTCATTCATACAGGTAGCCCAAATAAAAAAAAAATCACCACAGGGGACCCAAGCCTGAAAAAAATACTCTCGTGAGTGAGGACCTTCAGATCTCAGCCTCTTGTTTATAGAAGAAGTCGAAACTTTTTGACTTTTTATTACGAAGCCTCCTTTTAATATTCAAAAATATGTTTTTTAATATTCTTGATTATATTATAAAAAAAAAAAAATCTTATTGTATGAAAATCATTGACAAAGCAAGACAAATTATTACAAACTTTGGAAAATCATAAAGAAGTTATGAAAAGGAGATCTTAGTACACTCATGTTGAGACAAAAATGTGTTTGCTTTTGGTATTTTTTCCGTTTTAATTATTCATTTGGCTTGGGGAAGACCTTCTTCCCGTCATGTTTTTCTGTGTAATATTATCACGTAACTATGCTATTTCATATAAATAACAGTCCCCCTTCCGTCCCTCTTCGTGTCACTCCATCTTCCATCTGCACCGTTTTGATTTGTTTTCTTCATACTTAGTTTGTTTTCTGATGATGAACAGTATATTAAGAAATCCCTTTCGACAGATTCTTCTTCAAGTCAACCAGATGTTGACTCCATATCAGCAGCAGTTTCGTTTCTTTTCCAAAGAAATGCTGCCCGAGCCTCATTCTGACATGAGTTTGCTCGAAATATTTGACGTTCTTGAAGATCAGCAAGTCATCTCGCCTTACCATGTTAAGCATTTGAAAGCTTTTGCTGTCGCTATTGGTCGTAACGATGTCACAGAGTTACTAAAAGTATACGAAACGAGAGTCCTTGTACAAAAGGTGATTGAAGGATATCCGGATTTCAGATTGAGATCCAGATCCATCATTGTACTGGGGACTGATTTCATTGCACGATACTTGGCCAAAAGCGGTAGAAGCCACTATTCTATATTGTTCTGACCAAATGTGTTTGCATCACTGCGGAGCACCATACTTAAGAAAAAATGGTAACCCATCAAGTTGATTTTTCATGGCTTGATTACGTCATTCTATTGTCCGTACGGGCGTGTACCACCATAGGGTTCCCGCGCGCTTTGCTTACTCGCAAATGCACAGAAAAAATCGCAACAATGTTGTCAAAGATGGATCAATAAGTATTTTTTCTTATTTTTGCAAAGCGAAAAATACGTTTAATCGAAGTCATGTCTGTCTTAAAGTGAACGAAAACCAATTTTTCGACTTTAACGACTTGCTAAAGAAGATTTAGCGAGAAATGATTCTTTAATCTTACGATGAAGTTTCGTGACTGAAACCTCAGCGAGAGAAAAAGGGGTCTGTAAACCAGGAAAACCTGATTACACTGCAAGAATGATATTTCAGTTCCGTAGAAAACTCTTCATAGAAGGTAAATTCATTAATGTTAACTATTATTTCTTAAAAAAATCGACAAAAAATGTGTAAACTAACTGCAGAAACTCTCGACAAACCAAGGACGTTGATTCGGCAAAAATTGTCAGAAAAACTAGGATAGTTTGTCGTTTTTACTGCATTTTACATTTTTATCATCTTTTTTTTTTCATTACTTGTGAACCAGAAAAGCGATATTTGAAGCTTTGAAGTTTTGTTTTTGATCCCATTTCAAGAATAAAGGCTAAGAATTTAGTTTAGTTCTTTGAAAAAAATATATTTGACGGCAAGCGAGCCCCACGCGAGGAATTCTGATGTCAAAACAAGATTCCTTATTCCATGATCATATGGATATTTTGACATTTTTATAAATAAGTTATTTTAATGTTGAATGAAATATGAAAAAGGAATACATATTACATCAAATATTCGCTATTTATCGGGCTCTTCCAGCTATTGTTATTACACAATCGCAAAAATGATGAGCTTGTTTGTTTTTTATAGATAAACTTATGTTTTTGTAAGATATTTCGCTCGATAATAAAGGTAAGAATAATAAAGAATAAATCTGAAAATTTTTTTTTTCAAAGACCAATTACTAACAAAGAAAATTATTATCTTGCATGTGAAGTTCAAGAAAATGTAAGCTTAAGCTTATCAGTAATATTTTTTGACAAATTTCAGTGTAGTTCACTTTCCACCCAAAGAAAAATCATATCGTATAACTTTACATTTGCTGAATAAAATCCTTTGTTCTATACATATATGTATTATATCATATCTTCTACAATCTATAATTTTTCCTTCGAATTGAAAAGTTTTCTAATGCTTCTGAAGGCTTAGAATAATAATTTTTCTTTCAGCTTTTCCTTCTGGGTTCTGCTAAAGAAGTGGTCACGCTGTAACCAGCGTTATACCGCGTCACACAATTGTCACGTTTTTAGAACTATATATACTCGACACTTGAGAAAAACGTTTGCGCATGCGTGTCTTTCAGCACGCTTTCAAGAATTCACAAGAGTTTTAGTGAAAAAGTAAATGCCTGTTTTCTCCGAGAATACAAAAAAGTTCTCGGGTATACTTTTGTGAGACCAAGATACTGTATTACTGTACTACTGTATTACTGAATAAAGACAATATGAAAGAATTAGCCTTAAGTTTCAAGAACTGACTTTAACTTTTGGCATTTTGTAAAGACTATTCTTCAGGCAAGCGTGAAAGTCAAATTTGCATATTTCTACAATAGCACGAAGACGCTTTTGACTAATTGGCATGCGCAGATGTTTTTCACGCGTGTCTATATACTCAATATTAATGGGAGCTCCGCTTTTAGGCAATGCCTAAATCTATATATTATTTTAGTGAGTTGAAAAATATATTGTCAATGAGTGTAGCACTGTGGTCAATTATTCTACTAGGTTGAAGAATTTGTGGACAAAAAAAGTAAGAGCTCATAGAATTAATAAATTTTAGTAAATCGTCAGTATTCAAATTGAAAAAAGGAAAAATACTAGAACTACAATTTAGACAGATCCAAAGATTATGATTTACAGAAAAGTAGTTAAACTGAAGTCAGTTCTTGAGAGTTTACTGCATTTATAATGATACCAGGCAAGATAAATAACACATCTAATAGCTCGAGCATTAGATCTAAAATGTTTATGACAAGATGTACACTTATGTGAGGGCATCAGTGAAGTGGATTAGACATCTTGATATTAGCACCAGTGGGGACGTGAGTTGATGAGCCGATATAAAGGGACGCTCACATACGAATTTATTATGAAGTACACTAAAAAAATAGCAATACGAATATTCTTTCCATATATGGCAAGTTCGGAGATGCAATGCGTATTTTTCGTAAAGAAATCGGCGAAAAAAGTTTTTCGAGCAATCATATTGCAGGATTTTGAAAGCAAAAGGATCGAATTTACATTCCTTTGCCGTTCGTGCTATCGCGCATACACACGCATCGTTTTTTTAAGGGCTAAAGATAGAGTCCTCAAGTGATGCCGTCATAAAAATATTTTTCACTGTATTATATTTTTGGTTCTTAATTGCGATAGACAATCAAAAAAGACATTTAAACACCAAATTTGACGAGAATAAATAAATAGCAGCTGATATATGACCATTTGAATGTATAATTTCCCCATACAAATCCCTGTATTTTCGGCACATTTCGTTTCCTCTTTAGATTTCTGCGGTTAGATCAGTGAATGACTGAGAACGCTATTTTCAGCAAATCAATTTTGTTGACTTTAAATAACACAGCGAGAAAAACAAATTAATACAGCTTAGAGGAAAGGTAAAGTTGTTTCAAAGCATGAATTTAAACTATTTTTTCGCCTGATTTAAGTAAGCGTAAAGGTCAACTTTATTCCAGGTAGATGCATCACTTCATGTGGCTTAAAGAGATATATAACTTAAAGCTGCCGTAAATGTTATGACGTAAAGGTGGTGTAAAGTTAGAGTAAAGTGAATGAAATGCAACTTAAAGCCTCTTAAATAATTAAGAGAAAGATGAAATTTTTCGAATGAGCAAAATTGCAGTTTTATGATAAACCATTTTCTTACTAGATCCAAATTTACATTCCTTTGCCGTTCGTGCTATCGCGCATACACACACATCGTTTTTTAAGGGCTATAAATAGAGTCCTCAAGTGATACCGTCATCAAAATATTTTTCACTGTATTATATGTTTGGTTCACAATTGCGATAGACAATCAAAAAAGACATTTACACACCAAATTTGACGAGAATCGTTCAAATACCAGCTGAGAAATGGCCATTTGAATATATAATTTCCCCATACAAATCACTGTCTTTTCGGCTCGGTTCATAACTTTATGACACATCTAAAACGTTTTCTAGCGATTGGTTAATTTGAAAAAAAAAAAAAAAAAAAAAAAAAAACAACACTCGAATAAAAATTAAATGAATGCAAATAAGAACATAAGTTAGCCTAAAGTATTTATCATAGATTCGCGAACTACCAAAGGTACAGATTGAATCGGCAACTGAGAGACAACTGCTAAAGGTTGGTATGGAAAATCTTGTTATACCATTATGTTTCTATCTCTTTGCCTGTATGCATTATATTCATGTTTGGCTTGTTTTCATTGTTCGCCTTGTTCAACCTCTTCGTCTCTTTCTTGTTTTGGGTCTGGTCCTTCGGTTCTCGTTCTTGTTCTTTTTTTTTCTGCTTCTACTCCTACTCCTCCTTCTTGTTCTGCATGGGTCTGGTTCTTCAATTGTTGTTTTTGTTGTTCTTCTTCTTTTTCTGCTTCTACATCTACACTCTTCTTCTTCCTCTTCTTGTTTTTCTTCTTGTTCTTTTTCTTGTTCTTCTTGTTCTTCTTGTTCTTCTTGTTCTTGTTCTTCTCGTTCTTCTCGTTCTCGTTCTTCTTGTTCATGTTCTTCTTCTTCTTGTTCTTGTTCTTCTTCTTCTTGTTCTTCTTCTTGTTCTTCTTGTTCTTCTTCTTCTTCTTCTTCTTCTTCTTCTTCTTCTTCTTCTTCTTCTTCTTCTTCTTCTTTAATCTTGATCGTTTACCAACTAGTTTAGGCATTGGATCTAGTATTTTTTTTTAAAAATGATAAAACAGCACATTTCGTTTCCTCTTTAGATTTCTGCGGTTAGATCAGTGAATGTCTGAAAACGGTATTTTCATCAACTCAGTTTTGTTGACTTTAAATAACACAGCGAGAAAAACAAATTAATAAAGCTTAGAGGAAAGGTAAAGTTGTTTCAAAGCATGAATTTAAACTATCTTTTCGCATGATTGAAGTCGCTTAAAGGTCAACTTTATTCCAGGTTGACGCCATCACTTGATATATAAAACTTTAACTTGCCGTAAATTTTAGACCCTAAAAGATGCCAAATCGCTGATGTTTACCCTTAAGAGATACGACGAGTATACCCGACACTTTACCCCCGGAGTCCCCCCCCCCCCCCCCCCCCCCGGGATTGCATCTCTGATAAACCAATTTCTTACTAGATCCAGAAGATGATCACCGTGAGAGTAAAGCTGGAATTCGCCGCCCCTGGTGACGACTACCCAACAGTTCCCCCAGAGCTGACATTGACAGTCCCTGAACGAACCAAGCTACACAAGATCCTTGAACTGGCAGCAGAACAAGACCCAGGCTACAAATTTACTGTTGTATTCTATAAGTCTGTTCACGGTCACATGATCACATCCATCTGTGGGGTGCACAATGACCCTGGGAAAAACTGGATGATCTACTCAACTCCACCAGGAGGACGGATCCCTAAAGGAATAGATGAATATGAGCCAGAGGATGGTTCTCTGATCACTTTTAAGTATGAGATACCAGGCCACTGTGACCAGTAAAACTGAAGTACCGTCACCAAGGTGCTACACTTTAGAATAAAATGTCGTTGTTTAGAAGTGAATGATCGATATTGTTAAACTTAAAATAAATTTCTTAATTAATGTTAAAAACGTTCAATGCTATTAAAAATCCCCACCAAGTACATACTCGACACTGGACATGAATCAATGTAATAAAATAAATCATTGATAACAATTAATGTTTCAAGTTTGTTATTTGTAATCATGTGTTTTCCGTTTGGGAATATTGTAGAAGATTTGTTATTCCTTCCCTCCGTCTCCTTCCTTCGCTGTTTCGGTCCATCGTCTCTAGAAGTACATTCTGGAAATCGAAATGCTTTCGGGATCACTTTCCAATGGAAATATTCTAACCTTAACTGATATCATTAACTAGTTTTTTCATGTTTATCTTTCTAAATTAATTCAAAAATGATTCGGTGCCATCTGTTGTAGGCAGGTTTTGTCCAAGAATATTTTTCATTAAAAAAAAACTTTATATTACTTTGTGCGCTCAGTTCACTCTAGAAACAACCGCCACCCCTTTTCAAACCCAAAGGTAAAAAAGAACATTGTAAGAAAAAAACGTTTTGGAATAATGCATTAAAATATCTTTAATTTTACTATAGAAATTAAATTGATAATAGAAAGGAATCCCATGACATTTCAATATCCAAAGATTTGCGCATGCGTACTTTCTTTCACGTTTTCTAAGAACTCAACAGATGTTTGCGCATGGATGCATTTCAGTTCATTTTCCGAGAATTCAAGAAATTTCTTCTGATATGAAAAACGTCGGCATAATCAAAATTGGATGGGGCGATCAATAAAACACTGTAAAAACATCTGCTTAAAGTTTGCTTAAAGTATGTAAACCAACAGCATTTTGGAGTACGAAAAGGAAGTTCCAAAACTAACAGAAGATTAGAATATAATCATAGTGATTCTAACTTAGAATTCTTCAAGCGAGTCTTCTAGAAACATGCCGGAGTTTTTCTGAGTTGGCATTTGTATTTTTTTATAAATAAAGCACACCAAGTAAAAATAATAGCAAAAAATATCCTGTTAGCAGATATTACGTAAATATTACTTTCATATGTAAGTTCGCCATGGAACAATGGTTACGTGTTGAAGATTTCACTAAAGACTCTGCTATTTTACTCCACGAAGAGAAAGCATTAATACTAACAGAAGATTAAAAACGATATAATTATAGTCATTTAGTGATTTCAGACTTTAGAATGTTCAACTCAAAGACGAAAAATATCAAAGTTTGATTAACGTTTACTAGACAGCATAGTTCTAGCAATTCCAGAAACTTCAGCCGAGTTCAGTGTTTGTAAACATCAAATTTCATCAACTAGTTTTAATTCATTCATAAAATGTATATGAGAATCAGTGTCTTGTAGTTTCGGGTCATCGATTAATTGTAAATAGCCTTCAAGTGATTCTGCTCAAATAGCGCTGTCAACTATGACAGGGTCTTTATCAGCACATTAAGATATTGCGTTGACGGGGATTTCCCCGAGATAATGACGCAGTGAGTGGAATTTGATTACTGGGTTGCCGGTGTGGCAAACCAGTCTTAAAATGAGGGCCGTTTTTTTTTTTCGGGCGTCAGATAGATCATAATGTCTATTATGTCTAATTATCTCTTGTTGCATATGAAGTTCAAGTGAATGTAAGCTAACCTTAAGCTTATAATATTTTTCGACAATTTTCAGCGTAGTCCACTTTCCACCTAAAAAACCTATAACTTGGCATTTGCTGAATAAAATCCTTTGTTCTATACATATGTTCATGTGTTCTATAATCTCTAATTATTTTTCTTCGAACTAAATAAGTTTTCTAATGCTTTTGAAGGTTTAATTAAAATAATGGTTTTTCTTTCAATTTTTCTTTCTTGTAAAATCAGAAGAAGTGGTCTGCTTAATCATACCTATAAATAGTGATATTACGTCATACGAATTCACGAATTCTAGGAATCAATTGCGTAGTGTTCGGTGATTTTTAAGTTTGCGAGCATAAAAATGTCTGAATTAAGCATCGGATTATCAACTTTTAATAGCTGTAACAAAGCTGGATCCATTCCACATTTTACCCAACATCTTTCCCACTATCCAAACGATTATCGGGCTTTAACATGGCGGGGTAGAGCTTACAGCATCATAGGAAAAACTGCAGAAGCCAAAGCGGACTTCCAGAAAGCCTGTCGTGTGAGTTCTGGTCCCAAGACACTTCTTGCTCAAGCAAATATAGAGCACATCGATGGAAATGTGAAACAGAAGGCTACCATTCTCCAAAATACTACAAGGCAATACCCAAATTGTTCTGAAGCATGGCATGAGCTTGGCAGCCATACTTATCACGTCGAGGACAAAATTGCCCTTTCTTTGCAATATCTGGGAAGAGCAGGATATGTATAGGCCCTCTAACTGTTCTCCCATACAGTAGCTCAAATGGGGGAAAATCCAGTGCATTCTTGGGGAACATCACGGTAAGCAAACAACAAAGCATCAACGTACCTGTGCCACGTACCTGTGCCACCGTTTAGGTTGTTCGCTGGTCAATCTTCTTAACATGGTCTTTAGTGTGCCATTGAATTTCTCTACTAGACCGTTACACATCTGGTGATAAGGAGTCGTCGTCAGTTGACGGATGCCTAGAAGTCTGGACGCCTCCTTCATGCACTCTGACATAAACTGGGTTCCTCTATCACTCAGGACTTCTTCAGGCAAACTGAAACGACTAAACATGTTGACCAAGGCCTCTGCAACACTCTCTGCGGTTATCCTCTTCAAAGGTACTGCTTCCGGGTATCTAGTAGCGTAATCTTCCTTCTCTTCAAACGAGACTTCTTGTAAAACTTTAATCTTAATGTCGTTCATCTTTTTGAACTTATCCAAAGACTTGTCCTGTTGCTGTAGAGTTTCAAGTTGTTCCTTGTTTATTGGATCTGTGTTGTTCGTCTTGTTCTGCATGCGGGACACGAAGAGGCTTTAGGACATCACTCTTCTTAGCTTGTGCTCGTGTAGTAACAGCTACGGTTTCACACCATTTAGGGTCAGGATCCTCTGGATTTCTTGCACCTGGAATATTTCCAATAATTAAATCATAAATTGCATCAGGGAGACATTGCGCCTCGACCTCTCCTCTGAAATAAGGAGTGTCCACAGTAATTAATGCTACCGGTACTTCTCTTACTGTGTTATCTATTAACATCATATACCCAAACTTTCCGGTTAACTGGTCGTCTTCAACTAATTCTCTCTTGACTACTACTCCGCTGCATCCAGTGTCACGTAATGTATCAACAATTACTTCGCCAATTTTTCCTTTCACAACTGGATATTCTTTACTGTCTCTTGCGAAGACTTAACACACACACTGTTCAAAAAAGGAATGTTCTTTCCAGAACTTAACATAACTTTACTACCTGCGACACCAGGTTTTACATCATCTTCACTGGTAAATTCTTCTTCTTTAACACTTGGACTCTTATTAACTAAACATCCACCACTCGTCTCTGACTTTCTAACTTCATTACCTCTTGGAAACGTATTCCTACTAGTACTTACGCCACCTGCTTGCGGCCTTCGTGACGGACAAACCCTAGCTTCATGTCCAAAACCACTGCATTTATAGCACTGACGAACTTGACTGGGCAAAGGCTTTACTGGACCTTTTGCACACGATGATGCCTTATGGCCATACTCTTGACACTTGTAGCACTGTACATTCTTTTCTGTTATCTGGGATGAGTTAGTAGGATCATCTCTTTTAGCAAGGTGATTCGAAGGTGCCACCAATTCTCGGTTGTGGGCCAAAAGGAACTTATTAGCAATTTCAGAGAGCTCTGTAAGATCTTTCGGCGCTCTTTCCTGTATATGAACTCTCAAATCACGTGGACAAGCATTAATAAACTGTTCCTTTACAAATAAATCACTAAGGCAGATATACGTGCGTGAAACTCCTGATAACTCGACCCAACGATCTAAGGTATTCTTTAAACGAACAATAAATTGTTCAGGGCTTTCTCCCACCTCAGGCTTTCCTTCTCTGAACTTAGCAGGCCTGTTCCAAGTTTGAGAAACAAGATGCATTGTGGACTATCTTAGGTAAAAAACAACGCCATATAAGGCATGGTGAATAAAACATGTTTGGTACCGGTTGCAGCATTTTCAATATCTTAAAATAGGTCTAGATTTCCGGTGACTAGAGCTAGAGGAGAATGGTCACCTCTCACGTGATAATTTCATCCAACCTTAGGGCTTAAATTTCGGCTCATCTCAGCACAACAATTTCTATTTTTTGAACGCTATACCTTACAGTGTTTTGAATTTTATTGATGTAAAGAACAGATATTTTACCTAACAGACCAAGAAACTCAATTCTCAATTTTTTACGGGGGGGTTTGTGGTTTTGGGTAACCTGTGTCTAAAATTTTGCATAACCCCCGGTTTGTATACACATTTTAAAAACTGACTCACCTCTACAGATATATATTTTTCATATGCCCCCCCCCCCCCCCCCCCCCAACGATGGCAGTGTTTTACTGATATAAAAAAGACAAGATTTTAAATTAAATGACCTTTTAAAGATTTACATTTAAGAAGGTAAACATGTCCCCCCTGAAAAAATTCGAAATCGAAACCCTCGGAAATACGATTTCCAGTGTTTTGAGGGGCATTCGCAACATATTTGTTGTATTTTAAAGTTCGTCCCATTACCATCTTTTCGCACAGAAGAGGGTGCTCTATTTTCTTTTGGTTTAAGAGGTTGCTTGATCTTTAATTTCCAAGAAAATTCTTTATTAAAAATAAATGATATTACTTGGCGCCCTTTCTCTCAAGAAACAACCCCAACCCAGTTTTTAAGAAAAATCTTTTTTGTAAAATATTGTGAAATACTGCTCTTAAATATCTTTAATTCTACTTTAAGAATTAGAAAAATATGGAAAAAATCCCATGACATTTCGATAACTAAAGCTTTGCGCATGCGTACTTTCCGTCGCGCTTTCTAAGAATTCAACAGCTGCAGTTTCCACTTGCACTCATTTGAATACGTTTTCTGAGAATTCAAGAAATTTCTTCTGATATATATTAAAAACTTCGACTTTAAGTTGGGATCGTAAGTCTGCTTAAAATATGAAAATCTTATTTTGATGAGTTTGAAGAAAAGTGAGAGAAAAATCATTTTACGACTTCTTTGGCGCTGCTACTAACAGAGGGTCTTGCATTCCAAGCACTGATTTCAAAAACCTTGTGCAAACAAAGGTTTCTTCTCACAAACGAGCCGAGGCAAGACCAATAATATGATATATTTTAAGCAATTTGAAGACTCTGACCGGGTCTGATTCTCAGAATAATATGGAATCAAACAAAATTACTTATCTTGCAATATCAAATCCAAGGTGATCAATTGAGTGAAAATATTGTTTTTTAAATTAATATTCATAATAATTGCAATTTTGAGCCGACAATACGGGTTTACATTGGCAGCTCTCTCCCGATGAAACTGTGAGAATCGCGATACGTAAATAAAGTGTTTTGGTTTCGATTTTTACTGACATGGAATATTTTCTTTGATATTCAATGCCAAGCTTGCTGCTTATTCTTTTGCTATCATAATATATGCTTGTTCAGGGGCGGATCCAGGAATTTTCAAAAGGGGGGGCCGAACAGGATCAAATTAGGGGCGTAGCGTGGCCATTTTGATAAGACACCTAAAAAATCGCCGAAGCAAAAAAAAAAAAAAAAAAAAACTACGTGGCGCACTACAATGTTGACACTGTTCCATAAATTATTACCAAGTTTTAACACATTAATTTCAAAAGGGGGGGCCGGATAGGATCAAATCAAAAAATAAAATAAATTTCCTTAATGCATGAGGCAGTAGAAAAGCAAAAAAAAAACAAAACCGGCAGCTAAAGAGGGGGCCGCGGCCCCCCCGGCCCCCCCCCCCCCCTAAATCCGCCCCTGTATAATGTTGGAGGGTTTCGATTCATGAATACGCAGCAGCCTGGTTAGCGTCTGATATCAAGTCAAGCTTGCTGCTTATTCTTTTGCTGTCATAATATATGCTTGTTGGAGGGTTTCGATTCATGAATACGCAGCAGTATATAGTGGTTAGCGTCTGATATCACAGTAGTCTAGAAAGTCAACCATAATTTCAGGCCATCCACTGGACATTTGTAAATTCCCTTTTTTTTTCCAATGATATCGAAACATTTTTGAATTATTAGCATATTTTGCCATTTTCACTCACAACACACAAACTTCTTTTGAGCCTAATATTTGTCAAAGCCTCCAGATCTAGATTGGTGGTATCCAGCTGAAGTTCCAAGAAATTTTGTATTAAGGGCTAAAAATATCTGGCTTGTTATGACACACCTACTGAAAAAGTTTTCAAGCGATTGGTTAATTTAAAGAAAAACAAAAATACGCAATTAAAAATGAATGTAAATAAGAATATAAGTTAGCCTAAAGTATTTATCATAGATTCGCGAACTACCAAACGTACAGATTGAATCGGCAACTGAGAGACAACTGCTAAAGGTTGGTATGGAAAATCTTTTTATACCATTATGTTTCTATCTCTTTGCCTGTATGCATTATATTCTCGTTCTTGTTTTTGTTCATATGTAAACGGGATTTGTCCCGCCAGAGGGGACATATCCCGGGACATTTCCCGATTTGACGTCATCAAAAGTGGGAACTGTCCCGCAGAATGGGATTTGTCCCCGGGATTTGTCCCTTGACCGGGAATTGTCCCATGGGACAGGGAAATTTCCCCCGGGATTTGTCCCTTGACCGGGATTTGTCCCACGGGACAGGGAAATGTCCCCTGGGATTTGTCCCTTGACCGGGAATTGTCCCACGGGACAGGGAAATGTCCCCTGGGATTTGTCCCTTGACCGGGAATTGTCTCTTTTTACTTTTCAACGCTTTTTTATCGATTTTATTCATATTTTTTTTTAAAAGGTTATTGATTATCGAGGGCAGCAGTAATACAAGAATTTTATATATATATATATATCGTTAATTTTCTGCTAAAATATTGACTTTTGAGATCTAGAACACTGTCTGGCAGTTGTGACGCTGGATCCACCTCTGTACCCTTTACTTTCTTCTCTCTCTCTTCGGGTATAATAATCGATGGGTCACCAGTTTTGATAGGTCTTCTCGCTTTTCTTGTGGCTCTCTTCTGTAGGAAATTACAGCCGTTTGGTGATATTTTATAGGAAAAAGCCGGCCGTCTTCAACTCTCCCATATTTCTTTTTCCGAGGGCGTTGAAGATTTTAGATACGCTTGTACTGGCCTGTTGTACTGAGTGCCAGTTCGAGTTAGAAAGATAGCGCTGCACTCTTGGCCACTATTTTCTACAACAGTAATAGGACGGAAAATGTTGTAGTACTTCTGAATCAATTGGTATAGTTCTTTTTCCGTGATTGCGGGGCTGTGCCATGCACGCTATTCTTTTGGTCACTGACCCAAATCACATACCACTTATCTTCTTCTCTCCGTTCTGCACTTTGGAATTCCAACACCAGTAGGCCTTTACTTATTCCTGATGGTTGCGCGTTGCTGTGGACTAGCATAAATATCAAGTAATATCGTGCTTGGCTGTGCTCCTGGATTGTTAAAATGGACGACTGAGTAGCATTCATAATTAATGATTTGTCTCCTTGGACAGACTTGGATTTTAGCATGCTAAACTTCGTAGAGCTGAAGTCTTAAGTTATACTTCTCAGTCTTCTTGTTAGCATTCTCTCTTTCTTCGAATTTACTTAGCTGTAAGGCTGCTTTCCATCCGGGGGTTTAGGATAGACGAAGTTCTTTCTCAGTGTCAGGGGCGGATCCAGGATTTTATTCAGGATTAGTTCTACAACAAAGTCGGCTAGGAGGTGTAATACCTGGTCATTTATATGGTCTTTTTTTTGCGTAATCCATGTCTTCCAGCTGTGATCGAAACAAAATCAACCTTAAATATTGGTGAACTATAAGTTAACTTCGTTTTGTTATCTGGTGACATTTCTAGAGTCACTAGTCTAGCTCAATTTGAAAAAAGCTCCAAATTGTAGACAATTAAGGTTCATGAAGTAATAAGCAATACAATTCACTTTACTGGAGAGCAATACGTAATCATTGGTGACATTCGAATATCAATAAGAATGCAAATCTAGCAAATTTCCAAGACTTAAAATGCACTTTGCTTACCTGATCACAACTGTTTCCAGATAGAAAGAAGGTGGAATTGGAACAGTGGAATGTCGGAACTTATGGATCGGTCGCACTAGGATGAACTTAAATTTCGACTAATAACCTTCACTAAACATATTTTTTCCGGAAAAAATTAGCACATATTTAACAGTGCAACGCAAGGAACACAAAAATATTGAATTTGATATAAAAGTAGGTCGTTGCCATGGCAACATTAAATACCCTCTAAATAGCCCCACATAGGCTTGATCGTTAAAAAAAGCACATAGTATGATATTTAATCATCTTGACTTTCATTTGGCCAGATAAAATTTGATTTGAAAGAATAAAACATTTTTAGAGGACGGTCACGCGCCACCATACCCATGCGTTAAGCCACTTTTGCTGGAAATTGAAAAAATCATAAATCTTTCAAAAATGAGTCCGGAGACATATCAATTTCACCAACGTAGACCCTTTGGCATCCATTATAGTAGGTAAAAAAATTGTTGCTCTTAGAGGCTATTGTGGGGTTGCCATGACAACGCGTATCTTCAAAATTAAGGTTGTCCTCTTTCTCATTTCACAAGTTCTTTTTTCACACAATCATAATATGTTAATAAGGACGTCAACATCTGTCTGTTTGCCAAGTTTCATCTTCTCCTTTTTATTTTTTCTTGAGAAAATTCGATTTTATTAAAGCGGGATTTGTCCCTTCGCGCAAACAGAAAAAAATTAAAAAATTAGTAAATATCGCATTCAAAGAGAAAAACTCATCATAATCATGTTACACATGTTGAAGTTAAGGTTATCTGAAAACGGACCCAAGATTGCTTGTGTTTTGGGAAGGTTATTATGGAAAAATCCGCAAAGGGACAATTCCCATTTTTGACGTCAAGTCGGGCCGCCAACCGAAAAGACGTTAAAAAGCGTGAAATCTGCGATGCTGAAGGTTGATACTACTACGAATAACAGTAAGAGTCTCAATAATGGACATAAGATCGAAACAAGTATCATAAAATATAATTTAGTGTAATTTTTAGGCATGTGAACTTTTTTTCCTAAATTTGAAACCCTTGATTTTGCTGCAGGTCTTACAAAGTTACATGACATAGTCAGGGTTTTACTCGACATTTTAAAAGCTTTTGTCCCGCGGCTTAAATCGACTGCTCCACGGCCAGCTCAATGAGTAATAGTTGTTCTTTAAGTGTACAAGACATCCTAAAAGTTTCGGGAATTTTCGAAAAAATTACGAATTTTAAGCGACAATTTGGAAAATGTCCCTTAAAAATGGGATTTTTAGAAAAAAAAGCTACCAAACGTTACACTAAATCGTTAAAAACTTTGGAGCAGTTTTTACTTCAAAATATCCAACAGCACATGCAATTTCTCATTAATTGAGCCTAAAATAAAGAAATTATTGAGATTTCAAGAAAAAAAAAGTCGGGGGACAAAAAGTGGGAATGGTAAAGCTGATTTTGTTCTTGTTCTTGTTCTTGTTCTTGTTCTTGTTCTTTGTTAATTTTTAAACTTTTTAGATATTGTTAAACTTTAAACAAATATATAATTTCTTAAAAATGTTCAATGCTATTAAAAATCCCCACCAAGTACATACTCGGCACTGGACATGAATCAATGTAATAAAATAAATCATTGATAACAATTAATGTTTCATGTTTGTTATTTATAATCATGTGTTTTCCGTTTGGGAATATTGTGGAAGATTTTCGTTATTCCTTCCCTCTCTCCTTCCTTCGCTGTTTCGGTCCTTCGTCCCAAGAAATACATTCTGAAATCGAAATGCTTTCGGGATCACTTTCCGATGGAAATATTCTAACCTTAACTGATATCACCAGCTAGTTTTTCATGTTTATGTTTCTAAATTAATTCAAAAAAGATTCGGTGCCAGTTGTTGTAGACAGGTTTTTCCCAAGAACATTTTTCAATAGAAAAAACTTTATATTACTTTGTATATAACTTGTACTTACAATTTTGTCTTGAAATTATATTGAAACTTGTCGACAGAAACCTTGGCCGCTTACGTCTCTTCATGATAAAGTTACAACTGACTATGTAAATTATCGATTAAAATTCTTAAGTCTCGGGCGACAGACCATCACATACATGTTCTTAATGGACAGAGCATTTTATTGTGTTTCTGTTATTTCAAAGCTAAAAAATATGTCGTATATTACTTTTATTCAAAGATTCATTTATTCAAAGATTCATTAGCAAACAAATGCATACAAATAATGGTCTCGTGAGTATGACTTTATATTCTAAATCGGTAAGAGAATAAACACTCGTTCTTTATGGGTTCTCAGAAACGAGCCTTCTCTCGCAATTTGAAGACATATTTATTCCATGTCACAAATATCAATAAAAATGACAAGGATATAATTCTACAGATCTGGCCAGCGGGGTGCCGAGATACAAGTATTGACTAGAATTTTCCCTCTATGTAACCAAAATACCAAGAATATATCAAGGGACGATTGCGACACCAAATGCCTGAAATTATCTAGACAGAAATTTAGTCAGTAATACTGAATACCTTATACCCATAATATAATTTTCGTCGGAGATACCAAATACTGGAGCTAAAATACCTAAAATGCCTTGATGTAGGGCTCCTAATGATAGCAATGAATATTTTGTAATATTACTGAAAGGATGTACCCTCATTAAATAAAGGCATTTAGTACACATTAATTAGGGTGGATATCCGTGAAATAAAGCCGTGAATAAAAACCTTATCAGTGAAGTGATAACGACATCACTTCACGGCAAACTGTCCAATAAGATCTCGCGATATATAATAATATATAATCGACCCTAACTGTGTAATAAGCGGACTCGCTTGTTCGCGATCGATATGATACGGGAAACTCGTGAATAATCAAAGGTCTCAATGAGACGACTACCACGAAATAAATATGGGATACCTGTGTCCTGTCAGGTTGGTTGTTAGACTTGCCCCAGCTTGTTCAAGAAATGAATGTTGTTTACTCGAGAAGGATTCATCTTAAATCTTTACTATTTTCTGTTGCCTATGAATCGAAACCCTCCAACACGTTTATTATGATAGCAATAGAATAAGCAGCAAGCTTGGCAGTGCCGAATATCAAAGTCAGTCGAAAAATGTTCCATGTCAATCAAGAACGAAACCAAAACACAGTATTTTTATATCAAACAAATATTTTTCTATTGAAAACCTTAGGTTGGATATCGCAAGATGAGTATTTTTGCTCGGTCGAATAGAATGGCCAGTGATGCAAACACATTAGGTCAGAACCAAGATGCAAGTCTTGAAAAGCGATCGCGGTGGTTTTACTATTTATTAAAATATTTCTCTTAAAATTCAGATAATGAGAAAATGTTATCTTCGATTCTTCTAAAAACTTGCCTTTGTGCTGTGTTAGCAATTGTTATTTATAGATGTACACCAATAATGAAATGAAAGCAAATAATATTCAGAAAGTAAATATATAAAAAAACAACCTTTGTTTCATATGGAAATATTTGAATTTGAAGGTTTTAGTTGCCATGGAACAATGATTGTGTTAAGACAACATTTTAATCTATTACGACAGCAACCAAAAAGAAAAGAAAAGAAAAAGCAACAATCGGTATTTTGGTACGAAAAGGAAGCGACAAAACTTACAGAAGATTGAAATATAATTATAGTGATTCTAACTTAGAATTTTAACCATTTCATTGTCTTTCGTGATCAATTATATATAATGCTAGTACGAGCAAAACGACTGTCTTCAGTCGAGTCTTCTAGAAACTTGCCGGCTTTGTGCTGAGTTAGCATTTCTTTCTTTCTTTCTTTCTTTCTTTTTTTTTTTTTTTTTGTATTGTAAATTAACCACACGAAGTGAAATAATAGCAAAAAATATCCTGTAAGCAGATATTACGTAAATATAAATTTCGTATCGAAGACTTAAGTTGACCATGGAACAATGGTTACGTGACGAAGACTTCAATAAAAAAAACCCTGCTATTTTACCACGAAAAGTAAGCATAAAGCTAACAGAAGATTAAAATGATCATATAGTTATTTCGTGATTCAGACTTTAGAATGTTTACATGCAATTTCAAAGACGAAAAATATTAAAGTTTGAATAATTAAAAGTTTACTAGACAGCATAATTCTGGCAATTCTAGAAACGTCAGCCGAGTTCAGTGTTTGTAAACATCAAATTTCATCAACTAGTTTTAATGCATTTGAACATTGTATTTCATAAAATGTATATGAGATTAGTGTCTTGTAGTTTCGAGTCATCTATCAAGCAGCCTTCTAGTGATTCTGCTCAAATAGCACTGTTAACTACGACAGGATCATTATCAGCACAAAGTATTGAGTTGACGGGGAGTCCCCGAGACTGCAATGACGTAGTGAGTGGGATTTTATTTATTTTAAAATCGAAAACTTTTGCTTTGAGAATTATAAATATCGAACCATCCAGGAAAGTTAGACTTGCCGTAGTTTACCACCCTTCACCACTTTGAATTTTCAAAAAAAAAAAACGTCTAATAAGTAAAAGGTAAAATAAATCTCATGAAAAGTGTTTGTTTTCGTCGACTGGAAACTGGAAACAAAGAAAAGCGTCTCTTTGTGCCTGCAGCAACTTTTGTTCCAGCTGAAATCAACTGACGGTAACTGATAATGGCCTACTGAATTCCCAGAAATCGGTAAGAAGTTTATAAAAAATAGCACAAAATAATTGGGAAAGAAACAACAACAAAGCTTTAGTTATAGAATGTTTTCTCTAAATCACACATACAGTTATTAAACAAAAACATTTCTAAAAAACATTCATGAATTACTTCCTGCATAATTTCTTACCGTGTACTTTAGTTTGTCTTCGTCGTGAAAATGTACATCTGTACATCCAAAAAAGGGAAAAAAGGGAAAAAAAGATTTTCTTTTCAAGAGAAGGAGAAAGAGAAGGAAGGTTTATGGAAAGACTTCAACGACTGGAAAACTGAAAGTGAAACTAAAGAATAATTTGAAAGACCAAAGCCAAGGAAGTTATACCTCTATCTTTTGTTCTAGCTGAAATGGCTTACTGAAATTCTCATAAATTGTAAGAATTTTACACTAAGAACAATTTGTATAGGAAATCGCACGACCTCGAGTACAATTTGGAAATTAATAGGTACGAGTAATGTTTTGAAAGTTCTTGTAATTGCATGAGCCTTTAGGCGAGTGCAATTAAAGAACTTTCAAACATTACGAGTGCCTATTAATTCCAAATTGTACGAGAAGGTCGTGCGATTTTTTATTTATAGTTCACTCAACAAAATTTTATCAAAAATGCGAAGCCAAGGCATTCATCCATCCTCATTGCCTTTGCTATAACCCGCGACCCTTCTCCAAGAAAGCTAAGTCAAGAACAGCATAGAAAGTGTTAACGTTGCTGTAAAACCTTTTTAAATTAGTATTTCATGTATGATTTGAATTACAGAATACTAGAAAATAATTTTATATCTCAAGTAAAAAGCCATTTTAATGCATGTTTACAACTATTGAATGACAGTATTGACAGCTAAACAGTGAATCAAGAAGCGACTTTTCTTTGAAAACGTACTGTGTAAAAACTAAGCGAAAGTTGAGAGTTTACAGTTCGCTAAAATAAGTTTTGATCAGACAAGTGATCAGACCATGTGCTTTGGATATTATTCCCTCCTGTAGCTTGAAGAATTTCGCTGCTATTTTCTTTGAATGGTGAATTATCTGAAGATTTTATTATTTCAAGACTGGATTGACAACTTAGGATCAATTAACCCGTGATAAATAGCTGAATTCGTCTTTCTACAACTACTCGACAGTTTGCCGGTAAGATTTGATCTTAACTATTTTAAAACAAAAAACGAGCCTCTACTCGCTGTGTTTTTTCGCTAAACGGAAAGAAATTTGCTTTAAAACTATTGTTAGTTGTTTTCTACATATTGTACAATTGTAGATGTGGTGTTGAATTTATTTTTCGAGAAAACCACAAAGGACAACAGGCAATAAAAGAACATTCAAAGCTCCAACTCAAATTGTTTGGCGAAAACTAGAAAGAAAAAACGACTTTCTACTACAAAACATGATTTATTAGGTCTTGAATTTGTCTAGTTATCATGATTTGAGGCCTTCCTATGTGTGTATTGAACAGTTTTCTGAAATTTCTCCATTTTAATCTATAAAACACTGAATTTTTGGGAATTTCACTAGGGAAATTTGCTGCTTTTGTATTAACGCTCTAATTGTACTCCTCTAGACCAATCAGAATCGAGTAATTTTGTCGAGTGTACTATAAAACACCAAATAAATTAAAAAATCGTACGTGTGTTTGACCACCAAATCACTATAAAGTTTTACAATCTTCTGCAAGCATCTGAGTATTGCTGTTATTTTGCTTTGACTACCTTTTTTTCTTTTTTTAACTGATAAAAAGCTTATGAAAATAATCTACATGAATAAATTTTCAGGATACCGTCGCTGGGAATCACTAAATTCTTCAAGAAAATGCTACGTTTTTCTCAACTTTCTACTGATACTGAAGTAACCGATTTGACATCAGATGCTTTGTATCAGTATTGAGTTGAAAGAAGTATAAAGCCATTATGATTTAGAGCAGTCGTTTCTACAATGAGGTGACCACCAAAGGCTCCTTCACAAAGGCTGCTGCGGAGCGGAAAGTCACGTGATCCTATCGTTTTCATCATGTTTATTCTATGCTCCTTTCCGTAGTCTTCCCACAATCCCTTATGATCCCAGCGCGAGCTCGAGGTCAGGGTAAAATTTACATATTTTTTAAATACATTTTTATGCAAATGACGTCACGGTTTGTTTACATGGGCAAGAATAATTTAGGCTCAATCGTTTTACGTTCAGAACATTTAATATTTAAGTGTTCTAAGTTTTCACCACCTCATAAACCGAATTTTGATGTGATTTAGTTGCTGCTATTTTGTCATCCCTGACGACCTTGATTCTCAGCGTTAAAAGAATATATTGTTTTGATGTGATGTCATAATATTGAAAACAGGTCAGTTTACAGTGCGACTACTCCAACCAAAAGCCATCCAAGCAAATTTTCAAAATAATTAGCCAATCACGATTCAGTATTTAAACAAAAGAATCGTCACAAATTTTCACATTTTTTCAAAGCATATATTTACTTTATACTTGTGTGTCCATGATCAGAAGTGAGCAAGAAACAGTTTAAACTCCAGAAGTCGTCACCATCATGTTATTCAGCGTCAAAAACGTGATTTATGAATTTGATTAAAAATTTGTTTGGGTGGCATTGGTTCGAGTAGTCGCACTGTAAACCCCATTTTTACTGTAATATGACGTCATAGTGTTATAGGGCAATTGATAACAGGTTCACGAAGAGAATTATTCGAAGATGACTAAAGTTAAAGATGCCATACCTGGATTGATGATAAAGCAGAAATTAAGGAAATGTTTCGCTTTTCTCAACTCTACTGATACTAAGTAACCCGTCATTTTAAACGGCGGATACTTCGTATCGGTATGAGTTAACAAAGTATAAAACGTTTATTCTAGAAAAACAGAGGGTATATGTAATGGCCAAGTAGAATTCCCAGAAACTGGTAAGAATTTGTGAGGATATGATCTTTTGATATGATTTATATTTAAGCAGGTGTTAAGGCCTTCACAATTACCACAGGTGCACTATCTACTAAAGCAACAGAGGAGGAAGGAGAGGAGTCTATACGTGGTCGCGATAGCCTGCAGCTGTTCTGACGTTAGCGAAGATTCGAATATGTCAGCTATTTAGTTAGTCCCAGAAATGATTTTACTCAAGTAAATTTAACTTTTATTAAGAAGTAAATAAAACAAGAGTGTGCATCCTTATATCCCAGTATCTTGCACTCATGAACTTACTATTTTATCCTCTTATTATGCGTAGCAAGTCGTACGCTGCTAACGCGTCGCCTTTCACCACTGGGGTTCCAAAGGCTCGGGTCACTGGTTCGAGCCCAGCGGTCGCCATATGTGAATTGAGTTTGTTTGATTTGTGTTCTCTCCTGTGCTACGAGGGTTTTCTTTGGGTACTCCGGTTTCCTTCCTCCGTAAAAATTAACATGCGAGTGAGCGTTGTGTGGATATAATACTGAATGTAGTGGTAGTGTGTGTGAGTTAAACTATCAACATGTGAGTGAACGTTGTGTGCATATAATACTGAATGTAGTGGAAACAGTGAGTGAAAAAGTGTCCCCAATTAGTGCAAAAGCGCTAGAAAGACTAGACACTTAAGGTAATTCCGTAGTTTTGCATTGCGCACGTGCTACTGCGCACGATTTTAGCCAGCGCGAGCTTGTTTACATTGGCTATTATTACGATTTCAAGATGGCGGCCGGCTGGTAAAAACGGTTTGTTAAAAATACACAAAATACAGAAAACAAACCAAAACAACCAGGAAATTATCGATCGAAGGTATCTGGCATTGATATGAGAGTTTTGTGTAAATTTAGAAAGATATCACAGTCTTTTTTATATTGTTTTGTGTGTAAACTCTCCCTAGTCCTTTCTTGATCACTACGTTTCGAGGACAAAATTTGTATTTTAGCGAGCTGTAGCGCGAAAACGAGCACGGTGACCTATCTTTCTTATTTCAGTAAATCAATAAGAAATAGGTTTACCATAATATATCTTAATTTAAACAAAATCCCATGTCCAGTTTTCGAGATATTCTCAAAAACATACTGCGGAAAATTGTTTCCAGATCGATATTAGGGAGAACATCGAAGTTGAAAAGTCCCTGTTTTTTACAACGACTGCATTTTCTGGAAAATTTTTGGCATCCAACTGTTGCTTTGCTTCATAAAAGAATAACGCAAATAGTTTAAAGTTAGCAATGACTTCCTGAAAGTGGTGGGGCCTTTTGTTCGATTCTCATGATTCAAAAATTTCTTTCGCACGACCCCAAAAATGCCATAAATTGCCGTCATCTAGCGCCAAAACGAGCACGGTGACCCCACTTTTTTATTTCATTTTTGGAATAAGTAGCATTAACTTAATGACTGTGTGATTTTATTGAAATTCTATGTTCGGATCTATTACTACGGAATTACCTTAAATAAAGAGATTTATTTATTTATTATTCTTTCATTGAACACGCTCGCTTCAACCACTACGACATCCACACAAGTTCTTTCTTGTGCCGACGATTCTCGATCTCGCCCAGTTCTGGCCACGATGTCACCAAATAGACGACTGTTTGCGGACAACTCAGTCTGAGATTTTACGTTTGATTGTCAATTTGAGCCCACGATGTGCGCGCGCACAAAATCCGCTCAAAACCGCATAATAACCTTGTTTTGTTTTGAGAAAGTTTGAAAAAACACAATTATTAGAACTTATAAAAAAAACAACGTTTTATGTGTTTTTGTTGTTATCGTTTGAGTACGAGTTTGAGTATCGAATTAGTAAAACACGTTTGAGTACGATTTTCGGTTTATTGAGTTAACAAGAAGCTGAATTTTTAGCTTATTTTTAAAAGTTAGTCTTCGAAAATAACGTTTAAAGTAGATGTCCTGAGAAAATTGCTTCCAGAACTTTTTTGATTTTTGAGTTATTATTTTTTGTGTGCAAAGCTTGATTTCCGTCATTTTTCTTTCGAAAACTTGTCAAGATGGTCATATTCAAAATTCATTATCTGGAATCAGCGTTAAATTCTGTGTAAAATTTCTTTCTAAGGACATTTCGTAATTATTCCTTGCTAAAGTAGTCAATCTGGATAAAAAAAAAAAACAAAAACAAAGAAAGAACTTAGAGAAGATTCAAAACAGATTATAAACAAGAATAATACCCTCTTCTTAGCTTAAGGTAATGCGATCGCGCATTTTTTTTCCATGAATTTTTTTAAAATTTGGCACAAATATTCCTTTTGAGCTGTAGTGTGAAAATATGAAATAAAAAATGGGGGTACCCGAATCCGTTCGGAAGATATAAATTTTCAAAGACAATGCTTGCGGCCGTGTTTTCGGGGAAAATAAGACAAAGTAAACTAGAAGCTATCGTAGTCCATATGGCTTGAAGAAGTAGCATAAACGATTTCAAATGATACATACCTTAACACATTATGATTAAAACCCCAAAATTGTTCATTTTATTGTGTTCAGAATGAGTTCTCGATGTTTAAATGACCAAAACAGTACATTTTGACTGTACTTTACGATCCGAATTTCCGGACATTTTCGCGATTTACTCAAAACTTAGTCAAATTATCTACCTTCATTTTTGGATATGTTGTAGCTTTAGTAAACTTGGACTCACAGTGAAAAAATCAGGGTAGGTCACCGAGCAAGATTTTTAGATATTTCACGTTGAACGTGGAGAAAGGTCAAAATGTCTTATCCGCCATAGTTGAAAGACCTTGGCCACAGGAAACCCAATCACGAAAAAGTACTTTGAAAATTAACACTTCGTGAAATTACTAAAAATTTAGTCGAATTACCTGCCTTCATTTTTTGATATATTGTAGCCTAAGTTGTTCTGGACTCACAGTAGAAAAATCAGGGTAGGTAACCGTGTAAAATGTTTAGATATTCAATAAAGCGCAGGAAAGATGCGCACAAATGCACGATCGCATTACCTTAACTCAGAATCAGTGATCACTGTCTCCAAATTGAAGTGGGCAGATACACGGGACCCTACACTAGGCCTAAAGATAGGCTTATGTAAGGTTGGAGCAGAAGATGAAATCCCCCCTATTAAAGTTTATAGAGCTGTTAAGTTGTGTATTTCCGGGTCCAACTGCTCACAAATACCGATAAAATAAAGCGGAAACGTAATCACTAATCACCCGAAATTACATGCTATTAGTTTGTAATATCATGATTACCGAGGAATAAAACTGCTCTTAGCTTTCGTACGATGCATAAATTACAAAGTTTTACAAAGCTGTTGATATGCGGCATACTTAAGGGAATTCGCCTTTGTTAAATGCGACAATGGCAATTTGAACCAGCATTCATTCATTCGTGGTGCTTTATTCTAACTCACTTTGGTTGGCCTAGAGCGGTATCAATGAAGTGTTTTCAAACCGTCTTGATTACGTCACAAATAGTAAGAAAAATCCCCGATCTAGTCAACGCATTTGCAAAGATTACTCAATGGGTCCCACAAGTGCTGGGGTGTTCAATAGTGTGTAGTGCAGAGTCATTGCTCAAAACTTTCGATTGGGTCAATGCTACCCAGCCATGGTCCTGGTGATAGTCATATGAGGGACCATGCTCATGATTATATTCTAATTCTATCTCATAAACCGTAACCTTTGTACTGACATGAAGAACGAACTAAGCCTACCGGGAGATGACGTCACATTCATTGAACCAAGACCAACCGAAGGGAGAAGACGTCTTTTAGTACTGCTGAAATTTATCTACGTTTGGAGCGGTTTTTGAACGATTATATACTTTTTTTTGTGCTCGTTCAGGTAAGTAAAATTCCTAAGTATATATATTGAAGGTGAAATGGGCTCTGTACGAGTCTCATTCGGATCTATTTGGATTTTATTCACCACGAGCGAGTCACTTGAACGCGACCGCCATTTTGAATGACCAACTTTTTGCTTTTGCTTGTGTCAACTTGACCTTTATTTTCTATTGTTAGGTCATGTCAGAGGCCGGTGACTCCAGTGAGAGCACGTCTGTGCCAAAAGGTCAGCCAGTGAGCGACCTTACGCAATCGACTTTACTCGAACAAAGTTCAGTAAATCGAGCGATTCTAGAAAGCCTCGAACGGCTAAACCAGAATTTTGCTAGCTTCAGTGAATATCAACAGCTAGATAATGATTATCCGCATCAACAAATCGATGATTTCGGAGAAAGGAGTCATGAAGAGTCCTCCCCGATAGATATTCAACAAGAATTCGATGATATCGTGAGTCCTGTTCGCGTGTCTACCGAATTCCCTCAAGATGAGACTAGTAAGGATGACGAGAGTGATATTGTCGCTTACGATAGCCAGCTCGATCTCAATATCGATAGCAAGGGACCCAAGATTAATGATAAAGTGGCTGGAGAATAAATTATGTTTACAAAGAATTAGCCAAGAACAAAGTAAGGCTATGATGAAACGTCATAGCACACCAGAGAATGTTAATCTGAAGTTGCCTAAGTGTGAACAGAGCATCTGGAATGAAATTTCAGGCAAGAGTCGTGTTCATGACATCCAATTTCAATCTACTCAAGCGCTGTTGCTAGCCTCTGTCAACTGTCAACTAGAGGTGGCTGAGTCTCTGTTGAAGAGCAAAGCAGAGAAAAAAGTGATCACCACATGCCTTGATGGTATAACTTTGGCCATGGCTACTAATTATGAGTTAAACCTAAGACGAAGGGATGCCATGAGACCTGAATTCAAGAGCGAGTTTGCTAAGGGTCTGTGTAGCTCCACCAATCCTGCAGATGAATTTCTATTTGGGGGAGATACTACTAAACGAATAAAAGAGATAGCAGAGCTGAATAAAAATAAAGTTTGTAAAACTCCAGCATCAAGGCCACAAGGAAGAGGACAAAGAGGATTTCGAGGTTACACCAGAGGCAGAGGTAGAGGCTTTCGTGGTCGTAGCTCTGGTTTCTCTAGTTATCAACAGCAACAGTATTTTCAGAATGCGCCCCAGTCAGAAAAGAAGTCCGGCTTCAAGCCAAAACCAAATTGGTATGTATATGAATGTGAGACTATCAAAACAAAAATAAATCAACAGCTTTCTTTCAAGGCTGGAAACACCAGGAATTGTATTTCTGAATGGCAAAAACTTTCATCAGATCCTGAAATCCTAGACTATGTCCAACATTGTCACATAGAATTTACGGATAATCCTTGTAAATATAGTAATCATGGGCAGAGAAATTTCAAGAGTCAACAACAAGTAGCTATAGATACTGAAGTTGAACAGCTATTGCAGCTCGGCGTCCTAAGTCAGTCAGTCCACGAAATGGGGGAATGCTTATCCCCCATTTTTGTGGTCCCCAAACCAGATGGGTCCCACAGGCTTATTTTCAATTTCAAGAATTGTAATGAAGCTGTTCTTTTCAGACACTTCAAGATGGATACTTTAAGTACAGTCGTCAGTTTGATCAGACCAGAGGCCTATATGGCCTCTCTTGATCTCAAGCATGCTTATTACACTATCCCTGTTGCAGTAGAACATAGAAAGTTTTTAAAATTTATTTGGGGAAGACAACTGTACGAGTTTAACTCCTTGCCCATGGGATTGTCCAGTTCCCCCAGAATTTTCACGAAGGTCATGAAACCAGTCTTGGCCACCCTCAGACAAATGGGACACACCAATAGTGGCTACATTGACGATTTCTATTTGCAAGGGGCTGACTTTCTTGAATGCTGCAACAATGTTAAGGACATAGTTGATTTATTTCTGAGGTTAGGGTTTTTCATCCACCCAGACAAATGTGTCTTGACCCCCCCACAGGAGATCACCTTTTTGGGCTTTGTTTTAAACTCAAAGTCCATGACTGTCCAATTATCTGATAAGAAGAAGGAAAAGTTGAAATTACTTTGCACCCAGGCTCTAGGTGGGGATATTTTCTCCATTCGTTTCATAGCTCATGTTATTGGGAAAATTATTTCCTCTTTGCCCGGAGCTGATTTTGGCAAGCTGCACTATCGAAATCTAGAGCGTGACAAGATCAGGGCTTTGGCCATGAATAAGGGTGATTTTGATGCACAGATGCATCTGTCTGTCTCAGCTCAAGAAGACTTGCACTGGTGGGTTGACAATGTTCAGCAGGCCTACCGTAGAATTGATCATGCCCCAATCTCTGCTGTTTTTCAGACTGATGCCAGTGACACTGGCTGGGGCATTGTCTGTACAAGCCAGGAGTCTTGGAAATCTCAGGGTCTATGGACTCAAGAGCAAAATGCTCAACACATTAACGTAAGAGAATTGTATGTAGTGTTGATTTGCCTAACCACATTTTGTTCTAATCTGTCTGATGTCCATGTTAAATTTGAGTTGGATAATATGACAGCTGTGGCTTACATCAATCAGATGGGAGGTAGTAAGTCCCTAGCATGCAACTCGTTAGCCCAAAAGATTTGGAATTGGTGCATCCCCAGATCTATTTGGCTAAGTGCAGTCCATATACCAGGCGTCACCAATGTGGAGGCCGACTTGTTGTCAAGAAATTGCTATTCTGATCATGAGTGGCAACTGAATCCAGTGTTATTTCAGCAACTGAGCGCTGTTTCCCCTGCCTTAAGCATTGATCTTTTTGCCACAGTGCTCAATACACAGTTGCCAAGGTATGTGTCTTGGAAGCCAGATCCCCATGCTGAGTATGTTGATGCTTTTACTAAATCATGGAAGGGTGCATGACTATTTCTATGCTTTCCCTCCTTTTAGCTTAATTCACAAATGCTTGAACAAAATAGAGGCAGAGCAAGCAGAAGGGCTTTTGGTTGTACCAGCTTGGCCCACGCAAACGTGGTACCCACGAGTCTTGCAGTTGTTAGTCCAAGTGCCCAAACTCATGTTGTGGACTGCGGGGTTGGAGCTTGTGGTTCATCCATCAGACCACAAAGCTCACAGCATGAAGGGGAAGTTAAAATTGATGGCATGTCCTTTATCAGGGGACACTATGAAGAGCGAGGTTTTTCAGAGCATGTTACCAACGTACTGGTCGACTCCTGGAGACCCGCTACTCAAAAGCAATACGCAGTTTATCTCAAAAAATGGGCTGTTTTCTGTGGTGAAAGCCAAATTACTGCATATTCCCCTACTTTGATCGATGTGTTAGAATTTTTACACACACAGCTCCATTTATCGTATTCTGCTCTTAACACTGCCAGATCTGCACTATCCTGCATTATTGCAATAGATAATGTCCCGGTGGGAAAACATCCATTAGTTTGTCGTTTCATTAAAGGTGCTTTTGAGAGAAAGCCACCGTCCAAAAAGTACTATACTATTTGGGACGTGCGACAGGTGCTTGACTTTTTGAAAACCATGAGCCCAAACCAATCGTTATCTCTGATGGAACTTACCTTAAAACTCTCTATGTTGTTAGCCTTAGTTAGTATTCAAAGAAAACAAACTTTATTACAGCTGAATATTAACAATGAATATTTAAAGAAATCTGATGATGAATTTGTGTTTATTCTCAGTAAGCATGTCAAACAAAGCAGACCCAACTATTCAGTGCCTCCTGTGATCATTCCAAGATATACTTTGGATACTGATATATGTCCTTATGTTTGTTTAGAGGACTATATAGAGCGAACAAAGGGTTTGCGTCATGATGATGTGCTTCTGATCTCTACTATAAAACCTCACAAGGCAGTCGGGTCCCAGACATTAGCTCGTTGGATTAAAACTGTACTGCAATTGGCTGGTGTGGATGTTGATGTGTTTAGGCCCCATTCCACTAGACATGCAGCATCAACTGCTGCTTATCAAGCTTCTGTCCCTCTAGATGAAATTCTTCAAAAGGCAGGCTGGAGTAATGCTAACACTTTCAAGCAATTCTATTACAAGCATGTGATTCATTAGTTAAAGTTGGTGTTATTTTGTTGTGATCTAGTCATGTTTTCATAAGTTTAATTGTTTAGAATTGTAATTAAAGGATAATGAAGCATCAAGAGCTTTGTTTTTTCCTTCCACTTTTTCTGTTCGCTGGGAATACTCATAGTGTCCTCACACGCTTTGAAGACTTCATGTCAGTACAAAGGTTACGGTTTATGAGATAGAATTGTTTAGTTAAACGAGACTTACCTGTAAGGTGAAGTTTGACTTTAATTCTATCTCATAAAGAGTAGTAACCGAGGACTGACATGCCCACCCTCTCCGCCCTGGGTGGTCCTCGGTTACCTTTGTTACTTGGTGATGCTTCACCAATGGAATTATGCTTCTGTTGTGTTTCTCCACTATGAGTAGGATTTGAAGAAATGAATGTGACGTCATCTCCCGGTAGGCTTAGTTCGTTCTTCATGTCAGTCCTCGGTTACTACTCTTTATGAGATAGAATTAAAGTCAAACTTCACCTTACAGGTAAGTCTCGTTTAACTAAACAAATATCCCTCATCACTATTCATCCAGGGGGATGTTAGACCTTAAACAGCCCTCTGAAAACAATGGATCCCGAGGTAATCATGATATTACTTTAAAATCAGAAACCGTTTCAGTAATTTCAAGTATAGTCTCTGTAGTTTGAAGCCGTGAAAGACCAAGATCAAGCATTAAGAGCGGTTTTCTGTAACCATCGAGAAAATAAGAACTCGATTGGCAACGGAACCTCATGGATTTCCCTAATATTTTGTGTGGTAATAGGTATTGGGTCACTGATTACCAAAACCGATTTAGTTTTCTTATTTACCTGTTTTGATGCTTTTTAAGCGATATTTATTTTAAGGTGGCTCGTCATACTGATTTGAGAGGGAATGTTGGGATAAGATTAAGGTAGCAAAAAATACTTTTACTTGGTTAAAATTCGATTTATTTTACAAAAAATAGTAAACTACATCTTTGGATGTCAACCAGGACTAATTTTTAATTCATTTTACAGTTCTTCCCCTACAAGCCATTTTTGCCCAATTTTAAAACAGTCAAAATTAGACATCGTGCAGAATGAGTGGTCAAATTGTTTTTTGCATTTCATTAAGAACCTAGAGTGCAATGAGCCATGGAGTTTTAAAAAAGCAGAGAAAATGGCTGAAACACTGTTACCAGTGCATCTTCAACGCGGTTTTTAGCATTTCTTTGAAAACAAATTCATGACATACATACGGCTTTTGAAAGACTACGTTTCAAACAATCACATAGAACTTCTTATTCTTCCTAAATCTAAAAAAAACTACTACCTTGGCAATGACATTCTTAGAGACTTTCAAGTGTATTTTATGAGAAAAACCCAAAACTATAATATTCATGGCTCTCTATCTCTTAAATTTAAAGGCGCGACGACAACATACATACGACTTCTTGTAGGTCTTGAAATGTACTTTAAAATGATACTCGAAGCGTTTAAATCGGCTCAAAAAATCCTAGTATCTTCTCGAAAAAACTAAGAAATGTAGCTTAAAAAGTTATTTTGCGAGGATTATGAAGAACAATCGGACCGCATTTATCACCTTTACTGCAATTTTCATAAACACGCGAACTCTGTGGTTGCGAGTTGCTCGTTGGAATGTAGTTTTCCACTGCCGCCAGTCAAAAATATAAAAGGTACCGACTGATTAGTTTTAATCGATGGAAGCGAAAAAACAAATTTCAGCGTGCAGCTCGCAGATACCGAGTTCGCATGTTTATGAAAATAGCAGTAATCGGTATGGATTAACCTGAAACCCGACCTTGAGAAACCAGAATACTCGATAGCCAATAGGAATCGAACGTTTACTTCACTGAATTTTTAATTAATTAATTCAAAAACACTCAAACAAAAGCCATTCCTCGCGATGACTTCAATCTTCTTTAGCCGCAATGATATTTTTACGGGGATTCTACCATTCTCGAAAACATTTAGTTGCCCACTTCCTAGCATAGCTGGTCTTTGCTGGTACTGCTCCATCAAGACACGAGGCCTCTTGGTTTCTAGTTTTAGGCAACTTCAATCTACTCATCTTCTCGAATGCAAGGCAAAATGCAAATTTACTTTGAAACTTTTCAAGTACAAAGTAAATCCCTACGGAATTTGTTAGTAAGTTAGCTTTCATGGATCATCAATCTCGCACGTCTCTTGAGGCTCACTAGATTAAACTGAAACTTGTTCAATATTGTGTACTAAAACACATCATCGTAATTCCAAAGCAACTGGCGTTATTTACGCCATATGAAAATAAGTGTGAGTTTCCTAAGCCATTTATAAAACTCGAGCCCGTGATAAATAGTGTGAGGATATTCAAACATGTTCCCCACAATGTGCAATGAGCTGTTACTGTTTGAAGAGAAAGGCGAGATAAATATTTGTATATATGGAGCTCGAGGCTGTGGAGTGTGTAATAGGGTTTTCCGATTTAGCGGCTTAAAATAATGGTATGTGGATTTAACTAGTACAGTTTTCGCTGAACTGTAACTGATCGGTGACTCAAACTTGCATGAGTGAGCGTATAAAGCTATAATAATAACACTCATAAAGCTGTTCAAATTTTTTTCTTTCTGGTTTTTGTAAATTCTGATAGATGCATAAGTATTTTGTCTTGTTTCTGCCAGCCATGCAAAGACGCAAATTATTATGGGGATTTTGCTTTACAGTGCACATCTTATAGTCAACATTATTGTAGATTATGCTTAGATTATGATGGTCAGTCATGATCAGTGATTTTATTTCTCGTTCATTTAAACGTTCGATTGATTATTTTGAAATTTCAACAACAATCGTTTTACATATCCAGTCTGATGTTTGAAGGCGTTTGGGAGAAAGCCCGGCTGGGCCATTGAAATGATATGAACCTAGAATAAGATATGAATAATTTGCTAACACCCCTTCACTTGTCTCCCATTTTCTTCAAATTGGCTACAAAGAATTGTAGTAGAAATACGTCCAGTGAACAATTGGCGTTTGTCAACATGTAAAGTCAATCAGTTTCAGTATAAGTCACTGAAAAATAATGTTCTGCAAAAAATTTGACCTACCTGCAATATTTTTATTCCTCGCCTGCAATATGATTTATTCTAGTTTACACCAAAATATATTTGCACGTGCGTTGCACAAGATACTTTGTACATACATGTACTTTTTAAAAATCAGTGTAAATTCTGAATCAGAAAACTTTAATAAATAGAAAATGACTGTGCTATTGATTGGTATTCCCTTTAATACAAAGCCGGGATTGAAGCATATAAATTAGTCATTTATGCCCTTGCTGGCAACGGTATTGCCAGAATGACGACTGAAAAAACCGCTAAATCGGAAAACCTTATTCGGACAGTTTCCGTCAAAGATCCATCTAAAATATGAACAATAAAGTAGTTCAGTAATACTAAAGTATTTCGGCTTGTCGATAGTTGCCTAAACCTCTAATAGGGTTTTCCGATTTAGCGGCTTTTTAAAAGTTATTGCCAGTCCTTAAATCATGTTATTATCATCTTATGATAAATAATTGTAAGCTCAGTGATATAAGATCAATTAAATATAATAATTATTGCCAGTCCTTAAAGGGGGACTAGTACGAAAATCGCTCAAAATTTAATTCGGCTGAAACTTTCTTGGAATAATCCTTAAGGGTCTAGTAAACACTGGTTAAAGTTTTTTCTTGATATTCCGAAGGGAAGTATTATATTTTTACGAATCTTTAACGGAGTCAGTGACGTCATTTACTCAACACTAAACACCGCTCTATACATTTCTTTGTAAATAACTTCTTGATTTATTTTATTTCTATGAAGCCCAAAGGTCGACTGACGGACTTTACTGACATTTATTGTGACTACAATTGATTTTTAAGTCTCTTTTTTTCAGTATTGAGTATGAAATGAGCGAATATTTTGATCACAAAATAAAGGGAAATGTATGGAGCGATGTATGGTGTTGAGTAAATGACGTCACAGACTCCGTTAAAGATTCGTAAAAATATAATACTTCCCTTTGGAATATCAAGAAAAAACTTTAACCAGTTTTTATTAGACCCTTAGAGATTATTCTAGGAAAGTTTCAGCCGAATTAAATTTTGAACGATTTTCGTACTAGTCCCCCTTTAAATCATGTTATTATCATCTTATGATAAATGATTGTAAGTTCAGTGATATAAGATCAATTAAATATAATATTCGAAGAAAAAATACGAAGTGTATTGTCTCGTTGCTACCACCCATGCAAAGACGCAAATCATTATGGGATTTTGCTTTACAGTGCACATCTTATAGTCAACATTATTGTAGATTATGCTTAGATTATGATGGTCAGTCATGATCAGTGATTTTATTTCTCGTTCATTTAAACGTTCGATTGATTATTTTGAAATTTCAACAACAATCGTTTTACATATCCAGTCTGATGTTTGAAGGCGTTTGGGAGAAAGTCCGGCTGGGCCATTGAAATGATATGAACCTAGAATAAGATATGAATAATTTGCTAACACCCCTTCACTTGTCTCCCATTTTCTTCAAATTGGCTACAAAGAATTGTAGTAGAAATACGTCCAGAGAACAATTGGCGTTTGTCAACATGTAAAGTCAATCAGTTTCAGTATAAGTCACTGAAAAATAATGTTCTGCAAAAAATTTGACCTACCTGCAATATTTTTATTCCTCGCCTGCAATATAATTTATTCTAGTTTACACCAAAATATATATGCACGTGCATTACACAAGATACTTTGTACATACATGTACTTTTTAAAAATCAGTGTAAATTCTGAATCAGAAAACTTTAATAAATAGAAAATGACTGTGCTATTGATTGGTATTCCATTAATACAAAGCCGGGATTGAAGCATATCAATTAGTCATTTATGCCCTTGCTGGCAACGGTATTACCAGAATGACGACTGAAAAAGCCGCTAAATCGGAAAACCTTATTCGGACAGTTTCCGTCGAAGATCCATCTAAAATATGAACAATAAAGTAGCTCAGTAATACTAAAGTATTTCGGCTTGTCGATAGTTGCCTAAACCTCTAATAGGGTTTTCCGATTTAGCGGCTTTTTAAAAGTTATTGCCAGTCCTTAAATTTATTATCATTTTATGATAAATAATTGTAAGTTCAGTGATATAAGATCAATTAAATATAATAATTATTGCCAGTCCTTAAATCATGTTATTATCATTTTATGATAAATAATTGTAAGTTCAGTGATATAAGATCAATTAAATATAATAATTATTGCCAGTCCTTAAATCATGTTATTATCATCTTATGATAAATAATTGTAAGTTCAGTGATATAAGATCAATTAAATATAATAATTATTGCCAGTCCTTAAATCACGTTATTATCATCTTATGATAAATGAATTTTTTCGCGTTTTGCAAATTAGCGAAAAAATATTCTCTCGACGGTATGTATTCTCAAGGGAATTGGTGTAGGTACTTAAAGAGTTGTCAAGGTTGTTTGTGTCATCTTGGTGTTCGCTTCAGTGCCGCACATATTTATACTTATCACTTTTAGTTTTGTATTATCCTGTGAGTTTAGTTCGGATGGGTGAGCGAGAAGGAGCAGTTGGAGCCGCCATTTCGCCAGAACTACAAGCAGTTTTAGATGCTCAGCAAAATTCAATTCTCGAAGCGGTCAACGCTCAACTTACTGGTTTACAATCTAATCTTCTCAAGCAACAAGCGGATCTCGCTACTCAGTTTGCGAACGAAGTGGAAACCCCCGAGAGTTACTCCTTCAAGAAGAAAGGGAACGAGCAACAGTTCAAGATCAACCAGAAAGTTTGCAGGAAGAGCGAGAAGGCGTTGAAGGCGTTGGAAAACGGCAACGTGGATAGAGCGAAGGAGGAACTCAAAGAAGGTATTCAGTTAATTAAGGAGAGACAGAAATTGATTAAGCTTGCCGATAAGTCGGAATTCGGATGGTCTACCATTAATGAATACGTTGATGACGAATTGGCAGATAATGAAGTCGATGCTAAGAAAATTAAAAAAGCAGAAAAGAGAGCAGCCGAGAAGCTTAAGTCTGCTCAGGAGAAAAAGAGGAAATCTAGAATATCTCAGTCCTCTAGTTCAAATCAAGGAAATTCCTTTTCTGCTTCAAATTTTGCTACTCGTGAATTGCGTTATTTTCGTCCCCAAAGCGGACCGCGTTTTTTCCCGAATCGACAAAACGATTTGTGCTTCAGGTGTGGACGCCCAGGACACTGGGTCGCCGAATGTCCACGTCCCAAACCATCCAGTGCCACAACCACCGCTAGTGGATCTAAACAGTGAATCTTATGAGTACGAGCAAATTACCACTCCTTCAGATTTTGTGCAAGGAAAATTGAAGGCTCATTTAGAATTTTGGCAGCAAATTGGTACGTCGCAGTTTGTTTTAGAGATCCTTCAATATGGTTACACCATTGTCTTTAATGAATTACCTTTGCCCTTTTCTATAGAAAACCGTAATTCCGCTTTTGTTCATCAGGATTTTGTTAATGAAGCTATTTCAGAGTTACTTGTTCGAGGTTGCATTCAAGAGGTTCCTCACTATCCTGAATATTGTAATCCTTTACATGTGGCTATTCAGTCATCCGGCAAGCTCCGCCTGATTTTGGATTTATCTCATCTGAATAACTTTATTGTCAAAAAATCAATTAAGTACGAGGACATTAGAACTGTGCTCCAGCTTTTCTCCCCAGGGGTTCACGTGTTTTCTTTTGACCTTAAGTCGGCCTACCATCATATTGATATTTGTGATGAACAAACGAAGTACTTAGCTTTCAAATGGGCCTCAAACAAAGTTGTGAAATACTATGTTTTTCGCGTTCTTCCATTTGGTTTAACCTCTGCTCCGTACGTTTTTACCAAAGTCATGAGACAACTCGTAAAATTTTGGAGAAGTCAGGGCCATACCATTCTTTTATATTTGGATGATGGGATTGGGGGAGACTTGTCTTTGGATAAGGCCGAACGCTTAAGCGTCGAAGTGCGAAGTGATATTTTAGCTTCTGGTTTCACCCTAAACGACGAGAAATCCAACTGGGCCCCTTCCCAAGTAGTGACCTTTTTGGGCGTCATTTTGAATTTTGAATCTGGCATGATTAGTATACCCGAGAGAAGAATTAGCAAATTGAAAGTGTGCCTAGAGGAATGCCAATCTAAAACGTTTATCCAAGCTCGTAAGCTAGCTTCTGTCACAGGTCAAATCATCTCTATGTCCTGTGCAGTTGGAAACATTACTAGATTATTGACACGAAATTGTTATCATGCCATAGAACAAAGGCGCTCGTGGGAGGACCGCCTCCCTTTGTCCGCAGGTGTCGCGGAAGAACTTTCGTTTTGGTTAAGAAACATTAACTCGTTTAATGGTAAGGCCATGGTATCTAAATCTAGCGTGGTCGGAGTGGTGTACTCTGACGCCAGTGATACAGGTTTTGGTGGATATTCCATCCAATGTGGACGAGATTTAGTTTCGGGCCAGTGGAGCCCTAATGAAATGCAGACTAGCTCTACGTTAAGAGAAATTTTGGCTGTGAAATATGTTTTACTTTCATTGATTGATAAGCTTTCGGGTTGTTCGATAAAGTGGTTCACAGACAACCAAAATGTTCCCAGGATTATTTCCAACGGAAGCAGTAAAGAACACCTGCAAAAGGAAGCCCTAGATATATTCAATTTGTGCTGTGTCCACAATATCTCGGTCGAAATGGAGTGGATTCCTAGATCTCAAAACGATCAGGCTGACTTTTTGAGTCGTATCTGCGATTCAGATGATTGGGGTTTATCGGAGCAGACGTTTTCTAAGATCGATCAAATTTGGGGGCCGCATTCTATAGATCGTTTTGCGAACCATCTTAACCTCAAATTACCCCGGTTTAATTCAAGATTTTGGAATCCTGGTTCGGAAGATATTGATGCCTTTGTGTTAGACTGGTCTGGAGAGAACAATTATGTATGTCCGCCCATTTGCCTCATTCCTCGTGTTTTGTTGCACATGCGTAACTGCAAAGCTGCTGGGACCCTGATAGTTCCCCACTGGCCTTCGGCCCCCTACTGGCCCATGATCTCAGATGGCCCATCGTTTCGAGGATTTGTCATTGCATGGATGGATTTGCCAACGTTTAGGGAAGCCTTCGTTCCCGGTTCTTGTCCCTGTATTTTCGGATCAGAGGATCTCTCATTCAGGATGCTCGCATTGAGGATTCTATTCTAACTGGTAAATGATTTAATGCTGTTTATCGATCGTATTCTTAAAGGTTGTTATTGATCCTTATTTAATCCGTTTTTCATATTATCATTATTATTCTTACACTATTATTTTATTCCTTCAGTTCATCTTTCTTTGTTCTCTTGGCTGGTCGTGCGGTCACCAGCCGAGCACACGACAAACAATAATGAAGGTGTATGACTAGTCAGTCTCGCACGGGCGGGAGGGTTGAGTACATTTAGAAGAGAGATGAATTTTTTCGCGTTTTGCAAATTAGCGAAAAAATATTCTCTCGACGGTATGTATTCTCAAGGGAATTGGTGTAGGTACTTAAAGAGTTGTCAAGGTTGTTTGTGTCATCTTGGTGTTCGCTTCAGTGCCGCACATATTTATACTTATCACTTTTATTCCTATTTATTTATTTATTTATTTTTTTTGGTTTCAGATTTGGGACTCGGTCATCACTAGAAGTCAAGGACTTTGTTATGCATATAATTTTGTTTTGTTTGCTGAGGATTGAATTAACGTTAGGGACCATCTGTGCCCTGAGAACGTTAGGGACCATCTGTGCCCGGAGAACGTTTGGGACGATCTGTGCCCTGAGAACGTTAGGGACTATCTGTGCCCTGAGAACGTTAGGGACCATCTGTGCCCGGAGAACGTTTGGGACGATCTGTGCCCTGAGAACATTAGGGACGATCTGTGCCCGGAGAATGTTTGGGACTATCTGTGCCCTGTAAAAAAAAAAAAAAAAATTGTGTTTGGGACCATCTGTGCCGTAAATTATAGTGACCACTTCTGGTCAATTTTTTGGCTTGTAATAATTTTTTCCCATTGAAATGACGACAAATATATTTATCTTAAATAATAATAATTCAACATTGTGTTTATGAAAAGTTCCAATTACTTCTCTTGTTGCTTCTGTTTTTCTTTCCTTTTCTGTTTCAGATGTTTTCAACACTGCCTTGTGGTCTGATTTTAGTGCAGCCCTGCCTCCCCACCTTCAGCCGTGTGTGGATCAAGTAAAGCAGACGGTATTGGCTGCCAAAGCTGAAGGATCTATCAAAACGTATCTGGGAGGGTTTAACCGCTGGAAGCGCTGGACGTCTGAGAATCGCTTAGATCATTTCCCTGCCAACCCATTCCATGTCGCAGTTTATCTTCAGTGTATTTTACAGAATTCTCAGACCCCTTCTCCTCTCTCGAATGCGGTTTACAGTATCGACTGGGCGCACTCCTTAGGGGGGTTCCCTAAAGTTTCTGACCATACCCTGATTGCGCCTATGCTGTCTGCTGCTAAGAGAATCCTGGGAAAGCCTAAGAACAGGAAAGAACCCATTACTGCGGAGATGTTACTCGCGTTGGTGTCGAAATATAAAGAGAATCCTTCTTTATATCACCTCAGGACAATTGCTATGTGCCTTATCGGTTTCGCAGGTTTTTTCCGGTTTAGTGAACTCTGTAACATCAAATGCTGTGATGTTAGGGTTTTCTCTTCTTATATTTCTATCTTCATAGAATCATCCAAGACGGACCAGTTGAGAGAAGGAGCCTGGGTGTCAATATCCAGATCCAGCCTGTTGACTTGTCCTGTTAAAGCTCTGGAACGCTACGTAGATGCTGCAGAAATGAATTTTCAAGAAGAGCTGCCCCTTTTCCGTGCTTTGTCAGGGCCTAGCTGTTCCCGCAAAGTTCGCCCCCAAGGAATTGGTCATTCTCGTGCAAGGGAGCTAATAAAGGAAGCCTTTGAAGGAATCACAGACACGGCCAAGATCAGTTTACACAGTCTGCGAGCAGGAGGGGCTTCAGCTGCAGCAAACAGTGGAATACCAGATCGATTATTCAAGAGACATGGCAGATGGTCCAGTGAAAATGCGAAAGACGGTTATATAAAAGACAATCTCGATTCATTGTTATCAGTTTCCCAAAGTTTGGGAATTTAAAAATTAGCCGAGCCCAGCAGGCGGAAGGGTGCGATCCATAGGGCTGGGATTTTTCCCCTTAGAAAATTAGCGCTGCGGAGCGCTTTGGGGTTTTTTCATCCTATGGAATTTCGCTCGCACTACTTTTTGTAGATATACGTTGATGCTTTGACGAAAATGCTCACCCAAGTCAGTTGTGTAAAAATGCTAAATAAACTCGTGCGGTCACCAGCCGAGCACACGACAAACAATAATGAAGGTGTATGACTAGTCAGTCTCGCACGGGCGGGAGGGTTGAGTACATTTAGAAGAGAGATGATTGTAAGCTCAGTGATATAAGATCAATTAAATATAATAATTATTGCCAGTCCTTAAATCATGTTATTATCATCTTATGATAAATAATTGTAAGTTCAGTGATATAAGATCAATTAAATATAATAATTATTGCCAGTCCTTAAATCATGTTATTATCATCTTATGATAAATGATTGTAAGTTCAGTGATATAAGATCAATTAAATATAATAATTATTGCCAGTCCTTAAATCATGTTATTATCATCTTATGATAAATAATTGTAAGCTCAGTGATATAAGATCAATTAAATATAATATTCGAAGAAAAAATACGAAGTGTATTGTCTCGTTGCTACCACCCATGCAAAGACGCAAATCATTATGGGATTTTGCTTTACAGTGCACATCTTATAGTCAACATTATTGTAGATTATGCTTAGATTATGATGGTCAGTCATGATCAGTGATTTTATTTCTCGTTCATTTAAACGTTCGATTGATTATTTTGAAATTTCAACAACAATCGTTTTACATATCCAGTCTGATGTTTGAAGGCGTTTGGGAGAAAGTCCGGCTGGGCCATTGAAATGATATGAACCTAGAATAAGATATGAATAATTTGCTAACACCCCTTCACTTGTCTCCCATTTTCTTCAAATTGGCTACAAAGAATTATAGTAGAATTACGTCCAGAGAACAATTGGTGTTTGTAAAGTAAAGGCAATCAGTTTCAGTATAAGTCACTGAAAAATAATGTTCTGCAAAAAATTTGACCTACCTGCAATATTTTTATTCCTCGCCTGCAATATAATTTATTCTAGTTTACACCAAAATATATATGCACGTGCATTACACAAGATACTTTGTACATACATGTACTTTTTAAAAATCAGTGTAAATTCTGAATCAGAAAACTTTAATAAATAGAAAATGACTGTGCTATTGATTGGTATTCCATTAATACAAAGCCGGGATTGAAGCATATCAATTAGTCATTTATGCCCTTGCTGGCAACGGTATTGCCAGAATGACGACTGAAAAAGCCGCTAAATCGGAAAACCTTATTCGGACAGTTTCCGTCAAAGATCCATCTAAAATATGAACAATAAAGTAGCTCAGTAATACTAAAGTATTTCGGCTTGTCGATAGTTGCATAAACCTCTTATTTATCATCTAATTTTTATCACAGATTTTGTGTAATGCACGTGCAAATATATTTTGGTGTAAACTAGAATAAATTATATTGCAGGCGAGGAATAAAAATATTGCAGGTAGGTCAAATTTTTTGCAAAACATTATTTTTCAGTGACTTATACTGAAACTGATTGCCTTTACTTTACAAACACCAATTGTTCACTGGACGTATTTCTACTACAATTCTTTGTAGCCAATTTGAAGAAAATGGGAGACAAGTGAAGGGAGGTGTTAGCAAATTATTCATATCTTATTCTAGGTTCATATCATTTCAATGGCCCAGCCGGGCTTTCTCCCAAACGCCTTCAAACATCAGACTGGATATGTAAAACGATTGTTGTTGAAATTTCAAAATAATCAATCGAACGTTTAAATGAACGAGAAATAAAATCACTGATCATGACTGACCATCATAATCTAAGCATAATCTACAATAATGTTGACTATAAGATGTGCACTGTAAAGCAAAATCCCATAATAATTTGCGTCTTTGCATGGGTGCCAGCAACGAGACAAAACACTTCGTATTTTTTCTTCGAATATAATATTTAATTGATCTTATATCACTGAGCTTACAATTATTTATCATAAGATGATAATAACATGATTTAAGGACTGGCAATAACTTTTAAAAAGCCGCTAAATCGGAAAACCCTATTGCGTTTTAGCTGCATCCGGGCGGGACTCAAACAATAGGCAGTATTCTAGCTCTTTCGGTATCAATCGAAGGGTGTCTCTCGTGTCATTAGCGCACAATTAGCGTAAGACAAGAAGCACGTAATAAATGAATGAATAATTTATCCGCGGTGATTCCTATTGTAGAGTCGTGCACATAAAAGATATCAACCAATTCGCATGTTGACTAGTCGTATCTGTAATACAACACAGCAGAACCAGATAGCATTTGGAAGTAAGGTTGCAATTTGAAACTTGTCTACTTTTTCATTTGAAATGTTCTTGTTTTTTAACTTAACTAGTGGAAGTTTCAACTCAGTTTCAACTCTGCCGTTGTAAAATTATGATTTTTATTATATTTTGAATCTTAGAGACTCGTGTCAATCAACGCAAACAAGATGCTTGCCAAAGTTGTTCTTTTTCTGGCCATCGTTGGCTTTGTGGCTCATGCAAGGTATCATCCCAAGAGACGTTGTAAGTAAAGTCTCCACACATAACGTTATAGTATTTTAGAACTGTTTCAGAACTGTGATTTAATGATAGAGGAATATCTGGAAATAGGTGTTACTTCTTGATATTAAGACGTGAATGACGTACAATTGCTGTAAATCGATATCGTCTTTTCTCGTTCACTGAGACTTTCCCGTTCTAGATTTCAATTAACGGTTGGACGCGCGCACCAATTAATTACCCATTTTTTGTGAAGAACGTTTTGCTGTCTTCGAGGCTTTAGTCATGATGCTTACCACTAGTTTCCTGCACTCCTCGACAACGTTAAATATTTGAAAGAACTATAAGAAAGGAGCAAAGTTTTCTGCTTGAGGGTAATAAGATGAACTTAATTTTGAAAACGCTGTTGTTAGGAGAGCAACGGCAAATTTTCAAACGGCTCATTTGATCATAGCTATATAGAAAGGTCCAAAAGTTCGCACCCTTTTGAAATCGGGTGTAATTTGTAAAAACTAGACGTTTCAACCATTTACCAATCAAGCACGAACTAGCTAACGGTTTAAACTAATTTGAAATCCGTGTGCGAGCTTATTTTAAAACAGTCTTATGAATGTGTCTGGAATTTGAAGACAGTCGTTTCCAGCGTTCTTGTTTCTCACAGTAAACTGTTCTCCTGAGAATAATCTCTGACGATAGTTTCGTTCTTTATTAATGATTTCAACATTACTAAAGTCAAGCATGCGTTCGGCGGTCTCGTTAACATGATGTGCTACTTTGAAATTCGGCTGACTGTGAAGAATATTATCAATGTTCTAAACTATTCAGATAAGTTACAATTTAGAGATAGTCTGAGGATCACGGTGGCAATTTCCAACTCGTATTTGCTCAAATAACACCTCTAACCAGCTTTCCTACTAAAGGATTCTTGGATCTGATTGAATCTTCGCAAGAGACTGCGTACAGCGTTCTGCTGTCCAGTTAGTAAAAGGTAAAACCAATATTTTACTTCGGAACGCGGGGAATGGTTGCCCAATTCTCCCGAGCCAGGGACTCATATTTTAAAGCGTTTGAAGGTGCGCCCTTTACCCCCTCAAACTATCAGTGCTCCTTATTACGGGTATTTAAAGCTAAAAATACACAGAACAGAGAGAAATCAAACAGACGTGGAGATGCTATATAAATGGGTTTGGGAGGAAATTATCAAACTAATGCATTGTAATGCACTTTTATGTTAAAAGATCTGTTACTTTTTATAGATGATGTCTGGCAAGAAATACTCGAGCCTCGCCGTTTCAAAAGATGTGATAGAGATGTTGTCAACGGGAGGTGTGTGACGAAGTTGAATTGCAGATTCAGGATTGATAAAAACGGGCATTGCGACGACCTAAACCACATTTGCTGTACGCACAAGTGAGGTAAGCGATCTCCCATGCATTACGTTTGAATTATTTTCTTGAGAGGGGTCTATGGTTGCGGTAGCCTGCAGGTGTTTTTGATTTTAGCGAAGGTTCGAATCTGTCAGCAATTTAGTTAGTCCCAGAAATTCTTTTACTCAAGTAAATGTTACTTTTTCATTGAAAAGAATATAAGACAAGAGTGTGCATCCCTATATCCCAGTATTATTATTTTTACACTCGCGATCTATTTTATCTTCTTTCATTGGACACGCGCGCGTTAATCTCATTTGCCGACGATTCTCGATCTCGGCTTCTTCTGACCACGATGTGACCAAATAGACGACTGTTTGCTGAAAACTCTGAGATTTTATTTTGGCTGACGACATGGCAGGCTATGTCCTCGCTTTAAAAATAAGTCAATCTGGATTTCCATAGCAAGTTTGTAGGTCCGTCTCGGTGTAGATGCATTTTATTATATCATACTTGTTTCATTGTTCATTTCACCTCTTGATTTTATCAGGGGAAAAAATGAATTCCAGGGCGAAATAAATGGATTTGTGCGTTACAATAACAAAACTCATTGTTGATCACTTTTACTTTTGTGCTTTGTTTTCTCTTTTTACAGTAAACTCTGGGCATCTCGGAATCCAACTACTGTTGAAGGGCAGATTCTCTTTAAGATGCAGAGAACGCATTCATTAATGCTAATAATTTATAAATCGTAAAGCTAGAGTGTTAAATAAACAACACATTCATAGACAATTTGAGAAGATGTTTGTCTTAATACTAGTATAAATGTGCTAAATTTCCAGTGTCGAGGATACACGTTGTCCTTGGGAGGGGCCTTGTTCTGGTAGTGATACGTATCAAGAAATTCCCCGTTGTTCGGTTGCAAAGTCTAAGAACAATAGCAGGGATTAGCAAATGATTAGTATCCATATTAACGGGATTGAGCTTCGCTTTCAAGCAAGAAAGTTTAGTAAAAATATGTCTTGCAGTTCTCCAAGAATTTTGCGACTAGCTCTTCTTAGTGGAACTACTGGGCACGTTACTACGCAATCGAAATGACACCATATGCGCGCACGCAAAAACTGCTGAATACCCTTCAAACGTTTATTGAGGAACCATACACGTTAGTTTTGAACCACGATCCAAACATTTTAAGAGGACACCCCACCCCCCCCCCCCCCCCTCCCTCGGTACTCTACTGCTGCTACTAGCAGTAAACTTTGCATTTCGAGTCGGCACTAATTTCAAAACCTTTTGCGTTTCTACATGTGCAAACAAAGGTTTCTTCTCAGGAACAAGCTGAGGCAAGCTCTAGAATAAAAAAATATTTTAATTACCAACTAGGTAATACAAGAAAATGTAACTAGCCAATCAGCGCGAAGCTAACAAGCTCAAGTTGTTAGCATAACCCATGACGGGAAAAAATTGCGCACCAATGACTGCCTTAGTAGGGTAGGGCTGGACACGGCAAATGTTTTTCGGTATGGACAAAATTGGAACTAGAATTCAAATTTCTCTCATTATAAACGCAGGATCCACTGTTTCCTAAATACTTAAAAGTTATGATCAATAAAATTATTTTTTCTTTCAAATTCGAGAGCTAGAACGAGATTCGAGAAAATGCTCAGGTTCCCCTCCCTTGATTTGATAATTGGATGCGGGTTTTACTTTGTCAAAGAAGCTCGTGAACACGAAGTTTATAGAAAAAAAATAAACGACGTTTTCGCCGTAGCATCTTAATATTAGCTATGTTAAATCATTTTGACAGGCTTTGGATTCCTCTAAGAGTTCTAGCGACGCGAGTTGTGCTGCTCTAATCGAGTAAGTTTGAGTTGCTGACAAATAATTCAGCTGATATGAATTCTCATAATACTCAATAATAAAAACTGAATCGTATTCGACGCAGCGAACTCCCTTTACATTCGAAGGGAACTTACCTAAATTCTAATACTAGTTACATGTTCGTATAGATGCTAAGCTTTTATTCTGTGAATATTATACGGTATGCCTTATTTTGACCGGCCGCTTTATAACATGTTCCATGAATTAACATATTCAAACAGTATTTTTTAACAGTTATCACTTTAATTCTAGAAATAAAAAGCTTCCGAATATCTTGATACGTGTAGAAATACATAATGCGAATGTTTCAGTAGCTGCAAGCTTTTCAACGCTTGTCTTCTTTTAAATTCTTTTAAATTTACTGAAGAAGCGAACGTGAGTTGTTGGGTTTCCCTTCGGTTTGTTTAAATTCTCGCACAATGACGCATTCTAAAAATGCACGGGCTAAAGGCTTACAAAAGGCTAACAACTTTGGAGGGATGGCATGCAGGCCTGGTCGCAAATACTTTACCTAGAAGCTAGGTTTGGTAACTTAACCCCTCCCCTCCCCCCTACTCACTCAGTGGGAAGAGGATCGCAGGCGCAACTAATATTTTGTGTGGTGATAGGTATTGGGTCACTGATAACCAAAACCAATTTAGTTTTCTTAATCACCTGTTTTGTTGCTTTTTAAGCGGTATTTGTTTTAAGGTGGCTCGTCATACTGAGTTGAGAAGGAATTTTGGGATAACATTAAGGTAGCAAAAAATACTTTTTTTTTGGTTAAAATTCGATTTATTTTACAAAAAATAGTAAACTACATCTTTGGATGTCAACCAGGACTAATTTTTAATTCCTTTTATATCAATCTTGGAATTTTACAGTCCTTCTCCTACAAGACATTTTTGCCCAATTTTAAAACAGTCAAAATTAGACTGACTTGAATCTTCTTTAGCCGCAATGATATTTCTGCTGGAACTCTGCCATTCTCGAAAAAAAATTAGTTGCCCACTTCGTAGCATAGCTGGTCTTTGCTGGTACTGCTCCATCAAGACACGAGGCCTCTTGGTTTCTAGTTTTAGGCAACTTCAATCTACTCATTTTCTCGAATGCAAGGCAAAACGCAAATTTACTTTGAAATACAAACTTTTCAAGTACAAAGTAACTCCCTACGGAATTTGTACCTAAGTCAGCTTTCATGGATGATCAATCTCGCACGTCTATATTGAGATTCACTAAACTGCAACTTGTTCAATATTGTGTACTAAAAAATATCATCTTTGGTCAAAATTAACGAAAAATTTTTCAAGCAACTGGCATTATTTACACCATATAATAATAATAACACTAATAATGATAATAATAATAACAATAATAATAATAATAATAATAATAATAATAATAATAACACTAATAATGATAATAATAATAATAATAATAATAATAATAATAACACTAATAATGATAATAATAATAATAATAATAATAATAACACTAATAATAATAATAATAATAATAATAATAATAACACTAATAATGATAATAATAATAATAATAATAATAATAACACTAATAATGATAATAATAATAATAATAATAATAATAACACTAATAATGATAATAATAATAATAACACTAATAATGATAATAATAATAATAACACTAATAATAATAATAACACTAATAATGATAATAATAATAATAATAATAATAATAATAACACTAATAATGATAATAATAATAATAATAATAATAATAACACTAATAATGATAATAATAATAATAATAATAACACTAATAATGATAATAATAATAATAATAATAATAATAATAACACTAATAATAATAATAATAATAATAATAATAATAGTACACTCGACAAAATTACTCGATTCTGATTGGTCTAGAGGAGTACAATTAGAGCGTTAATTGGTACTCCGTAGGAGTACCAATTAGGTCGCTATGGAAACACTGCCAAAAGCGGCAAATTTCCCCAGTAAAATTCCCAAAAAATCAGTGTTTTATAGATTAAAATGGAGAAATTTCAGAAAACACACATAGGAAGGCCTCAAATTATGACAACTAGAAAAATTCAAGACGTAATAAATCATGATTTGTAGTAGAAAGTCGTTTTTTCTTTCTAGTTTTCGCCAAACAATTTGAGTTGGAGCTTTGAATGTTCTCGTTTTATTACCTGTTGTCTTCTGTGGTTTTCTCGAAATATAAATTTAACACCACATCTATAATCTAGGTAAAGTATTTGCGACCAGGCCTGCATGCAATCCCTCCAAAGTTGTTAGCCTTTTGTAAGCCTTTAGCCCGTGCATTTTTAGAATGCGTCATTGTGCGAGAATATAAACAAACCGAAGGGAAACCCAAAAAGTCTCGTACGCTTCTTCAGTAAATTTAAAAGAATTTAAAAGAAGACAAGCGTTGAAAAGCTTGCAGCTACTGAAACATTCGCATTATGTAATTCTACACGTATCAAGATATTCGCAAGCTTTCTATTTCTAGAATTAAAGTGATAACTGTTAAAAAATACTGTTTGAATATGTTAATTCATGGAACATGTTATAAAGCGGCCGGTCAGAATAAGGCATTCCGTATAATATTCACATAATAAAAGCTTAGCATCTATACGAACATGTAACTAGTATTAGAATTTAGGTAAGTTCCCTTCGAATGTAAAGGGAGTTCGCTGCGTCGAATACGATTCAGTTTTTATTATTGAGTATTATGAGAATTCATATCAGCTGAATTATTTGTCAGCAACTCAAACCTACTCGATTAGAGCAGCACAACTCGCGTCGCTAGAACTCTTAGAGGAATCCAAAGCCTTTCAAAATGATTTAACATAGCTAATATTAAGATGCTACTTCGTTTATTTTTTTCTATAAACTTCGTGTTCACGAGCTTCTTTGACAAAGTAAAACCCGCATCCAATTATCAAATCAAGGGAGGGGAGCCTGAGCATTTTCTCGAATCTCGTTCTAGCTCTCGAATTTGAAAGAAAAAATAATTTTATTGATCATAACTTTTTAGTATTTAGGAAACAGTGGATCCTGCGTTTATAATGAGAGAAATTTGAATTCTAGTTCCAATTTTGTCTATACCGAAAAACATTTGCCGTGTCCTACCCTACTAAGGCAGTCATTGATGCGCAATTTTTTCCCGTCATGGGTTATGCTAACAACTTGAGCTTGTTAGCTTCGCGCTGATTGGCTAGTTACATTTTCTTGTATTACCTAGATTGTACAATATGTAAAAAACAGCTAACAATAGTTCTAAAGCAAATTTCTTTCCGTTTAGCGAAAAAACACAGCGAGTAGATGCTCGTTTTTTGTTTTAAAATAGTTAAGATCAAATCTTACCGGCAAACTGTCGAGTAGTTGTAGAGAGACGAATTCAGCTATTTCCAGGTGATCTGACTAGGCGCGCAAAGCATGATTTCCTGATCTGAAAAAGAATCAATCCCATCATCCACCGCACGCTCAATTCACTTGAGTTTCATGGCCGCCAAGTTTATTTTATAAACATTTATAAAATTCGGCCGTGCATAACCGCGATGTAGCTAAACGATCAAAATGAAAGTTAAACAGACACTTTAACTCTATCTTTACACAGTTTACGTGTCAATGGATCCCTCTCGTGACATCAGCGTAAGACAAGAATCAAGGTTATAAAAACACGGTTCTGCATGACAAATAGTGTGAGGATATTCAAACATGTTCCCCACAATGTGCAATGAGCTGTTACTGTTTCAACAGCCTATCCCAATTTGGAGGCATAACACTAATTACTAACAATTCACTCATGATTGTAAGCTGCACGGCTGCCAATAGCGCCTTAATATGCAGCCCGTAAAGTCCTCCACTGTGTAAAAATTGTAAAGCGCATTGAGACGATGTGAAATGCGCTATATAAGAACCCATTATTATTATTATTATTATTATTATTATTATTAAGATAAGGGCGAAATAAATATTTGTATATATGGAGCTCGAGGCTGTAGAGTGTGTAATGTCATCAATAAAAAGTAGTAATAACCACCGGAATAATCAAATTCTAGAAACCTAACATAACCGTGATGTAGCTAAACGATCAAAATGAAAGTTTAACTGACACGTTGACTCCGTCTTTACACAGTTTAGGTCTCAATGGTCCCTCTCGTGACATTAGCGTAAGACAAGAATCAAGGTTATAAAAACATGGTTCTGCATGACAAATAGTGTGAGGATATTCAAACATGTTCCCACAATGTGCAATGAGCTGTTACTGTTTGAAGATAAGGGCGAAATAAATATTTGTATATATGGAGCTCGAGGCTGTGGAGTGTGTAATGCAAACAATAAAAAGCTTAAGTAGTAATATCCACCGGAATAATCAAATTCTAGAAACCTAACATAACCGCGATGTAGCTAAACGATCAAAATGAAAGTTTAACTGACACGTTGACTCCGTCTTTACACAGTTTAGGTCTCAATGGTCCCTCTCGTGACATTAGTGTAAGACAAGAATCAAGGTCATAAAAACACGGTTCTGCATGACAAATAGTGTGAGGATATTCAAGCATGTTCCCCACAATGTGCAATGAGCTGTTACTGTTTAAAGATAAAGGCGAGATAAATATTTGTATACATGGACTCTCAAGGCTGTGGAGTGTGTAATGTCACCGATAAAAAGTAGTAATAACCACCGGAATAATCAAATTCTAGAAACCTAACATAACCGCGATGTAGCTAAAAGATCAAAATGAAAGTTTAACTGACACGTTGACTCCGTCTTTACACAGTTTAGGTCTCAATGGTTGGTCCCTCTCGTGACATTAGCGTAAGACAAGAATCAAGGTTATAAAAACACGGTTCTGCATGACAAATAGTGTGAGGATATTCAAACATGTTCCCACAATGTGCAATGAGCTGTTACTGTTTGAAGAGAAAGGCAAGATAAATATTTGTATACATGGACTCTCGAGGCTGTGGAGTGTGTAATGCAAACAATAAAAAGCTTAAGTAGCAATATCCACCGGAATAACAATCAAATTCTAGAAACCTAATTAAATAGAATCTTCATTCAGCTTAAAGTCACGAATACTACTCTAACCACCTAATGCTCAGTGTTTATATTCAATCAGTTATTTACATCCTATACAGTGTGTTGCCCAAATTCGGGACGCTCCCTAATTTCGGACACTTCGTGTTTGAATAGTAGTTATTCTGTGCAAAATATGAATAAAGTAAAACCAACGTGATAACATCAAATGTAGATAGGTTTCCTTGAACGACGAATTTTTTGGGTTTCATGCCGTAATTTAGAGCGGAGAAAAAGAGCATTTTGTAAAGGTAAGTCAGCACGTTATTTTTCAGAATACGAGTTTTCGCTTGACTTAATATAACCAAACATAGCTCTAAAAATCGTTTTTTGACTAAGTACTAGTCCTGAAATATTGTTTTTAAGCTGAGTTCACACCTAAATAATTATTCTATTCAGAGAGTGAAATAATTATCAAATAATTAAAATTATTGTACCTGAGACTACATTCAAATAGATTTTTATATTTCATCCATGATTTAACTTAGCTATGCACTTGACATTTAGTCTAAATGACTCGTACTGTGATCCATTGCGTTTGAGCTGCATCCAGGCGGGACTCAAACAATAGGCAGTATTCTAGCACTTTAGGTATCAATCGAAGGGTGTCTCTCGTGTCATTAGCGCACAATTAGCGTAAGACAAGAAGCACCTAATAAATGAATGAATAAATTTTCCGCGATGATTCCTATTGTAGAGTCGTGCACATAAAAGAGATCGACCAATTCGCATGTTGACTAGTCGTATCTATAATACAACACAGCAGAACCAGATAGCATTTAGAAGTAAGGTTGCAATTTGAAACTTGTCTACTTTTTCATTTGAAATGTTTGGGTTTTTTTAACTTAACTAGTGGAAGTTTCAACTCAGTTTCAACTCTGCCGTTGTAAAATTATGATTTTTATTATATTTTGAATCTTAGAGACTCGTGTCAATCGACGCAAACAAGATGCTTGCCAAAGTTGTTCTTTTTCTGGCAATCGTTGGCTTTGTGGCTCATGCAAGATATCATCCCAAGAGACGTTGTAAGTAAAGTCTCCACACATAACGTTATACTATTTTTAGAGCGCCTCGCCTTACACAGTTTACAAATTCGAAAGAAATTTCAATCCGCCTCTATTTTTTTTCTAACCTTGAGGGAAATGTTTCATAGAGCGAATATTTGTAAGACACTGACTTAGAGAAGTACACGATTGAAGTGACTCATTGAAGTGATCGCGAAAATAAGTCATAGGTGTCTGGCCGACTACATGGTTGCATGAAAATCAATTATCAATGCGTATCACAACATCAGTGGAGAGGGAAGCTCTTACCCCTTACTGTTATATTTTATTAGGTCATACGTCTTTGCATATATGAATCAGCAAATGTTCATGTTTTTGATTGAAAAACGGTAAATCGAGACCCATTGCTGTCGTGTCAACTTGTCCGAAGTCGAGTGCCACGCGGTCGAGTGCTCCCATATTAGGGACCTTAAGCAACTCGGAATCTAGGACGGGGACGTGAGACCCGAGGTTTCAGAACTGTGATTTAATGATAGAGGAATATCTGGAAATAGGTGTTACTTCTTGATATTAAGACGTGAATGACGTACAATTGCTGTAAATCGATATCGTCTTTTCTCGTTCACTGAGACTTTCCCGTTCTAGATTTCAATTAACGGTTGGACGCGCGCACCAATTAATTACCCATTTTTTGTGAAGAACGTTTTGCTGTCTTCGAGGCTTTAGTCATGATGCTTACCACTAGTTTCCTGCACTCTTCGACAACGTTAAATATTTGAAAGAACTATAAGAAAGGAGCAAAGTTTTCTGCTTGAGGGTAATAAGATGAACTTAATTTTGAAAACGCTGTTGTTAGGAGAGCAACGGCAAATTTTCAAACGGCTCATTTGATCATAGCTATATAGCAAGGTCCAAAAGTTCGCACTCTTTTGAAATCGGGTGTAATTTGTAAAAACTAGACGTTTCAACCATTTACCAATCAAGCACGAACTAGCTAACGGTTTAAACTAATTTGAAATCCTTGTGCGAGCTTATTTTAAAACAGTCTTATGAATGTGTCTGGAATTTGAAGACAGTCGTTTACAGCATTCTTGACTCTCACAGGAAACTGTTCTCCTGAGAATAATCTCTGACGGTAGTTTCGATCATTATTAATGATTTCAACATTACTAAAGTCAATCATGTGTTCGGCGGTCTCGTTAGCATGCTGTGCTACTTTGGAATTCGGCTGATTGTGAGGAATATTATCAATGTTCTATACTATTCAGATAAGTTACAATTTAGTTACAATTCTCCCGAGCCAGGGTCTCATATTTTAAAGCGTTCGAACGTGCGCCCTTTACCCCCTCAAACTATCCGTGCTCATTATTACGGGTATTTAAAGCGAAAGCTACACAGAACAGAGAGAAGTCGAAACAGACGTGGAGATCCTATATAAATGGGTTTGGGAGGAAATTATCAAACTAATGCATTGTAATGCACTTTTATGTTAAAAGATCTGTTACTTTTTATAGATGATGCCTGGCAAGAAATACTCGAGCCTCGAGGTTTTAAAAGATGTGATAGAGATATTATCAACGGGAGGTGTGTGACGAAGTTGAATTGCAGATTCAAGGTTAATAAAAGCGGGTATTGCGACGACCTAAACGACATTTGCTGTACGTACTAGTGAGGTAAGCGATCTCCCATGCATTACGTTTGAATTATTTTCTTGAGAGGGGTCTATGGTTGCGGTAGCCTGCAGGTGTTTTTGATTTTAGCGAAGGTTCGAATCTGTCAGCAATTTAGTTAGTCCCAGAAATTCTTTTACTCAAGTAAATGTTACTTTTTCATTAAAAAGAATATAAGACAAGAGTGTGCATCCCTATATCCCAGTATTATTATTTTTACACTCGCGATATATTTTATCTTCTTTCATTGGACACGCGCGCGTTAATCGCTTCGACCGTCATCCGCATTCAGTTGGTTCTCTCATTTGCCGACGATTCTCGATCTCGGCTTCTTCTGACCACGATGTGACCAAATAGACGACTGTTTGCTGAAAACTCTGAGATTATTTTGGCTGACGACGATGCTTTAAAAATAAGTCAATCTGGATTTCCATAGCAAGTTTGTAGGTCCGTCTTGGTGTAGATGCATTTAATTATTTCATTCTTGTTTCATTGTTCATTTCACCTCTTGATTTTATCAGGGGGAAATGAATTCCAGGGCGAAATAAATGAATTTGTGCGTTACAATAACAAAACTCATTGTTGATCACTTTTACTTTTGTGCTTTGTTTTCTCTTTTTACAGTCAACTCTGGGCATCTCAGAATCCATCTACTGTTGAAGGGGAGATTCTCTTTAAGATGCAGAGAACGCATTCATTAATGCTAATAATTTGTAAATCATAAAGTTAAATAAACAACATATTCATAGACAATTTGAGAAGATCTTTGTCTTTTGATCAGTGTCGAGGATACACGTTGTCCTTTGGAGGGGCCTTGTTCTGGTAGTGATATCAAGAAATTCCCCGTTGTTCGGTTGCAAAGTCTAAGAACAATAGCAGGGATTAGCAAATGATTAGTATCCATAATAACGGGATCGAGCTTCGCTTTCAAGCAAGAAAGTTTAGTAAAAATATGTCTTGCCGTTTTCTACTACTGGGCACGTTATAATATACTACGCAATAGAAATGACACGATATGCGCGCACGCAAAAACTGCTGAATAACCTTCAAACTTTTATCGAGGAACCATACACATCAGTTTTGAACCACGATCCAAACATTTTAGGCCTCCCCCCCCCATGCCCCCTCGGTACTCCACTGTTGCTACTAGCAGTGAACTTCAGCGGTTTATGTGGAGGCGAAGATCGTGGGCTCAAAACGGACGTTCACTAGCAGGCAGGCACTTTAATCGGCAATGAGTGCGATTTAACCCTTACAACTCACAAGTCATCGTTTGGCACTCACACCCTCCATTGATTGAATACCACCGCGCAGCCCCGTACCATATTGACAATCTGCTTTGGATTATTGTTTTACTGAGCACATTCGCGTTTCAAAGCTTTTTCAGGGGATTTGCCCCCGCACCCGCTAGGTTCTTCCCCCTCGGCGGCCGTTAAGACCCCTCCTCCCCTCCTCCCCGCTTCTGCGGGTCCAGGAAATGCGGATTCCGGTTTGTGAATCCGCGCAAACCTTTTGTTTCTTGGTGGAGGCCCTCAATAAACACACAGGCTCGACTCGTGTAAGGACCGGAGAGCGTCCAGAATATTTTGTTTTTGCAGTAGGGTAAGTAATTTCTGATCAAGTGTTTAAAACTTTATTAAACTATTACATAGTAGCGTGAGTTTTTGAAGTGCATCATTAAATGGGGATAATAGTTTATTATGTAAGGGACTGGAGAAATGTTAAAGCAGCATACAGTATATAGACCAATGTCAGAAGAAAGAAGAAATCGCACTGTTTCTCCATCAATTATTTTTTTAAAGGACCATGAAAAGTATGCTTCCTCTTGAATGTTTAGATGCCCGAAAACTCAAGATCAAGACTCCTAGACTTAAATTGCTGCTCTCATTATTTTTCATTTTATTGCTTACATTTTTCTGATTCCCTGATACAATGTTTCGATAAGAACACTCTTCAGTTGGAATGATTAAATTATGATTATTTATAAAATTACTTATTTACTTTTACTCTTTGGTATTCATTATTATTTAACCGTTTGTTTATCAGCAAGGTATAGTTGGGCTTCGCGTCAATCGTAGTGCTCAAGGCCCATGCCATTGAACTCTTAATTTCTAATGTTTGGGACTAGAAAAAGAATTCATAAAAAAAACATATGTGAGTTCCATTTTCTTCCACAGCATCCATCCATCCATCCATCCATCCATCCATCCATCCATCCATCCATCCATCCATCCATCCATCCATCCATCCATCCATCCATCCATCCATCCATCCATCCATCCATCCATCCATCCATCCATCCATCCATCCATCCATCCTTGTCTTATTGATATGATAGACAATTATCAATTCTGTCAACTCTGTTAACAAATAGTAAAGGTTTCTTTTTTTTTTTTGCTTCCTTTAGTGACTTAAGGTCAGTTTCATTTTTTTAAAGATTTGTAAGATAGTCTTTAACTCACTTGGCTTTGCTTCATCTCCTGCAAAATGGTGATGACGACGGTGGTGGTGGTGGTGGTGATGGTGGTGATGATGGTGGTGGCGATGATGGGGATGATGACGACGCTTTTCAGCATTCAGCTCGAAAAGCCCCTTGGCTTGTTTTCCTACTTCATCTCTTTCCTCAGCCTGCACACAGACGAGTGCCACCAGAACGATCAACAGCAGAAACAAATGAAGTTTGGCAGTCATAGCTGAAGGCTAGAATACAAAGTGAATTTTCAGAAGCATGAAAAGTAAAGCTACCTAATTGTAGGTGGTTAGTCATAATCATTTAGACCTACTTATTTTTCATCTTACTCTGATCTTATTCAGGCCACGGCTATAAGCTAACTCACAAATCGAAATGAAATCTGATTAGCGTGTTGGGTTTGCGGAAGAAGGTAAAACGGAGAACTAAAAACGAGCATGTTCAAGTTTTAAACTTGAGTTGAAGGAACTGAAAATAAATCTGTGAGATGTATCGGTATCATAAACACGCGCGGGGAATGTTAAAATTGCGCCCTTTTCAACTCACAATTAAATGGCGTTTCACACAGAACCAAAAAAAACCCCTGCCTGTTAGTGTTAATATAAGTATCTTTCACTTTAACCAACTACATGTGGTCGAAGTTTTGCACTTTGAGTACAAAAATGCGGACCTTTGGGTCCTGTGGCGGGGGAGGGGGCCGACGTTAACACTCGACAAAAATGAAAATCCTTTGATTGTAAATGAAAACTTTCTTGTGGCTCACTTTTGTTCAATCCAAAAGGAATTAGAGAAAGATGGCTTATGTTTTTTTTTGTGTTCAAAACGTTTTAAGATAGATGATATTGCCTTCTAACTACAATATTGGAAGAACACGGGGTGGCGTAGCAGTGAAAGTGCTAGCCTCTCAACTGACCATGAGTCCCGTCGAGCTCGGTGTCGTATGTGAGTATAGATTTGTTTCCTCCTGTGCTTTGAGGGGTTTTCTCCGCCAGTTCTGCGGTTTTCCTCCCTCCGCAAAAATCAACTTCTAATTAATTCAATAAATACTTTTGAATTTGGCGATAACAAGCACAAAGAAAAGATACCAATAAATCTCGCTCGCAGAGACAATTTTTCTGGCATCAACCCTTATCTACTTCTCATTTTTTGCCTTACCTTTTTATCCAACCAGTGTTTTCAGTGTTCTTACTCGAAGTTTGGGAAGAATGACTCATCCACAAGCATCTCTGGCTTTTTTATTATTTTCCTGGAATTAATTACAATTTTGTTTTGATGTCGGGTGCTGATTATTAGATTGAGTTGTTATGACAAATGTGATCTTATTTTGATCTTATTTTTCCGGGGGGAGGGGGGAAGGGGTACTCCTAAGCATTTTGTACGAGGATGCTCCACCCAGACTCTCGATATCGAATTTATATACCAAATGTCATCAACAAGGTACCTCTTCCCCTTCCTTTTCTATACCAAAACTCAAAAATTCCCAACCATTTTTATACCTCTGGCCTAATAAAGCTACTCCTTTCAGGCGCAGCATCCCCCTATAGTCAACTATGGGGATCCCCCGGGGATTATTTTCTAGTGACGAGCAACGACGACGCACGTGGTTTGAAACGTGGTTCAAATTACCTTTAGATTCTAAAGCAATCAATTTTAGTCAGATAAAATGCGGCGCCTAGGTCAAAATAATTATACGTGTCGATGCTAGTACACATGGAATCATACTAAAAGCTAGCTAGCAAAACAAATGCAACCAAGCTGCATGGCTCACAAATAATCATAAGATTATAAAATTAAAGAAAAAGGAAAAGAAATGATATATGATATGGTATGAAACTAAAGAAATGCGACAGACAGCTCCAACCCTTCAGTGCCCGAATCACGGCCATGTGTGATCAGTGTGGTATAGTAATAATAACTATCATTATTATTGCTATTATTCAACAATCCGTGTGAGACTCTAAGATAAGACGAAAATAAAGCCATTAGTAAGGGAGCTCGAATATTTTTTTTAATGTAATGGAACTGATGAGTTTATGTTAAATGCAACTCCAAACCCAATGCTTTACAGTTATTTCCATTCGAAATTTTTGCTTGAAAGAAAATGAAAGAAAAAGAAAAAGAAAAGAGATGAAATGCGAAAGATAGCTCCAACCCTTGCTAATTATGGCATAATATTATTATTATTATTATTAATTATTATTCAACACTCGACTGGTAAAAAAAATCCTGTGTGAGACTATGATAAGATCGAGAACACGAAAATAAAGCAATTAATAAGGGAACTCGAAGAATTTTTTTGTGTAATGGAACTGAGTTTATGTTAAATGCAACTCCTAACCCGTTGCTTTACTGCGATTTCCATCCAAAATTTTTGCTTGTGTAGATCCTGAAAAATATTTATTTTTATTCGCGATTTGTTATAAGTTGAAAAGAATTACCAAGAGTGCCGGAGCATAATAATAGTAGATAAGAACTACTTATATGCAATAATATATGTCTATAGATAAGACTCTAATTACACAAAACGTAAACATACATTCAATTAGGACTGAAAGAGGATCAAGTTTGGCAAACACGAGTATTGCACTTATAAGATAACTGGTGATACAATGCAATAGTAGTATTTTTACTAAAACTTAAGTTATTTTATTCCCAAATGCAATAATTTGCTTTTCCTCAAAGCCAAACATATCTACAGACGGCGCTTTTCAACCTCACACGAAGACATGCAACGCATGGCTAAATAAAAGAAAATTGTCATAGCAACACTATGAAATAATCAGCACACGACAAGTATACCAAAAAAATGCTCCTTATATCTGGTGTTATGTGAGTAAGCATTTTATATATCCCTTGTAATACAAACTTCTGCAAATTTGTCAAGTTTTCAATCATTGTTTTTTTTAAGATTAAAGAACATGGCTGACAGCAGCAACAGATCAGGAAACTAGATAGTAATCAATCATTGTTGATTTTTTTAAGATTAAAGAACATGGCTGACAGCAGCGACAGATCAGGAAACTAGATAGTATCAAAACTAAAAATGTCTGTAAGAATCGAGCAGCGAGGTTGAAGATTTAAAAAAAAAAACATTTTTTTTCTTCAAAATAAGTGAGAGTAAAGGTTAGGTTGAGTTATTCCCTTGAAAAATACTGTGAGTTCAAATAAGTTTTTTAAAGCCGCAAGCAGCGGCCATTTGCATTTCACGGTTTCAGAGGCCGTCTCAGAGGACCGAAAAGCGTCTGTGCCGACTAAAAGGCTCGCCTAGCAACTACTCGTTTATGATCGTAGTAAGGAATAAAATTACAGCGCGACGAGCCTTACTGTGGCTACCCTGCTAAAGTTTCGTACAAGTACCATAAATCACTTCTTGCAAAGAATTTCCACATGAAAAAGACTGCCTACGAAAGTATTAAGTGTTAGCAAGCCAAAAGAGCGAAACTGGTTTTAGAAATAGAGATTTTTAAGCATTTTCTTCAAGTTCTTGCTCCGAAGTTCAAGTATTTGCGGTAACAACAAAGCAAGTTCACATGCAAATTTACAAATTCTCGCTTTCTGATTGGAAACAGAAGATACTAGTAAACCTCTAAAAATGCCATTTCTGGATAATTGATAAATTTTGAAGATTTTGAAGATTTTTACTTTTTCACAATTTTTGTAGATGTTGCGCTCCTCAAAAAAGGTCAATATTATGATAAAACCAGCCATTACTTTGGTACATGAACAATCCTCATCAACTAGATATAAAGTGGAAGAACTATTCTACTACGAATATCTGCGGCAATAGAAATTTTTGGCTGACGAGATCTGAAGAATTACAAATTTCAAATGTATGACCTCAGTAGTCAAGCTAATTACCATATTTCTGGCCATAACAAAAAATAAAGATCTGAGCAGATTTAAAGCCGATATTCGATAGCAATAGTATTAGTATGGTTTAAAAGCTAGTATATTGAAAAACTTTGCCTGTTTGAGGGTGCCCATGGGGTTTACAGTTAACTGACATTTCTGTTATCTTGGTTAAATATTATGGTCGGCGCTTTTAAAATTAATTTCTGTTATTTTGGTTAGATATTATGGTCGGCGTTTTTAAAATTAATTACTAGTAGTAATTAGTAGTAGTAATTGGCCAAAAAATTAATTGTTAACTGACAATCGTGTACCCCCACTGGCACCCTCCTGTTTGTTTTAAAGGGGTATTTGAAACCGTTAAATCAGTGAAAATGGCCGCCGCCTGAGTTTCTTTTCTTGCTTTAGTGCTTTTGTAAAGACCACAAAGCTTCTTATAACGATTTGCCATGGAGTGGTCTACCATCACATATCTTAATGTAAACAATCTATTTTCCGTTTTTGAGATGTTTTCAAAACGTACTGCGGAAAACTGTTTTCGGTTTGAACGATAAGGTGCGCATCGAAGATGAAAAGTGTCTATAAATCTATGTTCAGTTTCGAGATATTCTCGTACTGCGGAAAACTAGCACATCGAAAATAGGGTTGTCATCGAAGACATATACTCCGACGAAGGACTAGCGTCCGAAACGTCAGTAAGTGATCTCCCTTATTTTTTATGGTGTAAAATTAAACTTTTTATCCATACTGTTTCATTAGAAACACCGACGGAGCCCACACAAGCTTATCGCTAGTTATCATCTCTTTAATTATATAAAGGTTTGATTTTTTACAACAACTATTTGTCCAAATGTTGGTTTCTTGTATACTCATGATTCGAATATTGCTCTCGCATGACCCCAAAAATGCTATAAATTACCTTAATCTAGCGCCAAAACGAACACGGTGAGCCCCCTTTTTTAAATGAGTGGCATTAACTCAAAGCTGTGCGAAGTTTTATTAAGAATCTATGTCCGGATCTATTACTACGGAATTGCCTTTTTAAAGCTGTAATTAGTTTTCTCGTGCTTGTCGCGCCCTTGCTTTCGCGTCAGGTTGTTCTTAAGGTGACTGACTACTTTTGAACGTTCAATTTGAGCCCACGATGTGCGCGCGCACAAAAATCGCTCAAAACCGCATAACAACCTTCAAAATTTTATTGAGGAACCATACACGTTTTGAACTTCAACGGGGCAAAAACCCCGAATTTTGCACGGGAGTCTATATTTTTCTTTGAATTTCCTAATACAAAAGGTAAAAATCAATCTTTTGAGAAAGTTTGAGAAAAACGTAATTATCAGAACTTATAAAAAAGCGTTTCGTGTTTTTTTGTTGTTGTAGTTTGAGTACGCTTTTCGGTTGATTGAGCTAACAAGAAGCTGAATTTTTAGCTTATTTTTAAAACTTTCTTCAATTCTTTTAGTTAGTCTTCAAAAATAATGTTTAAAGTAGATGTCCTGAGAAAATTGCTTCCAGAAATTCTTTAATTTTTGAGTTGTGAATTTTGGTGTGCAAAGCTTGATTTCCACCATTTTTCTTTCGAAATATTGTCAAGATGGTCATATTCAAAATTTATTATCTCGAAAACGAGCTCGGGACACCCCATTTTTCTTTTCATTTTTGGAATCAGCGTTAAATTCTGTATAAAATATCTTTCTAAGAACATTTTGTAATTATTCCTTGCTAAAGTAGTCAGTCACCCTAAACGGTCTTATAAATGTCTGGGACTTGAAAACAGTCGTTTCACAGTAAACTATGTTTCTAAGAATAACCGATTTCTGATGGTAGTTTCGTTCTTTAACAATTATTTCAACATTACTAAAGTCAATTATGTGTTCGGCGGTCTCGTTAGCACACTGTGTTATATAACTTTGGAATTCGGCTGATTGTAAAAAATGGCTTTTTTTGTGTTCAGGGGTACGTGTCTTCGGTGATCTTTAAGTAGAACCGCGTAGTATACAAATTATACCTGATGAAACACTCCTGCTCGTTTTTTTAAACACTACTTAGTGCCCCTAAATAGTAGCCTTTGTTTCCTGTCGTTAAGGAAATTTAAATACTGAATTTGCATTTGGTTTTAGAATTAGGTTTTAGATGAAAGTATTGAACCTTATAGTGTGGGAAAAATTCACGCGCTTAATATGCCTATGCTTATAATAAAGCTACTCCTTTCAGGCGCAGCATCCCCCTATAGTCAACTATGGGAATCCCCCGGGGATTATTTTCTAGTGACGAGCAACGACGACGCACGTGGTTTGAAACGTGGTTCAAATTACCTTTAGATTCTAAAGGAATTAATTTTAGTCAGATAAAATGCGGCACCTAGGTCAAAATAATTATACGTGTCGATGCTAGTACACACGGAATCATACTAAAAGCTAGCTAGCAAAACAAATGCAACCAAGCTGCATGGCTCACAAATAATCATAAGATTATAAAATTAAAGAAAAAGGAAAAGAAATGATATGATATGAAATGAAACTAATGAAATGCGACAGACAGCTCCAACCCTTCAGTGCCCGAATCACGGCCATGTGTGATCAGTGTGGAATAGTAATAATAACTATCATTATTATTGTTATTATTCAACAATCCGTGTGAGACTCTAAGATAAGACGAAAACAAAGCCATTAGTAAGGGAGCTCGAATATTTTTTTTAATGTAATGGAACTGATGAGTTTATGTTAAATGCAACTCCAAACCCAATGCTTTACAGTTATTTCCATTCGAAATTTTTGCTTGAAAGAAAATGAAAGAAAAAGAAAAAGAAAAGAGATGAAATGCGAAAGATAGCTCCAACCCTTGCTAATTATGGCATAATATTATTATTATTAATTATTATTCAACACTCGACTGGTAAAAAAATCCTGTGTGAGACTATGATAAGATCGAGAACACGAAAATAAAGCAATTAATAAGGGAACTCGAAGAATTTTTTTGTGTAATGGAACTGAGTTTATGTTAAATGCAACTCCAAACCCGTTGCTTTACTGCGATTTCCATTCAAAATTTTTGCTTGTGTAGATCCTGAGAAATATATATTTTTATTCGCGATTTGTTATAAGTTGAAAAGAATTACCAAGAGTGCCGGAGCATAATAATAGTAGATAAGAACTACTTATATGCAATAATATATGTCTATAGATAAGACTCTAATTACACAAAACGTAAACATACATTCAATTAGGACTGAAAGAGGATCAAGTTTGGCAAACACGAGTATTGCACTTATAAGATAACTGGTGATACAATGCAATAGTAGTATTTTTACTAAAACTTAAGTTATTTTATTCCCGTATGTAAAACATTGCTTTTCCTCAAAGCCAAACATATCTACAGACGGTGCTTTTCAACCTCACACGAAGACAACGCATGGCGAAATAAAAGAAAATTGTCATAGCAACACTATGAAATAATCAGCACACGACAAGTATACCAAAAAACATGCTACTTAAATCAAGTGTTATGTAAGTAAAATACTGTTTTTACATATCCATAGTCATATATACAAACTTTTGCAAATTTGTCAAGTTTTCAATCATTGTTCTTTTCATAATTAAAGAACATGGCTGACAGCAGCGACAGATCAGGAAACTAGATAGTATCAAAACTAAAAATGTCTGTAAGAATCGAGCAGCGAGGTTGAAGATTTAAAAAAAAAACATTTTTTTTTCAAAATAAGTCAGAGTAAAGGTTAGGTTGAGTTATTCCCTTGAAAAATACTATGAGTTCAAATAAGTTTTTTAAAGCCGCAAGCAGCGGCCATTTGCATTTCACGGTTTCAGAGGCCGTCTCTGAGGACCGAAAAGCGTCTGTGCCGACTAAAAGGCTCGCCTAGCAACTACTCGCTTATGATCGTAGTAAGGAATAAAATTACAGCGCGACGAGCCTTACCGTGGCCACCCTGCTAAAGTTTCGTACAAGTACCATAAATCACTTCTTGCAAAGAATTTCCACATGAAAAAGACTACCTACGAAAGTATTAAGTGTTAGCAAGCCAAAAGAGCGAAACTGGTTTTAGAAATAGAGATTTTTAAGCATTTTCTTCAAGTTCTTGGTCCGAAGTTCAAGTATTTGCGGTAACAACAAAGCAAGTTCACATGCAAATTTACAGATTCTCGCTTTCTGATTGAAAACGGAAGATACTAGTAAACCTCTAAAAATGCCATTTCTGGATAATTGATAAATTTTGAAGATTTTGAAGATTTTTACTTTTTCACAATTTTTGAAGAAGTTGTCGTCCTCAAAAAAGGTCAATATTATGATAAAACCAGCCATTACTTTGGTACATGAACAATCCTCATCAACTAGATATAAAGTGGAAGAACTATTCTACTACGAATATCTGCGGCAATAGAAATTTTTGGCTGACGAGATCTGAAGAATTACAAATTTCAAACGTATGACCTCAGTAGTCAAGCTAATTACCATATTTCTGGCCATAACAAAAAATAAAGATCTGAGCAGATTTAAAGCCGATATTCGATAGCAATAGTATTAGTATGGTTTAAAAGCTAGTATATTGAAAAACTTTGCCTGTTTGAGGGTGCCCATGGGGTTTACAGTTAACTGACATTTCTGTTATCTTGGTTAAATATTATGGTCGGCGCTTTTAAAATTAATTTCTGTTATTTTGGTTAGATATTATGGTCGGCGCTTTTAAAATGAATTACTAGTAGTTAACTGACAATTGGCCAAAAAATTAATTGTTAACTGACAATCGTGTACCCCAATTGGCACCCTCCTGTTTGTTTTAAAGGGATATTTGAAACCGCTAAATCAGTGAAAATGCGGGCCGCCGCCTGAGTTTCTTTTCTTGCTTTAGTGCTTTAGTAAAGACCACAAAGCTTCTTATAACGATTTGCCATGGAGTGGTCTACCATCACATATCTTAATGTAAACAATCTGTTTTCCGTTTTTGAGATGTTTTCAAAACGTACTGCGGAAAACTGTTTTCGGTTTGAACGATAAGGTGCGCATCGAAGATGAAAAGTGTCTATAAATCTATTTTTACCGGCATCCTACAAACGAAATTCTGTTCGTACATCCAAAAGCTATACAGTTTTTTTGACTACCATAGTTAGAAGAAGAAAAAATGAGAAAATACTTTGTATAATATAACAAGGATATGTTTCAAAATGCTGTGATAACTCCAAGATTAGTATAGTTAATAGTTATATTAGTTCTTTTGTCATTATATTCTACGCTAGCAACGTTAGGAGCTGATAATTTATTCAGACTTGAACTGCAACGAATCAAGAAACGCTGCCAAGCTCGTGCAGGAGCTAGCATGTGCGTTTACGCATGATATATTTTATTCTAATCACTGATTCTCACTGAAAACTCAGTCTGAGATTTTATTTTGGCTGACGGTGACTGACTACGCTTGAACGTTCAATTTGAGCCCACGATGTGCGCGCGCACAAAATCCGCTCAAAACCGCATAACAACCTTGTTTTGTTTTGAGAAAGTTTGAAAAAACGCAATTATTAGAACTTATAAAAAAGCGTTTTATGTGTTTTTGTTGTTATCGTTTGAGTACGATTTTCGGTTTATTGAGTTAACAAGATGCTGAATTTTTAGCTTATTTTTAAAAGTTTCTTCAAATATGTTGAGTTAGTCTTCGAAAATAATGTTTAAAGTAGATGTCCTGAGAAAATTGCTTCCAGAACTTTTTTGATTTTTGAGTTATTATTTTTTGTGTGCAAAGCTTGATTTCCGTCATTTTTCTTTCGAAAACTTGTCAACATGGTCATATTGTAACGAAACTCCGCTCTCACATACCTCTCATGGTCCCATCGTGCCTACATGTGGTGGCCTGCATCTGGTGGCCCCACATGCATCTGGTGGCCCGCATCTGGTGGCCCCACACGCATCTGGTGGCCCCTTGGCCATAACTCCTCAACAAAGCATGCTATGACAACGAAACTTGGTAGCATGGTTGGCACTTGGGTCGTCAATCATATGACCACGTGATATGAGGTGACGTCACACATCACGTGACTTACGAGCCAAACATTATCGCCCATTTTTGAAAAACAGTTGGCATTAAATGCTATGGCCACGGAACTTGGTAGGATGGGTGGTACTTGTGTCACCAGTCATACGGTCACGTGGTTTGATGTGACGTCACACATCACGTGATTTAGAAGCTAATTTTAGAGGAAAGGCATGACCATGCACATGAATTACGAACTATAGCTTGTAGTCATTTTATCAGACGACCTAATCCTTATTGTAACGAAACTCCGCTTTCACATACCTCTCATGGCCCCATCGTGCCTACATGTGGCGGACCCGCATCTGGTGGACCCACACGCATCTGGTGGCCCCTTGGCCGTAACTCCTCAACAAAGCATGCTATGTGGGGCCACCAGATGCGGGTCTAAGTACTAAAATATGAAGAATATAATTATATATGAAAAGCACAATTTGGAATTTGATATTAAATATTAAATATAAGTGTCCAGATATACTATTAAATATATATTATTTACATATAAACATATAAACATATTTAGAGAAAGAAAATCTAGGACGAGGACGTGAGAGCAGAGGTTTCAGAACTGAATTTAATGATAGTGGAATATCTGGAAATAGGTGTTACTTCTTGATCTTAAGACGTGAACGACGTGCAATTGCTGAAAATCGATATCGTCTTTTCTCGTTCACATACAGACTTTCCCGTTCTAGATTTCGAGTTGCTAAAGGGCCCTGTTAACGGTTGGACGCGCGCACCAATTAATTACCTATTTTTTGTGAAGAACGTTTTGCTGTCGTCGAAGCTTTAGTCATGAGGCCTACCACTAGTTTCCTGCACTCCTCGAAGGCGTTGAATATATGAAAGAACTATAAGAAAGGAGCAAAGTTTTCTGCTTGAGGGTAATAAGATGAACTTAATTTTGAAAACGACGGCAAATTTTCAAACGGCTCATTCGATCATAGCTATATAGCAAGGTCCAAAAGTTCGCACTCTTTTGAAATCGGATGTAAATTGTAAAAACTAGACGTTTCAACCATTTACCAATCAAGCACGAGCTAGCTAACGGTTTAAACTAATTTGAAATCCGTGTGCGAGCTTATTTTAAAACAGTCTTATGAATGTGTCTGGAATTTGAAGACAGTCGTTTACAGCGTTCTTGACTCTCACAGTAAACTGTTCTCCTGAGAATAATCTCTGACGGTAGTTTCGTTCATTATTAATGATTTCAACATTACTAAAGTCAATCATGTGTTCGGCGGTCTCGTTAGCATGCTGTGCTACTTTGGAATTCGGCTGATTGTGAGGAATATTATCAATGTTCTATACTATTCAGATAAGTTACAATTTAGTTACAATTCTCCCGAGCCAGGGGCTCATGTTTAAAGCGTTCAAAGGTGCGCCCTTTACCCCCTCAAACTATCAGTGCTCCTTATTACGGGTATTTAAAGCTAAAAATACACAGAACAGAGAGAAGTCGAAACAGACGTGGAGATCCTATATAAATGGGTTTGGGAGGAAATTATCAAACTAATTCATTGTAATGCACTTTTATGTTAAAAGATCTGTTACTTTTTATAGATGATGTCTGGCAAGAAATACTCGAGCCTCGCCGTTTCAAAAGATGTGATAGAGATGTTGTCAACGGGAGGTGTGTGACGAAGTTGAATTGCAGATTCAGGATTGATAAAAACGGGCATTGCGACGACCTAAACCACATTTGCTGTACGCACAAGTGAGGTAAGCGATCTCCCATGCATTACGTTTGAATTATTTTCTTGAGAGGGGTCTATGGTTGCGGTAGCCTGCAGGTGTTTTTGATTTTAGCGAAGGTTCGAATCTGTCAGCAATTTAGTTAGTCCCAGAAATTCTTTTACTCAAGTAAATGTTACTTTTTCATTAAAAAGAATATAAGACAAGAGTGTACATCCCTATATCTCAGTATTATTATTTTTACACTCGCGATCTATTTTATCTTCTTTCATTGGACACGCGCGCGTTAATCGCTACGACCGTCATCCGCATTGGTTCTCTCATTTGCCGACGATTCTCGATCTCCGCTTCTTCTGACCACGATGTGACCAAATAGACGACTGTTTGCTGAAAACTCTGAGATTATTTTGGCTGACGACGAGGCTTTAAAAATAAGTCAATCTGGATTTCCATAGCAAGTTTGTAGGTCCGTCTTGGTGTAGATGCATTTTATTATTTCATTCTTGTTTCATTGTTCATTTCACCTCTTGATTTTATCAGGGGGAAATGAATTCCAGGGCGAAATAAATGAATTTGTGCGTTACAATAACAAAACTCATTGTTGCTTCACTTTTACTTTTGTGCTTTGTTTTCTCTTTTTACAGTCAACTCTGGGCATCTCAGAATCCATCTACTGTTGAAGGGGAGATTCTCTTTAAGATGCAGAGAACGCATTCATTAATGCTAATAATTTGTAAATCATAAAGTTAAATAAACAACATATTCATAGACAATTTGAGAAGATCTTTGTCTTTTGATCAGTGTCGAGGATACACGTTGTCCTTTGGAGGGGCCTTGTTCTGGTAGTGATATCAAGAAATTCCCCGTTGTTCGGTTGCAAAGTCTAAGAACAATAGCAGGGATTAGCAAATGATTAGTATCCATATTAACGGGATTGAGCTTCGCTTTCAAGCAAGAAAGTTTAGTAGAAATATGTCTTGCAGTTTTCCAAGAACTTAGCGACTAGCTCTTCAAATGAAGCTACTGGGCACGTTACTACGCAATCGAAATGACATCATATGCGCGCACGCAAAAACTGCTGAATACCCTTCAAACTTTTATTGAGGAACCATACACGTCAGTTTTGAACCACGATTCAAACATTTTAACATTTTTTCGGTACTCGACTGTTGCTACTAGCAGTGAACTTCAGCGGTTTATGTGGAGGCGAAGATCGTGGGCTCAAAACGGACGTTCACTAGCAGGCAGGCACTTTAATCGGCAATGAGTGCGATTTAACCCTTTACAACTCACAAGTCATCGTTTGGCACTCACACCCTCCATTGATTGAATACCACCGCGCAGCCCGTACCATATTGACAATCTGCTTTGGATTATTATTTTATTGAGCACATTCGCGTTTCAAAGCTTCTTCGGGGGATTTGCCCCCGCACCCGCTAGGTTCTTCCCTCTCGGCGGCCGTTAAGACCCCTCCTCCCCTCCTCCCCGCTTCTGCGGGTCCAGGAAATGCGGATTCCGATTTTTGAATCCGCGCAAATATTTCGTTTCTTGGCGGAGGCCCTCAATAAACACACAGGCTCGACTCGTGTAAGGACCGGAGAGCGTCCAGAATATTTTGTTTTTGCAGTAGGGTAAGTAATTTCTGATCAAGTGTTTAAAACTTTATTAAACTATTACATAGTAGCGTGAGTTTTTGAAGCGCATCATTAAATGGGGATAATATAGTCTATTAGGTAAGGGACTGGAGACATGTTAAAGCAACATACAGTATATAGACCAATGTCAGAAGAAAGAAGAAATCGCACTCTTTCTCCATCAATATATTTTCTTAAAAGGACCATGAGAGGTATGCTTCCTCTTGAATGTTTAGATGCCCGAAAACTCAAGATCAAGACTCCTAGACTTATATTGCTGCTCTCATTATTTTTCATTTTATTGCTTACATTTTTCTGATTCCCTGATACAATGTTTCGGTAAGAACACTCTTCAGTTGGAATGATTAAATTATGATTATTTATACAATTACTTATTTACTTTTACTCTTTGGTATTCATTATTATTTAACCGTTTGTTTATCAGCAAGGTATAGTTGGGCTTCGCGTCAATCGTAGTGCTCAAGGCCTATGCCATTGAACTCTTAATTTCTGATGTTTGGGACTAGAAAAAGAATTCATAAAAAAACATACTTGAGTTCCATTTTCTTCCACAGCATCCATCCATCCATCCATCCATCCATCCATCCATCCATCCATCCATCCATCCATCCATCCATCCATCCATCCATCCATCCATCCATCCATCCATCCATCCATCCATCCATCCATCCATCCATCCATCCATCCATCCATCCATCCATCCATCCATCCATCCATCCATCCATCCATCCATCCATCCATCCATCCATCCATCCATCCATCCATCCATCCATCCATCCATCCATCCATCCATCCATCCATCCATCCATCCATCCATCCATCCATCCATCCATCCATCCATCCATCCATCCATCCATCCATCCATCCATCCATCCATCCATCCATCCATCCATCCATCCATCCATCCATCCATCCATCCATCCATCCATCCATCCATCCATCCATCCATCCATCCATCCATCCATCCATCCATCCATCCATCCATCCATCCATCCATCCATCCATCCATCCATCCATCCATCCATCCATCCATCCATCCATCCATCCATCCATCCATCCATCCATCCATCCATCCATCCATCCATCCATCCATCCATCCATCCATCCATCCATCCATCCATCCATCCATCCATCCATCCATCCATCCATCCATCCATCCATCCATCCATCCATCCATCCATCCATCCATCCATCCATCCATCCATCCATCCATCCATCCATCCATCCATCCATCCATCCATCCATCCATCCATCCATCCATCCATCCATCCATCCATCCATCCATCCATCCATCCATCCATCCATCCATCCATCCATCCATCCATCCATCCATCCATCCATCCATCCATCCATCCATCCATCCATCCATCCATCCATCCATCCATCCATCCATCCATCCATCCATCCATCCATCCATCCATCCATCCATCCATCCATCCATCCATCCATCCATCCATCCATCCATCCATCCATCCATCCATCCATCCATCCATCCATCCATCCATCCATCCATCCATCCATCCATCCATCCATCCATCCATCCATCCATCCATCCATCCATCCATCCATCCATCCATCCATCCATCCATCCATCCATCCATCCATCCATCCATCCATCCATCCATCCATCCATCCATCCATCCATCCATCCATCCATCCATCCATCCATCCATCCATCCATCCATCCATCCATCCATCCATCCATCCATCCATCCATCCATCCATCCATCCATCCATCCATCCATCCATCCATCCATCCATCCATCCATCCATCCATCCATCCATCCATCCATCCATCCATCCATCCATCCATCCATCCATCCATCCATCCATCCATCCATCCATCCATCCATCCATCCATCCATCCATCCATCCATCCATCCATCCATCCATCCATCCATCCATCCATCCATCCATCCATCCATCCATCCATCCATCCATCCATCCATCCATCCATCCATCCATCCATCCATCCATCCATCCATCCATCCATCCATCCATCCATCCATCCATCCATCCATCCATCCATCCATCCATCCATCCATCCATCCATCCATCCATCCATCCATCCATCCATCCATCCATCCATCCATCCATCCATCCATCCATCCATCCATCCATCCATCCATCCATCCATCCATCCATCCATCCATCCATCCATCCATCCATCCATCCATCCATCCATCCATCCATCCATCCATCCATCCATCCATCCATCCATCCATCCATCCATCCATCCATCCATCCATCCATCCATCCATCCATCCATCCATCCATCCATCCATCCATCCATCCATCCATCCATCCATCCATCCATCCATCCATCCATCCATCCATCCATCCATCCATCCATCCATCCATCCATCCATCCATCCATCCATCCATCCATCCATCCATCCATCCATCCATCCATCCATCCATCCTTGTCTTATGGATATGATAGACAATTATCAATTCTGTCAACTCTGTTAACAAATAGTAGAGGTTTCTTTTTTTTTTTTTTTTTTTTTTTTTGTTTCCTTTAGTGACTTAAGGTCATTTTCATTTTCTTAAAGATTTGTAAGATAGTCTTTAACTCACTTGGCTTTGCTTCATCTCCTACAAAATAGGGATGACGACGACAGTGGTAGTGGTGGTGATGGTGGTGGTGATGATGGTGATAATGACGACGCTTTTCAGCATTCAGCTCGAAAAGCCCCTTGGCTTGTTTTCCTACTTCATCTCTTTCCTCAGCCTGCACACAGACGAGTGCCACCAGAACGATCAACAGCAGAAACAAATGAAGTTTGGCAGTCATAGCTGAAGGCTAGAATACAAAGTGAATTTTCAGAAGCATGAAAAGTAAAGCTACCTAATTGTAGGTGGTTAGTCATAATCATTTAGACCTACTTATTTTTCAACTTACTCTGATCTTATTCAGGCCACGGCTATAAGCTAACTCACAAATCGAAATGAAATCTGATTAGCGTGTTGGGTTTGCGGAAGAAGGTAAAACGGAGAACTAAAAACGAGCATGTTCAAGTTTTAAACTTGAGTTGAAGGAACTGAAAATAAATCTGTGAGATGTATCGGTATCATAAACACGCGCGGGGAATGTTAAAATTGCGCCCTTTTCAACTCACAATCATATGGTGTTTCACACAGAACCAAAAAAAACCCTGCCTATTAGTGTTGATATAAGTATCTTTCACTTTAACCAACTACATGTGGTCGAAGTTTTGCACTTTGAGTACAAAAATGCGGACCTTTGGGTCCTGTGGCGGGGGAGGGGGCCGACGTTAACACTCGACAAAAATGTGTGTTCAAAATGTTTTAAGATAGATGATATTGCCTTCTAACTACAATATTGGAAGAACACGGGGTGGCGTAGCAGCGAAAGTGCTAGCCTCTCAACTGACCATGAGTCCCGTCGAGCTCGGTGTTGTATGTGAGTATAGATTTGTTTCGTCCTGTGCTTTGAGGGGTTTTCTCCGCCAGTTCTGCGGTTTTCCTCCCTCCGCAAAAATCAACTTCTAATTAATTCAATAAATACTTTTGAATTTGGCGATAACAAGCACAAAGAAAATATAACAATAAATCTCGCTCGCAGAGACAATTTTTCTGGCATCAACCCTTATCTACTTCTCATTTTTTGCCTTACCTTTTTATCCAACCAGTGTTTTCAGTGTTCTTACTCGAAGTTTGGGAAGAATGACTCATCCACAAGCATCTCTGGCTTTTTTATTAATTTCTTCGAATTAATTACAATTTTGTTTTGATGTCGGGTGCTGATTATTAGATTGAGTTGTTATGACAAATGTGATCTTATTTTGATCTTATTTTTCCGGGGGGAGGGGGGAAGGGGTACTCCTAAGCATTTTGTACGGGGATGCTCCACCCAGACTCTCGATATCGAATTTATATACCAAATTCCCTTCCTTTTCTATACCAAAACTCAAAAATTCCCGACCCTTTTCTATACCAAAACTCAAAAATTCCCAACCATTTTCATACCTCTGGCCTAATAAAGCTACTCCTTTCGGGCGCAGCACCCCCCCCCCCCCCCCCCCCCCCCCACCCCCCTATAGTCAACTATGGGGATCCCCCGGGGATTATTTTCTAGTGACGAGCAACGACGACGCACGTGGTTTGAAACGTGGTTCAAATTACCTTTAGATTCTAAAGCAATTAATTTTAGTCAGATAAAATGCGGCGCCTAGGTCAAAATAATTATACGTGTCGATGCTAGTACACATGGAATCATACTAAAAGCTAGCTAGCAAAACAAATGCAACCAAGCTGCATGGCTCACAAATAATCATAAGATTATAAAATTAAAGAAAAAGGAAAAGAAATGATATATGATATGGTATGAAACTAAAGAAATGCGACAGACAGCTCCAACCCTTCAGTGCCCGAATCACGGCCATGTGTGATGAGTGTGGTATAGTAATAATAACTATCATTATTATTGTTATTATTCAACAATCCGTGTGAGACTCTAAGATAAGACGAAAACAAAGCCATTAGTAAGGGAGCTCGAATATTTTTTTAAATGTAATGGAACTGACGAGTTTATGTTAAATGCAATTCCAAACCCAATGCTTTACAGTTATTTCCATTCGAAATTTTTGCTTGAAAGAAAATGAAAGAAAAAGAAAAAGAAAAGAGATGAAATGCGAAAGATAGCTCCAACCCTTGCTAATTATGGCATAATATTATTATTATTATTAATTATTATTCAACACTCGACTGGTAAAAAAAATCCTGTGTGAGACTATGATAAGATCGAGAACACGAAAATAAAGCAATTAATAAGGGAACTCGAAGAATTTTTTTGTGTAATGGAACTGAGTTTATGTTAAATGCAACTCCTAACCCGTTGCTTTACTGCGATTTCCATCCAAAATTTTTGCTTGTGTAGATCCTGAGAAATATATATTTTTATTCGCGATCTGTTATAAGTTGAAAAGAATTACCAAGAGTGCAGGATCATGTTAATAGTAGATAAGACTACTTATATGCAATAATATATGTCTATAGATAAGACTCTAATTACACAAAACGTAAACATACATTCAATTAGGACTGAAAGAGGATCAAGTTTGGCAAACACGAGTATTGCACTTATAAGATAACTGGTGATACAATGCAATAGTAGTATTTTTACTAAAACTTAAGTTATTTTATTCCCAAATGCAATAATTTGCTTTTCCTCAAAGCCAAACATATCTACAGACGGCGCTTTTCAACCTCACACGAAGACATGCAACGCATGGCGAAATAAAAGAAAATTGTCATAGCAACACTATGAAATAATCAGCACACGACAAGTATACCAAAAAAATGCTCCTTATATCTGGTGTTGTGTGAGTAAACATTTTATACATCTCTTGTAATACAAACTTCTGCAAATTTGTCAAGTTTTCAATCATTGTTCTTTTCATAATTAAAGAACATGGCTGATAGCAGCGACAGACCAGGAAACTAGATAGTAATCAATCATTGTTTTTTTTTAAGATTAAAGAACATGGCTGACAGCAGCAACAGATCAGGAAACTAGATAGTAATCAATCATTGTTCTTTTCAAGATTAAAGAACATGGCTGATAACAGCGACAGATCAGGAAACTAGATAGTATCAAAACTAAAAAATTCTGTAAGAATCGAGCAGCGAGGTTGAAGATTTAAAAAAAACATTTTTTTTTCAAAATAAGTCAGAGTAAAGGTTAGGTTGAGTTATTCCCTTGAAAAATACTATGAGTTCAAATAAGTTTTTTAAAGCCGCAAACAGCGTCTATTTGCATTTACGGTTTCAGAGGCCGTCTCTGAGGACCGAAAAGCGTCTGTGCCGACTAAAAGGCTCGCCTAGCTACTACTCGTTTATGATCGTAGTAAGGAATAAAATTACAGCGCGAGAATGTTTGGCTGGCGAGATCTGAAGAATTACAAATTTCAAATGTATGACCTCAGTCGTCAAGCTAATTACCATATTTCTGGCCATAACAAAAAATAAAGATCGGAGCAGATTTAAAGCCGATATTCGATAGCAATAGAATTAGTATGGTTTAAAGTTAGTATATTGAAAAACTTTGCCTGTCTGAGGGTGCCCATGGGGTTTACAGTTAACTGACATTTCTGTTATCTTGGTTAGATATTATGGTCGGCGCTTTTAAAATTAATTTCTGTTATTTTGGTTAGATATTATGGTCGGCGCTTTTAAAATTAATTACTAGTAGATAATTGGCCAAAAAATTAGTTGTTAACTGACAATCGTGTACCCCTATTGGCACCCCCCTGTTTGTTTTAGAGGAATATTTGAAACCGTTAAATCAGTGAAAATGGCCGCCGCCTGAGTTTCTTTTCTTGCTTTAGTGCTTTAGTAAAGACCACAAAGCTTCTTATAACGATTTGCCATGCAGTGGTCTATCATCACATATCTTAATGTTAACAATCTGTTTTCCGTTTTTGAGATGTTTTCAAAACGTACTGCGGAAAACTGTTTTCGGTTTGAACGATAAGGTGCGCATCGAAGATGAAAAGTGTCTATAAATCTATGCTCAGTTTCGAGATATTCTCGTACTGCGGAAAACTAGCACATCGAAAATAGGGTTGTCATCGAAGAAATATACTCCGACGAAGGACTAGCGTTCGAAACGTCAGTAAGTGATCTCTCTTATTTTTTATGGTGTAAAATTTAACTTTTTATCCATACTGTTTCATTAGAAACACCGGACGCAGCCCACACTAGCTTACCGCTAGTTATCATCTCTTTAAATATATAAAGGTTCGATTATTTACAACAACTACATGTCCAAATGTTGGTTTCTTGTATACTCATGATTCGAATATTGCTCTCGCATGACCCCAAAAATGCTATAAATTACCTTAATCTAGCGCCAAAACGAACACGGTGAGCCCCCTTTTTTAAATGAGTGGCATTAACTCAAAGCTGTGCGAAGTTTTATTAAGAATCTATGTCCGGATCTATTACTACGGAATTGCCTTTTTAAAGCTGTAATTAGCTTTCTCGTGCTTGTCGCGCCCTTGCTTTCGCGTCAGGTTGTTCTTAAGGTGACTGACTACTTTTGAACGTTCAATTTGAGCCCACGATGTGCGCGCGCACAAAAATCGCTCAAAACCGCATAACAACCTTCAAAATTTTATTGAACCATACACGTTTTGAACTTCAACGGGGCAAAAACCCCGAATTTTGCACGGGACTCTATATTTTTCTTTGAATTTCCTAAAACAACAGGTAAAAATCAATCTTTTGAGAAAGTTTGAGAAAAACGTAATTATCAGAACTTATAAAAAAGCGTTTCGTGTTTTTTTTGTCGCTTTTCGGTTGATTGAGCTAACAAGAAGCTGAATTTTTAGCTTATTTTTAAAACTTTCTTCAATGTTTTTTAGTTAGTCTTCAAAAATAATGTTTAAAGTAGATGTCCTGAGAAAATTGCTTCCAGAAATTCTTTAATTTTTGAGTTGTGAATTTTGGTGTGCAAAGCTTGATTTCCACCATTTTTCTTTCGAAATCTTGTCAAGATGGTCATATTCAAAATTTATTATCTCGAAAATGAGCTCGAGACACCCCATTTTTCTTTTCATTTTTGGAGTCAGCGTTAAATTCTGTGTAAAATATTTCTAAAAACATTTTGTAATTATTCCTTGCTAAAGTGGTCAGTCACCTTAAACGGTCTTATAAATGTCTGGGACTTGAAAACAGTCGTTTCACAGTAAACTATGTTTCTAAGAATAACCGATTTCTGATGGTAGTTTCGTTCTTTAACAATTATTTCAACATTACTAAAGTCAATTAGGTGTTCGGCGGTCTCGTTAGCACACTGTGTTACATAACTTTGGAATTCGGCTGATTGTGAAGAATGGCTTTTTTTGTGTTCAGGGGTACGTGTCTTCGGTGATCTTTAAGTAGAACCGCGTAGTATACAAATTATACCTGATAAAACACTCCTGCTCGTTTTTTTAAACACTACTTAGTGCCCCTAAATAGTAGCCTTTGTTTCCTGTCGTGAAGGAAATTTAAATACTGAATTTGCATTTGGTTTTAGAATTAGGTTTTAGATGAAAGTATTGAACCTTATAGTGTGGGAAAAATTCACGCGCTTTTATTAAAATATGCCGCCGCAGTGAAGTCAGTATTATGCTTGATTCCTATTGAATACCTTTGACGTTGCCCCTGACAACATGCACTTTTCAACGACAAACCTTCGTTACAAAACTTTGGTCGTTTCAAGCTCAACTGAAAAGCTTAGTACATAACAGTCATAACATTTGAGTAGCTTTTCCCTGATTACACGAGGTTTATAGGTTTTCGTGTTCGTCTTTAACCGGATCGCTTGAAAACGACGAAGAACATAACATTTGAGTAGTTTTCACTGATTACACGAGGTTTATAGGTTTTCGTGTTCGTCTTTAACCGGATCGCTTGAAAACGACGAAGAACATAACATTTGAGTAGTTTTCCCTGATTACACGAGGTTTATAGGTTTTCGTGTTCGTCTTTAACCGGATCGCTTGAAAACGACGAAGAACATAACATTTGAGTAGTTTTCCCTGATTACACGAGGTTTATAGGTTTTCGTGTTCTTCTTTAACCGGATCGCTTGAAAACGACGAAGAACATAACATTTGAGTAGTTTTCCCTGATTACACGAGGTTTATAGGTTTTCGTGTTCGTCTTTAACCGGATCGCTTGAAAACGACGAAGAACATAACATTTGAGTAGTTTTCCCTGATTACACGAGGTTTATAGGCTTTTCGCCTTTACAATATCGTTTGTAAACGACGAACAAATCATTAAGATCACGATTCGACGACTAGATAATGATATGCACGATTCGACTTTTCGTTATTCCAATGGATCGAATAGAATCGATTTGATCAGGGGATGCCCCAGTCTGTTGAGCGTGACGTAACACAGGAAGCCCATGAATCAATATGATAACGTTTCGACGATTAGATAATAATATGCAACCTTGGACTTTTTGAATCCATTCGACTGGAACCGGTCGTACACGTCATGTGAACCGCGATGACTTAGCACAGGAAACCCACACGTCAATTTAAACAAAACCACTGAAAATTGGACTTCCAGTAGTATTGAACACAGGAAACCCAATCACTAGATTTTTACCATTAGATTCGAATGGAAAAAACAAAAGCTCCATTCGAATCTAGTCGTGTATATTGGACATATCTGTTTAGTCCCACGCAGTCTTTATCATCCAATACTTTCAAAAAAATATACTTCATTTGAATGAATGCATATATATAGGATATTACATGGTCGCGCGGAGATACGAGTTTTATCTTCGAGTGTTGATATCATCTCTCACGAGTAAGCGCAGCGAACGAGTGAGAGATAATATCAGCACGAGAAGATAAAATTCGTATCTCCAAGCGGCCATGTAATGTTCTGTTTATTATATGAAATCTTCAATGAAAAATAATGGAGAATTTGAGACTTGCAGAGCAAAAAGTCGAAATTTGACACCACCAGTGTTGATATAAATCGTATCCCCACTGGCCACTGGTGGGAGTGGGGATATCAATTTTATCATTTTGATGTCACTCAATATCACACTCTATTTCATATAATAAGTACATCTACGTATGTTGAGTTGATTTAAGATTCCATCAAAAACTCGGTTACTAATGAGAGTAAACAGACAAGGAGCTATTTACAAAATAGCTTGCATTTACTGTGACGCTACCTACATTGGCTAGACAGGGAGGAACGTTTTTAAATAGTATGTCCAGTATTTTTGTGATTTACAGTGATGTGGTTGTTGGGGTCTCCGTTTTTTGTTGCACGTTTGTGTTGAGTAAGTCTAGTGTTTTTAAACTTAAAAGTTTAAAAACACTAGACTTACTCAACACAAACGTGCAACAAAAAACGGAGACCCCAACAACCACATCACTGTAAATCACAAAAATACTGGACATACTATTGACTGGGACTCTGCTACATGTATTACATACTGCACTAACTACCATCAACGTCTTTCACTTGAGAGTTGGTTCACCAACTTGCAACAAGAACCACTTAACTGCAGCCAACCTCTACCAGCATCCTAGAGACAAAATTCTGTTTGTATATCCAAAAGCTATACAGTTTTTTTGACTACCATAGTTAGAAGAAGAAAAAATGAGAAAATACTTTGTATAATATAACAAGGATATGTTTCAAAATGCTGTGATAACTCCAAGATTAGTATAGTTAATAGTTATATTAGTTCTTTTGTCATTATATTCTACGCTAGCAACGTTAGGAGCTGATAATTTATTCAGACTTGAACTGCAACGAATCAAGAAACGCTGCCAAGCTCGTGCGGGAGCTAGCAGGTGCGTTTATGCATGATAGATTCTACCAGTGGCTGTGGGCTCCCTGTGTAAGCGTTAAGTTTGGGATGTTAAGTATGGGTTTCATTTGCTTTTTAATTATGGGTGTTTTTTGGAGATATGCAAGTAATTCTTTTCCCTCGAATACCATGATGATGCTCCTATTTTGCCAGGCGGTTGCAATCATATATCCCATTCTTATTCTGAACGAGCGTGAAAGGGAATGGTGCGAATAGGATAGTTAGCCTTATAGGGATTTGAATCCACTAACTGCTAAGCTAATTGATATACAGGCTCCTTTCCTCAAAGTTAGCCTCATTTCGGTGTCAAAATATTCACAAATACCAACGGTATAGTAAAGAATGCACAACTTCAACAATATAAAGAATTGGACGGGACTGGAACCACGAAAACGAGGCTAACCCCGCCTTAAAAACAGATAATTTCGAAACCGGAGAATTTCTTTACGTCTGTAATGATAAAACAGTCAGAATTTATATTAAATTGATATCATGTCAGTGGCCATTGACTTGGTATTTTTGGGAAGGTTATACATACGATCATCACGGCTCACTTAAGTACTTCATCATGTAACTAGTGACCTCAAGTGCCATAGTAATCTTACACAGACGTCCAATCTAAGCAATTAACAACCATTCCTTTCATTCCACAGACTGTCCATAGACTTAAGAGTTTTGAACTTTGGGATCTTTATTCGAGTGGAAAACACAAGAAATCCACTCTGGGGAATTTATCAGGAAGGTTCTCTATTATAAGTATCGAATCAAAGAAAAGATACGTTCATTTCGTAGGGAGGTTCTTATCTTATCACAAGCTACCAACGTCTCATGATATGAGAATTATAGTTTTAATAGATTATTAATCTTGTTCTGATAGTCAATGTGTCTTATTTGGCTTTACTGCTCTACCGTTATCTTTAAAGCCATGCATATTATTTGATTCTCTTACCGGCGCATAGCTTTATCAAGCTATCGATAGAAAATACCAATTTCCCAGCTCTCGCTCAACGCAGTTTTAGATCTTTCAAATGCATTGTCAGCATGAGAAAACATGTAGCGATACTCCAGTTTCACATTCGGTGGAAACCGCTGTTTTTGAAGAACACAGACTCATTTGCACATAAAACATGAATAGGATGGCATTAATAGCCGAGTGTTAGCAATGCTTCGCGACAGCATTTGTGTAAAAAAAAATCAGTTGTTTGAACTTTTCTCTGTGTGACATCTGACATTTTGAAAATCGCAAGCATATTAGTGCAGCTATTCCAAAAAAAAAGTTGAAGGAGCAAACGATGATTCCTGAAGATTGGTAAGATGAAATGACCAAATGAAATGTTTACGTTTGTTTCTTCCACGATTATTAAGTTACCCGGAATTTTGAGGAATGTTAATTTATGTGATAATTTAAACTGTAAGTACATGTCCCTAAAACAATAGGCATTCATATTAAAAGGCAGGAAGAAATTAGGAAGGAAAGAAGTAAGGAAAGAAGAAAGGAAGGAAGCAGTGAGAGAGAGAGAGAGAGAGAGAGAGAGGGAGGGAGGGAGGGAGGGAGGGAGGGAGGGAGGGAGAGAGGAAGGATGAAAAAAAATTAAGATTGCATTCTGCATACTGAAGAGAAGAGAAGAGAAATCAAATGAGGCCTATACTATAATAGACATAATTCCTACTCGTACTTTGTAGCCATGGTCGTCCCAAAGGCGTACAAGCTGTCGTTTTTGTAACTCGCCGTGGCAAAGTTGTCTTGATCAGGAGTCCATACGCATTGCATTGCAGCATGAACACCTTTCCCTCTCAAAGCAGCGATATACACATTACAGACTAGTTTATAATTATCACCAATGAAATTCTGCACCGCAGTCTTGATGTTCTGACTAATGTCAAGGCACCACTTTTGACACAATTCTGGAATGAATACTTTCCTTTCAAGGTAGTTTTTCAAATCCTGACAGATAAGCGTTTTAATGAGTTCATTTTCCACGACTTCACTATCGATTTTGGTAGCAGTACAAAGCTCGCCAGCAGAATTAGAAAGCTTCCTATCTAAAGACATTGTTGTATCATTGTCTTCTTCAGAAACCGGGACAAAAAATAAATCCGGGGTCTCAAGACGGTGGAGTTGCAAATGAGGTGTTTGTTTCTCGTTGCTATGGTGACCAGTGTCAGTGCTTTTGCCGTCGCCAGTGTTTTTGTCATCTTCATGGTTAGTGTCTGTTGACTGACATTTCTTTGATTCTGGATTAATAGTTTTCTGTGATTGATTTTTACCGATGGCCGTATTTGACCTCCCAAACAGCAAAGCTTTTAATACGTCCTTCTCCAGTTTGTCTTGCGAATTAAATTGTTTTCTCTCGGCTTTTGGGGTCAGTGAACTTGCTATTTGTTGAGTTGATTCATTAACTTCAATCTCATTGAAATTGTTGCCAACATGACTGGGAAGCGAAGCCCTTCTTCGCCAAGACTTTCCCTTGGGTTTTTCCTTCACATCTTCGGAAGGTTGTCTTTTCGTTACAGGACTTTTAGACCGCTCGTAATCTTTTTCTGGTACAGCGAGACCTTCTTCTTTTGTCTCTAAAATCGTATTACATTGTTGATCTTTTATTCCAAGTTTCAATGAGCTAGAAGTACCAAGGGTTTTCGGAGCAGAGTTTGTCCGAAATATTCGTTTTTTACTGTGCAGATGTTTCCCAAACAATCCTTCATCGTGAGACCTCTGCTTGACAATGTGCGGCTTGATAAGCCAGTGTGGAAGAGCAATATTCTTAAACTTTCTAGTCTTAGGACTTTTCTCGCTGCTCTGTTCTTCCATCAGTTCTATCTTGGCAGGACAAGAAAGATGCCTTGTTGAGCAAGGCGCGTCTACATCTAGTCCATCAGTACTACAAGAAGCATGGAAAACGATCTTTGATCGCACGGCTTCTAGTTCAATGGTTCGCATTTCAATTTCACTACTCTGCGAGCTAACTTCCCTTTCAGGTTCTTTGGGGATTTCTGCCATTTTCCAGAAATTCTTGATGATAATTACTGCTCCATGAAGTTAATGACTCGTGGTGTTCTTCCAGTGATTTCTACTCATAGTTTCGACACTTCTTTCTTTCATCCCTGTTAAGTACCAGATTTGCATCTGTTGTCACTCAAGCCGTATATTTCATAATCACAAACAGTAGTCTACAATAGCTAAGTATTTTTAGCCATCCACTCACTTAGCTAGCCTTGAAATTAAGATTCTAAGTCACTCCAAATGTTCTCAAAATCTTAAAATCTTTAGCGGTGGCCGCTCGGAAATTCCCTCCTGAACGGAGCACTGAGCGCCAACAGTTGACGTGACTAAATCATGCATCTAAATTTACAACTAACAATTTCTTTTTCTGTCGAGGTATACTTTTACATAGCCCTATTTCATCGTCTTTTTGTCGGCAGGTTTCAAAGGTCTCGGCAATCAAATTTTCGATTGAATTCAGCCAATTAGTCGCCAACAGTTTTCTCGAGGCTCAAATAAACAGAGTCACTCTTTAGTCACTGAGACGAAAAATCAAGTCCAAGTGTCTCTTGCTTTGCTACTTCGTGCCAATCCAGCTACTTGAGTTAAAATATCTAAAAATATATGCCCAAGGCAGTAGTGGCGTTGCGTGTTTGTGTCTGCAGTGCTGGCTGGGGGCGTTTTTAGCAGTGATCTCGTAGCCATGCTCCCTCCTCATACATGCTCAAAACTCCCCAGCAAAATAAAATGAGCTCAAGGGCCGTCATCATCCCCAATATACTTTAAACCTGAGCCTCTGCATAAAGTTAAAACACATTGCAAATTTCCATTCTGTTCTCAGTCTTCTCATTTTCAAGAATACTGTCATTTTCAAAGTTTTGAGATTTTTCTCACAATCTATAATTCCCATATTAAGGCAGGATTTTGTTTCGTGCCCTCCAGTTATATCAGTTTATCAAAACAGTGATTAAAATATTCCATACATCCAACCAATAGATTAAAGACCTTAATGACATAATGATCACTGGTTAGTCTTTTACAGTAATCTTAAGAATGAGCTCGTAGTCGGTTAGATTGGGCTAGTTTTTACTGGGTTGCAAACCATTCTAAAATGAGATCCGTTTTTCGGGCGTCAGGTAGACCATAATTTCACACGTCATGATTGGTCGAGTACTTGTAAACAATGTCCAATGTCCAATAAAGTTGCCACACGACATCGACGACGATGTATTTATAGCTTTTAGTGTTGTGTCACTATAAATACATTCGTTCAGGGTTCGTGAAGTACTATTTTGTCTGTAGGCATGTCGTGTACTATTGTCTCGCTACGCTTAAACTACTTACAAACACACACGCCGTACGTGGTAGACACACACTAAAATAAGGGGGACTTTGAACCGAAAAGGAACACTTTGGTAAGAAATAATAGAGTATATAGGATTGGTGAGTGGGGGAGCTCTCGTTACTCGTGCCCAGGCCTATGGCCGGCACGAGTCTAAAAATGCAACGCGTGTTTTTTTGGTTTCTATGTCAGAAGTTGTACTTCGGAAACTCTTCGGAAAGTCCGAAGATGTCACGAAGTACGTGAATCGCTGCAGTGAAGTGTGTTACTCTAATAAATGTTGTGAACCTTGAAATAACGTTCAGAATCGATTCTATATCAAGTTAATGGTAAATATTATACTTATTTCAATTGTTCTTTTTGTATTATTAGTAAGCTAAAATAACAGTTTTTATTTTGTAATGCTTTAAGTACAATCGTAGCTATTAGTGTAATCGCAGCTATATATTTCGTGTCATGTCTAGACACCTATGCAGAAACTATAGTTTTTTCAGCATTTGAGGATTGTCATACATCAAAAGCAATGTCTTTGAATTCATATGTATACAACGATTCTACATTGACAATAATAAACAATAGAAGAACCAAACTAGCATTCAGGGCACGAGTGCACGCTCCGTAGAGCGTCTAGTTCATATAAAATTATTCATCTGGATCAAAACACTTTGTTGTTCTTTCTATGGGAAACCTGTGGTTCGCGTGACGTCACGCAAGGATACAGGTTTCTTGGAAGTACTTACAAAGACGTAAATTGCATGAATTACGGACTCAGGTTTATGGACTCCAAATTAATATTTTTTTAAATTTGTTTTTATTGATTGGTTAACCAGGACCATACTTCCAGACATCGATTGCTGAAGCATCGTATGGACTTACGGCTACGCTGGAGATTTCGGCCCCAACACCGCTATCCCGGGAGGACATTACTGACTGATCAGGAAGCTCAGCTGAAGCCTAAGGGAGAGGTTAGTCGGCCCCTAGACCGTAGATGATTAACCCCTTGCTATGACCAGCACACCCGGTATGTCGCTTGTATTGCTGATGGTTTTGTCACTGTGGTTATTTCTTTCCATGTGGGACGTGTTTTGAAAAATCCAGATGCGACGTATACACGAATCAGCAATATCAGGTTTTATTTTCTCATCCCTCAGAATATTTTAGTTGGAATTCAGTTTTGGTAAAAAAGATATGTGTAAATGTACACCAAGCATGCGCATGCGCGTATTTCAAAAACGATGTCAGTCGATATCTGAGACTAAACAAAACTTTTGTCCTTTTATGTTTTCTGGCTAAAATAAGAAAAATTACATTCCTAACTCAAAGGTCATGCTTTATATTCTAATCTAAAAGCCGGCTACGTTGTTTGGCTTTGAATATATTACATTTTAAAGATTGTTACACGGTCTTAGATTTAAGATTTCAAATCTCCCATTGACGTCTTTTTGAAATAAATTTACAATTATTATAATACGCAGAGGAAAAAACAAACAAACAAAAGCGAAACAACGAAAATGCCTCTCATTCTTATTCCTATTTGTTCATCCAATCCATCCTGTGTACATTCTTATTCTTATGCGTTTATCCAATCCATCTCGTGTACATTCTTATTCTTATGCGTTTATCCAATCCATCTCGTGTACATTCTTATTCCTATACGTTCATCCAATCCATCTCGTGTACATTCTTATTCCTATTTGTTCATCCAATCCATCTCGGGTACATTCTTATTCTTATGCGTTCATCCAATCCATCTCGTGTACATTCTTATTCCTATACGTTCATCCAATCCATCTCGTCAGTGTACATTCTTATTCCTATTTGTTCATCCAATCCATCTCGGGTACATTCTTATTCTTATGCGTTCATCCAATCCATCTCGTGTACATTCTTATTCTTATACGTTCATCCAATCCATCTCGTGTACATTCTTATTCTTATGCGTTCATCCAATCCATCTCGTGTACATTCTTATTCTTATGCGTTCATCCAATCCATCTCGTGTACATTCTTATTCCTATTTGTTCATCCAATCCATCTCGGGTACATTCTTATTGCTATACGTTCATCCAATCCATCTCGTGTACATTCTTATTGCTATACGTTCATCCAATCCATCTCGTGTACATTCTTATTCTTATGCGTTCATCCAATCCATCTCGTGTACATTCTTATTCTTATGCGTTCATCCAATCCATCTCGGGTACATTCTTATTCGTATTTGTTCATCCAATCCATCTCGTGTACATTCTTATTCTTATGCGTTCATACAATCCATCTCGTCAGTGTACGTTCTTATTGCTATACGTTCATCCAATCCATCTCGTGTACATTCTTATTCTTATGCGTTCATCCAATCCATCTCGTCTTCATTCTTATTCCTATTTGTTTATCCAATCCATCTCGTGTACATTCTTATTCTTATGCGTTCATCCAATCCATCTCGTGTACATTCTTATTCTTATGCGTTCATCCAATCCATCTCGGGTACATTCTTATTCGTATTTGTTCATCCAATCCATCTCGTGTACATTCTTATTCTTATGCGTTCATCCAATCCATCTCGTGTACATTCTTATTCTTATGCGTTCATCCAATCCATCTCGTGTACATTCTTATTCCTATTTGTTCATCCAATCCATCTCGGGTACATTCTTATTGCTATACGTTCATCCAATCCATCTCGTGTACATTCTTATTGCTATACGTTCATCCAATCCATCTCGTGTACATTCTTATTCTTATGCGTTCATCCAATCCATCTCGTGTACATTCTTATTCTTATGCGTTCATCCAATCCATCTCGGGTACATTCTTATTCGTATTTGTTCATCCAATCCATCTCGTGTACATTCTTATTCTTATGCGTTCATACAATCCATCTCGTCAGTGTACGTTCTTATTGCTATACGTTCATCCAATCCATCTCGTGTACATTCTTATTCTTATGCGTTCATCCAATCCATCTCGTCTTCATTCTTATTCCTATTTGTTTATCCAATCCATCTCGTGTACATTCTTATTCTTATGCGTTCATCCAATCCATCTCGTGTACATTCTTATTCTTATGCGTTCATCCAATCCATCTCGTGTACATTCTTATTCCTATTTGTTCATCCAATCCATCTCGGGTACATTCTTATTGCTATACGTTCATCCAATCCATCTCGTGTACATTCTTATTGCTATACGTTCATCCAATCCATCTCGTGTACATTCTTATTCTTATGCGTTCATCCAATCCATCTCGTGTACATTCTTATTCTTATGCGTTCATCCAATCCATCTCGGGTACATTCTTATTCGTATTTGTTCATCCAATCCATCTCGTGTACATTCTTATTCTTATGCGTTCATACAATCCATCTCGTCAGTGTACGTTCTTATTGCTATACGTTCATCCAATCCATCTCGTGTACATTCTTATTCTTATGCGTTCATCCAATCCATCTCGTCTTCATTCTTATTCCTATTTGTTTATCCAATCCATCTCGTGTACATTCTTATTCTTATGCGTTCATCCAATCCATCTCGGGTACATTCTTATTCTTATGCGTTCATCCAATCCATCTCGGGTACATTCTTATTCGTATTTGTTCATCCAATCCATCTCGTGTACATTCTTATTCTTATGCGTTCATCCAATCCATCTCGTGTACATTCTTATTCTTATGCGTTCATCCAATCCATCTCGTGTACATTCTTATTCCTATTTGTTCATCCAATCCATCTCGGGTACATTCTTATTGCTATACGTTCATCCAATCCATCTCGTGTACATTCTTATTGCTATACGTTCATCCAATCCATCTCGTGTACATTCTTATTCTTATGCGTTCATCCAATCCATCTCGTGTACATTCTTATTCTTATGCGTTCATCCAATCCATCTCGGGTACATTCTTATTCGTATTTGTTCATCCAATCCATCTCGTGTACATTCTTATTCTTATGCGTTCATACAATCCATCTCGTCAGTGTACGTTCTTATTGCTATACGTTCATCCAATCCATCTCGTGTACATTCTTATTCTTATGCGTTCATCCAATCCATCTCGTCTTCATTCTTATTCCTATTTGTTTATCCAATCCATCTCGTGTACATTCTTATTCTTATGCGTTCATCCAATCCATCTCGTGTACATTCTTATTCTTATGCGTTCATCCAATCCATCTCGGGTACATTCTTATTCGTATTTGTTCATCCAATCCATCTCGTGTACATTCTTATTCTTATGCGTTCATCCAATCCATCTCGTCTTCATTCTTATTCCTATTTGTTTATCCAATCCATCTCGTGTACATTCTTATTCTTATGCGTTCATCCAATCCATCTCGTGTACATTCTTATTCTTATGCGTTCATCCAATCCATCTCGGGTACATTCTTATTCGTATTTGTTCATCCAATCCATCTCGTGTACATTCTTATTCTTATGCGTTCATACAATCCATCTCGTCAGTGTACGTTCTTATTGCTATACGTTCATCCAATCCATCTCGTGTACATTCTTATTCTTATGCGTTCATCCAATCCATCTCGTCTTCATTCTTATTCCTATTTGTTTATCCAATCCATCTCGTGTACATTCTTATTCTTATGCGTTCATCCAATCCATCTCGTGTACATTCTTATTCCTTTTCGTTCATCCAATCCATCTCGTGTACATTCTTATTCCTTTTCGTTCATTCAATCTATCTCGTGAAACGTATAGTGAAACGTATATCCTTCTTATCTTTGTTTCAGTTTCCTATCCTCTTTTGCTGTCCTCTTTTCTCTCTTCTCTTCTCTTCTTCACTTTTTTCTTTTCTTTCCACTTATCCCACTCAGTTTCTCCAATCCATTCCACATGTTGTCTAGCAATTAAAGACAAAATAAATCATTCATTCAGAATCGCTAACACATACTTTTAAAGTGCACCTAACCCCTGATACAATACTTTCTGCATCAATTCTACATGAAGCGACTAGTTGAATGGTAATATATTTCTTCATTTGAGTGTTACGTCTTTTTAAAAGATATGTTAATGACCGTGACGTGACCCCAGGCTTTTGAGTATATTTGTTTTACTTATAATATTTTAATATTAAAAACACTATACACTATACACTTAACACTATACACTTAATGACTGGTCCCGAGGAAAACAGTTAGTTTTGTTTCCCGAGAATCTCAATGTTTCCCGAGGCTCCGGCCGAGGGAAACATTGAGATTCGAGGGAAACAAAACTAACTGGTTTCCCGAGGGATCAGTCATTAAGCGTTTTGTTATATAGCTAATCATTTTAGACAAGTCAATTTAGAAAATTTAGAAAATTTGGGCACTTGTATCCCGGTCGGGATACAGTTAGATTTACCTAGTATCACGTGAGCACCTATCAACCAATGAGAATGCTCGTTATATAGTCAAAATGATTAGCTATATAACAATAGCCATTATGACACACCAAAATTTACTGAAACCATGAGTAAAATGATGATGCTTTTTAAATACTTTTTCTGTGAACCTGTTAAAGTTTGTATATTAAATGAAGCCTGCGGTGACATCACAGTCATCATTTATGTATTGGAAGTATAAACTTTCTTGACTTGCAAACAATTGTTTTCGTTGTAAATGTAATATGTTGAATCTTTCAGATCCATGAATTTGGCTTCAGTTTTGCGCTATGTGTAATTTTGGAAATTTGAGTCAAAAGGCTTTGGAAAGTTTTGGAAATTCTCACAGAGGATCATGTACGAACCCTGTAACTAGCTAGGACTTATTAGGCTAAGTTCATTGGGGAGCCAGTCATACTATAACTGCTTTACCTGCTATGAGCTGTACTAAATGTAATCCATAGGTAGTATTTGAGCTTTTATATAGAATGTGGGCTGCAGTGCCCTATGCATGCATTGTAACTAGGACTTTATCTGCCATCATGTTGATAAGTTTTAAAAGCAACACAATTGTATTTCAGTAAAGAAATGCATTTGCTGCATTATCAGTGTTATTCTTGCCACACTTGCTCGACCAAATGTCATCTCGTTGAGCATGCGCAGTAAGAATGAAAACGGAATTGTTGCTTTCGAACTTCAAAAGAACATAAACACACAATGCCTCAAGCGGGATAATTTTATCGGCTCATAATTAAATTAGCACAACCAAAATTTTAATGCACTCTTTACAGATCCTGATCACATATGCTCTATTCTATGTTGCTCTAGTCCTCACAGCTTGTTTCCTCCTTGTCAGCACCGGGAAACGAGATACCGACGCCTATCATTCCCGCCGATTTTCCTCTGTTTTTTTTAAATTAAAAATACACCTAATTGCAAGAACGTTGTCATATAAAAATAACAAATAGGAATTAACTATTTTCGCAAAACAGACGTAAATATCTTAATGTTTTGCTTTATGCTACTCTGAGACATCGGAGTTACAGCAAAGTAACGGCAATAATTCATTCATTTCCCGCCCAACAAAAAGTATGATTTCTTTTCCATTCTCCGCACGTCAGCCTCGGTATAAATAGTAAACCTTTCTCACTGGTCCCACTGTGCTCATAGATTAGTTATACGAGCAGACCTGGCTCAGCAACAAACCATTCATACGATGATGATGACCTTATGACCAGATAACGATAAAAGTCCGAGACAAAACCAACCCCCCAAACTCAACACAAAACTCAAAACCCCAAAACTCAAAAAAAAAAAAAAAACGAAACTCAAAATTCAAGCTAGGAGGTCACCGCTAGTACATATGATAATTTAACACGCCAACCGCAAAGGCTGCAAAGGTCAAAATTCATACTAGACTAGAAAAAGAGATTTACCTACGGCCCCTAGCGGGAGGTAAATGAATGTTTGCGAGACACTAACAAATCAAACCCAGTTCAATAATGGTTTTACCATTTTTACCATTTTTGTATTTTGGCTGTTTTTACTGTCTATCAAACATGCCAAGTTATTTCTGACAGCTCAGGGAAACGAGTCATGTTGCGAAATGCAACCTCAATGCGCATGAGCCGATCAATATTTGTAGACAGTTATTTCAGCCAATCAAAACGATGGAAAAATAATTTGAATAATAATAAACAATTATTTGATGAGGTTGAGAATGATATCATTTACTGTATCCATTTGGCAAGTTTGGCTGATCATTCGGCATCATTTTACTTCCTACAAGAAAACAAAAATAATTTTCATTAATTTATTTTTTCATCTTGGTACGTTGCCTGTAGATAGCACGGTGATCACAAGATAGTTCGCACCAATAGCAGATCAAGCCCGCATGGTGTACTTTTTTTGCTTTCCAATTGTTAAAAAAACAACACTTTCGATGTTCATAGGTACATGGTATATATCATATATATATTCGTTATTTACTATAGAGAAATATTAACCTTGTTCTTCAGTGGGATAATGAGCATTACGAGGTGGAGCATCTGTGGAAGCATAAATTGAAAAGATTGAGTCAATTTTATGTTATGATATTTAAAGTTTATCTTCGAGTGGTGAAAATATTTCATGAGTGAGCACAGGGTGCACGTGGTACGGTGGTATGGTCTGGTAGTCCTGCTGCCTAGTTCCAAATCTATATGGTCGTATGAGAAGGGTTTGCTGGCTGTGCCTCTTTGTGATGCTTATCACCATCATCATCACCATCATCACCACCACTACCATCATCACTATCATCCTCGTCACCACCACCTTTCAAATCATCAGCAGCATCAGTCTTCATATAATTATTTATAATCATCATCATCATAATACATACTCATGAGCGCCGAAAAACCCGCATGTAGTTTTGAAACTATTATAGACTTTCTTTTTGACTTGTTAAAGTGATTAAAAACAAGCACCAAAGTAACTCAAACCCTATTTTTCTCTCTTATACCTGCATCAATGTTTTGAAACTAACCTTGTTGCTCAACACCACCAGGAACCCTATCAGAGTTATCATAACTTCTATCATCTTGATCATCTTGAACATCTGTGAAAGTTGTATAGGCAATGTTAATTTTTAATGCCACATGTGAAACAGAATAGAAACCTGGAAATATTTCATAAACGGAGGAAAGTATATTGACACAAATCCACATATTGCAGCACGTTGGAATGCAGCTCAATTTGGAGGGCAAAACAATAGTTTGCAATGGCTCAGAAGATTAAAATTGTTTTGTTTTGCTCCGAGCTGCTCTGACGTCACGCGCAAGAGGTCTATAAGACCACGGGGTAATTGTATAGGCAAACATAGGCACGTGCGAAAAAAAAATGTTCTGGTGCATTTTTTTATGGATTATTTTGCTCGTTCTATTATAGAGGACATTATCTTGACCTCGAATTAAAAAAAATTATTATACTCGATTTTTTCCCGATTTTATTTTCACCTTTTATTTTTATCTAAATTGGGCTCCCTGTGGTCCTCTTGCAGGATTATAAATACATGTGCATGCGCATCGATCGATCGGCCATATCTTGGAAAAGGTCTAAGCTTATATACGTTTCAAAAAATGAAGTTTAACAGCACTCGAGGTAAAGTTTGTAGCTTAACATTCGAAGAGGCAATTTTTATGGGATACGCTAGCGATGGTGGACTATTATTACCTGAAGAGATACCAAGATTGGACGAGGAGGTCTTGAAGAAATGGTCATGTCTTTCGTACGTGGATTTGTGTATTGAGATTTGGTCTCTCTTTATTACTGAATCTGAAATCAGTAAAGATCAACTTAGAGGTAAGATTTTTAAGTTATAAAGAGGAAAAGAAAAGGTATATACGAGGGAGGTCAGAAATCTGGTTCTTTCTCGATTATACTTGATGGATTGAAACCTGTCCTCCTGCTGGGTTTCAGTAAATTTCGTAGCATTTTGGCATTTTTCTCTTGCCCCCTCCCCCCCCCCCCCCCCCCCACACACACACATTTATGAGGGTCTTGAAATAAATATTTGATATAAATATAATTTTTTGTTATTGTGATACGAATACTATATCTTTAAAGTTATAAATAAATAAATCACTTTATTGGTAACTAGATTTACATAAGTAATTTTCATCTAGGCCAGCTAATATTAAAATTTACAAATTCATTATTAATAAAATATGATGAGAAGAAAAAGAGAAAAAGACAAAAAAATATATACACCTACCTGCAAAAAACGCTGCCACACAACACCCGAACACCCACAGTCCCAAGATCAGGAATGAATCAAGACCACAAAAGAAAGAGTTCAGCTCAAATGATCCTAAAGTTAGTCTTTAATGTACATATATATAATTATGTACATTATTTAGATATGCTTCATTTTATCCATCCACAAAATTGCAATTCACTGTTAACACGGTGCAAATATTTTGAAATGAAATACCATTATTATTATTATTATTATTATTTATAATTGAGACAATAATTTTAAAATATTAAGAGATAAACTTAAATTTTACATTTTTCCCCAATTACATTTATTTTTAGATTCATATTTACCTTTTATTGTATAAATCAAGATGTTTATATCTATTGCATATAAATTATTAATGTTTAGATTAATTGTCTATTTTTTTCTTTTAACTTATTTTGTATTCACGGTTGAGTAGAATATCCTCATAGAATATTATTATTATTATTTTTTATAATTATTATTACCTAGCTAAATAAATTAAATGAGACTGCTTGAGTTGTGATTAAAATGACAGCAGTATTCAGTTTGTATGAGAAAGAGGACTTTTTTAATTAGACTTTTAATTTATTATTGATTTCTCCATATAGATATTGTCATCATGGCCTATGGCAAGGATTTCACATGTCCAGTTACCAAACTTTCAGAAAGTCTAAACATCCTTGAACTATTTCATGGCAAAACCAAAGCATTCAAAGACATACCGCTAATGCTTGTCAGCCAGTTTCTGGAGTTTTTCCTTGCAAGGCAAAATAAACACCTTACCCTTTTAGTTGGAACAAGTGGAGACACTGGAAGTGCAGCTATCGAGAGTGTACGGAGATGTGAACAGATAGACATTATTGTCCTTTTTCCCAAAGGATATTGCAACAGGGTGCAAGAACTGCAAATGACCACAGTTTGTGATGATAATGTGTATGTTTTTTCAGTGGAGGGAACATCAGATGATCTTGATGTTCCTGTGAAAGCTTGTCTTGTTGATGCTGAATTTGCTAGTAAACACAATGTAGGAAGCGTCAACTCCATAAACATAGGCAGACTTTTATCACAAGTGGTCTATTATTTCTATGCTTACTTCAAAGTGTGCAGGAAGCTTGGAGAGACAGTTCAATTTGTCGTACCTACTGGTGCAATGGGCAATGTTTCAGGTATATTAATGGTTCCATAATGTGACCCCACCATGGGCCCCCCCCCCCCCTACCCCTCTGGAGTTTTCAATTTTCTTCCATACAAGCCTTTTAAATTGTTTTTCCTCTGACCCACCACCCCCTGGAAATTTCCAATTTCCTCTATGGTGGGGTAAGCATATTTTCTGGAACTACACAGTTTGTGTATAAGGCACAGAGGGGATTCGGTCAAGGGAATAAGGGTTATCTAGCTAGTAGTTTTATTTCTTTATATACAGTTTAATTTTCTTTAATCTTCTTTTAAGCAATGCACATCACACCATGATCAGAACCCCTTCTCCTGGGAAAAGATTATACTGTGAAACTATCAACCTTTAAAATACAAATATTTGGAAGGGGAAAGACATGATAAGGTGCCATAATATGAGCAATAAATTTCTGCAACTTGTCAAATTTCCACAAAAGTTTTGCATTGCAAGTTTGAGAGTAAAAATTGCTCGTATTACCACACCATGAAACAAAAATTTGTTGTGTGACTTTGTTACAGAAGTAGAAGCTCTTTCTACTTTCTGCGACATAGAAAATCTGTTGAGTTTGGGGTGGTAATATTACCCAAAATTCCCTTTTGGGGGGTTGGGTGAGTGGGTGGAGTGTAGGTATTTGTAGACCCCCCAGATCCAAGGGGTGGTCACAGGGTGCCCATAACCCCCCTTCTAGCTTGAAATTAGTTGGTTAATATAGCAAAAGGTGCATCTTATAAATCTTGGGACCCTCCCTACTCAGAAGCCTGGATCTGCCCCAATTTTCCTCATAAAATACCAACTTTCTATTGTAGAACCAAATGCTTCAAGTAATCTGCATCCTTTTTCTTTTAAGCTGGTTGTATTGCTTACAAAATGGGACTTCCCATCCTCCTACAGAGTGCAGTCAACGAAAACAATATTGTTCACAAAGCTCTTAGTTCTGGACGGTTTGCTCAAGCTTCTGGGGTTGTGAAAACTTGGTCTTCTGCCATGGACATTCAGGTATGTATGTGGTACCAATTCTGAGGAGAAGAGTATTTCTCACTCCTTATCCCCCCACAGGAAGCCCAAGCTAGCTTGGTGCTCTTGTTTTAATACGAAGGCATGTGTTTGAATGTTCATATATCTTAAAAATATATAAATTAAAGTACTTTTTCTGAGATCAGCTAACCACTTTTTAACTAGTCAACTTCAAGTACTCCTCGGCCTCTAAATAATATACTTAAGTTAAAACGTTATGTATATTTTCTGCGTTCTTCACAGAGCCCTTACAATATGGAAAGGTTGATGTATCTGTTTTCAGATTTTGACGCACCACTTATTGACTCATTAATGAAGGAGTTTGATGAGAAAGGATTCCTGCAAATGCCAGAAAACTTGAGGCAAAAAGTAAGGATTTTTTAAGGGTAACTAACTGGCACGACTGTAGTTTCATATGATTTATTTTGCAAGCAAAATTGGAATGAAAAAGAAAGAAAAACTTAAAGACAGAAAGAGATAAGACAATACAAGAAAAAATGGACATGAAGTGAAAAATGAAAAAAAGTGAAAAAAAGGTAAAGAAAAAGAAGAAAATTAAAAAAGGACGAAATAAAGAAAAAGGGATAGTCTTACAACTGGGAGGGAGCACGAATGAATTAAAAATTGGGAAATGAAAGATTGAATGAACGAACTAATAAATCAGAGTGAATGAATAAATGAAAGAACGAATGAGTGAACGAATGAATGAATAGAACAAATGAATGGATGAATGAATGAGATAGTTAAACTCTGTAAAAAGAACGGTGAACTAACTCAGAATGACGTGCTACATTTCAGATAGGGCAGACAGTAACATCTGATTGGGTCACGCAGGACACAACCCTAGCCACCATGAGAAGCGTCTGGGACACTCACAAGTATATGTTATGTCCACATACAGCCATAGGTGTAGCAGTTGCATCCCGTCAAAGCAGGTAAAATATGCTAAGAAACAGGTAGTGTATTCCTTGCTCTTCTGTTATCCCAACATGGAGTGGAATAAAGGAATTGTGACAATTTTTGAGCGTCAAAAATATAAAGAAAAAGAAAACCTAAATTTTAGAACCCTCACTATTCCCCCCGTCCCCCGTCTAAAAAATAAAATAAAATAAAAATTAGCAATATTAAAAAAAAGGAAGAAAAAAACCCGCCACTAGTTTGTTCTTCACAATTCTAAAGTATGGATGTTTCACGTAGCAGAGATACGGTCGATATTCAGGTGGGCTAACATGTTGGTTGACTTAAGAAAACATGACTTTTGTTATAAACCCCTTATAAATATGGTTTTTGATGTAAGGCTATTAAGTATAACAGGAAAATACAGAAGAAATTCACAAATTCCATTGAGAAAAAAATTGATTTCTTTTGCATTTTCGTGCTAGCCTTGCATCCAACATAATTTTGAATGTATTCTATCCTAACATACTTCTGCCTATTTTCTTAAACACCTAAAGCTCAAAAGCTTCTAAAGACAAGACACCTATTGTATGCATTGCTACGGCAAGCCCTGCTAAGTTCCTGGAATCTCTAGAGGCTGCCAACATCTCCTATACCCCACCTCCTGAGATAACTGGACTAGAAAAGATGCCAACGAAATGTCTACACATGAAGAAAGAAGACAATTGGGAAGAAATGCTGAGAGAGACTGTCATTGAAATTGGACGTAAAATCGCCAACGCAGCCTATTAAATCGTCTAGCGACCATATGATCTGATAATTAATTTCATGACGACAACAGGAAAGCTCTTGATCGATAGACTTTGTTCAAACGTTTTCGGCAACATAATTTGCTGTTGTAAAGCAGTGCTGCCTTTGTCGTCATGAGCATAGTTAATGGAGTGGAATGGTTTGGAAACCTATTGTTCTAGGTTTTTGTTTGGCGAGCGATGTTGAAACGTACCATCACGTGATATTGACCGTGCACAATGAACCAAAGTAAGTATGGCTGAAAATACTAGTTTCCGTACTATTTTCATGTATGAACATTTTGAAAGTGTAAAATTTTCATTTTAAGATTACAAAGAAGAGGAATAATAATTCCGCGCAGATATAGTTAAGTTACAAGATGATGAATAAGAAAGCGTTCAAAAAGGTGATTACCCTTTTCAGTAAACAATTATTTTTTATCATATAGAATTAATTAAGAAATATCTATTATTTTATAACATTTTTGAGGAAAAAACGTCTATGTTCTCTAACTTACGATGAACAAACGCTGCAACTTTTTCTTCTCTGTGCACGGTCAACGTCATATAACAATAGAAAACTGTTGAACAAAAACCTAGAACAATAGGTATCCAAACCATTCCACTCCATTAACTATGTCATGAGGGAATATAGCGTCGCGACAAAATAGGGTTTTTACGGACGTCAATCAAAATGTCTACTCCATGACTTTGTTGGAAAACACAAAGTATTGACGGGCACGTGCCTAATATGGGATGTCATAGAAACGCCTTTGATTAACGTCCACCTTAAGGGCGGATCCAGGGAAGGGGTGCAGGAGGTGCGCAACCCCCCCTCCCTGGGTCGACTTTGGGCAGCTTTGAAAATATCCAATACGATATATTATCTTTGTTGGATGATATATTTTATCTTTTGGTTTGGCATTTTTGCGATTGGGTGCCCCTTCAACGCAGTACCCCTCCCTGAAGACAATCCTGGATCCGTCCCTGCACCTAAAACTACTTAGTCGAGACGAATCCACGCGTGCTATTGAGAAGCACTGTAAAATAAATCTAAGCAATTGGCTCCTCGGTGTTAGTACAACTCATAAAAATGTTATACTTGACCTGTTTTTATTCAACCATTGCATTGGTTTACATTACCATTTGATTCTTAACAGTTTAAATGTATATTTAACTACATTTTCATACATTATCATTTACATTTCTCTCAAAATTAAACGTTCTTTTATTAACCCCCCAGTGCTTAGAGTATACATTATATCTTTTTGGTGAAAAAATAAATAAATAAATAAAAAACTATATAAGATAAACAATTAGTGGATAAGGCAGAAGTTGTCTGAGTTCTAGATGATTTACGATATCATGCAAAAGCTGAATTCAATAATTGTTTTAATATTTTGCAAAAGAACTAATTCTGAAAATTAAATTATGCTTCTATTGGGTATAACAGCTTCTACTTTTAAATTGGGTGAGTGATGAAAAATATATAAGAAAAAGATAAATGAATAAACAATACAAATAATTGCCTTGCTATCTTTTTCCTATGTTATATATTTATATAGTATATATTTTTTATTTTCCTGTAATTCCTTGCAAGTTTAGGTGCTAAGTAACGTATTGTTTATGAAAATCAACAAGATCAGCATGGACCCAGTCCAGAGCAAGATCAACATAGATACCCAAACACAGTCCAGAGTAAGATCAACATGGATACCCAAACACAGTCCACAGCAAGATCAACATGGATACCCAAACAAATTCCAGAGTAAGATCAACATGGATACCCAAACAAATTCCAGAGTAAGATCAACATGGATACCCAAACACAGTCCAGAGTAAGATCAACATGGATACCCAAACAAATTCCAGAGTAAGATCAACATGGATACCCAAACACAGTCCAGAGTAAGATCAACATGGATACCCAAACAAATTCCAGAGTAAGATCAACATGGATACCCAAACACAGTCCAGAGTAAGATCAACATGGATACCCAAACACAGTCCACAGCAAGATTAACATGGATACCCAAACAAATTCCAGAGTAAGATCAACATGGATACCCAAACACAGTCCACAGCAAGATCAACATGGATACCCAAACACAGTCCACAGCAAGATTAACATGGATACCCAAACAAATTCCAGAGTAAGATCAACATGGATACCCAAACACAGTCCACAGCAAGATTAACATGGATACCCAAACAAATTCCAGAGTAAGATCAACATGGATACCCAAACACAGTCCACAGCAAGATCAACATGGATATCCAAACACAGTCCATAGCAAGATTAACATGGATACACAAACACAGTCCAGAGTAAGATCAACATGGATATCAAACACAGTCCACAGCAAGATCAACATGGATACACAAACACAGTCCAGAGTAAGATCAACATGGATATCAAACACAGTCCACAGCAAGATCAACATGGATACCCAAACACAGTCCAGAGTAAGATCAACATGGATACCCAAACACAGTCCACAGCAAGATCAACATGGATATCCAAACACAGTCCACAGTAAGATCAACATTGATACACAAACACAGTCCAGAGTAAGATCAACATGGATATCCAAACACAGTCCACAGTAACATCAACATAGATACCCAAACACAGTCCACAGCAAGATCAACATGGATACACAAACACAGTCCACAGCAAGATCAACATGGATACCCAAACACAGTCCAGAGTAAGATCAACATGGATATCCAAACACAGTCCAGAGTAAGATCAACATAGATACCCAAACACAGTCCACAGCAAGATCAACATGGATATCCAAACACAGTCCCGAGTGAGATCAACATTGATACACAAACACAGTCCAGAGTAAGATCAACATAGATATCCAAACACAGTCCAGAGTAAGATCAACATGGATACCCAAACACAGTCCACAGCAAGATTAACATGGATACCCAAACAAATTCCAGAGTAAGATCAACATGGATACCCAAACACAGTCCACAGCAAGATCAACATGGATACCCAAACACAGTCCACAGCAAGATTAACATGGATACCCAAACAAATTCCAGAGTAAGATCAACATGGATACCCAAACACAGTCCACAGCAAGATTAACATGGATACCCAAACAAATTCCAGAGTAAGATCAACATGGATACCCAAACACAGTCCACAGCAAGATCAACATGGATATCCAAACACAGTCCATAGCAAGATTAACATGGATACACAAACACAGTCCAGAGTAAGATCAACATGGATATCAAACACAGTCCACAGCAAGATCAACATGGATACACAAACACAGTCCAGAGTAAGATCAACATGGATATCAAACACAGTCCACAGCAAGATCAACATGGATACCCAAACACAGTCCAGAGTAAGATCAACATGGATACCCAAACACAGTCCACAGCAAGATCAACATGGATATCCAAACACAGTCCACAGTAAGATCAACATTGATACACAAACACAGTCCAGAGTAAGATCAACATGGATATCCAAACACAGTCCACAGTAACATCAACATAGATACCCAAACACAGTCCACAGCAAGATCAACATGGATACACAAACACAGTCCACAGCAAGATCAACATGGATACCCAAACACAGTCCAGAGTAAGATCAACATGGATATCCAAACACAGTCCAGAGTAAGATCAACATAGATACCCAAACACAGTCCACAGCAAGATCAACATGGATATCCAAACACAGTCCCGAGTGAGATCAACATTGATACACAAACACAGTCCAGAGTAAGATCAACATAGATATCCAAACACAGTCCAGAGTAAGATCAACATGGATACACAAACACAGTCCACAGCAAGATCAAAATGGATACACAAACACAGTCCACAGCAAGATCAACATGGATACACAAACACAGTCCACAGCAAGATCAACATGGATACCCAAACACAGTCCAGAGTAAGATCAACATGGATACACAACAACACAGTCCACAGCAAGATCAACATGGATATACAAACACAGTCCACAGCAAGATTAACATGGATACCCAAACACAGTCCACAGCAAGATCAACATGGATATCCAAACACAGTCCAGAGTAAGATCAACATGAATACCCAAAAACAGACCACAGCAAGATCAACATGGATATCCAAACACAGTCCAGAGCAAGATCAACATGGATACCCAAACACAGTCCACAGCAAGATCAACATGGATACCCAAACACAGTCCACAGCAAGATCAACATGGATACCCAAACACAGTCCACAGCAAGATCAACATGGATACCCAAACACAGTCCACAGCAAGATCAACAAGGATATCCAAACACAGTCCACAGCAAGATCAACATGGATATCCAAACACAGACCACAGCCAGATCAACATGGTACAGAATGTTTGGCCAAAAAGAAACGCAAACGAAAAAGTTGAACTTATGATACGAGAGTACGTTGTTTGAGCGAGCGTACTCCTTGTTTGAGGGACGTGCTGTTACACATCTTAGAGGTTTTTTTGATAGAAAAGATACCTTTATCAAAGGGACTAATACTCAACAGCTAATGATGAATTACCATTCTTGATAAGGAGCTAGTTCTCCCAGGTATATATTCAGCTTTTTCCCACCGTCGGCAAAAGTTGCGTAAAAATATGCTTTCTTGCTCGTAAATTTTTCAAATTGTCCAAGAACACCACACTCTATAATCATGTGAAATATTTCAGGGCTTTGGATAGAACCATCAATATAAAGACTCTTGTCATACACGATTAGTTCTTGTAGAGGATGACTATTAAGCTGCTGGGTTTGGATTTTGACGATGAACCTTCGCTTGCTCTTCGGGTTTGGCTTTGGCCCCTTTCCAATGCCTTTTAAATGTGGACCAAAAGTTCTGATGCTAACGTATTTATCGGGCATGTGCTTCCTTGGCTCAACAGTTACGGAATACTGATCTTTTAGAGCAGAACACAAAGCTCTGTGTTTTTTCCAGTGTCTTTTCTGACAGGTTGAGTTGCAGTACAGCGCTATATTACAGCTGGAACATCTTTGAAGATTCTTAGAGCTACGGCAGAAAGCACATTCATTTTGGATTGATTGTAACTTTTCCTTTGGGTGGAATGCTTTCTCTTTATTGTTTCTTACTTTGTTGTTTATTAAAGTCGGAGGAAGCGTATAAATTCTTGTTTCGCCTTCTGGGAGATAAAATAATCCTTCTGTAGCGGCAGGGTCTGAACTGGCCATTGAACCTGGTAGAGAATGAGAATCATCACCATGTAAAATCCAAGGTCCACTATGATCTCTAACAAGATTTGACTTGATAACGATACGAGCTGAGAAGTTCACACCAATAGAAATACCACCACACTTGTTGCTGTAAATATCGTTATTTTCCACGATAGCTGTTGTCAAGGTCTTGGCGTGAATGCCATAGAAACTATTCTCAAATATCTCGTTTCCCTTGATTTCTACTTGACAACTGTCTAAGGAAATTCCAAAGGCCAGGTTGTGGTAGATTCGATTGCTGTTGACCATAACTTGATCCTTTGTCCGAAAAACAAATATTCCTTCTTTGCTGTTCTCGTATATTCTGTTATCGTTAACCTTGCATTCGCCAGCAGTCGGACCAATCAAAATGCCATGGTATCTATTAGCATAGATATCATTGTCAATAGCAACAAGACGACCACCTTCACGAGCTTCAAGTCCAGCTTGTCCATTTCTATTCACTCGACATGATTTCACCGTCAGACTAGACCCATCACCTAGACACAGGATTCCTCCTCCACCGCAATCTGTTATTTCACAGTTCTCTATATGGGCAGTGCTTCCTCCTGTGACACAGATACTTGGTTCGCCACCAATACCAGATTGATGGCCATGGTAACCAAATTTACCAGTTCGATCACACGGCTTCCGTCCAGGGATCGTAGAAGCAATACATCCAGGTCCCCCGTTACAATCTGGATAATCTTTACAGCACCGAAGTCCACCAGATGCCTGGCAGTTAAGAAGATTGAGCGATCCTTTAGCTTCGCACGTTATGCTTCCACTGTCTTTTGCAAAAATTGTGCCTTCAGCGAAAAAGTCTGAATTAATTATGAGCAATGCCTGAAACTTTACACTAACGCCTTTGTTGAGAGCAACAAGCTGTACGTCTTTGCTGATAATTGTTCCATCCAACTTGTAATATCCTTCATGAAGAAGTAAGGTTATACCGGGAATACAAAGCCTGAATGATTCAGCTAGCTGTGTAGAATTATGAATAACTTTAAATGAAGGATTTGGAAACATGTCTTTAAAACGTCTTCCATTCGTGGCTGTTGTATCGACATACGCAGCAAGAGCAGCAGCAGCTTTCATCCTTCCCTTCAGCGTTTCTCCTTGTGTTTTAGAAAGCTCGTACAAAGCCCATGCTTTTCTCATCAATGCTTTACCATTCTTTTCTTCCAACTTTAAACACAGCTCACAGTCAAGTAACGCTTCTTCTGGTTTCCCCAGCATCAATTTGCAATGAGCTCGATTGTTGTACAGTCGAGGATCATCCTTGTTTTGTTCTATTGCTTCAGTGTAAAGATTGATTGCCTCGTCGTAGTTCTGTTGTTTTACAGCATTGTTTCCTTCTTCTCTTAACTGGTTTGCCTTCTGAACATTGACCTCTGTATGCTCGGAAAACTGTCTTACATCTTCATCTGTAGAAACAGATTTCTCGTGGATCCCCATACAGTGTGATATAAGCTTGAACTGAACGCTTTTCAACGGAATATCAAAATATCTCAAGTGATCTAGTCTTTCATTAGACAGTTCCTCTAATTGTGTCATCACCTTTAATTTAGAATCCTGTAGCTCCATTGCTTCAACTTTCTGATGACAAACGCTGAAATACAGAGAGGCTTCGTTGAGAAGCATAGCAGACTCTTCTCTATAAAGCACTTCCTGTCGAAGCGCATCATTCGTCTGAGAATTCTGGATCAAGTACTTCTGCAAGACAGAAGCATGAGCACCAAGTTTCCCCCATAAATGTAATGAAGGAAGATTCTCTTGGCTGAAGACGGAGTCCCCTTCAAAACTTTTACACACTTCAGTTGGTGACCTTGCGTTAGCAAACGCGTGACACAGCATCCTACAAGCACACAGGAGGACATCTTTCAGGTGTTCTGGACTGATTCTACTTTTGATTACCTCTTGCACAAGTCGATGTACACTTAAGGAGTTATCTGTGAATGTTTGGAACAGCGAGAACTTGGTCAACACACTCACTATGTAAGTAACTCCAAATGATGTGGAAAGGCAATTTATAAAGTCTTCATTATTTACTGGAGGCAAGCCTTGGTTGATGATCTCTTGTGGGATATCATCGGGTGATAGGAACGCGGACACCTCCATAACAAGAGCTGCTGCTTGGCCAATACCATCTTCTCCAGAAACATAATCAAAATTTAGCTGCCACGTGGTATGTACAGCAATCCTGTCCTGGGAAGTGTCTTGGACGGGATAGCGAGCTTTGGATTTCTTTAATATCTCCACCTTTTGTTTCTTATACTGATCTAAGTATTGTGCGAATGATATTTTTTTCTTGTTCTTGATAAAGGCTGCAGCTTGGTCAAGGGCCAAAGGAAGGGTGCCCAATTCTACGACCAACTCACGAATGACTTCGTCATCTTGAGTACCTGCTCTACCAGTTCTCATCTTGATAAACTCAACGCTTTCATCTTCCGAAAGATTTTTCAATTCAATGCAATTTTCTTCTGAAAAATCAGAAATCTCTTCTTCTAGAAGATGTTTTTCTCTTCTTGTAGTAATTATAATATGTCCTTTAGCTTGTCGTTTCCAGTGGCCACCAATAAGTTTTAACATTTCTGTTGAAAGCTCAAGTTCGTCCAGGTTGTCAATCACCAGACACCAGTACTGTTTTCTTTGCTGTAGCCAACCTATTGTTTTTGACGAGGTTATTTGAAAATCTTCATCAAAGGTCCCTATCTGCCGAGCCATTTCCCTCATGGAAAGATTAAACAGACTATTACTTTCACCTGATATCCAGAACACACCACCACTGTAGACTTCTTTGTTTCTCCAAATATGTTCAATAGCAAGTGACGTTTTTCCGGTTCCACCAAGTCCAGACACAGCTGTCATACTACATGGAGCAGTTTTATTCTCTAATGGCTTATTGAGAATTTCCAGCTCTTCAACACGACCATGGAAACACGGGATACGATTGGGAGCTTGGAATGTAATGATTGATTCTTGACTGCTTTTGGTTTCTATTGCAGTTTCCAAGGCCTCGACCCTTTCTTCTAGAACAGCATGCTTCTCTTCTCCTTCCTCAACCCTTTTTGTTAGCGTGCCTTGGTTCTTCTCAATATTGTCAACTTTAACTGTAAGATTTTCTTGATCATCTTTCAAAGAGCCCACAGTCTCAGCAATACCAGATGTGCTTTCAACTACTTCGTCTACTCTGTGTCTGATATTTTCTTGAGATTCTTTCAAAGATTCAAGAGCCTTGTCGATCTCATGTTTGTATTCTTCAAGAGCTTTCTGAACACTTTGCAAACCGTTGCTTACTCGAAGGGCTTCATCTGCCTGGCTTTTTGCGAGATGTTTTACATTTTCATTCAGCTGGGCAACTTCTGTTTCGATAAACTTGACCAGATCAGCGTCCACGATGTTCCCCATACAAAGTTGTAACCCTGAAAATAAAACAACATTGAGTAAAGAATGTTTGAAATGAGAACTTTTAGGATCCAACCCAAACCTTGCCATTCATACCTTTTGTTTCGCAGTCTTGTAACTCATTGGTTATTCGCTTCTGTTCAGATTTAGACAAGGTTAAAGCTCGTACAAGAGACTCCATCTGTTGGAAGCATTTTGCAAACGTTGTTCCATTCCAGTGTCCAAAGTTACAATGTCCCCATTCGTTCCTGACGTCTTTTCTGACATCGCTGGACAACCCTTGAACTGCAGAAGAAAATACACTAGCAGAAGAGAGAATACCAAGTACTGCAGATAAATCACAAGTATCATCAAAACCTGTCAAAAGATGAGAAGAAATAAATAGAAAGTACACTAAATTCAATTATCAATAGCCTGCGTAGCGGCCCTCTGTAAGGTTTTTTTAAGGTTGGGGGATTGGGGAGAGAAGGGAAAAAGAGGAGAGTCGAATGGGGAAGAGGGAGGGAGAGGAGATGTATATTTCTCCCTCTTCCCCATTCCCCCTCTCCTCTCCCCAATCCCCCTCCCTCCCAACCTTACTAAACCTTACAGAGGGCCGCTACGCAGGCTAAATTATCAACAACTCATGCTTCTTTGCCCCTCGCCTCCAGTGAAAGAATTAAACCACTTGTGTACTTTTTCTACCGTCACCGAGACTGATTATTATGAAAATAGAGATATAATTGTATCACTTGTGTTTCGCTAAAATAGCAGAAATGGTTGCCTCTTTATGCCACGACTAATTATTTTGAAAATAGAGATAAAACAAGTTTTTCATGAAAATTGCATTATATTTAATAAGATTTAAAAAGTACATTCTCTGGAATGATACCTTTAAATAAGTACCGACCAATGCTCTTACTTCATCATATTCATACGTTCAAAGGTGAGGAGAGGTTACTTGTAAGCCTTGCTCTCATTTGTAAATCTATTTGCTAGGTAGATGTCACATATATTTACCTGTGAACTTTGCCATAAAAGGTTTCAAGTACAGCTTAGCTAAGTCAACTTCAGATTTCACATCGTAGTCGTAAAGACGAGTTTTCTTCTTGTGTGTTGTGTCATTATTGTTGATGCTGCCATAATTCAAACTGTTGCACTTTCCATCTTTAGCTAAGTGTTTTGCGTGACTTTGCTTGTCAATATTTTGGGTAGTTCTTAGAAAAGTGTAATGTTTGATCATTTGTGGTTCAACGAAATCTCGTAAAGCTGGTAGAAGGATTTTGTTGAGACAAATACCGGTCACAAGCCATCTTTTCTGATCATCTTGTAGGTTAAAAGGCGCAGATGAACCTAAACCATGGCCAATAAATAAATATATAAATAATATATTAATTAATAAACAAATTACAAATTAATAGATAGATAAATAGATAGATAAGTAAACAAAGAAAGAAAGAAATAGTAAACATAATAATCCCAAATAATAATAATAATGATAATAATATCAATAATAATAATAGTTTATAATTATAATGATAATTATTATGATAATTATCATGATCACCATAAAGATTATACGTAGATAGCCCGGGGGGGGGGGGGGTACTTCGGGTCGTTTCATACGGGGATGCTCCGCCCGGACTCTCGACCCCTTACCCTTTGATATACCAAATTTCAGCAAAAAAGTACCCCTTTTATACGCTTTTTTGCCTGAAAAGGTAGCCCTTTCATATACTTTTGAAGAAAAGCTACCCCTTTTTATATCAAAATTCGCAAACTCCTATTTCTTTTCTATACCTGCGGCCTAAAAAACGTACCCCTTTCGGGCGGAGCATCCCGGTATAGTCAATTATAGAGAGTACCCCTGGGGTAGATAGAGGTTTATATGGGAATATATTAGAGATGTATATTTCTAGCAGTCTGTCATCACAGCTGTATATATGAAAAAATTCACTGAACCTAAGTTTTGGTCAAAGTTATGAAACAAATTATTATATAATTCAAAATATAATAATTAGTGTAATAAATTCTTAAAAGAGCCTGATATCATTCTTACTCACTCGTTTCCATATCATATTGCTCACTCACCCACTCATTCATTCATGATATAATGTTATGATATGGAAAAGCAAGATTAAGCTCTATACATCACAGGTCAGCCCAAGCTATGGTTCTGAATATCTATATATATATATTATCAGTGGTTTTAGTGGAGTTTTAGGATTCATATCAGAATAATACAATTATTCCGATGTATTATTTTAGTAGATGAGAGACAGAGAGACAGAGAGACAGAGAGAGACAGAGAGAGACAGAGAGACAGAGAGAGACAGAGAGAGAGAGAGAGACAGAGAGAATGTATGTCAGATCGTAAAATTTCTTTAAAATAAAATAAAATAAATTTCATCATTTATTGTTTTCTTGACTGTATATCAATGTTTTATTGCATGCTTTGTGGTTTCCTGACAGTTTGGTTGTATTTTTAGGGGATTTTATTTCCTTAAAATACAACCAAACTGTCAGGAAACCACAAAGCATGCAATAAAATATTGATATACAGTCAAGAAAACAATAAATGATGAATCTATTTTGAGCCCTAGCCCTGAACAGTTGGGCTGATGAAAGTCATGAGCATGGCTAATTCACAGACTGAACTTAATTGGAAATTAGCATCATAGTCTATAAGGCATGTTAGTGTTAAGTTTTACAAAGCACGAAAACCAGAGTAAAACCCTTGAATAAAAGCAGAGACCTAACAAACTCTCCTCACAAGGGATATTTATTGACCATGGGGAGTCCATGCAGCAATTTTATTGAACCATAGACTCCAAGTAGAGGGGGTACACAACCACTACTTAAGGTGTAGCAATTTGCATTGATTTGACTAACCTGGTGCTCCTGCTGGTGATGGAACAGTTTTTGGTATAGCAGCTGGTGGAGTGAGTGTTGGAGGGAGAAAAATTTTCTTGGCTGCTGTTCCAGTCCCTGCCATTGTTTTTTCTCATCTAAAACATTTCTATTAAAATATGAAATGAAAGAAATGAAAAAATTAAAATAAAACAAATGAAATGAAAAAATGTAAAATTCAAAATCATTTAAAATATGAACTGCCATATATTTACCACTTAGTATTTTTAATTTAACACAATGATAAATACGTACGTATACATGTCAGTTAGTCATCTATGTTCGAAATTTTTATTTTTTTGAATTAATAAACTTATATAACTTACATGCATGTCCACATGAATGAATGAAACTATGATATTAGCTTCCTTTATGCTAATACTCCTGTAGGTGCTTACTTGAGAAATTCACAATTTTTTAAGCATTGCTTATGTATGGAAAACAAAAACTTTACTCTTGGCGTGGGAGTGTTTGAGGCCATGGGGACCCATGTGTGCTTATATCCTAGCTAAGCTGCTGCAAGTGTTTTATGCCTTTTCCTTCGTGGCTATGGAGCAATGCCTTATCACTCAAGCAGTGGCGCAGCGAGGACCCAGGATCTGGGGGGGGGGGGGGTTACCTAGAATAAAAATTTAATTACTGCAAAAATTGGGAGGGGAGGGTAGGGCATGTGGCTGCCCCCCTCTGTAAGTAGTGGCATTGACATAAAATTTTAGAGGGGGGGGGGGGGGGTGACCGCCAACCTGCGCATTCAAGAAGATGCAGTGTCTTAACAGTTTTAATTGCACTATTTCATTATGACGTCACGGCTTGTTTATGAGGGGGGCAGAATCTTCCAGAACAATAGAAATTTAAACAAAAGTTCCTCTGCTAAGAAAAGTTTAATCTCAAATAGTCTGGTTTTCAATATAAGGTTTATCGATGTTTAATAAACAATATTTATTGCATTTCATGGCTGTTCACGCTTTTCTTCGTTCTATAAAACGCATTAATTATATATCAATTTTCTTTGTGTTGTCCGGCTGTTTTGTCCCCCTCTTGCGAACAAGATCTTAGCGTTTAAACAATAGATTGTTTTGATGTGACGTCATAATGAAATAGGGCAATCGAGGGGGGAAAAAAGAACCCTTAGTTAGAGGATATAACGAGTAAAGCTTTTTTCCAACACGGTCCTCTTATACTAACTAATAGAAATAAAGTAATAATAATGACTACGTAAAGTGTTTTTAAGAAATCCAACTGGTATAAAGAAGGTAAACCAATTCACAAGCATGGTCGAGAGGCTAAATTTGACAATACACTCTCAGCTAGTGGCCACAGCGGGTCTCGAACTCGGCACCACCGGATTGCGAGACCAACGAACTAATTCTTACCTGTTCACCAGGTGGCATACGTGGTTTTTGTTGATAGGTTTTGCCGAAAAATATTCAGTGGTTTTAGTGGAGTTTTAGGATTCATGTCAGAAAAATACGATTATTCCGATATATTCTTTTAGTAGATGATTTTTAATTATAGAACCTTAGATCAGAATATCTCATAGATCTGTAGATTTACTAAGAAATACTGAAAAATTTAGTTCACTTCTGCTTTCTCGGTTTGTGAATAATAGCTTAAATCTGACCAAATCTAGATCTGGAGAAGCTCAAGTATCTAGTTGTCTAAGTCTTACGATAGCCTACAAGGATCATTTCACGCTAGTGTTCACTAGCCATCATCTACAAGGATCATTATCCATTTATCTCTTATTTTTTACCTGAATTCTTGTTTCATAATCATCTTTCATCTTTTCATCTTTCCCTAGCAAGACTTCTGATTATATATCAGTTCTGAGAAAAAAACATCTACCAGCTGCTGTTTTCTCAGAAACTAAGCCGAGCTGGACTGGACACTAGACACGAACATACTTCATGGGATAAACAATCTTTATAAATTGTCAAAAAATGTATGTGTGAGCAACTATTTCGTTAAGAAAATGCAGTATTTCCCTATTGGAGGTTTCATCGTGACGTACTTCCGGTCTCGCGAGCCGCCAAAAAAAGAAGCTGACCAAAGCGGGCCCATAGTTGCCTGCAAAACATAGCTCATCTTGTGCGTGTAAAGTTCGAATTTTTTTTTTATTTTCATCGCCGAAAAGAGGCCAAAACTCCAATTCAAGATTCCAATTTCACAGCAAACTATATCCCTTCGTTTCCAAAGAAAACAATCCATGCAAGGTACTTTAATTGATTTTATGTTTGATTTTTTCTGTTTATTGATAGCCTGCGTGGTGGAACTCTGGGGGATTTGTGAGGAAGGAAAAGGGAGGGTGGAGGGGGAGGATTAATCTTTCCTTTTAATCTAGGAGCTATATGTACACAATTGCAACCTTTTTAAAATAAGCTTCTAGATATATTTCGGTTTGATAGCCGAGAATAGTTAGTAATTCATTGTTGTTGTTGCTTTAAAAAAAAGTTATTGGGAACTAACAATGAAATTAACTATCTATAAAATATGAATATATATGTATAAATACAGTTGCCCAAAAAGGTCACGAAACCCATGAGAGGTGGCCCCCTTAAAATAATAAAGATAATGATATAACGGCAATATAAAATAACAATAAATATGGTGAACTTAGTGTTGAACTTATTCTCTATGGCAAGGACAGTGTTGAACAGCGGACCAGGTGCAGGTCCTGTCTACATCGAAAACAGAATCAAGTAAATGAAAATGAAAATAAATGAAAAGGAGGCTCTTATAAGAGCAAAAAGTAAATATAGTCCACAGTGTTATTCAGTATTGCTCATAGTGACCTGTCGTTATAAAAGTTGGCCATTCAGTTTTAACGTACCCTGGTTCCAGAGGCGCTTTTCAATGGCTTTTATACGGCGAGCCGTGGCGCGAGACGAGCCGGAGGCGAGAGAGAAGCGCCTCTGGTGGAATCCGTTGCTAGGCGCCAAGTTCAAGATTTGAACCTGGGCGCTGATTGGCTGACCGTGAGTTTGCCATATAACACGCATTGCTATTGGCTTACACAGAAAGACGCCATGTTGTGATTGTAAAACCAGTTTTTGAAGTAACTCGAGAAATTCGACGATGATACACTCGTTGACAGATAAGGTCAAAACTTAAAGACCCCAGTTTCGATCAGCCATTTAATACTAGCGTTAAATTCAAAGTTTCCATAAATTTTATTTGAGTTTTCTATCAGTTAAGCTGCAGGCTATAAAATTTGTCTTGGAGAGAGCGTAGCTTTTTTTTTTTTCGCCTCCGGCTCGTCTTACGCCACGGTTCGCCTTATATAAAAGCGCCTCTGGAACCAGGGTAGTTTTAACGCAAAGATAAAGTGGAATAAATCAGTTGTAAGGCAATAGTAGAAGATGCGGAATTTTGACCTAACCCACCCCCTTACACATTTATTACAATAAATTAAACAGTTTTATTAAGATTAAAACTTTCAGTGAAACTTTGATTAGTGCTATTTTAATAGTTGACAACTTACACTCACACCCACCCCCACGGGAAAAGAAAATTTGTCTATTTTCTCGCCCCCTGGTTCTGATTTCAGTGGCACCCCTTCTAATAATGATTCTTACATCTAGAACACTCTCTGTACCAATTTTGGTGCTTGTACGCGATCTGTCACGATTTTTTTGCTAATAGGTTTTTTTTTTATGCTCCATTTAGGATAATTTTATTATTCGAATATTGAGTTTATTATTCACTCTGGGTTTGCTTTAAAAAGACTCCAAAATTTACATTAATTTCACAATTAAAATTCTAAGGCAAGTCCTTTCTGGGGAGCTTTTCTACAATGGCATGGCAATTGTTGAAGAATCTAATCAAAAATCCCGGTAATAATTTATTTTCAAGTTTGGAGTCAGCTATTGTTTGAGTGACTTGCTGTTAGAAATCTTGCGTATGATAGGAAAGACATCAAAGACGCCTTTATGAACCTTAAAAACCGAGGCTAATCCTCAACACCTAATGATGAATCACCATTCTTGATAAGGAGCTAGTTCTCCCAGATAGACATTAAGCTTTTTCCCACCGTCGGCAAACGTTGCATAAAAGTAGGCTTTTTTACTTGTGAATTTAAGCATTTGTCTAAGAACACCACACTCCATAATCACGTGAAATATTTCAGGGCTTTGAATAAAACCATGAATATAAAAACTCTTGTCATACACAGTTAGGTTTTGAAAAGGGTGGCCCTTGAGGTGCGCAGTATGGATTTTGACGATGAACCTTCGCTTGCTCTTCGGGTCTAGCTTTGGCCCCTTTTCAATACCTTCTAAATGTGAACCGAATATTCTGGAACTAACGTATTCATCGGACAAAAACTTCCTTGGCTCCACAGTTACGGAATACTGATCTTTTAGAGCAGAACACAAAGCTTTGTGTTTTTGCCAGTGTCGCTTCTGACAGGTTGAGTTGCAGTACATCGCTATATTACATCTGGAACATCTTTGAAGATTCTTGGAGCTACGGCAGAAAGCACATTCATTTTGAACTGATTCTATCTTTTCCTTTGGGTGAGACGCTTTCTCTTCATTGTTTCTTATATCGTTGTCTTTCAGAGTCAGAGAATGCGTATTAATTTTAGTCTTACCTTTTGGGAGATAAGAATTTGTACCGGTTTGGTCTGAACTGGCCATTGAACCTGGTATAGAAAAAGAATCATCCGCATTTTGAAGCCAAGGTCCACTATGATCTCTAACCACATTTGACTTGATAACGATACGACCAGAGAAGTTCACACCAATATGAATACCACCACACTTGTTGCTGTAAATATCGTTGTTTTCCACAATAGCTGTTGTCAAGTTCTTGGCAAGGATGCCATGGAAAGTATTCTCAAATATCTCGTTTTCCTTGATTTCTACTTGACATTTATCTAAGGAAATTCCAAAGGCAAGATTGTGGTAGATCCGATTGTTGTTGACCATAACTTGATCCTCTGTCCGAAGAACAAATATTCCTTCGCTGCGGTTCTCGTATATTCTATTACTGCTAAGTCTGCACTCACCAGCAGTCGGACCAATCATCACTCCATGGTATCTATTAGCGTAGATGTCATTGTCAATAGCAACAAGACGACCACCTTCACGAGCTTCAAGCCCAGCTTGTCCATTCCTGTTCACTCGACAGGATTTCACCGTCAGACTAGACCCATCCCCTTGGCACAGGATTCCTCCTCCACCGCAATCTGTTATCTCACAGTTTTCTATATAACCAGTGCTACCTCCTGTGACACAGATACTTGGATTGCCACCAATACCAGATAATTCACCATGGTCACCAAATTTACCAGTTCGATCACATGGCTTGCGTCCAGCGAGCTTGGGGGCAATACATCCAGGCCCCCCATTACAATCTGGAAAATCTTTACAGCCCCGAAATCCACCAGTAACCTGGCACATGAAAAGCTCCACAGATCCTTTATTCTGGCATATTATTTCTCCACTATCGTTTGCAAAAACTATGCCTTCAGCGTAAAAGCTAGAACCAAATATAGGTAACGACTGAAATTTCACGGTAACGCCTTTGCTGAGAGCCACAAGTTGAACGTCTTTGTCGATCATTGTTCCATGCAACTCGTAATATCCTTCGTGAAGAAATAATGTTATACCAGAAATAGAAAGCATGAATGATCCAGCTAGCTGCAAGGGGTTGAAGATTTCTTCAAATATCAAATTTGGAAACATCTCCTTGAAGCGCTTTCCAAGCGTTTTTAAGGCCGTTGGATCAACAAAAGCAGCAAGAGAAGCAGCAGCTCTCATCCTTCCCTTCAGCTTTTCTCCTTGCGTTTTAGAAAGCTCGTACAAAGCCCATGCTTTTCTCATCAGAGCTTTACCATTCTTTACTTCCAACTTTAAACACAGCTCACAGTCAAGTAACGCTTCTTCTGGTTTCCCCAGCATTAATTCACAATGAGCTCGATTGTTGTACAGTCGAGGATCATCCTTGTTATATTCTATTGCTTCAGTGTAAAGATTGATTGCCTCGTCGTATTTCTGCTGTTTAACTGAATTGTTTCCTTCTTCTCTTAACTGGTTTGCCTTCTGAACATTTTCCTCTGTATGCTCGGAAAACTGTCTTACACCTTCATCTGTAGAAACAGATTTCTCCTGGTTCGCCATACAGTGTGATATAAGCTTGAAATGAACACTTTTCAACGGAATATCAAAGTACCTAAAGCGATTTAGTCTTTCACTTGACAGTTCCTCTAATTGTGTCATCACCTTTAATTTAGAAGCCTGAAGCTCCATTGCCTCAACTTTCTGACGACAAACGCTGAAATACAACGAGGCCTCGTTGAGAAGCATAGCAGACTCTTCCGTGTAGAGTACTTCCTGTCGAAGGGCATCATTTTCCTGAGAATTCTGGATCAAGTACTTCTGCAAGACGGAAGCATGGGCACCAAGTTTCCCCCATAAATGTAATGAAGGGAGATTCTCTTGGCTGAAGACGGAATCGCCTTCAAAGCTTTTACAAACTTCAAACGGTGACATAGTGTTAGCAAACGCGTAACACATCATCCTACAAGCATACAGGAGGACATATTTCAGGTGTTCTTGGGTGATTCTACTTCTGATTACCTCTTGCACAAGTCGATGGACACTGAAGGAGTTATCTGTGAATGTTTGGAACAACGAGAACTTGGTCAACACACTCACTATGTCAGTAACTCCAAATGATGTAGAAAGGCAATTCATAAAGTCTTCATTATTTACTGGAGGCAAGCCTTGATTGATGATCTCTTGTGGGATATCATCGGGCGATAGGAGCGCGGACACTTCCATAACAAGAGCTGCTGCCTGGCCAATACCATATTCTTCAGACAGTCGAGACACATATTCAAAGTTTAGCTGCCATGTGGTATGCACAGCAATCCTGTCCTTGGACGTGTCTTGAGCAGGATAATGAGCTTTGGACCTCTTTAATATCTGCAACTTTTGCTTCTTATACTGATCTAAGTATTGGGCAAACGATATTTCTTTTTTGTTCTTGATAAAGGCTGCTGCTTGGTCCAGAGCCAAAGGAAGGGTGCCCAATTCTAAAACCAGTTCGCGAATGACTACGTCATCTTGAGTGCCTGCTCTACCAGTTCTCATCTTGATAAACTCAACGCTTTCATCTTCTGAAAGATTTTTCAATTCAATGCAATTTTCAGCTGAAAAATCAGAAATCTCTTCTTCTAGAAGATGTTTTTCTCTTCTTGTAGTAAGTATAATATGTCCTTTAGCTTGCCGTTTCCAGTGGCCACCAATAAGTTTTAACATTTCTGTTGAAAGCTCAAGTTCGTCCAGGTTGTCAATCACCAGACACCAGTACTGTTTTCTTTGCTGTAGCCAACTTATTGTTTTTGACAAAGTTATTTGAAAATCTTCATCAAACGTCCCAATCTGCCGAGCCATTTCCCTCATGGAAAGATCAAACAGACTTTTACTTTCACCTGATATCCAGAACACACCACCACTGTAGACTTCTTTGTTTCTCCAAATGTGTTCAATAGCAAGTGAGGTTTTTCCAGTTCCACCAAGTCCATACACAGCTGTCATACTGCATGGAGCAGTTTTATTATCTAATGGCTTATTGAGAATTTCCAGCTCGTCAACCCGACCATGGAAACACGGGATACGATTGGGAGCTTGGAATGTAATAATTGCTTCTTGACTGCTTTTGGTTTCTATTGCAGTTTCCAAGGCCTCGACCCTTTCTTCTAGACCAGCATGCTTTTCTTCTCCTTCCTCAACTCTTTTTGTTAGCGTGTCCTGGTTCTTCTCCATACTGTCAACTTCAACTGTAAGATTTTCTTGATCATCTTTCAAAGAGCCCACAGTCTCAGCAATACCAGATGTTCTTTCAACTACTTCGTCTACTCTTTGGCTGATATTTTCTTGAGATTCTTTCAAAGAGTCAAGAGCCTTGTTGATATCATGTTTGTATTCTTGAAGAGCTTCCTGGACACTTTGCAAACCATTGCTTACTCGAAGGGCTTCATCTGCTTGGCTTTTTTCGAGATGTTTTACATTTTCATTGAGCTGGGCAACTTCTGTTTCGATAAACTTGACCAGATCTGCGTCCACGATGTTCCCCATACAAAGTTGTAACCCTGAAAATAAAGCAACATTGAGTAAAGAATGTTCGAAATGAGAACTTTAAGAGACCAACCTAAACCTTGCCAATCATACCTTTTGTTTCCCAGTCCTGTAACTCATCAGTTATTCGCTTTTGTTCAGATTTAGACAAGGTTAAAGCTCGTACAAGAGACTCCATCTGTTGGAAGCACTTTGCAAACGTTGTTCCATTCCAGTGCCCAAAGTTACAATGTCCCCATTCGTTCCTGACGTCTTTTCTGACATCGCTGGACAACCCTTGAACTGCAGAAGAAAATACACTAGCAGAAGAGAGAATACCAAGTACTGCAGATAAATCACAAGTATCATCAAAACCTGTCAAAAGAGGAAAAGAAATAAATAGCAAGTACACAACTTAGGGCATATGTGATTCATGGTTCTGGGTACAACTCATAATCACTTATAATCACGCTTCTCAATTTTTTATAAAATTTTGTAGAGTTGACTATAAATAAAAAATCGCACGACCTCGTACGATTTAGAATTAATAGGCACTCGTAATGTTCTGAAAGTTCTTTAATTGCACTCGCCTAAAGGCTAGAAACTACAATCTAGAATATAGAGGAAAAACGCTAAAGGCTCGTGCAATTACAAGAACTTTCAAAACATTACTTGTACCTATTAATTCCAAATTGTACTCGAGTTCGTGCGATTTCCTATGAAAATATAGAGATATAAAAAGTTATTTAATGAAAATAGCATATTTATTTTTGAGGAATTTTTAATTTTTAAAAACGTTTGAACACAACACATTAAGAAGTTGGAACTAATTACCTGCAAAATTTTCGACCTACGGTAAGGTCTTCATCAGTGCAACTGAATGTTAATTTCAGTCAGGTAACTCCCCAAGATCCAGACCCTTTGCAATTTGGGGAATTTTCTGGCGCGGCAAATTTAAATAGAGCTTTTGCGATGTTTGAAGAGCTACTTCTCGGAAACGAATGGACCAAATTGGAAACTGTAAAAGAGCTTATCAGCTATTTTTGAGTCTTCTATACTAGGCAGAAAACGAAAAACTGTGGAAGGGTTATAAGCAACCAATGCTCTTACTTCATCATATTCATACGTTCAAAGGTGAGGAGAGGTTATTTGCAAGCCTTGCTCTCATTTGTAAATCTATTCAAAAGGTAGATGTCATATATATTTACCTGTGAACTTTGCCATAAAAGGTTTCAAGTACAGCTTAGCCAAGTCAACTGCAGATTTCACATCGTAGTCGTAAAGATGAGTTTTCCTCTTGTGTGTTGTGTCATTGTTGTTGATGCTGCCATAATTCAAACTGTTGCACTTTCCATCTTTAGCTAAGTGTTTTGCGTGACTTTGCTTGTCAATATTTTGGGTAGTTCTTAGAAAAGTGTAATGTTTGATCATTTCTGGTTCAACGAAATCTCGTAAAGCTGGTAGGAGGACTTTGTTGAGACAAATTCCGGTCACAAGCCATCTTTTCTGATCATCTTGAAGGTTAAAGGGCGCAGATGAACCTAAACCATGGCCAATCAATCAATCAATCAATCAATCAATCAATAAATCGATAGATAAATAAATAAATAAAAAATTTAAAAAATCACTTTTTTTTATTGTGGGATTCAAATTCAGTAAATGAATAACGACTGGTTTCCAATTTGGCCCACTGTCACACACACAGACACACACACACACACAGACACACACACCACACACAGACACACACACACACACACACCCACACACACACACACACACACACACTACCACTACATTGATATATTCTATGCATACAACTCAACTCACAGGTTGATTTTTACGGAGGGAGGAAACAAATAACAAAGAAAGAAAGAAATAGTAATAATAATCCCAAATAATAAAAAAAATAACATTACTATTATTATTATCATCAATGATTATTATTAGAGAACTCCTTTTCGCAAGAACTCTGATTTTCTAGAGGATTTCAGTCTCAATGCTAACATTGCTGAGGTCTCAGTTTATTAAGTTTCTAAATATTGCTTTCATATATGTTTTTCAGTTTCTAGCTTAAATTATGACTATTTAAAGTATATTGTATATTTTACTAATATTAGATATTATCATCATAATCATCCATTATAATTATTATTATTATTTATCTTTTTAAAGGAATTCATTGTCAATAAGGTATTATTATTATTATTATTATTATTATTATTATTATTATGATTATCATAATAATCCCAAATGATGATAATCATCATCAACATATATTTAATAATGATTATATAATAATAATCGTAATATAAGTAGTGTTTAAAAAACGAGTAGGAGTGGTGTAAATTATGTATTTTTCTGGTAGTCCGTCATCAAGGCTGCATGAAAAAACGTTTTGGTCTAAGTAATAATTATAAAAATGATTATATAATTTAAACATGTAATAATTAGTGTAATAATTCTTAAAAGAGCCTGAGCCAGAAGTAATACTGTTCTGGCCAACTTAGGCAAACCCCATAATCACTGCTAGAGCATGTGAATATCATCTCATAATCACTGGTCACTCGATCAATCACAGTGCACAAAAGTCTACATTAAAATCTAAAATTATAACTAAAACATGTTAAGAGCTTGTTATTGCTTTTGCCATATCATATCACACATGACCGAGTGGGCAAGTGAGTGTTATATATGATATGGAAACAAGTGAATAAAAATAATATCAGGCTCTTTTAAGAATTAATTATTACACTAATTATTACATGTTTAAATTATATAATCATTTTTATAATTATTACTTAGACTAAAACTTTTTTTCATGCAGCCTTGATGACGGACTACCAGAAAAATACATCTTGAATATAATACTAAATATACTAATACCGGTAATACTAAAAGGTTTTTTATCCTGAATTTCATCTTTTCTCTGATGTTCAACTCTAAAATTGCATGCATGTCTAAAATATTTATTCACCTCAGGCTCTGTGAATATGGTGATCAAATAATAACCCAATGACTATGTCTTGGTAAATATTTAGCAAATAAACCCCTTCTGGTGGCTGGAATATATCGGCTGATAATGTTTGATGATGGTCGAGTATAATGGTCCGAAAAAAAGAACATGTGGTCGAGAAGTGAATTAGCTTTGAGAGATGCAAATGTAATATTTTGAGGACCATTTCTCATCCAAGGACATAATTATCAGTCAATGGATAGTTTTAGTGAGCTGAGGGGTTTATTCATTTTATAATTAACCCAACAATTAAACTGAAATGGATTTACCTTTTAATTTTATAAACTACATTACATTTTTTAAATCATCTCTTCCAGAGTTTTCAAAATTAAAATATTTCTCTAGATCTCTTGTCTTCAAGCTGGATATAAAAACAAATATTTTGGTAAATGAAAGCTGTTTCTATTGTTTGACATTAGTTTTCTCAACCATACATGCATGCAGTCTTCAGTATTTCACTCTCATATTCTTTGTAAAAAAAATAAAAAATTCTTTGTTTTCTGTGTATTAATTATCTTTTCTTTTTTTACATATTTTTTTTTCTTACTGAGCTGGACAGATATCACTTTGGATGGGGGGTATTGCCTGTTAACCATCCTGCACATGACCCATTTGAGCCAATATATATGACAGCTAGCGCATGAAAATTCATCATATTATTTTATTTACTTTATTATTTTTATTTAAACAATGCAATTCACCCAAGGCCGGTGAGATTAGTCAATAGAACAATGAGGTCCCCTATACTAGGTAACCCACCTACTATAATTGGATTTTAATAATCACTGAAATATTCACTTTGTCTTCAGTGAATAAATGTTAAATAATCTCTCTCTAGGAGTATAAGGGAATCAGATATTTTGGGAGGAGCTGAATATAATATTGTCCAATTTTTGAATTTCTAATTGAAAAAAAAAACAAAAAAAAACCCTGAAACAATTACCCGGTACCTCTTGGCTGGTCAAATTAAAGGCACAGATAACTCAAAATGAAACCTGAAACAGCCTTAATAATAATCATCTTGATGAGCATCATACCAATTAATATCACAATCAGTGGTTTACAGAAGGGTCCTCAAAAGTAGAATTTATAAACAATAAACTAAGATCAATCAATAGTAAACTTAAAGAAATAATAACAATAATAGTGATCTAAAAATATTAAATAAGTACTACTAATAATAATAATTAATAATAATTTATTATTTATATAGTCCATACTAAAACAATCCTAGCTAGGTTAAGAAGTATAAAAATCTAAATATATAATTATACATATATAACCCCATAATTAATAACTCCAAAAGCTTTATTAATGAAAAACTTATTAAAGAATTAAAAACTAGCTTTCCTTAGGCCATGCTTAAAAGCTAGATGTTGATTAATGAACTGGCCTCTCTTAAAGACAAAATTAATCTAATTTATTCATTCAGTCATCAGTTGCAAAATTCATGGTGGTCCAGGTCAATGGCCCCACCTTCTAGTGGCATTAGACTTTTGTAAGTTATTTTTATGTCTAGTATTATATCTATGGAAGTCAGCATTAAAAGTAAGATCCATCCTATGCAAAAACAAATTATTTTAAGACTTAATTAAGTTGGAATGATGTTTAAATTAGCCCAGCTGAGTTCTATGTTTTAAAAATTTCCAGGAGAGTCTATTAATTATAAGGCCATTTAGTGGCTGATGTATGAATAGGAAGATCTAAAATTAACTTAGCAGCCTTATTACAGCGCAACACACAAAAGTATGACCACTTTTAATATATTCGCATACTTCTAAGCACAGGCTTTTTGCTGCCAAACGAGTTTTTACAAGCATTTTTTGGTAAAACCAGACAGCTCAGCATCAAATGCGTCTGTTTAACATACAAAATCCCGTGCATAGAAGTAAATTGCGAATACATTATAAGTGGTCATACTCTTTGCGCGTCACGCTGTTAATATGTAAAACTTGTAGTTGAGACATTAAGGTCTCATTACAGGGCCGTAACCAGAACATTTACCGGGGGGGTGCACATCAAGTAAAAATGGACCTAAGTGTAGTGTACCACAGGTAACCCAACACATTATTGGAAAAAAGAAACAAATGGAGAAAACTGGGAAATGATAGTGGTTTAATTTTTTGATTTACATTAAATCTGTATTTTTTTTTTATTTTCAAGCAATAATAATAATAATGAACTTTATTAACTTTAACAAACAAATGTTGATAAAAAGCGGACCTTTTGGTCTGATGGGGGGGGGAGTGAATGTGCACCCTGTGCTAGCACACAATGTTAAATAGGATTTAATGTGCCAAACCTTGAAAAGAGTCGCCGAAGCAAAAAAAAAAAAAAACCAAAGATGTGTGCGACGACATATAATTTTTATTACGGGCCTGGAGAGGGGGGGGGTCCAAATGTGTTATTCGTACTAAATTTACTTAAATACAGTGCAACCCTACGTATCACAGGGGGGGTCCTGACCCCCCGGACCCAACCCCTGGATCCGCCCTTGCAAGTCATGAGCATGCATGGCTAACCCACAGACTGAATGTTAAGTTTTACAAAGCAAGAAAACCAGAGAAAAACCCTTGAATTAAATTAAAGGAGTGACCTAACAAACTGTCCTTACAACTGATATTTATAGGGGGGTTACTCTACTTAATTAAGGTGTATATAGCAGTAAACTTGCATTTTTACTAACCTGGTGCTCCTGCTGGTGATGGAATAGTTCTTGGCGTAGCAGTTGAAGGGAGAACAATTTTCTTGGTTGCTGTTCCAGTCCCTGCCATTGTTTTTAATCATCTAAAACATTTCTGGAAAAAAAAAAATGAAATGAAACAAATGGAATGAAAATTGTAAAATTCAAATTCAGTGCCATATTACACTTACTATAGCATTTTAATTTCACATGATAAATACATGTCAGTCGGTCATTGATCTATGTTCCAATAATTAATCATTAATAAATAATTCTTAAATACAGTTCCCAGTGCCACCTTGAAATGTAGCTGTGGCTTTGCATCGAGAGGCCATGATATGGTCAGGGCTCAAAATAATGATCAATGGTCAAATACGGTTTTGAACGGACATGTTGACCGGTCATATTTGAAAATAAAAAATAAAAAAAATAGAATACCATACAACCGACATCTTGTCACCAACAACGTATGACTGGCCGTTATTTTGAGCCTTGCAGGTGAACTTTAGAGATCTTTTCATCACTCTCATTGTAAGGTTCTCTCACTGACACTAGTATATATACATATATTATTCCAATATATTATTTTAGTAGACTATTTTATAGAATATCATAGATCGATCTGTAGATTTACTACGAAAAAAAACATTAAGTTCGATGACCAAATCTAGATCTGGAAGCCAGCTCTAGGCTAAAGTACAGTATCTAGTTGTTGTCCCTTTCCCAAACCTAGTTCTTACGATAGCCTATCGTTACCCATTTATCTCTCATATTTTACCTGTATTCTTCTGTCATATTAAAGGAGTTCATCCTTCCCTAGAAAATACTTCTGTGATTACATTATCTTTCTGAGAAAAAAAGCACCCTGCTGTTTTCCCAGAAACTAAGCCGCGCTAGACTGGACACTAGAGACGTAGATACTTCATGAGCTAAACAATCTTTATCAGTTGTCAAAAAATGTATGTGTGAGCATTTATTTCGTAGTCAAATGCAGTATCTCCCTGTTCAAGGCAACTCGACAGGAAACTGTGACGTAGGATGTTTTTAGAATATTCCTGAAGATTCCTAGAAGTTCGATTTTATTATAACTTCTTGTTAGAAACAGCAATGATAAAAGAAATAGAGGACATTACACGGTGGCGAGAAGATATGGAGTCTAACTTGGAGTGGTGAAAAATCACAAGTGAGCGCAGAGAGAGGCATGGCATTTCATTATGAGGAGATATCTGTCTCTTCAGAAATCGGTAAAAAGACTATGAAGTCGATTACTGGACGTGACTTGGACTTCGATAACTTCAGTTTGAAAGATCACATTTTATCTAAGTACGGCTCAGTCAAAAACTTGAAGGAAAAAGCTAAACTAGGTCAGGACTGGCAAGCACAGGCTGATTTGGCTACGATTTATAAAGATGGTTTACCAGAGCTGAACATCGAGAAAGATTTGGACGCTGCAATTCATTGGTATGAAGCTGCTATGAAAATTGGCGATTGGGCATGTCGTTCTTTGCATTTAAATACTCTTGGTTCTTTACATTTTCTAAAAGGATCAGTTCCCCATCAGCGTAGATCACTTGAACTGTTCTTGCAAGCTGCCCAGCTTGGCGACACAACAGCTGAAATAAATTTAGCAGAGTCATATCGATGTGGTACAGTAGTTAAAAGGGATATACAAGAAGCTTTCAAGTGGTATAGACGGGCAGCTGGAGAAGAACCATATAACGATGACAAACAAGACAGTCCTTTTCTAAAGCTCACGGGTTTTTTCACAGGAATGCTGAGGCAAATGCATGTGGGTTCAAAGCTTAAAGCCTTGAAAATGCTCTATCAAAATTACTTGGATGGTGACTGTCCTGAAGGCGAACCTCAGCCAGTAAAAGCACTATACTACCTGAAGAAGGCTGCTGAGCTTGGTGACCCTGAAGCTCAGAAAGACCTTGGTCTTGCTTACCTGACTGGTGAGTGTGGACATCCAAAGAATTTGGACAACGCAAAGCGGTGGTTAGGAAAAGCTGCAAAAAATGGTGAACAACAAGCTGGACAGGTTTGTTTGAAAAGACTTACTATAAACATATATCCTAGATAGTCCATACAGTGCCCTAAACCTCTTTTTGGATTAAAAGGATCAAACTATGGACCTCTTGCTAAGCAGACAGCACATTAACCAACCAAGCCACACTTGCTCGTTAAAACAAGTGTGTGAAGTCACCGAGGATCAAACTATGGACCTCTTCTTGTTTAGCAGACAGCACACTGACCAACCAAGCCACACTTGCTCGTTAAAACAAGTGTGTGAGGTCACGGAGGATCAAACTATGGACCTCTTCTTGTTTAGCAGACAGCACAATAACCAACCAAGACACACTTGCTCCTTAAAACAAGTGTGTGAGGTCACTGAGGATCAAACTATGGACCTCTTCTTGTTTAGCAGACAGCACACTGACCAACCAAGCCACACTTGCTCCTTAAAACAAGACTGTTTGTGAGGTCATGTTGATCGAGGATCAAACTATGGACCTCTTGTTTAGAAGGCAGCACATTAAGATCTAACGAACCATTTAATTAAGCCATGCTTACTCATTAAAACAAGTGTGCGTGGATACTGAGGTCAAACTGTTTTTATGTCATGTGACCTAACTGTATAAACCAATCAGATCCAAGAAAAGCATGCTAATACTAATTGATATATTAGTTTATGAAAATGAATGGTGCAAAGTGAGTTTAACAGTCTTCTTTTCTGTAGACACTCAAGAAGTTAGATGACCAAGATGTAGTACAAACTACACAGCCAGAGACAGTCCAACAAGACATTTCAAAAAGCACTGTCCAACAATATTTGGACATCAAAAAAAATGGAGATGAAACAAGAAGAACTGCATCCTTTCGATATTCCGAATCCAACTCTCTTCAAGGAGAGTACATTCACTCAATTCCCAGACTCACCAACAGCACAGCACTACCTTAAAGCCTTTCGACTTGTGAAAAAAGGGGTAGATAAACTCCAAAGCAGCAGCTTTACAGATCCTGAAGGAATAACACTGATTGCTCAAGGAATTCTCTATGAAAATTCTATCACACAGTCATTTCCTGAAATAGCAATGTCTAAATGCATGATGATTGGTTTGATTCGTAAGCAATTACGAGTTAACCCCAATTTCTTTGAGGGCTTATTTTTATTGGTTAGACTCTATCCAACGCAGCAAAAACTTAGTTTAGAAGGCTATAAATTAGATTTCAAGAAAACCATGTCTTTAAAAAATCTTATTCAGTTGATTAAAAAAGCTGAGCCAGACAAGCCACCCAAAGAAGATCCATACAACTTTGAAGAAGACTACAGCAGCTGGTTGCATGTGCTATATTACTACTTGGGTTCTCTTTACATTATCACCGAATTGTTTAAAGATGGAGCTGAAGCATTTGAGAAATCATTGGATTGTTGTCCCAGTTACTATGAAGCAAAAGTGGGATTAGCTTATTCGTTGATGAAAATGGGCACAAAAGGTGTCAAAGATCGGGAACCCAACGCTGATGAAGATTTACTAGAGTCATTTGAGCCGCCCAAAAACCAGAGAATACCCAAAGGAGACTACCTCACATGGACAAAAGACCAGCTCAGAGAGAAATCCAAGCAATTGTTCATGGAATATCTACAGGAAGCACCTGAATGTGACAAGAAATATCCCCACTGTCACTATCATTTGGCACTTCTTCAATGGATTGAGGGAGATTTGCAGGAAACTATAAAGTGGAAAGAAAAAGGTGAAGATGCTGAAGAAAAACGATTGCCATTCATGGAACCTGTTGATGTTGGCTCTAAAAAAATCTTGGGAATCTTAGATATGTTTCCAATCCCAAAGGTTATTAAGAAGAAATGCAGTAACAAAAAGTGCCCTCATAAAGAGACTGAGAAGTTGACATTGAAGCCATGTCCATGTCACAAAGCTTCATATTGTGGAAGGTAAGAAAATAAAAGAATTTGAGAATATGGAAGATTTTGAGAATATGGAAGATGTTCGCAATGATTGCATAACTAAAGAACAAATGTACTCAAGTTTTCATCTCTTTCGAGGCAAACTCTATGTACCTGGGGGCAACTCGCATATAGGCAAGGGCGGGGATGCTCCTCGAAAGTTTTGGAAATGACCCCTAAAAGGTACCAAAATCCCTTTCTCGTAGTCATAAAAATTCGCAAGTTTCAGCCCTAAATGATACCAAATGACGCAAATTTCACAGCATTTTAATTCGGTTTTCGTTTGAACATCCTAAAAGGTACCAAATAACGGAAATTAACCCCTAAAAGGTACAACGAGCATCCCTGCCCCTTTCATATCGAAGTCCCCCCTTTCCTACAGGGCTCAATACTCACATTAGTTTTATCTTAATTTTCCTGCACATTAGGGTTTCAATATCAGTCGAAGTTTCCAATTATGATGTTTCTTTCTTCTTAGAGCACACTTTAATTGGATCCCAGCTCTGTTTTGTAACCATCACCATATGTCCATGTGTTTACTTGTATGTGACTACCTTTCATCCCACAAAGTTTCAGGTTGGATTGCTTTTTGTCATTTCCAAACATACTCGAAGCTTACGTGGACTAGCTCTTAACTTTATATAATGATTGTTCAATTTTTAATTTCCTTTTCTCTCGTCTTACAGTCAAACTAAAAAACCGTGAACATCTAAAATATGTCTGGAATGTTTATTTAGACCGTTGCTTGTAAAAAAAAAACATATTTCCCACCATGAAAAGAGCTTGTATTGAATCCTTCTCTCGTGTATCCGTCTGTCCCGAATAGAAACTTCTAATTTCACGAGAATAAAATCAAAATATGAAGTTTGAAACTTTTAAACGGGGAAAAACTTTGCGTGACCGCGCTGTGATCAAACACATAAACATTCCAGACATATTTTAGGTGTTCACGGTTTTCTTAGTTTGACTGTAAATTGACTTTGGTTTTCTTCTTTGTTTATCTCTCTTTTATTTCTTCTTCCTTTTTCAGTGAATGTCAAGCAGCAGACTGGAAGGAGCACAAGAAAACGTGTACCCATAAAATGAAAAAGGGTACCAAATAGTCTGGTCCATAGCCAATAACTAGGGTACGTAACTATTTAACCAGTTCGCGAATCACTACGTTATTATTTCTTATCTACCACGTTCTCATTTGAAAAAACCTTCATTTTTAAAGGGGCACTTTGATGAAAACGCCCCATATTTTGAAAGTCCGAATAGTTCAAGTATTTAAGAATAATATGACTCAATCATGATTATGAAAACCAGATTGGCAAAAACTTTAGCCTGGGAGCCACTCGCAGTTGAGAAATTTTGGTTTAAAAACTAAAAGAACAATGGGGTTGAGTAAATGACGTCATTTACTCACAATTTAGATGCTGAAAAAAATATAATTTTTATCCGCAAATTTTGACTGTGAAGAAAATGTTGCTTGGTTACTATTGTGGCCATGTAGATAAGTTTAACCAAGCTTCAAGGCGTTTCCAATTTTCATCGATTTTCATCCAAGTGCCCCTTTAACTTTCTTCTGAATAAAAAATTGGAAATCCCTCTTTCTAAAATATGTTTTTTCTCTTCTTGTAGTGTAGTGTGGTAAATAGTAATAGTCCCTTTCACAATTTCCTGCGCCATCTTGCTTTGAGAAGTGAACTTGCAACGATAGAGACCTTTTTTCACTCTCATTGTTTAATTGTAAGGTCACCTCATATCTCGCTTCGATGCAAAGGCACGACTGCCTTTCAAGATGGCGCAGGAAACTGTCAAAGGGGCACATCAATAGGGAATCAATACTGCCCAAGTTCCTTTTGGGAAAGCTCTACTGGTGAGCAAACAAACATGAAAATGAGATCGAAAACCTGTTACAAGGGAAATACCATTTGTTAACGTTTTTGGTCATGACATCCAGCAAAGGCCATTTTCCCCCCAACCAGTGACAGTATGAGAGTAAATGGTTTTAACAGTATATCTGGTATGGCGCTGCTTATTAGGGAATGAGGCTGAAAACTTGCATTTTCTAGCTTCAATAGATTAGGAAAACGTACAACCAACCCAGGGGCATGCAGAGTGTTTCTTGCCTTGCCTTCAATATCGCACATTGCGCCTGGTAAGATCCATCCAGTCGAATTTCTTTTCTTAATGTTCTTCATCTAGTTCGAATTCGAAGGCAAAAATACACCCTTCTTTAGCTTACATGAAACTAAAGAAATCACACTTTTTCTCGATGGAATTGGTGGTATTTCTTTTGTATTTCATGTTAGTCTCGAATTCAAGATAATTTTGAGAAGGGTGCATTGCACTGGTTTTTAAAAATAGATTTTTGCCTTTCTAATGCCACGATAGAAGCCTTGCTCGATAACCTTAGAAGAATGGTCTGTATGCACCTATTTCATATTGACGTTGATAACCAGAGATCTGAAATGGTCGATCGGAGACCGATAGGAATTATGGAAGGATGAATGCCGGCATCTTATATGCAAATACATAGTTGCAATCACGCTTGAATGGTATTGAATTGTCAATTTGAATCACTTATTCCATTAATTCACAAAAAATCGTGTTGACACCCACCAATTCCTATAGGTCTCAGATCTTATAGCTCAATGAAAAAAGCCTATCATGAAATTTATATATTTTACCGTAGCATTATAACAATAATAATAAATGGTTTATTGGAAAATACTACTATGGCATCTATGAGGTGAATTACAGTATATTTACAAAAATGTGATATAAAGAGTACAATATAAATATAATTTATTCTATATAAAAACTTCAATAATATTATAGTGCTGTATCTATTGGACTGAGTACGGTCATGCTTGGAAAGAAGCTTTTTCTAAAACGGTCGGTTCTACATTTAAATCTATTATGAAATAAGAAAACACTCTATGCTTGCAAATCTACGACTTGGGAATATATTCTTTAAAGTGCACCTAACCCCTAGCTGACTTCCAGTTTTCTATTAAACCTATAATGTTGTGATTTAATTCTTATTTTCACTTTATACCCCATTCACACCGTACCTTTAAAGTGCCTATGACCCTTTCACTATTTTTCGTTTTCTGTACAGATGACTCAAAATAGCTGATAAGCTCATTTACAGTTTCCAATTTGGTCCATTCGTTTCCGAGATATAGCTCTTCAAGCACCGCAAAAAATCTATTTCAATTTCGCGCGCCAGAAAGTTCCGCAAATTGTAAAGGGTCTCCCTCATGTGCCGAACCTAATGACATCAAAGAAGACCGCCTTGTTATCCATTGTTTTCAATACGTTCGGCTCATGAGAAGTTCGACGTTTGAACTGGGCCTAAGCCAGAGTGTAATTTAAACAAACAATTATTCAGAAAACGATAAATAATACGAAGGATACTTCCAAAAAGGGAGGGTATACAAGAGCGGATCCAGGAATTTGTTGAGAGGGGGTCCCAAATGTATACTCATACAAAATTTACTTCAAACCTTTGGCAAAACTAAATTTTAGGGTAAAACAAACAATGGAACCTTAGGTATGACAGGGGGTCTAGACCCCCCTGGCCCTCCCCCTGGATCCGCCCTTGGTCTGACTATGCGCGGTTAACGGTGAACTATAACTTAAGACTATAAGCACTAATACTAATACTCAAAACTAACGAGAAGCACGAGAATAAACGAAACGAATGATATGTTATTTGGCACTAACATGACCCTTTTGGGATATTAGTGATTTTAAAACTGATGTCCCCGAAGCCGATGTGCGCCCGCAAAGATAGTCGCTCAAAACTGCTGAAAAATCTTTAAAATTCTATTGAGGAAGCATACACGTTTTGAACTTAAAGAGGGCAAAACCCACAAATATTGCACAGGACTATAATTTTGATAACCTTAATTGAAAAAGACTTCTAAAAACCATTCTACATTATATCAAATGTTTGAAAAAAAGGAACTCGTGCGAAGGCATTAATTAAATGCTGATTATCGACTGAAGAATACACGTCTTGGTAGAGAGGAAACGCTTATTTTTCTTTTGGATTTAACAGCGCCCTCTTATCAGAAAAACCTGCCCTTTGCAAGCAAATTAACCTACTCGATTTACAAATATTCACTGGGACTCGTTCCTTTCTTGTCGTAACTGCTGCACTTAACTGTCCTTGAACAAAATTAACGGAGTCCTTTTGATGTTTTTCCCAGTGTCTTTTTGGATAGGTCGGATTGCAGTATGACATGATAGTGCAGTTTAAACATCTTCGAAGATTCTTGGAGCTACGGCAGAAAGCACATTTACTTAGGACTACGGCCTTAACATACTTGATTGATTGATTTTATCTTTTCCTTTGGGAAAGATGCATATCATTTGTTCAGGTAGCTGATAAGACTTAGCCAAGTGGTCTGCAACATCGATGTAACCCACTGTCTAGTGTTACCATTTTTGATAAGGTGCCAACTGCCCCAAGTAAATCTTCAGATTCTTTCCACCATCGGAAAATGTTGCATAGAAATAGGCTTTTTTACTGGTGAATTTAGACATTTGTCCAACAACACCACACTCTTTTATTACATGGAATACTTCTGGACTTTGGATAATACCATCAATGGAAACACTCTGATCGTATACAGTTAAGTTTTGAAATGGATGAACATTCAGGGTATTGGTTTGTACCTTTATTATAAACGTTTGCTTCATTTTGGGATCTAGTTTTGGCCCCTCTCCAATGCCTTCTAAATGTGAACCAAATGTTCTAGTGCTCACCAAACCTGAATCCGTAGGGAAATGACTCCTTATTTCCACAATTACATGATACTGATCTGTTATGGCAGAACATAATGCTCTGTGTTTTTCCCAATGACGTTTTCGACAGGTCGAGTTGCAGTATGACGCCACATTGCATCTTGAACATTTCTCAAGATTCTTTGAGCTTCGGCAAAATGCACACTCATTCTGAATTGCTTCCATCTTTTTCTTTGGGTGAAAAAGTATCTCTTCGTTGTTTCTGATGTCGTTTTCTAGGACAATGGGCGGGTTCGAATAAAAGTGTGTCTCTCCTTTTGGAAGATACATCATTGCTGAGCGATCTCTTTCGGCAAATTCGTTCTTTGCCATAGGAGGAAAAGGCCCTTCCACTTTGCTAAGCCAGAATCCATTATTTTCTCTAACAACATTGGACTGTATATAAAAGCGACCCGAGAAATTGATCCCAAGGTGTATACCACCACACTTGTTACTGTAAATATCGTTCTTTTCCACGATAGCTGTTGTAGAGGACTTTGCTTCAATCCCATAAAATCCGTTCTCGAAAATCTCGTTTCCCTTGATTTCCACCAAGCAACTTTCTAAAGAAATTCCAAATGGCAAGTTGTGGTAAATTCGATTGCTACGTATAGCAATCAAATCCATGGTCAAAAGAACTAAGACTCCTTCTCCAACGTTTTCGTAAATTTTGTTCTTAGTAATGTCACACTTGCCAGCAGAAGGACCAATTAAAATCCCGTGGAATCTGTTTGCGTAAATATCATTATCAATGGCAACAAGACGACCACCTTCACGAGCTTCAAGTCCAGCTTGTCCATTTCTATTCACTCGACATGATTTCACCGTCAGACTAGACCCATCCCCTTGGCACAGGATTCCTCCTCCACCGCAGTCTGTTATCTCACAGTTTTCTATATGACCAGTGCTTCCTCCTACGACACAAATACTTGGATTGCCACCAATACCAGATATTTTAGTGTCGCCAAATTTACCAGTTCGTTCACATGGCCTATGTCCAGCAAGCTTTGAAGCAACACATCCAGGTCCACCATTACAATCTGGATAATCTTTACAGCATCGAAAGCCACCAGATACCTGGCAGTTAAGAAGGTTGAGCGATCCTTTGTTTTGGCATATTATGCCTCCACTGTCTTTTGCAAAAACTATGCCTTCAGCGTAAAAGCTAGAATCCAATATAGGTAACGACTGAAATTTCACAATTACGCCTTTACTAAGAGCAACAAGTTGCACGTCTTTGTCGATCGTTGTTCCGTGAAACTCGTAATATCCTTCGCGAAGAAGTAATGTTATATTGGGACTAGAAAGCATGAATGATCCAGCTAGCTGCAAGGGATTGAAAATTTCTTCAAATATCAAATTTGGAAACATTTCCTTGAAACGCTTTCCATTCGTGGCTGTTCGATCGACATACGCAGCAAGAGCAGCAGCAGCTCTCATCCTTCCCTTCAGCTCACTTCCTCTTTTTATTTTAGAAAGCTCGTACAAAGCCCATGCTTTTCGCATCAATGCTTTATCATTCCTTTCCTCTAACTTTAAACAAAGTTCACAGTCAGCTAAGGCTTCTTCTGGTTTCCCCAGCATTAATTTGCAATAAGCTCGATTGTTGTACAGTCGAGGATCATCCTTGTTATATTCTATTGCTTCAGTGTAAAGATGGATTGCCTCGTCGTAGTTCTGTTGTTTTACAGCATTGTTTCCTTCTTCTCTTAACTGGTTTGCCTTCTGGACATTGACCTCTGTATTCTCGGAAAACTCACTTACATCTTCATCTGTAGAAACAGATTTCTCGTGGATCCCCATACAGTGGGATATTAGCTTGAACTGAACGCTTTTCAACGGAATATCAAAATATCTCAAGTGATCTAGTCTTTCATTAGACCGTTCCTCTAACTGTGTCATCACCTTTAATTTAGAATCCTGTAGCTCCATTGCTTCAACTTTCTGATGACAAACGCTGAAATACAGAGAGGCTTCGTTGAGAAGCACAGCAGACTCTTCTGTATAAAGTGCTTCCTGTCGAAGCGCATCATTCGTCTTAGAATTCTGGATCAAATACTTCTGCAAGACAGAAGCATGAGCACCAAGTTTTCCCCATAAATGTAATGAAGGAAGGTTCTCTTGGCTGAAGACGGAATCCCCTTCAAAATTTTTACAGACTTCAGCTGGTGACCTAGCGTTAGCAAATGCACAACACATCATCCTACAAGCACACATGAGGACATCTTTCAGGTGTTCTGGACTGATTCTACTTTTGATTACCTCTTGCACAAGTCGATGTACACTAAAGGAGTTATCTGTGAATGGTTGGAACAACGAGAACTTAGTCAACACACTCACTATGTCAGTGACTCCAAATGATTCGGAAAGGCAATTTATAAAGTCTTCATTATTTACTGGAGGCAAGCCTTGGTTGATGATCTCTTGTGGGATATCATCGGGTGATAGGAACGCGGACACCTCCATCACAAGAGCTGCTGCCTGGCCAATACCATCTTCTCCAGAAACATAATCAAAATTTAGCTGCCACGTGGTATGTACAGCAATCCTGTCCTGGGAAGTGTCTTGGACGGGATAGCGAGCTTTGGATTTCTTTAATATCTCCACCTTTTGCTTTTTATACTGATCTAAGTATTGGGAGAATGATATTTTTTTCTTGTTCTTGATAAAGGCTGCAGCTTGGTCAAGGGCCAAAGGAAGGGTACCCAATTCTACGACCAACTCACGAATGACTTCGTCATCTTGAGTACCTGCTCTACCAGTTCTCATCTTAATAAACTCAAGGCTTTCATCTTCTGAAAGATTTTTCAATTCAATGCAATTTTCTTCTGAAAAATCAGAAATTTCTTCTTCTAGAAGATGTTTTTCTCTTCTTGTAGTAAGTATGATATGTCCTTTGGCTTGCCGTTTCCAGTGGCCACCAATAAGTTTTAACATTTCTGTTGAAAGCTCACGTTCGTCCAGGTTGTCAATCACCAGACACCAGTACTGTTTTCTTTGCTGTAGCCAACCTATTGTTTTTGACAATGTTATTTGAAAATCTTCATCAAACGTCCCTATCTGCCGAGCCATTTCCCTCATGGAAAGATCAAACAGACTTTTACTTTCACCTGATATCCAGAACACACCACCACTGTAGACTTCTTTGTTTCTCCAAATATGTTCAATAGCAAGTGACGTTTTTCCGGTTCCACCAAGTCCAGACACAGCTGTCATACTGCATGGAGCAGTTTTATTCTCTAATGGCTTGTTGAGAATTTCCAGCTCTTCAACACGACCATGGAAACACGGGATACGATTGGGAGCTTGGAATGTAATAATTGCTTCTTGACTGCTTTTGGTTTCTATTGCAGTTTCCAAGGCCTCGACCCTTTTTTCTAGAACAGCATGCTTCTCTTCTCCTTCCTCAACCCTTTTTGTTAGCGTGCCTTGGTTCTTCTCAATATTGTCAACTTTAACTGTAAGATTTTGTTGATCATCTTTCAAAGAGCCCACAGTCTCAGCAATACCAGATGTACTTTCAACCACTTCGTCTACTCTTTGGCTGATATTTTCTTGAGATTCTTTCAAAGATTCCAAAGCCTTGTTGACCTCATGTTTGTATTCTTCAAGAGCTTCCTGGACACTTTGCAAACCATTGCTTACTTGAAGGGCTTCATCTGCCTGGCTTTTTGCGAGATGTTTTACATTTTCATTCAGCTGGGCAACTTCTGTTTCGATAAGCTTGACCAGATCTGCGTCCACAATGTTACCCATACAAAGTTGTAACCCTGCATGAAATGAAGCAACATTAAGTAAACAATGTTGAAAATGGGGAATTTTAGGTACAAAATGCCATCCATACCTTTTGTTTCCCAGTCTTGTAGCTCATCAGTTATTCGCTTCTCTTCAGCTAGAGACAAGTTTAGGGCTCGTACAAGAGACTCCATCTGTTGGAAGCATTTTGCAAACTTTGTTATATTCCAGTGCCCAAAGTTACAATGTCCCCATTCGTTCCTGACGTCTTTTCTGACATCACTGGAGAACCCTTGAACTGCAGAAGAAAATACACTAGCAGAAGAGAGAATACCAAGTACTGCAGATAAATCACAAGTACCATCAAAGCCTGTCAAAAGAGGAAATGAAGCAAATAGTGCTTGTGAATTAGCAAAGTTAAGGTACTTCTTGCGCCTTCAGTGCCCTTTTGACAACAGTCATAATAATTTACTTTGGTGCGATGACACCCAAAACGAAAAGAAGGCTGAGCTCAAAATGTAGTTATTAGGATGCCCTGCTGGGGGATACTACTTTTGTACCGTCCGGAAGAGGATGTGACTTCTCGCATCTAAGGCTTGGTTACACTTTTGTTGTTTAGTTTTGGCATAACTCAAAATAACTTAAATGCTTTTTTACCTGATCTTTAGCATTTCCAGTCGGGTTTCTAATTTCCACTCCCATAATATCTATTGATTTTCATTGCAAAAGGGTAAAAGTGAGTGGGGAGGGGGCTAAATAGCCAATGTGCATGATCTCGAAATTATAGAACAAAGCATGATGGGAGAGTGAGTTCTTACGCTTTTTTGGCTCCTCTAAAAATTTATCGGACAATTTTTTTCTTCGAGATTTTCTATGGAAATAAATGGATTTCAGCAGACGAAAATAACAGAGTAATTTTTTTCTCATAGTTCCTTTGATTTGTGTGTTGCATTTTAAAGAACTCACTTTCCCAGAGTACTTTGTGAGCTTTGATGCACATTGCCTATTGAAAATTTAGTGGATATTAGCAAGACGTGGTGGCTATAGCCCGGCCAACCAGCCCCTCCGCATATTTTACCTGTGAATTTAGCCATGAAAGGCTGCAGGTACAACTTGGCCAAGTCAACTGCAGATTTGACATCGTAGTCATAAAGACGAGTTTTCTTCTTGTGTGTTGCTTCATTGCTGTTGATGCTGCCATAATTCAAATTGCTGCACTTTCCATCTTTAAGTAAGTGTTTCGCATGACTTTGCTTGTCAATATTTTGGGTGGTTCTCAGAAAAGTGTAATGCTTGATCATGTCTTGTTCAACGAAATCTCGTAAAGCTGGGAGGAGGACTTTGTTGAGACAAATGCCGGTCACAAGCCATCTTTTCTGATCATCTCCTAGGTTGAATGCCGGGGATGAGCCTACCGTGAAATCAGACATAGATCAGATTTTATCCCAGCGCTTTTTAGCGGTCGTAAACGCTGTGAAATTGAGATTTTTTCTGATAGTTTCTACTTTCAGATTGCCCATAATACACTGCGGTTTTGGGAGTAAAAAAGGTAAAAACCACACATATGCTGAAAACTGGTCAGAAGATGTTGGAAATGCATCTTATGATATTTAAAGATGTACAAGAAGCAACCAGAAACAAAAATAAAAGAATTTTGGAGAAGTCTAACTATTTAAAGTAATATATTCACACTGGTCCCATTGTACTCATATATAAGTAATGGAAGCGCAGACCTGGCGGAGCTCTCCAAAGAACCACAGAAGCACAAGACAAGGCAAGGGAGGGGAGGGTGGGGAAAAAACGCAAAATAAGGAGAGATAGATAGAAACTTTATTTATGTGTCAAAACATCTAGCTGAGGGTAAACCCTCTACTAATAGGAGACACCTGCATTATAATGTTGAAATAAAAAAATCATTAAATTCATTTTAGTTAAATATTAAATTAATTCTTAATTCTAAAATATTTTTTTTCGATATAATGTTATACGATATAACTTTAAGCAATAAAAATCCTTATCTAAATTAACTTATAAAATTGAAATTCAAAAAAATTTAAATAAGAACTATAAAATTGAATAAGATAAAATAAAATAAAATAACCACCCTTCAATTATTACACGAATAACATCCTCTGCAACCGTCATCAATTAGAGATGTTAAGTCTTTGTTGTGGATACGATTTATAAAATCTCTTAGTGATTTACAGGTTTTGTCTTCTTTATCTATCTTACTCCATAGGATAGGGCCTAAATATCGAAGAGAATGCTTACCAAACGTTACTGTGAAGAGCACTAGATACCGCGTACAGTGGCCCTAGGAGGTTGGAAGAGAAGTGATCCGATCGAAATGCAAATACGGTTGTCATATATTCGCACCATATATATATACATATATATATATATTTAATAATATTTAAACAGGTTGCCCAATTCAGCATAGCTGGTTTAAATGGGGGATATCGTACATTCAATTGAAGAACGTTTAATTTTTGAAATTTTTACCCTTCCCCCAAACCACGATGTATCATGGGCAATATGAAAGTAGAGAATATATATATATCATATATCATATATCATATCATATATATATACTTACTTACATACATACATGGGGACTCCAATACATACCTCAATGGGTTTTGGCCTGAGGGCAAAAAATCCTGCGAGGGGGGGGGGTCTCCTTATAGTGGACTATACAGGGGTGCTCCTCCCGAAGGGGGTGCTCCACCCAAAAGGGGTACCTTTTCCAGGCTGGAGGTATAGAAAAGGGTTGGGGATAGATCTTTTCCAAATTCGTAAAATACCACTAAATTCATTGATTACAGACTCATTTATGCAAGGTTAGCCTCATTTCAAAGCAAAGCATTCAAAAATAGCAACTATAAAAAATACACAACTTGAACAATACAAACAGTTTGAGATTCCATGGACCTTCACTGGAACACATGAATATTCTATGCAAAGTCTAACCTGGCTTAAATGAATCTGTATAGTCAACGAACACAGTAGGGTTTTAAGATTTCAAGTATAGAAAAGGAGGTGGAAGCTAAAATTACTATTCAAGGAAATAAGCCAAACTCGCCCGCCATTTTACGCCATGATTGATAATCATATCTGGCCTGCTTCTTCAAAAAGGGTAACTTTTCAGGGAAAGGTATATGAAAGGGGTACCCTTTTGCTAAATTTGGTATATAAATAAGTTATGGGTTGAGAGTCTAGGTGGAGCATCTGCATACAAAATGTTTAGGAGTACCCCCCTCCCCAGGCAAAAAATGCAGTAAAATTGCTGGTTTGCACTAACCTGATGCTCCTGCTGGTGATGTTCCAGTCCCTGCCATTTTGATTAATCCTTATTTGACAAATGTCTAATTCTGAAAGTTAAGAGAATTTTAAAATTAGCTAGATAAAATGCTCATAGTGAATACAAATTGAAGGATAAATTTGGAATGATATCATTGAAAATATCTTCAAATATCCTCAAGGACACACAAAAAAGTTATAGTGCCAAATCTCTGATTGTTTCCACATGTAGCCCAGTGACCATTTTATGTTTATGCATGTTGTTTAAGTTTGTGTATAAATGATAAGTCTCTTTAATAATAATAATAATAATAATAATAATAATAATAATAATAATAATAATAATAATAATAATAATAATAATAATAATAATAATAAAGAGCAACAGCGCTTTACAAAATTATGATAAAACTTTTATTTGGGCTTTTTACTATTTATAAAATTCAATAAAACATTAATGGTTAAGACTTAACTAAAATTTAAATTACTATGTGATTACTGGCGTACTTGTATCTAAAGTAAATTATGATAAAACTTTGATTTGAGCCTTTTTACTATTTATAAAATTCAATAAAACATTAATGGTTAGGAATTAACTAAAATTTAAATTACTATGTGATTATTGGCGTACTTGTATCTAAAGTAAATCAAATGCTCGCTTAAAGAGCCAGGTCTTAAGATTACTTTTAAAAAGATCAATAGATCAATATTACTCTAACCTATGTTTTACTGAATATAGGAAAGAGGCAACATGTGGTTAAAGCTTTGAAAAGAGATCATATTGGAATTTTAGTTGATATTGTTGAGGGATTTTGTGGAATCAGTGGTAATTTACTTATCCCTTCACCACAGCTTGATCAACAACAAATAAGAAATCCTCCTATGAAGTATGCTGTGAAGAGGGTCCTGATCCTATTTCCCAGCCCAAAATTTTGCAGAATCCCAGTGTGTCATGCAAAATCTTAGTCTGAGTTATAGAGTTAATTTTAGAGTTGGAGATTTTGAACAATCCCAATCCCAGTAATGGCTAAATCCCAGTCCATGAATGAAATCCAATTTTCCCGGCCCCAAAAAAAAAGGGAAATCCCAGCACCCAGCTCCAGGATCCTCAATAATTAAAAGTTTAGGGTTTTTCAGATACAAAGACACAAAAGGCACAAAATATGCCTGTAGAGTTCCAAGTCATTATTGAAATTATTGGCATTGTCTCACTAACATTCATTACCTGACTAGACTGCTAAGGTTGGTTCCAATCATGAAATCTTACTTATTACTAAGGTCATCTTAATTAGCTAGTAGATTGAAATACTTCTAGTTCATATTTTGCCTAAACAACAAACACTCTTACACAGCTAAATATTTAATAAGCTAATTACAGTGTGAATTGAAAAACCTTGCATGGGTACCAAGAAATAGTTCAGAATTCATTTAGGGAGTTGTCAGAAATTAGCTGGGGGGAGAGGGGGGGGGGGGAGATTTGAAATTGAGTGCTGAAAATGATGTGACTTTCCCAGGCAATGGGTATGAAATTTCCTGACCCACCACTTGGGGTGGGCCTAAAACATCATGACTCTCCCCCTGCACAGATAATACCTCCCAAACAAAACTGAAATAAGACCTGTCCTTGAACGTACTAGGGATCCCAGTGAACTGTGGCAGCACATCAAAAATTCATGTCGCTACCACGCCCTCATTTGTCTGCCACAGTTCGGTGGGATCCGTAGTATATATCTAGAAACTCTAAACTTTTATAAACCTAGAAAAAGATATGAGTGTATGTAAAAGTATTTCTTTTTGATATCAAGCAACATATACCTTTCACTATGAATGAGAATGGTGACGGTGATAATGATGATGATGATGATGTCAATAGCAGTGTTACAGTGATGCTGAGTTCTTTCTAGAGACAACTTTACATTTATTTGTTTAATAGCTTTTGTCTTGTTCTTGTAAACAAACAAATCCATATTGCCTTTTTGCATAGTTAATAGAGGGGACTCAGTCCCCTCTACTAACTATGCTTTTTGTTATACATGTCCTGTCATCGAATTTCAGTTGACATTTCACTGCCATAGGTCTTTTAAGACGGATGGCAAGAAAAAAATATATTTTAAACCCAGTGTGGAAATGGTAAACAAAAACGTTTTTTTTCTTTTTTTAAGAGCCTTTTTAAGCAAAAGGAACATTTAAAAGAGTTGGATCTTTAAAAATGTAATAATTCTTTATTCAAATACAAATTACAAATATATTTGAAATGGTGAATTTTGAGGTTATCAATTTGTGCAGATCACCAAACAAAAGGTCAAATAAATAATAGCAAAATCTAAAAAGATTATACACCAAATCTAAATATGGTGAAATATCCGAATAACCACTGCTCCAGACTGACTAAAAAGATAAATACAATAGAAAAGAAAAGAATTGGAGTGAAGTAGTGCATAAGAAGCTAAAGTGTATTCCACGGGTTTATGAGAATCACTCTAACTTTACTTACGATTACTAAATATGACCGAGAGCTTGGCTCCCTCACTGGTTTAGTTCTTTATTTAATCAAAAATTTGTTTTGAAACAATCGAAAAGCTTCTCTTCGAACTGTTTAAATATAATTTCACTGGTTGCTGTTCTTCAGTTTTTGACATGAAGGTCACCCAAGGTCCCAGAGCGAGTCATTTAATACAGATCACACTTCATTAGTAGTCGGAGTCAACAACACGCATCTCAATGTGTTAAGACATCCCTCTATTTTCCTTTCGTCCTTCCCTCCCATGCCCCACTCCCTGGGGATATTTGACTCGCAACCAAACCCCCTCGGCCAAACTATACAAATCAGTCAAACCTCTTGTAGCTATAGAGCTAGAGTTCTTTTAGATTGCTCAACTATTCTCACTGAATAAATTAACACATTTTTGGAGTTTTGAAAAAAGAATTTTGCCCCACCCATCCACCCCAAGGGTAGCTAGTGGCAGTGGTGTCTATGTTAGTCCTCCTCACTTTCTTGTCATTATTGACAAGAATCTAATTTGGGATGATCACATTCAGTCAATATCAAAAAAGATTGCATTAGGTATAAGCGCCTTTAAAAGGATCCGACAATTCTTTCACAAGAAACATTAATTAATTGTAGTTTATAATGCTCTAGTTCAACCACATTTCGCTTATTGCAGTGTAGTATGGGATGGATGCAACAAAGGTCTTGCAGACAAGTTACAGAAACTTCAAAATCGAGCTGCATGAATCATGTTACCTTCTCAAACTATGATGCACAAACAAATGATGTATTTAGAAATTTGGGTAGGTACAGTACCCTTACAACAGCAAAGGGCCTCTGCCAAATCAGTTATGATGTTTAGAATTTTAAACAATCTGACTCCAGATTATCTTTCGTCAAAATTCACTGATTGTAGCAAGGTAAATTATAACTATAACTTAAGAAACACAGAGCGCAAGTTAGCTCTACCTCTGCAACGAACAAATTGCTTGAAGAAAAGCTTCAGCTATAGTGGTAGCCTCCTGCGCAGCCGCTTTGAGGTGCTTCCGGTTCCCGTCATCCCCCCACTAGTGTCTGCTCCAACTGGAACAACATTCTTTTCTACTTTGTTTTCTATTAGCCAATCAAATCGAAAGGTGATATGCAAATTTTCTATTTTGAGTAGCCGTTGCTGTTTATAGTGCTAGTGAACTCTCTAAACCTGTGAGATAATAATTGCTAGATTGTCAAATATACAATGAAATTAGGGTCTACTAAAGTGTATTAGTCTAATATCTAATTCACTGGTTTAGTGATTTAGCTTTAACCGAAGAAATTAGTGATTTAAACTCTGTAAACGAGAGTAGACTTCTCGGAATGCGGTGTGTTTAGTATTCATAAAAGTACTCGTGAAAAGTTCAAATATATTAATATTTAGTCCTACATTATATTGTGAGGGACCGTGGAATAGTAGAAGAGAGACAGCCCGAAGTTTTTATTTACTTGTACATCGTAGCTCAGTAATTTTAATACTTTTAAACGAGCGTGATTCCTATACTAGATTAATATTTCAATGACGAGGATAGTCAATAGCATCAAGTAGGAAATAATTATAGATTAATAGTGCAGTGTAGTATCTTAGCTTAGTACAGTATTTTACATGTATTTTTAAATTTGTATATAACCCTGAAGGATTTACCGTGTCTAATATAAATAAAGTTTATTCTATTCTATTCTATTCTGTTTACCTCATCACATGCAGTCGCGGATCTCGCCCCAATTAACTTAGTTAACTACGGCGACGTGATAATGGTTTTCAGTGAGGATATAGTACTAACGATACACGATTTCTGAAATATTTCTGGGTGCCAAAGGTTTTTTGATTCGCGCTGTAACATACCCGGGATCCCCGGGAACATAAAATTACCTTTTATATTTAGGTTAGAAGTCTGCAGTTTCATCAGACACGTTTCTTATCCCAATAATTTCCTCCACGTCCGTCTTCATCGATGCAGGCTCTTGGTTCCCTTATAGCCTTCTTTTTTCTCTTCTTTAGATGTAAGCCCTCTTCTCAATACTATATCGTGAAAAAAAGCATTTAAATAAACATAAAAATGTTAAGTAAGTTGTACTTCGTGTAAGAAACTTTTTAAAATCAGTAAAATATCAATACCTGGCCGTATTGTTACTCGATAAACCGCCGCGGTTGCGACACTTATTCGGGGGCGGCGCTTAAACCAGTAAATACGGTAATAGTGAATATCAGTAAAGAGTTAAAGGCCCGTTTACACTAGCAACTTTGTCGCGCGACTTGAGCAGCGATTTCACGGTGATGGTCGCAGCTTTGTCGCCGCCAATTCAAACATGATCGTAATTTAGTGCAGCTCGCTGCGATTTGGGTCGCGATAAAATCGCCATTGAAATCGCCGCTCAAGTCGCCCGATAAATTTGCTAGTGTAAACGGGCCTTTAACTCTGTTTTGGTAGTACGTACCATACGATTTATCCGACGCCATTTTGAATATCAACGCGGTTTCCTCCATTAGTGTATCGAAGGCGCGGGTCACGAGGGCCGAAGGCCCGAGCATGTTTTGGTCGTGTTTCCGATGTTTTCGATCTTGTTTTCGTGAACGATGGCCGAAGGCCATGAGTTAAAAACGTACTGTCGTACTGCGCATGCTTGGAAGTTCGTCGTGTTTACAAAGAAATCCATTGGAGATTTACTGGCGTTAAGTAAGTCTCTAAAGTTAAGGCCGTTCGTGGAAAGTTAGTGCTTATTTCTTCCTCACACATTACCTAAGTTGTTTTCTTTTCCTGGTCAAATAATACAAGAGAAATTCGCATAATACAAATACACAATATACTGCCGATCTTCCGAGCATGCGCAGAGCGTTTTCCACTCGTGTCGGAGCAGCTCCTTTCTAGCTCGGGCCTTCGGCCCTTGTAATTGTGACCCGCGCCTTCGATACGCTAATGGGGAAAACCGCGTTAACATTCAAAATGGCTTCGAAAACAACAGGGAAAACCTAACTCAGTTCTCAGGCAGGGAGTATTTCACGCTAAAATTAAGTATACATCGCCAAAAATTAGAGCTGTCTGGAATACAATGATTATACGCTAGTCCACGTAACAACGTTTACTGCTTGTAGGCATGGCGTTCCGTTATCAGGTGATGGATAATTCAGTAGTTGGAAAACGGACGATGCAAACAATGCTTGGATGTGATTTTGACTTCGAAAACTTTAGTCTGAAACAGCACATCTTATCTAGGTATAGCTCAATTAAAAAATTAAAAGAAAAGGCTAAATCTCGCCAGGATTGGCAAGCACAGGCTGATTTGGCTACGATTTATAAGGATGGTTTACCAGAGTTGAACATCGAGAAAGATTCGGATACTGCAATTCATTGGTATGAGAAGTCAATCGAAAATGGCAATATTTTCCCAGAACATGTACTAACTCTTGGTAATTTACTAGATGTAAAAGGAACAGTTCCTCATCAACGTAGAGCACATAAACTATACAAGAAAGCCGCTCGACTTGGCAGTGTCAAAGCTGAACTAAATCTAGCAGAGTCATATCGATGTGGTGTGGAAGGGGTGGTTCAGGAGGATATAGAAGAGGCTTTCAAGTGGTACAGACGGGCAGCTGGAGAAGAAACACGCGACGATGGCAAAGAAGACAGCAGTTCTCCATCAGGTCATATAAGAGGAACAGCGAGGAAATACGACATTGATTCAAAGTTAACTACATTAAGAAAGCTTTATGAATATTACATGTGTGGTGACTGTCCTGAAGGAGAACCTCAGCCAGTAAAAGCACTGTACTACCTGAAGAAGGCTGCTGAGCTTTTTGACCCGGAAGCTCAGAAAGACCTTGGTCTTGCTTACCTGACTGGTAAGTCTGGACATCCAAAGGACCTGGACAAAGCAAAGCGGTGGTTAGGAAAAGCTGCAAAAAATGGTGAACAACAAGCTAAGCAGGTTTGTTAGAAAATACTTATACTGTATGTGTCCAGGGCTTGATATGACAGCTGGTTAACAGACAATGTCCAGCCAGAAATGAACTTGTCCAGTCAGATCTTTCCCTTGCCGGTCATTTTGAGTAAGTAATGTTGAACCAGAAATGGGGTATGACCAAGCTAAAATAAACCAATTTGGCCAGTCATCATGACGGGTGACTGACTAGCTGTTATTTCAAGCCCTGTTATATCCTAGACAGTACTGTGGCCTATACTTAAATCTGTTTCTGGATTAGTTGGTTGTTCCAATAAACAACAGGGCAGCCCAATAAAAAAATGCAAATTAACAGTGAATTCCACAGAGTGGCTTTTCTTCCACTGCATTCTAATTGGAATTTAGAAGTTGATTTTTGTGGAGGGAGGAAAACTGGAGCACCCAGAAAAACCCTTGAAGACAAGGTTCGAAATTCCCACAAGATCTGGGCTAAATGCGAGTTGAAAATTACAAATATCGAGTGAAAAGAAATTGAACTCACATTTTCTAGCTAGTTCTCTTTTTAGAAAACAATGATAATGCAAAGGAAAATATAGGTTTTGCATTTGCATTAAATCCATTTATCTTGTATTTGCTCAAAGCACAAGATAAGTAATTATCTTGTCATTAAAAAATTGAAATTCTAACCCTGGAAGCACAGGAGAGAACCAATTGATTAATTATTATTAATGAATTATTAATTAATACAACTGTATTTAGTACCTGTGTTTCCTGCAGGCAGAGTTTCCCTTTCTTTGGTCATTTGTCTTTTCTTTCATTAAAGAAATTCCTAGTTAACTACAATGCACTGCACACTCATTGTTTACATGAGAAATTTACCTTAGATTTTACCAAAATTTATAAAATCACATGAAAAGCATAGAATAACTACAGTATAACAACATTATATCTTAATGGTTTTAAAACTTTTAGCTTGAATAACAAGACCAATGGAGCTGGATTCCTAAACTTCAACTACAAAACCACCAAGTAGTGTGTGAGGTCACTGATCGAGGATCAAACTATATGGACCTCTTGCTTAGCAGGCAGCACACTAACCAACCAACCACACTTGCTCCTTAAAACAAATGTGTGAGGTCACTGAAAGTTGCAAACAATGCACCTTTGGCTTAGCAGACAAGACATTACTAACCAACCAAGCCACACTTCATGCTTATATCATTTGATATAATATATTATTAATATTATACTTAGTAGATCATTAAAAAAAAGTGAGATTGATAAAACTAGTCTTCTTTTCTGCAGGTCCTCAAGAAGTTAGATGACCAAGATGTAGCAGACACTACACAGTCAGAGACAGTGCAACAAGACCTTTCAGAGAGCACTGTCCAACAATATTTGGACATCAAGAAAATGGAGATGAAACAAGAAGAACTGCATCCTTTCAATATTCCGAATCCAACTCTCTTCCAGGAGAGTACATTCACTCAATTCCCAGACTCGCCAACAGCCCAGCACTACCTTAAAGCATTTCGACTTGTGAAAAAAGGACTAAGTACACTTCAAGAAAGCAAATTTCCAGATACTGCTGAAGGAATAAAACCGATTGCACAAGGAATTCTGTATGAAAATTCTATCATACAGTCATTTCCTGAACTAACAGCGAATGAATATTTTCTACAAACGTTTTTTAGTTTAATTTATGAGCATTTCAAAGTTGATCCTAATTTTTTTGAAGGTTTGCTTTTGTTGGTTAAACTCTATCCAACGCAGCAAAAACTTAGTTTAGACAGTTATAAATTAGATTTCAAGAAAACCATGGCTTTAAACAATCTTATTCAGTTGATTAAGAAAGCTGAGCCAGACAAGCCACCCAAAGAAGATCCATACAACTTTGAAGAAGACTACAGCAGCTGGTTGCATGAGCTGTATTACTATTTGGGTTCTTTTTACATTATCACCGGATTGTTTAAAGATGGAGCTGAAGCCTTCCAGCAATCATTGGATTATTGTCCCAGTTACTATGAAGCAAAAATGGGATTAGCTTATTGTTTGATGGATCTGAGCGTAAATGAGCACGAGCCAAACCCTGATGAAGAGCTACTAGAGTCATTTGAACCGCCCAAAAACCAGAGAATACCCAAAGGAGACTACCTCACATGGACAAAAGACCAGCTCAGAGAGAAATCCAAGCAATTGTTCTTGGAATATCTACAAGAAGCACCTGAATGTGACAAGAAATATCCCCACTGTCACTATCATTTGGCAGTTCTTCACTCGATTGATGGAGACTTGCAGGAAGCCATAAAATGGAAAGAAAAAGGTGAAGATGCTGAAGAAAAACGATTGCCGTTCATGGAACCTGTTAATGTTGGTTCTAAGAAAAATCTGGAAATGTTGGATATGCTTCCAATCCCAAAGGGTATTAAGAAGAAATGCAGTAACAAAAAGTGCCCTCATAAAGAGACTGAGAAGTTAACATTGAAGCAATGTCCATGTCACAAAGCTTCATATTGTGGAAGGTAAGGGAATGAAACCGGAATTGAAATGATATGATGTGTTTTTCCAGAGAGCAGAACTCTTTGTTCTTCCCCAATCCTTCTAATGTATTATATCTTAATTACCAGCAAGTCTAGTGATCTTCTTTGGAGTATCAAGAATATTATATCATGGTAATTTGGGGTTAATTCTCTCAAGAGCTTGTATAGCCGGTATAGTCTGCATGCAGTCCGACTAAACTCTGGTTAAGACGGTCTTAACCAGAGTTTAGTCGGGCTGCACGCAGGCTAGTACAGTGTGTAGCTAGAAGGCGATAGTTTTCTGATTCTATTTTCAACTTCCACTTCTACCTAAATTTCGAAGTATTGCATGTAACAGTTCTTTGATAAACGGAAAAAAAAGTTTTAATTGTCAACCAAAGCTAGTGAGTATGAAAGTTTAACACTGATACATGCTCCTCATTTTAACATGTTTCACATTTTTAATTTTTAATTTACTGTGATTTATTTCTTCTATTTAGAGAGTGTCAAGCAGTGGACCGGAAAGAGCACAAGAAGACTTGTTCACATAGAAAGAAGAAAAGGTCACAATGATCAGCCACATCAGCTTCGTAGTTACTAGTATAAGCTAAGATTTAACTTATATTTCGCACCAAGTTCGAGTTTGAGTTCGAAATCAAGTTCGAGTTCACTTGGACACATACTTACGTTCTAAACCGGAAGTAGTATGGAAAAGCCATTTTTTTTCAATAACAAACTCATTTCATAAGAGCAGAATCTTTAGATATTTAATTTTCTAACTTTGTTAGCTTAATAGCGTGAACTCGTTTCCATTCTTTTTTTAAAACTCATTTCCGGCTTAGAGCATAAGCGTGTACACGGAAGTCGTTTTTCCATACGATTGACGTAACAAAAAGCTCTATGGAAAATCTCCAATGATATAACTATGTAACATCTAAAATGCTGTTATCAGTGCAGGTCATCGTTGAGGGAGGCCATGCGGCACCTGATGGATGCATGTGGCTACTTGTAAGGAAAATAAGCTAAGAGCATTAGAGTGAAGTCACTTAACGCGTGATCGCTATGATAACTAGGGCCTAATCCCTTGATACACTTGAACACGAGAATACCATCTTTATATATTAGAGTACTACTTACAGGGAGTCAGCTAAGTTCTCTGTTATGTGGTCAAACTTTCGTGTATTAGTAATGATTCTTGCTGCAAAATTATGTACTCTTTGCAGCTCCACGATGTTTTTCTTTGATGTATTAGACCACACTGATGAGCAATAGTATAATCAGCTAAAAACTAAAGCGTTCACAACATTTTCCAATGTTCTGGTGTCAAAGAGATGTTTCACTCTATTTATTTGACATAAACCACCAACACATGTAGACACGATGTTATGCGGGTTCAGGGAAGGCCTATTACCTTCTCTTTTATCCGGGGGGGGGGGGGGTACTCCGCTAGGATTTGGGTAGGGGTGTTCCGCTGGGATCCTAAAACGGTTACCCTGTTTATGACAGAAAAAAGCAAATTCTTATACCCTGTTTATGACAAGGGATAAAAATGGGACCCTGTTTATCTCATTATCCTGAGAGCTATCGCGACAAGGCTTATACTAGCTCTCGCTAAACGTCACATTTCCGGTCTCATGCAGGGAGCTTACGCGATAAGATCTTATGCCGCGAAAACGAAAAGACGAAAGACCGCGCTGCTCATCATATTACCTAACTAATATATCAGCTTGCTTATCGTTGATGCGAAAACCCATACCCTGAATATGACAAAAAAAATAAAACTAAGGAAATTGGGAAAAGGATACCCTGTTTATGACAGAAAACTCAAAAAACCATACCCTGTTTATGACAGAAAGCTCGAAAAACCATACCCTGTTCAGCGGATCATCCCCGTATAGTAAATATATGGGAGTACCCCCCCCCCCCCCCCCCGGGTCTTTTATTCATTTTACTTTTATGTTATTGGTTTTAATATGGTTCTTAGATAGGTGTTCCCAATTAGTTTACTATTTGTGTAAGCTAGATTTTACTGACATAGAAATAAAGTTTATTATTATTATCATTATTATTATTATTATTATTATTATTATTATTATTATTATTATTATTATTATTATTATTATTATTAGTGATGTGTTCGTCGTAGCTTAATTAACGTGGAGTCTACTTGCAGTCCCAGGTCTCGTGCAGAGAAGCTGGAATAATCTCTTTTCCTAGCAGAAAAACATGAAAGTCACCAGGTAGTTTCTTCAGCATCTGTCGGGTGACCAACGCTAACAGCTTAGTCTTGTCCGGGTTTATTAGGAGACTGTTGTGGCAGCACCAAGCGGCAATCTTCAACAAGTCCTCATTAATCTGCTGCACCACATTGCGCACGTACGTCCGCGACCGGAAACGACAGATACAGTTTTGAATTATCAACATATGATTCCAGGGAACCAAACTCCGGGATGATAGAAAGATCATTAAGGTAGATGGTGAAAAGGGCCGGCCCTAATATCTTGTGGAACTCCATGGAAAATGTCACCTAAGCTCGACTGAAGCTTCAGCACCAATCCTGACGTACTGCCGCCGCTCTGATAGATAGCTTCTAAACCATTCTAGAGCGGAGCGACAAACACCTAATGCCTGTAGCTTCGCGAGGAGTCTTCTGTGGTCGATGCTATCAAAAGCCTTTGACAAGTCCGATAGGATCACGAGCATCAATTTCTTAGTGTCCATCGCCTCAAGTGACTTGCCTTGTCTGTCATCAAAACATTTAGAGTTTCAAATGAATGCTATTTCTTATTTCCACTTTAATGTTCAGTGAGACGCTTTTTCTTGCTCATGTAAGTGGTCAATTGATTCAGAGCAACTCGTTCACAGGCTTTCGATGCTATAAGGACCGGTTCACAGGTACAGCTATCGAATACCCCGCATCTCTTCCCTTCTTGGTGTAGCCAGTGGCTAAGCGTTATCACCACAGGGTGACCGATTCATGATTTCTAAGTTGCCACTAAGGCACAGGTAACCCATTTCTCATTCCTGACGCGTAGCCAAGCGTAGACTAGCCTCCTGCGCAGCCGCTGGGAGGCGCTTCCGGTTCCGGACGGGAACCGGAAGCGCCTCACAGCGGCTGCGCAGGAGGCTAAGCCTAGCCACTTCCATGAGTAGTTTTTTGTTTTTTTACTATTTTGTTTTATATTTTATGTTTTGATACGTAGACTGAATCCCCCCTTGCCGTTTTTGCGGGGTATTCTGTAGTTACTAAAACCCTGCGCTTTGTTGGATAAGAAGGACGATTCAATGGATCTCATGAGTGGAAACAGAAAGTTAATACACCATTTTCGAGATGCGCGAGCGCTTTCAAAAATATCGCTGGCGCAGACATGATCTCGAGGCATTTTCGGGCAGAGTCAATAGCGCGCGTGATGTTGCCCGAAAATGCCTCTTTTCAATGTCTGCGCCTACGATATTTTTGATAGCGTCGCGACAAAATAGGGTTTTTATGGACGTCAATCAAAGTGTCTACTCCATGACTTTGTTGGAAAACACAAAGTATTGACGGGCACGTGCCTAATATGGAATGTCGTCATAGAAACGCCTTGATTGACGTCCACCTCAAGGGCGGATCCAGGGAAGGGGTGCAGAAGGTGCGTAACCCCCTGGGTCGACTTTGTGCAGCTTTGAAAATATCCAGTACGATATATCAAATTTGTTGGATGATATATTTTATCTTTTGGTTTGGCATTTTTGCGATTGGGTGCCCCTTCAACGCAGCACCACTCCCTGAAGACAATCCTGGATCCGTTCCTGCACCTAAAACTACTTAGTCGAGACGAATCCACCCGTGCTATTGAGAAGCACTGTAAAATAAATTTTCTAAGGAATTGGCTCCTCGGTGTTAGTACAACTCATAAAAATGTTATACTTGACCTGTTTTTATTCAACCATTGCATTGGTTTACATTACCATTTGCTTCCTAACAGTTTTAATGTATATTTAACTAGATTTTCATACTCGAGTTTCAAAACCGAGGTTATTTTAACTTTTACATTTCTCTTAAAATTAGACGTTCTTTTATTAACCCCCAATGCTTAGAGTCCAGAGCAAGATCATCATAGATACCCAAACACAATCCAGAGCAAGATCAATATGGATACCCAAACACAGTCCAGAGCAAGATCAATATGGATACCCAAACACAATTCAGAGCAGAATCAACATGGATACCCAAACACAGTCCAGAGCAGAATCAACATGGATACCCAAACACAATCTAGAGCAAGATCAACATGGATACCCAAACACAGTCCACAGCAAGATCAACATGGATACCCAAACACAATCCGGAGCAGAATCAACATGGATACCCAAACACAATTCAGAGCAGAATCAACATGGATACCCAAACACAGTCCAGAGCAGAATCAACATGGATACCCAAACATAGTCCAGAGGAAGATCAACATGGATACCCAAACACAGTCCAGAGCAAGATCAACATGAATACCCAAACATAGTCCAGAGGAAGATCAACATGGATACCCAAACACAGTCCAGAGCAAGATCAACATGGATACCCAAACACAGTCCAGAGCAAGATCAACATGGATACCCAAACACAGTCCAGAGCAAGATCAACATGGATACCCAAACACGGTCCACAGCAAGATCAACATGGATACCCAAACACAGTCCACAGCAAGATCATCATGGATACCCAAACACAGTCCACAGCAAGAACATCATGGATACCCAAACACAGTCCACAGCAAGATCAACATGAATACCCAAACACAGTTCACAGCAAGATCAACATGGATACCCAAACACAGTCCAGAGCAAGATCAACGTGGATACCCAAACACAGTCCACAGCAAGATCAACATGGATACCCAAACACAGTCCAGAGCAAGATCAACATGGATACCCAAACACAGTCCACAGCAAGATCAACATGGATACCCAAACACAGTCCAGAACAAGATCAACATGGTTACCCAAACACAGTTCACAGCAAGATCATCATGGATACTCAAAGACAGTCCAGAGCAAGATCATTATGGATACTCAAACAAAGTCCACAGCAAGATCATTATGGATACTCAAACAAAGTCCACAGCAAGATCATTATGGATACTCAAACACAGTCCACAGCAAGATCATTATGGATACTCAAACAAAGTCCACAGCAAGATCATTATGGATACTCAAACAAAGTCCACAGCAAGATCATCATGGATACCCAAACAAAGTCCACAGCAAGATCAACATGGATACAGAATATTTGACCAGAAAGAACGCAAAAGTGCAAAAGTTGAAATTGCCTTGTTTGAGTGGCTTGCTGTTAAGAATCTTAATTGTGACGCACATAAAAAGACACCTTTACCAACTCCATATACCGAGGCTAATTACCGAATACCTAATTATAATGAATCACCATTCTTGATAAGGAGCTAGTTCTCCCAGGTATATATTCAGCTTTTTCCCACCGTCGGCAAACGTTGCGTAAAAATATGCTTTTTTACTCGTGAATTTACTCATTTGTCCAAGAACACCACACTCCATAATCACGTGAAATATTTCAGGGCTTTGGATAACACCATCAATATAAAGACTCTTGTCATAGACAGTTAGGTTTTGAAGAGGGTGGCCATTAAGATGCGCAGTTTGGATTTTGACGATGAACCTTCGCTTGCTCTTCGCGTTTGGCTTTGGCCCCTTTCCAATACCTTTTAAATGTGGACCAAATGTTCTGATACAACCTTCTTCATCGGAAAAACACTTCCTTGGCTCCACTGTTACGTAATACTGATCTTTTAGAGCAGAACACAAAGCTCTGTGTTTTTCCCAGTGTCTTTTCTGACAGGTTGAGTTACAGTACCGCGCTATATTACATCTGGAACATCTTTGAAGATTCTTGGAGCTACGGCAGAAAGCACATTCATTTTGAACTGATTCTATCTTTTCCTTTGGGTGGGATGCTTCCTCTTCATTGTTTCTTACTTCGTTGTCTACTACAGTCGGAGGAAGCGTATAAATTCTTGTTTCGCCTTCTGGGAGATAAAAATGTCCTTCTGTACCGTTGGGGTCTGTACTGGCTATTGAACCTGGTAGAGAATCAGAATCATCCCCATGTAAAATCCAAGGTCCACTATTATCTCTAACCACATTTGACTTGATAACGATACGACCAGAGAAGTTCACACCAATACAAATACCACCACACTTGTTGCTGTAAATGTCGTTGTTTTCCACGATAGCTGTTGTCAAGGTCTTGGCGAGGATGCCATAGAAATTATTCTCAAATATCTCGTTTCCCTTGATTTCTACTTGACAACTGTCTAATGAAATTCCAAAGGCCAGGTTGTGGTAGATTCGATTGCTGTTCACCATAACTTGATCCTTGGTCCGAAGAACAAAGATTCCTTCTTTGATGTTCTCGTATATTCTGTTACTGACAACTTTGCATTCACCAGCAGTCGGACCAATCAACATTCCATGGTATCTATTAGCATAGATATCATTGTCGATAGCAACAAGACGACCACCTTCACGGGCTTCAAGTCCAGCTTGTCCATTCCTGTTCACTCGACAGGATTTCACTGTCACACTAGACCCATCCCCTTGACACAGGATTCCTCCTCCACCGCAATCTGTTATCTCACAGTTCTCTACATGAGCAGTGCTGCCTCCTGTGACACAGATACTTGGATTCCCACCAATACCAGATCTTTCACGATGGTCTCCAAATTTACCAGTTCGGTCACATGGCTTGCTCCCCGCGAGCTGGGAAGCAACGCATCCAGGTCCGCCATCGCAATCTGGAAAATCTTTACAGCACCGAAAGCCACCAGATACCTGGCAGTTATGAAGATTGAGCGATCCGTTATTTTGGCATGTTATGCCTCCACTATCTTTTGCAAAAGTTATGCCTTCAGCGTAAAAGCTACAATCGAATACAGGTAACGCCTGAAATTTCACAACAACTCCTTTGCTGAGAGCAACAAGTTGTACGTCTTTGTCGATCATTGTTCCATGCATCTCGTAATATCCTTCGTGAAGAAGTAATGTTGTACTCGGAAAAGAAAGCATAAATGATCCAGCTAACTGTAAGGGATTGAAGATTTCTTCGAGTATAAGATTTGGAAACATTTCCTTGAAATGCTTTCCATTTGTGGTTTTTGGATCGACATGAGCGGCAAGAGCAGCAGCAGCTCTCATCCTTCCCTTCAGCTTTTCTCCTTGTGTTTTAGAAAGCTCGTACAAAGCCCATGCTTTTCGCATCAATGCTTTACCATTCTTTTCTTCCAACTTTAAACACAACTCACAGTCAAGTAACGCTTCTTCTGGTTTCCCCAGCTTCAATTCACAATAAGCTCGATTGTTGTACAGTCGAGGATCGTCCTTGTTATATTCTATTGCTTCAGTGTAAAAATCGATTGCCTGGTCGTAGTTATCTTGTCTAAAAGCATTGTTTCCTTTTTCTCTTAACTGGTTTGCCTTCTGAACATTTTCCTCTGTATGCTTGGAAGACTCTCTTACATCTTCATTTTCAGAAATAAATTTCTCCTGGTTCGCCATACAGTGTGATATAAGCTTGAACTGAACGCTTTTCAACGGAATATCAAAATATCTTAAGTGATCTAGTCTTTCACTAGACAGTTCTTCTAACTGTGTCATTATCTTTAATTTAGAATCCTGAAGCTCCATTGCCTCAACTTTCCGACGAGAAACGCTGAAATACAGCGAGGCCTCGTTGAGAAGCATAGCAGACTCTTCCGTGTAAAGTACTTCCTGTCGAAGCGCATCATTCGTCTTAGAATTCTGGATCAAGTATTTCTGCAACACAGAAGCATGAGCACCAAGTTTCCCCCATAAATGTAATGAAGGGAGATTCTCTTGGCTGAAGACAGAATCGCCTTCAAAACTTTTACAAACTTCAAACGGTGACTTAACTTTAGAGAATGCGCGATACAACATCCTACAAGCACACAGAAGCACATCTTTCAGGTGGTCTTGGGTGATTCTACTTCTGATTACCTCTTGCACAAGTCGATGGACACTGAAGGAGTTATCTGTGAATGTTTGGAACAGCGAGAACTTGGTCAACACACTCACTATGTCAGTAACTCCAAATGATGTGGAAAGGCAATTTATAAGGTCTTCATTATTTACTGGAGGCAAGCCTTGGTTGATGATCTCTTGTGGGATATCATCGGGCGATAGGAACGCGGACACTTCCATAACAAGAGCTGCTGCCTGGCCAATACCATATTCTTCAGACAGTCGAGACACATATTCAAAGTTTAGCTGCCATGTGGTATGCACAGCAATCCTGTCCTTGGACGTGTCTTGAGCAGGATAATGAGCTTTGGATCTCTTTAATATCTGCAACTTTTGCTTCTTATACTGATCTAAGTATTGGGAGAATGATATTTCTTTTTTGTTCTTGATAAAGGCTGCAGCTTGGTCCAGAGCCAAAGGAAGGGTGCCCAACTCTACCACTAACTCATGAATGACTTCGTCATCTTGTGTGCCTGCCCTACCAGTTCTCATCTTAATAAACTTAACACTTTCATCTTCTGAAAGATTTTTCAATTCAATGCAGTTTTTCGCTGAAAAATCAGAAATCTCTTCTTCTAGAAGATGTTTTTCTCTTCTTGTAGTAATTATAATATGTCCTTTAGCTTGTCGTTTCCAGTGGCCACCAATAAGTTTTAACATTTCTGTTGAAAGCTCAAGTTCGTCCAGGTTGTCAATCACCAAACACCAATACTGTTTTCTTTGCTGTAACCAACCTATTGTTTTCGACAATGTTGTTTGAAAATCTTCATCAAAGGTCCCTATCTGCCGAGCCATTTCCCTCATGGAAAGATCAAACAGACTTCTACTTTCACCTGATATCCAGAACACACCACCACAGTAGACTTCTTTGTTTCTCCAAATGTGTTCAATAGCAAGTGAGGTTTTTCCAGTTCCACCAAGTCCGCAGATTGATGTCATACTGCATGGAGCAGTTTTCTTAACTAATGGCGTTTTTAGAATTTCCATCTCTTGAACACGACCATGGAAACACGGGATACGATTGGGAGCTTGGAATGTAATAATTGCTTCTTGACTGCTTTTGGTTTCTATTGCAGTTTCCAAGGCCTCGACCCTTTTTTCTAGACCAGCATGCTTCTCTTCTCCTTCCTCAACTCTTTTTGTTAGCGTGTCCTGGTTCTTCTCCATACTGTCAACTTTAACTGTAAGATTTTGTTGATCATCTTTCAAATAGCCCACAGTCTCAGAAATACCAGATGTGCTTTCAACCACTTCGTCTACTCTTTGGCTGATATTTTCTTGAGATTCTTTCAAAGATTCAAGAGCCTTGTTGATCTCATGTTTGTATTCTTCAAGAGCTTCCTGAACACTTTGCAAACCATTACTTACTCGAAGGGCTTCATCTGCTTGGCTTTTTTCGAGATGTTTTACATTTTCATTGAGCTGGGCAACTTCTGTCTCAATAAACTTGACCAGATCTGCGTCCACGATGTTACCCATACAAAGTTGTAACCCTGAAAATAAAGCAACATTGAGTAAAGAATGTTCGAAATGAGAACTTTTAGAGACCAACCTAAACCTTGCCAAGCATACCTTTTGTTTCCCAGTCTTGTAACTCATCAGTTATTCGCTTCTGTTCAGATTTAGTCAAGGATAGAGCTCGTACAAGAGACTCCATCTGTTGGAAGCATTTTGCAAACGTTGTTCCATTCCAGTGCCCAAAGTTACAATGTCCCCATTGGTTCCTGACGTCGTTCCTGACATCGCTGGACAACCCTTGAACTGCAGGAGAAAATACACTAGCAGAAGAGAGAATACCAAGTACTGCAGATAAATCACAAGTATCATCAAAACCTGTCAAAAGATGAAAAGAAATAAATAGAAAGTACAGTAAAGTCAATTATCAACAACTCATGCTTCTTTGCCCCTCGCCTCCAGTGAAAAAATTACACCGTCACTTTTGTACTTTTTCTACTGAGACTGATTATTATGAAAATAGAGATAGAAATGAAGTATTAATCCAGGCATTAATGCTTCTTCGCCCGTCACCCTGAAAGAAAGAATTGTATCACTTGTGTTTCGCTAAAATAGCAGAACTTGTTTCCTCTTTATGCCATGACTTAGTACACTCGACAAAATTTCTCGATTCTGATTGGTCGAGAGGAGTACAATTGTATTCTGTAGAGTCCCAATTAATTTGCTGTGGAAACACGGTCAAAATCGGCAAATTTCCCCAGTGAAATTCAAAAAAAATCAGTGTTCAATAGCTTAAAATTGCACACATATATAGGACACACACATATAGGACACACACATAAGAAGGCCTGAAATTATGATTACTAGAAAAAGTCATGGCGTAACAAATTATGTCTTGTCGTAGAAAGTGGCTTGTTTTTTCTAGAGATATTTTCCTTAAGTTTAGGTATTATTCACGAAGAATTATAAACTTTAATAGCAATTTAGGGCATATGTGATTCATGGTTCTGGCTACAACTCATAATCACTTATAATCACGCTTCTCACTTTTTTATAAAATTTTGTTGAGTTAAATATAAATAAAAAATCGCACGACCTTCTCGTACAATTTGGAATTAATAGGCACTCGTAATGTTCTGAAAGTTCTTTAATTGCACTCGCCTAAAGGCTGGAAACTACATCTAGAAAAAAACGCTAAAGGCTCGTGCAATTACAAGAACTTTCAAAAAATTACTCGTACCTATAATTCCAAATTGTACCCGAGGTCGTACGATTTCCTATGAAAATATAGAGCTACTTCTCGGAAACGAATGGACCAAACTGGAAACCATAAAAGAGCTTATCAGCTATTTTTGATTCTTCTATACAGAAAACGAAAAACTGTGGAAGAGTTATAGGCAACCAATGCTCTTACTTCATTATGTTCATACGTTCAAAAGTGAGGGGAGGTTACCTTCGAGCCTTGCTCTCATTTGTAAATCTATTCAAAAGGTAGATGTAGCATATATTTACCTGTGAACTTTGCCATAAAAGGCTGCAAGTACAGCTTAGCCAAGTCAACTGCAGATTTAACATCGTAGTCATAAAGACGAGTTTTCTTCTTGTGTGTTGTGTCATTGTTGTTGATGCTGCCATAATTCAAACTGTTGCACTTTCCATCTTTAGCTAAGTGTTTTGCATGACTTTGCTTGTCAATACTTTGGGTGGTTCTTAGAAAAGTATAATGCTTGATCATTTCTGGATCAACGAAATCTCGTAAAGCTGGTAGGAGGACTTTGTTGAGACAAATACCGGTTACAAGCCATCTTTTCTGATCATCTTGAAGGTTAAAGGGCGCAGATGAACCTAAACCATGGCCAATCAATCAATCAATCAATCAATCAATCAATCAATCAATCAATCAATCAATCAATCGATAGATAAATGAATAAATCGATAGATAAATGAATAAATAAAAATTTTTAAAAAACCACTTTTTTATTGTGGAATTCAAATTCATTAAATGAATAACCACTGGTTTCCAATTTGGCCCACTGTCACTCACACACACACACACTACCACTACATTATATATTCTATGCATACAACTCAACTCACAGGTTGATTTTTACGGAGGAGGAAACAAATAACAAAGAAAGAAAGAAATAGTAATAATAATCCCAAATAATAATAAAAATAACAAGTATCATTATTATTATTATCATCAATATTATTATTAGAGATCCTATTCGCAAGAACAAGATTTTCTAGAGGATTTCAGTCTCAATGCTAACATTGCTGAAGTCTCAGTTTATTAAGTTTCTAAATATTGCTTTCATATATATTTTTTGGTTTCTAGCGTAAATTATAACTATTTAAAGTATATTGTATATTTTATTAATATTAGATTTTTTACGCATATATAGATTTCTTATTGATATTATCATCATATTTATCCATTATTATTATTAATCTTTTTAATTTTTAAAATTGTCAATAGAATATTATTGTTATTATTATCATCATTATAATGATGATAATAATAATTCCAAATGATGATAATCATCATCATCATACATAATGATTATAATAATAGTCGTAATATAAGTAGTGTTTAAAAAACGAGTAGGAGTGGTGTAAAAGCACAAGGCATAGCCGATGTATTATATTAGAGATGTATTTTTCTGGTAGTCCGTCATCAAGGCTGCATGAAAAAAAGTTTTGGTCTAAGTAATAATTATAAAAATTATTATATAATTTAAACATGTAAAAATTAGTGTAATAATTCTTAAAAGAGCCTGATATTATTTTTATTCACTCGTTTCTATATCATAACACTCACTTGCCCACTCGGTCATGTGTGATATATGATATGGCAAAAGCAATATCAAGCTCTTTTAGTAATAATTTTAGTAATAATTTTAGATTTTAATGTCAGTAGAGTTTTGTGCACTGTGATTGGTCGAGTGACCAGTGATTATGAGACAATATTCACATGCTCTAGCAGTGATTATGAGGTTTGCCTAAGTTGGCCAGAACAGAAGTAATACTAAAAGGTTTTTTACCATGAATTTCATATCTTTTCTCTGATCGATATTCAACTCTAAAATTGCATGTCTAAAATATCTATTCACCTCAGGCTCTGTCAATATGGTGATCAAATAATAACCTAATGACTAATGTCTTGGTAAATATTTAGCAAATAAACCCCTTCTGGTGGCTGGGATATCGGCCGATAATTAATGTTTGATGATCAGTAATGGTCTGAAAAAAGAACATGTGGTCAAGAAGTGAAGCTTTGAGGGCAAATGTGATATTTTGAGGACCATTTCTCATCCAAGGACATAATTATCAGTCGATCGATAGTTTAGTGAGCTGAGGGGTTTATTTATTTTATAACCCAACAATTAAACTGAAATGGATTCACCTTTTAAATTTTAGAAACTACATTTATTTACATTTTAAATCATCTCTTCCAGAGTTTTCAAAATTAAAATATTTCTCTAGATCTCTTGTCTTCAAGCTGCATGGATATAAAAACAAATATTTTGGTAAATGAAAGCTGTTTCTATTGTTTGACATTATAATAGTTTTCTCAACCATGCAGTCTTCAGTATTTCACTCTCACTTGTTCGTAAAAAAAAAAAAAAACTTTTTTGTTTTCTGTGTATAATTCTATATCTTTTCTTTTTTTTACATATATTTATATTAAGTATTTCGAGGGCCACAAGTTTGTAAGCTTTAGCTTTTGGGTGTTACCCTTTTTAAATAAAGTATATTATTATTATTATTATTATTATTATTATTATTATTATTATTATTATTATTATTATTATTAATAGTGATCTAAAAATATTAAATACTAAAACAATCCTAGGCTAAGAAGTATAAAAATCTAAATATATAATTATACATAATTATACAACCCCATAAATAACCCCAAAAGTTTTATTAATGAAAGACAAACTTATTAAAAACTAGCTTTATACTTAGGCCATGCTTAAAAGCTAGATGTTATTGAACTGGCCTCTCTTGAAGACAAATCTAATTTATTCCAGTCATCAGTTGCAAAATTCATGGTGGTCCAGCTAGGCCATTATGGCCCCACCTTCTAGTGGCATTAGACTTTTGTAAGTTATTTTTATGTCTAGTATTATATCTATGGAAGTCAGCATTAAAAGTAAGATCCATCCTATGCAAAAACAAATTATTTTAAGACTTACAAAGAAAGTTGGCATGATGATATGTTAATTCAGCCCTTCTACGTTTTAAAGATTAATTTCCAGGAGAGCTAGTCTATTAAGGGCATTTAGTGGCTGATTTATGAATAGGAAGATCTAAAATTAACTTAGCAGTCTTAATTATTATGTAAAATTTGTTGTTGAGACATCAATGTCTCATTAATTACCCCTGTCTCCCAATAATCAAAAAAGCAGCAAGATGAAACTATTAAGGAAAGCTATAATTCTAGCACGCAATGGTAATTAATAGGAATTAATGCACCACAAAAGACCTAATTTCTCATTAATCTTTGATATCAAATGATGAACATGGTCTAGTTAGCTTCCCAAGAACTGAGTTCTTAATTCTATGACTATTCCTAAGTATAAGTAAGAGTCAACATTTTCAAGAGGAACGCTCACCATTGGAGGACATAATAATTGAGTCAAATTAACTTACTTACTTAGTTAAATGTTGATTACTTCCAATTAAAAATTTTTAGATTTCTTAATGTTCAAGGTAAGTTGTTTAGCGATCAACCAGTATATATAACTAAAATTAGTATATATGGGCTGATTAAAGTCAGGGCATATGGCTAACTCATGCTAAATTAAACCCTAGCCCTGAAACAGCAGGGCTGATGAAAGTCACTAGCTGGCATGACTTAAACTCACAGATTGCAATTGAACCCTAGCTGAAACAAAATTTTACCTCTGGGCTTATGCAAGTCATGAGCATGCATGGCTAACCCACAGACTGAATGTTAAGTTTTACATTTAAAGCAAGAAAACCAGAGAAATACCCTTGAATTAAATTAAAGGAGTGACCTAACAAACTGTCCTTACAACTGATATTTATAGGGGGGTTACACTACTTAATTAAGGTGTATATAGCAGTAAACTTGCATTTTTACTAACCTGGTGCTCCTGCTGGTGATGGAATAGTTCTTGGCGTAGCAGTTGGGGGGGCCAAAGTTGAAGGGAGAACAATTTTCATGGTTGCTGTTCCAGTCCCTGCCATTGTTTTTAATCATCTAAAACATTTCTGAAAAAAAAAAAAATGAAATGAAACAAATGGAATGAAAATTGTAAAATTCAAATTCAGTGCCATATTACACTTACTATAGCATTTTAATTTCACATGATAAATACGTGTCAGTTGGTCATCGATCTATGTTCCAATAATTAATTATTAATAAATAATTCTGAAGAACAGTTCCCAGTGCCACCTTGAAATGTAGCTGTGGCTTTGCATCGAGAGACCATGATATGGTCAGGGCTCAAAATAATGATCAATGGTCAATACGGTTTTGAACGGACATGTTGACCGGTCATATTTGAAAAAAAATTAAAAATCAGAATGTCATACACCCGACATCTGTACCAGGGTATAACTGGCCGTTATTTTGAGCCCTGCAGGTGAACTTTAGAGATCTTTTCATCACTCTCATTGTAAGGTTCTCTCACTGACACTAGTATATATACATATATTATTCCAATATATTATTTTAGTAGACTATTTTATAGAATATCATAGATCGATCTGTAGATTTACTACGAAAAAAAACATTAAGTTCGATGACCAAATCTAGATCTGGAAGCCAGCTCTAGGCTAAAGTATCTAGTTGTTGTCCTTTTCCCAAACCTAGTTCTTACGATAGCCTATCGTTACCCATGTATCTCTCATGTTTTACCTGTATTCTTCTTTCATATTAAAGGAGTTCATCCTTCCCTAGCAAATACTTCTGTGATTACATTATCGTTCTGAGAAAAAAAAGCACCCTGCTGTTTTCCCAGAAACTAAGCCGCGCTAGACCGGACACTAGAGACGTAGATACTTCATGAGCTAAACAATCTTTATCAGTTGTTATAAAATATTTGTGATACTACGCGCGCTCTGATTGGCTGACTACCGTGTTTATATCAGAGGACAGAGACACGCTCAGCCTTTTGAGGAAAAGAAAAAAAAACAAACGAAAAATCACGGAAGAAAATGATTTGAAGGTTAAAGTAGAGCCGTAATTTTGTTTCGAAGACTTTTTAAAGTCAAAATTTTTAAAGTTAAAATTTCCTAAGAAACAATTCATTAAACGAAAAATAAGTGACAGTGCAAAATAACTATGAAAAAGTAAGATTTTCTCAGCTATCAGAGGGAGAAATCCACTGCAATCTCAGCTAAATACCAAGCTAAGTGGATGTCCATTGTGCATTTTTGAAAGCAAAGACTCTGCTATTATGATAAAATAATAAATTAAAACCTATGTTTTATTCATGAAAGCCTTGATTTCTATTTATATTAAACGGCGTTTGGTGTAAAAGTCATAATTGCGAAAAGTTAAAATCGGCGTACGAAACAACCACCATCCGCTTCAAAAACAACAACAAGATATATTTAAAAAAGTTATTTTTAAGAGAACTTATGATGATTTTTAACAGCTTTTTAACAGCGAAAAGAAAACTGTATTCTGACTGAGTTTCACTTAATGAATGACGAAGAGCTTGACAAAAAACTGAGAATATTTTACGGCGAAGCTAAAACAAGGAAGGCAAGGAATAGAGTCAATCTTTGCTGCTAAAAATTCACTACTGCATTGAAAATCTCAATAGTCCCCCGTAAAACAGATGTATTCAGACAAATTCAAACCCATCTTTTAGTTTATCGAATCAGATGTTAAATGTAGCGATCAGGAGCATCAAGGACTGAGAAAAAAAGAAAACGTAAAGTACAAAAATCCTATGAATTTACCAACCTGAAAAAATTCGTCTCCAAACAATTCACAAGGCCTTACTATCAGAAATGTGTGGCTTATGTCACTCTTTACTGTTGTAGACGAAGTAGAAAAAGACAGCGAAAGCTCAGAAAAGAAAGCTTTTTCACAGTTTTTCCTCTAAGCTTTATTAAATTCTTGTAAAATAAATAAACTTACAGTCCTTGTAGCTTGTGAACATCAGCCAAAGCGTACACCACGAGCTGAAAGATTTCCTGTTCAAACCTTACCTCATCTGTTTAATCTTATAAAAACACGTCTTCAATTCATTTTTAGTACATCTTCGACTTTGCAGTAGCTTCATTAACATTTGAGAACATTTCTCGCCGTGATTTTGAAAGAGTTTGCCTCGTTAAATTCCATTTCTGTAGTAAGGAATTTGGTTGCTGTCAATGAAACTCTTGTCATGCGTACAAGCCTTGTTTTTGATACTAAGTTGGGAGAATTTCAATTTCATCAGCTTATTGTCGTAAAATAGTTCAAAATATTTTATAAAAGCAATATAAAACGTCCGGTTGTGTCTATATACTGTGATATAAACACTCTGGGAGCTGTAGAGCACTCGAGAAGTCAAAGAAACACTCGGCTGCGCCTCGTGTTTCTCTACGACTTCTCTCTTGCTCTACAGCTCCCAGCGTGTTTATATCACAGTATTTAGTAAAATTCTACTACTATACTATTGCAAATCCTGCATTCTGATTGGCTAACATACTCACTATCTATCAGCCGATAGATAGTGGGTAGAGAAAGCCGGCTTTGTTTTGAAAAAAATGGCAGCTTTCCCTTTGCGATTTTGTGAAGTTTCGTAAAAAAACCTCTTGTTTGCAATTGTATAGTTTCGTTGAGAATTTTACTAAAACAATTAGAAGACGAACTCTCGATTTCTATCGGCTTTGATAGTTGACTCGGGGCCGGAGCCCCTCGTCAACTATCAGCCGATAGAAATCTTGAGTTCGTCTTCTAATTGTTAAATAGACACGCGCGCCGTTTTATATTCCTTAATCAAAAAATGTATGTGTGAGCATATATTTCGTAATCAAATGCAGTATCTCCCTGTTCAAGGCAACTCGACAGGATACTGTGACGTAGGATGTTTTTAGAATATTCCTGAAGATTCCTAGAAGTTCGATTTTATTATAACTTCTTGTTAGAAACAGCAATGATAAAAGAAATAGGGGACATTACACGGTGGCGAGAAGATATGGAGTCTAACTTGGAGTGGTGAAAATATTTCACAAGTGAGCGCAGAGAGAGGCATGGCATTTCATTATGAGGAGATATCTGTCTCTTCAGAAATCGGTAAAAAGACTATGAAGTCGATTACTGGACGTGACTTCAGTTTGAAAGATCACATTTTATCTAAGTACGGCTCAGTAAAAAACTTGAAGGAAAAAGCTAAACTAGGTCAGGACTGGCAAGCACAGGCTGATTTGGCTACGATTTATAAAGATGGTTTACCAGAGCTGAACATCGAGAAAGATTTGGACGCTGCAATTCATTGGTATGAAGCTGCTATGAAAATTGGCGATTGGGCATGTCGTTCTTTGCATTTAAATACTCTTGGTTCTTTACATTTTCTAAAAGGATCAGTTCCCCATCAGCGTAGATCACTTGAACTGTTCTTGCAAGCTGCCCAGCTTGGCGACACAACAGCTGAAATAAATTTAGCAGAGTCATATCGATGTGGTACAGTAGTTAAAAGGGATATACAAGAAGCTTTCAAGTGGTATAGACGGGCAGCTGGAGAAGAACCATATAACGATGACAAACAAGACAGTCCTTTTCTAAAGCTCACGGGTTTTTTCACAGGAATGCTGAGGCAAATGCATGTGGGTTCAAAGCTTAAAGCCTTGAAAATGCTCTATCAAAATTACTTGGATGGTGACTGTCCTGAAGGCGAACCTCAGCCAGTAAAAGCACTATACTACCTGAAGAAGGCTGCTGAGCTTGGTGACCCTGAAGCTCAGAAAGACCTTGGTCTTGCTTACCTGACTGGCGAGTGTGGACATCCAAAGAATTTGGACAACGCAAAGCGGTGGTTAGGAAAAGCTGCAAAAAATGGTGAACAACAAGCTGGACAGGTTTGTTTGAAAAGACTTACTGTAAACATATATCCTAGATAGTCCATACAGTGCCCTAAACCTCTTTTTGGATTAAAAGGATCAAACTATGGACCTCTACTTGTTTAGCAGACAGCACATTAACCAACCAAGCCACACTTGCTCGTTAAAACAAGTGTGTGAGGTCACCGAGGATCAAACTATGGACCTCTTCTTGTTTAGCAGACAGCACACTGACCAACCAAGCCACACTTGCTCGTTAAAACAAGTGTGTGAGGTCACTGAGGATCAAACTATGGACCTCTTACTTAGCAGGCAGCACACTAACCAAACAAGCCACACTTGCTCCTTAAAACAAGTGTGTGAGGTCACCGAGGATCAAACTATGGACCTCTTCTTGTTTAGCAGACAGCACACTGACCAACCAAGCCACACTTGCTCGTTAAAACAAGTGTGTGAGGTCACTGAGGATCAAACTATGGACCTCTTGCTTAGCAGGCAGCACACTAACCAAACAAGCCGCACTTGCTCCATAAAACAAGTGTGTGAGGTCACTGAGGATCAAACTATGGACCTCTTCTTGTTTAGCAGACAGCACACTGACCAACCAAGACCAAGACACACTCGCTCGTTAAAACAAGTGTGTGAGGTCACCGAGGATCAAACTATGGACCTCTACTTGTTTAGCAGACAGCACACTGACCAACCAAGACCAAGACACACTCGCTCGTTAAAACAAGTGTGTGAGGTCACCGAGGATCAAACTATGGACCTCTACTTGTTTAGCAGACAGCACACTGACCAACCAAGACCAAGACACACTCGCTCGTTAAAACAAGTGTGTGAGGTCACCGAGGATCAAAGTATGGACCTCTACTTGTTTATCAAACAGCACAATAACCAACCAAGCCACACTCGCTCGTTAAAACAAGTGTGTAAGGTCACTGAGGATCAAACTATGGACCTCTACTTGTTTAGCAGACAGCACAATAACCAACCAAGCCACACTTGCTCCTTAAAACAAGTGTGTGAGGTCACTGAGGATCAAACTATGGACCTCTACTTGTTTAGCAGACAGCACACTAACCAACCAAGCCACACTCGCTCGTTAAAACAAGTGTGTGAGGTCACTGAGGATCAAACTATGGACCTCTTGTTTAGCAGACAGCACACTAACCAACCAAGCCACACTTGCTCGTTAAAACAAGTGTGTGAGGTCACTGAGGATCAAACTATGGACCTCTTCTTGTTTAGCAGACAGCACAATAACCAACCAAGACACACTTGCTCCTTAAAACAAGTGTGTGAGGTCACTGAGGATCAAACTATGGACCTCTTCTTGTTTAGCAGACAGCACACTGACCAACCAAGCCACACTTGCTCCTTAAAACAAGACTGTTTGTGAGGTCATGTTGATCGAGGATCAAACTGTGGACCTCTTGTTTAGAAGGCAGCACATTAAGATCTAACGAACCATTTAATTAAGCCATGCTTACTCATTAAAACAAGTGTGCGTGGATACTGAGGATCAAACTGTTTTTATGTCATGTGACCTAACTGTATAAACCAATCAGATCCAAGAAAAGCATGCTAATACTAATTGATATATTAGTTTATGAAAATGAATGGTGCAAAGTGAGTTTAACAGTCTTCTTTTCTGTAGACACTCAAGAAGTTAGATGACCAAGATGTAGTACAAACTACACAGCCAGAGACAGTCCAACAAGACATTTCAAAAAGCACTGTCCAACAATATTTGGACATCAAAAAAATGGAGATGAAACAAGAAGAACTGCATCCTTTCGATATTCCGAATCCAACTCTCTTCAAGGAGAGTACATTCACTCAATTCCCAGACTCACCAACAGCACAGCACTACCTTAAAGCCTTTCGACTTGTGAAAAAAGGGGTAGATAAACTCCAAAGCAGCAGCTTTACAGATCCTGAAGGAATAACACTGATTGCTCAAGGAATTCTCTATGAAAATTCTATCACACAGTCATTTCCTGAAATAGCAATGTCTAAATGCATGATGATTGGTTTGATTCGTAAGCAATTACGAGTTAACCCCAATTTCTTTGAGGGCTTATTTTTATTGGTTAGACTCTATCCAACGCAGCAAAAACTTAGTTTAGACAGCTATAAATTGGATTTCAAGAAAACCATGTCTTTAAAAAATCTTATTCAGTTGATTAAAAAAGCTGAGCCAGACAAGCCACCCAAAGAAGATCCATACAACTTTGAAGAAGACTACAGCAGCTGGTTGCATGTGCTATATTACTACTTGGGTTCTCTTTACATTATCACCGAATTGTTTAAAGATGGAGCTGAAGCATTTGAGAAATCATTGGATTGTTGTCCCAGTTACTATGAAGCAAAAGTGGGATTAGCTTATTCGTTGATGAAAATGGGCACAAAAGGTGTCAAAGATCGGCAACCCAACGCTGATGAAGATTTACTAGAGTCATTTGAGCCGCCCAAAAACCAGAGAATACCCAAAGGAGAGTACCTCATATGGACAAAAGACCAGCTCAGAGAGAAATCCAAGCAATTGTTCATGGAATATCTACAGGAAGCACCTGAATGTGACAAGAAATATCCCCACTGTCACTATCATTTGGCACTTCTTCAATGGATTGAGGGAGATTTGCAGGAAACTATAAAGTGGAAAGAAAAAGGTGAAGATGCTGAAGAAAAACGATTGCCATTCATGGAACCTGTTGATGTTGGCTCTGTGTTACATTAAATCAATGACATGTCATTGCTATTAATAGTGATTGGCAGCTGTCAGAGGGAAATGTTATATAAAACATTCCGCAGCAAAAGTCGTTATTTCTGATCGATTTGTTATTTTCGCAGCTTCTCCGTTATGCTTTTTTGTTTTTGTTGCAGAGTTTGTCTACCACGGTACCTGACTAAGAATATTAATCATAAAAAAAAAAACGGCGACGGCAACATCAATAATTAGTGTATCAGTCAAACGACTATGATTATGCCTAACACGAAACACGATACTTGCATGGAGTGAAAAACACCCCCGATATTAATACAGCTTATGTTGTTTTAAAGGAAAGTAGAATTTTATTGAAAAAAAATATATATGGTTAGCACATGATATGTAGAAGTTATGAAGAAAATTTGCCATAAGTATTATAATTTTATATTTACTATATGCAATAATAAATTATATTGTTTGACAATCCTTTGTTATGATTGTGCAATTGAAATTTAATGTTAAATCTTTTTTAACTGTATGCAAGTAATGCCATAGCATTTTAGGACAAAGATAGAAAATTGGCTCAGCAGCACCATCAAATGCTATAATTTGTTAAGTGTTTGACATCTAAAACCAGGACAAACATTACTGAGATGGTACAGTTTTGTTTCAATGTTTATTTCAGCCTGCATTCATAAAAAGCTGATATTTTTTGCTCATTTTCTTGCTATTTCAATGACATAATAAATAAAAATGAAACAGCAAAGTATTTCAGTTATTACAGATTCCTTCATGTAGATATCCCATAGATTTGATTTATTATTTTGCAGCCAATTGAAGACTTTTTACCTACTTCATGAATTTCAACACAAATATCTTAAAGTGTCTAAGCACCCTGATGGTTTAGTTTGAAAATAACTTCTACATGTAGTACAATAGCACAGTTTTATAGGATATGGACTTCCCATTTCAGAGAATAAGATAAAGGTTTAGAATTTAAAAATTGAAATTTGATATTTTAAGTGAATTCTGGGTCGACATAATCTCACTTGCAATCAGGGTTGACAGGCACTTAAGGACCTGGTTCCAAATCGATGGGATATCTTTGATGTGTGTAAAGTAGGTTTTTTTTTTCTGCAAAAAACATAACATTCTAAAGCCAGTTTGATCTGAGAGTCAGACCTGATAAGAATTATTAATAAAATGGAGGATATAATAATATTTAAATATTATTTAGTACAATCATGCATGCCTGTAAAATATCAGGGTTTGATTGCTTGCTTAGGAAGGACTGGGGTTTTGTTGTTTAAGTGACATCGCTGAGTATACAAATTTCTTCTTTTTACTGTTCGATGGAGATAAAAAAAATTGATGTATCCTAGGCATTGCACAAATTATACGCTTGAGCCTACTGGCCCACACAAAGGTTTGCTCAGCAGCCATTGTGTTATATCCATCAGCAACTTTGCCCTCGGGATTGTATTCAGTCTGGCATTTCCGGCCTTTGTGATTGCGAATATGCAGTTTATCAATAACTTTGACAATGCACTTCCAAACTTTATCCAAGGGACTTGGAAAAGGAAGATCATGGCGGCACACTTTCATTCCATCAACATGGCACATGTTGTCGTATGCTAAAATGGTACTTTCCATGTGTTTTTCTACCTCATCACTAGGCATTCCTGCATCCATTAATGGCTTGAATTTGCGGTACAACCATAGAATTATAATAAGAAAAGCCTGAGTTGGTGACTCTGACCTGGAGGGGAAAAAATAGAAAATAAGTTATTACCAGCATGGATATAATTCAACATTTACATTTGCCCACATTTACATGTACTTGTTTCTGTCACTATCAATCACTTAGTGACCCATAAGAGAAACACGATCCCTTCTGTTGCTACATAAAAAAGATGGTCCCTCCCTTGCCTTTTTTTACTTTTTTACCTTTCTTCCATCTCGGTGGGAAAAAGGTAAATTCTCAGCGGGAATTAATATTCACTGATAATCCCTGAGTCTGACACGAATAATTATTTTAGTATCATTACACATGTGATAATTCAAAAACACTGTTTTATTTTGAAAATGTAGATTCGTGTTTTGCAAGAGGAAAGTAAAATGAAGTGCACGCAATCCTATATTCACCTATAATAGATTATTAAAGAGAAATGAGAAATAATCAGCATGTACAATTTTCTATAATCACCTGGGTGATGATACGCACAGCTGATAAGCAATACCAACACAAATGAACAACTATCAATAATGTTGAGATATTGGAAATTATTTTCGGGCCTTTTCAAAGACTTATTAGACATTCAGGTTCATACAGCATTTTATGTAGATAAACATACACTTAAATAAATATACATTATCTACAATATACCTATACAAGGGTTGCCAATATTCGATGTTCCCACCAGCACTAACAACAAACAAGATACCACGTGACCAACTCTGCAGTGTCTTGCGTCCACCAGTGTCTTTGTTGCATGTAGATTTGACAACTTCAGCACATTCCTCAAGAAATTTTCCATTGGATTGTATAAAGTCCCCAGTTCCTACAAAATAATGTGATTGTTTGCTAATGTTGCTGTCAAAAGAAATTAAGCTTGGATACAAAAGAGAGAATAACAACTGAGCCACCACAGCTCCACTGCCTATGATAATTGAAATTGCTTGTTGTACAATTTGGTCTGACAATAAACAAGTAAAATAATAATAATAAATGACAATCTTTATTGAGGGAAATTTTTCAAAAGGAACTCAAAGTGATTACAAAAATGGTACAACTGTAGTGGGAAAACCTGTCTTACACCTAGTATATACTCCCTTTTATTTGGCTGCTTTAATATTTAGATTGGCCAAATGCTATGTATTACAGTGTGATTTATAACTCAAGATGGTGTGATTTGTGATGAAGTTGCACTCGGCTTAGAGACAATCACATTACAGAAAACACCAGTGACTTTTTAAGAATTGTAGCATGATTGACTTTCAATATTGTGTATCATCATTATTGATCATAATGGAACTTAGTGAGGCCAGTAATAAGTTATTAGGTTTTTTTTATCAATGCTCATCAGGATGACCTAGGTAATATCTTACATGTACTTGACCTAATATTGTACTACTCCCGAAATCAAAGTAAAAGCTATGAGTGTAGTAAAACTAAAAGTCAAATCCGTTGGTCTCAAGTTTATTAGTCACGGACTATTACGAGCCTCCAGCATAAAAAAGGATGCCTTAATTTACAGTACATTACCTTGGTAGGTTGTTGCATCAACTTCTTTTGATCCTCTTGGAAATGCTTTAAAATGTTCTTCAATTCTTTTATCTATTACATCTAAGCTTTCAGGAAGCTCTCCTGATGACAACATAAAATAGTTACTTACATTTTAGTTTTATAGTACTTATTTGCTGACAGCATAATAACTCATTTTAAACCCTTTATCTCCACAATTCTTGTGATCTGCACTGTTCCATATACCGTAAATCCTCTATTAAGCCCCCTCTCTTTTAAGCCCCCTCCCCCTTCACAACACAAAAATGGTAAATCATAATTGATCATGAGAGACTAACACAAGTGAATCAAATGTTGAAAATACCATGTAATTTGAACAATGCATATACCATGTCTTTAACATCCCTATAGATTATGCAAGATGGTCCATAGTAATACACTTCAGTTTAATCCTGTGTTGTGCTTTTCGGCTAAAAATCAATAAGCCCACTCTCTCTATTAAGCCCCCCCTCTCCAATAAGCCCCACTCAAACGTGCCTGAAATAAATAAGCACCCCATGGGGCTTAATAGATAATTTACGGAGAGAGAGGGAGAGAGAGAGAAAGAGAGAGAGAGACAGAGAGAGACAGAGAGAGACAGAGAGAGAGAGAGAGAGACAGAGAGAGAGAGAGACAGAGACAGAGAGAGACAGAGACAGAGACAGAGACAGAGACAGAGACAGAGAGAGTGAGAGAGAGAGAGAGATTGCAGCCCCAAAATAAGCCTGAACATACACAGCAACTGTAACAAGAAATATATAGTTTATAGTATTAACCTGAATCAATATCCTTGGGAGACACCTTGCAATACTCAAGAAATTCACGTAGACCAGTGGGTATTGTTCCCTTTTTTGCCAGTTCACAGTGATCTTTGCAAAATGCTTGTCCTCTCTCTGGAGAGAGAGGACAAACACTTGGGTAATTAATTGGACTTTGAAAGCCATTGATCCTTATTGGAACTTTCCACATACAATGTGGATACTTCAGCTTCCAGTTGCCATCCGCAACATAGAGAATTCCACACCCTTAAACGCAATACATTTTAAAAGTATTTTAATATTGAATACTAAGTAACTAATTGAGAAATCATTATAGAGTCATTAATATATTGAAGTGCTTTTTTTCAGATGTTCAGACTGTAGCAATCATGGCTTTTTCACTTTCAACTGTCTGTTTGTAAAAGCCAAGATTCATACTGAGCATAATTTAAGCAAGTCAAAATTAGTATGACACACCTTTCAATATTCTCAGTATATATTCTACGAGGTGAGCTGTTTACTGAACAAAATAAACTACATAGTTTAAATGCAGCATCTTAAAATTACAAAGGGTTTCCCATACCATATGCTGATGACTGCAATATCAGAGGAGTCATCATTTTTAAAATACACGAAATTTAACTGCTAATTAAACGATATATAACTTTGGAATGCATCACTGTGTTACTTTTATAGAAATTATTACAAATTAGTTATCACGTTAGCAGCCATTGTTTCAAATTACAAGCACAATATTATAAATAAACCTATATTATATAATGACTCCCCTTACATGCTTATTTACTGTAATGTATTTTTGAGCTTTTCCTTGATTTTTTTAATCAAGTAGTTTCTATTCGAATTCCAAAGGTTTTTTTTTGGTTTGAGATCATATAACCAAAGACACAGAAAAAAGTTTGTCAATTTCTGCGCATATATTTCTGATAATTATTATATCTATGATATAAACATACTCAAAAACTTGTTAGTGAAAATGCAGTGACAAACATCACAGCTACTTATATTAGTGGCTGGGAACCAATTAATTAAAACAAACCTTTTTTCTCACAGCTTGATGAGCATTCATGGTTGTAAAGCACATTACATCTCATTTCTGATATATACTCCATGGCATCTTCTTCACTGCCCATGAACTTTCCTTTATTCTTGGAAAATACCCATTTTTCTTTGACACCAAGGTCATTTAGCTCCTCTTCTAGCTCTTTATTCCAAAAGCTTTTAGCCACAGCTTTACTTGTTAACTCACCATGAAGGTTTCCTGTATATGTTGGATGTATTAATGTTTATATAGTATAGCACAATAATCTGTATATAACTACCTGTATGTTTATGGGCAAATAGTTATAATATATTTTTAATTCAGAAACATCAGTAAAGTATCCAGCTTTTAAGTATTGTACAGTATTTCAAGGTCCAACTGCTCATAAAATGTGCTAAAATAAAGTGAAAAATTCCTAATTTCTAAGCCACCACCCACTAATACATGATGTATTGTACCCACGTACCTCGTGATGAGTTGTCTGTGCTTGAAATATGAGGAGCTTCACTGGCAGGATCTGTGTGGAATATATAACAATATGACTTTTTTACATAATTTCTATGTGAATTTGTGTGCTCATTATTATAAGCTCATATGTTTTTTATCTCCTAGTATTTCTTTATACATTGATAATCCATTGATAATCAATAATTGATTATTGTGATGTAATGTTTTCCCATTGCAGACCACTTGTCATTCTCTTGAGAATAACATTTGATTCTTCGTTTGAGTTGTAATGCATGTGCAACCATTCAACAACGAAAAGTAATTATTGGGAATGTCAAGTGAACTGAAAGGGACTACCTAATAATGTCTATTATAATTTAAAAAAACTCAGAACAGATGATTCACTCAATTTGAATGTTATTATACTGTTCAGTGATTTCATTTGAAAAAGAATATTTCTAATTAACAATAGTTTTAAAATAACAGTTTTCCATGTATTCCTCCTTTAAAAGAGCTATAGCTTATGTGATTTATTTCTAATAAATACAGTACCCTTTTCACTGGCACTAGGAGATGCACATATTTGTAATTCCTTATCATCATAATCATCCTGTAACGCCATACCTGTAAGTAGATCAAAGAAATACATGTAGCAGCACATAGATGAGCCTTTAGACAAGTGGGATATTCATGGTATGCCACGAGAAAATATTTTATAAAATAACTTTGATATTACACACGCTCTGATTGGTCAAAAAGCCATATTTTATGAGAGCATAATACATGCTCACATCATTTTTTTCTCTCTAGAAATGTTACGTGTCGTGGTTTCCTATGCTTCTCTCATGTTCTCTCCACATCCCACGTGTCTTTATCAGAGTATAATACATGGAAAACTGTTTTTTATTCCTAAAGTATAATCATTTTATCCCACACAATAGAAAATACAAATGCATAGATTCAACACACATTGCATGATGGAAAGGAAGAGTGAAATACCGACGAAAATAAACTGGCTTTTCTGCTTTCTGATTGGCTATATTTCCTATGGTGTGGGATAAATATATATATTTCAGAAAAGGAAATTTAGAGAAGACTGTGCTTATGAGAGTGGTATTTTCTAACCTTTCAGCACAGATTGAACTTTTCCTATCTCCTCAAAGAACACTTCATTATAAGCTTCGGAGAATCCACTGAATGATACCCAGCAATGATTCCTAAAATGGAAGAAAAGAAAAATCTTATATCCAACAATTACAGTAATCCAGTTGTTCAAGTTTTTTATATAACATACCAAAAACAATCACAAATAAGAACCTACATATATTTGGGTGCTTGGTGGGAAAACAGGCTGATTTAGGTTCTTCATTAATATTAGGTTCATATTTTATTCTGAGGTTTAAATTGTGCTAGTGTTCAGAATAGTATTTTAAGCCCTTTATTTCAGTTAAGTCACAAAATAAAAATAAAAACATTCAAAATACAGCTGGATTTTTAGGCTGACTTTTGAATGGGACACGTGCTATTGGTTAGGCTGCAAACCTGAGTGTCGCACAGTGTATATACATGTATGTATCATTTTTCTTTTTCAGTGATTTATTTTTGTCATAATTTGTAAGTTTATCTTTTGATTTTTGTAAATGTGTATTTAAGTAAATCAATAAATAAATGATTAAATAATTCACTGCACACCCATACTTTCCAAACTGTACAATGAATAATGATAAATTATCACATAATCCTTGTTTTGTGTATTGTCATATTACTTACCCAAGAGATGGAATCCACTTGTACAAACTTTCTTCGATGTAAGTCACATTACTTACTTCAATTACACTGGCCGTTTTGGGATAATAATGCTGACCTTTGGCATCTGCATACTTGGAGATCCCATATCTTACTTGGCAATCACGGCATTCCAAGGTGACTTTTGTTGATGGCAAAGGACCATTAATACCAAACACAATAGCCTTAGAAGGAGGATTGTGCATTTGAAGATTTTTGCCACATGAAAGACATGACGTCACTGGAGGTGCTAAAAATGTGTTATGATTTGTCTTGGACAAATCAAAAACTTTAATTGGCAGTACACCAAACTTATTACTGAGGAATGTTGGACAATACCATTCAAGATATGATATATAATGTTGAAGCTCAGAAACTGGTAAGCGAATTCCAATGGATTCCAACATTTGAGAAATTAAAGATATACGTATACAAACGTTTGAACCCACTGGTGTCATGTTGTAGCAGCTTGGAACATGATCTAGAGCTATTTTGATCTTCATGACATCTTCGAAACCAATTTTTGCACACAAAATTGACATAGCGTCCTTTTCGCTGATTTCGATTTTGTTTCCCATTATCAGGTTCGTGTCTATGTCCTTCAGTCTATTGAGAATTTCATTCACTTCCTTCAGCATACATGTCCTTTTTGTGATTCGCGCTTCAATCGCTTCAGGCGTGAATGAGAAACGAGTTTTTTTTCCTTTTTGAAGCCATCTCAAGCTATCCACATGGTATGAATGTATGGCTATTGGTAAATCCCACGAAGTTTTGAAAAAAAATCTGTATGATCCAAGAGTGTACCTACAGATTTAGTTGTAAATAAACAGTCTTAAAGGACAGAGGGAAATGCCGGCTCAGACACCAAGTTTACGCATGCGTCAAACAATATTACCACAGATAGCCCAACAACGTGTTATTGTGAAAAACATGAAAAATATTTGACACCGACAAGTATCAAATGGTCGGAAAATTATTTTTTTTCAGACTTTCAGGAAGTTCAAATATTATTACCAATGAAAAGTCATCCTAGTGTATATATACTATGGTATAGGGATATACCTTAGTACGTTAGTACGTTCGTACGTACGGCATACATAGCTCATCCTACTAGTGTATATATATATGGTATAGGGATATACCTTAGTACGTTAGTACGTTCGCACGTACGGCATACATAGCTCATCCTACTAGTGTGTATATATATATAGTATGGGGATATACCATAGTACGTTAGTACGTTCGTACGTACGGCATACATACCTCATCCTACTAGTGTATATGTATATGGTATAGGGATATACCTTAGTACGTTAGTACGTTCGTACGTACGGTATACATAGCTCATCCTACTAGTGTGTATATATATATAGTATGGGGATATACCTTAGTACCTTAGTACGTTCGTACGTACGGCATACATAGCTCATACTACTAGTGTATATATATATATAGTATAGGGATATACCTTAGTACGTTAGTACGTTCGTACGTACGGCATACATAGCTCATCCTACTAGTGTGTATATATATATAGTATAGGGATATACCTTAGTACGTTAGTACGTTCGTACGTACGGCATACATAGCTCATCCTACTAGTGTATATATATATAGTATAGGGATATACCTTAGTACGTTAGTACGTTCGTACGTACGGCATACATAGCTCATACTACTAGTGTATATATATATAGTATGGGGATATACCTTAGTACGTTAGTACGTTCGTACGTACGGCATACATAGCTCATACTACTAGTGTATATATATATATAGTATGGGGATATACCTTAGTACGTTAGTACGTTCGTACGTACGGCATACATAGCTCATACTACTAGTGTATATATATATAGTATAGGGATATACCTTAGTACGTTAGTACGTTCGTACGTACGGCATACATAGCTCATACTACTAGTGTATATATATATAGTATGGGGATATACCTTAGTACGTTAGTACGTTCGTACGTACGGCATACATAGCTCATCCTACTAGTGTGTATATATATATAGTATGGGGATATACCTTAGTACCTTAGTACGTTCGTACGTACGGCATACATAGCTCATACTACTAGTGTATATATATATATAGTATAGGGATATACCTTAGTACGTTAGTACGTTCGTACGTACGGCATACATAGCTCATCCTACTAGTGTGTATATATATATAGTATAGGGATATACCTTAGTACGTTAGTACGTTCGTACGTACGGCATACATAGCTCATCCTACTAGTGTATATATATATAGTATAGGGATATACCTTAGTACGTTAGTACGTTCGTACGTACGGCATACATAGCTCATACTACTAGTGTATATATATATAGTATGGGGATATACCTTAGTACGTTAGTACGTTCGTACGTACGGCATACATAGCTCATACTACTAGTGTATATATATATATAGTATGGGGATATACCTTAGTACGTTAGTACGTTCGTACGTACGGCATACATAGCTCATACTACTAGTGTATATATATATAGTATAGGGATATACCTTAGTACGTTAGTACGTTCGTACGTACGGCATACATAGCTCATACTACTAGTGTATATATATATAGTATGGGGATATACCTTAGTACGTTAGTACGTTCGTACGTACGGCATACATAGCTCATCCTACTAGTGTATATATATATATAGTATAGGGATATACCTTAGTACGTTAGTACGTTCGTACGTACGGCATACATAGCTCATCCTACTAGTGTATATATATATAGTATAGGGATATACCTTAGTACGTTAGTACGTTCGTACGTACGGCATACATAGCTCATACTACTAGTGTATATATATATAGTATGGGGATATACCTTAGTACGTTAGTACGTTCGTACGTACGGCATACATAGCTCATACTACTAGTGTATATATATATATAGTATGGGGATATACCTTAGTACGTTAGTACGTTCGTACGTACGGCATACATAGCTCATACTACTAGTGTATATATATATAGTATAGGGATATACCTTAGTACGTTAGTACGTTCGTACGTACGGCATACATAGCTCATACTACTAGTGTATATATATATAGTATGGGGATATACCTTAGTACGTTAGTACGTTCGTACGTACGGCATACATAGCTCATCCTACTAGTGTATATATATATATAGTATAGGGATATACCTTAGTACGTTAGTACGTTCGTACGTACGGCATACATAGCTCATACTACTAGTGTATATATATATAGTATGGGGATATACCTTAGTACGTTAGTACGTTCGTACGTACGGCATACATAGCTCATACTACTAGTGTATATATATATAGTATGGGGATATACCTTAGTACGTTAGTACGTTCGTACGTACGGCATACATAGCTCATCCTACTAGTGTGTATATATATAGTATAGGGATATACCTTAGTACGTTAGTACGTTCGTACGTACGGCATACATAGCTCATCCTACTAGTGTATATATATATAGTATAGGGATATACCTTAGTACGTTAGTACGTTCGTACGTACGGCATACATAGCTCATACTACAAGTGTATATATATATAGTATGGGGATATACCTTAGTACGTTAGTACGTTCGTACGTACGGCATACATAGCTCATCCTACTAGTGTATATATATATATAGTATAGGGATATACCTTAGTACGTTAGTACGTTCGTACGTACGGCATACATAGCTCATACTACTAGTGTATATATATATAGTATGGGGATATACCTTAGTACGTTAGTACGTTCGTACGTACGGCATACATAGCTCATACTACTAGTGTATATATATATAGTATGGGGATATACCTTAGTACGTTAGTACGTTCGTACGTACGGCATACATAGCTCATCCTACTAGTGTGTATATATATATAGTATAGGGATATACCTTAGTACGTTAGTACGTTCGTACGTACGGCATACATAGCTCATCCTACTAGTGTATATATATATAGTATAGGGATATACCTTAGTACGTTAGTACGTTCGTACGTACGGCATACATAGCTCATACTACTAGTGTATATATATATAGTATGGGGATATACCTTAGTACGTTAGTACGTTCGTACGTACGGCATACATAGCTCATACTACTAGTGTATATATATATATAGTATGGGGATATACCTTAGTACGTTAGTACGTTCGTACGTACGGCATACATAGCTCATACTACTAGTGTATATATATATAGTATAGGGATATACCTTAGTACGTTAGTACGTTCGTACGTACGGCATACATAGCTCATACTACTAGTGTATATATATATAGTATGGGGATATACCTTAGTACGTTAGTACGTTCGTACGTACGGCATACATAGCTCATACTACTAGTGTATATATATATATAGTATGGGGATATACCTTAGTACGTTAGTACGTTCGTACGTACGGCATACATAGCTCATACTACTAGTGTATATATATATAGTATAGGGATATACCTTAGTACGTTAGTACGTTCGTACGTACGGCATACATAGCTCATACTACTAGTGTATATATATATAGTATGGGGATATACCTTAGTACGTTAGTACGTTCGTACGTACGGCATACATAGCTCATCCTACTAGTGTATATATATATATAGTATAGGGATATACCTTAGTACGTTAGTACGTTCGTACGTACGGCATACATAGCTCATCCTACTAGTGTATATATATATAGTATAGGGATATACCTTAGTACGTTAGTACGTTCGTACGTACGGCATACATAGCTCATACTACTAGTGTATATATATATAGTATGGGGATATACCTTAGTACGTTAGTACGTTCGTACGTACGGCATACATAGCTCATACTACTAGTGTATATATATATATAGTATGGGGATATACCTTAGTACGTTAGTACGTTCGTACGTACGGCATACATAGCTCATACTACTAGTGTATATATATATAGTATAGGGATATACCTTAGTACGTTAGTACGTTCGTACGTACGGCATACATAGCTCATACTACTAGTGTATATATATATAGTATGGGGATATACCTTAGTACGTTAGTACGTTCGTACGTACGGCATACATAGCTCATCCTACTAGTGTATATATATATATAGTATAGGGATATACCTTAGTACGTTAGTACGTTCGTACGTACGGCATACATAGCTCATACTACTAGTGTATATATATATAGTATGGGGATATACCTTAGTACGTTAGTACGTTCGTACGTACGGCATACATAGCTCATACTACTAGTGTATATATATATAGTATGGGGATATACCTTAGTACGTTAGTACGTTCGTACGTACGGCATACATAGCTCATCCTACTAGTGTGTATATATATAGTATAGGGATATACCTTAGTACGTTAGTACGTTCGTACGTACGGCATACATAGCTCATCCTACTAGTGTATATATATATAGTATAGGGATATACCTTAGTACGTTAGTACGTTCGTACGTACGGCATACATAGCTCATACTACAAGTGTATATATATATAGTATGGGGATATACCTTAGTACGTTAGTACGTTCGTACGTACGGCATACATAGCTCATCCTACTAGTGTATATATATATATAGTATAGGGATATACCTTAGTACGTTAGTACGTTCGTACGTACGGCATACATAGCTCATACTACTAGTGTATATATATATAGTATGGGGATATACCTTAGTACGTTAGTACGTTCGTACGTACGGCATACATAGCTCATACTACTAGTGTATATATATATAGTATGGGGATATACCTTAGTACGTTAGTACGTTCGTACGTACGGCATACATAGCTCATCCTACTAGTGTGTATATATATATAGTATAGGGATATACCTTAGTACGTTAGTACGTTCGTACGTACGGCATACATAGCTCATCCTACTAGTGTATATATATATAGTATAGGGATATACCTTAGTACGTTAGTACGTTCGTACGTACGGCATACATAGCTCATACTACTAGTGTATATATATATAGTATGGGGATATACCTTAGTACGTTAGTACGTTCGTACGTACGGCATACATAGCTCATACTACTAGTGTATATATATATATAGTATGGGGATATACCTTAGTACGTTAGTACGTTCGTACGTACGGCATACATAGCTCATACTACTAGTGTATATATATATAGTATAGGGATATACCTTAGTACGTTAGTACGTTCGTACGTACGGCATACATAGCTCATACTACTAGTGTATATATATATAGTATGGGGATATACCTTAGTACGTTAGTACGTTCGTACGTACGGCATACATAGCTCATCCTACTAGTGTATATATATATATAGTATAGGGATATACCTTAGTACGTTAGTACGTTCGTACGTACGGCATACATAGCTCATCCTACTAGTGTATATATATATATAGTATAGGGATATACCTTAGTACGTTAGTACGTTCGTACGTACGGCATACATAGCTCATACTACTAGTGTATATATATATAGTATGGGGATATACCTTAGTACGTTAGTACGTTCGTACGTACGGCATACATAGCTCATACTACTAGTGTATATATATATAGTATGGGGATATACCTTAGTACGTTAGTACGTTCGTACGTACGGCATACATAGCTCATCCTACTAGTGTGTATATATATATAGTATAGGGATATACCTTAGTACGTTAGTACGTTCGTACGTACGGCATACATAGCTCATCCTACTAGTGTATATATATATAGTATAGGGATATACCTTAGTACGTTAGTACGTTCGTACGTACGGCATACATAGCTCATACTACTAGTGTATATATATATAGTATGGGGATATACCTTAGTACGTTAGTACGTTCGTACGTACGGCATACATAGCTCATACTACTAGTGTATATATATATAGTATGGGGATATACCTTAGTACGTTAGTACGTTCGTACGTACGGCATACATAGCTCATACTACTAGTGTATATATATATATAGTATGGGGATATACCTTAGTACGTTAGTACGTTCGTACGTACGGCATACATAGCTCATACTACTAGTGTATATATATATAGTATAGGGATATACCTTAGTACGTTAGTACGTTCGTACGTACGGCATACATAGCTCATACTACTAGTGTATATATATATATAGTATAGGGATATACCTTAGTACGTTAGTACGTTCGTACGTACGGCTTACATAGCTCATACTACTAGTGTATATATATATAGTATGGGGATATACCTTAGTACGTTAGTACGTTCGTACGTACGGCATACATAGCTCATACTACTAGTGTATATATATATAGTATGGGGATATACCTTAGTACGTTAGTACGTTCGTACGTACGGCATACATAGCTCATACTACTAGTGTATATATATATATAGTATGGGGATATACCTTAGTACGTTAGTACGTTCGTACGTACGGCATACATAGCTCATACTACTAGTGTATATATATATAGTATAGGGATATACCTTAGTACGTTAGTACGTTCGTACGTACGGCATACATAGCTCATCCTACTAGTGTATATATATATATAGTATAGGGATATACCTTAGTACGTTAGTACGTTCGTACGTACGGCATACATAGCTCATACTACTAGTGTATATATATATAGTATGGGGATATACCTTAGTACGTTAATACGTTCGTACGTACGGCATACATAGCTCATACTACTAGTGTATATATATATAGTATAGGGATATACCTTAGTACGTTAGTACGTTCGTACGTACGGTATACATAGCTCATACTACTAGTGTATATATATATAGTATAGGGATATACCTTAGTACGTTAGTACGTTCGTACGTACGGCATACATAGCTCATCCTACTAGTGTATATATATATAGTATAGGGATATACCTTAGTACGTTAGTACGTTCGTACGTACGGCATACATAGCTCATACTACTAGTGTATATATATATAGTATAGGGATATACCTTAGTACGTTAGTACGTTCGTACGTACGGCATGCATAGCTCATCCTACTAGTGTATGTATATATAGTATGGGGATATACCTTAGTACGTTAGTACGTTCGTACGTACGGCATACATAGCTCATACTACTAGTGTATATATATATATAGTATGGGGATATACCTTAGTACGTTAGTACGTTCGTACGTACGGCATACATAGCTCATACTACTAGTGTATATATATATAGTATAGGGATATACCTTAGTACGTTAGTACGTTCGTACGTACGGCATACATAGCTCATACTACTAGTGTATATATATATATAGTATAGGGATATACCTTAGTACGTTAGTACGTTCGTACGTACGGCATACATAGCTCATACTACTAGTGTATATATATATAGTATAGGGATATACCTTAGTACGTTAGTACGTTCGTACGTACGGCATACATAGCTCATACTACTAGTGTATATATATATATATAGTATGGGGATATACCTTAGTACGTTAGTACGTTCGTACGTACGGCATACATAGCTCATCCTACTAGTGTGTATATATATAGTATAGGGATATACCTTAGTACGTTAGTACGTTCGTACGTACGGCATACATAGCTCATCCTACTAGTGTATATATATATAGTATAGGGATATACCTTAGTACGTTAGTACGTTCGTACGTACGGCATACATAGCTCATACTACAAGTGTATATATATATAGTATGGGGATATACCTTAGTACGTTAGTACGTTCGTACGTACGGCATACATAGCTCATCCTACTAGTGTATATATATATATAGTATAGGGATATACCTTAGTACGTTAGTACGTTCGTACGTACGGCATACATAGCTCATACTACTAGTGTATATATATATAGTATGGGGATATACCTTAGTACGTTAGTACGTTCGTACGTACGGCATACATAGCTCATACTACTAGTGTATATATATATAGTATGGGGATATACCTTAGTACGTTAGTACGTTCGTACGTACGGCATACATAGCTCATCCTACTAGTGTGTATATATATATAGTATAGGGATATACCTTAGTACGTTAGTACGTTCGTACGTACGGCATACATAGCTCATCCTACTAGTGTATATATATATAGTATAGGGATATACCTTAGTACGTTAGTACGTTCGTACGTACGGCATACATAGCTCATACTACTAGTGTATATATATATAGTATGGGGATATACCTTAGTACGTTAGTACGTTCGTACGTACGGCATACATAGCTCATACTACTAGTGTATATATATATATAGTATGGGGATATACCTTAGTACGTTAGTACGTTCGTACGTACGGCATACATAGCTCATACTACTAGTGTATATATATATAGTATAGGGATATACCTTAGTACGTTAGTACGTTCGTACGTACGGCATACATAGCTCATACTACTAGTGTATATATATATAGTATGGGGATATACCTTAGTACGTTAGTACGTTCGTACGTACGGCATACATAGCTCATCCTACTAGTGTATATATATATATAGTATAGGGATATACCTTAGTACGTTAGTACGTTCGTACGTACGGCATACATAGCTCATCCTACTAGTGTATATATATATATAGTATAGGGATATACCTTAGTACGTTAGTACGTTCGTACGTACGGCATACATAGCTCATACTACTAGTGTATATATATATAGTATGGGGATATACCTTAGTACGTTAGTACGTTCGTACGTACGGCATACATAGCTCATACTACTAGTGTATATATATATAGTATGGGGATATACCTTAGTACGTTAGTACGTTCGTACGTACGGCATACATAGCTCATCCTACTAGTGTGTATATATATATAGTATAGGGATATACCTTAGTACGTTAGTACGTTCGTACGTACGGCATACATAGCTCATCCTACTAGTGTATATATATATAGTATAGGGATATACCTTAGTACGTTAGTACGTTCGTACGTACGGCATACATAGCTCATACTACTAGTGTATATATATATAGTATGGGGATATACCTTAGTACGTTAGTACGTTCGTACGTACGGCATACATAGCTCATACTACTAGTGTATATATATATAGTATGGGGATATACCTTAGTACGTTAGTACGTTCGTACGTACGGCATACATAGCTCATACTACTAGTGTATATATATATATAGTATGGGGATATACCTTAGTACGTTAGTACGTTCGTACGTACGGCATACATAGCTCATACTACTAGTGTATATATATATAGTATAGGGATATACCTTAGTACGTTAGTACGTTCGTACGTACGGCATACATAGCTCATACTACTAGTGTATATATATATATAGTATAGGGATATACCTTAGTACGTTAGTACGTTCGTACGTACGGCTTACATAGCTCATACTACTAGTGTATATATATATAGTATGGGGATATACCTTAGTACGTTAGTACGTTCGTACGTACGGCATACATAGCTCATACTACTAGTGTATATATATATAGTATGGGGATATACCTTAGTACGTTAGTACGTTCGTACGTACGGCATACATAGCTCATACTACTAGTGTATATATATATATAGTATGGGGATATACCTTAGTACGTTAGTACGTTCGTACGTACGGCATACATAGCTCATACTACTAGTGTATATATATATAGTATAGGGATATACCTTAGTACGTTAGTACGTTCGTACGTACGGCATACATAGCTCATCCTACTAGTGTATATATATATATAGTATAGGGATATACCTTAGTACGTTAGTACGTTCGTACGTACGGCATACATAGCTCATACTACTAGTGTATATATATATAGTATGGGGATATACCTTAGTACGTTAATACGTTCGTACGTACGGCATACATAGCTCATACTACTAGTGTATATATATATAGTATAGGGATATACCTTAGTACGTTAGTACGTTCGTACGTACGGTATACATAGCTCATACTACTAGTGTATATATATATAGTATAGGGATATACCTTAGTACGTTAGTACGTTCGTACGTACGGCATACATAGCTCATCCTACTAGTGTATATATATATAGTATAGGGATATACCTTAGTACGTTAGTACGTTCGTACGTACGGCATACATAGCTCATACTACTAGTGTATATATATATAGTATAGGGATATACCTTAGTACGTTAGTACGTTCGTACGTACGGCATGCATAGCTCATCCTACTAGTGTATGTATATATAGTATGGGGATATACCTTAGTACGTTAGTACGTTCGTACGTACGGCATACATAGCTCATACTACTAGTGTATATATATATATAGTATGGGGATATACCTTAGTACGTTAGTACGTTCGTACGTACGGCATACATAGCTCATACTACTAGTGTATATATATATAGTATAGGGATATACCTTAGTACGTTAGTACGTTCGTACGTACGGCATACATAGCTCATACTACTAGTGTATATATATATATAGTATAGGGATATACCTTAGTACGTTAGTACGTTCGTACGTACGGCATACATAGCTCATACTACTAGTGTATATATATATAGTATAGGGATATACCTTAGTACGTTAGTACGTTCGTACGTACGGCATACATAGCTCATACTACTAGTGTATATATATATATATAGTATGGGGATATACCTTAGTACGTTAGTACGTTCGTACGTACGGCATACATAGCTCATACTACTAGTGTATATATATATAGTATGGGGATATACCTTAGTACGTTAGTACGTTCGTACGTACGGCATACATAGCTCATACTACTAGTGTATATATATATAGTATAGGGATATACCTTAGTACGTTAGTACGTTCGTACGTACGGCATACATAGCTCATCCTACTAGTGTATATATATATATAGTATAGGGATATACCTTAGTACGTTAGTACGTTCGTACGTACGGCATACATAGCTCATCCTACTAGTGTATATATATATATAGTATAGGGATATACCTTAGTACGTTAGTACGTTCGTACGTACGGCATACATAGCTCATCCTACTAGTGTATATATATATATAGTATAGGGATATACCTTAGTACGTTAGTACGTTCGTACGTACGGCATACATAGCTCATCCTACTAGTGTATATATATATATAGTATAGGGATATACCTTAGTACGTTAGTACGTTCGTACGTACGGCATACATAGCTCATACTACTAGTGTATATATATTTAGTATAGGGATATACCTTAGTACGTTAGTACGTTCGTACGTACGGGATACATAGCTCATCCTACTAGTGTATATATACTATGGTATAGGGATATACCTTAGTACGTTAGTACGTTCGTACGTACGGCATACATAGCTCATCCTACTAGTGTATATATATATAGTATAGGGATATACCTTAGTACGTTAGTACGTTCGTACGTACGGCATGCATAGCTCATCCTACTAGTGTATGTATATATAGTATAGGGATATACGTTATTACGTTACATAGCTCACTGTATTATATAACATGGTTGGAATACACAGCTAGTACATAGTTATATTATTTCGTGCAATATCAATCAATTTCTCTATTGATATTTGGCATATTTTATCTTGAAATTTTGTGTTAGTTGGGCATTCTTTAGGATTTGTATTGGTGATAATAGGAAATTTCAAAACTCAATTCGTACGTTCTTACGCTGTACTAAGCGTTTTTTTTAGGACATGCGTTCCTATATTAGGCATGGTATATTTCTAGTAACTAATAAAGATAGATTTAGGCTCTCTGTATTTACTTTAATAAATAAGAGTACGTAAAAACATTCCAACTCGAGCGAGGGGGCCCGAAATTCCCAAGCATCTCCGAAGCAAAAGGCAAAAAAAAAAAAAGTGGCCTGTCAAAAAACGCCGAACTGTGAAAAAAAAAGGGAGCTACCAAAATCCCCAAGATAAATCCCCAAGAAAAAAAGATTCCTAATCTAGCTAGAAATTTGCTTAAAGCGTGGGGGACGTGAGGGCGGGTATTCCTCGAGTTACGCGCTTCGAGTTACGCGCATCGAGTTACGCGCTTTTCGAGTTACGCGCTTGACCACACCCACATTTGTCTTTGCCACACCTTGCGCGTAACTCGAAGACACTAAAGGTTGTTTGTGAAAAAAAAAACCTCAAAAACACAATTTCATGTCAATATTTCATTATCAGAGTGTTCCTCAACTACCAAACAACATTTGTAGAGACTTTATTCAAAAGCATTAAATAATTTAAGTCTTTCTGAAAGCATATTTTCAAACCATATGAAATTTGAATATATAATTCACTCACTGAAGCTAATGACGTTACAACCCACTAATTCTACGCTTGGGCTACCTGTGCTCAGACCACGTTTTCAAGACTTCAGTGGATTTCGTCGGATCTTATCATTCGGGATCGTTCGGGGTATCGTCCGCCAGTGATGATAGCAAAACGAAAGCAAACTGAATATATACGAAAGAAACTCGAAAGAAACGAGAGACACACGAGGTTACAAGCTGACGAGATGTCTGACTGTTGATTGGTTACGAAGCTTTAACGGCTTTCGGCATCGCTTGAGATTACACTCTTACAGCCACTTCGGAAACTACACGATGACATAGTGGCTATGCCTTTTCAGAAGGCAGTAGCCACAGAAATGGATAAACCAATGAATGGTATAAATTAACAAGAATATCAATATTTACGAAATTAACACTGTGAACAGATGAATTCTCCTGATGTCAAGACTTCAGTTATCTACCAATCACAAAACTTTGGCTTACGTATACTCTTTCCAGTTAATAATAGAACGTAACGTTAGCAGAACATAGACATGACATGACGTTCTCTACATCATCATCATCATCATCATCATCATCATAATAATAATAATAATAACATACTAGTTATACAATGGTTTCGAGTGGCATGCCGTGGAATTTCCCACGTGTCACTAAAGAAAATACAAGTGACGAGTGGGATATCCATGGTATGTCACGAGAAATCATATAACCATTTTATCCCACACCATAAAAAATACAAATGCATAGATTCAACGCGCAGTGCATGATGGGAAGGAAGAGTGAAATACCGACGAATATACAACCCGCGACTTTCCTGCTTTCTGATTGGCTGTATTTGCTATGGTGTGAGATAAAAGGCAGAATTTCGAAAGGAAGGCTGTAAAAATCTACGCAGATGAGACGACTACAAAAACGCGTCTACCATCATAGCTCGAGATACACCAGGGATATCCCACCTCCCTGTAGGATATACGAACTCCACAATCCTGAAACATTCTAAGAAGACAGGACATCTACCAGATCTTAGCGGATAATTTTCAGAGGCACTTTATATCAAAGAACTTCGGTTGAGCTAACATGTAAATCACTTTACTTTGCAGTCGATGGCCATCGGATGATGGCCGAAATGAAAATCGTACAAATTTCTCGTTACAGGGACCGCGGTCCCTGCGTTATCTCGTTTTTTATTACCTAGCTAATTTTAAGATTATTTAGCTTTCAGGATGAGATATTTGCTAAGTATAAACTAATCAACAATGGCAGGGACTGCAACAGGAGCCACAAAAAGTTTTCTCGCTCCACTGACACTCACTCTCCCACCTCCTCCTCCGAGAACTATTTCATTACCAGCAAGAGCACCAGGTAAATTTCACGCCGTTTTTATCATTATTGTATTATCTTCTGACATGGCGGCAATGCCTATTGTTCATTTATCAGTTGTTTCTGGCCATTGGATTACACCTATTTTCAAAATTACGCGACTCGCTGATAACTCGCCTAGAGTTTTGACTGCCGTCACTCAAATAACTAACGGTTGGTATTTGCAAAATGCCAACTTCCTAAACCTCAAAACGAAGCAAACTTACTTTTCTTCCTTAAATATTCAAAAGGTTCAGAATTTGAGATCAATCTTTGCTTTTTTTTGTAAGGAAATTGTCAGCAATTTGATTGATGGAAGTCTAAACACTAGACTGAATGCCTTTGAAGGGCAGTCAGCACGAGTCGCTGAATTTTGGAAAATGGGTATAAATGATCTCAGTTGACAGGAAGTATTGTTATGATTGGATAAATAATACAGAAACCTAAGGGTATTCTGCAGCCTGGAGGTCCACGATTTAATGGAATTCCTGCTTGATTGCTTGATAGGTTCTTCCGCGTCATTGAACCTACAAGATGATCAGAAAAGATGGCTTGTGACCGGTATTTGTCTCCACAAAATCCTCCTACCAGCTTTACGAGATTTCGTTAAATCAGAGATGGTCAAGAATTATGTTCATCTGATAACCACCCAAAATATTGACAAGCAAAGTCATGCGAAACACTTACTTAAAGATGGAAAGTGCAGCAATTTGAATTATGGCAGCATCAACAGCAACGAAGCAACACACAAGAAGAAAACTAGTCTTTATGACTACGATGTCAAATCTGAAGTTGACTTGGCCAAGTTGTACCTGCAGCCTTTCATGGCTAAATTCACAGGTAAAATATGCGGAGGGGCTGGTTGGCCGGGCTAATATTCCCTCCCCACTCACTTTTACCCTTTTGCATGCTAATCTCATATTTTCTGATCTAAGCCCCCCTCCCCATCCACAGTCCATTTACATATATGCCTTACTCTTTCATGAAGAGGCATAAAACGCATCAAGGTGACATAGGTTGAGTTCTTTTTTCTCATTTCATTTTTCGTAAAACAACAATTAACCCCAAAAAAATGGCATTGCAGGACCTTTGCAATGAAAATCAATAGATATTATGGGAGTACATGTGATGTTTGCATACATACATACATACATACATACATACATACATACATACATACATACATACATACATACATACATACATACATACATACATACATACATACATACGTATGTCACATACGTAAGGCACTGAAGGCGCAAGAAGTACCTTAACTTTGCTAATTCAAAAGCACTATTTGCTTCATTTCCTCTTTTGACAGGTTTTGATGGTACTTGTGATTTATCTGCAGTACTTGGTATTCTCTCTTCTGCTAGTGCATTTTCTTCGGCAGTTCAAGGGTTCTCCAGTGATGTAAGGAAAGACGTCAGGAACGAATGGGGACATTGTAACTTTGGGCACTGGAACATAACAAAATTTGCAAAGTGCTTCCAACAGATGGAGTCTCTTGTACGAGCCCTAAATTTGTCTCTAGCTGAAGAGAATCGAATAACTGATGAGCTAAAAGACTGGGAAACAAAAGGTATGGATGGCATTTTGTACCTAAAATTTCCCATTTTCAACATTGTTTACTTAATGTTGCTTCATTTCATGCAGGATTACAACTTTTTATGGGTAACATTGTGGACGCAGATCTGGTCAAGTTTATCGAAACAGAAGTTGCCCAGCTGAATGAAAATGTAAAACATCTCGAAAAAACCCAAGCAGACGAAGCCCTTCGAGTAAGCAATGGTTTGCAAAGTGTCCAGGAAGCTCTTGAAGAATACAAACATGATATCAACAAGGCTCTTGAATCTTTGAAAGAATCTCAAGAAAATGTCAGACACAGAGTAGATGAAGTAGTTGAAAGCACATCTGGTATTGCTGAGACTGTGGGCTCTTTGAAAGATGACCAAGAAAATCTTACAGTTAAAGTTGACAGTATGGAGAAGAACCAGAACACACTAACGAAAATAGTTGAGGAAGGAGAAGAGAAGCATGCTGGTCTAGAAAAAAGGGTCGAGGCCTTGGAAACTGCAATAGAAACCAAAAGCAGTCAAGAAGCAATTCTTACATTCCAAGCTCCCAATCGTATCCCGTGTTTCCATGGTCGGGTTGACGAGCTGGAAATTCTCAACAAGCCATTAGATAATAAAACTGCTCCATGCAGTATGACAGCTGTGTCTGGACTTGGTGGAACTGGAAAAACCTCACTTGCTATTGAACACATTTGGAGAAACAAAGAAGTCTACAGTGGTGGTGTGTTCTGGATATCAGGTGAAAGTAAAAGTCTGTTTGATCTTTCCATGAGGGAAATGGCTCGGCAGATAGGGACCTTTGATGAAGATTTTCAAATAACATTGTCAAAAACAATAAGTTGGCTACAGCAAAGAAAACAGTACTGGTGTCTGGTTATTGACAACCTGGACGAACTTGAGCTTTCAACAGAAATGTTAAAACTTATTGGTGGCCACTGGAAACGACAAGCTAAAGGATATATTATAATTACTACAAGAAGAGAAAAGCATTTTCTAGAAGAAGAGATTTCTGATTTTTCAGCTGAAAATTTCATTGAATTGAAAAATCTTTCAGCAGATGAAAGCGTTGAGTTTATCAAGATGAGAACTGATAGAGCAGGCACACAAGATGACGTAGTCATTCGTGAGTTGGTCGTAGAGTTGGGCACCCTTCCTTTGGCTCTGGACCAAGCTGCAGCCTTTATCAAGAACAAGAAAGAAATATCATTCTCCCAATACTTAGATCAGTATAAGAAGCAAAAGTTGCAGATATTAAAGAGGTCCAAAGCTCATTATCCTGCTCAAGACACGTCCAAGGACAGGATTGCTGTGCATACCACATGGCAGCTAAACTTTGAATATGTGTCTCGACTGTCTGAAGAATATGGTATTGGCCAGGCAGCAGCTCTTGTTATGGAAGTGTCCGCGTTCCTATCGCCCGATGATATCCCACAAGAGATCATCAACCAAGGTCTGCCTCCAGTAAATAATGAAGACTTAATATATTGTCTTTCCACATCATTTGGCGTTACTGACATAGTGAGTGTGTTGACCAAGTTCTCGCTGTTCCAGACGTTCACCAACAATTCATTCAGTGTCCATCGACTTGTGCAAGAGGTAATCAGAAGTAGAATCAGTCAAGAACACTTGAAAGATGTCATCCTGTGTGCTTGTAGGATGATGTGTTACGCGTTTGCTAACGCTAGGTCACCAGCTGAAGTCTGTAAAAGTTTTGAAGGCGATTCCGTCTTCAGCCAAGAGAATCTCCCCTCATTACATTCATGGGTAAAATTTGCTGCTCATGCTTCTGTCTTGCAGAAGTACTTGATTCACAATTCTCAGAAAAATGATGCGCTCCGACAGGAGTTACTTTACTCGGAAGAGTCTGCTGTTCTTCTCAATGAAGCCTCGCTGTATTTCAGCGTTTGTCATCAGAAAGTCGAAGCAATGGAGCTTCAGGCTTCTAAATTAAAGGTGATGACACAGTTAGAGGAACTTACTAATGAAAGACTAGATCACTTGAGATATTTTGATATTCCGCTGAAAAGCGTTCATTTCAAGCTTATATCACACTGTATGGCGATACACGAGAAATCTGTTTCTACAGATGAAGATGTAAGACAGTTTTCCGAGCTTACAGAGGAAAATGTTCAGAAGGCAAACCAGTTAAGAGAAAAAGGAAACAATTTTGAAAAACAGCAGAACTACGACGAGGCAATCAATCTTTACACTGAAGCAATGAAATATAACAAGGATGATCCTCGACTGTACAACAATCGAGCTTATTGTAAATTGAAGCTGGGGAAACCAGAAGAAGCGTTAGTTGACTGTGAGCGTTGTTTAAAGTGGGACGAAAAGAATGGTCAAGCATTGATGCGAAAAGCATGGGCTTTGTACGAGCTTTCTAAAACACAAGGAGAAAAGCTGAAGGGAAGGATGAGAGCTGCTGCTGCTCTTGCTGCTTATGTCGATCCAACAGCCGCGAATGGAAAGCGTTTCAAGGAGATGTTTCCCAAACTGATATTTAAGGAAATTTTCAACCCCTTGCAGCTAGCTGGATCATTCATGCTTTCTATTCCCAGTATAACATTACTTCTTCACGAAGGATGTTACGAGTTTCATGGAACAATGATCGACAAAGACGTGCAACTTGTTGCTCTCAGCAAAGGTGTTGTTGTAAAATTTCAGGCGTTACCTATATTTGGTTCTAGCTTTTACGCTCAAGGCATAGTTTTTGCAAAAGATAGTGGAGGCATAACATGCGAAAATAAAGGATCGCTCGACCTTCTTAAATGCCAGGTATCTGGTGGCTTTCGATGCTGTAAAGATTTTCCAGATTGTAATGGCGGATCAGGATGTGTTGCTTCTAAGATTTCTGGACGCAAGCCATGTGACCGAACTGGTAAATTTGGAGTTCATGGTGAAATTTCTGGTATTGGTGGCAATCCAAGTATCTGTGTTAATGGAGGCAGCATTGCCCATATAGAGAACTGTGAGATAACAGATTGCGGTGGAGGAGGAATCCTGTGTCAAGGGGATGGGTCTAGTCTGACGGTGAAATCCTGTCGAGTGAACAGGAATGGACAAGCTGGACTTGAAGCTCGCTATGGTGGTCGTCTTGTTGCTATTGACAATGACATGTATGCTAATAGACACCATGGCATTTTGATTGGTCCGACTGCTGGCGAATGCAAGGTTAACGATAACAGAATATACGAGAACAGCAAAGAAGGGATTTTTGTTAATCGGACAAAGGATCAAGTTGTGGTCAACAGCAATCGGATTTACCACAACCTGGCCTTTGGAATTTCCTTAGATAGCTGTAAAGTAGAAATCAAGGACAACGAGATATTTGAGAATACTTTCTATGGCATCCACGCTAAGATCTTGACAACATCTATCGTGGAAAACAACGATATTTACAGCAACAAGTGTGGTGGTATTCATATTGGCGTGGACAATTCTGGTGGTGTCGAAATCAAATTAAATGTCATTAGAGATCATAGTGGACCTTGGCTTGTAATACAGGGTGAGGGTTATACTCATAGTTCTGACACTACCGCCACAGAAGAAGGTTATACGCTTTCTCCGACTCTGAAAGACAACGATATAAGGAACAATGAAGAGAAAGCGTCCCATCCAAAGGAAAAGATAGAATCAGTTCAAAGTGAATGTGCTTTCTGCCGTAGCTCAAAGAATCTTCAAAGATGTTCCAGATGTAATATAGCGATGTACTGCAACTCAACCTGTCAGAAAACACACTGGGAAAAACACAAGGCTTTGTGTTCTGCTCTAAAAGATCAGTATTACGTAACAGTGGAGCCAAGGAAGTATTTCCCTGATGAAACAGCTGGTATCAGAACTTTCGGTCCACATTTTATAAAGGGCACTGGAAAGGGGCCAAAGCCAGACCCGAATAGCAAGCGAAGGTTCATCGTCAAAATCCAAACTCAGCAACTTAATGGTCATCCTCTACAAAACCTAACTGTGTATGACAAGAGTCGTTATATTGATGGTCTTATCGAAAGCCCTGAAATATTTCACGTGATTATGGAGTGTGGTGTTCTTAGAGAATTTGAAAAATTTACGAGTAAGAAAGCATATTTTTACGCAACGTTTGCCGACGGTGGGAAAAAGCTGAATATATACCTTGGAGAACTAGCTCCTCTACAAGAATGGAGGCGTTAAGTATTACCTTCAGTTTTTGGATAAACTAATAAGGACTATTAATATACATTTTACTCACTATCTCGCTTCTGATTGGCCAAGAGCCCTCAGCCAATATGGTGTGAACTCGACCCATGTCGAGTTCAAAAGTCACAATTATGGAAATACGTTTGCTATTTTTTCGAAAGCAGAATTAAATCTTTATTCTTAAATTATTCTTACATTTACAAAATGTATAATGGTTTTTGAGTTCGTATATAATAGTGTTCTTAATAACTCAAGTAAGATATCAAGAACAGCTAGTCACTCAAACAATTAAATTTTTCACCAAATATATAATTTCAGCTTTATTTTTGCTGTTTCTATTAATAGCCAATCATTCTGAGGCTTGTTAAGTAATATATCATATCAGTTAATAATACCAATAAGTAACTGTTTATGACAATAATGAAATTATTTTTTGCCACAAATAAACCAATAACCTAATTAGTAGACAATAGATAATTGGATATAATGTAATTTTGTTAATTTGTTTGTTAAAACTAGACTAGCGGATATAAGGTACGAATAAAATGGACTATGATGGGTTTCATGTTGATCTTTCTCTGGACCGTGTTTGGCCGGTGTCCATATTGATCTTGCTCTAGAATCAAAGTGGCAAATAGTAAGTAGTCCATTTATCCACGAGGCTGATATGATCGATCGAGCGCTGTCTCTCACCGCAGTGTAGTTCAAGCTTGGGCTCCCGGGTTTAACTGATTCTCGAATGCACCATGGCCTCATGCGACTGACTTGAGTTGGTTTCAACCTGACATTTCTCTACTTATATATCAGTAATGGAATATTGACACATAGCGTTTGTTCTTAAAGGTATTTAAGAATAATATGACTCAATCATGATTATGAAAACCAGATTGGCAAAAATTTTAGCCTGGGAGCCACTCGCAGTTGAGAAATTTTGGTTTAAAAACTAAAAGAACAATAGGGTTAAGTAAATGACGTCATTTACTCACAATTTAGATGCTGAAAAAAATATATAATTTTTATCCGCAAATTTTGACTGTGAAGAAAATATGTTGCTTGGCTACTATTGGGGCCATATAGATAAGTTTAACCAAGTTTCAAGGCATTTTCAATTTTCATCGATTTTCATCCAAGTGCCCCTTTAAGAAAATCTAAGTAAGCCAACGAAGTGGTGAGATTTAAAATTAGATATTGTTTTAGAAGATTTAGATAATTTTTAGAAGTCGAACGAAAAAACCTATTGGATTCAGTGTGCCGCAGCCAACACATAATTACTCACAACTCACAACGAAGCTATGTACATGCACTTCCTTATATGGAGGGTAAACCAGTCAAACCTGTTTAGAACAAAAACAAAAACAAAAAACCAAATCGAAACCCTTTTTCTCCGGTTAATGTTTTCTAATGATACAAGACACTTCATTGAAACAGTAGAGAAGTCAGAGTCAAGGATGGCTCGAGCAGAACGCAATGGCTGCACTATTAGAGGGTCCTGAAGGGGTGTCCCAATCCCATTTCCCAGCCCAAAATTTTGCAAAATCCACGTCCCAGTCATGCAAAATCTCAGTCTGAGTTATAGAGTTAGAGTTAGTAAAGATTATTATTACGTATACATTGGAGCCAAACGACAGTTCATTTGTAACGTCATGCTTAATATATGCGATCTTGCAATAAAATAATGCTGAACGTCTACAAGAAAAAATAATCAAACCACTGAGCAACAACAACAGTAGAAGAAGAAAAAAAGAAGAAAAAACATATACCCAAAACAAGAAAAAAATCTAGGCACGATTAGGTTTGAACTCCCGTCCGCAAAAAAAGATTCAAAAAATTTATTCCACGATGCCGTGCCCCAGTGACATTCGAGGATGCAGAAACTCCTTCTGCTCTTGCGGGTCGGTGTACGGATTATGCAGCATAATGATCTAGCCGAGGCATCAGGGGAGAGACTAGCCGGCCCCCAGGCCATATCTACAGCTAATCCCTTGCACTACTTGCTACGTACATTGATTTTAAGGGGGAAAAAATCTAGTCTATCTTGCGCATTGTTTTTATGGCTATTGTTGTGCTAATTCCTTAAACTCGTGGCCTAGTGGAAAAATCTTGGGCTTCGAACAAGACTATAAGTCAAGCCCGATTGGGCTGGGTTAGTACCCGTATGGGTGACCTGAAACTTGCACTTAGTAATTCTTATATGCTTTATTCTCATTTGGTAAATATCTCGACTACAGACTCATTTGCGCAGGAGGTTTAGCCTGGTTTAATGGCAAAGTGTGCCCTAAAGTCAACTGTCAAAGAACATTCAATATTTAAGAGGCCTAAGGCGTCTCCAAAAGAACGGACCACTGCCTCTCGGTTCCAGGAATAGATTTCTCAAATATTTTTACCATCGAAAGTACTAACTATCCTCACTACAGAACTGGACCTAGAATCGTTTTAAATTGAATATTCGAGTCGCTATTGTCAACCGACCCCAAATCAGTCAAAAGACGCCGAATTTTCGAAGCCGCCTAGGTCTATTTTCAAAATCAGTTTTCTTTTTTCTTTTTTTTTCTTTTTTTTCTGCAAATGAAAGCTTATTTTTTAAAATTCAAACTGAAATTTAATGCAACCTCTGACTAGAAACGGCAATATTTTAACTCCTGTTTTACGGTCGTTACACTGGCTACCAGTAAAGGAAAGAGTACATTTTAAGATCCTTGTGCTGACGTTTAAAGCTATTCATGGTCCTGCTCCAGACTATATCAATTGTCTCGTATCAGTACAGCATCCTAGCTTTTATGCTCTTCGCAGAAATAACGAACTTCTTCTGAAGCCATTCAGTGCCAAGACTTATGAAACTCTGGGTGATAGGGCCTTCGCTGCAGCCTCCCCGTCTCTCTTCAATGCATTGCCTCGCCATATTAGAGAAGAGAACAGTTACAACAGATTTAAGACTTTAGTAAAGACAGTTTTATTCAGAATTGCTTATGAACATTGAGTAATTAAATATATATATATATAATATATTTACGTGTAGGCCGATTCGCGGTTTGGGAGTCGTTGTCGGTGCGCGTGCGATTTTATCCCGAATTTCTCACCTTCTTTTGTTTAATTAGGCAGAGGAGGGTGGGACGGATTCGGGATGGGGTCGCGTGCGCACCGATAGCAATTCTTGAACCGTGATTCGGCTTATACATTTCATTATGCATTTCAGTATCAATTTTAATTCACATATTTATATATATCTGTATTATTCCATTTTAAATATTCATAGACATCTTAAAGTTATCATATTTATTGTAATTTATTTATTTATTTGTTAATTATTGTCAGGCGCATTTGATCATATTCACATGATAAATGCGCGATATAGATAATAAACTAGACATTTAGCTGGAAAATTCCATTTTCCCAGCCCCCCCCCCCCCCCCCCCCCAAAGGCGAATCCCAGCTCCTATTTTACCCTTTCAAGACCCTCTTCTAATTGTGGATAACGAAAACTCAAATTACAAAATGGTAAAACTTGGAAACATTATACATATCTTTGGATTGGTACATAGCTCAAAGGTCAATATATTACCAAAATAACCCCATGAGATCATAAATATATTTGGAAGGGCTTATTATAGGAAGGGCCTTTTACGTTTGCAATTAGCCTTTCTGGAATTGTAGGAATGCGCTGCATCATGGGGCTGTTTTGAGGGATGCTTCGTCGGTCAGTTGACGTTTCATGCATAAAGAAATGAAAGGAATTTGAACTGGGTGACCTTTCACCTCCCTTTTTTGCAGTCATGTATTCAGTAATTCAAATCTTCGTCGGAATAGTTATTTCTTGGTTCTTGGTATCAGTCTACTCTACTTTGGATGCGACGGAAATACAAATCGGAAATAGTAAAATAACTTTAAAATATCAATTGAAAATATTGTTGAGCCTACAAACTATACGTCCAGCATGCATGCCATAGAAAAGCCTCGATTCTATGCTGTCTGTCCTTTTCTACATGTGCTTTTAGTTCGCCGTGCATTTATGGTTGTTTACCTAGTTGAAAATCTTAGTTCAAAATGCAACGTTCTATAGAGGGCTTTTTCTCAAAAAATAAATAAATAAATAAAAAAAAAATAACGGTCAGTATTTGTTTAATTTATAGTACATAAATATAATATAGCTTTACTTGATTTAACATGATTTCATTGCGATGATAGAGTGTCTGAAAGAGACACTAGTACTTCCAGTGAAAACAGTCGGATCGACCGTAGTGAACCTCCCGCTAAAGTCCCAACACTGTAAGTACATTAGCTCTTAACATCAAATGTGCCGTGCTTTTATGGAAATGCATCCAAGGAAGATGACAGAATCATCACTTTTAAGGAAATAGAGTGAGTAGAAATGCATGACAGCTTTCTGGAATTTTGTCACACAAGTTTTCTATACATGGCTATAAATGGATACTTGTTATTTTTGACCTCCATAAACATTTAGCAGATTTTAAAAAAAGCACCAATTTAATCCACGGGGGTTCCCTTCAAGTTTGATGGTTAGTTGTTTCCCTAGGATTCAGTGTAATAGCTTCCAAATTAGTTTTACGTCATTTACAAAAGTATCACGGCAATTTTTAATACTTTGATAATTCAGTAATTTATTAATAGTTACAATGCGCTTAACAATGCAAGTATTTTATATAACATAACACTTGTTGTTAATGTATTATGAGTCTAATCGAATATCCCTGAAAGATCTTGATTGCTTCAATATTTGGAATTTGCTTGCTCTAAAAATCAAAGTTCACCCCCCCCCCCCCACCCCCCTTGTCAAATTTCTGGATCCGCCCCTGTAATGTGCCCTTAAAGTTTTTAATGAATAAAAACAATTACAAAAATATCAATAACCATTTTACATTTAATTGTTAAAATAAAATGAACTCTTTAGGCAATTTACCTATTTAGCAACATATAAAAGCTAGTGGTTTCCTAATTTACAAATGTTTGGAAAGGGTGAATTCAAATGTCAGGGGTGGCATATTATTGGTACATCTACATGGTTCAAATATTGAGAATAGATACCTTTCATGTGATGTCAAACCAGCTCAATTTGGAGTACAAAACAAAAGAATTTCAATCTTCTGAGAATTGGAACCTTTGGTTTTGTCCTCCAAATTGAGCTCATTCCGACGTGCTGCAAGGGGTCTATAGCTAGCAGACACATAGCAAGTAGGTGCATGCGAGGGATTCATGATAGTTACGTGGCACAGATGCAATGCTTAAATTGCTTGAAAAGAAATATGGAATCCCTATTGTTTTGCACAACAATGAATTGCATCTCCTCAACTTTTAGTTTTGTGTATGGTCTGCTGTATATTTCAAATCTAAGCCCCCTTCCCAACTTTAAGAGTGCCCTTACAATGGCCCTCCTTCAAAACAACCTCTGGGCTGATCAAAGTCAGGGCATATAGCTAACTCATGATCACTGATCAAATTGGGATCAACAGCTTGTTAGATTTTGCAGCAAAGGGAGAACAACTGGAGAACCCAGAAAACATCCCTTGAATCAAAGGAGACACCTAACAGATTAAGTGATATTGAAACCCAAGAGGTGAGAGACAAATTTACTTAGCAGGGCTCTACACTAACTTTTTTAGGTACTATAGTCCTTGGGCTAGTAACTGTAGATATAATCACTAGCCCCAAGGTCTTTTTCCTACTAGTCCACAGCAAACTTTCACTAGTCTGAGACTAGTAGACATATGTTAGTGTCGAGCCATGACTAGCTATGCAGCTACAATATCACTCTTGATTCACAAGGGTGAACATGTTAAATGTTACTATGTATGGCACAATTTATTTACTGTTTATATAATAAAAATTTGACATTAAGCTATCTAAATTATGGTATTATTACAATAACATTTTATCCCATGTGTGTCATATACTCTCCTTCAAATAATCTATCAAAATGAAAGGAAGAGGAAGCTCATCCAGGTCATCAGTACTGGAAATGTTACTCAAGATGACCCTTTTGCACAAACAATCCAATGTTTCTGCTAAGAAAGAAAAAACATTTATTCCAAAAATTAATCAGTGTTAAGGATCTAAAATTTTGAAAAGTGGGGTATCATTGAAGATCACTATAGTTTGCATGCAGCCTAACACAAAACCTTGGTTAGGGGCTAGGTTCATCTGTAAATCAGAAACACAAATTGTGTTCCAGATCAACAGTACGTGGCGTACTAAGATATACTGATGTACGTACTATTTTTTTATTTTATTTTTTTTATTTAAATCAATATTTATACAGGCATATCCTGTTTAGCAACAACTAGTTTAAAAGGAGGCCTGCAGATGTAACATAACTAGTTTACATATCACGTGCACGAAAACACGAACTTTACAATTACGTAATAAATTATTTAACAACAGTTAGTCCATGTCACTTATGTCACTTAAAATCCCACCCCTGCCTATCCCTAGTTAGTTCATATTCTTAAGATGGCGTTTGAGCTTAAGTTTAAATTCCTTGAGTGAGTCAATTTCTCTAAGACTATGAGGAAGGGCATTATATGCCCGAACCCCACTAATCCTAAAAGAGCCCTGATATAAACTGTGATTGTTCAGTGCTAGTGCACTTTGTACAACCAAGGGAGTGGGGTAGTGGGGGAGTGGGTAGCCCTGGGGGTGGGGAGGCAACAGTTAGCATCTTGTAGGTTGTAATTTAAATGAATGAGAGAGCCATACCACCCCTCCCCCCACAGACACATTATACATTTTAACTTATTATTTTAATTTTTTTCAAATTCTTGCCTGCTTACCTCCATAATATTTCCAAGTAACTTCTTTTGTCCTTCCATAAACATCAAATATAGCAAAAATGTCTTTTTTTACTGGAAGTCCTGAAAAAGCCACTCCTTTACTAACACCATTGGCATAAAAAACTAGTTGTCCATCATGTGTCACTTGAACTCCTAAACAATCATTCAGTTTTAATGAATGTATGTTAAAGTCATATTCTTTTTCAAATGTCCCATTGTGTATACGAGAACCAGATAATATCCAGAAGTCTTTACAATCATCTACAAATAAGTCTGTTGCAGCACGAACAACGTTGGTATGTGGACAATTAGGGTTTTTCAAAGTCACTCCAAGTCTCTGAAAATAGTAAAATAATACAATCATCTTATAAAATCTATAATTGTCTTCCTTAATCGTGAGATTATGGAAGCAACTGGCCATGCATGGCTGACGTGGACAATGACTGCTTGGTATATAGATATATATCTGTCTGCATACATATACATGTGAAATAATACCATAAATATAACATTAGTCAATGGCAGTTTGTAAACAAGTCATGCTGCTGTAACTCGAGCTAATCAAAATTAAAGTCACTATAACTGTTCTAATCGTGCACTGAATTATATTTCGAAGGAACATAAAGAACTTATTGACATTTTAGGTTTCGTGAATTCGTAACGGTTGTTTTGTAACATTATAATTAGAACAGTCATATGACTATACAAAGTTCTGGCATAAACATTTACTAAAGCACAACCTGTTAAACTTACCAATGAACCAGCCCATTTTGTTTCCATCTGCTCAATTTTAAGCTGAAAGATCTCACCGATTTTCAAAGGTCTTCGAGAAAAAACAACACCATGATCATATGTATCGCCCTCTCTTGTCGCTCTGGAGTCAGTCTTGGATAGTTTTATAAATCGACCGTGCTTATGATGGAATTCAATTCCCCACGGAGACAGTGTACGAGGCATGATACATAGAATTTTATCCCTTGATGCTTGGAGGCTTCGATCGCTGCTTCTGCATGGCTGGAAGCTGCACTGTTCTCAACACGATTCTTTGTGTTTACGTTTTTCTTTCCTACACGCAAACAAAATGGCTTTCCTACCGAGAGGGACTGAGAGAACCTATGACGTCACAATTCACTTTATAAAAAATTAGGAACAAATTAGTCAAAAATGGAGAAAAAATATTGAGGCTAGAAAACTTCAAAAAGTGTTATTTAAAATATTCTTTTCTAATGTTATTGAGGAAAGCTAGCAATTTTTTGGAATTTGGACGTCGTGATTCGCGCGAGTCGCGCGCTTCTCGAAGGTTTTCAATCGTTACTGCGATGATGTCATTGGCTCGGACGAGAAGCCACGGCGCATGCCCTCTATGTGCATCCAAGATGGCGGACGTGGAGGACGAGGTAACTTTACACAAAAAGTTTTGTAATTTTTGCAATTTTTTTACGGAGAAAAAAGCCTCTTGTATGATATTTGTGGAATATATATGTACTGCTATCTTGTTGTTTATTTAGGAGAATGAAGTGTTCGAAATTACAGATTTTACGACTTCATCTGACTGGGAAAGGTAAAAGTCCCATATCTAAACTACAAAAATAAGTTAACTACTGTACTCGTGAACCATAGTCTTTGAGCTAAAAAAAAGAAGTGCTTACAGAAGCATAAGTTCAAATCTTCCTGTATGTTTCCAAAAGCCCAAAGTTTCATTGAAAATTGGCAATTATATTGCTTTCTTTCATTCAAGTATTTAGTATTATGAAGCTTAAAAAAAATCAAATGCTTTTCAAACGTTGTACTTTTGTCGAAAATTAAGCTTATATTTAAACGAATGTTATACACTTTAAGGTTCATTGCTAAACTTGAAGAAGTCCTCCATGAATGGAAACTTGATGATGGCACAAGATTTTCCACAAGATCTTCTAAGGTATTTCAATTATCTTTAAGTCTCACTGTTGGATTTTTATTTTTTCACTTTTTACTGGTTTGTATTTTTAATGCATGAATATAAGAGTATTTTTTTCTGGAGCGTATCTTGCAATGGCATTGTGACAAATGATCCATTCAGACGAGTAATGGTTCTTTTTGATACTAATGTTTTGATATGATATTTTGTTTCTCAGGGCTCAGGATCATTTACCAATACAACAGAAAAAGTTAAAGTCAACCCAATTCCTGTCAAGAAAAGTGATAACATACATGTAAGATGTGTAAGACATTACTGTACAATGGCTAGATATGGTTCTCATGTATTCATTCATCTTATTTCATCTCATCTCATCTCATCTCATCTCATCTCATCTCATCTTATTTCATCTCATCTCATCTCATCTCATCTCATCTCATCTCATCTCATCTCATCTCATCTCATCTCATCTCATCTCATCTCATCTCATCTCATCTCATCTCATCTCATCTCATCCCATCTCATCTCATCTCATTAATTCATTCAGCCACCCATACATCTTAAATATTCATCTTATTTATTCAATCATAGATATGGTTCTCATGTATTCATTCATACAATATTTCATCTCATCTCATCTCATCTCATCTCATCTCATCTTATCTTATCTTATCTCATCTCATCTCATCTCATCACATCTTATCTTCTTATTCATTCATTCATTATTCATTCATTCATTCATTCATTATTCATTCAATCATTTATTCCATAAGTACATTTATCAGTTGTGACGTCAAATGCCACCCTTCCTAAATAAAGTCAATTATTATTATAAATGAAGTACATGACAGTATATTTTTATTCACGAGATTGATAATATTTGAATGTTTTTCCAGGAGAGGGAAGGCACTTGGGCTTTTGTGCAAGAACAAGTCAGCTTTGCTGAATTTACCTTTGATATAGCATATCATTATCTCAAAACTACAAGGAAAGAAAAACACTCATCTAAAAATATTAAAGAAGGTATTTTATCTGTTAAAAATTATAAAATGATAGAGGAAGTATTTTTTTAATTACTGGAAAATCTTTGTACATACATACATACATACATACATACATACATAATACTTTATTAGTAATTACAATTGAAACATCATTAATATCATTTAAATATATGATAACTATAGATAGCCTAGTATATTAGTAAATAAATAATTGGATAAACATATATTTAAAAACAACATGCTCATCCCTCCCTTCCTCCTCCCCTTGACCCTTACTTCCATCCATCCATCCATCCATCCATCCATCCATCCATCCATCCATCCATCCATCCATCCATCCATCCATCCATCCATCCATCCATCCATCCATCCATCCATCCATCCATCCATCCATCCATCCATCCATCCATCCATCCATCCATCCATCCATCCATCCATCCATCCATCCATCCATCCATCCATCCATCCATCCATCCATCCATCCATCCATCCATCCATCCATCCATCCATCCATCCATCCATCCATCCATCCATACACTATCCATTCAGGCATTAATCCATTCATTTATTTCTTCCTTATTCCCTTCTCTCCCACTCCACTCCCATTTCCATATATTCATTCATATTCTTTCCTTCTTCATTTCTTTTCTCGTTTGTCCATTAATTTTCCTTTAGGATCTGAAGAGGGAATCCCATCAGCAGTAATGGATATGTTTGACATGGATTTTGACTTTCCACCAAGAGTACACTGTCTTAGTCGATGGTGAGCTAACTTATTCACATTTTTTACGTTTTTACAAAATGAGGACCAATCTTTCACAATTAGTGCAAACATGGGTTTTCTTTGTCATTAATTAAAAAAACTATTAACATGTTATTAATGATTACAGTTGTGATAAAAGGTAAATTTTACACCGTAAAAAATAAGAAAGATCACTTACTGTGTATTTACGGTGTATTTTTTATGGTGTAAAATTTACCTTTTTATCACAACTGTTTCATTAGAAACACTAACGCAGCCCACACTAGCTTACCACTAGTTATCATCTCTTAATTAATGATTAGATCGTCATCCATGCAGCACTAGTACTTCTCTCATCACCTCAACAATCCTCTGTGAAGCAGTTTAAATTAACATACAAATAAACCTCTGATTATTCAAGTCCTGAACCATCTCAGTCTCATTTCATTTAGGTAGCAGTTCAAGACACAATCCACTAATTCTTGATTGTAAACTCTTTTTGATTGTTGTATTTGGGGGAGCACAGGTGGTGTAGCAGTTACACTGTACACCACTCGGCTCTCACCAATGCAGAGGGTCATGCAGAGTTGCTCATTGGTTCTCTCCTGTGCTTCAAGGGGTTTCTCCTCCCTCCCTCTACAAAAAATCAACATCTAAATTCTAATTCAATCTTTGGGCTTTCACCTCTGAGTATGCAACTAAGAGTTCTGCAGGATTTTCCCACAATGTAAATATAACAGCCAAAGTTAATAGATTATTACTTTTTTCACCAGGTATGGTTTAAAGGAATTCATCGTTCTTACTCCTGCGCAGAGTGGCGATTCCATTAATAGTGAATCCCGATGTCATTTACTTCTAAGTTCCATAGCAATAGCATTTACCAATGCCAAATGGTAGGTATATAATTATCTGGTACACCATAAGAAAGGTCACCAATTACTGTCATATCAACCCAGTAAAGTGACTAGAACCACATGAGACTCCCTGTAGCTAAGTGGTAGAGTATCCAACAAGTATCCAGAAGGTCACAGGTTCAATTCCTGTCGGGCGGACTTGGAATTTTTTTCAGCCCCCAAGCACAAACTAAGTGCTGAACAAGTTTTCCATCAGTTACAGTTATGTTTAATTTAGAGTCACCATTTCACTGGGTTATGTGAGTTAGGGATGGACCATTTGATTTTTGATTAGATTAGGAGTGGGGGGAGGGCGGGATGGGAATGTTTGGTTGGATCTATATTGTTTGGTCTACTACACTACATAAAGTCTGCTATTATTCAGAGCTGCACTACAACAGTGGATTCAGATTGAGCGTTTAATGGTTCTGTTTGTTGCAATTGTTGCAACCATTAAATTTACACATATCTATGCAGAATGCACAACGTTTCTAGGTGGCTGGGAACACGTTCGGCTGATAAGATCAATTTGTAACTTCAAACTACACAATAGTAATATTTTTTCTAAACAGGTGTACAAATCATCTGATCATCTGAAATGGATGCTAACAGTCATTTTTTAACATGTAATATTCATACTTTTTGTCTTGCAGTACAGTTCCAATGTTTATCCAGGCCAGTCAGAGATCGCGACGCCTCTACTATGGCGTGTGTCTTGGTGGAGAGTTCCGTACCTCTTTTGAAATGTGTCAACTTAAGAATACTCCCCCACAGTACAACCATTTAGCAGGTCTATTGGAGGTCTTTAAAGATAAACTGGTGAGCTTAATGTTAGTATACTATTGTTGGTCACTGGGTGAGGGGGGGGGGGGGGAGGCAGAAATGTAACCTCAATAGTTAGGGTAGGACCTCTAAATTAGGTGTTATGTTTTCCCATTTCATATCTGTCCATGTGTCATTTCCCAGAGCTTATTATTTTTTGTTTAATGGTTGCATGCACAAGAAAAGACACATGAATATGGATACAACACACACACAAAATTTCTTATTCTTTAGATAATGACACATGGTTTGAAATGAGAAAACATTACGCCCAAGGTAAAGAGGGTAATTGTCAGTCATAACATCTTGCATAAAGTGAATGTAGGTTATAATTGTTAACAAAGGGGGGCAGAAAAGTTTCCCCACATGTACAGTCTCTCACAGTGTTAAATATTGTTTATTCAGGCTTGCCCTGTGTCACCTTGTCCCCCAGTTACAGTATCAATCCGTTTTACCTACATACTGGATGAATGGTCAGACTACGCTTGGCCTCAAGAACCCCCAGAGATTGGTTCTTCTATTGAATATGAAGTAGGGCTGACAGATTTGGGTACCTTACCATTTGGTGCCAGTCAAGATCCTATTAGGTAAAGTGTAGGATATCATTCATTCATTATATATATATATATATATATACTAAATAACACCAAACAAGATCTACTGTACCACAGTTAAGCATGTGTTTTCAGATTTCAGAACGTTTCATTCCCTTGAGTATTATTCCCTATTTGGCGCATGACACTTGAGAAGTATATTTTGCACTTCTATTACTTTACATTTGCCACCATCATACACCAAATCAAAATATGGCGACCAATTTAAATAAATATTGTTCTGGACAAACTAGCCTCTCATTTATGTTAAAAAGCTTAATTTATGTTTCCACATGAACACGAGGCTGGTCAGTCGAGAACAATAGTATTATTCAAATTGGTCAACATATTTGGATTCGGTGATAACCATCATGGCCTCCATCTTTGTTGAATGTAACAAAACATTCTTCATTAGTCTCTTTTATTGTTATATCAACCAATATGCAATGGCTGTGAGTCATACAATTCATTCTGATTATGTTTGTATTTATTAGTGAACTTCATTTGTCTACAACATGGCCATGTCTCTCAGAAGAAGTAGTAGTTGACAATGCTGTTTACTCGTAAGTTTTTGTAACTTGCTTATGTGTTGGTTGAAAATTGAAAAAGTAATTGAAATGGAAATTTTAAAAATTGCACAGTCAAATTATCTGAAATTGTTGGGTTTTCCATTTTTCTAGAGATCTTGATCCTTTACAAGCTCCTGAATGGTCTGTGAGGGTCAGAACGTGTGAAAATGCACACTGTTTATTAGGTAAGGCAGGAAAGGGTCTATAATTACTCAATGTATTATAATCCTATTGTATATTATGTCACAAGTTTTATTTTATTAATATTTATTAATTAATATTTGTACCTGATTTCAACTACAGGTGAATATTTTGGCAGTTACATGAAGTTATGCTATAAACAAGAATCAACAATGCAGTTATTGAATACAGATTTGGATGACAGTGAAAGTAAGGTTTATATATTATATCTATCCCATTCATTCCATTCCATGCATCTATTCATCCCATCCCATTACATCCATCCATCTATCCCATTCATTCCATTCCATGCATCTATCCATTCTATTACATCCATCCATCTATCCCATTCATTCCATTCCATGCATCTATCCATCCCATCCCATTACATCCATCCATCTATCTCATTCATTCCATTCCATGCATCTATCCATCCCATCCCATTACATCCATCCATCTATCCCATTCATTCCATTCCATGCATCTATCCATCCTATTACATCCATCCATCTATCCCATTCATTCCATTCCATGCATCTATTCATCCCGTTCCATGCCATCCATTTATCTATCCCATTCATTCCATTCCATGCATCTATCCATCCAATTACATCCATCCATCCATCTATCTCATTCATTCCATTCCATGCATCTATCCATCCCATTACATCCATCCATCCATCTATCCCATTCATTCCATTCCATGCATCTATCCATCCCATTACATCCATCCATCCATCTATCTCATTCATTCCATTCCATGCATACATCCATTTTCATTCAATTCAAACAACTTGTAAACCCTTCTATTGTTAAATTTTACACACCAGTAATTTCATCTTCTATTACTTTTGATTCAGCTGCAGACATCACACAGGTACTACAAAAGCTAACAGATCCTGGACATGGGATCCCTGTCTCATCACTGTCGTCAGCTGTTTCTAAGGCAACAACAAAAATCCCTGGTCTGACTGATGTGGCACCACAGGAGTACCCAATACCAGAGGAACTACTGAACCACATTCTAAAGGTAAAGTTGTTCTAAAGTATTAGCTTTATTTAGTTTTCATTTTCATGTTTTTATTGTTTTCACATGTGCACGCTTTCTATTTCATGATTTGTGTCCAAAAATACAGCTATTTATTTGTATTTAGATTGTGAGCATTCCCTCTTTTTCCCTTGGTCACTGTTTGGTTTTTGTTTTAATCTAGTAGACTAAGTAGTGTAATATCCCTGGGGGAGGGGTATGGGGAGAGCTAATCCTCGCTCGACCAAATTAGTCAAAGCAAACACCAAACAGTGAGAGGGAAATACAGGGACTGCTCACAGTCAAATTTGTATTTAATTAAAACTTGAAAAAAAATTGTGAAGCAATCTGCAGCCTTGTGTTGTGCTGAAACCATTGTGCTTGTCATGTTCTGCTGGTCCCTGACTCATAACTGCACACAGCACATCATGCACAAAGTCATGCTCATTTTCTATATCTTCATTAACCTCTCCTATTTGTACAGCATCTTTTCCCAGATGCTGAAGAAGATATTGAATCAGTTGAAGCGAAACAGCAACAAGTACACCAACAAAAGGAACTGGACCAGGAAAACTTGAAAAATACTTTAAAGGTGAGCCGCTCATGCCATGGGGGCAGCATTTGACAAAATCTTTCAATTGAAGAATTCAATTCCTCCTCCCCTCTAACTTGCTGGTGGGGAAATATCATACCCCTCCCTGGACCAGACTGGTTAGAGCATTTCCAGACTTCACATAATTTTGGTGCTGGAGATTTCAATGTTTGCTGGGCATTAAATAAATGTAAACACAGCTAATTTTGAAATATCCACACCAAAATTAAGGAATGGGTACTTTGCTCAAGCACCTTGGTGCCTTGTACATGTACTCAGGCACCAAGTGGCTGAGCACTAAAAGTGGGAACCCTGGGTTTTTAAAACTGTCAAAGTCAGCAATTAAAGGACATTTGAAATATGGCATCATTAACCTCTACTTCCAGAATCCCTTGCAAACTTTCTTCAATCATAACTGAATTAAGATTATCACCAATAGACTTACGATTCTCATGTGGAAATACAAACTTTCAAGAATAGAAATGAAAATAATGGCATGATACAAATGTCCTATATTCTAGAAAATGTTATACTATACAGTATATCTGTTTGACTGCATGTGTTCTTTTGATTGACAGGACAAGTTCCGAGGGCTGAAGTCAGCACCTGAAGACAGCTTGACATTTTTCTTGGCTGTTTGTATCTGTATTGTGTATAATAATTATGGTGGTAAGTAAGTGTTGTAAACTTGGTGGAATGAAAATGCCAATGTGGTTGGCTTCAAGTGTTACCCGTATGGTATAATTGATACAATGAGCACACCAAAATCAAAACAGACTCATATAATACGTACCAATCAATCACGATTAACAATTCATCATTTTACAGTACAGTAGCTACTAGCACTTAATAGCAAGAACTTACAGTCTATCTTTATGTTAGTTGTGCTGTCAGTCTGACCATCCACCCAGACAGTGCAGTCAGTCTTGCTGTCTGTCTGTCTGTCTGACCATGTGACAGTCAGCCGTACTGTCTGTCTGTCTGTCTGGCCATGCAGCGACAGCCAATCTTGCTGTCTGTCTATCTGACCATGTGTTAGTCAGCCTTGCTGTCTGTCTTTCTGACCACGCGAAAGCCAGCCTTGCTGTCTTTCTGTCTGTCTTTTCAACCATGTCTTGCTATCATGACTTATTTTGATATTTTCACAGGTCTGCGGGCAGTAGCTCACTTGTGGCATGAATTTGTGTTAGAGATGAGATATAGATGGGAAAATGATGTATTTATACCAAGGTATACCTTACAGATAGGTTCATCTTACTTGAACTTGAACTTTACTGATGAAAAGCATTTTAATAATTGTCTTGTCAGGGATTTTAATGATTGTCTTGTTTCTTTTTTCTTTATTAATTTGTGAAGATTAAAGCTAGAACCACCAGACTTAGGGTGCTGTTTAATTCACCAAAAACTACAGGTTGGTCAAAATGTTTTACTCTTTTTTATTATTAAGGTGCAACCATAACCTTCTAGGACATGGTATATTCTATAGTTGTTTTTTTGCTTATTTCAGATGTTGAATTGTTGTATTGAAAGAAGAAGAATTTCCAAAATGATGGCTTCCTCAAGCACTTCTGGCGAATCTCCCTCAAAAAATCTTAATAATCCAAATAATAAAGACAAGAATAGTCAACCAGAATCATCGACTAGTAGCTCAGATGATGATGATGATGATGATGAATTTTTTGAGGCAGTGGAAAGCTTAAGTTCTCTGGAGAAAAGGCCTTCACAGATCAAGGAGACTCCTGCTGAAGAGGAGAATAAATTAATTGCCAAGGGAAGACTTAAACAATTTGGCGATCTTTGCCTGCTGGCCTCTGGGGAACCTCTGTATATACCTATTACTCAGGTCAGTGGACTTTTGAACATAAATTAATGATTTATCAGTGAGTGTCAAAAAAAAGATTTAGCTCAGGATAGAAAAATAATTGATTGCTCACAACTGTTTTCCCCTTCACTTCTCAAACTCATTAATAATTCATGACTTTATGGTCCAATGATATTCTTCTTTTAGGGTCACGTGCATACGCTTAGATAACTTGATTCACACTGGATGCTAATTAGATCCAACTCCATGGAGTAGGATCTGATATCCAAATCCATGGACTTTGGATCTAATTAGCATAAAACTAATTTTTCATTCATTCTATTACACTTCACTATCTCTTTTTTTTCCTCCTTTTTTACTTACCTATTTACCTAACTATTTGCCTAACATTTTATTTTTATTTTCTATTTTATCTTGGAAGTCCTGGGGCTCGAACTGGGAACCTCTGGCATGAAATTCTAGTGCATTACCAACTAAGCTAATAATGAATTCGATGATAGTTTTGGGTTGATTTCATATTTTATTGATGTTTTCCTTATAGGTTGATCACTAATTCTCTCCCAGGGGGCTTATATAGTAAATGAAGTGTTTGGTACCACTTTCAAATCGACATAATAATACTAATGAATCATTGTTTTCAGACTTCAATGATGATTCACTGTTCGGAACAATTACAGCCAAACTGATGTTATCTTTTTGAAGTCATGGATTATTGATTTGTTTGAGAAGCCAGATCAAAAACTTGTGCTTTGTGTTTCATCAGGGGACTCCAAATACCTCGAAACAGATGAAAGCACTCGGCCTGCGGCCTCGTGCTTTCATCAGTTTCTCGGTATTTGGATCCCCTGATGAAACACTCACACTCGTATTTGATCTATTACTTCCCATCCCTTCCATTACCTTCCATTGCCTTTCCTTCCCTTCCCTTGCTTTCCATTTCCTGTACTTCCATTCCATTTCCTAACCTTCCAATCCCTTTCATTTCCCATTAATTTTAAGAGATTTTCCTTAACTTCCCAAAATTCACCATCTTGCACCTTCATTTCTTTTCTTACTAACTCTTACATGGATCATATAATGTTATTGTTTTTTTGGTGATGAATTTATCACTATATAAATTGCTTGGAAACCTTATTCTTGTCAGTGTTCAGAATTATAAAACTTATTCTGCTTTTAAAGGAACCAGCACCAATGACCGAAGACATGCTTCAAGAACATGCTGAAGTTCTTTCACAGTTAGGAACCACACAGGAAGGAGCTCGTGTCAGGGCACAGATGCAGAGTGCTTCTTTACTCTCTGATATGGAAGCCTTTAAGGTATGGTTATCCAATGACGGAAATACTATAGCTGCTTGTTAGGGAACAGACTTTAGGCTAGGAGGTGGTGATGTAGTGATAGATTGACAGGCAAGGGTTTCATTAGAGGCTGGCAACTGGTGAAATCTGGTGTCTACTTTCTATATCTAAGCTGCAGAGAGCTGTGTACTTTTGTGATTCCATGTCCCAATTGTAAGGCCCCTTCACTGATGTAGCCGCCTAAATTAAGTAAGCCATTAGAGGCAAGAACATATTTTTTTGGCACAGACGTTTTCACAATTATTATAATAAATTCGCAGGAATTTTTTTGGATTGCTTGGTTTCACAGTTTGACATCATTTTCTGTCTTACCCTTTAAACGTCTTGATAATAAATTGCTTTGTCTTCATCTTTATTCAGCATTCCTGGTAAACATATGGTTCTCAGGGGAATGATACGTGGTCTGAAAAAAGGATGGTATAACTTTATGCACAAGCTAAACAAGTATGCTATTTTGTTTGTTGTTTAGGCTGCAAACCCTGGCTGTTTACTGGAAGATTTTGTTCGCTGGTATTCTCCTAATGATTGGATACCAGGCAAAGAGACCACAGAAGAGGCTGAGGAATTGAAACATCTCAAAGCTGATGTAGAACAAGAGAAACAAGAGACAGGAGGTAGAGTAGAATCATTATAAGAAATTAACCTTGGGTGATGTAGTTATTACACTCTCCTTATCTCTGGGATCTTGGGTTCGATTTCTGGACTCAGCATCCTATTTCATTTTTAGAAAAGTAAATTTTAGTACTGAGCATTTTTGGAAAGCACCCCTGGCTCTGCCACCTATATCAGTTGGCAGAAAAAGTAACTAGTAGGATTGTAGTCCCAACTGCCCCCCCCCTCCCCCCTTCATCTTCACAGTGCTTTGCAGTCCATATTATACACTAGAAAAGAATGCAATTCCATTTTTTATTTTATTCAGAAAGAGTTTTTGAATTCAGATATAACTAGTTTTTATTCCTTTACTAGGTAAATCAGAAGAGACACCAAACTTTACAGATGGATGGGAAGAGGAAGAGTTAGAGTTATCAGAAGAAGAACTACAAGAGGTGGAAAAGGAGGCAGCCATTGATCTAATGAAAGAAGCTAAAGCTGGACATGTTCCAGAGCTAAAAGCTGTGAACAAGGTATGTTGCTTAAAAGAAGCATAAGAAGCATAAGAACCCATTACTAGGCACATCTAATTCTCACACTGGGTCTGAGAGGAAACATGTTCCCAGATCAGGAGCCCATTACTAGGCACATCTATTTCCCACACTGGGTCTGTGAGGAAACATGTTCCCAGATCAGGAGCCCATTACTAGGAGCACCCATCTCCCATACTGGGTCTGTGAGCCAGCATACTATTGCAGCCTATACTATTAATTGAAATGGGAGGTACATGTAAGTTTCTGTGTACTGTATATGCAGCTCATTTTTATATCTTGTACAGTGGACCGAGGAAGGGCATTTGAGTCTACGGATGCGCATACCTGGTAATATTTGGGCTGAAGTCTGGCACAGTGCAAAACCAGTTCCCATCAGGAGACAGAAAAGGCTTTTCGATGAGACCAAAGAAGCTGAGAAGGTATTAAAATTGTGTGTGCATAGTTTGATCCTCAATGACCTCACACACTTGTTTTAAGGAGCAAGTGTGGCTTGGTTGGTTAGTGTGCTGCCTGCTAAGCAAGAGGTACATAGTTTGATCCTCAGTGACCTCACATACTTGTTTTAAGGAGCAAGTGTGGCTTGGTTGGTTAGTGAGTTGTCTGCTAAGCAAGAGGAACATAGTTTGATCCTCAGTAACAGGAACACATTCCTATCAAATATTTACCGCGATTTTACTAACATTCAGAATCTTAATCGTCTAGGTTTTGCATAGTCTAGCAGCCCTTAAACCTTCAGAGGTAGCCTTCCATTTATTCCCAGTTCTGTTGCATGCTGTTCTGCTGAAGATCGAAGAAGCAGGAGGCAACGATATTCAAGCTGTCTCTGCGTTACTAGACCAGGTGGTCAGTAAGTCCAGGCATTTGCATTGGAATTTTCCAGACGATCTTCCGCAGTGCGAGGTATGTTACCCTCTCTTGTTCATTCTTTACATTAAAGTTGACTTACAGTGCAGACACTCGAACCGTGAACACTTCAAATTTTTTTTTGACATTTTGCATTACTATCCAATCAGCACTCTCCATAGAAAAAGGAATCAATTTTTTCTTAGGCGTCATCCAATCACAACAACGGCATAAATTATGTGATTTAAAGTTAAAAAATAAAAAGATAAAGATTTTCCGTTTTGTTGTTGTGATTGGATAGCACCTAAAGATTCCTTCGTGCTTTTTTTACGGAGAGCGCTGATTAAATAGTTATGAAAAAAAGTCAAAAAAAAACCTCGAAGTCTTCATGGTTCGAGTGTCCTCACCAAATATGCGGTACCGGATTTACTGGATGGGAAAAAGGTCCATTATAAATTTTATGTACAACTGTGTTTTTTTTTTTTTTTTTTTTTCTTTTTTGACTGAGAATATCTAACAATTATTCACCTCAGGCTCAGTGATCATGAATATCGGTGAATATTTTTTTTACCGAGACGCAGTCGAGTATAATTTTGGGCTTCTAAATCAGAAAAAAAGACGAAATTCAGGATTTAAAGAAACGTTTTAGTATTACTTCTGCTCTGGCAAACTTTGGCAAACCTCATAATCACCTCTGGAGCAGTGAATATCGTCTCATAATCACTGGTTGCTTGACCAATCACATTGCACAAAACTCTATATTCAAGTCTAAAATCATACTAATTTGAAATATTTTGATTTGTTCCTAGGAACTCGTTAAACAAGTCCAGCTAGCAGAACAAGTTATCGCACGTGCAAAATCTCTTCGCTACAAATTCCGAGATGCTGTCGAGTCACAGAAGAAAAAGGTCCAAATGGTGGGAGGTGAAAAAAACCTGGACGATTTTCTGGCATCATTGATGGAGAAACCGGAAGTAACTGTGATCGGGGCTGGGCGTGGCCCTGCTGGTCGAGTCATTCACAAACTGTTTGCCAAGCAAGAAGTAAGTTGAAACCATTTTTAATTAGACTTTACGCTTATATGAAGTATCAGATTTTTTTGACTAGGTGATCGACTACACGCAACGGTAGTTCACCCTTAATTTTTATTTAAAAGACAAAATTGAGGGGTATTTATGCACCGTAGTTAATAGAAGGCACTATGTATGCACAAAGGGGATTGCTAAGTGTAGCCTGCGTAACGGCCCTCTGTGTGCCGAGGGAGACTGAGAGAAGAGAGATTGGTGGATGGAGGGGGAAGGAGCATTTCATTAATTGGCAAATCTGGTAATCCGACCCGAGACCCGGCCAGAGTGAGAGGCCACTGCACTACCATAACGTCACCCTTGATTCCTATTAAATGATATCCGGCATCGATTGCTGTATGTGTGGCTGATATATTCTTATGTTTAACTCAGTCACTTGGTTTCTTGTAGAGTGCAAGATCAGAGCAGCCTGCGATGGAAAGAGAGCCCAGCAAACAACAAGTAAGATGACAATGATATACACTTTAGAATACAATCATGCATGTATGACACATCGATGCCATGTTGGTGGTCTGATATTAAAAACTCAACTGTGTTTGTTAATACCGCCAACATGGCCTCCATGTCTTTGACTTTTGGGAATTTTTCGTTTGCACGTTACGTCATCGCTGCCATGTTGGTGGTATTTTCTCATTAGCCTCCTTTTTTATACCACCAACATGGCAGCCATGTCTTTGTCTTATCGTTCTCTTGGGAATGATTGCAAAACATGAATGGATCCCTTTCACATGCACTCGATGTTAAAGCAGTTCAATTTGGAGGACAAAACAAAAACAAAAAACAAACAATTCAATCTCCTGAGAATTGGAACCCATTGATTTTTCCTCCAATTTGAGCTGCATTCCGAAGTGCTGTATAAATTTTTTTTTTAGAAAAATTGGCAATATTCAATGTGACACGCTTATTCCCATTCTTCATAAAATCGTGGCTAAACCTGAGCAGCAGAGAAACATGAGTAATGATGAAAAGTCTTCTGAAAGATTTGATATTTTCACATGCAAATCAATATTTATTAATAAAATTCAAGTCGCCCTCTTTTTCCAGTATAGCCCATGTATCTTATTGGCTATCTTTTTCTCCTTCCAGACACCCCCTTCATCGCCGACACAGCAAGATTTCCCACGTCCTGCAGGTCGTGAATACATACTACGAGCAACAGTTCAGCGGCCATCGCGTTCTTCAAGACCTTCCCCTCAGCGGATATACTGTGTACTGTCAGGAGATGAGTTTCGGCTTGCTGGGGCATTCACTGAGGATGTTACTTTCCAGTAAAGTTGAATAGAAACAGCATGTGATGGTTTTGTTCTTCTTGCCCAAGGCCATGAAATACAAGAAAATTGAAATGCAAGAAATGGCTATGAAGAATTGAGCCTGCGTAGATGCTAGCGCTGGTCTGCGGTCACTCCCATTTTTACCCTTTTCAATATTTTTGGCAGTTTGAGGCCGAAGTTGACACTTTACATAAATTTGACAGATTGAGTTGTACAGTCTGGTCTATCTTTCCCTACAAGGCGCATGGTGATATTTGACGGTATGGATACCGCTGATCAACAACTCCGCAGGCTAAGTAGATTCTCTTTGTGAGATACCTTTACGACGGAGGTCTTAGTCCAGAAAAAGAAAATGAATAGATACAAAATATTATAGATTTGACCAGAATTATTGCGCTCACTTGAAATGTTTTCATCCTTATTCGGTCGTTATTTCTGAGGTTGAGGTTCATTGAAGAACAAATGGCCCTCCCCTCCCCTTCCTTCCGAGGTTTTCGTTTTTACCCAAAAGATGTAATTCGTGATTACGCAGTATCAGTTTGGAATCGTTAAACGAATCATTTTTAAGCACCAGAGTCTTACTTATATGACGTTACACAACGTACATCAAAAATAAAAATTTATTGACAAACATTATTGATATTTTGGGTTTTAGATTAAAACAAGAGAGCGAACTTGATATGGTATTTTAATACAAAGTATTTATGAAGAAATTAAATAAATTTATAACTTGGCTTTCCATTTGTCGTTATATTTTTGCTGATTACAGCTAAGATATTCCATATTTTCTTCCCTAAAAAAACATGCGACATTCTTGGAAGATGGCTGCTGAAGCTGGGTAGAAGAATTGCTCGAATTTTTTGTTTTAATTGAGAAGTTGGCACGAGAAAAAAAATTATATCGCCAGGAAATCTTTCACTCTGCAATCATTTCAATAATTTGTAATGAATTCTCAAGAAATCTATATTTATTCTGATGTTTTTCATCCAAGGAAAAACCTCAGTAGTAAAACTCAGTCCGCACCGACAGCAGTGATCAGGTGAAAAATTCCAAGTTTATATCTGCACACCAAACCTATGAAGAACCTATGAGAAATTATATATTTCTCTTAATTCTTTATTCTATTCTTCACACCGAACGCATTTCATTTCACTATGAAAAATTACTTACTAGTTGTTACTAAATAGTAATATTTAGAAATAGGATGGGAGACAAAAGATTTTGCACAATTGAGTACTCTCGTCAGTTTAATCACTACGGTCACCCGCCGACATAAACTGATTCCAAAACCAAAAAATCCATCAATCTTTATTGATTGAAGAAACATTGAGTATGTAATGTATATTCCTCAACTCCCCCTCCCCTCTCCCTTTCCAGTGGGCCGCAACGCAGCCTGGCGCACATGCTCTCCCTCATTAGATACATTTACTAAAATTGGGTCTTGGGCTACCTGTGGTAAGCACCCACAATCCATATCGGTCGTGAGTAGTACCCAGATTCCTGGCCATCTAGTAGTCGTTGACAGCAAAGCAGAGAGTTCACTGAGTTCACTTCAAACCGGCAAATATGGCGTCTTTCCACGTGTACCTCTGCACTTTACTTGTTTTATTTCTATCTTTACAGATCCTAGCAGGGTAAGCAAGACTTCTAAAGACTTTTCGTTTATTGTATTAGTTATTAGGCTTATTTAATGTGACATTTCTGGCCTTATAGGAGGGATTTTTATGCTATTCTTGGCGTCCCTCGCGATGCTACCACGAATCAAGTCAAGAGAGCGTACAGAAAACTCGCCATGAAATGGCACCCCGATAAAAATAAAGACGATCCTTCTGCACAGGACAAGTTTCAGGATATAGGATCAGCATATGAGGTAGGAATGATTTAGTTAACTAAGCGTCTGTTTATTATTAAGTATAGAGTATATTTATGAATGATTTATACCTCCGCTATGTGTTATCCCTAGTTTACCAAAGTTGCTTCAAAATTATTAATAAAAAGTTACACAAATAAATAAATAAGTCTATCACTGCAGTATATGTTATCATTTATATGGGAATTAGTATTTCTCAAAGGGTTTTTTATTAAAAGAATATAATATAGATATACAATATAAAAATTTTCTTTGTGATTGTGCGTCTGCATCGTGAAGAAGTCTGACAAAAAAGCGTCTCACAGTAATTCAATTATTTCTTTATTTGAAAATATTCCTGTATTGATGCAAAAATAAGTCGAATAACGTTCTTGAATTCTTTTATTTATGTGCAAAAAGTGTTATTTGCCCTCAGGATTGAAAACATAGTGTTTTGAAGTGTTATAAAGGTTTTAGCGTCGTGACACAAGTGTTAAGATTTGATTGGTTACTCACTGAATGAATTATTTTAATCTGATGGTTTTTTCACTTCCGTTAAAACCATTAAATACTACATAAAATGAAATAACCGAAACAGATCAATAAACATTAATATTTATTTATATGCTTAAATGTTTATAATTTCTTAGTTTTAAAATTTCTTTTTTGAAATTTTATTGATTTTACAGGGTTAGAATTTCAGTTTTTTAATGACTAGATAAACTTATCTTGTGCATTCGACAGCTACAAGATAAATGGATTGAACACAAATACTTTATATTTTTGGCTTATCATATATTATTATTTTCTAAAAGAAGGGAACTAGCTAGAAAATGCTAGCCTCCTGCGCAGCCGCTGTGAATCGCTTCTGCTTCCCGTCATTTCCCCACTAGCATCTGCTCCAACTGGAACAACATCCCATTTTACATTGTTTCCTATAAGCCGATCAAATCACTAGGTGATATGCAAATTTTTTATTTTGAGTAGCCATCGCTGTTTATAGTGCTAAAGTCGCCAAACCAGTGACATAATAATTGCTAGATAGTCAAAGACAATGAAATTAGGGTCTACTAAAGTGTATTAGTCTAATATCTATTTCACTGGTTTAGTGATTTAACTCTAACCAAAGGAATAAGTGATTTAAACTCTGTAAATGAGAGTAGACTTCTCAGAATGCGGCATGTTTAGTATTCATAAAAGTACTCGTGAAAAGTTCAAATATATTAGCATTTAGTCCTACATTATATTGTGATGGACCGAGGAATAGTAGAAGAGAGACAGCCCATAGGATTTATTTACTTGTACATCATAGCTCCGTAATTTTAATACTTTTAAACAGCATGATTTCTATACTAGATTAATATTTCAATGACGAGGAAATAGATATTATCAAGTAGGAAAGATTCGCAAAAATGTCTTTATTTTCTAAAATTACTTTGGCTTTTTACCTTGCTACAATGTATAATAACTTTTGAACTTTTTAATTAATTTACACCACTTATTATACTATTAAATCAACAAATAGTTAGAAGTAGCAATACAAATTACAGTAGGTGCTAGGAGACCTGAAATAGTATATATAAACTAATCAAAGTCAGGTACCCTAATACATTTGATAATAGTCATCCATCCAATCATTCTCTAGGGAAAGATGGCCAAGGTCAAGGTCATACCCACAAGCTTTTGTGGGGCTCTCTCTGATTGGTCAAAATCATAGAAAGGAATGTTGTTTCAGTTGGAGCAGACGCTAGTATGGAATGACTGGAACTGGCTGCGAAGGAGGCTAGAAAATGCACTCAATACTTGGACAGATTGGACAATCCATTAAATTGCTTTTTTCTTGCTTGTTTTTCTTCCAGGTGTTAAGTGATAAAGAGAAGAGAAAAATCTATGACCAGCGTGGAGAAGAAGGATTATCGCAGTCTGGAATGGGTCATGGGGAAGATCCCTTCTCAAGGTAAGATAAAGTCCACCCTTGTTCTATTTTAAAGCCTAGACTATTTAAGTTGGAAAGCAGTCAAAACAAATGAGCATAGTTACTCACAATGGAGAAACAGACCTCTGGCTAGGGAGGCTATGGTAATAATAATAATAATAATAATAATAATAATAATAATAATAATAATAATAATAATAATAATATGATATTTTTTTATAGTTAATCCTTGTAAAAGTTATTACTTAACTACACAATCAGATGAATAAATATGATAACTAAATATAATATCATACACTAGTAGCTAAAAGTTGATTTTTCAAGAATCTTTTAAAGTCAGTTACTGATGGACATTGTTTCAGATGATCATCTAGAATGTTCCATATTTGACTGCCCGGTAATGAAATGTTTGTTGAACATTTCACAATATTCTACACAATATGGTACACTAGCCAACCTGTTCCTTTTGAGATTTTATTTGCAAAATATTTATGAGTTATTAAGAGTTATTAAATATTAGGGGTGCAGCCTCAATCTAACATAATAGACTCCTAGCCCATTCTAGTAGACCTTTTTACATTAAGGAAACACTACTGTGTTCCTTGATTACAGACTTATTTACTCAGGGTACTGTAAGCCTCATTTCAGTGTCAAAACATTCACAAATACTGTACAAACTGTAAAGTAAAGTAAAAATAAAATAAATAATGAGAATTAAGAGTGGAATCCACAGAGTGGCTCTCACTCCACTGCATTCAAGTTGGAATTTAGAAGTTGAGTTTTGAGTGCACAACAATACAAACATGTTTTCAACAATACACGCATTTTGAAATTCCATAAACCTTCACTGAAACACGTCAATATTCTACACAAAATCAAGTACATAAACTCAGAGGAACAGTAAAATTAACATTGGAGTCTTTGCTAGATTTTGCTAACTTTTTTATCGGTATTGTTTTGTTGCAGCTTCTTCGGTGGTTTTGGCTTTCATTTTGATGGTGCAGAACACTCACATCGAAAGGAAGTCCCATATGGTTCTTCATTAATGGTTGATCTTGAGGTTACTTTAGAAGAATTATATAATGGCAACTTCATAGAGGTAGGATTGCTGTAGTCACAGTCAGTAGTACAGTTCAGGTCTGCATTTGACCAAAATTAATGTTCTGAATTATTGCATTATGCCATTGGGATTTGGTACGTGCATTATTTTTGTTTTTTTTTAAAACAACACTCTTCCAAAATAAATTAAAATATTTTTTGTTAATTCCTGGAAGGTATTGAGATGTAAACCTGTAACCAAGACAGTTCCTGGTACAAGAAAATGTAATTGCCATCAAGAAATGAAGACAATTCAGTTGGGACCAGGACGCTTTCAGATGTCACCAGAAGAGGTTTGTGATGAATGCCCAGCAGTTACATATGTCAACACGGAGAAGCTATTAGAGGTGGAGGTAGAACCAGGGATGAGAAATGAACAAGAATATCCCTTCGTTTCAGAGGGTAAGTCTTATTAACCTACAATTAGCCCTGCTATTAATTTTTTTTGCCTTTAAAACCCAACCTTTTTCGCTACTTGTCGTATAACACTAATAGCCAGTAGTAGCTCAGCTAATCAGAGTGCAGGATTTGTGATAGACCATTAGTAGGTTTAGACTAATAGCAAATATAATATACACTCCATTGCCTTGAAACAATAATATTGTTTTAAGTTGTGGCATTTGGGACAGTTTCTATGCATTTACAATATTGTTAACCCAAATACCTTGACTTAAAACAATTACCGTAATAGAGACTGTGTAACTATGATATCTGCTATTATAATATGACAAATATATTTTATATTCAGGGTGACAAATGTTTAACCGAGACATTAAAGGGAGCTTCAAGTTTTTCTTCATCTCACTGTCTTATTGCTATTCACAGGAGAACCACATATTGATGGAGAACCAGGGGATCTTAAGTTTAAAATCATTGAACTCAGGTAGGATGCAAAAAATTATAAAGTAACTAATAAATTTAAATAAATTAATTTTAGAAATAGGATTTAGCAGTTGCGTCTAGACCCCTACAGAGTTGCTATTTGTCTACTGAAATTCCAATTGGAATTTAGAAGTTAATTTTTGTGGAGGTAGGGAAACCGAAGAACCTGAAGAAAACTCTCAAAGCATAGGAGAACAACCATCAACTCTGCTAACATACGAAACAAAGTCCTGCTGGACTTGAACCCAGGTCGCATTGGTGAGAGGCAAGTGCTCTCTCTCCACTATGCCGCCCATGTTTCCCTGACTTTATGCATACTTTAAAGTTTATTGTAAACATATATTATTATTCCATTTAACATTTTATTTGCTTACTAGGCACAAGAGATTCCAGAGGAAGGGTAATGATCTCTTTACAAATGTAACAATTTCTCTTCATGATGCTTTGGTTGGATTTAAAATGGATATTCAACATCTTGATAAACATAAGGTAATTAGTTCTGAATTAGATTTTTATTGTATCATTCTGTGAAGAAATGTAGTGTACCATATTTTGGTGAAATAAAATAACGAGAATAAAGATTTAAAAAAAGTTTTTTTAGAGCTATGAAAGTGCCAGTAACCTTACTTTCTGTACTCTTTGTAACTCAGAATGAGTACCTACAAAGATATTGTACATAGGTTTGGTTCATTGAGACAAAATAAAAACTGTTTCTTCTGCACATGTGGAATTTTAGTAAAATTGAACTCGTTTTTGTGGATTCTTGTTTTTCCTCCCTCTACAAAAATCAGCTTCTAAATTAGGTCATGGAATAAGGGCCAGTGGTTTGTTAGCCACTATGGGCTCCATTTTAAACAAGGATGATGTATTTATTTTCAATTTTATTTATTTCTTATTTAGGTTCACATCACAAGAGAAAAGGTAACATGGCCTGGTGCAAGAATCAAGAAGAAAGGAGAAGGAATGCCTAGCTATGAAAATAATCATGAAAAGGGAGACTTACATATAACATTTGATGTAGAATTTCCAAGAGGAATGCTAACGGCTGAGGAAAAGGATGGTAAGGAATTCTTCCTTTCTATTTTACTAGTGTATAATCACTGCTAGCTAAGGAGAAGTCCCTTTATTTATTTATTCCCCCCCCCCCCCCCCAAGTCTTTTTACATCCCTGGCTAAGTTTTGTTTTTACACTCTTGATGAATCTCTTTAGCTTCATATGCAAATTTCCCATTTCAGACCACATGGCATTTCCTTGAAAAATGTTCTTTTACGGGGACCGCGGAGCACCCTAAAAAGTGGGGGGGGGGGGGGGGGGGGGGCTATATAAGAGACTAGTATGGGAAAAAGTGGGGGGCTGGGTTGGAAAATGTAAGAGAATAGTATGGAAAAAGGAAAAAAGTGGGGGGACTCCAGCCCCCCCCCCTCCCCCCCCCCCCCCCCCCCCCGGCTCCACGGTGCCTGTTTTATTAGAATTTTTACACATAAAATAATCAACTTCCAAAAGTGGCATCACATGGTCTGAAATGGGCAAACAACGAAGCTAAAAATTGAGGTCTATTGTTATGAAAGATCCTCTCCACCCAGACTTGATAAAGAAAAATTCATTTGGAATGAGCATCTGCCCATGATGTCTAATGCTGGTATACAACATGTTTTATCTTAACAGATGTCAAAAAGATCCTTAAACAGTCATCTTTCCAGAAGGTTTATAATGGTCTATAGTACTGTATTACTAGGAATATGATTTTCAAATTTCAAAATGGACAGGACTGAACAAGATGGTGGCTGTTCTTGTTGCCGTTTTTAAACTTTTTTACAAGATGGCTATAAAGAACCTTTTAAGAATCATATCAGTTCTGAAGTTACAAGGTCAAAATAATGGCTGGTCTTGCAATATTGGCACTTGTCTGATCAATCACTCCTGGCCAGTCCTCTTGACTGATTACTGGTTACATGTTGATCAGTCCGACATGGACAGACAGTCATCAAGCCTGGCCATTGAGCAGCCATTATTTTGACTTTGAGTTCCTATTGGGTGGTCTGGTGTTTCAGGTCATCAAAATGTCTGGATATTATGTCACTTTACATCTGAGATATATAAAGAGTGTTAATGTCTTTGCATATTCTTTTTTTGTGACATAACATACTCCCAGATTTTGAATTTTCACAGTAATACTGTACAACTTTGTTACAAACCAATTCTTTTGGTGATTTTTTCCCCAAACAAATAGTTCTTAAAAAAATTGTGATTTCATAAATTTCTTTTCTGGAAAGATGCACAACGAAATTGTACTGTGGAAATGTCTCTGCATCTGTTCTGCGAAAATTGCAGATGGCAGCCAGTGGAAGGTTCTACTTTTACATGGCATAATGCTGTCCAGAACATGTTATCTGTTGGTAGGATCTTTAGATTGGCTGCAGGAAGCATTATGTATAAACACCCTCAGAAACTCTGTCATCAGCATTGCACACAAGAGACAAACCCTGTACATGTATCAAAGCCTTTACTAATGCTCATGTTAACAAGGGGCATTTATTTTATATTAAGGGCTATAAACTTGTTATTTGATGTAACAGATTTGATTTTTTAAATGTGCAAATCTGTGTAAAAAATGTCTTCAACTATTCATCACAGAACAAAGTTAGGGAAATTATGAAAGTTTAACAAATTGCTCTCAAACTTTAAGCATTCATTTGTAATTCCATCAACACCATGGGGAATTAAAATTATTTACCAACTAAAAAATGTATAAAAAGTTCCAAGTTTTCATGTCATTTTTTGAACATCTTTAAGATTTCAATAATTTTATCACTATTAGAAATTGCTGCTACTGGCATGTACATAACAGATTATTAAAAGCTGCTTTGATTTCTTCTTGTTCGGTATTAATATTATGACCTCAAAATTTAAATTTTCTGCTTGACCCTAAGATCAGAGGTCCAGTACTGTTTCGTTTAAAAAAAGTTGAAGGATTACTAATCAACAGTGTTAATGTTTTTGTTTTACTGTAATGATATTACTTACGTAAACCCTCTTTATTTTGTTTGTTCCTTGGGCACTTATGTTGAGAATTTGTGAAGCAGAAAACAGAAAAATAAAGCATTGAATAAAAAGTAATTCAAACAAGGTAATGTCAAGTGATCTCTTATTTTTTACGGTGTAAAATTTAACTTTTTATCACAACTGTTTCATTAGAGATGCAGCCCACACTAGCTTACCGCTAGTTATCATCTCTTAATGTCAAAGAGTTTTGATTGAAATAAATAAATAATACCCATTAGTATAAATGATAGGGAACATAAGTAACCACCACCCCTCCCAGTTTCCCATGAAAAATAAAGACATGAATTAAATAATAATAATTATAATTATGACAAGGTAATTTCATGTGCTATGATTGGTCAATTTGCGGTCCATAACTTACAGTACAGACCAAAAATCAATATTTTCTCCTATCCTTGCCATGTAATAAATATCTTATTAACCTCGTTTGTTCACTTGCTTGTTGAAAAGTGACTTAAGATTGTTCCCCCTCCCCCTCCCCCAAGTTTTTCAAGGCTTGCTATGCTCCTTTCTGTAGTCTTCGCACAATCCCTTATGATTCAAGTGTGAAGTGGAGGTCAGGGTAAGGCATAATTCTTATGCAAATTTTACCCTGACCTCGACCTCATGCTTGAATCGTAAGGGATTGTGGGAAGACTACGGAAAGCAGCATGGTTGTCTAATAATAAGGAAGGTTTCTGTGTTTCTGTGCTAGTCCTTAATCAAAGAACATTAGAATGAAGGAAAAAGGAGGTTTATACAGTCATGTAAAAGGAGATAAAAAATAGGAGAATTGGCATATTATCTGTTTACATTTTAGAAATCGATATTGGTGCTCCTCACCTCTGGTCTCCGGTTCAATATTACGAAAAAATAAAATATGATTCACTTCTGTATTTTATTATACAAATTTAAGTGTAAATATTTCAATTTCAATGAATGTATTTAAAATATTTGTCATTATTAATTTCTCTGACAGACAGACAGACAGACAGACAGACAGGCAGGCAGGCAGATTGAATTAAATCATCACTTCTAACAGCTATCCTTGGCTTGATGAAACACCTTAGCTACATTCACCAGAGGGAACATGATAACTGCACCTAAAAATGACCCTGTTTGAATAGCAATCCCACACCAGAATAAAGCTCTTTGTCCTAACTCTCTCATGATGGAACATATTGTTAACTTGGTGTAGCTCACAAGGCCTCCACTTAGTACACTAACGCTCACCTGTAAAAGAAATTAAAGATAAAAATGCAATGAATAAATTGGAGTGTTAATTATCCTTTCTTGCAGCCCTAATAGTTGAATTGTGAAAATGCAGCTCACATGGCTGAATGAGGGTTTATCAGGTCTTGCGTGACATTTTAAATTTTAATCTAACAAAAAAGAAAATATAATATGTGAAAAGAGCATAGTAAAATTAGTAAAACTGGAAAGTTTGAAGTGGTTTTATTGAATAACGCCGAAGATATGGGCAACCGAAGTTGGCTGCTTTTACAGAGAAATGTATGGAAAAAATGTTGGGAGGCAACAGCTTGCCTCCCGAAATATTTTCCATACATTTCTTTGTAAAGGAATAAAACCACTTCAAACTTTCCAGTTTTACTAATTTTACTATGCTCTTTTTAAATATTATATTTTCTTTTTTGTTGGATTAAAATTTAAAATGTCACGCAAGACCTGATAAACCTTCATTGAAGGCATACAAAGGCACCACAGGCAATCGTCATATGACTCATATCTGACCACGGAACACACATATATATACAGCTCAGATTGAATAAGGGTTGATTTTTTAGGAGGGAGGAAAACCAGAGAACCTTGAAAAAAGATTTTTGAAGCAAATGAGAGAAATGGGAAAATATAACGTAGTACTGACAACTTAATTCTAGAATATATGTGAACAAAAAAAAAGACAGGACAAGAAATAGATCCCTTTTGTGTAAATAAGATGACATTTCTGTAACCAGAAAGTACTCACCACAAGAATAGCACCAAGGAGAGAGCCATGGAGAGGTGGTGCTGGACTTAATGAGGCTAATACCAAGATAAAGGCACTCAGTAGTGTATAAAGGACTGAGAATGCTGTGACGAGTTTAGCTGATCTGCTTGGCAGCCATAATGCAATAAAACAGGTTAATGCACTGGCAATAGAGGTCAGTGTTACAACTGAAACAGAAGGATACAGAAAGAATGAACAAGTGAACAAACAAATAGTCAATCAATCAATGGACAATCCAGATATGACTGATTATTAACAATTAATAAACAAACAAATGAATGATACATAAATGAATGGATGAATGAAAACACTTTGGTTAATTGATAATCAGTCATCCAAAAGAAAAAAAACAAACAGACTGGATGAATAACTGAATTAATGGTTGGATGGGATGGATTAAAAAACGAACGAATGAAAAATGGACTGATCCAATAAGCCCTTACCTAAGTGATATGCCTTATTACCATAAGGTTTACAAGCATAAGCCTGTATTGACGTTAATACACCATTAGCAAGACAATTGATCCATGCCTGGACTATTAGGAAGTAAACAAACTCTTGCCGTGTGCGTCGACGACAAGGATGATCAGCTATTCCAGGTTGTGTCTCTGTTACGTCATCCCTGGAATTACCGTCATGGAAATCTACTCCCAACAATGACTGTCTTTCCTCTTCACTGACTGCCCTCTGACGCAACCCCCTGGCCATTTTATTTTGTACTTTGACATGCTGTTTTTTGGCAAAGGGCATATAGTTTAAAACCAGGAATGCAATAGCACAGAGGCACATCATTCCAAACAAAAACAAGAAAAAAGCACTAGGCCCAAAAATTTCTTTGGCATTTTGTGGTACTGCATGGGTCTTATTGGTAGTATTCTTGACACAATGGTGTTCCCCTATTCCTTGTGCAAGGCCTACAAATCCTGGTAGCATTCCACTCAAAGTCTCTCCTACAAAAAGAGCAGTCATGTACTCCGTACGAAACGTAGCCATAAACGTCAGAAACACAACTGAAG